>OY728126.1:171164675-173664675 GCA_963277665.1 Viscum album | reverse complement strand
TTTTGGAAAGCACAAAAATATTTATGAAAAAGAATATAAGTACTTAGAAAAAATTTCTAATCTTTAAAAATAAAAGATATCTTCTGTTATATATGAATAGTAGTGAATATGACTAAATACCTTTTATGATTTGGAACACTATGGATTATATTCTAGATTTCCAGAATGAGATTTTTCATGTAGAAATATTCATAATGAGAACTCCCCCTTAAATAAAATCCCACTTAATTCGGGATATTTATTCTTTTACTTATAATTATTTTTCCTTCTTCCCCTTTGTGATTTTCAAAAATCTTTTGAGGGAATGGAAAAAAATATGGTACCTTAAATATTAGTACAAATATCCAAACAAAAAAATCAACCACATTTTCATTATGATTGGACGAATTTTCAGAGGGAAAACAGATACAGGAAATGATCAGATTTTGATCTATTTTGCTTTTTTTGGGGGGGTATCATCTTCTTCATGATGGTTTTCAGCTTGGTTAGCTCTTTGAGATCCCCCTCTGCTTACTTCACTAAGTATTTGATCCTATCATCTTGAGCCTTCAGAGCCTCTTCCTGGGCCTTTATCAAGTCATCTTGCTTCTATTGCTTTTCTTCAATCTCAATCCAGAGATCCCTTTCTGTTTTCCAACTTTGGACAACATAATTCAACTTCCCATTTAGATCTTTGGCATCCTGAATCCGAGTATTTTGTTCAAGATTTATCTTTTCCTAGAAGTTATTTTCTAGATCCTTGATTTTACTTTCATGAGTATTAAATGATTCCTTAAAATCATCTTGAAAGTCATTAACCTCTCTCGGATCTTCGACTATATTTTTTGACCAGCTCCCCATTTTCTTGAAAGATTTTTTGTGGGCTTCATAGTTGATAAGAAAGTTCTTGGGTTTAGCCTCAACCTTTACACACCTGTCCATCACCATGGATACAGACATTGATTTCAGATTCATGATATGCTTGACCATCTAGAATCATGAGTCAATTGTTGTAAATATTGGAATGGTTTCCACTAGCTTTTCCAGGGACAGAATGACAAAATCATGTCATAGAGATGATGACTCCGAATCTGTTACCTTGATAGGTTGTGGTTCTTCCTCTAGCTTGGAAATATTCATCTTAGAGGATCCACCATATTGATTATTCCTTAAGGAAATTTTGGTTGGTGTGTCAATATCTAGATGTTTTCCTTTTTCAGATTTTAGAATTGCTTCTTCATCTGAAGACTCATGCTCACTCTCACACAATTGAACAATCTTATCTTCGTCAATTTTTTCTTTCTCAGCTCCTGCCTCATCATCTTCAGGAACAATGAAGTTATTATTATGACTCTCTTCCTCATATAACTTGTTCACATCCTCTTCAGCCTTCTCATCACCCCGAGGGGTAGCAAGTTTCGATGATCTGGCTTGAGAAGTCCGGATTGACAATTTTTCGAACGCACTTTCCTTCTCATGATAATCATCAACTTTCTTAATCAGATCATCAGTGCGATTACTACATTATTCATTTTCTTTAACTTCTTCCACATCTTCTATCTATTCAGCATCCTTTTCCTGTGATTTTTCAGGAGTCATGTACTTCTTCCCCGTTGTCTCAGGTAAGGGTTCAAGTAATAATGTTTTCAGTACAAAAATGTTCTCGGATTCTAATTTAGTGGCCTTCAAAATTGATTGCACAATATATGCCTCCATAATTTTCTTCTTAATCTTCTTCTCTTTGGAATTCTTATCAAGCTCTTCAGCATCTTTCTTTTTCAATGCTTTGTCCTCTACAGGGTCTAGGCCAAACTGTGGTTCCCCTTCCTTCTGGTTCTTCTTATCCTCCTCCATTTGGCTACTACCACATCCGGATAGGCTTTCCATTTCGTGGGATTTGGAGGTACAGATTCAGTTTCTTTGGCCTTAGAGGTTTTCTATGTTTCTTACACTTCTTTTAGTTTACTATTCTTTCAAGATTTATTTGATGGTTCAGCCTCTTCTTCATTTCTCAGAATGGCTTATGCTTCTTCTACTAGCATACCATAAACCTCTCTTGAATGTTTAGAAAATCCAATATTCATTCTTTTCAAAGTCTCATCACTTACTAACATCACTTTGCAATTCCTCGGCTTGGAACTGAATGGAATCTTGAATGATTCAAGACACCAATCTATCAACATGGAGAGTACAGAAGGATACATGATTATTTGTGCTCTCATTTTCCCATTCTTGATATTCTCTATCATGATGATAATATTCTTCATCAGATTGATTTTTCTTAAATTTACCAAAAAATCAAAGATATACATATCACTTTCCTTAAGAGTGTCCTTGTCACCCTTTCTCGGTATAATAAAACCCTAAACCCATAACTCTAGGATCCAATTGTTGGTAAAAAAAGATAGCAATATTTGTGGTCTTGACACTTGTAATTCCAAGACATTGCATAGCCTTCACTTTTACAAAACTCCGTTGAACATCTAGCAGCTTCTGGGAACAAAATTATGAATATCCTTAATAGGATAACCCTACAAAGCTAGAAGCCTTAGTGTATGAATGTGCATAAGTTTTTCCATAACTATTAAAGGAATATTTTTCTCTACCATCTTCCTTGAAAAAACAAACTGATTCAAAAAATTCTGTGAGTAGATCCGGATACACAACATCTTGAGATCCTGTCTTTGATATGCATACACTCTCCCATCCATTAATCTTGAGGTTATTTGATATAATGGAGTCATACTTGTTGAGGATTTTTGGATGCACCAACCTCTCCCTGTATATTTTCCACTCCGAAATTGGCTTGATAGAAGACATATTTTGAGAGGGAACTTCTCCAGAGATTCAAACTTGAGAAAACTTTGAGAAATTCGGAACGGGGTTTTGTAGTAGGGTAGATCTTTGACATGAAAAAGCTTGAAAATAGATGTGGGAAAACCACAGGGGGTACCCTTTTATAGGTGTTGAAGAGACGGTTCAACTTCCCATATCAATCAAATGCCTATGAATTATTCTGATTAGATTTGACGGTTGAAATGAATGCCGCATGGAAAATTTTGTAGGATCCGATCTTTTGAGGTTTTTTAAAGTTAATCATTCGGATTTAAAGAAACTAGAGTCTGAGAAATTTTAAAAACAAAAGAAACTTCCAGAAAATAAAATATGTTTATGAAAACTGAAGAAATAATCATACCTTTCAGATTGTTAGGAGAATTATTCATATTGGGGAAATTCTTCATGAAGGACTTCAGATTCCAAAAAAAACATGAGTACGAAATGAAATGAGTACGCGGATCTTTATTATGAAAATATTCATTACAAAAATCATCATTATGAAAATCTTCATTATGAAAATATTCATTAAGAAAATCATTATTACGAAAATCATCATTACGAAAATCTTCATTAAGAAAATCTTTATTTTGAGAATTTTCCTTACAAAAATCTTCATTACGAAAATATTCATTAAGAAAATCATCATTACGAAAAAAAATTCATTACGAAAAATTTTGAAAACAAAAACTGACGACGAAAAACAAATTTCATTACGAATTCTTATTTGAATACTAACAAGAAAATGTACTCCCCCTATGAAAAGAAGTTTATTATTATAAGGACATTGGTTAAATGGAAATCTATTGAGGAATATTACCATATTGTTATCATTCCTAACTCAGTTTAATGTATTCAAATCTATCAGAGGGTAAAGATTTTGTGAAAATATCAGCATGTTGATCTTGTGTTCTTATAAATTGAAGAATGATATCTCCTTTTTGTGTGTGATATATAATAAAGTGATGCCTAATATTTATGTGTTTTTCACTAGAGTAATGTGAAGGATTTTTACTAAGGGAAATGGCACTTGTCTTATCACACAACATTTTTATTTTGGTAAAAGTAATATCATATTCTGTGAGTGTGTGTTGCATCCACAACACTTGAGTACAAAAACTTCCAACTTCTACATATTCAACTTCAACATTGGAAAGTGCTACTAATTTTTGATTTTTTCGTGTCCATGAAACTAATGAATCTCCTAAGAAATGATAGGTTCTAGATGTACACTTTCTATCCATTCTACATCAACCAAAGTCAGCTTCGGAAAAACTTTTCAAAATAAAATCATTTCTAGAAGTATAAAAGAGTCCTAAATCCATGGTTCCTTTTAAGTAGTGAAAAATTATTTCCACTGCCTTTAAATGAGATTCCATAGGATTGGATGGATATCATGAACATAAGAATACTAAAAACATTAAGTCTGGATGACTATCCATCAAGTAATATAGACATCCTATCGTACCTCTAAATAACATTTGATCTACTAGTTTCCTAGCTTCATCAATATCAAGTGTATTTGAGGTACCAATGGGAGTACATATACTTTTAGTGTTTTCATATACATACTTTTTAAGAAGATATTAAATATAATTATGTTGGTATATATAGATTCCTTCTGGTTTTTGAGTGATTTTAAAACCAAGGAAAAATGTTAACCTACCCATCATACTCATTTCAAACATAGATTTCATTAGATCTGCAAAGGAATCAGTTAAATGTTGCTTGGTTGAACCAAATATAATGTCATCGACATAAATTTAAACTATCAAAACATTTTTCTTATTTATCTTTATAAAAATGGGTGGATCTTCATTTCCCTTAAAATAACTATTTTGAAGAAGAAAAAAATCCTATAAGTCTATCATACCAAGCTCAAGAGGCTTTCTTAGTTCCATACAAAACTTTGGTAAGACTAAAAACATGATCTGGATGTTTTGTATCTTCAAACCCATGAGGTTGTTCAACAAAAACTTCCTCTTGAAAATAACTGTTAAGAAAAAAACATTTTACATCCATTTGAAAAAGTTGGAAATTGAAGAATGTTGCAAAGGCAAGTAAGATACGAATAGATTCAAGTCTAGCTACAAGAGAAAAGGTTTCTTAATAGTTTATTCCCTCTTTTTGATTATAGCCTTTAGCAACTAATATAGAATTATTTCTTATAATGATTCCATTTTCATCCCACTTATTTCTGAAGACCCATTTTACTCTAATAATAGAATTTTCCTTAGGTCTTTCAACCAAGGTCCATACATTGTTCCTTTCAAATTCATTAATTCATCTTGAATGTATTTAATCCAATAATCATAACCTAAAGATTCATCAGTGCTTTTTTGTTCTAATTGGGAAAGGAATGCTAGATGTTCTACTTCATTCCTTAAGGAACTCCTAGTCTTTACAGGTTGATTCACATCACCAATGATGTTATAACTAGGATGATTCTTTAGAAACAACTAATTTGGGTTTTATAAATCCTGTACATCAACATAGGGTAGGAAATTTTCTAGGGTAAATGTTTCAGAAGTATCTTCTTGGAAATTTTACTTATCAGAAGGATCTTCTATCAAAGGTTGATAATCAGTTTTTGAAAACACGTCTGAGGACGTAGGTTGGTGTTGTTTAAAAAAAGGATCAGTTTCATCAAATTTCACATTTATTGTCTCTTCAACAGTACAAGTGTTTTTTTTGAATAATCTATAATCCTTAAAAGTTGTGGAGTAGCCTAAGAAAATTCCTTCGTTAGATTTTGGTGTGAATTTTTGAAGATTATCTTTAGTATTTAGAATTAATACCTTGGAACAAAAAACCATAAAGTAGGAAATTCTAGGTTGTCTACCCTTCCATAACTCATAATGAGTTTTTCTAAGAAAAGGTCTATTCAGAACTCGATTTATTGTATAACCAGCAGTACTTACATTGTTAGCCCAAAAATGCTTGTGTATATAATACTCACTCAACATTGTTCTATTTATCCCTTGAAGAGTTATATTTCTTCAGTAAACAACACCATTTCGTTGAGGTGGTCTAGGTGTTGAAAAGTTATGAGTAATTCGTTTTCTACTACAAAATGTTTCAAAATCAGAATTTTGAAATTCTCCTCCATGATCAATATGAATAGTTTTCAAAGGAAGGTTTTTCTCATTTTTAACTTGGGCTCTAAAATATTTGAAATATGAGAGGGCTTCAGTCTTCTTTTCTAGAAAATAGACATATATAAATCTAGTGTAATCATCAACTAAAAGAAATACATAGTACTTTATTTCAATGCTTCTAGTCTGTGTAGGATCAAAGAGATCCATAAGCACTAACTGTAACGCATCAGTAATTGAGACTTCACAGATTGATTTAAAACATGATTTGCATTCCATATTGACAAGGGTCACAAACATTTGGATAATCATATCTAAGCTCCATTATATCCTTAAAAATCCGTTTCTTAGAGAGTTTTCATAAGTTCCTAAGGTTATAGTGACCTAACCTTCTATTCCATAACCAAGAGAGATCTTCCATTTCACTAAGTCATGGTAGGTATTGTCTCTTAAGGTCTTCTAAATTTATTGTGTAATCATTCTCTTTCCTGAGGGCAGAAAGAATAAACTCTTCCTTGGAATTGTGTACTAAGCACTTGACATTCCTAAAATTCACAAGGTAACCTTCATCACATAACTGACTTATGCTAATGAGGTTGTGTTTAAGACCCTTAAGAAATAAAACATTTGAAAACAAAGTTTCTCCAAGAAGAACGATGTTACCTATACCAATAATTTCTCCCTGAGCATTATCTCTGAATGTTACTTTTCATCCTTTCTTCTTGATAATATTTTCAAAGTAGTTTTTGTTACCAGTCATATACCGGAAACATGAACTATCTTTGTACCATGTATTGATGTTGGAACTTTCTCTACATTAATGAAAACAAATGAGTTAGACTTTTGGAATCCAAACTATCTTGGATCTGGAGATTTCAGAAATCAAAATTTTAGGCACCCACATCTTCTTAGAAAAAATAGGCTTTATGAAGTCCTATAGACATGGTTTTGTTTATAGATCAATTCTTTTTCCAATGTCCACCACACTGTCACTTAGTAAAGAATAGAGCACATAGAAAAACAAATGAATTGTTACTAAAAATTGGTTTAGAACTAGTATAACCAAAACCAAAATTATTCCTTAGAGGTAGGATTTGAGAATTCATTTTATCAAAATTTTCATTACCTAAGGAAATTTTTGACAAACACTTCCTCATCGAAAATATGTTGGATTTTATTTTGATAACCAAGTTATTGTCTTCAAAAACATTTTATTTTGAACTTGATATAGACTCGAAAACAATTTTCATAGAATTTATGTTTTCTAGATCAATAGAAATTTAATTCTTCTAAGAAAATAATTCCTCAAGATTTTTTGAAATACTTTCAAAATCAACATTTTTCTTATCCAGATATTTAGAAAGATCTTATATTTTTTTAGTAAGAATAGCATTCCTTGAATTTTCCTTATCAATTTTTTTCATGATTTTTGAATTTTCAATCTTAAGAAGTTTTTAAAACCTTTAAGCTTCTTCATATTATGGTAAAGTATTATCTTAAATTGAATAAAGTTCTTCATCCAAAGAGTTATTGTATTTACTTTCAATAGCATTCAAAGAAAAATTGGTTATTGATTCAGAATTTTGTACCTTATCTCTAACATACCAAGTAAGTAATGAATAATATATAGTCTTATCTATGTTTATTAATGAATTATATAGTGTTTTAGAGTATTATAATGAGAATAAATCCAATCTTAATCATCGAATACACAAATATATTTAAAAGTTTGTTTTACTACCTTTTGATGGAAAACCATTTTTTAAATAAAACTTTTGAAAATTTTATAAGCTCTATTTATCAATATATACTTATTCTTTATTATTGGGACATTAAAATTTACATTTGTTAATTTTTTGGTAATTTTCGGACAATGTTCATTTTTTAATGAATAGTGAAAAATACTGCATTTTACATCAAAACTGCATTTTCATATAATATAATTATATGGTTAGATTATCTTTTTAATTGGTTTTAAAGTATAAATAGATTATATTTTTACCATGTAATCCAATTTTGGTCATTGGGATTAATTTCACTTTAGATTTTTTCATAAACAAGTGCCAAACTGTTCAATGATATTATTTCTAAAAAACCCGCTATTTATTTTGACAACGGGAATTATTTTTAAATTAATTATTGCAATTTATGTGTTTGTAATTTGGTAAGATGGATTACATATTTGGAATCATAAGGTCTAAATTATTTAATCAAGACTCTTTTGTTTTTTGACATTATGAATAGTAACGACGGTAATTATCTTTAATTATCTTGATTAATTAGTAATCTGGTAGTTAAGGATAATAAAATAATATCATAATAATAACAAATGACCAAAACATGTGTCCTAATGCTACTGGTTCTGTCATTTCTGACCATGGGATGCCTTGTGACAAAATTAGGGACCCCATGGAATCACTTTTGGGTGAATGTGACACTTTATCTTTTTATTTTTTAAAAAAGATAAATATAACAAAGAATGTATCACCTGAGTAAAACATTTTTAATTTTGTCTACATAAATTATATATTGGACTATAAATAGTCATTGGAAATATAAAATTATTTCCTACATCATAGTAATTTTTTATAATTTTTTTACATTAAATAAATTAAATTATTTATGACATCGTGATGATGCAGTGATTACCTCATTAATTAATGATTTAAATAAAATGAAAAGATAATGTAAAATCTAATACTTACACTTGTCAAAGAACTATTGGATGAGTATATTTCGAACCCTTGTCATCTTATCCTAGAAATATATCAATGTGGGACCTTTTAAATCCGAAACTCTTTTTAAAATAATGTAACATTTCTTAACTTTTCAAGAGTGCCCCTCCTCTCCTCTTATAAAAGTCCCCCACCTCTACCTCCTTACCCACACCTATCAACCCTTTTCTCAGCCAATATCTGCTCATTTTGTCTCTCCAGATCCCTCTCCTCATCTTATAAGCCTTACCTTAGGCAGGAATATCTTCTAGAAACCGTTTTGGTTCAAACCAAATGGAGTTACACGATTCAAAGGTAAAGTCTTCTCTAATGCTCTTTTGTTTTATTTTGCTTCTACAACCCCCTAAACACTTTTTATTCATTTCTTTGGTAACAACACCAGTATCTTACATATACTAGGATGTTTTAATAATAATTATTCGAGCTACACTTACACACACCTGCATCTAATTGTTAATAAGTATACTGTTTCCGTGGATGGAGAATTTCTGCCTCACGAAATGATGACTCTTCAATATTCTTCTAACACCTTCAAAGGTGTCCATTAAGATGTCACTATATTTATATATGATATATAATATGTTTATGTTTTCCTTAAGCTTCTCTATTTTTCATTTATGTCATACCTTTATGGTTTCCATTATGGGTAAAGGTGATATCTTCATTTTAGGAAGTGCGGACTACCGCCCCCTCAAAGTGATTTGATTCATTAATGTCATATGTGGGACATATAAAGGATTGAGTTAATGATATTATATGTGATATTGTAATATAATTATAATATATCTTTATGTAATTGTGATTTCATTTCATTAAATATAAAATAGAATTGAAAGTAGCGTTCATGCGTACGTACGGCTTACCATCTCCATGAACGGTGCATTTCATTTCTTACCTCTAAATGTTATATAATATTATAAATGCATGCATATACTGGATATATATGATATATATGATATCTACATCATGAATATAATTCTGGATATAATGGATATTTTACCACATGAACAACTTGTAATTATAAAGATGTTTTTTTGACTCAAGTACCAATGATCCACAAAATGACCATTATTAACTTAAATAATTACATAGTGTTCATGACATGGTAAAAAGTGATATAAAAGGAATAATGAACTTGAAAAAGGTTCTCAAGCAAGTAGAAATTAACTCAAGTTTATTATTCAGTAGGTTAAAGAATGATCGAGTCAAGTCAGACCCGAGGTAAGGGACTTCATCTCAATCTCCTTTCATTAAGGCATATTACGTTTTACACACAACTTTATTTTATATGGTGTATAAACACCTTTTACTTTTACATTTATTCAAAGGGAATGTTTTTATAGGAAGTATTTACTATACAATAAAAGGGAATGATTTTTTTTGTCGTACGTATGCGGCGACAACGACTTCTCTGCCGACGTGACCATTATTTGAGTTTCAGCTTCCTCTACAAGACATAACTTTTTTAATGTAAAATAAATACCATGTTTTACGTTTCATTTAGTTTGGTATTTAAATTGGTTTTTATAATGTTTTTATTATATCAATTTTTTATTGATATCTTGTGATTGAAATATGGAAATGTTGTGTTTCCTTTATGCATGTTTTATGTGATACGATTATGTTATGGTTCTTGGGCATTGTTTATGAAGACGGGTGGTTCGTGATAAAATAAGGGCGGGTGAGCCCAATATAGCTCTCTAATGCATTGGGTAACACGAAGTAGTTAAACATTAAGGTTTCTCCGAAGAGATTTAGAGATTATACTATTATGGGTATTCCAAACGTAACCATGATGGTTACTCCCTATGCAAGAATGTTATGAATGCCACAAGTTACCTTTATGTCTTATGATTTATATGATTTATTCATGATTTTATGAGGTATGTTAAAGTGAATATGTTTTATGAGTAAAGTATGTTTTCATACATGGACTAATATTTTCATTTCGTACTTTTATATCCCTTACTTATCTTTTTATGCTCATCCCATGTTTTTGAAATGTTTTTCACAGGTCATGGCAAAGGTATATGATGTGATGATAGTGTAAAGGAAGTGTCAAGAAACAATCCATGTTTTATATTAAATATGGTTCCATTGATTGGAAAAATGAGTACTATATTTTATGTAACTACTTTGTTTAAATGTGGAATGTAATGCATGTTTTATGATATAATTCTCTAAAACTCTAAACCTGAAAAGATCTTCAACGTGTATTCTTGATGTAACTCAATATTAAGTGATGTTTAAGGTTGGGACCATATAGTTGGTATCAGAGGTTGGTTTAGATAACTGTAGGAGTTATAATTCTATTAAATGATTATCCAAAAATATTTTCTTATGGTCAAATTTAAATGATATAGCATTTGAAGATTACCATGTTGCATTATCTAAGAAATGTTTGTTCAGAATGGTTTTCCATAGAGGAAACAAGGAAACAGTGCTAGGAAGGCATACAGAAGGAAATCAACTTCCGAATCAGCATCCTGAGATGGTCGGAATTGTAACTAAACAGTTTGTTGTAGTGATGTCGCAGATGACTCAAGAGATAAATTGTGGTGGTATCCATGCATGAGATCAGCCAGATCAACCATAGAGGAACATGTCAGTGGTAGAACATTTCATAAGGCAGCATCCCCCATCATTCAGAGGATCATCTGACCATGTGCTAGCTGAAGGGTGGATTAAAGCACTGGAGAAGATTTTCGATGTCATGGGGTGTTCAGACAATCAAAAGGTTAGTCTTACAATTTACTATTTGGAGGGTGAAGCATATCAGTGGTGGTCGATGGTTAAAAATATCAGGGACACTGATGAGATTGATGCTCTCGACTGGGATGAATTCAAAGTTATGTTTCTTGAGAAGTATTTTCCTAAGGCTGTTCGACTTAGTATGGAAAAAAAATTCATGGAATTGAGGCAAGACGAAGACTCACTGGGTGCTTATGAAGAAACGTTCACTCTATTGGCAAGGTATGCTTCAAATTTTATCTGACACCTTGATAGTAAAATCAATCATTTTTACTCAGGATTAAAGCCAAAATATCACAGGGATTTAGCTTCTCGTGAGTTCAAGAGTTATGAAAATCTTGTTTGATGTGCTGAGAAGGTGGAAACGGAGTTTTTTGATGATCAAGTGTTCTATAACAACCAGCAGAAGAAGAGACCGAGGTGGCTGGAGAAAGGAAATAATTCTTCAAAAAGTTCTGACGGTAAGAAAACTAAGTTTCCAGTTTGTGATAAATGTGGTAAAAGGCATGCTAGGGAAAGACTTTTGAATTATGGAAAGTTCTACTGATGCAGTAAGATGGGACATACGGCTCGTGATTGCACTAAAAAAGATCAGAGTGATGGTAAGACCAAATTTGATTTACAGTTAGTGAAATGTTTTAAGTGAAATGAGATGGGTCACCATGAAAATGAGTGTTCGAAAAAGAGCTCTAGTGATGGGAAGCAGTTAGACTACAAGAAAAAAGGGGTGGTGAAATCCTTTGCAACTACTTCAGTAGATTTCGGGCCACCAAAAGAAGTTGTATCAGGTACTTTGTTGGTTTTTTCAGATTATTCTAGTGTGATTTTTGATTCGGATTCTACACATTCTTTCATCTCTGAAAACGTTTCTAGTAAAATGGGAACACCATCTCATGAAATGACTCTTGAATTTGTGGTAAAAACAGCTGGGGGAAATGTTGAGGAAAAAATAATTTATAAGAATCTTCATATCCTTATCTGTGGAAAGATCCTACTTGCAAACCATATTGTTTTAACCCTATTAAAGTTTGATGTTGTCCTGGGTATAGATTGGCTCTCTATTTACCATGCTAATATTGATTGTAGAGCTAAATAAGATTATTTTCAGAAAGACTTTCAGTTTGTGTACAAGAATAAACCCTTACTATTGATAACATATCAAGATTTCAAGAATCTTGTAAAAGATGGAAATTAATGTTACCTTTCACATATCGTTGAAAACTGGGGAACTCTTCAGATTAATGATGTGCCCGTGGTAAATGAGTATCCTGATTTTTTTCCTGATGAGTTTCTTGGAATAATACTAGATTGGGAAGTTGATTTTACTGTTGACTTAGTTTATGATGCTATGCCAATTTCAAAACCCCCTTATCGAATGTCTCAAACTGAACTTTTAGAGTTGAAGAAGCAATTGCAAGATTTATTATAGAAGGGTTTGATTCGACCTAGCACATCACCATGGGGTGTTCCTATTTTATTTGTTAAAAAGGAAGATGGTTCAATTAGACTTTGTATTGATTATAGAGCCTTGAATAACATCACTGTTAAGAACAAATATCCTTTCCCTTATATCGATGATTTGTTCGATCAGCTCCAAGGAGCTCAGTTTTTTTCAAAGATTGACCTGAGATCGGGGTACCATCAGTTGAAGGTAAAGTAAGCTGATATTCCGAAGACCGCGTTTCGAACAAGATATGGCCATTATGAATTTGTAGTAATTCCTTTTGGGCTAACCAATGCACCTTCTGTATTCATGGACCTTATGAATTGAATTTTACATGAGTTCTTGGATAAGTTTTTGGTTATTTTCATTGATGATATTTTGGTGTTTTCTTGAAGTAAAGAGCAGCGTGAAATACATTTCAGGTTTATTTTTCAAACCTTAAAAGAAAAGAAATTGTATGGAAAATTAAGAAAGTGTGAGTTTTGATTGAAACAAATTTCTTTCCATGGTCACATTGTTTCTAAAGATGGGATAATTGTTGATCTTGTAGAAACAAAGGTTGTTGAAGAATGGCCAAGACCCACAAATGTAACTGAGATTCGTAGCTTCCTTGGTTTGGTAGGATATTACCGAAGGTTCGTTAGAAATTTTTCATGGTTATCTAGTCCAATGAATAAGGTAACTCGGAAGGGTGTTAAGTTTATCTAGACAAAATAATGTGATTATTGTTTTAAAGAACTGAAAAGAATAATGGTGAATGCTCTAGTTTTGGCACTACCTTCCTGGAATGGTGAGTTTGTTATCTACAGTGATGCTTCATTGAAAGTACTTGGTTGCAACCTAATGCAGAATGATCATGTAATTGCTTATTCATCACGACAGTTGAAAACTCATGAGGTAAATTAACCTACACTTCGCTTTAAAAATTTGGAGGCATCATTTGTATGGAGTAAAGTATGAAATATATACCGATCACAAAAGTTTAAAGTATATATTCACCCAGAAATAATTGAACATGAGACAGAGGAGATCGCTAGAATTAATAATGGATTATGATTGTACAATTCAATACCATCTGGGAAAAGAAAATAAAGTGGCTGATGGTTTGAGTCAAAAAAGTAATGATTCATAAACAATGTTGAGTTTGGAACGTGATCCTCTGGTTAAGGATTTGATGAAATTTGGCATAGAATTTATTGGCGTAGGATTTCCATCTGTTTTGTTTCAGGTGTCAGTGAAATCTTCTCTATCAGACAGAATCAAGCAAGCGTAGAAGCAAGACAGTGAGTTGCAAAAAAAAGGTAGAGATAGTTTAGAAGGGTAAGTTTCCTGAATTCAACATTGATAATGATTGTGTTTTGAGATTTAAGAAGAGATTGTGTGTGCCTTGTGATTCACAGTTGAAGAGAGTGTTGTTATGTGAAGCTCATAGTTCTCTGTTTTCAGTTCATCCAGGTAGTACAGTGATGTATGGAGATATTTGGGAGTACTACTGTTGGGATGGAATGAAAAGAGATATTTCTGATTTTACTATGAAGTGTTTGACTTGTCAATAGGTTAAATCAGAGTGGCAGTTACCGAAAGGGATGCTTCAGCCTTTACAAGTACTAGATTGGAAATGGTAGAATATATCCATGGACTTAGTTGTGGGATTGATGAAGAAACCTCGAGGTAATAATGCATTCTGGGTTATTGTTGATCGCTTGACTAAATCTGATTATTTCCTTTCTATACGAGATAATTTTTCCCTATATCAACTTTCCCGTTTGTATCTTAAAGAGATAGTTAGGTTACATGGAGTTCCTCTCTCCATTGTATATGATCGTGATCCCAGGTTTACTTCTATCTTTTGGAAAGTCCTTTAGAAGTCGTTGGGTACTGAATTAAATTTTAGTACAGCTTTTCATCCTCAATCAGATGGTAAATCAGAACAAAAAATTTAGACTTTGGAGGATATGATACATGATTCTTAGATGGATTATCAGGGACGTTGGGACCAACATCTTTCTTTGGTTGAGTTTTCATATAACAACAGTTTTCATTCGAGTATACATATGGCACCATTTGAGTCATTATATGGGCAGCGGTGTCGAACTCTGGCTTTTTGGGAGAAATAGGTGAAAGAAAGTTTATGGGACCAGAATTGGTAGAAGAATTGGCAGAAAAAGTTTATCTGATACAGAAACACATGAGAACAGCTCAGAGGAGGAATAATAGTTATGTGGACAATAGGAGGAAGGATCTCTCTTTTTAGGTAGGTGATCATGTTTTTCTCAATGTTTCACCATGGAAAAGTGTGATGCGATTTGGTAAGAAAGGAAAGCTGAGTCCAAGGTTCATTGGACCACATGAAATTCTTGAGAGAGTTGGATCAGTTGCATATTGAGTGGCTTTACCTCCGAGTTTATATCAGGTACACAATGTTTTTCATGTTTCAATGTTAATGAAGTACATTCCAGATCCATCTCTTGTTTTGAGTCCATTGGTAGTTCAGCTGGAAGAGAATCTATCTTATGAGGAACAACAAGTCCAGATTTTTGACCACATGGAGAAAGTGTTGCGGAATAAGGTGATTCATCAAGTAAAGGTTTTTTGGAAAAACCACATGAGTGAAGAGGCAACATGGGAATCTGAAAATGCAATGAGGGATAAATACCCCCACTTATTCGATAATTAAATAAATTGCGGGGATGTAGTTTTCTAAAGGGGGGAAGGATGTAACATCCCAAGTAACTAATGAATAATAGATATTCTTATCTATGTCTATTCATGAATTATATAGTCTTTTAGATGCTTATAATGAAAATAAATCCAATCATAAGCATGGAATACACTAATGTTTTTAAAAGATTGTTTTACTGCCTTTTGATGGAAAACCATTTTTTAAATCAAATTTTTGACAATTTTATAATCTCTATTTTTCAGAATAAACTTATTATTTATGATTTGGACATTTAAATTTACGTTGGATAATTTTATTGTAATTTTCTGACAATGTTCATTTTTTAATGAATAGTGAAAATACTGCATTTTACATCAAAACTGCATTTTCATCTAATTTAATTATATATTTAGATTATAATTTAAATTGTTTTTAAAGTTTAAATAGAATATATTTTTACCATGTAATCCAATGGTGGTCATTGGGATTAATTTCACTATGGAATTGGGCATAAACAAGTGTCAAACTTTTCATTGATATTATTTCTAAAAAACACGCTATTTGTTTTTACAATGGGAATTATTTTTAAATTAATTATTGAAAATTCTGTGTTTTGAATTTGGTAAAATGGATTACATATTTGGAATCAGAAGGTCCAAATTATGTAATCAAGACTCTTTTCTTTTTGGACATTATGAATAGTAATGACGGTAATTATCTTTAATTATCTTGATTAATTAGTAATCGGATAGTTAAGGATAATAAAATAATATCATAACAATTACAAATGACCACAAAATGTATCCTAATGCTACTGGTTGTGTAATGGCCGAACATGGGATGCCTTGTTCCCAACATAGGGACCCCATGGAATCACTTTTGGGTGAATGTGACACTTTATCTTTTATTTTTAAAGAAAGTTAAATATAACAATGAATGTATCACCTGAGTAAAACATTTTTAATTTTGTCTACATAAATGATATATTGGACTATAAATAGTCATTTTAAATATAATAATGTTTCCTACATCATAGTATTTTTTTTGTAATTTTTATAAATTAAATAAATAAAATTTTTTATGACATCATGGTGATGCAGCGATTACCTCATTAATTAACAATTTAAATAAAATGACAAGATAATTTAAAATATAAGACTTACACTTGTCAAAGACCTATTGGATGATTATATTTCTAACCCTTATCACCTCATTCTAGAAATATATCAATGCGGGACCTTTTAAATCAGAAAATCTTTTTAAAATAATGTAACATTTCTTAACATTCCAAGAGTGCCCCTCCTCTCCTGTTATAAAATCCCCTACCTCTACCTCCTTACCCACACCTCTCAAGCCATTGGCTCGGCCAATACCTGCTCATTTTGTCTCTCCACATCCCTCTCCTCATCATAGAAGCCTTACTTTAGTCAGGATTCTCTTCAAGAACCCTTTTGGTTCAAACCGAAGGGAGTTACCCGATTCAAAGGTAAAGTATTCTCTAATGCTCTTTTGTTTTATTTTGCATATCCAACCCCCTAAACTCTTTTTATTCATTTCTTTTGTAACAACACCAGTATATTCCATATACTAGGATTTTTTTATAATAATTATTCAAGCTACACTTACACACACCTACATATAATGGTTAATAAACATACTGTTTCCGTGGATAGTGAATTTCTACCTCACGAAACGATGATTGTTCAATATTTTTCTAACACCTTCAGGGGTGGCCATTAATACGTCACTATATTTATATATGATATATAATATTTTTATGTTTCCATTTATCTTCTGTATTTTTCATTTATTTCATACCTTTATGGTTTCCATTATGGGTAAATGCGATATCTTCATTTTAGGAAGTACAGACTACCGCCCAGTCAAAGTGATTTGATTCGTTAATGCCATATGTGGGACATATAAAGGATAGAGTTAATGATATTATATATGATATTATACTGAAAATTATAATATATCTTTATGTTATTATGATTTCATTCCATTAAATATGAAATAGGAATGAAAGTAGTGTTCATGCGTACGTACGGCTTACCGTCTCCATGAACGGTGCATTTCATTTCTTACCTCTAAATGTTATGTAATATTATAAATTCATGCATATACTGGATATATATGATATATATGACATCTAAATCATGAATATAATTCTGGATATAATGGATATTTTACCACATGAACAACTTGTAATTATAAAGAGTTTATTTTTGACTCAAGTACCAATGATCCACAAAACGACCATTATTAACATAAATAATTACATAGTGTTCATGACATGGTAGTAAGTGATATAAAAGAAATAATGAACTTGAAAAAGGTTCTCAATCAAGTAGAAATTAACTCATGTTTATTATTTTGGAGGTTAAATAATGATCGAGTCATGTCGGACCTGAGGTAAGGGACTTCGTCTCAATCTCCATTCATTGAGGCATATTACCTTTTATACACAGCTTTCTTTTATACGGTGTATAAACCCCTTTTAATTTTACATTTATTGAAAAGTAATCTTTTTATACGAAGTGTTTACAGAACAACAAAAGGGAATGTTTTTTTTTGTTGTACGTATGCGGTGACAAGGACTTCTCTGTCGTCGTGACCATTATTTGAGTTTCTTTTTCCTCTACAAGCCATAACATTTTTTTAATAAAAAATAAATTCCAAGTTTTACTTTTATTTTATTTTGGTATTGAAAATGGTTTTGATAATGTTTTTATTATATCAATGTGTTATTTATATCTTGTGATTGAAATGTGGAAATGTTATGTTTCCTTTATGAATATTTTATGTGATACGATTATGTTATGGTTCTTGGGAATTGTTTATAAAGATGGGTGGTTCCATGATAAACTAAGGGCAGGTGAGCTCGATATATCTCTCCAATGCATTAGGTAACATGAAGGAGTTAAACATTAAGGTTTCTCTGAAGAGATTTAGGGAATATACTGTGATGGGTATTCCAAACATAACCATGATGGTTACTCCCTACGTAAGAATGTTATGAATGCCATAAGTTACCTTTATTTATTATGATTTATATGATTTATTCATGATTTTATGAGGTATGTTAAAGTGATTATGTTTTATGAGTAAAGTATTATTTCATACATGAACTAATGTTTTCATTTCGTACTTTTATATCCCTTTATGAGCTTTTTATGCTCATCCCATGTTTTTGAAATGCTTTTCACAAATCAAGGGAAATGAATATGATGTGATGATAGTGTCAATGAAGTTTCAAGGAAGAATCCATGTTTTCTTTTAAATATGTTTCCATTGATGGTAAAATTGAGTATTATCGTTTATGTAACCACTTTGTTTAAATATGGAATGTAATGCATGTTTTATGATCTAATTCTATAAAACTCTAAACCTGAAATGATCCTCAACATGTATTCATGAAGTAACTCAAGATTAAGTGATTTTTAAGGCTAGGGCCTTATATTATCCATTAAGAAATTATTTTCAATAGGTAGTCTGGCTATTAGACCAAGATTTTTCTATCCCGAAGATTCATAATCTGAAGAGTCTCCACCACTGGCACTCCAGGTGTCATTAGCTTTCAAGACTTTCTTATCTTTATCCTTGTAATATATCTTCTGTTTCTCTTTGAATGCCTTTCCTTTCTTTATTTTCTCTTAAGAATAGGACAATCAGGTCTAATATGTCCAACTTTCTAGAATTCATAAAATGTACCTTGTGAATCTTTATTATCTTTCATTTCTTTCTCCTCATATCTGGATTAAAAGTTCTTCTATCCTTCTATCTTGTTCATCCTTCGAGCAAGATTTGATAATTCATTTTCAGAGGATTCACTTCCACTATATTTAGATTTGATAACAACTTTCTTAGATTTGGATCAAGTAACTCTCTCAGGAGTCTTGGCTTTCATATGATTTGAAGTTATTGTAAAATCAACACTCCCTTTTCCATTCTTCTTCTTTACGTTATCAACATCTCTCTTCATTCTAGTCTCATGTTGAAGAAGAGTTCCAAGCAGTTCATCTAAGGAAATCTGAGTAAACTTTCTATTCAAATCAATAGCATTCCTCTTGGATTCCCATTAATTCAGCATGATATATATGATCTTATCAACAATATCTTCATCATATAATCCTTTCTCATCCATGGATTGTAAAATATTCACAATAGTCATGAATCTTTGTTTCACCTTACATATGGGTTATCCATAAGGAAATCAAAAACCATGATATTCAGCTCTAAGCATGGCTCTTCTTGTTTCAATAACTTTGGAAGTTCCAAAGTGAGTAAATTCAAGTTTCTTCCATATACAATTTGCTTCTTCAGAAGATAAAATTTGTCCATATATGTTTCTAGTCATGGACCAAAGAAAATTAGTGTGTACCATATAATTTAGTTGATATTCATGCTTTTCTTGAATTGTGAAGGTACTAACTTCTTTTTCTAGGATTCTATAACCTCCAGTAGGCATAACAAAATTATCAACTCCCGTATTGATAATAAAAGTCTTCATGCAATATCTCTAATATTCGTAATCATTTCTATCAAAGATAGGTGGTCTAGATGGATAGAGATTGTCTATGGAACCAACATTGATTCCTTCCATCTTAATGAAAATTCTTTCTACAAAAACTTATTAATAGAAAAAGTTCGTAAATAAGGTGAATATTCTTAAGAAAGAAAAATATAGAAGATGAGTATCTCTAAGACAAAATTAATCTGAACTATACGATTCTGAAAAAATGATTCTGAAAAAGTGTGAATCCAGAAATTCAATTTCGAAATTAATAAGAAGAATAATTCTCTTCTGAATCTAATTGTGATATTAATTCAGAGGTCACCTCCTCTAATACCAATTGTAGGATCGAATATGTAATGATGATATGCTCAAATACAATAAGGGTGAATTTTATTCTTTAAAAATTCTTTTGGAACATTAAATGTTAAGTTTAACAAGGTTAAAGAGAATAATTAATAAAACCACGAGTTTTAATAACTTGCTTGATTCCGGAAATGGAACATAACAAAAGTTTACAAAAACTAAGATTCTACCCTAAAGTGTATATAATCCTATATAATCAGAGTACAAGTCTAAGGAAGTAGAGAAAGATTATACTTTCCTCACCAACTAAAAGTATAGCAGAAAACAAAATAGAAATAAAAAAAATAACAAGTAGTAACTCATTTACCCCAAAGAGAAGGTTATCCAACAACCCTAGAAAAAAGGTCCCTTTATTTATAATTTCATGAAAGTCTGTCTTACCCATGGTAAGCCCTCAATCCAATGATTGGTATATGTCTTTCTATCCCTACAAGCCCTTGATTTGTAAGGAAATCGGCCCCTCTGACTTCACAACCCAATGTCTCTAATTTCAAGGAAATCACACCTCTCCACTAAGAAAATCTGCATGAATCAAAGTTTGAACAGGTTGTTCAAACTTTCTGCATGAAGCATGAGAGTTTATAAGAGACTCCCTCTCTATAAATCACTTCTCAACGTTCTGATCATCAATAATTTCAAAAAAAGTCCTGAGCTCTTTCAAATGAGCTTCTATTTATAGGAAAGACTTCAACGGTTGGCTCCCTCCTCCAATGAAAATATTTTTCCTTGAATATTATAGGGACCTGTACACGTGTCACTCAAACAACGGTTAGTGAGTAACTGAAAGAATGATTTTGTTTTATAACAAAACAAGTGTAATCATAACTAAAATTTGATATTAGGAATGTAATAAAATGAAAGTCTGGAGTCTAACCAAAATTTAATTCATATTATATAATAAAAGTATATTCAGACTCTCTTTTATAGGAATTCAGAACCTAAATTCTATAGAATTCTAGAGTCTGAATTTCAAGAAATTTGGAATCTGGATCCACAAGAATTTAGAACTGAAACATACAAAGTTTGGATTCAGAGTTCATGAGAATTCATAGTCGGAACTCAAGAGAGTTAGGAGTCTGTATTCGGAGAACTTGGAGTAAGAACTCAGAAAGTTCGTAACCAGAATTCGTATTCAGAATTCGGAGTCAGAACTCAAAAAGTTTGTAGCCAGAATTCTTATTCAGAATTTGGATTCAGAACTTAGAAAGTTTGTAACTAGAAATCATATTCAGAATTCGCAGAAAGAACTTATAAGAGTTTGTATCCAAAATTCGTCATCATAATTCGGAGTCAGAACATAGAAGAGTTTGTTACCAGAATTCATATTTGGAATTCAGAGTTAGAACTCAGAATGTTCATAACAAAAATTCGTAATCATAATTTGGAGTCAGAACATAAGAAGAGTTCATAACCAGAATTTATATTCAGAGTTCGGATCTGGAAAAAGAATGCATCATATCTAAGTAATTATGGTATTCTGTGTTTTTGGATTCAAACCAAATTTTACCCTTAGAGAAATTATGATATGAACAATGGAAACATGATAAGGATAAATTTCCTTGGGGAAGAAAATTTTCATTATTGAATTAAAACAAGGTAAAAATAGATTTGCCTTGAGAGAAGGTGTTTGTGATTATCAAAACAAGAAGGAATGGTAAAGTCATAAGGAAACCATAATGACTCAACAATCACCTCATGTATGAAGGAATGGAAAAGTCATAAGGAAAACCATATTGACTCAACAGCAGTGATATTCACTTTGAAAATACTCTAGCATTATCTTTTTATGTACAAGTGTGAAATTTATTAGGATCACATAAGTCTCAAATATTTATTCACACAGAATGAGGTTAATATGTTCCAACTCATATTTTTAATGTTGATGAAGGACAACTACTAAATTATGAACCACACTGATAATGTGAAAAAAAAATTGAATATGCACTATGTATAATGTGTTTGTAAATTTTATCATTGAAAATAATTGAGAAGGATTTGATCTTCATTGATTTAAAGAGCATGGAAATGGTGTTTATAAAGGAATAAGCATCATCAATCCTTTCAAAAATTATTTCCCAATAAACTATTATTGAAAAGATAAAGTATTCACAAAAAGATGATGTAATAATACATAAAAAAAAGTGAATTAATATTAAAATGAAAATCCCCAGAGTTCAATGTTGATGAAGAATGAATTATGACATTTCGGACAAGGGTGTTTTTTCTATAAAAGTTTATATTAATGATGGAACTATTGGATGATTCATACAGTTAGACTTTCTCCATTCACCTAGGAAACACAATAATGTATCGAGACCTCTAAGAGAACTATTGGTAGGACAATATGTAGAAGGAGGTCACTGAATTTACATCAATGTGTTTGGTTTTTCAGCACGTGAATGATGAATGAATGAAGTCCAAGGGGTTCATACCGCCATTACCCATGCCAACATGGAAGTTAAAAAACATAACTACGTAATATTTCACTTGAAATCCATATATATACTATAGAAACAATGATCTATTTGTTATTATAGACTATCTTACAAATATTGCACACTTTATGGTGATTTGAGAGGATTTATCACTAGATCAACGTGTATGGATATACATCAGAGATATGGTAGCTCTACAAGGTGTACCACTATTGATTATATCTGTTTTAGGACCATGATTAACCTCCACGTTCTAGAGAACACTCCAACATGATATAGAAATTATGCTAGATTTCAGTATGTCTATCATTCCAAAAATGATCGCCAATCTGAGCAAAATATTCAGATAGAAGAAGACATGTTGTGATCATGTTCTATAGAATTCAAAGGAATATGGGACTATCATCATCCTTTGCTTGAGTTCTATTACAAAAATATTTTCCAAAAGATGATCCAAAAGAATCCTGGTGAATCCCTTTAGGGGAAGAGGTGAAGAACACTGTCATGTTTTGATGATGTTGGGGAATGAAAAATTCTAGGTAATAAAATTGTTGAGGAACATTGGAGTTATTGAAGACCATTAACTAGAACATAAATGTAGTTTTGAGTCTAAAAAACATCTTTGTTGAAAATCATTGACGAGACTTATATTTTGATGTTGTGGACATGGTTTTTCTCCACATATCACCATAGAAGAAAGTTATGATAATGGGAAGGGAGGTAATTCTTATTTAATGATACAATGACCCTTTTGATATCACTGAGCACATGAAAATAGTGTCCTATCTACAAAAACTACCACTATACATATCTCAAGTACGTGAGGTATTCCATGTATCCTTTTTTATAAAAAATATACCAAGCCAATCACCTGTACAAAATATAGACGTGGTAAAATTGGAGAATTACCTTTTATATGTGGAGAATCTTGTGAAAAACTAATATTCTAGAGAAAAAATTATACGATATAAGACAATGACCCTAGTAAAAGTATTGTGGCGACAAAACATGTTTGAAGAAGAAATTTGGGAACTAGAGGAAGTGAGGAAGTAGAGTTACTACCATCTATTTTACTGTGGGAAATTAAAATTTTGAGGGTGAAATTTCGGAAGGAGGGATGATTGTAACGACCCAAACTATTTAAAATAAAATTACCCCTTTGATTCAAATTAAATAATTTTTATATAATATGGTAATAGTAAAAAACATGGACTTATTTTATAATATCCATTATTATTTTAATGATCTTTTAGTATCTTTACTGTTGATAAGATAATCATTGAACAGTTCTCACATGGTTAGTATTAACATTGGGGTTTGACAAATCCAATTGACACAAACAATGGATATGATGGCATCAACCAGAGGGATTGAACCCTATGAAGCACATTAATCAGAGCTTCCATGGGATATACCATTTAAAAAATTATAAATACACAAATCAAATGCTGAGATCAAACAACTTATGTATAAGTGAACTTTTTATATGAGAAGTTTAAGATCATTGTGATCACGATTGATATTGTGCTTTTCAGACCACCCCATGAATGTCCCACCATCACACAACATACCCTAAAATAATTTTCTAGTTTATAAAAGGGATAAGTAATATGTTCATATGAATATGAGTAATTATATTATTTTTTATAGAAAAATACATATATTTTCATCCTAATATTGTTACTTTATAAATGATATATATTTTGACAAAATAAAAAACAAATAGTATTTTTAGATGATATTCAAATTCCATTAAATAATATATTTTTTTTAATTAATGTATTTTTGTAATAAATTATATTTATAAAAATTATTATAATTAATTAAATTTTGACAAAAAAAATTATCATATAATTTTTAAGAAGTAAAATTAAATTTTTATAGGGGTTCAAAAATTGTTATTGTAAAAACCCCCATAATTTTCAATAAATGTATTTTTTTAATTGAAAATTCACATATTAAAAAAATTATTTATATAAAATGAATATTATTTTTGTAATCATGACATCAAAATTATCCACTTTCGAATTTTCCATAATTTTATGATACAATCAAATTTTTGGGTAAAAATTAAATATCGTATAAATATACTTTGTTTTATGAAAACATAATGTCATAAATGTGATTAAATAAGTAATAAAAATGGGATACACGACCAAATAAATGTTTTACCATCCAAATATTTTTATTTAATGTTTATTTTATTTTTTTAATTCCATTATGAGTCCTCCAAGGCTTATAATATATTTTATGATTTTAGAATCATTTATAAAATAGTATTCTTGGCCTCCACTTCACCAATAGTAATATTTTATTATTTTCGTCCCTTGGACCTATAAAATAATGTAATCCACTCCCTTTTGGTTGAAGTCATTTTCCAAAATCATGGGATGGTTTGTGGTTTTTAATATTTTATAATGTAGCATCCAAAACATAAATAATAAATAAATACTCACCTTCCCATATAAACTCACCCAATATCCCAGTTGAATTTACTCATACTACATGGAGAACATCCTATATCTTTCCCCCACTCTGCAGTGTCCTCCACAGAGCCCCCAAGCTCTTAATATTTCCCTCCAAAGACTTTATAACCAGACATTAATATAAGGAAACTTCATCTTCCATTCTTTTATATTAACAATAACTACTTCAATGTTATGTGTTTTACATTTCATTTTCCTATTATGTGATATGATAAAACACATTCCCCATAATTTCAATTTGATATATAAATGATTAGAGATTTATTACTCTCTCAAAATTCATAACATGATCTTTTATGTACACCTATTACCATGCTGAAATTTTGTAAGGATTCTTTTATGTATTCATGTTTCTTCATTACCTTATACCATATATTTCCAAATTTATATTTTTTTGATATGTTTCTCCATTTCCCTATTTCTTCCCATTTCATTTCCAAATAATTATAGACCCATATTTCTCTCATCAACTATTTTTATGAATTTTTACTGAACTCTATCACGCTACCAATGTTTTTATACAATATTCCAATAAAAAATAATGGTGTGGTGAATACCATACACATATTTCTATAAATGGTATTCTCCTTCATTGCATATATAATTAATGAATGTGAACATACATGTATATTTTAAAAATTACATTACCATAGAATAAATAGTGATATTTATTGAATACATGTTGTGTGATCTATGAGTAAAACATAAGCATGTTAATTAAATAATAATAATGGGTGCTCTAATATAGCTTTATAATTCATTGTGTAATGTTTAGTTTCAAGATAATTCATGTTGGTAAAATGGTGTACCTAATTCCATTATAGGAATTTTTCCACCATGAAGCCTTGGTGGTTTATCCTTGAATTAGTTTCATGATATTTTGTTTCAATATGTTACCCCATTTCCCCTTTGTGATTATAATGCTATATCTTTTCTCTTTGTTCATGTTTATGATTCTTACCCTTTTTAAGCCTAATTAATATTCCTCTTATAAAAAATGTATCACTAATTCCATAATTATTCCCTTAATTGGATTTATATCTCACCTCAATCTTATGTTTGTCCCTAGATTATCTCATGTAGTTTTAAATTCATTGAAATATTATGATCATGTTAAAGAAGTTTTAAATAATATTTTATATCACATGTTATATATTTTTATGTTATTTTCCTAATTCATAAATATACAATACTTATCAATCATCCATTTGTATTATGTGTATTCTTATGTAATAAATAATGTAAAAATGAAAATCAAATAAATGGGTTGTTAACAGTGGGCCACATGGGGTCTCTTAATCATAGAATGTGAAATGTGCTCACTAGAATTGGAGATGCTTATGGCCTTCATGTGCCAATCCATGATTTTCTCGTTGAATGAGTGTGTGAAGGAAGTCAACATATGGATTCTTCCTAGTGGTAGGTGTTGTACGATAGTGTTCATATGATCTAAACTATTATATATTAAACCCTACTTAATGAATATAAAATGAGAAATCCAATTGTTTTCTTTAATACCCAATAAATGTTTTTCATCCAATTGAGGGCTCGGATTGAAGAGGATGAGATGCAGTTGAAGCATTAAACCTCTCATATTGCTGATCTCTTGTATTAGTGGGATCGGTCATTGATTATGGTTTATAATATTTGACATTAGGTAGATGAGGATGATACAGGGCTCAGGAGGTGGTGGAACCCCCTGAAGTCCACACACTACAAGATTGTGAGGTTGATGTGCTTGATTACTAAGGTCGAGCCATAAGGGAAGTTTTCCAATACTGAAGAGAGGCTCAAGAATGTATATGAACCACTATAGTGCCACAACATTAAACTGTTATATTGAATCATTCTATTGTGCTTGGAAAAATTTCCTTTCCTCCCTTAATTATCTCACTTTTATCATATTTGTGAGATAACTAATGGACAATCCCTAACATCACATGAGTCATACATGGTTTGAGAAATAAGGGATGACCATGAGATTCTTTTATATTATAATGACAGAGAATCATCAAGAACTCATGTAAAAATATTTTTGGATGAATAATGAAATCATTTTGGATGAGAGAGGTTATGTCTAGACTATAGGGATATTGAAATATTCCTCTTTCTTTTCCAAACTATTCTAGTGAATGAATGTGATAAATGCAATCGGAGTCAAATTATATCTCAACACTGGGGATTGGGAATTGTGAATCAGAGTGCCAAAAAATAGAACAAAAGTTTATGGGTATGGTAATAGACGATAATTGTGGATCATTTTTAAAACAAAAAATCTATATTGTTAATGTAGAATGGAAAAAGCAACTCAGAGTCTACATCTAACCATGTTCAGAACATTGAACCTGTCTTGAAATTTAGTCCAAAGTTGTTCGGGATATTGGTCTAAGATGGTATGTTAACCAAAATGGAAGGAGTCCATGTATCTAGGGATTCCTTATATACATGGTTGAAGATGACAATATAAATAAGGGGAATGTGAATTATGGAAATGGTGTGATGTAATGATCATATAGATTTGAAAACTCTTGGAATTAATCCACCATTGATTAGAGTGCATTGTTTCTTTGAGTATTTGTATAATAAAATAAGAACCCCATATTATCTAGGAGTGTAATTTTTTAAATCAAGTTCCAACTAAAAATGTTAATGATGTGGTTGATGTCCAGCACTGAGGGAGAGGGCCACTCATGTGAGTGCATATGATGCCTTATAGTTTTACATATTACAATGTGGATGATAGGCATACCGTTCAACATCATATGGTGATGAATGTGCATGATATAGTTTTACATCATGTGTTCAGGATTCATCCCATAGTTTAATGTCATGTTACAGGTTTGTTTCACAAAATTTACTATTATATAGAATAGACCATGGAAAATAGTTTAAAGTCGTGTTTCCTGGACAATCATGGTAAATGTTTACTCCAAAGGTATATATGTTTCATGGAAGAGGAATATCCTAATGTGAATGAGTACATAGATACTGACATACCCCATGCACTCATTAAGGAAAACTACATACAGTTTATAGTCATAACACCTGAACCATAATGGGGGCCAAAGGCCCAAAGGGGTTTATGAATTTCTGGCTAGTCTTAGATATGATAATTTTGGGAATTTCTATGTATATCATATGGATGTGAATCAATCAAAACATTTTTATTATACATGATGTGGTATAAGAACAATAGTTATGGGGGTGATTATATGACTTCATATCAAACAGACATGTGTAGAACAATGAAGTGAAAAAACTAGACATGAATGGGTACTAAATGCTAATTTACATCATTTAGTGAGGACATTAGAATGTGTAGTTTAAAGTTGTATAACTCATACTATAGGATATGAGATTATATTAATGTCATTTATATTGGACCTACTATAAAAAATTTATGGTTGTGGTTATTGGATCATACGATGTCTATTAGTTTGATGACAAAAAGGTCAGACTATATGAGGGTGTCTCAAATGGGAATATGTATCATGGTAAAATGAAAACTATGCTTGAATGAGGACAAATAAAGCATGTACAACAACAAATATTCCAATGGAGATTACCATATATAGATTAAATTCATGATTCATGGTCTTAGTGAAATTAGTTTAAGGTTGTGTCTCCTTGAACATGGGATATTTATTTAAAGAGATAGATTTTGGGACATAGGGAAGGGGATTATCAAAATGTATAAGGTGTCATGGTGGAGTGAAAACCCCCCACAAGAATGAAGGATGCGGGGGGCCCAGTTCTACACCACGCATTCCCAATAATTCATGCACATAGTTTAACATCTTCATTCATGGACGGGGGGACATAGTATAAGTTCATTGAATTTTGGATGAAGAGAAGGGTATTCTGAAATGGGTATGAGTAGTATGATAGAGTCACAAACCCAATGTGAATGAGGTTCAAGGGGGGAAATTTTACACCATATATTCCCAATATGTCTTGCACATAGTTTATTATCATGATACATGGACTATGACTGAGGCTAAGGGAATGAAGTTTGGATGACTTTGTAGGTGGGCATGAATACAAAATGTATATGCATCACTACATATCCTATAAGAATATGAAAAAATCGACACATTGTTCCCAAACATAGTGTAGTTGGAGACCAACACTACAGGGTTATATCCTCTATGATTATGGAACAAACGTTTCCCCTTATTTTCTGAAGTCATCATATATTTTCTCAAAGTGGTGTCACAGTTTAGTGTCATGTGTTGAGGATGATTACACCTTGTTTAATGATATAGTGTGTAGAACACAGTGAGGGAATACCTCAAAGGGTTATGTGTGGTGTGGTGTTATGAAAACAAATGTCGTGAATGAGGCCCTTGAGTTCCCAATACCAAATAAAACATTCCAGATAAAATCTACATACAATTTTAATTCATAATTCATGAGCTCATACTCATTGTATATGGACATGGAATTCATATCATTTCATAAAATTTAATGTTATGTTGAATGGACTAAATTCATTGTCTAACAACATGTTGTTGTTACATGGGCACAAATTTTTACATTTTATTGTGATGATAGTGATGGGTGTGAGGTTTAACATCACTCAACTAGGAAACTGGTGTAATGAAATTTATTAACATGCAGAAAGGATACTAGTTTTTATGTAGTTTAACATCATCCAACTAAGACTTTGGCACTATGTAGTTTATCGTCATGTGGCTAGGTCGACAAAAACTTCTGAAATGATGTATTATTTGATAAATGTGTCATTGTATGGTGTAAAAGTGTAGTCTCTATCAATAGGGACCATTGAATATATTCCCATATAATAGTCCTTGCAAATGATGTTTGGCATTCCCATGTGGCCTCCAACATTGGCGGCTTCATTCTAGGTATCATTGGAGTTCTAGGGTCTATTATTTTATCTCCTTATAGGACGGAGTGATGGTGATAATTATTTTTGAATTTCATCTCTATCTTGTTATTCTTCTTATCTAGATTTTGAAAGGCCTGTAGCTTATTTTATTCAAGGTTTTCCACCTCATCAAGAAGAACTTCTTCTATTATTTCTAGAACATTTGGGTTATTGATATCTATTTAGAGTAATGGAAACCAAATATTTATGGGTATGAATACAAATAAAAAATGGTATCGAAGGTTTTGTTGAGTGCCTCAATAATTCTATTATTATATTCATGTTATAAAGAATTATGGTTTGACTAGATATTCTCCATAGTGTAAAAATTATTCATCTAGGAATCTAGAAAGTTGTTTATGTAGTCCATGATAATTGAATGAGGAACTCATAATTGGTGGATGATGTGGTTGCTCATGAATTCGATCAAGGATTGGGTATACTTCCCATTTGGTGAAGAAATCATTTATAGTCAGAATGAAAATTCATTAGAAATCTATTATTAGTGTATAGGTCCCTACAACATTGAGTAGACATACTGAAATGGGCCCTGAATACTTAGTTATATGAAGGGGACCAAGACTCGTGATTAAAAGGGAAATAAAGAGGATGCCAATGTTCAATGCTTTAATTGTAGAGAAATGGGGCATTATGCAAATGAATGCCCTAAGCGCTAAGGAAACATACCTCAGAAAAGGATAAGGGAGAAAGGCCAAGCTTATGCTATTACTATAGATGAAGTTGAATAATTATTGTATTTATGTTTTTGGACTCAAGAACTAATTGTGGTTATAGGAATAATTTGATATATATATATAAGTATTGTACTACAATACTTTTTTTTGTCATTATGGTTTTCATATGATGAAGGTAATCATATTTTTAGTATGTGACAATAAGAGAAACTTTACTTTGTTTGGGGAATCTGATGTTACAATTGATTTTAGAATTTAGAGACCTTTTAGAGAGAGTTTGGACAAAGGTATTTTGGATAACTATAAAGGCTGTAATGGATTAAGTTGAACTATGGATAGAATTGTTTAAGCTTAAAACATTTCTGAAGATTATTTTTGGAATATTATAATACTAATGTTTTAGGAAAAGGACAACCTGTTGGTCGGGCGATAACCCGTCACGTCGGACAAAGCTCCAAGAATCGAACCCACAACCATAGTGTGACAGGACATTATTACCTACCACTAGCCTACAGGAAGTCCCTAGTTATTACAAAATATTTTATCCCTGGTATGTATTAATATTTGGAACCTTATACGATTAGGATAAATATAATATTTTTGAGTTCTATTATCTTTTTGAGTGAAAGATGAGTTTGTGGTAGAAATTAGTTGAAGGTTGAAACTCTACTTTTCAAGTATATATATAAATACATATCTCTTATTCTATGAATAAATTAATTCTTAAACTTTAGGAAAGGGATATTAAAACAAAAAATGTGTTATCCTAATACCTTATGTTTTGTTGAACTAATTCTATTTTAAATCACCATAGATTGAAGTCTTTGAGGCCCTCAATTTTACACTTTTTTATGATTGATGACCTCAATCACTCCCTACAAATATTTACATTTTTCCTCCAAATGTGTCTCTAATTTCCACCAATGTTCTTCTAATGGAGATCATAATTTGTTGGTGACTTTTTCATTTCCCTTTACATCTTATTAAGGTTAAATTTTATTAACCTTATTTCTGATGTGGGTTTTCCACAAAGGTATTTCTCTATTTTCAACATTTCATTTTCGAAGAACAATTTCAAATTGAAAGGATGTAATTTATTGAAGGAGGGGAGAATGTAACACCTCAAGATTCCACGGTACGCTTCTCTTTCAATAATGCAATAGGTTGCATCGTACGCAAGTTTGAGATTATAACACACCGCGACCAATCAAAGTAGCCGTTATGAATAGTAATATGCACTTTTTGAATTATATAAATTTTATATTTCATAATTGACTTCATTTTTGAATTTATAATATCTAAATTTGCCTAAGTTAATTTTTTGGTATTTTTCTGAGAACATCCAATTTTCGATGAATAGTGAAAAATACTTAAAAACAACTTTTTTAATCGAAATAATTTATAGTGATAAATTATACAATTGATTGGTTTTAAAAAATAATTAGAATATAATTATTCCATTTTATCCAATGGTGCTCATTATAATTAATTTCACTTTGAAATTGGAGATAAACAATTGTTAATCTTTTGATTGATATTGTTTCCTATAAACACGCTATTTCTTTTAACAATGGGAATTAATTTTAAAATTAATTAATGAAACTTATATGTTTTGAATTTTTTAAAATATACATCACTTTTGAATTCGGAATATCAATTATAGCTTAGGGTGAATTTTTGGTATTGTTCTGAAAAACAACATTTTTTTATGAATAGTGAAACTAGTAGGTCGTAATTAAAAAACTGATTTTTCATTTAAATGAAACTTTTCCTCTTATATGAATTCAATCTAAACAATCTGACATACATGGTTGTCAATAGTATGTAAAATTTTGTTCAATGGGATGAAAATAATTGTTATTTAATAGTAACTTTTGAGTTTTATTTACCGCGATTAGAGGTAATTAGGGTAATTAAAGGTAAAAATGATATTATAAGAATATAAAAATATATTGACACATGTCCTACTTTTATTGGATGAGTCATGGCCGACCAAGAAAATACATTGACAATTTTTGGGACCCCATGGAGCCACTTGGGTAAGATAATGACATTAATACCTTTTATTTAAAGTAAAAATAAAAATGTCACAAATATGTATTATTTTACTAATGATATTTTTACAAGGGGTTATACAAGTTTTGATTTCGACTATAAAAATTCATTGGAAAGATAAAACTATTTCCTACGTCATGGTAATTTTTCTATAATTTTTAGACATTAAATAAATAAATTTATTTATGACACCATGAGGATGCAGCGATTACCTCATTAATGATCGATTTAAATAAAATGAAAAGATAAAGTAAAATCTAAGACGTACACTTGTCAAAAACCTATTTTATGGGTGGATTTATAACCTTTAACACCTTATATTATAAATATATCATTGTGGGACCTTTATTATCTGAAAACCATTTTATAATAAAATAATATTTTCAATCATTCCAAAATAGCCCCTCCTCTCCTCTTATAAAAGGCCCCCACCTCTACCACATTATTCACACATTCATAGCCATTGGGCTCAGCCAACCTCTTCCCAAATACCCTCTAAACTTCCCTCCCTTCATCCTAGAAGCCTTACCTTGGGCAAAAGGAACTTCAATAGTCTTTTTGGTTCAAACCAAAGGGAGTTACCAAAACTAAAGGTAATGATTTATCATAACTTCTTTTCTTTTATTTTACTTCTACAACCCCTAAAATCCTTTTATTCTTTTCTTTTGTAACAAAACCAGTATCCTAAATATACTTTTATGTTGTTATGAGAAGGATTATAACTACACTTACACACACCTCCATCTAATGGTTAAAGAACATATTGTTTCTGTGGGTGGCGAATTACTTCTTAATGAAGCAATGATTATTCAATCTTCTTTTAACACCCTTCATGGTGTCCATTAAGATGTAAATATATTTTTATATGATATATATTATGTTTAGGTTTTCCTTATTCTTCTTTATTTTTAATTTATGGCATACCTTTATGAGTTCCATTATGGGTAAACGTGATAATTTCATTTTAGGAAGTGCGGACTACCGCCCCCTAAAAGTGATTTGAATCGGTAATGCCATGTGTGGGACGTATAAAGGATGGATTTAATGATATTATATATGATATTATAATATAATTATAATATAAATTTATATCTATATTATTTAACTCCATTAAATACAAAATATAAATGAAATTAGGGTTCATGCGTATATATAGCTTACCGTCTCCATGAAATGTTCATTTCATTTCTTACCAATAAATGTTATGTAATATTATAAATGCATGTATATACTATATATATATGATATATATGAAATCTATATCATGAATATAATTTTGTAGATAGTAGATATTTTACCACATAAACAAATTGTAATTATTAGAAGTTTATTTTTGACTCAAGAACCAAGGATCGACAAAACGTCCGTCATTGAATTAAATGGTTACATAATGTTCATAACATGGTAATAAGTGATGTAAAAGGAATATTGAACTTGAAAAAGGTTCTTAAGAAAATATAAATTAACTATATTTTATTATTCAGGAGATTAAAGAACGATCGAGTCAAGTCGGACACTAGGTAAGGGTCTTCGTCTCAATCTCCTTTCATTGAGGCATATTTTGTTTTATACACGTATTTATTTTATAAGATGTATAAACCCCATTGACTTTTAATTTTATTCAAAAGGAATATTTTTATATGAATCATTTTTACTAAATGACAATAGGAATTTTTTTTCATACGTATGCGGTGGAAACGACTTCTCCGCCGCCGTGACCATTATTTGAGTTTTGGATTCCTCTACAAGCCATAACTTTTTTTTAAATGAAAAATAAATTCCATGTTTTACTTTTCATTTATTTTGGTATTGAAAATGGTTTTGATAATGTTTTGATTATATCAATGTGTTGTATTGATATCTTGTGATTGAAATGTGGATATTTTATGTTTCCTTTATGCATATTTTATGTGATACGATTATGTTATGGTTCTTGGGAATTGTTTATGATATGTTCAAACATTTTCATATAAGGAATGCATTGGGCTTAGTAAGTGACAGGTGGAGCCCGCTATTGCTCCTTGATGCGTCTCTAGGTCTCATGAGACAAACTAGTGTCTTGGCACAAGGCCTTGAAAAAATCTTATTTATAGTCTGGGCGCAAGGCCTTGACTATGTGGTTATGATAGTCTGGAATTACGCATTCCATCATTATAAAAGTGGTTATTGATATTGCATGTGAATATTCAACTCGTAGAATATCCATGTGAATAAGTAAATGGAATTATTTCATTTTATTTTTTCCATGTTATTATGAAGATCATGTTTAAAAGGATTTTTTTAGTTATAAAATTTCCTTAAATTTTTATGTTTGTTTATGAATGTTTGTGTTATATTGTTATCCTTAATGAGCATCGGAGCTCACCACATTCTATGTTTTATTTGTCCCAGGAGGTGAACAAGTGTATTATGATTGACCTGGAGAGATATTATAAGGTATAACTTTGTTCAAATGGTACAAGATGTTGTTGTTGTTTTTATTTCATGATGTAATGTAAAATATATGAGTGTATCTAGGGTTTCAAGGCTACTCAACTAATCGGTCTTCCGAGACTTGATCTTTTGTGATCATGCCAATGTTATGTAATAATGCACCGACTCTGGGTAATAAGTGTTGGGGCGTTACATTTGTCTCATCCAAAATCTACCCAATTAATCTCCCTACATCCCTCTAATCCTCATAGATGCCTTACCTTATTCATAAGGTACTTTAAGAAGTTCATTTGTTCCAACCAAAGGGAGTTACCAAAATTAAATGTAACAGTTTCTCTGAAATTTTTTTCATTTATTTTATTTCTCCAACACTTAAACGAATTTTATTCTTTTCTTTGGTAACAAAACCAGTATCCTAAATATATTAGGATGTTTTTATGAAATTTATTCTAACTACACTTATACACACCTCCATCTAATGGGTGAAGAACATAATGTTTCTGTGGTTGGAAAACTAACGCCTCACGAGACGATGATTATTCAATTACCTCTTACCGCCTCTCACGGTGGCCATTATGATGGAATTGTATTTATATATTATATATATATATATATTATGTTTATGGTTTCCTTATTCTTCTTGTACTTCCCATTTATGGACCACCTTTTGGTTTCCATTATGGGTAAATACGATAATCTCATTTGAGGAAGTGTGAACTACCGCCCCTCAAAGTGATGTGACTCGTTAATGCCTTATTTGGGATGTATAAAAGATGGAGTTAACGATATTATATATGATATAATACTGTAATTATAATATACCTATGTATCATTATGTTTTAATTTCATTAAAATAAGAAATAGTAATGAAAGTAGCGTTCATGCGTACGTACGGTTTACCGTCTCCATGAACGGTGCATTTCATTTCTTACCTCCAAATGTTATGTACTATTATAAATACATGTATATACTGGATATATATGATATATATGAAATCTAAATAATTAATATCATTCTGGATATAATGTAATATTGACCACATGGAAATCTTGTAAATATAAGGTGTCCATTTTTGACTCAAGTACCAAATATTGATACAATGGACATTATTTACATAAATGATTGAATAATATTTATAACCAGGTAAAAAGTGATATAAAAGGAATAATAAACGTGAAAATGGTTCTTAATCAAGTATAAATTAACTTTAGATTATTATTCAGGAGATTAAATAATGGTCGAGTCAAGTCAAACACGAGATAAGGTATTTCTTATCTCACTTTTATATCCGTGAGATTTCCATTGTTCGTCACTTATTTATTACATTTTGTGTAATGTGTACTGAAAATGATATATATTATCATTATTAGCTTTGTATTCATGGTATTTTGCGATTCAATTTGTGGTTTTTAACTTTTTTTCATACAATTCAATTTGAATACAATGAAGTAAGAGTTTTTTATCTCGCTTTTTATTCCCGTGACATTCATGATATATTTGCCACTATTTCCTTTTATGTGGTGTATGTACTGTACATGATTATAATTTTTATGTAATAAAATTTCATTTATGATTATTTACATGTTCATTGAATGATCCTTCTTTCATGTGGCATATTTTTTTGTAAGTTACCAAATTTTTAAAGGAACCTTTCACCCTCCTTTTTTTAAACGACTTCTTTTGTTGTGTCTTTTAATTTACATCTTATTATGTTCGGATATGTTATTAAATATCATTATTGATGTAAAATTTAATTACAAGTGATGAGATACCATTTTTATCTCATCAACTCATTTTCTGAAATTTAATGTGACACAATTAGGGTGTCGAATGTTTACAAGGGAACTTCTTAACCCAATTTCAATTCTTTGGGTTCAACTTGTACTTCTTGAACATGTCATCCTATGAATATGTGTTAATGAACACTGATTGTTTTACACATAATATACACTTATATTGGGTTGATATATATTTTTTACACGTAATTATGTGATTGATTTATCCTTAGTTTAAGGATACCATCTTTATAAAGGATTTCATCTCAATTTACATTTCCATTGAGACTTCATTGTTGTTATGCACCAATTAACACTTATCTGGTGTATATACTGTCCTTTGGAATAATATATCATGAAAAACTTTATTCTAAGGATATTATAAATTTTTGATTAAATGTTATTCCTCAATTATTTGTATTCATGAGTGTCTCCTTTTTCTTAAAAACCTATGTAACTAAAAGATTGTTTTAAATGTTTTAAAGATTTATTCTTCTAAATACTTCGCATTAATGTCCATGTTTTCAAAATGGGTTTTAGGATTTATTTTTGTGGACATTAATGTTTTCAAATGATAATTCATTTAAAATCTTCAAAGTGGTATGGGACACTTTGATTCAAGAATATATTTTTAAATGGTCTTGAAAATGATTTGTTAAAACATTGTTTATTTCAATATCTTGATTTGATATATTGGAATGTGGAAATTTTATATTTCATTTATACATGTGTTATATGTTATGATTATGTTATGGATATTGGGAATTTTTTGCGTATACAGGTGGTTCTGTGGTAAACCTAGGGCGGCTGAGCCCGAGATATCTCTCCAATGAATTGGGTAATGTGACGGAGGTAAACATGATGTTTCTCCAAAGAGATTTAGGGAATATACTGGGATTGGTATTCCAAGTGCATCTCCCTATGTAGTTTTGATAGCTACAATGTACGTTTGATATAAATTCCACAAGTAACCTTTATGATTTATGATTTGTGTGTGTTATTCATAAATCTTATGATTTCGTATTGTATATTTTGATTGAAATGTATGGTTTCATTGATTTGTATTTATTTATGGGATAATTTTTTCCTTCCTTATTTTATAACCCTTACTAAGATTTTTATGATCATCCCATGTTTTTGAAAATTTTTTCACAGGTTATAAGGAAGGGTAAGATAAAGGAAGTATTCAAGAAGATTTGCATCAGGAAAAGAACTCTTTTTTTATTTAAGGAGTTTTTTTTGTGCAACATTGGATATAGTAGAAGTGTCTTCTTTTTAATATTTTGAGATGCAATAGTTATGGCCTAATTTTCTAAGACTGAAAACCTGAAAAGATCCTCAATGTGAATTATTCATTTAATTCAATATTATGTAAGGTTTAAGGTTGGGTCCTTATATTCACCCTAACCTTTTTTCGACGTGTATAATCCAAAAATGAATTCCATTTTTCCAAAATAATTTTCTAAAAATTATTAATTAAATATTTAATTAAAATCATTATTTAAACGAAAAATATAAACAATTAAAATATTCATCTTTATTTTTTAGGTGCCTAAATTTATTTATACATTCATTGGTGTGGATACCATTCATAAAAGACATATTACTATTAATAAGGGTATGTTAATATTCATAAGGGTATGTTAATATTCATAATGGTAGGTTACTATTCAATAAAAATTATGTAAATTCTATCAGACACTAAATATTATCCTGAACACAACCATGTATGTATGTTTTTCAAAATTCAAATGGCAGAGATAAAACATTTATGTTTAATGAATAGGTTATGATTTTCTCCTATTAATAAACATGTTTTGTTCCATAGAGGCTGAGTGATTCCTAAAATATAGGCTATAACTATAATTTACTTAAGAGAAACATTCCATAAAATGTTTGGGGTATTATAATTCCTCGTCCAGGGAACAATGAGAATGGTGAATTTTTATGGGAGGCTTCTTGAGCATGTGATGACTCTCCTAGAGACCAAGGAAGTGGATGGAGACATATTATTTTAGTATGAGAATCTCATTATATATCTAGATAAATACATCATGTTGTTTCTATAATAAATCTATATACTACTACTTTTTCTATGGAGTTCTGGCTATACTAATCGGTATTGCCCTTAGATCTGCCTTCATGAAAATATTTTCCTCAATCATATCATCAACACTGGTGGATATAAAATTTGCATATACAGGGTAGAATATTAAAAATACACATCACTGTATGTTATAGGTTAATCAATGAGATAATATGGATCATCTGGGCTAACGAATTCTGGGGGAGTAGTGGTCGGTTTGGGCATATGTGGAATCCTCATTTGGGATCTCTAGATCTATTGAGATAATGGGGGAAAATGATTTCATTATGATCTCATCATGACTTTTATTGTGGGGTTAATTTTTTATTTCAATGTAATTAAGGTGGGTCTGTTTCTATATATTTCTAAAAACTATAAGAAATATGTGGGTATGACGTTAAATAGTAGCCATGGGGTGAGCATCTTAGTACCTTATAGGGGTGGGGGCTTCTGATATCTCTTTGTCACAATGTTAGATGATGTAAAATTAAAGTTTTCCTTGTACTTGAGGTTGTGGAACCCTTTCCTCTAAAAAACAGTGAAGAAAATTCCCAAGTCATTCATAGTGGCCTCTAATTGGTGAATTAGGAGGATGAAATCCCCATCAAAATACATCCATGTGATGGCTATAAAAGTGGGAGGATCATCCTCATTGGTATGTACGTACATTTCCCTTATCTTATAATAGATGACATAAAGATAAAAGGTTTCACATGAGCCAAAGGGGGACACATCACTTTGAATAACAGCTACTATGCCATTGAGGTATTACATAAGGAATTGGTGAAATGAAGATGATATTGTTCCATGTTGAAAAACCAGGTTCTACCCATCAACATGTTTTAGGTGGTATCCTGTGGGAAACCATTAATTTAGAACATGCTACCTAGCCACCATTTGGGTCATTAAATGGATTTTATAACACCATGTAATTTCATTCCTATCATTACCTTGAATTAGTAGGTCAAAGGGACTCATGTGTTTCTTCAGTCAAACCCATCTTGCAGAGTGTCCCGGTTAGGACGAGATTGATTCTGAAAGCAGTATCCAGTAGGAAGTGGTGAATTTCCACACTATTGAACTGGCATGTGATGTTCCAAGGGAGGATATGAATATAGATAGGGGATCCATCATCTTCTCTAAAGAATGAAATGACATCCTAAAATTGTTCTCTCTCAACCTCTTATGTATAGTAGGTTTCTGTGGTATCTACTTCATCATCGAACTAGATATGGAATTTTTTTCCCCTATGAGAGCTTTGTGCATCTCTTCTGATATGTGTTGGGATTCTCATATCCATAACTTAGTAGTTAGGATATTAAGGTGCTTGGGTACATCATACATTCATGCTAAAGAAATATTTCTACCCACTATGGGTCACTCATTGGATGTTGGCATGAGGGGAATTGGTTGCTGAACAAATAGATTCTTGATGGTGTTAACAATATCATGTTCCTCATCCGCTAGCTCCCCAAAAAAATATCAACTGACTATTGGCTATTTCAGTCTAGGAATTAGCTATAAATAGCCGATTGTGATGTTTTTAATATCATTTCTACCCTATTTGTTAGCACAGTCAGCTTTGGTGGCATGTCCAATAGAGTCGGATTGTAGGATTGTGTCTTCAATACTCTACACAGAATATAAGTTCCTTTCCTTAGAATCATGCATAGCTTCACTCTAGGAATTGTCCTATGAGTAAGGACCCTAACCCCAACTACCTCTAATTGGTGGTTATTTAATTACACTAGAATATGATACAAGAAAATCACATCTCAATGGAACAAATATTGTAGTGGTCTTGATAAACTAGTTACATAAAACAAATTCACATTACATTTTAAGACCTAACATACATCAAAATTTTCCTTTAAGTCTTCTACTATTCTCCATTTGTGTAACCTAGCATATCATTAATTATATAATTATTGGAATTCCAGTTAAAAAAGTAACATATAAAAGTGATGAGATAATATTCTCAGTAAAGTTAAGCATAAAACCAAAGATTTCAGTAAATATGCAATACGTAATATTGGAAGGTAAATAACCAAAACAAATTCAATTTAAATAAAAATATGATCTAGGAAACATAAAAATGGATAATATACTAGTTGAATAATCACATGGAATATCAATAACTGAATTCATAATGATGTAATGCATAATGATTGATATCTAAAACATACCATCAAGGATTCATGAAAATCATCTAATACTATCATGGTATCATGCTAAGAATATAATAAATGGGTAAGGATATAGACAAAACCATACCTATTTTGATTCATGAAACTTATTGATGAATCGAGGGGCTATAATGGGGCATGTCCATCACATACAATGTATAATTTATTCCTTGTAGGATTATGGTGAAACATAGACAATCATATGGGAAAATAGAATTCTAAATTTCAATACATTAACCATAAAGCATGAATGGTATAGAAATAACTCATACATCGTAAAACTGATCATAAATTATTCAATAGTATATGGTAGATGATATCATAAGATGTTGACATCAATTATGAATAAGATTCAACAAATTCTGTTGACATAAACAAAAATACTGTAAAACAATAATTGAAAATTTATTGAATAAAATGACTTATTGAACCTATGTGGAAATAAATTTCCTAAAAAAGGAAAATTTTCATTTAAAAGTAACCGTTTTTAGTCCCATATATCCCAAAAAACCAGAGATGAGGGTTTTTCATTCAAGAATATTTTTAATCTTTTAGATGAAACTAAAAACTAAATAATATTCATGATGGAAGGAAATTAATTTTTTCTTTGTATGTTAATAATAGAATATAACTTTTCACTTTGTTCAAAACATTTTGTATAAAACCATGAAAATATTCCTTTTGAAAACCTTTGATTGAAAAAATAAAATTAGGCATTAAATTTCTATTATAATCCTTTAATATACATATAAATAAATATGTAAAATAATATCTAGAAAATTTACATGGATATTATTATTTGATAATTAAATCCATAGACATTCAATGGGTCTCATTCCAATATCATAATTTAAATCATAATACAAATTATGGAATTGAATTTATGAAAAATTAAATCAAATTATAATAAGTAAATTAATCAAATATTGAGTTAATTGGGTTTTATATGAACTTCACAAAAGAAGTAGGGTATATAACATCGAACAATTCCTCAATGAAAATAGTTTGAGATGAATCCCCATATCATAAACTGAAGAAAAAAAAATTAATGATTAGATTGTGAATTAATCCCTTACCACATTGTAGTCAGTTTAATTGTATTACACAAAATATAAAATGAAACCTTTAATCCTAGTAAGATAGATAAATTAATGTTATTATTTTTATGTGTAAGTATATAAACCACAAAAAAAAATAAAAAAGTGGTGAATAAGGCATCTAACCCAACGAAATAAAAGTTTGCTGAATGTTTCTTACCTAATTCATCCATTAGAAAAAGTGAATTACCCTTCTAAATAATAGTTTAAATCTTTTTATTAACTCATATAGAAACCTGATTAATAATAATCATGTCTTATATGATCTTCTTATATTATTTTATCATCCATTTGATGATAATATGTTGTTATTACACTTGTTTCATGTGATAAATTCTTCGTTTTCATATGCATATTTGTTCCATGAATGTCTTGGTTGTCATTTATAGAATATAGATAAAACATATAAAAAATGATTTTAATATTATAAAAATCATATTTTTTCATACAATAAATTTTTATAATAATTCTTTAATGGTTAACATGTAAAATTAATAACATCGAGATGTCGAGGTTGTAGGTCATACGTGCGCTCAAGAGATGAAATCATTACGTTAATGTTTAATGGATAAGGACGAGAATGGAATATCAATTTTAAATAATTAATTTAATTTCATTAATATCATATATGTATATATATTATTTAAAATATTATACCCATCCAATTAATGTGGTATCAAAAAAATTATTATACCACGGTGTGGTTACGGTAAGTCGTAAGTATGCTCATAGAGTGTTTTCATTTTTGACGGACGAAAAAAAGGTGGAATATGTTTTTTCTATAATCACAATAACATATATGCATATAAATGATACTAGATTTGTTACATTATCATGGAATAAAAACATGAAGATGAATTATAATTTGAATTGAACATGGATGAGTTTGTAAAAATGATTACCTTTACTTCGGAGAACAAGATTCAAGTCATTTTGTACGGGACCTGGGGTGCATATTTTTGGAAGACCAATATCTAAAAAAGTTTATAAAGTTTTTATCAAGAGAATTTGGATTGTTTTTTTGATTTATAAGTCTCAAATTATCTTGAATAATTGAGGGATGAGGTTTATTTTTATAATTGACATTAGGGGAACATTAGGAAACTCTTATAATTTTTCATTAATATAAATTAATTTTCAATAAAATATGGCCCAAAATTATGTTATTTAGAAGATATTATTTTCAGGGTATAAATACTTTCAACTAATAGTTTTTATACCTATTGAGCCTATATTAGCCCCCTTATCTTTTTGGATTTTACCCTTATTTAATATCTTTAACTCCAACCATGAAAACATATGTTTTTACTACTAAAGTGTTGATACAGTTGCTATAAATTTCCAAACTAACCATTAATATATATTTTATGACAACTGAATCCTTATCCAACTATTGTAGCTTAATTTTATATTTTTATTAATTTCATGCCATTTAATAAAATATTATTTATTATAAAATATAATTAATGTCAATTTTGACAATATTCATTAGTTTTCATTTTAATAAATATCAATAAAAAAGGTAACTTTTAAAATAACCTTTATTATATCCTTAATATTTATATTTATCCTATTAAATTATTTCTTGACATTATTTATATAAAATTATATTTATATTAAAAAAATTGATATCATTTATTTAATTTTTCAATTAGGTAAACAATTACTACATCATCATTATGAAAGCCATTAATTTAATTATTTATTCCCAAAAATAAAAAACAAAATTACAATTATTATGAAAAAGAATTATGTTTAAACTTAGTATATATTGTCAAAGATATGTTCTTAATAATCAAATATTCAATATTTAACACTAATTAAATACATTAGTTTGAAAATTTTAGCTTTACATAAAATAAAATACTATAAAAGACATAAAGTAATCCAAGTGGATCCAGTAGCTCATAAAATATTCAAAAGGATTATTTTCATATAAAATAACTCATCCAATAAAATTAGTATAAGTTTTAGAGTAATTTTATATGATTCATAATATTATTTTTACTCTTAATTACTTAATTTACCCTTAACTGTGGTAAATAAAACCAGTTACTAATCAAATTATTAAATAAATAAAGGGAATTATTTAATAAATTTGGAAATTATATTTCAAAATATGAAAGAAATTATTCAACATTTAATACACATAATTGGATAAAATTAATTTCAAATTAATCTCCTACTTTGGGTGATAAAATGTGTTATTAATGTGAAAACGATCAATATCTAAAAATGTTTTTATATCTAATTCAAATGTGAAATTGAATAAAATTAACTATATTGGATTAAATTATTTAAAATTTAAATAAATATATTTTAAAACCAATCAAAAATATAATTTGACACTATTAATTATTTAAATGATATTTTTTTCAATTAAAAATCTGTATTTTTACTATTCATCAAAATAGGAAACATAATAGAAAATTAAAAAAATTAAACCAAAGAAAAATTTTATATTCTGATATCAATTGTGAAAGTTTTTTTCAAATAAAATTTATTAATGTGTCGACACAATTTTTAAACATGTTTTCCATTAACAGGTTGTAACAATTTATTTTTATAAAAATATATTTTCTTGTGTCAGATTGGTTTTGTTCTAATATCATGTCTAGAAAAAAAGGATGAATATTAAAAATTATATTGAACATAAAATATAAATATCATTCATAATATGAATGATAATATTCATTCCCTCCAATTTAACATATAGGTTATAATGAAATTTAGTGGTTCATTTACGATAGGTGTTGCATACAACACATGCTTTTGAAAAGATTAAATTTAAAGGGATACATATCATAAAATATTATAATGTTAAATTATCCCATAATTAACTAAATTTAATCCTATAAATTTTAAATTTCACTTAAAATATCAAAGGATGACACTTGAAAATTCATTTTTGAGAAACCCACATAAAAATAGGGTTCATGAAACATCATCTTAATAAGAGTAAATGGAAAATTTTATGCTCAAAGATAAATTAGGCCATAAAATAGTAAATAATTAGTGGAAACAGAAAACATGAAAATGAAAGAGAAATTTAACTATCATGTTGTAATGTAGAGTGATATAGAACATTTTAATTAGAAACATAACCGTCAAAAACATCAAGTCAAGTGATCACTTAGAAGACCATTCATTCTAGAGTAAAGAAAATTAAACAAAAAATTATTTCACCCAAAATCATTTTCCAATAGTTATGGACTTTTTTTATTTGTAGAATAAAAATATAAAGAAACATAATTAATTGAAAATAATAGGATCATCCATTAATCAATATCCACAAACTATTCATCTTTTGTTTCAAATAATATTTATTTATGATGAATTTCCTATTCCTGGTGTATTCAAATAAGCGCATACATGCCCAAAAATACATAAATGTATAACTATATATTTATACTTTATTTATAAATTAACCGAAACCAAAATGGTTTAGAAAATATAAGATAATTATCCAAAAATAATAAACCAATTAATATTAAAAAAAGCCTTAGTCAACAAAATTAAAAAAGAAATACACAATTTTTAACATATATCATTCCTAAAATAACAATCATTAATCAAAATATTCTAGAAATATATTAAAACCCAATATTAATAAGGATTTGATAAAATTGTTTTCCAAATAAAATCAATCACTCCTAATTCCTCATAAAAAAAATTCCAAAATAAAATATTCTCCATGATATGAAAAATATATCCTTAAATAACCGAAATCACCATAAGTTAATAATAAAATACTATTTGACTCAAGAAAATATTTATCATTTATTCCTCCTAATATTAGGTTTACCATAATCTTAGTGGATTCCCAAAATAGATATCAGATTCCTAAATAATGTAAATCACTTAATCACCGAATCATTTTCCAATCCCATGGTAATCTATTTGATAAAAAATGCCCCTCAAATATGTACAATATTTATCCATTAGATATTGGAAATAAAAAATTAATGATAATCATGAGTATATATAGGATAATGAGAGGCATTGAACCCTTTTCAATCATCAGTTCTTGATTCAAACCTTGATTCCTTGATGAACATGAGGAGTTTTCACTTAGCAAGATAGTAGAACCTATTTTAAAAATATATTAATATTAAAAATATTATTATATTAATCCTCAAAAAACCTAAATATATTAAATATTGAAGATATTTTTAACCCCAATGTTTTTCTCTTACATTAAATTTTTTAAAATAGTATAAATACACATAATTTCATTAAATTCATTTTTCATATAAACACTAACAAGTATATTTACTTTTAAACATATTTACACAAAATTAAATGGAATTTTTCATTAAAAACAGTTTGATACATATTAATTAAATTATTAGTGTTCCTAAATCATTGATTTTATAAATATAGTTCCTATGATTTCTACTAAACATACACAAATACCAACATTAATGGCCACAACAACCGTTTCCTATAGTATGTGTCTTACTTTATTACATTAGAAAATGATACATGAAATTCACAACCAAAAGGGCTTAATAGATTAGTAGGCTTGGTAAAATAGATACAAGCTTTAACATTACATTAAATTTTAAAACATAAAATTCACAACAAAGTTTATGGAGTCTACCTTTATTTCCCCATTGTGTAACCCAATATATCAATCATAATTTATTTCATGGAATGTGAGGAAAAATTGTAACATATGAAAGGGATGAGCTCAAATGATCAGTAATGGAATGTGAAGATTCATTGGTATGAGAAAATATGTGATAAACCATATTGAAAGGTAAATAACAAAAACAAATTCCATTTAAATAATAAAATTATCCAGGAAACAAAACCCTGAATATCTTATTAGTATAATTATCATTGGGAATATGAATAACTGAATTAATAATGGTGGAATTCATAATGATGGATATATTAATAATACAATCGAGGATTCATGTTATGAATCTAAAATTTTCAATTCTTCATTCCAATAAGAAAACAGTTAAGGACTCATGAGAAACAATATCTATTTTTAAAAATTAAACCTAATTATGCATCAAGATTTTGTTATAGTCCCAAAAAATAACTTATGATGTTAAATTCATTCCTGAAATAAAAGGGGTTAAACATAAATAACATAAAAACTCATATTAAAATGAGCATAAAAATTTATAATTATATACCCTTTAACCACTAATGGAATAATGATAGCACATCCATAGTGGAATTGATCATAAACCATTTAATAAAATATGGTAGATAATATCAAAAGAGATAAACCTATATTTAGAATAATATTAAACAATGGATTTTTAAATTTATTAAAATAAAATAATAAAATTATAGGAAATTTATTTGTGAAAAAATCTTAATAAATTTATTTGAAGATATTTTTAAATGAAAATATGAGTTTTATTTTAAAATTATCCATTTTCAATACAAAATTTCCTAACAATAGGGGAATAGTGTCTTTTATTTAAAAAAATATGTAATTATTCAATGAAATAAATAAATTAAATAATAATTAGAATGGAGTGGAAGACATTTTTACCTTGTACGTTAGTAATAGAACATCCATTTTCTATTTTTTCAAAATGTTCTATATAAAACATGAAAAAAGATTCATTTTGAAAATTGTTTCATGAAATTTTAATTAGAAAAAAAAATTAATTTTTAGTCATTTAATATCCATATAAATAATGTTGTAAAATAATATCATGAAGGTTGACATGTAGAAAAATATTTGATATTTAAATATTTTGACATTCAATGTGTCCCATACAATATTGAACATTTAAATCATAATCCCCATGAAATAATAACATATAAAAAACATTAACTGACATCATAATTAATATATTAATGACATTATAAGAAAATAGTGTTGTATATACTCATCCCAAAATAAGGTGGATGTATAATATCTAGTTGTGCCTCAATGAAATCTGATTCTGATGAAGTCACTTCCCTTAAATAGAAAACATGCTGATTAATGATGAGATTTTCAGTTAGAACCCTGCCGCATTGTAATTAGTTAAATAGTTTGATAAAAACATCAAATGAAACATTAAATACTATTTATAAAGGGATATTCATGATATTATTTGAAATGGTAAAGATATATTCCACCCAAAATATATAATTAGTGAATAAGGATTGTATCCGATAGATATAAAAGTTATAGAAAAATTATTTATCTTACACATACTTTAGTCAAAGATGATTTAACATCATGTTTAATTTTTTTAATCATGTTATTAAATTATATTACAACATTATTCATATGTATGACATCATATATGATCTTATTATATATATCTTCTCACCCATTGGATGATAATATTTTTTTATTACCCTTGTTTGGGTGTTACCTACTTTCTTTTCCCTTGTATGTATTTTCATGAATTTCCTAGTTATTTTTCATAGAATATTGATCAAACTTATTAAAAATATTTTTAATGTTATATGTATAATATTTAATCATTAAATACATTTTTAAAATCATTCTTGAATTTTTAACATGGAAAATGAATCACATCATGTCATGGATATGGTTGGTCATAATTACACTCGAGTGAAAGTATCATTCTCTTAGTAGTGAAAGGGTATTGAAGTGGATGGTATTATATTTTTTTAAAAATAGATATCATGTCATTTTTATAATATATATATATATATTATTTCTTTCATTATAGCCATCCAATTAAAGTGGTGGTGAAAAATAAATTACACTCCAATTTGGAGATGATAAGTCATACATACTCCCACGTGGTTTTCTCATTGTTTTGTAGGATGGATTAAAGGTGTAATATGGTTGTACCATATCATAATGAAATATAAAAATATATTTTACACATTAATTATTTATTTATTATGAAAACAACCCATAAAGATTATGTTTTATAAGAAAGGACCTTTTATGAGTTCGTAAAAATGATTAGCTCTTCTTTAGGAGACATTCTGTAGATAACTTCTTAAGGGATATTGGATGGATATTTTTGGTGGACCAGTATCTAAAGAACATGGATATATAATTTTTTATTATAAATTTCCATGGTATTGTTGTGATTTAATGGTCAATGTGGTATGATTATGTGAGTCCTGAGGTTCCCTTTTATAATCGTTGTAAAGGGAACTTTAGAAAAAATTTCAAATATTATGTAAATAGATATTAATTTTCCATTCCAACTAGAACCATAGTAATTTATTATAAAGATAATATATTTATGGGTATAAATTTTCTCAACCAATAATTTTTAGATAATTTTATTTCATATTATAACCCTTATAATTTTGATTTAACCCTTTAATTAATCCCTTTAACTCTAACCATAACTACATTTATTTTTACTCTATATTGGTTAATATAGTTATTATAAAATTAAAAACTAAATATAAATAGATAATTTATTAAATTTTAATCTTTATTCAAATTTTAGGTTTTAATGAATTTTATATTATTTAATAACATTTTTTTTCAAAATATCATTATCAATTCTCATACTATTAATTACATGGGTTTTTTAAAAAAATATCAATACACAAGATGACTTTGAAATGAAATAATAGGTACTTACCTAATAATTATATTTCATCAATATAATAATTTTATTACATTAAGTATATAAATATATATTTATTTTTATATTTTTAATAACATTTATATGATATGTCCATTTATAAAACAATTATTCATATATCATTGTGCAAGCCTTCAATTTAATCAAATTTTTCCCAAAAAATAAACAATAATTTATCCTCATTACTATAAAAATTTTATCTTTCAAATTAATATTTATATTCAATGAAATATTCTAAAAATCATACATTGAAAATGAAAATCTTATTAAAACATGAGTATGACTTATTAGAAATTTCTTAATCTAAAATAATATAATAGATTTATATCCTTCCATATGGACCAAAAATTTTAAAAAATCATTCCAAGGATTATTTTGGTTTACAATATTTCATAAAATAAACATAGGACATGAGTTAGGGTAACTTTACAATGTTTATAATACAATTTGTTCTTTATTATCCAATTTTCCCTTAATTATGGTAATTTAAAAAAACTATTATTACTATCCATATTATCCAGAAATAAAAGAACCTATTTAGTAAATTTAGAACTTATCATTCCAAATATGGAATCCATTTTTCAAAATTCAAAACACAATTTTGGATATAATTAATTTAAAATTATTCTTGTACATGGGGTGAGAAATTGAGTTATTAAAGTGAAAACATTCAATGGATTGAACCGTTTTTATATCCAAATTCATTTTAAAAATGAATCCAATGACCTAAATTTTATAAAATGATATAATTTTTATATTTTTATAATTTAAAATGAATCAAAAATATAATTTAACAAAATAAATTATTAATAAAAAACTATTCTCAATTAGAATTAATTATTTTCCCAATATTCATCAAAACAGGAAACATATCATAAAAATAACAAAAAATAAAAAAAATATTTTTATATTCCCTTTTAAAATAAGAATTTTATTTTTCAAATAAAATTTATAAAAGTGTCCAAACATGATTTAAAATAAGTACACCTTAAAAAGGTGGTAAACTCTCATTTTGCAAAAAAAAGATAAATTATATAAGTAAAATTGGATTTCTTTTCATATCGTGTATATAAAATATGTAGGATTAATTTTAAAAATTAGATTAAAATAAATTATATACAACTTTTATAATCTGGTTTATAGTATTAAATCCATGAAATGTAATTATTATGTTATAATAATATTTCATTATTTATTTAAGCTAGGTGTTGGATGAAACATATTTTTTCAAAAAGATTATCATTAAAGAGATACATACAATAGAATCATGGGGTGTTATAGTGGGAATTTTGGATGTTTCATTTCCTAAACTTCTTCTTTGGTGGCATTGACTAGAGGAACTCCTGGATCTTACTTGATGTTCCTCATCATTGAGGACCATGAAGGGATCTACTAATTTCATTGTATTCATGGAGTTATACTCATAATCATCGTCTGAGGGGTCTTCCATTACTAGTTAGTCCATGTGAATGATTCTTAGCTCAAACATTATGAAGTACCAGAGCGTATGTGATGTATTTAGTGTTAGTGGGAGACTCTACTTTCCATTGTACCATTAGCGCCTTCACTTCTGAGATGTAGAAGGGTATGAGGTGGACATAGAAGATTTATCAAGGAAGTCATGACATCTTCTAGAGTTTTAGACTTCCCAAAACTGGCATAGATAATGTTATGGTCATGACCGAGTAACTTGTGATCCAATAAGTCATCAAAATTATGATAAATGAAGTTGGAAGTATCCTTTACTCACCATTGTGGTCATTATCATGATCAGTGTAGATGTGTGCTACCTCTATTGTATATTGGATAACATGAACAAGTTATTATCCACTTGGTCCTAAGGAAAATCCCTAAAAACATGCCATTGTTTATTTTTATTTCTAATGGTCATCGAATAAGTTAATTGGTCATAGATATCAGTTCACTCTACTTCATGTGGATTAATTCACATCTTAAGCTTTTGCATCCCCAATTATAGGGAACTGAGGAAATAACCAAGTACCTATGCATATTTGAAACTATATGTCTAGTTTATCAGTCATTGTATGGTAACTCTTAAGAATACTAGCCTTGATGGGGATATGGATCCTCGAAATTGTTTGGAGCAACATTATCTCATTTAGAAATATGTTCTTTGTTAGGTGGGGTTTGACAATTGTGCACTTGATGGGGTTGTTCCTGATAATGCTACTGCACTCAGTGTGATTATTCTAGATAAGGGGTCAATAGATTTAGTAGCTCAAGGGACTCTAAAATTATTGTAGTCGATGTCTATTTAATGTTATTCATTCTTGCATGAGTAGGGATAGGAATAATTATGCCTTATGGACCTAATTCAAGGATTCCTCTAGATACATTTTGTTGTTAGTGAATTCCCAAACCCACATGGGATGTTTTGATTTGTAAGGGTTTGAAATAGATCATTAGTTATGTTCCCAATGAAAAATGTTAGTATCTTCACTTGTTCTAGTGGAATATTGATTCATTATGTGAGCCCCTTCCATAGGGTATATAATTTTACAACTCACCAATCATGTTGTTTCTTGTACTTCAAATGTTTAGAAATGATTTTCTTGTGTGTGGTGGAGAGGAAATGGTTGATAATGTTCTTACAGAGGTATTAAAAACCAATAATGGACCCTTTGGATAAATATATTCACCATGTGAAGGAATTCCCATCCTTTTTTTGTATAAAACATCAAATCACGAAGTCCCCCTGTTTCTATGGAATTCCAAACAAAGTCCTCCACCATGAGATGAATTAGACCCTCATGTGGTGGGTTACTCATCCCAATGAAAGTGGAAAATATAGGGTGAAGAAAATATAGGGTTTATATAATGTTATATACCCATGTTGTATAATGATTTTAATTGGTTGGTATAATCAAATTTTGGGACTTATGGGCATCAAGGATAGATGTTACAATGGTTATAAAATCGTCTTGGTGGGGGTTCCTATCATGAATTTGATACCTTACCACGTGTTCATTGAATGGCTCATCAACATGGTATATAGGCTCGATGGCTGATGTAGTGGCTCTATATGGGTACCAAGGAAGGTTATCTGACTACATGGCCATCTTTATTTACTCAAATCGTGGTTTCATTCAATTAAATTTAGATTTTACTCTATTGGGATGTGTGAGATCATCGAGATCAACTACAATAAACTATCCATGCATTACATGTGTTTTAGACTTAAGATAAGGGATATTATACATTAAAGGAGTTCTATGATAATGGAACTACTCAACATTGATTTCATCCATGCTATTTTTTTATCTGTGTCCTACTAGAGTAGGGCAAGAGTAGCTGGATCAACCTTTAGGTTCTCTGCAATGTCACCTTGATCATAGGGATTGATATGTCACTCTCCCTTGTTGGTATTCTCCCCAATTTCAATGATGTGGAGGTATATATGAGATCTAGTGCCTACCTTTTCTAGTGGGTACAAACAAATGTATGTTGGTCTACCCGATTCAACATTTCCCCAAAAGGAAGGTATTCCTTATCAGACCCTACATTGAAGTCCCTCTTATCATGTAACATTGGGATGTACATATTCACCATAAAAAATAAAAATGGGAAATTCCTGAATATAAATTTGTTGTTTTTGTTGTCGTATGATAGGAATTAATTGGATAACATCATACTATCCCTACCCCTAGATCTGAACAAAAGAAGACACATATTCATACATTCTGTATAGCATTGTGAGGCTCTTGACGCATTTCTATTAGTGGGTTTGGTGGTATCTAGGTGATTCACAGTACTGAATGACTCGGAGAGCTTAAAAATTAGACATTTTATAGTACTGATCAATTTCATTTAATTTCCCCTAGCTTCCTTTATAGAGAAATTTATGGTCACATAGGTAATCAAAAATCATCCAAATAACCCGATTGAAACACTCAACCTGGGCCTTAGTGAGGGACTTAGCAATGTCAAATCTAGATGTTTTAGACATCTATAAAACCACCACCAACTAATCAGTATCCATAGTATCCCATAGGATTTATTTCTCGGAATTAGGGCCCTACACTGGAGTAGACCAATCATTTTCTTCCCTGGATAAGAGATTGGTGATGGCACATTTGTGGATTGGTGCAGAGGTTGGATATTTGTATGATGATTAGCTGTGTGATTTTACTATTGTCTACATGATGGGTCAAATCTCTAAAGTCTTCCCAACCACAACTTCCCATCCTTTTATGACTGGGCTCACACAATGACCTAATGTCTGATATCAGTAGCACTCCTTGGTGGCTCAGCAAGATGGTTGTCATCTATCCCATTATAGACCAATTATCCATGATCACAGATGGTGGTTGAGAGGGAAAATAATTATGACAGATATGGTATCACCATGAGACCCTAGAATGGAGCAAGGACTTACTCCACCATTAAGTACATATCGAGTGATTTTGGGATCATGTGAATATCACCTTCTGGGAAGATGGAATTCTCCTTCCAGGACCCGTCCCCTGACATTGATGTTGACACATGTGGTGAATGTTCCATCATTAAATCACATTAATCCATGGAATTTTAGTGGTGGAAATGATTGATGATCACTTTTAGCTTATCTATATTTTTTATTCTATGGTGGAAAATCTCCCTTTATCCCAATGATGGTTCTTCAGTGTATATAAATTATTTGTCAGGTGATGGGCCTCTGTGATTGTGGGCGATGGAACGATGAGGACTTCTATTTTGATTAGTTTAAATCTATTATGGGACTCCTTATTGACTATTTTCATAATGAGGAGTAACTCCACTCTGACTGTCATATAAGTGGTGAGTCTAACACCCATATCCTAGTTTCCTTGAGTCAGTGCACTATTTTATTACTATGGTATGATCACAGAAAAAATAGAATCACGAAGGACTGATTGATTTAGATGCCGTGGAAAAACTAGATATAAACAGAAGTTTTACAGTACATATTTAATTCAAAAAAAATAGTGTCTCCTTAGAAAACAACCATATTCATTAGACTAGCCCAAGAGTTCAATCAGAATATACTTCTCCACGTCCTATGGGAAAATGGAACATAATAAACGGGTAAACTTATATTGTCAGTAAGGATAATAAATATAATGGATGGTATCATTAATAAGCATAAAATTTTAAGGTATGGTATAAACATAAACACATGTATTTTATCATAATATTCTGCATAATATAGAAACAATAAGACAAATAATTCCATTTAATATTCACATGGATATTCTACCAGTAGAATAATCACATGTAATATACATAAATAATCTTATGATGAGGAAATTCATAATGTTGGACCACATAACCATACCATCCTGGCCTTGTGCAAATTCTACTAATATACTATCAATGCCTTATTCCATGACAATAGTTTGTCTCATTAGACATATTGATTCATTGAGGGGCTATAGATGGGCCCACCCATCACTTACTAAGTACCATGCATTCCCCTTATGAAAAGGTGGAACATGACCTAAACATTTTTATTAAAACTAGCATACAAAATTTTAATACATTAACCATAAACCATGAAAGGTATAAAAATACCACATACACATTCAAACACGTCATAAAACCTTCATCACCATTTTAATGTTGTATCATAATAAATCAACCATAATCAAGCATAAAATCCAACAATGGCTATTGACAAAGATGAAAATAATTTAATAAATTCATTAAAACTCTTTGAGATATATGTCCCTTTTTAGCACTGAAATTATTTAAATGCATCAAAATTATAAAATAAAACATTAACATTCAAAATAACTACATAATCAGGTCTATGAAGCTTCAATATTTTAATTCAAAATAATAGAATAAAATTATTTCCCACGCCGTATAAGTTAAAAAAACATTATTTCATTAATTTGTTGAGAAGATCATAAACTACATAGTTTGGAATGAAATAGAATGATTCTTTTAAAAATATTTTATAAAAAGTAAAAAATGGGAAATATTTATTCAATAAAATTTCCATAATATTTTGAAATACATTTATCAAAACATGGATATGGATGATAAGGTTGTCCCCATAGATACTTGTGTATAAAAATTCTTGTATGATAAAGATATTGTGAAATTAACCCTTACCTTATATTTTCCTTTAGTTGAGCATGGGTTAGCCTACTGTATAATGGTAAAAAAAATGTTATTAAATTATACCAGGACCATATAAATATTTATGATATCATGTATGATCCACTTATATAACATTGTGATAATATTTCTATATTACCGTTGTTTCGAGTGTTAACTGCTTCATTTTCCTATTACAGTTTTGTAATGTTAGACATGTTTGTTGTGCATAGGATATATCTTATTCATATGCAGAGGGAAATTAATTTCATAATTATTCCTTTTTACTTATCATATTTCTTTTATAAGCATTCTTGAATGGTTAACGTAGAGAATGAATCTAATCACGTCTTGGAGACAATAGGTCGTAGGTACGCACGAGTGACTATATGATTCCCTTATGGGTTAAATGGTCTAAAATTGGATGGTATATTAATTATAAAGAATATTTATAATGTTATACTAAATATTTATATCCATTATACAAATTACAATACCCATCCAACCAATTTAGTGTTGAATAGAAAATTGCACCTCGTCGTGGAGATGATAAGCCATACGTACGCATCCATGGTGATGTTGTTATTCATATGATGGGTAAAATGAGTAATATGGTCTTCCCGTGATTATAATAACATGTTATTATTTATATGATAATTTATTTTTTTACTTTGATATGGAAACAACAAAGAAATAGGATGTAGAGGATGAAAATATCATTGAAAGATGTGAAAAAACAATTACAACTTTTTTGGGTGTCTCATTCTGGTTTTCAGAAAAACTCATTTAGATGGATTTCAACCCAATGTGTGGACTCTAAGATGAATTGATGGATTTTGGGAGAGGAATATGGTAGGGTTTGGCCAATCCAAAGGGCATTGGAGGTGTTAATTAAATAGAAGGACGTGTTCCCTTTCATAAGAGAGGTGAGGAAAACTTTTGGAAGATCTTAAAATATTAATGTTCTATAAATTGATTTTTGTTTTTGATAAGCTAAAATGTGATTTATTTCGACGATATGACTATTATCTGTTGAATTAAAGTTAGAAATTTAATTTTTGACATGTTGAGGTTATGAAATTATTCTTATCTTTTGGGTTAAACCCTTAGTTAAATAGTTTTAATCTTACCATCTCTTCTTGTTTTTTTACACTATAGGTTTAATATAGTTACTATAAAATTCAAAAAGATCACCAATTGGATAATACAAAAACATTTCATATTTAAAAATAGAAAACAAACAATATAACATTGAATTAATACCTCTAATATATCACTAATATGTCTATGGTATCTATAAAATTAGTGGATGTTAATAAATAAAAAAATTATATTTATTTTAATATTTTTAATAACATTAAATTTATTCCTCCTTTAATAATACAATTACTGCATCATTATTATATCTTTACCAACATTAATTATTTTTTTCCTAAAATTTTTGAAAAAAGCATTATGTATAACCTAATATTAATAATGTTTCAGTTATTAGAATTTGAATATGACATTTTTGACTCTTCATTAAATAAATATTAAAAAAATTAATCTAACACAAGTGGCTTAAAAATTATTAATTTCAACCTAAGGATGATTTCGGATGAAAAACACTAATCCAATGAAATTAAGACAGGTATTAGGGTAATATAATATTATTATAAAATAAATTCTATATTTAATTACATTATATACCTTTAACTATATTAAACAATATCTTAAAGATACTATTAACCAAAAATTATATTGATAATATTTTTCCACATTTATCATACATATTATAAACATAAATGTCCATATTTCAAAAATTCAATTCATAGATGTGATAAAATTACCTTTATTTCTAAACTCGAGTTGTGCTTAAAAGGCTTGTAAAAGAGACGTTCATAAGGTCAATATTTTTTTAACTTATTATCTTATAAAAATGATTCAAATGAACTAAAATGTACTAATATATGTATAATGTAACTATTTTCACATTTAAATAAAAATAAATTAATATAATTTTTTAAATGAAAAAATGAGTTTTTAATAATAATCTAGTATTTTTCACTATTTATCAAAAATTAAAACTTTTTAGAAAGTTGCCGAAATTTCACCATAAGCAAATTTAGATATTCATATGTCCAAAATGAAGTTTATTTAGAAAAATGAAAATTTTAACTTTCATAATTTGGTTAATACTATTCATATCCCTTTTTTAAACGACAACTTTGAATGGTCCTAGTGCACTCAAACTTGATGTTGTGTATAGCGTAATCTAAAAAAGGAAGTGTGTTGTGAAAGCTTGAGGTGTTATAGTGTGGACAACCACTCTAGTTGTTTATGTAAAATTGATTAATTCTACATATTTTGTATGAAACATGGGGAGGACCTCCATGATAACTGATAGTAATTTTATGAGGAGGACCATTGTACGGACTTTTTGAAGTGCGGGGAGGACCATCGTAGTAATTGAAATGGACATAGGGAGGACCTTAATGATTAAGAGATATATAATGGATAAGGCCTCTAATAATATTTCTGAATGCATTGGGAGGGCCACATCTCTGGATACAGATAACATGGGGAGGACCTCCATTTTTAAATGTGACGGATTGATGAGGACCTCCACTCTAGTTGGATGTGTCATGGGGAGGACCTTCATGTTGGTGGATGGTGATAGCAAAGGGAGGAACTCTATACATATTGTCTTTTAATTGGTGAGGAACTTTGATATGATTTATATTAGAGAAACAAGGGCCTTCGCATCAGCTACGAATGGAATCAAGAGGTCCTTTGGTCTCACTGGTTGTGACACGGGGTGGACCTCCATGTTGAATGGTAGTAACAGCAAGGGGATGAACTCTACACGTGTAATTGAAGTGGGGAGGAGCTCTGCTTGGGTTAGTGACTATTTTGGGAGGACCTACACATGAAAATCAATCATCATGGTTTGGATTATAATAGTTATTAGTGGTGTCATGGAATGACAAGGTCAACCTAGCCTGTCAACAGAGCGGTTGAGGCCTCGATCCTAATTGGGCATAGATGGATCCCTTCTCATTGGTCATAGGAATCGGGTGGAATGTTCCTGCAATTGCAAGGACGATTAGAGTCATGTATAATGGTGTCCCTTGTTCTGAATTATCCCAAGAATACAGTCAACAATTAATTCAGGTTTTCTAGACTAGGCCGGTGGAGCAGGTGTATAGTTCATCAATTATTCTTCTTGAAGGCCCAGTCATTATTGGAACTGATAAGGCAAGGTGGGATCCCTTCATGAGTCTCATGTATAGTAGTAACAACCTTGGTCACTTAAGAATACCCCACCTCCTTGGTGCAGTGGATTGATTAAATTGATTTCTCTAAGGAGAGGCTTCCGACGTTTCCCCAGTCTTAACAGGGAGTGGTTTCTCCTTGAGAAGCCCTTTTTAAGGTATTTCTAGTGGTCCACTAAAACCTCTATGGGAATTGGGTGGCTAGTTTAAAGTAGCTTGGACTCTTAAATGAAATAGGATTTAGATATCATTATGGATACAAGGAATTAAATTCTCAATTCCCCGTCATCATTAAATCTTATATGGAAGAAGAGAGAGATCCTCCTAAATGATGTCCCAAACAGAAATTCCAAATATTTAACTACCCCAATATATAATGAATTTAAAGATGTCCTAGAGTTTTCTTTGAGAAACATGGAACTATATAGAAGGATCGGGTGACATATTAATCTTCAAATGTCTCAAATGCTACAAGTCCCCATGATGAGGATAATATTTTCACATCAGGTCCACCATTTTTGTTTTAAATTATTTCACTGTGTGTCTACCATACATGTTAATGTGAAATGGAAATCATTTTTTTCCAATGTTCCTACTTCCCAATGAATAGTATATTTAATAAAATTTAATAGTGACATGTTCCCCTTAATTCAAATGGGACTATGGTATTTCAGTTACACCATCGATGGATTCCTCTAGGGAAATTATATCCAAATCAGGGTTTTCCTCATAGAGTTAGGTCATTTTCATGGAACACATTCCAAGCTCCATCTCTTTGTAGACCCCAGTTAATTACACTTATTCTGTCTAGAAATTCTAGTGGGTCTTGATAGGGATAAAACCAAATGTACATAGTATAGTCACATTGGGCATCATAGTCATGTCTGGATATTGGGAGCATTTGTCACAAGTATTCATCCATATAAGATTTCATGTCATTGAGAAATCATAGGTATGGTAACCAAGGATTCATATATTTATCATGATGTATCTAATGCTGATGGAGTATCTCTTCCAAGGATTTCACCTCAGGTATCCCATTTTGATCACGAGGTATGTATTTTGGATCATAGGTTTAACATCTTTTGAAGTCTGCGTGGTTTAGAAAACCACATGGAGGTGGCTCAATAATGTACATCCCACAGAGGACGCACTTCAGTTTACCATTAGTCAGAACTAAACCTCAAAGAGGAATTTTTTTACCATATTTTAAATACATTGATCAAAACGCACATAGTTTGATGATGCAGTTTATGGTCATGTGACCAGGTAGGTCCTTGTAGTACAACATCACATTGTTATAAAACATGCAACATGGAAGGAGTGTTGAAGATGGATTGTGTGGAGATTTTACATGAATTATTCAATTATTAATAAGATTTATCTTGGTTTGAGTTGGTGTGGGCCTTACACATAGATCTACCTAAAGGACCTGAAGGAGATGTGGTCTCCCAATTGAGGGGCATGATAATAACGAGGTAATATCAGGAAAAAATGTGGATTGATGGAGATATTGGGTTTGGACCTTAGGGAGGCTTCCTTTATTTCCTGGTTAGTTTGGAATCAAATCCAATGTTTTTCTGATTGTGATAAGGCTTATACAAGAGTAGGATGACCCAAGGAAAATGTGTTTGGGGATAATTTCTGGAATATTCCTATTTTAATGGTGGTTAGGGATTACATAAATGGAGAGGTCCCAATGAGGATATAGAGTAGATGTCAAAATGTAAAATAAGATTTAACACCATGTCAGTCATGATTATTGTGATTTTAAAGAGGAAGTAAAAGACTTGACCGTGCTGTTTTGAAAGATACATCAATGATAGATTGTTTGAGGATTATGCATGTAAGATATTGAATAAGTATTCCATTTAATGTGAGGTTGATCTTATTCCTTCTGTATAAGATCTCATTTATTTTGAGGGTGGGTGGTATGGATGTCATACCATTCGACTAACACATGATGTATCATGTGATTATTGCATAGGGTAACGAAATAGTTTAACATCATTTGTGGAGGATTTTGGTACTACCCGGTTTTACACCATGCATATTATATGTGTGGGACACAATCGTTGCCCCATTGGTTTACATAAACAGAGATCATAGAACTCTATGATGAGTATGACTTTAGCAATGTCACAGTATGATGAAGGGGAGGAGTGGTTAGTCATCAGTTCCATTTTCTAGTCCATAAATTGAGAATAAATATGGTTTATGGTACCTATAATGAAAAGAAATAGGAAGTATGGTACCTATTTAGGGAATTAATATTAATGTAAATTCATGAACCTCGGGAATAATTGACACCATGTTAGGGACCATGAAGTAATTTCATGCATGTTTGGATTGGTTAATATACGAGGTTTATACGAATTATAAGTGTTGTGAACAATGTTGGCTCGAACCTGGGAATCTAACAGAAGGTAAGGAAATGGATTTTCATGGATAGTCTGAGATAAAAATGTATTTTTTATTAAAGGTTAGTGTTTTCGTGTAGAAATAGTCTTTTCATGCATCTGACAAAGGTTGAAAGAGGTTGGGAAAGGATTACCCCATTGTGTAACCAATCAGTAGTGGACACACATGGAACATGTCAAGAAAAAACCACTTACATGGGTGTTACATGTATTCAAATTTACAAGAAATATATGTTTAACATGCATAGGGGTGAAACTTCATTTTTGGGAGGGGTCACACCTGAATAGGGTGGAAAGTGGGCTTTTATTTATAGAAACAATTCATAATAGTAGACATAAAAGATTATGTGTGTGGAAGATCACATATGTGAATATTTTCCCACCACAATATTAACTGCATATGTATGGTGGAGCCCTTTACATCACCTTTGGCAAGTAATTTGAGTCTTTGTGCACATGCCTTATTTCTAGTGTGCCACACATTTTCCATGAGCTTACATGAATTTTCCATCCTTCTAGCGTCGGTTAATGAAGTTAAAAATCATGATTTATATTGAGTGTAAGGGTATTTCTTGCCTTTTTGGTGTCTAGTTTTCATAAATTGAATATTTCACACATCTCCCTTATCATTCATGGATCAACCCTTTTGGTCAGGATGCATGCTTCTTTTACAGAAATTCAACTCTTCATGAAATTAATTGATATTTTGGTGGCAGTGGTATGTTGATATTATAAGTAATTTACATAAATTATAAAAAATTTATTTCATTAAAATTATAAAACAATTGTAATTATTATATCTTAATTATAATATGATTTTTTTAAAAAAATTATGAAAAGTTTGATTTTGCAATGAATAGTGAAAAATAATATTTTTATTAAAAATTCTATTATCTTTTCATGTATTTACAATTATTCATAATATATTCAGTGATTTGAAAACCAGGGAAAAATGTTAACCCACCCATCATACTCATTTCAAACATAGACTTCATTAGATCTGCAAAGGAATCTGTTAAATATTGCTTGGTTGAACCAAATATAATGTCAGCGACATAAATTTAAATGATCAAAACATTTTTCTTATTTTTATTTATAAAAATTGTTGGATCTGCATTTCCCTTACCAAAACTATTTTGAAGAAAAAATCCTATAAGTCTATCACACCAAGATAAAGGGGCTTGCTTAATTCCATACAAAACATTAGTAAGACTAAAAACATGATCAGGATGTTTTGTATCTTCAAACCCATGAGGTTGTTCAACAAAAACATCCTCTTGAACATAACCATTATGAAAAGAACATTTTACATACATTTGAAAAAGTATTAAATTTAAGAATGATGCAAAGTAAAGTAAGATACGAATACATTCAAGTATAGCTACTAGAGCATAGGTTTCTTCATAGTTTATTCCCTCTTGTTGATTATAACCTTTAGAAACTAATCTATATTTATTTCTAACAATTCTTCCATTTTCATCCCACTTATTTCAAAGACCCATTTTTCTCCAATAATATAATTTTCCTTAGGTCTTTCAACCAAGTTCCAGACTTCATTCCTTTCAAATTCATTTAGTTCATCTTGCATGGATTTTATCCAATCATCATCACCTAAAGATTCATCAGTGCTTTTTTGTTCTAATTTGGAAAGGAATGCAAGATGTTCTAATTCATTCCTTAAGGATCTTCTAGTCCTTATAGGTTAACTCACATCACCAATGATTCTATCACTAGGATTATTCGTTAGAAACAATTGATTTGGGTTTTATAAAACCTATTCATCAACATCTAGTAGGAAATATTCTAGGGTAAATGTTTCAGAAGTATCTTCTTGGAAATTTTCCTTATCAGAAGGATCTTCTATCAATGGTTTATAATCAGTTTTTGAAAACACATCTGAGGATGTAGGTTGGGGTTGTTAAAAAAAGGATCAGTTTCATCAAATTTCGCATGTACTTTCTCTTCAACAGTACAAGTGTTTTTGTTGAAAACTCTATAAGCCTTAGAAGTTGTGGAGTATCCTAGGAAACTTCCTTCATTAGATTTTGGTGTGAATTTATGAAGATTATCTTTATTATTTAGAATGAATACCTTGGAACCAAAAACCTTGAAGTAGGAAATTCTAGGTTTTCTACCATTCCATAACTCATAAAAAGTTTTATTAAGAAAATGTTTAATCAGAACTCGATTTATTGTATAACGAGAAGTACTTACAGCGTCATACCAAAAATGTTTATCTATGTAATACTCACTCAACATGGTTCGAGTTATCTCTTGAATAATTCTATTTCTTCATTCAAGAACACCATTTTTTTGAGGTGTTCTAGGTGTTTATAAGTTATGAGTAATTCCTTTTCTACTACAAAATGTGTCAAAATCAGAATTTCGAAATTCTCCTCCATGATCACTATGAATAGTTTTCAAAGGAAGGTTTTTCTCATTTTTAACTTGAAATCTAAAACTTTTGAAATATGATAAGGCTTCATACTTCTTTTGTAGAAAATAGACCCATGTAAATCGAGTGTAGTAATCAACTAAAACAAATACATAGTACTGGCCCCCACTGCTTCCAGTCTGTGTAGGACCAAAGAGATCCATATGTACTAACTGTAATGTATTAGTAGTTGAGACTCCACAGATTGATTTAAAACATGATTTATGTTTCTTTCCATATCGACAAGGGTCTCAAACTTTTGAAGAATCAAATATAATCTCTAGTAGATCCTTAACAAACCTTTTCTTAGAGAGTTTTCATAAGATCCTAAGGATACAGTGACCTAACCTTCTATTCCATAACCAAGAGTGATCTTTCATTTCACTATGTCATGGTAACTCTTCTCTCCTATGGTCTTCTAAGTTTAGTGTGTAAACATTCTCTTGCCTATGGGTAGAAAGAATAAACTATTCCTTGGAATTGTGTACTAATCACTTTTCATTCCTAAAATTCACAAGGTAACCTTCATCACATAACTGACTTATGATAATGAGGTTGTGTTTAAGATCCATGACAAATAAAACATTTTAAATCAAAGATTCTCCATGATGGACGATGTTACCTATACCAATAATTTCTCCCTGAGCATTAACTCTGAATGTTACTTTTCCTCATTTCGTCTTGATAATATTTTCCAAGTAATTTTTGTTAGCAATCATATACTGGGAACATCAACTATCCATGTACCATTTATTAATGTTGGTAATTTCTCTAAATTATTGAAAACAAATGAGTTAGATGTTCGGAATCCATACTGTCTTGGATCTGGAGATTTCAAAAACCAAAATTTCAAGCACCCACATCTTCTTAGAAAAAATAAGCTTTATCAAGTCCTAAGGACATTGTTTTGTATAGAGATAAATTCTTTGCCCAATTTCCACCACACTGACACATTGTACAGAATAGAGAACTTTGAGAAACAATGTAATTGTTACTAAAAAATCATTTAGAACTAGTATAACCAAAACCAAAATTATTCCTTAAAGGTCGGATTTGAGAATTCATTTTATCAAAATTTTCTTTACATAAGGTAATGTTTGACAAAAACATCCTCATGGAAAATAATTTGGATTTTATTTTGATAAACAAGTTCTTGTCTTCAAAAACATTTGATTTTGAACTTCAGATAGACTCGAAAACATTTTTCTTAGAAATTATGTTCTCTAGATCATTAAAAAGTTTATTATTCTCAGAACATAGTTCCTCAAGATTTTTTGAAATACTTTCAAAATAAATATTTTTCTTATCTATATAGTTAGAAAGATATGATATTTTTTTAGTAATAATATCCTTCATAGAATTTTCCATCATGAGTTTTTTCATAAGTTTTGAATTCTCAATCTCAAGAATTTTGGAAATCCTTGAAACTTCTTCAAAGGAAGGTAATGTATTATCTTCATTAGAAGAAAATTCTTCACCCAAAGAGTTATTGTGTTTACTTTCAATAGAATTCAAAGAAAAATTGGTCATTGATTCATCATTTTGTACCTTATCTATTACGAAATTATTTTCAATAGGTAGTCTGGCAATTAGACCTAGATTTTTCTATCCAGAAGATTCATAATCTGAAGATTCATCTAAATAGTCTCCACCACTGTCACTCCAGGTTTCATTAGCTTTCAAGACTTTCATATCTTTATCCTTGTAATACTTCTTTCTGTTTCTCTCTGAATGAATTTCCTTTATTTATTTTCTCTTAAGAATAGGAAAAACCGGTCTTATGTGTCCAACTTTCTAGAATTCATAACATGTAACTTGTGAATCTTTCTTATCTTTCATTTCTTTCTCCTTATATTGGGATTGAAAGTTCCTTTATCCTTCTATCTTGTTCATCCTTCGAGCAATATTTTCTAATTCATTGTCTGAGGATTCACTTCCACTAGATTCGGATTGGAGAACAACTTTCTTAGATTTGGATCTAGTAACTCTCTCAGGAGTCTTGGATTTCATATTATTTGAAGTTATTGTAAAAGAAACACTACCATTTCCATTCTTTTTCTTTACGTTATCAGCATCTCTCTTCATTCTAGTCTCATGTTGAAGAAGAGTTCCAAACATTTCATCTAAGGAAATCTGAGTAACCTTTCAATTCTAATAAATATCCGTCCTCTTGGATTCCCATTAATTCGGCATGAGGTATATGATCTTATCAACAAGAGCTTCATCATCTAATCCTTTCTCACCCATGGATTGTAAACTATTCACAATAATCATGAATCTTTGTTGCACCTTACATATGGGTTCTCCATAAGGAAATCAAAAACCATGATATTCAGGTCTAAGCATGTCTCTTCTTGTTTCAATAACATTGGAAGATCCAAAGTGAGTAACTTCTAGTCTCTTCCATATACAATTTTCTACTTCACAAGATAAAATTTGTCTATATATGTTTCTAGTCGTGGAGCAAAGAAAAGTATTGTGTACCTTATAATTTAGTTGATATTCATGCTTTTCTTGATTTGTGAATATACTAACTTCTTTGTCAGGGATTTTATATCCTCTAGTAGGCATAACAAAATTATCAACTCTAGTATTGATAATAAAAGTCTTCACGCGATATCTCTAATATTTGAAATAATTTCCATCAAAGATAAGTGGTCTAGTTGGATTGATATTGTCTATGAAACCAACATTTATTCCTTCCATCTTAATGAAAATTCTTTCCACAAAAAACTTATTAATAGAAAAAGTTCATAAACAAGGAGAATATTCTTAAGAAAGTAAAATATAGAACAAGAGTATCTCTTATGAAAAATGAATCTGAACTATACGATTCCGAACAACTGATTCTGAAAAAGTGTGAATCCAGAAATTCAATTCCGAAAGTAATAAGAAGAATAATTCATTTCTGAATCCAATTGTGAGATTAATTCAGAGGTCACCTCCTCTAATACCAGTTGTAGGATCGAATATGTAAAGATGAGATGCTCAAATACAATAGGAGGGTGAATTATATTCTTTAAAAATTCTTTTGGAACTTTTAATGATATGTTTAACAAGGTTAAACAGAGTAATTAACAAAACCACGAGTACTAATAACTTGCTTGATTCTGGAAATGAAACTTAATAAAAGTTTACGACAACTAAGATTCTACCTTAAAGCGTATATACTCTTATATAATCAGAGTACAAGTCTAATGAAGTATAGAAAGATTATATTTTCCTCACCAACTAAAAGTACAGAGGAAAACAAAAAATAAATACAACAAGTAACAAGTAGTAACTCTTTTACCCCAAATAGAAGGTTATCCAACAACCCTAGATAAAAGGTCCCTTGATTTATAATTTCATGAAAGTATTTTTTACCCATGGTAAGCCCTCAATCCAATGATCAGTATTTGTCTTGCTATCCCCACAAGCCCTTGATTTGTAAGGAAATCAGCACCTCTGACTTCACTACCCAAAGTCTCTGATTTCAAGGAAATTGTACCTCTCCACTAAGCAAATCTACATTAATCAAAGTTTGAACAAGATGTTCAAACATTCTGAATGAAGCTTGAGAGTTTATAAGAGCCTCTCTCTCTCTATAAATCTCTTCTGAAAGTTCTGATCATCAATAATTTCAAAAAATTCATGAGCTCTTTCAAATGAGCTCTTATTTATAGGCACGGCTTCAACGGTCAGCTCCATCCTCGAACGGTCATATTTTTCCTTGAATTTCATAAGGACCTGTACACATGTCACTCAACCAATGGTTAGTGAGTAACTGAAAGAACGACATCATTTTATAACAAACCAAGTGTAAGCATAACTAAAATATGATATTCGGAATGTAAGCAAAAGAAAGTTCAGAGTCTAACCAAAATTGAATTCGGAGTCTATAATAAAATTATATTCAGATTCAGTTTTATTGGAATTCATAACCTAAATTCTATAGAATTTTAGAGTCTGAATTTCTAGGAAAATTTGAATCTGGATACACAAGAATTTAGAACCAGAACATACAAATTTTGGAGTCAGATTTCATGAGAATTCAGAGTCAAGACTCAAGAGAGTTAGGAGTCTGTATTCAGAGAAGTCAGGGTCAGAACTCAGAAAGTTCGTAACTAGAATTCTTATTCAGAATTCAGAGTCAGAACTCGGAATGTTCATAACTAGAATTTGTATTCAGAATTCGGATTCAGAACTCAGAATGTTCGTAACCAGAATTCGTATTCAGAATTCAGTGTACGAACTTAGAAGAGTTTGTATCCAGAATTCGTAATCAGAATTCAGAGTCAGAACATAGAAGAGTTTGTAACCAGAATTCATATTTGGAATTCAGAGTTAGAACTCAGAAATTTCCTAACCAGAATTCGTATTCTTAATTCATAGTCAGAACTACAGAAGAGTTCATAACCAGAATTCATATTCAGAGTTCGGATCCTGAAAAAGAATGCTTCATATCTATGTAATTATTGGATTCTGAGTTTTTGGATTCAAACAAAATTTTACCCCAAGAAAAATTATGATATGAACAATGAAAACATGATAAGGATAAATTTCCTAGGGGAATAAAATTTTCATTATAGAAGAAAAACAAGGTAAAAATATATTTGCCTTGAGATAAGGTGTTTGTGATTTTCAAAACAAGAAGGAATGGTAAAGTCATAAGGAAGCCTTAATGACTCAAAAATCACCTCAAGTATGAAGGAATGGAAAAGTCATAAAGAAAACATTATTTACTCAACAGCAGTGATATTCACTTTGAAAATAATCTAGCATTATCTTTTTATGTACAAGTTTGAAATTTATTAGGATCACAAAAGTCTCAAATATATATTCACACAGAACGAGTTTAATATGTGCCATCTCATATTATTAATGTTGATCAAGGAAAACTACAAAATTATGAACCACACTGATAATGTGAAAAAATTTAATATTCACTATGTATAATGTATTTCGAAATTTTGTCATTTAAAATAATTAATAAGGATTCAATAATTTTTTATTTAAAGAGCATGGAATGGGGGTTTATAAAGGAACGTGCATAATCAATCCTTTCAAAAAATATTTCCCAATAAACTATTATTTAAAGGTTAAAGTATTCACAAAAAGATGATATAGAAATACATAAAAAAGGCGAATTAATATTAAAATGAAAATCCCCAGAGTTCAATGTTGATGAAGAATGAATTATGACATTTGGGACAAGGGTGTTTTTCTGTAAAATTTTATATTATTGATGGAACTATTGGATGATTCATATAGTTAGACTTTCTCCAATCACCTAGGAAACACAATAATGTATCGAGACCTCTAAGAGAACTATTGGTAGGACAATATATAGAAGGAGGTCAGTGAATATACATCAATGTTTTTGGTTTTTCAGCAAGTTAATGATGAATGAATGAAGTCCAAGGGGTTCATACCACCATTACCCATACCAACATGGAAGATGAAAAACATAACTACGTAATATTTCACTATATATCTATATATATACTATAGAAACAAAGATCTATTTGTTATTATGGACTATCTTACAAATATTTCACACTTTATTGTGATTCAAGAGGATTTCTCACTGGATCGACGTGCATGGATATACATCAGAGATGTGGTAGCTCTACAAGGTGTACCACTATTGATTATATCTACTCTAAGACCATGATTAACCTCAAAGTTCTAGATAATACTCCAACATGATATAAAAATTATGATAGATTTCAGTATGTCTATCATTCCAAAAATGATGGCCAATCTGAGCAAAATATTCAGATAGAATAAGACATGTTGTGATCATGTTCTATGGAATTCAATGGAAGATGGGACCGTCATCTTCCTTTGGTCGAGTTCTGTTACAAAAATATTTTCCAGTAGATTATCCAAATGGATCCTACTGAATCCCTTTACGGGAAGAGGTTAAGAACACATAAATGTTTTGATCATGTTGGGGAATGGAAAATTATTGGTAATAAATTTTTTTTGGAACAATGGATCTGTTGAAGACCATTAACCGGAACATAAATGTAGTTTTGAGCCTAAAGAAGATCATTGTTGAAAATCATCGACGAGACTTAGATTTTGATGTTGTAGACATGGTTCTGCTCCACATATCACCACGGAAGAAAGTTATGATAATGGGGAAGGAGGGAATTCTTATTTAATGATACAACGACCCTTTTGAGATCCCTGAGTGCATGAAAACGGTGGATTATCTACAAAAACTCTCACCAAATCTATATCAAGTATGTGAGGTATTCCATATATCCTTTTTCAGAAAAAATATACCAATCCAATCACTTGTACTAAATATAGAGGTGGTAACATTGGAGAATTACCTTTAATAGGTGGAGAATATGGTGAAGAACTTATATTCTAGAGAAAATTTTATAAGGAATTAGACAATGCCCCTAGTAAAAGTATTGTGGACACAAAACATGTTTGAAGAAGAAATTTGGGAACTAGAGGAAGTGAGGAAGAAGAGTTACCAGCATCTATTTTAGTGTGGGAAATTAAAATTTTTACAGTGAAATTTCTAAAGGAGGGAAGATTGTAATGACCCGAACTATTTTAAATAAAATTACCCTTTTGATTACAATTAATTATTTTTATATAATATGGTAATAGTAAAAATATGGACTTCTTTTATAATATCCATTATTATTCTAATGATCTTTTAGTATCTTTACTGTTGATAAGATAATCATTGAACAGTTCTTACATGATTAGTATTAACATTGGGGTTTAACAAATCCAATTGACACAAATAATGGATGTGATGGCCTCAACCAGAGGGATTGAACCCTTTGAAGCCCATTAATCAGATATTCCATGGGATATACCATTTAAAAAAATCTAAATACACAAATCAAATGCTGAGGTCAAACAACTTATGTATAAGTGAATCTTTTTACGAGAGAAGTTTAAGATCATTGTGATCATGATTGATATTGTAACACCCCGGGTAAATAAAGAATATAAAGTCTTTATATTTATCAATATTTTTGAATCAAATATTAATATTACTTTAAATTGGATGTTATGCTCGATGGCGTACCCAATACGCAACAATGAGTTCCTTTGAAAACATACGTTGCACACTAGTAATAAAATAATATTATTTTAAATTTTAGTTAACACGTAGCCGTTGTACTAGAGGTAATGGATAGAAATAACTAAAATATGATTATATATGTTTTTAAATGTTTTTACATTTATCCAATAAAATATAAAGGCTAAAAATACGGAAAGAATTCAATTTTAGGCATTTATACCCTAATTTTCACTAAAGGTTCACTTATCACCTTTTGATAGTGAACCGTCATTAAATATAGTTTTGATAAATCTTATAAATTCTATTGGACCAAAAATAACTCTTTTTTAGAATCGGGACATCAAAATTTACTTTGTGTAAATTTTTGGTATCTTTCCGATAAAGTTCATTTTTTAATGAATAGTGTAAAATGTTGTATTTTAATTCAAAACCTCTTTTTAATCTAATTTATTTATATGATTAGATTATGTTTTGAATTGGTTTTGAAGTTAAATTAGAATATATTTTTACCATTTAATCCAATGGTGGTCAGTGCATCAATTTCACTTTGAAATTGGACTTAAACTGGTGTCAATCTTTTGATACTTATTGTTTCATAAAACACGCTATTTGCTCTGACAGCGGGAATTAATTATTAAATTAATTAATGTGACTTATAAGTTTTTAATTTTGTAAAATAGACTTAATTTTTGAATTCAGAATATCAAATATATCTTAGGGTGATGTTTTGGTATTTTTCTGAAAAACTTCAATTTTTGATGAATAGTGAAATCACTAAGTGGTAGTTAAAGAAACTGATTTTTCGTTTAAATGAAATTTTGCCACCTTTGTGTTTTAAATTTCAAAAATAAGACATACATGGTTTTCATTAATAAGTAAAATGTGGTTCAATTAGATTATAATAATTTTTTGGTGAATAGTAACTTATTAAGTTTTTAATCGCGATTAGTGGTAATTAGTGTAGTTTAAGGTAAAAATAATGCTTTAATAATATAAAATAACCTAGAAACATGTCCTATTCTCATTGGTTGTGTCATTGCCGATCAATACAATCCATGGGTCAACTTGGGGACCCTATGAAGCCACTTTTGTTGGGAAATGACATAAATAACTTTTTATTTAATGTTAAAGTAAAAACGACACAAACATGAGTTATGTTACTAAAACAATTTTTATATGGGGTTATACAAGTCAGATTTTTTACTATAAGTAGTAATTGGAAAGATAAAAATATTTCATACATCATAGTATTTTTGTTATAATTTTTAGACATTAGATAAATTAAATTATTGATGACATCATGATGATGCAGCGATGACCTCATTATTTAACAATTTAAATAAAATGGAACGATAATGTAATATCTAAGACCTACACATGTCCAAAACCTATTTTATGAGTGGATTTAGAACCCTTATTACCTTATCCTCGATAAACATCAATGTGGGACCTCTTAAATCCGAATACCATTTTCAAATAAAGTAAAATGTTCTTACTTTCCAATAGTGCCCCTCCTCTCCTCTTATAAAAGGACCCCACCTCTACCTCCTTACCCACACTCCCAAAGCCTTTGGATCGGCCAACCCCTGCCCATTTTGTCTCTCCACTTCCCTCTATTACTCCATGAAGCCTCACATTGGGAAGAAGTCTTCCCAAGGAAGCCTTTTAGCTCAAACCAAAGGGAGTTACCCGATTTTAAGGTAATGTCTTCTTTTGAGTCCTTTTGTTTTATTTTGCTTCTCCAACCCCATAAACTCTTTTTATTCTTTTCTTTTGTAACAAATAATGTATCCTCAATATACTAGGATGTTTTTATAATAAGTATTCTAGCTACACTTACACACACCTACATCTAATGGTTAACGAACATACTATTTTCGTGGATGGTGAATTTATGCCTCCCGAAACGATGATTGTTCAACATTCTTTTAACACCTTCAAAGGTGGCCATTAAGATGTCACTATATTTATATATGATATATAATATATATTTGTTTTCCTTAAGATTCTGTTTTTTCTTTTTGTTCATACCTTTATGGTTTCCATTATGGGTAAACGCGATATCTTCATTTAAGGAAGTGCGAACTACCACCCCCTCAATGTGAGTTGATTCGTTAAATATCATATTTGGGACGTATAAAGGATGGAACTATGATATTATATATGATATTATACTGGAATTATAATATAACTTTATATCATTATGATTCCATTCTATAAAATACGAAATAGAAATGAAAGTAGCGTTCATGCGTACGTACGGCTTACCGTCTCCATGAATGGTGCATTTCATTTCTTACCTCTAAATGATTATGTAATATTATAAATGCATGAATGTACTGTATATATATGACATATATGATATCTACATCATGAATACCATTCCGGATATAATGGATACATGAACATCTTGTAATTATAAAGGGTTTATTTTTGACTCAAGTACCAATGATCGTTAAAACGACTGTTATTAACTTGAATAATTACATAGTGTTCATGACATGGTAATAAGTGATATGAAAGGAATAATGAACTTGAAAAATGTTCTTAAGAAATTATAAATTAACTCAAGTTTATTATTCAGGACATTAAAGAACGATTGAGTCAAGTCGGACTCGAGGTATGGGAATTCGTCTCAATCTCCTTTCATTGAGGCATATTTTGTTTTATACACAACCTTCTTTTATACGGTTTATAAACCCCTTTGAAATTTACATTTATTCAAAAGGAAACTTTTTTATACGAAGCATTTACTAAATGACAAAAGGGAATTTTTTTGTCGTACGTATGCGGCGACGATCGACTTCTCTGTCGTCGTGACCGTTATTTGAGTTTCGACTTCCTCTACAAGCCATACCTGATTTTTAAAAGAAAAATAAATACCATGTTTTACTTTTCTTTTATTTTGGTATCGAAAATGGTTTTCATAATGTTTTTATATCAATGTGTTGTATTGATATCTTGTTATTGAAAGGTGGGAATGTTATGTTTCCTTTATGCATGTTTTATGTGATATGATTATGTTGAGGTTCTTGGGCATTATTATGAAAACAGGTGGTTCCGTGATAAATTAAGGGCGGGTGAGCTCGATATAGCTCTCCAATGCATTGGGTAATGCGAATGAGTGAAACATTAAGGTTTCTCCGAAGAGATTTAGGGAATATACTGTGATGGGTATTCCAAACGTAACCAAGAGGGTTACTCCCTACGTAAGAATATTATGAATGCCTCAAGTTACCTTTATGTCTTATGATTTCTATGATTTATTCATGATTTGATGAGGTATGTTAAAGTGCTTATGTTTTATGGGTAAAGTATGATCTAATACTTATGTATATATGTACCCATGTTTCCTTTCCATATTTTTATATCCCTTACTGAGCTTTTTATGCTCATCAACGTTTTTTTAAATGTTTTTCACAGGTCAAGGGAAAGGTACATGATATGATGATAGTGTCAAGGAAGTGTCAAGAAAGAATCCATGTTTATTTTCAATATGTTTCCATTGATGGGAATGAAGAATACTATCTTTATTTAACCACTTTGTTTATATGTGGAATGTAATGCAAGTTTTATGATCTAATTCTCTAGAACTCTAAACCCGAAAAGATCCTCAATGTGTAATCTTGTAATAACTCAAGATTAATTAAGGTTTAATGCTGGGGCCTTATAGTTGGTATCAAAGGTCGGTTTAGACAACTTTAGGGTTTATGAGTTCTTGTGAGACACATGATTAGTCCCTATATCTATTATTTCAGTTAAATCCTTATTTTATAACTTTTTGTTCAGGTCAAGTAAAGTCGCTTATGAATGGAAGAAGAAGGATCTCAAACAACATTCTTATCTCTTCCTGATGACATGCTTGCAATAATTATTGAAAAGTCATCTTCGGATGATTGTGAAAGCTTTTCTAGCATACAACTCACTTGCAAGTAGTTTTTTGAGATATCAAACACCTCCACTATACCTCGTTATCATCGTGGATCAGGGGTTCTTTTTAGAAAAATACTATTTTCAAAATATTCTCATATTTTCAAGAAAGGTAAATATTATCAAGGTATTTTCAAATAGTTTACCTTATCAAAAGAATTTGAAGCATATTATGATTTTAAAAATGGTGCTGAGGAAGGAGACCCTTGTGCAACCTAATTATATTTGCTTTTAAAATATAGTCTCACATCACATACTTATGGTATTTTAAAAGGACCAATAATAGAAATTTTCAACTCAATTTCGGTCCGACTATTTTATAGAAATCATGTTTTATCAGATGTTTTGGAATTATAAGTCATACATGATTATTTTCCAAAACTGTTTTTCTGTGAACACCCATATGACCCATGTTGTACGAGGTGTATTTGGATGGAGGAAGAAAATGATTTTTAAGGATCTCTAAATCATTGTTGTAATGCATGGGACTTCTACCTACGTGAACAAGATGACGATGAAACCGAGTGGACGCCATGATCAAGGTATCCTATTATGAGTTTGTGTAAGAAACCTAAAAAGAGTTGAAATTCAACATGACAAGTTAGTATGTTTCCTTAATGTCAAGAATAAATTCCTCAATAAAAAGTAACCTAAAACAAAAATTTTGTCTATTAACTTTTCCTACTGGGGAATCGAATAACGTTTAACCGATCACAAGTTTGTTATTTTCTTGTGGTTAACTTTCTCCTAAACATGTTTTGTATCACTCTCCATCAGAACATGACCCTTTTTTTCCTCCATGTCCATATTTTCTTACATGGAATCCTAGTATGGGTTATCTCGGGTGACCTCTATACTCCACTTTCTTTCTTTTAATGTGATAGTTTAATTTACTCTTTTTCCGATGTGGGGATTTCAAGGATGTTTCCAAGCCCAATTTTAAAATTGCAAGGACGCAATTCCCAAAAGGGGGGAAGGATGTAACACCCCGAGTAAATAAAGAATATAACATCTTTATATTTATCCATATTTTTGAATAAAATATTAATATAACTTTAAATGGGATGCTATGCTCGATGGCGTACCCAATACGCAACAACGAGTTCCTTTGAAAACTTATGTTGCACACTAGTAATAAAATAATATTATTTTAAATGTTAGTGAACACGTAGCTGTTGTACTGGCGGGAATGGATAAAAATAACTAAAATATGATTATATATTTTTTTAAATGTTTTTACATTTATCCAATAAAAGATAAAGGCTTAAAATACGGAATGAATTCAATTTTAGGCATTTATACCCTAATTTTCACTAAGGGTTCACTTATCACCTTTTGACGGTGAACCGTCATTAAATATAGTTTTGACAAATCTTTTAAATTCTATTGGACCAAAAATAACTCTTCTATAAAATAGGGACATCAAAATTTACTTTGTGTAAATTTTTGGTATCTTTCCGATAAAGTTCATTTTTTAATGAATAGTGTAAATGTTGTATTTTAATTCAAAACCTCTTTTTAATCTAACATATTTATATGATTAGATTATGTTTTGAATTGGTTTTGAACTGAAATTAGAATATATTTTTACCATTTAATCCAATGGTGGTCATTGGAATCAATTTCACTTTGAAATTGGACTTAAACTGGTGTCAATCTTTTGATACTTATTGTTTCATAAAACACGCTATTTGCTCTGACAGTGGGAATTAATTTTTAAATTAATTAATGTGACTTATATGTCTTTAATTTTGTAAAATAGACTTCATTTTTGAATTCAGAATATCAAATATAGCTTAGGGTGAAGTTTTGGTATTTTTCTGAAAAACTTCAATTTTTGATGAATAGTGAAATCACTAAGTGGTAGTTAAAGAAACTGATTTTTCGTTTAAATGAAATTTTTCCACCTTTTTGTTTTGAAATTCAAAAATCCGACAAAAATGGTTGTCATTAAGAAATAAATGTGGTTCAATGAGATTATAATAATTTTTTGGTGAATAGTAATTTATTAAGTTTTTAATCGCGATTAGTGGTAATTAGTGTAGTTTAAGGTAAAAATAATGCTTTAATAATATCAAATGACCTAGAAACATGTCCTACCCTCATTGGTTGTGTCATGGCCGACCGATACAAGCCATGGGTAAACTTGGGGACCCCATGGAGCCACTTTGGTTGGGAAATGACATAAATAACTTTTTATTTAATGTTAAAGTAAAAATGACACAAACATGAGTTATGTTACTAAAACAATTTTTATATGGGGTTATACAAGTCAGATGTTTGACTATAAATAGTAATTGGAAAGATAAAAATATTTCCTAAATCATAGTATTTTTTTATAATTTTTATACATTAAATAAATTAAATTATTTATGACATCATGATGATACAGCGATGACCTCATTATTTAACGATTTAAATAAAATGGAAAGATAATGTAATATATAAGATCTAAACATGTCCAAAACCTATTGGATGAGTGGATTTAGAACCCTTATCACCTTATCCTCGAAACACATCAATGTGTGACTTCTTAAATCCGAATACCATTTTCAAATAAAGTAAAATTTGCTTACTTTCCAAGAGTGCCCCTCCTCTCCTCTTATTAAAGGCCCCCACCTCTACCTCCTTACCCACACTCCCAAAGCCTTTGGCTCGTCCAAACCCTGCCCATTTTGTCTCTACACTTCCCTCTATTACTCCTTGAAGCCTCACTTTGGGCAGAAGTCTTCCCAATGAAGCATTTTAGCTCAAACCAAAGGGAGTTACCCGATTTTAAGGTAATGTCTTCTTTTGAGTCCTTTTGTTTTATTTTGCTTCTCCAACCCCCTAAACTCTTTTTATTATTTTATTCTACAAAAAATATAGTATCCTCAATATACTAGGATTTTGTTATAATAAGGATTCTAGCTACACTTACACACACCTACATCTAATGGTTAATGAACATACTGTTTCCGTGGATGGTGAATTTATGCCTCCCGAAACGATGATTGTTCAACATTCTTTTAACACCTTCAAAGGTGTCCATTAAGATGTCACTATATTTATATATGATATATAATATGTTTATGTTTTCCTTAAGCTTATGTTTTTTCTTTTTGTTCATACCTTTATGATTTCCATTACGGGTAAACGCGATCTCTTCATTTAAGGAAGTGTGGACTACCGCCCGCTCAAAGTGAGTTGATTCGTTAAATACCATATGTGGGACGTATAAAGTATAGAACTATGATATTATATATGATATTATACTAGAATTATAATATACCTTTATATCATTATGATTCCATTCTATAAAATACTAAATAGAAATGAAAGTAGCATTCATGCGTACGTACGGCTTACCGTCTCCATGAACGGTGCATTTCATTTCTTACCTCGAAATGATTATTTAATATTATAAATGCATGCATGTACTGGATATATATGACATATATGATATATACATCATGAATACCATTCTGGATATAATGGATACATGAACAACTTGTAATTATAAAGGTTTTATTTTTGACTCAAGTACCAATGATCGTTAAAACGACTGTTATTAACATAAATAATTACATAGTGTTCATGACATGGTAATAAGTGATATAAAAGGAATAATGAACTTGAAAAAGGTTCTTAAGAAAGTAGAAATTAACTCAAGTTTATTATTTAGGACATTAAAGAACGATCGAGTCAAGTCGGACCCGAGGTATGGGACTTCGTCTCAATCTCCTTTCATTGAGGCATATTTTGTTTTATACACAACCTTCTTTTATACGGTGTATAAACCCCTTTGACTTTTATGTTTATTCAAGAGGAATATTTTTTATACGATGCGTTTACTAAACGACAAAAGGGAATGTTTGTGTCATACGTATGCGGCGACAACGACTTCTTCGCCGTCGTGACCGTTATTTGAGTTTCGGCTTCCTCTACAAGCCATACCTTCTTTTTAAAAGAAAAATAAATACCATGTTTTACTTTTCTTTTATTTTGTTATCGAAAATGGTTTTCATAATGTTTTTATATCAATGTGTTGTATTTATATCTTGTTATTGAAAGGTGGGAATGTTATGTTTCCTTTTTTCATGTTTTATGTGATATGATTATGTTGAGGTTCTTGGGCATTATTATGAAAACGGGTGGTTCCGTGATAAACTAACGGTGGGTGAGCCAGATATAGCTCTCCAATGAATTGGGTAACACGAAGGAGTGAAACGTTAAGGTTTCTCCAAAGAGATTTAGAGAATATACTGTGATTAGTATTCCAAACGTAACCAAGAGGGTTACTCCCTACGTAAGAATGTTATGAATGCCTCAAGTTACCTTCATGTCTTATGATTTCTATGATTTATTCATGATTTGATGAGGTATGTTAAAGTGCTTATGTTTTATGGGTAAAGTATGATCTCATCCTTATGTATATATGTACCCATGTTTCCTTTCTATATTTTTATATCCCTTACTGAGCTTTTTATGCCCATCCAAATTTTTTTGAACTGTTTTTCACAGGTCAAGGGAAAGGTACATGATATGATGATAGTGTCAAGGAAGTGTCAAGAAAGAATCCATGTTTATTTTTAATATGTTTCCATTGATGGGAATGAAGAATACTATCTTTATGTAACCACTTTGTTTATATGTGGAATGTAATGCAAGTTTTATGATCTAATTCTCTAAAACTCTAAACCTGAAAAGATCCTCAATGTGTAATCTTGTAATAACTCAAGATTAAGTAAGTTTTAAGGCTGGGGCCTTATAGATATTGTGCCTGTCAGACCACCCCATGAATGTCCCACCATCACACAACATACCCGAAAATAATTTTCTTTTTTATTAATGGGATAATTAATATGTTCATATGAATATGAGTAAGTATATTATTTTTAATAGAAAAATGCATATATTTTCATCCTAATATTGTTACTTTATAAATGATATATATTTTGACAAAATAAAAACAAATAATATTATCAGATAATATTAAAATTCCATTAAGTAATCTATTTTTTAAATAATGTATTTTTGTAATAAATTATATTTTTAAAAATTATTATAATTATTTTAGTTGTGTCAAAAATAAATTATCAAATAATTTTTAAGAAGTAAAATGAAATTTTTATAGGGTTCAAAAATTGTTATTGTAAAAAACCCCATCATTTTCAATAAATGTCATTTTTTAAATTGAAAATTCACATATTCAGAAAATTATTTATATAAAATGAATATTACTTTTGTAATCATGACATCGAAATTACCCACTTTCGAATTTTCCATAATTTTATGATACAATCAAAATTTTCAGTTAAAAATTAAATACCATATAAATATACTTTGTTTTATGAAAACATAATGACATAAATCTGATTAAATAAGTAATAAAAATGGGATACACGACGAAATAAATGTTTTACCATCAAAATTTTTTTATATTATGTTTTTTTTAATTCCATTATGAGTCCTCTAAGTTTTATAATATATTTTATGATTTTAGAATCATTTATAAAAGAGTATTCTTGGCCTCCACTTAACCAATGGTAATATTTTAATATTTTCTTCCCTTGGACATATAAAATAATGTAATCCACTCCCTTTTGAATGAAGTCATTTTCCAAAATCATGGGATGGTTTGTGGTTTTTAATATTTTATAATGTAGCATCAAAAACATAAATTATAAATAAATAATCACCTTCCCATATAAACTCACCCAATATCCCAATTTAATTTACTCAAACTACATGGAGAACATCCTATATCTTTCCCCCACTTTGTAGTGTCCTCCCACGGAGCCCCCGAGCTCTTAATATTTCCTTCAAAAGCCTTTATAACCATCTATTAATGTAAGGAAACTTCATCTTCCATTCTCCTATATTAACAATAACTCCTTCAATGTTATGTGTTTTACATTTCATTTTCCTATTATGGTATATGATAAAACACATTCCCTATAATTTCTATTTGATATATAAATGATTAGATATTTATTTCTCTCTCAAAATTCATACCATGATCTATTATGTACACCTGTTACCATGCTGAAATTTTGTAAGAATTCTTTTCTGTATTCATCTTTCTTCATTACCATATACCATCTATTTCCAAATTTATATTTTTTGGATATGTTTCTCCATTTCCATATTACTTCCCATTTCATTTCCAAATAATTATAGACCCATATTTCTCTCAATAACTATTTTTATGAATTTTTACTGAACTCTATCATGCTACCAATGTTTTAATACAATCTTCCAATAAAAAATAATTGTGTGGTGAATACCATACACATATTTCTATAAATGGTATTCACCTTCATTGCATATATAATTAATGAATGTGAACATACATGTATTTTTTTCAAATTACGATACCATTGAATAAATATTGATATTTATTGAATACATGTTGTATGATCTATGAGTAAAACATAAGCATGCTAATTAAATGATAATAATGGTTTCTCTCATATAGCTTTATAATTCATTAGGTAATGTTTAGTTTCAAGATAATTCATGTTGGTACAATGGTGTACCTAATTCCATTATAGGAATTTTTCCACCATGATGCCTTGGTGGTTTATCCTTGAATTAGTTTCATGACTTTTTGTTTCAAGATGTTACCCCATTTCCCATTTGTAATTATAATGGTATATCTTTTCTCTTTGTTCATGTTTATGATTCTTACCCTTTTTAAGCCTAATTCATATTCCTCTTATAAAAAAGGTATCACTAATTCCATATTTATTCCTTTAATAGGATTTATATCTCACCCAAATCTTATGTTTGTCCCTAGATTATCCCATGTAGTTTTAAATTCATTGAAATAATATGATCATGTTAAGGAAGTTTTAAAAAATATTTTATATCACATGTTATAGATTTTAATGTAATTTACCTAATTCATAAATACACTATACTTATCAATCATCCATTTGTATTATCTGTATTCTTATGTAATAAATAATGTAATAATGTGAATCAAATAAATGGGTTGTTATCAATGGGCCACATGGGGTCTCTTAATCATAGAATGTGAAATGTGCTCACTAGAATGGGAGACGCTTATGGCCTTCATGTGCCAGTCCATGATTTTCTCGTTGTACGAGTGTGTGAAGGAAGTCAACATATGGATTCTCCCTAGTGGTAGGTGTTGTACGATAGTGTTCATATATTCTAAACTATTAACTATTAAACCCTAGTTAATGAATATAAAATGAGAAAGCCAATTGGTTTCTTTAACACCCAATAAGTGTTTTTCATCCAATTGAGGGCTCATATTGAAGAGGATGAGATACAGTTGAAGCATTAAACCTCTCATATTGCTGATCTCTTGGATAAGTGGGATCAGTCAATGATTATGGTTTATAATATTTGAAATTAGGTAGATGAGGATGATACAGAGCTCAAGAGGTGGTGGAAACCCCTGATGTCCACACACTAGATGTTGGTGAGGTTCATGTGCTTGATTTCTAAGGTCGAGCCACAAGGGAAATTTCCAATACTCAAGAGAGGCTCAAGCATGTATATGAACCAGTACAGTGCCACAAAATTAATGTTTTATATTGAATATTTCTAGTGTGCTTGGAAAAATTTCCTTTCAACCTTTAATTATCTCAATTTTATCATATTTGTGATATAACTAATGAATAATCCCTAACATCACACGAGTCATACACAGTTTTATAAATAATGGATGACCATGTGATTTTTTTATATGATAATGACATACAATCATCAAGAAATCATGTAAAAATATTTTTGGACGAATAATGAAATCATTTTGGATGAGAGAGGTTGTGTCTAGACTATAGGTATCTCGGAATATTCCTTTTTCTTTTCCAAAATATTCTAGTGAACGAATCTGATAAATGCAATGGGAGTCAAATTATATTTAAACACTGGGTTTTGGCACTTGTGAATCAGAGTGACAAAAAATAGAACACAAGTTTAGGGGTACGGTAATAGACGATAATTGTGGATCATGTTTTAAAAAAATCTATATTGTTAATGTAGAATGGAAACAAACAACTCAGAGTCTACTACTAACCATGTTCGGAACATTGAACCTGTCTTGGAATTTAGTCCAAAGTCGTTTGGGATATTGGTCTAAGATGGTATGTTAACCAAAATGGAAGGAGCCCTTGCAGTTAGGGGTTCCTTTTATTATAAGGCCCCGGCCATAAACCTTACTTAATCTTGAGTTATTACAAGATTACACATTGAGTATCTTTTCAGGTTTAGAGTTTTAGAGAATTAGGACATAACTATTACATCTCAAAAGATTACAAAGTAGTCTCTTCTACTAAATTTCCATAAAATAAAAACTCTTAAAAAGAAACATGTATAGTTCCATGTTTTAGGTAGCATGACTTTCCCTTGGTCCCATCCTTGACCATATTCCACGCTAAGTCCTGTGAAAAACATTTCAAAAACTTGGGATGAGCATAAGAAGCTCAGTAAGGGATACACAAAGAATGAAAACTGTTTGTTTTTCAAAACAACAAGTAAACCATGAATACTTTATCAATGTAATACTTTTCACCTTCATAAAGTAGTAAAAACTCTTCACTGAAAAAAAGCATCATTACTTACATTTTTGTAACCAAAGGATTACCATAAAACCCATATAAAGAAAACATAACATATATAAAGGTAACTTGGGACATAAACATACTTAAGTGGAATAACTATACGGTCTACTTCCACACGTATCACTTAATGGAATAGCCATACTGCCAATTTCCATACATACTTAATGGAATAGCCATACGGCCGACTGCCATACCCAATGCATTGGAGGTTATAACGTAACCACCCGTCCTGGTATTCACGGCACCACCCGTCATATGGTTTATAACGTAACCACCCGTTAAAATGTCCAAGTACCAATATAAAATCATAAAACATAAAACCAATATAAAGGAATGATCACAATATATCATAATATAATCCTTTATCAAAACCATTTTCAAAACCATTTAAAACATTTAATAAAGAGATTTTTGAATCAAAGTGTCCCATACCAACTTGAAGCTTTAAAATGTTAAACCATTAATATCCATATAAATAAATCCTTAAAACCATTTTTAAAACATGGATATTAATAAGAAAAAATAATTAAAACATTTAAAATGACATTTTGGTTAAAGGGGTTTTACCAAAATTAGAGACACTTGAATAAAATAATTGAGGAATAAAATTTAGTCAGAACTTTATAATATCATGAGAATAAATGGATTCATGATATAATACTCCAAAGGATAGTATATACACCATATAAGAGTGAATTGGTTCATAACAACAATGAACCCTCAATAGAAATGTCAAATGTGATGAAATCCCTTATAAAGAAGGTATCCTTAAATTAAGGACTAATCAATCTCAAAAATATGTGTGACAAATATAAATACACCCAATATAAGTGGATATTAAGTGTAAAACAATAAAATGTCATTCACACATATTCAATGGATGACATATTCAATGACTACATGTTGAACCCAAAGAAGTCGACTGTGGGTTAAAAAGTTCCCTTGACAGCCTAACGGCATCACATCAAAATAAGTTGATGAGAGATAAAAAGTGTATCTCATCACTTGGACATAAAATTTACATCAATTAGGATATATGAGAACATATTGAAACATAACAATATGTGAATTAAAAGACCCAACAAAAGAAGTCTTTTTTAAAAAAAAGAGGAGGGTGAAAGGTTCCCTTACCGACTTGGGTATCTTTCAAAACATACACCCCATGAAAGAAGGACAATAGATCATTGATGTAAATACTCATAAACAAAAGTATATTACACAAAGAGTAGAATAATGGACATTACATACACCACTCAATGGAACTTGTGGCAAATGTAGCATAAATCTCACGGGAATAAAAGTGAGATGAAAAATCCGTTACGAAAATTTGGCAGCCTAACGGCGCCACTCAAAACTTCCAAAATGGATTGATGAGAGGAAATAGGGTCTCTCATCATATGAACATAATAATTACAGTAGGATTAATATAAAATAACATCCCAATCATAAGAAATATGAGCTTAAAAGGAATGACATAAAAGAGTGTACTTAAAAAGAAAGAGAGGTGTAGGATCCCTTACCTCGGGTCCGACTTGACTCGATCGTTCTTTAACGTCCTGAATAATAAACTTGAGTTAATTTATACTTCCCTAAAAACCTTTTTCAAGTTCATTATTCCTTTTATATCAATTATTGACATGTTATAAACATTATGTAATCATTTAAGTTAATAATGTTCATTTTGTCGGCATTTGGTTCTTAAGTCGAAAGTGGACTTCTAACAATTACATGTTGTTCGTGTGGTCAAGGGTTATTTATATCCAGAATGACATTCCTTATTTGGATATAATATATAATAACATTAAATCTATCATTTATATGTCCCACGTATGGCATTAACGAATCACATCACTTTGAGGGGGTGGTAGTCCGCACTTCCTAAAATGAAGATATCGCGTATACCCTTAATGGAATCCATAAAGGTAAGACACAAATGAAAAATACAGAAGCATAAGTAAAACATAAACATATAATATATCATATATGAATATAGTGAAATCTTAATGGCCACCTTTGAAGGTGTTAAGAGAATGTTGAACAATCATCGTTCCAGGAGGCAGAAATTCGCCATCAATGGAAACTGTATGTTCTTTAACCATTTTATGTAGTTGTGTGAGAGTGTAGCTCGAATAAATCTTATAACAACATCCTAGTATATTTAAGATACTGGTGTTGTTACAAAATAAATAAATAAAAAGAGTTTAGGGGGTTGGAGAAGCAAAATACAACAAATGAACATGAGAGAATGAATTACCTTTAAAAGTTTAACTCCTTTTTATTTGAGCCTAAAGGCTTCCTTTGAAAGGATTCTTCCCAAAGGGAATCCTCTAGGATGAGGAGAGGGATGTGGAGAGAGTAAATGGGCAGTGTTTTTCCGAGCCAAAGGCTTGAGGAGTGTGTGAAAAGAGGTAGAGGTGGGGGCCTTTTATAAGAGGAGAGGAGGGGCACTTTTGGAAAGTAAGGAAATATTACTTTATTTGAGAATGTGTTTCGGTTTTAAAAGGTCCCACATTGATCTAATTCGTGGATAAGGTTATAAAGGTTAGAAATCCACCCATCCAATAAGTTTTGGACATTTTAGTTCATAGATTTTACATTATCTTTCCATTTTAATTTAATCGTTAAATAATGATGTCATCACTGCATCATTATGATGTCATAAATAATTTAATTTATTTAATGTCTAAAAATTATAAAAAAATTACTATGATGTAGGAAATATTTTTATCTTTTCAATGACTATTTATAATCAAAAATATGACTTGTATAACCCCACTTAAAAATTGTTTTAGTAAAACATATCAGGTTAGTGTCATTTTTAATTTTAACATTAAATAAAAATATATTATTGTCATTTTCCAACTAAAGTGGATCCATGGGGTCCCCAAGTTGTCCCATGGCTTTTCTAGGTCGTCCATGACTCACCCAATAGGTGTAGGACAAGTTTCATGGTGTTTTCACATTCTTATAATATCATTTTTACCTTAAACTACACTAATTACCACTAATCGCGATTAAAAACTTAATAAGTTACTATTCACCAAAAAATTATTTTTATCCCATTGAACCACATTTTACTTCTTAATGAAAACCATGTATGTCATATTTTTGAAATTCAAAACACAAAGATGGCAAAATTCCATTTAAACGGAAAAATCAGTTTTTATAAGTACCACTTAGTGGTTTTACTATTCATCAAAAATTGAAGTTTTTTAGAAAAAATCCCAAAAATTCACCCTAAGATATATTTGATATTATGAATTCAAAAATGAAGTCCGTTTTACAAAATTCAAAAAATACAAGTCACGTTAATTAATTTAATAATTAATTCCCGCTGTCATGACAAATAGCGTGTTTTTCTGAAATAATAAGTATCAAAAGATTGACACTAGTTTAAGTCCGATTTCAAAGTGAAATTAATTCCAACGACCACTATTGGATTTAATGGTAAAAATATTTTCTAATTTCACTTTAAAACCAATTCAAAATATTATCTAATAATATAAATAAATTATATTAAAAAGAGTTTTTGAATTAAAACACAACATTTTACACTATTCATTAAAAAAATGAACTTTATCGGAAAAATACCAAAAAATTACACAAAGTAAAATTTGATGTCCCGATTCTTAATAAGAGTTTTATTTGGTCCAAAACAATGTATAAGAGTGATCAAATCTATATTTAATGACAGTTCTCCATTAAAAGGCGATAAGTGAACCTTTAGGGAAAACTAGGGCATATACGCCTAAAATTGAATTCTTTCCGTATTTTAAGCCTTTATCTTTTACTGTATAAATGTAAAAACATTTAAAAACATATATAATCATATTTTAGTTATTTCTATCCATTCCCGCCATTACAACAGCTACATGTTAACTACCATTTAAAATAATATTATTTTATCATTAGAGTGCAACGTAAGATTCCCAAGAAACTCGTTGTTGCGTGTTGGGCACGCCATCGAGCATATAGTCCCCTTTAAAGTAATATTAATACTTTATTAACAAATATGGATAAATATGAAAATGTCATATTCTTTATTTACCTGGGGTGTTACATCCTTCCCCCCTTTTGGGAATTGTTTCCTCACAATTTTTAAAATTGGGCTTGGAAACATCCTTGAAAGTCCCACATCGGAACAAGAGTCGGTAAAAAAATCAATTTAAAATAAAGAAAGATAAGTACAGAGGTCACCCGAGTTAACCCATAATAGGATTCCATGTAGGAAAACATGGACATGGAGGAGAAAACATAGCGTCATGTTCTGATGGACAGTGATAGAAAACATGTTTAGGAGAAAGTTAACAATAAGAAAATCACAAACTTGAGATGGGTTAAACGGTATTCGATTCCCCAGTAGGGAAAGTTAATAGACAACATTTTTGGTTTTAAGTTACTTTTTATTGAGGAATTTATTCATAAGGAAACATAATCACTTATCATGTTGACTTCCAACTTTTACTAGATTCCTTAATCAAACTCATATTTTTTCCAAAAGATGAGTATTTAGGGAGACTTGTTTGCATTAAGAGTACTATAATCAACTTCTAGAGAATCACCTAATCCACAAAAGAGAACTATATACATCCCATGTCTTTAGGCTTTAACCAAAACCAAAACCAGAAAGGTTAGTACAAGGTCAGATAATCCAGAAAAGGATAACCCATTAAAAAGAAAATCCATGCTTAATCTCCAAAATTTGTCCAACAAAACCCAAAGTTCAAAGAGGACCATTAGATAAACTATTTGTCCATAAAATTCTTCAAAGTAAACCAATCTAAGATTGAAACCCAAATGTTTGAAGGATTTAGTCACATAGTCTTCCAAGTTAAATCTAACACTTATCTCCAAACAACATCAATCGCTCCTAAAGTCTCGCATTGAAAAGTAATTATCCTAATCACATATCCTCCATGATAGGTTAATAATTTTCATAAATAACCCAAAATCAACTTACTCATAATTCATAAAATCATATAACTAAAAATAATCAGTCAAAATAACCAGGGACTTCACGTAGTCCAGTGGTAGGTGATAAATACCAGTCGCACTTTGGTTGTGGGTTCGATTACCGCAGCTTTGTCCGACACGACGGGTAGTCACACGGTCTACGTGTTGTCCTTTTTCCAAAACTATATATTTCTCAAATCATTCCCCAAAAAGGGATAAAATCTTCAAAGATGATCATAACATATTTTAACCTCATGTTTATCTCATTCCTTTCATTTTCCATCATAACATATAATAACCCATAATTACCTCAAAAGTAATGATCATATAAACCCTAATGGTTACCTTAATAATTATTACCTGAATTTCCACATCGAGTTGGACATCGTGTACATGATGCATTAGAGAACTCACCAAGGTTTAAGTGGTTGATCATGACTCCTTGATAGTTGGTTTAGAACAACCATGAGATTCCTCATTGAATCCCCAATCGCATCCAGTCTCTTAATCAGAGAACCACCACAGTTTCCTTCAAACCCATTGTCACTTTGGTGCCTGCTAGATCCAGCCATTTACTAAATCCAAAAAGGTCAGTGTGAGTATATCAACATAACCATCATGTACTTATGAGGAAGATAAACACTAAGATATACTTACTCATTCACTTTATCTAAAAATAGGACTCTTTCTGAAATCCTAACCATTATGGTAATGTCACTTATGCTTAGAGAATACCCTAACCTCTAAAGTTATCTAAACCGACCTCTGATACCAACTATAAGGCCTCGGCCTTAAACCTTACTTAATCTTGAGTTATTACAAGATTACACATTGAGGATCTTTTCAGGTTTAGAGTTTTAGAGAATTAGGACATAACTATTACATCTCAAAAGATTACAAAGTAGTCTCTTCTACTAAATTTCCATAAAATAAAAACTCTTAAAAAGAAACATGTATAGTTCCATGTTTTAGGTAGCATGACTTTCCCTTGGTCCCATCCTTGACCCTATTCCACACTAAGTCCTGTGAAAAACATTTCAAAAACTTGGGATGAGCATAAGAAGCTCAGTAAGGGATACACAAAGAATGAAAACTGTTAGTTTTTCAAAACAACAAGTAAAACATGAATACTTTATCAATGTAATACTTTTCACCTTCATGAAGTAGTAAAAACACTTCACTGAAAAAAAATCATCATTACTTACCTTTTTGTAACCAAAGGATTACCATAAAACCCATATAAAAAACACATAACATATATAAAGGTAACTTGGGACATAAACATACTTAAGTGGAATAACCATACGGTCGACTTCCACACATATCACTTAATGTAATAGCCGTACGGCCAATTTCCATACATACTTAATTGAATAGCCATACGGCTGACTTCCATACCCAATGCATTGGAGGTTATAACGTAACCACCCGTCCTGGTATTCACGGCACCACCCGTCATATGGTTTATAACGTAACCACCCGTTAAAATGTCCAAGTACCAATATAAAATCATAAAACATAATACCAATATAAAGGAATGATCACAATATATCATAATAGAATCCTTTATCAAAACCATTTTCAAAACCATTTAAAACATTTAATAAAGATATTTTTGAATCAAAGTGTCCCATACCACCTTGAAGCTTTAAAATGTTAAACCATTAATATCCATATAAATAAATCCTTAAAACCATTTTTAAAACATGGATATTAATAAGAACAAATAATTAAAACATTTAAAATGACATTTTGGTTAAAGGGGTTTTACCAAAATTAGAGACACTTGAATACAATAATTGAGGAATAACATTTAGTCAGAACTTTATAATATCATGAGGATAAATGGATTCATGATATAATACTCCAAAGGATAGTATATACACCATATAAGAGTGAATTGGTGCATAACAACAATGAACCCTCAATAGAAATGTCAAATGTGATGAAATCCCTTATAAAGAAGGTATCCTTAAATTAAGGACTAATCAATCTCAAAAATATGTGTGACAAATATAAATACACCCAATATAAGTGGATATTAAGTGTAAAACAATAAAAGTTCATTCACACATATTCAATGGATGACATATTCAATGACTACATGTTGAACCCAAAGAAGTCGAAATTGGGTTAAAAAGTTCCCTTGACAGCCAAACGGCATCACATCAAAATGAGTTGATGAGAGATAAAACGTGTATCTCATCACTTGGACATAAAATTTACATCAATTATGATATATGAGAACATATCCCAACATAACAATATGTGAATTAAAAGACCCAACAAAAGAAGTCTTTTTAAAAAAAGGAGGGTGAAAGGTTCTTTTACCGACTTGGGTATCTTTCAAAACATACACCCCATGAAATAAGGACAATAGATCATTGATTTAAATAATCATAAACGAAAGTATATTACACAAAGAGTAGAATAATGGACAGTACATACACCACTCAATGGAATTTGTGGCAAATGTAGCATAAATCTCACGGGAATAAAAGTGAGATGAAAAATCCCTTACGAAAATTTGGCAGCCTAACAGCGCCAATCAAAACATCCAAAATGGATTGATGAGAGGAAATAGGGTCTCTCAACATATGAACATAATAATTACAGTAGGATTAATATAAAATAACATCCCAATCATAAGAAATATGAGCTTAAAAGGAATGACATAAAAGAGTGTACTTAAAAAGAAAGAGAGGTGTAGGATCCCTTACCTCGGGTCCGACTTGACTCGATCGTTCTTTAACGTCCTGAAAAATAAACTGTAGTTAATTTCTACTTCCTTAAGAACCTTTTTCAAGTTCATTATTCCTTTTATATCAATTATTTACATGTTATAAACATTATGTAATCATTTAAGTTAATAATGTTCATTTTGTCGGCATTTGGTTCTTAAGTCGAAAGTGGACTTCTTACAATTACATGTTGTTCGTGTGGTAAAAGGTTATTTATATCCAAAATGACATTCCTTATTTGGATATCATATATAATAACATTAAATCCATCCTCTATACGTCCCACGTATGGCATTAACGAATCACATCACTTTGAGGGGGCGGTAGTCCGCACTTCCTAAAATGAAAATATCGCGTATACCCATAACGGAAGCCATAAAGGTAAGACACAAATGAAAAATAAAGAAGCATAAGTAAAACATAAAAATATAATATATCATATATGAATATAGTTACATCTTAATGGCCACCTTTAATGGTGTTAAGAGAATGTTGAACAAGCATCGTTCCGGGAGGCAGAAATTCGCCATCCATGGAAACCGTATGTTCTTTAACCATTTTATGTAGTTGTGTTGGATTGTAGCTCGAATAAATCTTATAAAAACATCCTATTATATTGAAGATACTGGTGTTGTTACAAAAGAAATAAATAAAAATATTTTAGGGGGTTGGAGAAGCAAAATAAAACAAATGAACATGAGAGAATGAATTACCTTTAAAAGTTTAACTCCTTTTGATTTGAGCCTAAAGGCTTCCTTTGAAAGGATTATTCCCAAAGGGAATCCTCTAGGATGAGGAGAGGAATGTGGAGAGATTAAATGGGGAGGGGTTGGCCAAGCCAAAGGCTTGAGGAGTGTGTGAAAAGAGGTAGAGGTGGGGGCCTTTTATAAGAGGAGAGGAGGGGCACTTTTGGAAAGTAAGAAAATATTACTTTATTTGAAAATGTGTTTCGGTTTTAAAAGGTCCCACAATGATATAATTCGTGGATAAGGTTATAAAGGTTAGAAATACACCCATCCAATAAGTTTTAGACATGTTTAGTTCATATATTTTACATTATCTTTCCATTTTATTTTAATCGTTAAATAATGATGTCATCACTGCATCATTATGATGTCATAAATAATTTAATTTATTTAATGTCTAAAAATTATAAAAAAATTACTATGATGTATTAAATCTTTCTAGATTTCCAAGGACTATTTATAATCAAAAATATGACTTGTATAACCCAACTTAAATTTTTTTTTAGTAAAACATATCATGTTTGTGTCATTTTTAATTTTAACATTAAATAAAAATATATTATTGTCATTTTCCAACTAAAGTGGCTCCATGGGGTCCCCAAGTTGTCCCATGGCTTGTCTTGGTCGGCCATGACTCACCCAATATATGTAGGACAAGTGTCATGGTGTTTTCACATTCTTATAATATCATTTTTACCTTAAACTACACTAATTACCACTAATCGCGATTAAAAACTTAATAAGTTACTATTCACCAAAAAATTATTTTTATCCCATTGAACCACATTTTACTTCTTAATGACAACCATGTATGTTGGATTTTTGAAATTCAAAACACAAAGATGGCAAAATTCCATTTAAACAGAAAAATCAGTTTTTATAAGTACCACTTAGTGGTTTCACTATTCATCAAAAATTGAAGTTTTTTAGAAAAAATCCCAAAAATTCACCCTAAGCTATATTTGATATTCTGAATTCAAAAATGAAGTCCTTTTTACAAAATTCAAAACATATAAGTCACGTTAATTAATTTAATAATTAATTCCCGCTGTCATGACAAATAGCATGTTTTTATGAAACAATAAGTATCAAAAGATTGACACTAGTTTAAGTCCGATTTCAAAGTGAAAATAATTCCAACGACCACTATTGGATTTAATGGTAAAAATATTTTCTAATTTCACTTTAAAACCAATTCAGAATATTATCTAGTCATATAAATAAATTATATTAAAAAGAGGTTTTGAATTAAAACACAACATTTTACACTATTCATTAAAAAATGAACTTTATCCGAAAAATGCCAAAAAAATACATAAAGTAAAATTTGATGTCCCGATTCTTAATAAGAGTTTTATTTGGTCCAAAAGAATGTATAAGAGTGATCAAAACTATATTTAATGATAGTTCTCCATTAAAAGGCGATAAGTGAACCTTTAGGGAAAACTAGGGCATATACGCCTAAAATTGAATTCTTTCCATATTTTATGCCTTTATCTTTTATTGTATAAATGTAAAAACCTTTAAAAACATATATAATCATATTTAAGTTATTTATATCCATTCCCTCCATTACAACGGCTACATGTTAACTACCATTTAAAATAATATTATTTTATCATTAGAGTGCAACGTAAGATTCCCAAGAAACTCGTTGTTGCGTGTTGGGTAAGCCATCGAGCATAGAGTCCCCTTTAAAGTCATATTAATAATTTATTAACAAATATGGATAAATATAAAAATGTCATATTCTTTATTTACCTGGGGTGTTACATTTATACATAGTGGAAAATGACAATATAAATAAGGGGAATGTGAATTATGGAAATGGTTTGATGTAATGATCATATAGATTCCAAAACTCTTGGAATTAAGCCACAATTGATTAGAGTGCATTGTTTTTTGAGTATTTTTCTAAAAAAATAACAAACCCATATTATCTAGTAGTGTAATTTTTGAAATCAAGTGACAACTAAATATGTTAATGATGTGCTAGATGTCCAGCACTGAGGGAGAGGGCCTCTCATGCGAGTGCATATGATGCCTTATAGTATTACATCTTGCAATGTGGATGATAGGCATATAGTTCAATATCAGATGGTGAGGAATGTGCATGATATAGTTTTACATCATGTGTTCAGGGTTCATCCCATAGTTGAATGTCATGTTACAGGTTTTTTTCACAAAATTTACTATTATATGGAATAGATCATGGAAAATAGTTTAAAGTCGTGTTTCTTTGAAAATCATGGTAAATGTTCACTACAAAGTTATATATGTTTCATGGAAGAGTCATATCCTAATTTGAATGAGTACATAGAGAATGACATACCACATGCACTCATTAAGGAAAACTACATACAGTTTATAGTCATAACACCTGAACCATAAGGGGGCCAAAGGTCCAAAGGGGTTTATGAATTTCTGGCTAGTCTTAGATATGATAATTTTGGGCATTGCTATGTATCTCATATGGATGGGAATAAATAAACACATTGTTATTGTACATGATGTGGTGTAATAAAAATAGTGATGGGGGTGATTATATGAGTTCATCTCAAATAGACATGTATAGAACGATGAAGTGAAAATACTAGACATGAATGGGGACTAAGTGCTAATTTACATCATTTAGTGTGGACATTAGAATGTGTATTTTAAAGTCTTATAACTCATACTATAGGGTATGAGAATATATTGATGTCATTTATATTGGACCTACTATAAAAAATTTAAGGCTGTGGTTATTGGATCGTACAATGTCTATTAGTTTGATGACAAAAAGGTCAGACTATATGAGGGTGTCTCAAATGGGAATATGTATCAAGGAAGAATGAATACTAGGCTTGAATGAGGACTAATAAAGCATGTACTACACCAAATATTCCAATGGAGATTACCATATATAGATTAAATTCATGATTCAAGGACTTAGTGCAAACAGTTTAAGGTTTTCTCTCCTTGAGCATGGGATCTTTATTTAAAGAGATAGAGTTTGGTCCTTAGGTAAGGGGATTCTCAAAATGTATAAGGTGGCATGGTGGAGGGAAAACCCCCACATGAATGAAGGATACAGGGTTCCTAGTTCTACACCACGCATTCCCAATAATTCATGCACATAATTTAACATCTTCATTCATGGACAGGGGGACATAGTATAAGGTCATTGAATTTTGGATGAAGAGAAGGGTATTCTCAAATTGGTATGAGTAGTATGATAGAGTGAAAAACCCAATGTGATTGAGGTTCAAGGGGGAAATTCCACACCATACATTCCCAATATGTCTTGCACATAGTTTATTATCATGATACATGGACTTTGACTGAGGCTAAGGGACTGAAGTCTGGATGACTTTGTAGGTGGGCCTGAATACAAAATGTATATGCATCACTACATATCCTATAAGAATATAAATAAATAAATACATTGTTCCAAAAATTAGTGTAGCTGGAGACCAACACTACAGGGTTATATCCTCTATGATTATTGAACAAACGTTTCCCATCATTTTCTAGAGTCATCATATATTTGTTCAAATTGGTGTCACAGTTTAGTGTCATGTGTTGAGGATGATTACACCTAGTTTAAGGTCATGGTGTGAAGAACAAAATGAGGGAATATCTCAAAGGGTTATGTGTGGTGTGGTGTTATGAAAAAAATGTAGTGAATGAGGTCATAGAGTTCCCAATACCAAATAAAACAATCCAGATAAAATCTACATACAATTTTAATTCATAATTCATGAGCTCATACTCTTTGTTTATGGACATGGATCTCATATCATTTCATAAAGTTTACTGTTATGTTGAATGGACTAAATTCATTTTCTAACAACATGTTCTTGATACATGGGAACATATTTTTACATTTTGTTATGATGATAATGATGGGTGTGAGGTTTAACATCAATCAAATAGGACACGGGTGTTATGAAATTTATCATCATGTAGCAAGGATACTAGTTTTTATGCAGTTTAAAATCGTCCAACTAGGACGTTGGCACTATGCAGTTTATCATCATGTGGCTAGGTCGACAAAAACTTCTCAAATGAAGTATTATTTGATAAATGTTTCATTGTATGGTGTAAAAGTGTAGTCTCTATCAATAGTGACCATTGAATATATTCCCATATAATAGTCCTTGAAAATGATGTATGGCATTCCCATGTGGGATCCAACATTGGTGGCTTCACACTAGGTATCATTGGAGTTCTAAGGTCTATTATTTTATCTCGTTATAGGAAAGGGTGATGGTGATAATTATTATGGAATTTCCTCTCTATCTTGTTATTCTTCCTATCTAGGTTGTGAAAGGCCTGTAGACTATTTTATTCAATGTATTCCACATCAGCAAGAAGAACTTGTTCTATTATTTCTAGAATATTTGGGTTATTGATATCTATTTAGAGTAATGGAAACCAAATATTAATGGGTATGAATAAAAATACAAAATGGTATCGAAGGTTTTGTTGAATGCCTAAATCATTCCATTTTTATATTCATGTTAGATAGAATTATGGTTTGACTAGATATTCTCCATAGTGTAAAAATTATTCATCTAGGAATCTAGAATGTTTTTTATGTAGTCCATGATAATTGAATTAGGAACTCATAATTGGTGGATGATGTTGTAGCTCATGAATTCGATCAAGGATTGGGTACTCTTCCCATTTGGTGAGGAAATTATTTGCAGTCAGAATGAAAATTCATTAGAAATATATTGGTAGTGTATAGGGCCCTACAACATCGAGTTGAAATATTGAAATAGGCCCTGAATACTTAGTTATATGATGGGGAAAAATAATTTGATGCACAATGTAGGCATGTATATGACATGCATTAATCCTATTGAAATATTCAGGCAGTCAGAGAAAATGGTGGACGTATTGTATCATGGACATCTAATTTGGTGGGAGAGTTGCAACCCTTCTTGATGGGCCCCACAATATCTTACATGAACCACTTTCATACAATAGGAAATCAATATTCCTTGGAAACAATGAAATATAATTCCATCAAACTCGTTTTTGAAGAGAGTGTTTTTTATGTGAGTCCCAGTTTAAAGTGTAAAATATGCTTTCAGCAGAAAAATTCTACCACATTCAACTCCATATGCTGGGATAAACCTTGTTGGAGATTCTTAATAAAAGGTTTTGTCTAATACTAGGTTTCTTAGACTATACAGGAACCTACATCTCCTGACATAGAATAATTTATGGACATATGGTTCACAAACTAGCTATCATCATCATCTATAATAATGCGTGAAATGATTCTCCATTGATCCACAAGAATGAAAATTTCATCCTTATCAGGCACTACAAGAGGGGTGAAAATAATCGCCAAGGAACCAACATGGCCATTCTAAGACCACTAAATATGATTATACTCTTTCTATGAAGGGAACCATGGAATCAATTGGTGAATGTGCTCTAGCATGACCTCCAGCAGTCTATAGATGTAATCACCATTGATTTTCTTAATGACGAACTCATAGTCTCTCTTCACATATAGGCGGAGGACTTCAATATTGAGGGAAAACTCAAGATTAGTAATTGCTGATTGATATTATGCCTCATTTTTTGTGCATCTTTAAAATCAATGGAAGGATTAGGGAATAATAGCCTCTGATGGAGTGATGATAAAAATCCATATAATGACTCTATTGATCTTGGGATTATTGATCCTTCTACCAGTTGGGCTCTAAGAGGCCATCAAAATGTATCTTCCAACACGGTACAAACCAATCCACTACAAGGATGGCCTCATCTAGGAAATTTGTGTCTATACAAGATTCATTAGGGGTTGGATGGGAATCCATAAAGTTAGAGAATACATGGTATATTATGGCTTTCTATGATATGAAACTGATGTTGAACAACTAAAGAATTGCTTCTTGGGGTAGTATCCATCCTGTCAATATAGAGAGATTAAATATATAATTATGTTGTTCTACTCAAAATTCCAAATATATATCATGATGAATAAAATAATTCCATAAATTATCCTCCATAAAAACAATTTTGTGGAATATATTATTTATTTGAGAGTGTATGTATTATGTGTTAATGAGAATGTGACTATTATAGTATAAAATGTTCTCTTTTCCGTCATTAAATTTATAGGTGATAAGGGAATAGAAGGAATATTATAGGGATGTCTTTTAGAGGACTAGAGGATTTCCATAGACAAATGGAATAATTACTGGAGGCTATCAAAGATACTTCTTGATTTCCTCAATAGAAACCTGATAATTTTTATCCCACTGTTAGATAATACAATTTTTCATGATCATAGAAATGGTGTTTATCTTCAAATACTAGGATTGAATGAAGTTGGAGACTTTCATGAGATACCTGTTATGGTCTTAATGTTGGTGGTATTGGACAACCAATTCATCTATGTGTCATTCAACAATGGTCCTGATGATCGGTCTGATGATGTGGTTCATAGTCTACTGATATGTGGATCCTACCCTCTTTTGACTAAATGGAATTACCCAATCGAATAAGTTTCCTTGAGATTCATAGAATATGGTATAATCCTTATCATAGGGGTTCATCTAAATTTACTTGTATCCAATGTATCCATCCATGTAGGATATAGTGTGGATCCCATTGGTTGTATTGATAAACAGATCTATCACTCAAAGTGTAAAATATTCCTTTAGATAGTAGTGGTTGATATCTGGAAAGTCAATATATACTCAGATCATTCTTTTCTTCTTCGTAACTAATACAATACTTTATACCACTTTGGGTACCGATCTTCCTTGATGAAGTTGTCTTTATAGGCTTCATGTAACACCCCGACCCCTCTAGACCGGAGTCAGTTCATTACTTGTTATATTGGAATGGTTAGAAGGAATGAAAATCCTGAAGTAATATTCAGTTTAGTAGTATTGAAGAAACTAGATACAAATATGTAACTCATAATACATTAGAAAAGTGTTACAAATTACTATACAATACAAAAACTAAAAACTGCTTCCACAAGAACAAAATAAGTGATCTCCACTTCATAACCTATTGAAGGTAAACAAGTGAAAGGTTTGAGCTCAAAGGAAAAGTAAGGGTTAAAAATAGTGGATGCATGAATAAATAATAACTTAATTGTAAAAAATTTGACATAATCAGAATTGCATGGTGAATAAATGAAAAACTCACACCATTAATAAACTGAGAATGAAACTATATCCATAGATTTTTTCATTGGGAAAACATCTTGGATAGTAATAACTAGTAATTAATAAAGAGAATTATTATTAATTGTACATCATTTATCTGTTACATGATACCATAATACCATTAAAAATGGTTTAGTTCTATGGGTAGAAACTTGTTTGATTTTTGGAATCAATTGCCAAGGGTTTATCGCCAACTGATTTGTCTCATTAGACCTACTGATACATCGAGGGGCTGTAGCGGGCCCCACCAACCTCTGCATCTGAATCATTCTTTATACATAGATTCAAATTAAGAGAAATATGACTCTACAATATCCATATAGGATAGAAGATACAAATTTGTCAACTTTTCCATAGTCAAAACAGTAATCAAAATAAATATCGTACGTAAAATTTTATAAGGATTTGTCAATAATAATATCCATGATATTAAGATATGGAAATTTAAATGGAATATAATTTTAATTTAAAAGTGATATCAAATGAGATGTAGGTACACCACATAATAAAGAGTAGGTGCACAATAATAAGCATGTCACAACAAAGTGAAAATTGAGACCAAGCTTGTTACGACATTGTAATCAATTGAGTCATATGAACCAAAGTTAATAACCACCAAAAAAATCACATAATTCCATGAATAAAAATAGAATCGTGATAACTAATATCAAATGGGATTATAGCTATACTACATATAATAAATAAGAGGCGAACAATGGAAATCCCAAATAACTGATTGTGAGATGAGAAAACCCCTTACAAATATTTTGGCATGGTAACGAGTGTTATTGCGATGGCTTAATGAGAGGTAATGGGGTATCCCGTTATTTTTATGTCATAAGGGCATTATGTGGGTGGTGTGAAAAAAACCCCATTATAAGGAATTAAAAATAAAAGGGCACAACATAGGCGAGATTCTTAAACAAAAGTGAGAGAGAGGATCCATTACCTTATGCTCAAAGGTGTTCTTCATTGTTCTTAATGACCTGAGAAATCAAATTTAGCTTCATTAATTAATAATTCTAGAACCTAAGAAACATGTAATTAATTTTTTAAAACCTTATTAGGTTAATTAATTTCTTTTTTTATGATATTCAATTTAATTGTTTTGGTAGCATTTTTCTTCATTGGTTTTCAAGATCTGTTTTCTTGTATTTATGAATGAATGATTGTTTGAAATGTAGTTAAACATATATAAATTAAATATACATTATTAGTGACATTAAATATATTTAAATGATCTTATAATGATTCTGGTTATATACCATGAGGATGACTCATTCGATGCGTTAAAAATAAATGCTTGGATTTGTCTTAGCGGTTTTGTGCACAATAAACTTGTTTTGTATTATTATTTCATATTATGAATGTTTATGGATTCCAGAACTTTAAATAAGATAAAATAAAAATATAATGATTTTTTTAAACCATTTAAAAGGTTTAATGAGTATTCTTGAAGATATTAATGTAATTTGGAAACTAATATTCATTGAGTGTGACAAATAAACACATCACGGACGGTGTATGCATTTATATTATAAAAGGGGGAAAAGATATATTATAATGAAATATTCCTTTAGAATAATGAAAATACAGTACATGTATGGTAATATAATTATCATGTCATTTGTATTAGATGAGGAGAGAAGAGAGAACAAAATAATGGAACTTGTAAAATGAATTGAAATAAAAAGAAATAGAGGATCACCTCTAGAGTACTCATCCTTGAGAATATCCTTAAGGGCGTTGTTTTTTGGCATTTCGGTGAGACCAGTAGGTCTCAGTCATGTGGGAGGAGGTTAGGGATCTATTTGAGGACTATTTAGGAAACTCGTGAAACTTGAGTGGTGTGGGAGGAAGAGGGGGTGAGGGGTGGTTTATATAGTCGGGGTGTTTTCTTAATATTATAATCATTATTTTATTATTTCTTCTCAAGGATAGAAATAGTGAAAATTTCATGAATTATAATAGTAATAAGAGCATGTGAGTTATAGATTTGGGTGCTTACATAACTCATGATGCTAGGAATAGTTAATTTATTTTATAACATATTTATACGATAAATTAATGTATTTTACAATTCACCAAATAATCAAGTATTTAAGAAAAATACCAAAAAATCACCCTATCAGTTTCTTGATGTGTAGAATCCAAAAATGAATTCCATTTTTCCAAAATAAATATCTAAATATAATTAATTAAATATTTAATTAAAATCATCATTTAATATAAAAATATAAACACTAAAAATACTCATCTTTATTATTAAGGTGCCTAAATTTAATTATATAATTGTGGGTATGGATACCATTCATAAAATTCATATTACTATTCATAATGGTATGTTACTATTCTTGTGGGTAGGTAAATATTTATAATGGTAGGTTACTATTCAAATAAATAAGTTAATTCTATCAGACTCTAAATATCATCGTGAACACAACCGTGTATTTCATAATTTCAAAATTCAAATCACAGAGCTAGAAATTTTAAGTTTAATGGTTAGGTTATGAATATCTCATATAAATACCCATGTTTTTATCCATAAAAGCTCATTTACTCATGAAATATAGGCCATAAATATAATGTAATTAAGAGAAACATACCATAAAATGATCGGGGTGAAACATTATTCCCTCATTCGTAAATTTCTTCCTAAAAATTTTCATTTATAAATCCCACCAAAAAGATGTGGGTTGTTCTTCTTCATAACATACTCGGGTTACCATATTGTTTCCACCATATTTTGGTTTATCCAAATAACCTTTACTAGATGAGTTGTCTGATTCTTCAATACATGCTCCCTTATGTCAAGAATCCCTATAGGCTTTTCACAGTATCACAAATCAAGTTCCAGGTCAATTTCTGCATAGGTTAGTACATGCATTGGGTATTAAATGTTATTCTATAACAATGACATGTGGAACGCATCATGAACTCTAGATTGATTTGGATGCATCACTAAACTGTAAGCTATAGCTCCGATTATTTCTATAATTTCAAATAGTCTGATGTACCTGGGTCTCAGTTTCCCTTTATTATCAAACCTTAACACACTCTTCCCTGGAGATACTTTAAGAAATACATGATCTCCCACTTGATATTTCAAATCCTTTCTCTGGTTGTCAGCATAATGCTTCTACCTATATTGGGTTACTTTAATATGGTCTCGGATTGTCCTCACCTCTACTGCGGTATATTCAATTTGTCATGGGTCAATAATTCTCCTCTAACCTACATCATCCCAAAAAGTCAGAGTTTGAAATCTCTTTCCATAAAATTCTTCATATAGAGGCATTTGAATACTAGAATGGAAACTATTTTTTGTAGGAAAAGTCCACCAACGGAAAGTATTGATGTAACGACCCGAATTTTTTCAAATAAATATTGTTTCCTAATTTTATGTGTTATTTTATTTTATTTTTATACTCAACAAAAATGTTTCATTTGGTAACATGATTATAATTAAAATGAGACTGTTGGGTTTTGACTGTTATTTGACCATTGGTCAATATGACCGCTGGAAACTAAACGTTTTGACTATTGTCTCTAAATACAAGCAATCTTGGTTAATTAATATGGAAAGAAGATTCGATGGCCTCACCCAGTAGTCTTGGACCGATCGAAGCCCATCTAACAGAACTTGGGAAGGAGGTAGCACCACTGGGCTTTGCTCTGGACCAAACTCAAGCTGAACTTCATCGTATAAAGCTAGAACGGGATCGCCTTCGCGAGAAGTTCAAAATGATAGAAATTACTACTCGTGCAATGTTGGCTGAGCCCCCCTCTGATTCTCTCACCTTAGCACACCTTACACTTAGGTCCTATGCTGGTGTGATAAGGGGCTATGTAAGGAGACCGTAACTGTCTTGTGTAATCCTTTGTTTTAAATAAAAATTTCGATTTCTTTTATGAATTTTCAAATGACCGGATAAATATAGAATGCATATTTTTGATGAATTTTAGAAAAATGATATTTTAAATATGTTTATGTAAACCCTAAATAATTAAAAATGTGTAATGATTTTCAAAAAATGGTCTTCTACAATTATGTTCAGTACGAAATTTAGAGTCTAATAAGATCAACTTGATTTTTGATGAATAGTAAATTATGAATAGTGATTTTATGATTAGGATTAATAATGTGTCCAAATGGATTAGTAATGTCACTTAAAGAAAGTATTAAAATGCGCTAGGCACTTTGATTAAGTAATGTGATTCAATAAAATGGTTAAATAACGGTTTCATAAATTATTATTCAAGTATTAGTTTTTTCGGATGAATAGTGTTTTTTAATTAAAATTTTAATTAAAAATATTTAGAAAATTATTTTTATAAAATGGACTTCATTTTTGAACTCAGAGCATCGATATTATGTTAAGGTAATTTTTGGGGATTTTTCTGAAAAAAATAAATTTTTGATGAATAGTGTTTTTAATTAAAAATTTAATTAAAAATATTTAGAAAATTATTTTTATAAAATAAATTTCATTTTTGAAATCAGAGGATTGATATTTGGTTAAGGTGAAATTTTGGGATTATTCTGAGAAAGTTGAATTTTCGATGAATAGTGAAAATACAGTTTTTAAGTTACGGGTGTTTAATGACATCATTAAATGATTTATTAAGTATGTAATCAATATGGTCGACTTATGAATAGTAATATAAGGTGTGAGGTGTCCCAAGTGGCCAATAACATGGGAAAATACCATGGGCAAGCCCATGGTTTTTCCAAAACCACTAATGAGGTGTCCCTTGGCCATTAATGCCTTGTCCCCTCAGTTTCCCTATAAATACCAAGCCAACCTCTCATCCATTCGACTCCCCACTCTCCCCCAATGAATTTCTGGTCTCCTTTCCTCCCAAGGAGTCCTCCCAAGGTGCCCCCAAGCCCTCAAGGTCCAAACCATTGAGTTTTAAGAGTTACGTTTTAAGGTAAGGGATCCGACCTCTCTCTTTAATTTCAAGTAATCTCTTTTATGTCATTCCTTTTATGCTCCATGTTCTTATGTTGGAGGATGTTATTTTATACTCCTCTTACTGCCCTTTTCATTTTCATATAATGAGATATCCCCTCTTACTCTCATTATTTCATTTTATAAAGTTTTAGGTGGCGCCGTTAGGCTGCCGAAATTTTTAACGGATTCTTTCTCCCTTCTCATTTTTCAAGATCAATTTTCATGTAAAGTATTTCAAGTTCCTTTTTGTTATGTTGGGTTATGATCTCTATATCAATCATACAGTAATCTTATGTTCATATGATGAGAGAACCCATTTTATCTCTTCAATTCAGTATTTTGAAGTTTTAAGTGGCGTCGTTAGGCTGCCGAATTTTTAAGTGGTTCTTCACCCTTCTCGTTTTGAATTTCTACTTTCATGTCAATTCTTTCACGTTCCTTTTGGTTATGTTTGGGTATGATCTCTATATCTAACTTACTGGACTCTTATGTTCATATGATGAGAGACCCCATTTGATCTCTTCAATTCAGTATTTTGATGTTTTAAGTGGCGCCGTTAGGCCGCCGAATTTTTTAGGGGATTCTTTCACCCTTCTCATTTTTTTCAAAGTTCTACTTTCATGTCAAGTCTTTCAAGTTCCTATTTAATTATGTTGTGGAATTATCTCTATATATATCATAAATAACTCTTATGTTCACATTATGAGAGACCCTATTTGATCTTTTCAAATCATTTTGTTTGAATTTTAAGTAATGTCGTTAGGCTGCCGAACTTTCATAAGAGAAATCTAATTTTTGTCTTCCTTCCATGTTTTTCATTTCAAATGGTATGTCCTTGAAATTTCATTACCATGATCATGTATCCTTCTTATTATGTCCATATACTGTTTTATGGGTAATTTATGAATGTTTGACAAATTTTCCCTCTCTTTTTAATGTCTTCTAAAACCTCGTAACATAGTCGTTATGCTGCAGAATTTCCGTCTCAAAATGTCTCTCTCTTTTTCTAAAGTTCTTTTATATTATTAAGTGAATACTCAAAGCTCTTTCTTCTAAAGGGGTATTCACATATATACCAAAATGTTCTATTTTAAATTATGGGATTTACATACATGAGACCCACCTTCCTTTTCTGTGGGTTTTAAGGTGACGTAAAGATCATGTCTTTAAAGCAGTTTTTAAAATGTTATGATTACAAAATGAAAACCATTTATTTTGTGCTATATGGGTTCTTTATAAAAATTTTGATGATGATATATGTGTCTCACATGATAATAAAGGAAAATTTAAGGGTGCGCCCTGATAGCACTCCAATGCATTGGGTAAAGAGTTAATCTCTAGAGATGAACATTTTTAACGACGCCTTGGTGAATAACCTTGGTAATTTTTAACGACGCCTTGGTGAATAACCTTGGTAATTTTTAACGATGCCTTGGTGAATAACCTTGGTAATTTTTAACTACACCTTGGGGATGGACCTTGGTGAAACAAAACGATTGTCAATATTAAATGTTGCAGCCACATCTTCAAGTTATGAAAAATTTTTATTTTTATTATGATATGCCTCAAGATTTCATTTTCATGCCTTAAAGTTCTTTTCATGACTTTATTGATGTATCTCAAGTTCATATGTAAAATGTTTCACTTTTTTCCCTTGCTGGGACTTCTGCTCACCCTTCCTTTTTATGTATGTCCCCAGGTTATGAGATGCAGTAATGAGCCTAGGGTGAACATGAGGAGAAGCCCTTCAAGTGTTTAAGAATAATGTTTTTTTTGTTTCATGTTTTATGTTCCTTGATTCCAAGACACTAAACCTTAAAGATACTCAGTTCCGTGTAATGGAATGAAAGTTATGTTATAAAAAGACGGGATGATATAGTTGGTATCAAAGCATGGTTTAGTTATTTGTTGAAATTAGGATATGAAAACTCTAGGAAGAACCGTATAGAAAAGTATAAATATAGGAAATCTTCATGGTATTTTGGTGAGTATTGAGTAAGGGGTTGCCAAGAAAATACATCCATGTCTAGATACGAGCAGGTAGAGGTGGCTCTGGCACATATGTACATAGGGGTAAAACCCGAAAACACCGCTTTGAGCTAGACTCGAACGGGAACTGGTACACGACAACGGGCCTTGCTGCACTCTTGGTTACGACACTCCCGGGGGATATGCTTTGGTAAATTCATAAACTTGGTATGAACCATTGTTAAAGGAACAAAGATAAAATAAAATAAAGATTTACATAAGAATATATGATCATGGATAACCTAGATGGGAACCTAGGGGATCACAAGTTAAGGTATACTTTTCTTCTACAAGTTATCCTTATATGATTTAAGTTCATTTTCATGATTATTGGTTAAGTATTTGAGCCTCTAATTATACTTTCTCTTCATAGTTAATGGTGGGAAATGGAATAACGTGTCCCAACAACCAATGTGATAGGAAATGCGACAATTTCCGTATTAATATGACAAAGATAATTAGGGGATTAAAAGATGATTATTATTTTGGAAGACGTTCACTATTTTGGGGAACCTATATGATCGAGGTAAATAGATTACTATAGTACTTTCATTGAAGAGTAAGGTTGACTTATATTTTGAAGATTTGATGAATTTAAGGTGGACTTATAGTAATTTAGGTTACTTATGGGAATGATTAACCTATCTTGGGTAAAATATGTTCAGGTTAGCTACTTTTGTTATAAGATGTTAGGAGTGGTTGATGTTGTCTAGAGATAAACAATGAAGTTGTTTTGGAAGACTATGTTATCAAATCCTTCTTGTATTTGGGTTTCAATCTTATTTTGGTTTATTTTGAGGAATTTTAAGGACCGTTATTTATGGAATGGTCTATGATGAACTTTGGGTAGTACCATGGAACTTTGAAGATTTAAAAGTAGTTTCCATTCCTATGGGATTCTTTCTTTTTGAAGAGTTGTTTTACCTTAACCTTTCTGTTTTTGGGATAATGTTTAAAGATAGAAGAAATAGATGGTTAATCTTTTTTAGATTATGTGATTCTAAAGAAGATGATTCTTGTGCTTTAATGAGACCAAGTGTTTTTGAGTTCTCATCATTTGGAGAAAAGATTACTGTTGGTAGGGACTTATTAAAGGATGAAACTCTACTTGAAGGTAGGTATATTTTCTTATGTTTTTGTTATATGTAGTAAATGAATTCCTCAAAATTATGAAAAGAAACGTAAAACAAAAATGTTGTTGGTTTACGTTTCCTACTAGGTAATCAAAGACCGTTTACACACATCATAAGTTTGGGATTTTCTTATGGATAACTTTCTCCTAATCATGTTCTCTATCACTCTCCCTCAGAACTTGACCCTTTGTTTTCTCCTCCATGTCCATGTTTTCCTACATGGAATCCTAGTGTGGGTTAACTCGGTTGACCTTTGTACTTCCCTTTCTTTCTTTTAAAGTAATAGTTTTACTGACTTCTTTTCTGATGTGGGAATTTCAATGAAATTTCAAAACCCAGTTTTAAAAATTGCGAGGATGCAATTTCTTAAGGGGGGAAGATTGTAACGACCCGAATTTTTTAAATAAATATTGTTTCCTAATTTTATGTGTTATTTTATTTTATTTTTATACTCAACAAAAATGTTTCATTTGGTAACATGAGTATAATTAAAATGAGACTGCTGGGTTTTGACTGTTATTTGACCATTGGTAAATATGACTGCTGGAAACTGAACGTTTTGACTATTGTCTCTAAATACAAGCAATCTTGTTTAATTAATATAGAAAGAAGATTCGATGGCCTCACCCAGTAGTCTTTGACCGATCGAAGCCCATCTAACAGAACTTGGGAAGGAGGTAGCACCACTGGGCTTTGCTCTGGACCAAACCCAAGCTGAACTTCATCATATAAAGCTATAACGGGATCGCCTTCGCGAGAAGTTCAAACTGATAGAAATTACTAGTCGTGTGATGTTGGCCGAGCCTCCCTTGGATTCTCTCACCTTAGCACACCTTACACTTAGGTCCTATGCTGGTGTGATAAGGGGCTATGTAAGGAGACCGTAACTGTCTTGTGTAATCCTTTGTTTTAAATAAAAATTTCGATTTCTTTTATGAATTTTCAAATGACCGGATAAATATAGTATGCATATTTTTGATTAATTTTAGAAAAAGGATATTTTAAATATGTTTATTTAAACCCTAAATAATTAACAAATTTGTAATGATTTTCAAAAAATGGTCTTCTACAATTATGTTCAGTACGAAATTTAGAGTCTAATAAGATCAACTTGATTTTTGATGAATAGTAAATTATGAATAGTGATTTTATGATTAAGATTAATAATGTGTCCAAATGGATTAGTAATATCACTTAAATAAAGTATTAAAATAAGCTAGGAACTTTGATTAAGTAATGTGATTCAATAAAATCGTTAAATAACTGTTTCATAAATTATTATTCAAGTATTAGTTTTTTCAGATGAAGATTTTTTTTAATTAAAATTTTAATTAAAAATATTTAGAAAATTATTTTTATAAAATGGACTTCATTTTTGAACTCAGAGCATCGATATTATGGTAAGGTAATTTTGGGGGATTTTTCTGAAAAAAATAAATTTTCGATGAATAGTGTTTTTAATTAAAATTTTAATTAAAAATATTTAGAAAAATATTTTTATAAAATGGATTTCATTTTTGAAATCAGAGCATTGATATTTGGTTAAGGTGAAATTTTGGGATTATTCTGAGAAAGTTGAATTTTCGATGAATAGTGAAAATACAGTTTTTAAGTTACGGGTGTTTAATGACATCATTAAATGATGTATTAAGTCTGTAATCAATATGGTCGACTAATGAATAGTAAGATAAGGTATTAGGTTTCCCAAGTGGCCAATACCATGGGCAAATACCATGGTCAAGCCCATGGTTTTGCCAAAACCACTAATGAGGTGTCCCTTGGCCATTAATGCCTTGTCCCCTCACTTTCCCTATAAATACCAAGCCATCCTCTCATCCATTCGACTCCCCACTCTCCCCCAACGAAGTTCTGGTCTTCGTACCTCCCAAGGAGTCCTCCCAAGGTGCCCCCAATCCCTCAAGGTCCAAACCTTTGAGTTTTAAGAGTTACGTTTTAAGGTAAGGGATCTGACCTCTCTCTTTAATTTCAAGTAATCTCTTTTATGTCATTCCTTTTATGCTCCATGTTCTTATGTTGGAGGATGTTCTTTTATACTACTCTTACTGTCCTTTTCATGTTCATATAACTAGAGATCCCCTCTTACTCTCATTATTTCATTTTATGAAGTTTTAAGTGGCGCCGTTAGGCTGCCGAAATGTTTAATGGATTTTTTCTCCCTTCTCATTTTTCAAGATCTATTTTCATGTAAAGTATTTCAACTTCCTTTTTGTTATTTTGGGGTATGATCTCTATATCAATCATAATGGACTCATATTTTAATATGATGAGATACCCCATTTGATCTCTTCAATTCAGAATTTTGATGTTTTAAGTGGCGTCGTTAGGCTGCTGAATTTTTAAGTGGTTCTTCACCCTTCTCGTTTTGAATTTCTACTTTCATGTCAATTCTTTCAAGTTCCTTTTTGTTATGTTGGGTTATGATCTCTATATCTATCATACTGGACTCTTATGTTCATATGATTAGAGACCCCAATTTATCTCTTCAATTCAGTATTTGGATGTTTTAAGTGGCGCCGTTAGGCTGCCGAATTTTTTAGGGGATTCTTTCACCCTTCTCATTTTTTTCAAAGTTCTACTTTCATGTCAAGTCTTTCAAGTTCATTTTTAATTATGATGGGGCATTATCTCTATATCTATCATACTGAACTCTTATTTTCACATGATTAGAGACCCTATTTGATATTTTCAAATCATTTTGATTGAAGTTTAAGTAACGTTGTTAGGCTTCCGAACTTTCATAAGAGAAATCTAATTTTTGTCTTCCTTCCATGTTTTTCATTTCAAATGGTATGTCCTTGAAATTTCATTACCATGATCATGTATCCTTCTTATTCTATCCATATACTGTTTTATGGGTCATTTATGAATGTTTGACCCATTTTCCCTCTCGTTTTAATGTCTTCTAAATCCTCGTAACATAGCCGTTATGCTGCAGAATTTCCGTCTCAAAATGTCTCTCTCTTTTTCTAAAGTTATTTTATATTATTAAGTGAATAATAAAATCTATTTATTCTAAAGGTGTATTCACATATATACCAAAATGTTATATTTTAAATTATGGGATTTACATACATGAGACCCACCTTCCTTTTCTGTGGGTTTTAAGGTGACGTAAAGATCATGTCTTTAAAGCAGTTTTTAAAACGTTATGATTACGAAATGAAACCCATTTATTTTGTGCTATATGGGTTCTTTATGAAATTTTTGATGATGATATATGTGGCACACATGATAATAAAGGAAAATTTAAGGGTGCGCCCTGATAGTGCTCCAATGCATTGGGTAAAGAGTTAATCTCTAGAGATGAACATTTTTAACGACGCCTTGGTGAATAACCTTGGTAATTTTTAACGACGCCTTGGTGAATAACCTTGGTAATTTTTCACGACGCCTTGGTGAATAACCATGGTAATTTTTAACTACACCTTGGGGATGGACCTTAGTGAAACGAAAATATTGTCAATATTAAATGTTGCAGCCACATCTTCGAGTTATGAAAAAGTTTTATTTTTATTATGATATGCATCAGGATTTCATTTTCATGCCTTAAAGTTCTTTTCATGACTTTATTGATGTATCTCAAGTTCATATGTAAAATTTTTCACTTGTTTCCCTTGCTAGGCCTTCTTCTCACCCTTCCTTTTGATTTATGTCCCTAGGTTATGAGATGCAGTAATGAGCGTAGGGTGAACATGAGGAGAAGCCTTTCAAGTGTTTAAGAAGAATGTTTTTTTTTTCATGTTTTATGTTCCTTGTTTCCAAGACAATAAACCTTAAAGATCCTCAGTTCAGTGTAATGGAATGAAAGTTATGATATAAAAAGACGGGATGCTATAATTGATCCCACATTCCTTAAAAGTCAAGAGAGCATGATCTCAGCATGTCTTCCAGAGTTTGAATGGTCCTTTCAGACTGTCCATCAGTTTGGGGTGATAAGAAGTACTCATACGAATCTCAATATTCAAATCCTTCTGGAGACATTTATAGAATTTTGAGGTAAACCAGGGATATTGATCAGATACAATCGATAGGGGTGCACCATGAATTCTTATAGTGTTTTAATGGTCCTCATAATCATGGTTTCTCTGAGAAAAAATTTACATTAAAATACTTCATAATGTCTTGTAATGAAAATGTGAATTGTCCTAATCATATACTTTGGGAGTGTCAAATCCAAGAGTGCAGTAATGCCCTTTTTCATGTACTGGGACACCACGGGTCAATCCTGAAACTCCTTGTCGGATCTTTCACTCCTAGGTACATCTGTTCCAGAGCCACCTCTACCTGCTCGTATCCAAACATGAATGTATTTTCTAGAAATATTCACATGATCTATTCCATACCAAAATATTGGGATGTTTGTGTATGTTTTTCCCCAAATACTATATTATTTCTTTGTTCCCTAATGTAACAGCCCAAGATTTTATGAAAAATATTCTTTTTAATTTCACTAATGTCTTGTGTTATACGCTACACCAAAAGGAGCTTGCACAACACGCATCCTTGACTTGCCTTGCATTACACGCAATCGCAACCTTCCTCGATAGCGTGTGTGGTACGTAATCCTGAGTTTCACGAAACAATGATATGCTATTAAAATATTATTAAAACTAGCCGTTATGAATAGTAATAACCACTTTTTAAATTTTAGAAATTTTAACTCTCAAAATGGACTTCATTTTTGGATTCGGAGTATCGAATTTAGCCTAAGGTGAAATTTTGGTACTTTTCGGATAACTTTCATATTCTGATGAATAGTGAAAATTACTAAATTATAATTAAAAAAACTTTTTTAATCGAAATAATTAATAGTGATAAATCATTAATTTGAGTGGTTTTAAAGTATATTTAGAATTTATTTTTACAATTTAATACAATGTTGGTCATTGGTTGTAATTTCACATTTAAAACAGACATAATCAAATGTCAATCTTTTGATAGATATTGTTTCTTAAAAACACGCTATTTGTTTTAACAGCGGGATTTAATTATAAAATTAATTAATGCAACTTATATGTTGGGAATTTTGTAAAATATAAATCATTTTTGAATTCGGAATATCAATTATAGCTTAGGGTGAAATTTTGGCATTTTTCTGAAAAACTTCAATTTTTGATGAATAGTGACACCACTAAGTGGTAGGTTAAAAACTGAATTTTGCATAAAACTTAATTTTACCGCTTCTGTGAATGAAATTTCGAAACTCCGAGAGACACGGTTAATATCAAGGACTAAAATGTGGTTCAATGAGATGAAAATAAATTTTTGGTGAATAGTAACTTTTTACTTTTTTTACCACGGTTAATAGTAAATAGGGTAACTAAGGGTAAATATGATATTAATATTACCCTAACACATGTCCTAATTCTATTGGACAAGTGTAATTCGACCAAAAACAAACTTAGGAATAAAATATGACCATTTAGGCCCACTTGGATTAGATTAGAACATTTATTATTAATTTATTTAAAGAAGGGTTAAAATAGTTAAAATCAAAGTTTAATAAGTAAATCATTTCTAATATGGGGTTATACATAAGATAAATTCGATTGTAAATATTCATTAGAAATCTAAAAAGATTTAATACATGATGGTATTTTATTTGTAATTTTTAGACATCGAATAATTTAATTTATTTATGACACAAAGATGATGCAGTAATTATCATGTTAATGAAATATTGACATAATTGATGTTATAAACACCAAAATAAATGTAATTTGAGACTTTTTATGAATTCCACTAATTTTATAGGTTACTATGATATATTATTGTTGATTTAATAAACTTGGTTCGAACATATAATTCTGTTATGACTTTCACAAAAATCATATATCAAATAGTGTCAAAATTGACACAAAATAGTTTTTAAATAAAATATTATATTATTAATTGTTATGTTATTCCTAAAAATCTAAGGTTCGGCCAAATTACTTAGATAAGGATATATGTATTAATAATATACAATTTGGGGTTCGTTTGGCATGTTATAGTAAGTTTATTAACCATATAGTGAAAGAAAACAAAAAGACACGGTAAAAGTTAAATTATTTAACTTAGAGTTAAATCTAATAGATAAGGTTAAAATAATACCCTAAACTTGTCTAAATCCTATTGGTTGATAGGATTTCGACCCATCCCCACTTTAGATTAGAAATAAGACCCTTTGGAACCATTATAAACCGATTTTGACTTTAATATAAAATAATATTTTGAGATATTCCTAAGGTGCCCCTCTCCTCCCCTATAAAAGGACACCTCCTCCCCCTCCTCCTCAAACCAATTTGAGCATTCAAGCTCGGCCACCCCTGCCAAAATATCTTCTCCACTTCCCTAGCAACATACTAGAGGTTCTGGTCTTCCTCAAAGACCAATTATAGTGCCCTAAGAGGAGGTCTCAAAGAGGCACTTCAAAGAAGAGGTAATTACCGTTACCAATTCTTTCATCTTTATTTCTTCTTCCACTTCTTCTTCTTAGGTTGTTTCATTATGAAGTAATAACATCAGTATCACTCATATACTGATATGTTATTATAAGTATGAAATAACCCTATTTCACCATCTATCCATCCTACGGAAAAAGAAATCACCGCGCGTGCGTACGTACGGAATACCGTCTCCACGCCGTGGTGTAATCTATTTTCCACCACCACCTTACATGGATGGGTATAATGGTGTAAAGAATAACTATACATAGTTATTACAACATCATATTTATTCTGATATATTTTATAATCCACTCCAATTCAATTCAATATTTATAGAAATGATATCATCGCTCGTGCGTACGTACGGACTACCGTCTCCACGACGCGATGAGATTCATTCTCCATGTTAACCATTTAAGAATGATTATAATGTATATATAAGAAATAATAATGAAATATATGACATTATAAAGCTACTGGATTTATGTATATATATACATATGTATGTCATCTACTTACTTCCATTTCAAGACAATAAGGAAAGAAAAACAGCGTTCATGCGTACGTACGGACTACCGTCCTCATGAACGGTGTTTTTCATTTTATTTATCTATCTATTATATATATATATATACTGAATATATATGATATATAAATCATATTTTATATTCTGGAAGTAAGTAAATCATGATATAAGTAATAATGATGTCAAGAACAACAAGTCAAAACACCTACGATAAATGAAACGATTTTACCCAAAACGCTTCTTTAACATGGAATTTACAAAAGAACGGGTAATATAATGTCATAAGTGAACCATATATGATATCATAAAAATGAATATGATTCTTTAATAAGTCAATGACATTATTTAAATCATTATACAGGAGGTTCGGACACATACGAAGCAAATTGGACCTAAGGTAAGGGAAATATCACAATCTCATTTTTATCCGAGATTGTTTATTCGTAACTATTTACTGGGGTGTATTTTATCATCCACATCCATGTTTTATCAATATGTAATATTATTTCCATCCACCTAAAATTGTTTAAATCCATTTTTACCCTTCGGTGAGTTTTTAGTAATACGTATGAAAGGAATCTTTTGTCGTTTTTCGTACGAGGTACTTTTTGACTTTTCCGACAAAAGTACGAAGAATGTTTTTTTTAACTTATACGGCACGAACGGATTTCTACTGTTTTATAAAGCCTTATTTTCATGAAGCTTCCTCTAAAAGATTTCATGACTATTTTCAATAAAATCTCTTTCTTTTAAAATTGCATGATGTTTTGTGAAAATAAATTGATTTTGAAGAAGAAAGGATATTTTCCTCAAGAATTCAATTCAAGTGTTTTATCAAAATTATTTTCCATCTAAGATAATAAAGATTTCTGTTTCTATCCATATTTTTACATTGATTTGACTATGTTGTGATGGAATTATGTTTATGAATTCCTTTATCTTATATGAATTGATTTATGATGTCATGATGTTTCAAGAATCCCATTTTTGTTACATGTGCTATGCGATGATGTATGTTTTATGATTATGTGGCACACATAAGAAAGGATTCATTATAAGATGGGTGGGACCTATATCTCCCTCCAATGCATTGGGTAATGATTTTATATCTCATGAGATAGACATGGATGGAACGGAAGGTTATTTTTGTTCAGTGATACAGGACTGAAACGAGGAGTGAACTCGGTTCAGAAAGGGACTTTGTCCACTAAGATAGTCTTGGCAATGAGTCATGACTAACAAGAAATGATTTTCCATGATTATGTGTGCATGCCACAAAGTTTCAAGTTTTATGTTATGATTATGGGGATCTCATTTTCACTTCTATGATTTATCCCATGTTATGATATTATGAGCTCTTTTGCAGGTTAAGATTTCCAAAAGCTATGTTCTTATGTATATGATGTGATTGATATTTCTTTTGTTTACCCTTACTAAGAATTTGAGCTCACCCTTTTATGTTTTCTTTTCCCCAGGATATAAAGAAATGTTTTTAGGTAAAAAAAAGGGAAGATCTTTATGGGAGATATTGAAGATCTTTCACCACGATTAGAAGATTACGTTCCGAGTTTCCAAAGACACTAAACTATTACGATCCTTGTGTGTGTGTTTTTGTTATGTACTAAGTATTCCGCAAAAGTAATGTAAAGTCCATGTACGTCAAGATACGGGTCTCTACAGTTGGTATCAGAGGGAAGGTTTAGTCAACCTTTGGAAACTAGGATGCGAAAACGTTAGTGAGATCCCTAGAGATATTTCTAAGGTATGTCTAGGGATGCCCCTAAGGATAAGTATACGTATAGGATATAGTTCTAGAACTATGGTAACGATATTAGATTAAACCAAAGATGATAGATATTTAAGTTACTCCCCCTTTATTACGATTTTTTCATCTAACACTATTCTGTTTGGGTTTTAGAAAATGGCTGGAAACAAGATGATTCACAATAATGGAGGATATGATGGACAATGGAATGATATTCTTCATGAGCAACCAAATGAAATGGGATTTGGATGTCCAAACATCATTATTATGCCGAATCAACAATCTCACAACATGATCAATAAAGTAAAATTTGGTAAGTTTCCTGACTCGACTAATAAGAGAAAGATGGAGTTCCATGATGATCATAGAGGAAAGAAAGTTCAATTTCCCTTATGTAAATCATGTGGGAAGAGGCATCAAGGAGAATGTTTCAAGGGAACTGGAAGATGCTTTGGGTGTGGAAAAGAAGGACACAAAGCAAGTAAGTGCAAAGGAAAAGGGTCGGTTAACACCATGGATGAGGATAATGGTATTGCTACGACATCAAAAATGGTTAAGTGTTTTAAATGTGGAATGTATGGGCATTATGCAAACAAATGCCCTAAGGGAAAGACTCATGAAGAGAATCAGTATGGTCATATGGGTAGTATTTATGTGGATGATGATGAAGAGACTACAAATGATATGTGAGATGAAAGAATTTTTGAAGCTCGGTCAATGGTTTGAGAATGTGGTGGAATGATTACATGTTTATCATGTGTAATTTTGGAATAAAGAGACATCTATGGATTGTTACACTGTTGTCTTTCCTTGTGTTTTGAAAGTGTATGATTAATGTTACTAGTATCCATGAAAGGTTATTCAGATATTTTTGGAATGTAGATGATATGCGCATAATGAAGGGATAAGGAGAAAATTAAATGTTTGATAGTATTCATGAGCTCATGATTGATATAAGGACTAAGTGATATCATGGTTTGAGTATATAGAATTTTGAGGATTTTGGTATGTGGAAAGTGTTAACTTTTAACTGCACTCATGTTTTCACTAAGGTATTCAAGAGAATACACGATTAAGGACTTTAAATGTTTGGAATGTGACCAACAAGACATATCTTATGATATGTGGGGATCAACGACAGTATTAAATCTCTGGTAATCGATGTCACTATATTATGAGAGTGGACTGCAGTATTATGTATAAGCCTAAAGATTAGACTGGATTATGTTGGACATAAGTTAGTATTGTTTAAGGATAGAAGATTTTCGATATTATTGATGGGATGTTATAGTAACGTAGTTTTAGAAAAAGGGACAACCTGCAGGATGGGCGACAGCCCATCGCTTCGGACAAGGCTGTAGGAATCGAACCCACAACCGAAGTGCGACTGGCCTTTATCGCCTACCACTGGCCTACAGGAAGTCCCTGTTTAGTAGAAACTAGTTTTATTATATTAAGCAGCATGATATATGAAGTATAAGTCCATTTTAGGAACCATATATGATTAATCTCACTATAGAATGACTTATGTATATTTAATAACTTTTGCTAACCTTTTGTTTGAGACAGATGGAATGAACAGTCATTCTATCACATTATCTGATAACACTTCACAAATAACAAATTCAACTTCATTTATTTAAGATATGAAGTAGAAATTGTTCAAGGCACGAACAAAAGTGAGATTGTACCAAAATAAAGTAAGTATTTATTCTAAGCAAATTTTCAACTTTAGGGAAATGATCTTGAAAACCAAAAATGTTTTCCTAGTGATCTTATACCTGATGAATCAGATGGTACCTTATATCATCACAAATCTATGGATTTGTGATTACTGGCTTTTCCATAGCCATGTTCTCTACCACTCTCCATCAGAACATGATGGTTAGATTTCTCTTCCATATCCATATTTTCACCTATGTGGAAACCCAGTGATTAGTTTATTTGGGTAATCGTTACATTTCATACTTTAATTTTTAAAGCCAAGTTTTGGTATTCCCTTTTACGATGTGGGTTTCTATTAAAGAAACTTTCGAATAGTAAACCATTTATAACCCCGACGAATTTCGAGGGCGAAATTCATTTTAAGGGGGGTAGAATGTAACAGCCCAAGATTTTATGAAAAATATTCTTTTTAATTTCACTAATGTCTTGTGTTATACGCTACACCAAAAGGAGCTTGCACAACACGCATCCTTGACTTGCCTTGCATTACACGCAATCGCAACCTTCCTCGATATCGTGTGTGGTACGTAATCCTGAGTTTCACGAAACAATGATATGCTATTAAAATATTATTAAAACTAGCCGTTATGAATAGTAATAACCACTTTTTAAATTTTAGAAATTTTAACTCTCAAAATGGACTTCATTTTTGGATTCGGAGTATCGAATTTAGCCTAAGGTGAAATTTTGGTACTTTTCGGATAACTTTCTTATTCTGATGAATAGTGAAAATTACTAAATTATAATTAAAAACAACTTTTTTAATCGAAATAATTAATAGTGATAATTTATTAATTTGAGTGGTTTTAAAGTATATTTAGAATATATTTTTACAATTTAATACAATTTTGGTCATTGGTTGTAATTTCACATTTAAACCAGACATAATCAAATGTCAATCTTTTGATAGATATTGTTTCTTAAAAACACGCTATTTGTTTTAACAGCGGGATTTAACTATAAAATTAATTAATGCAACTTATATGTTGGGAATTTTGTAAAATAGAAATCATTTTTGAATTCGGAATATCAATTATAGCTTAGGGTGAAATTTTGGCATTTTTCTGAAAAACTTCAATTTTTGATTAATAGTGAAACCACTAAGTGGTAGGTTAAAAACTAAATTTTGCATAAAACTTAATTTTACCACTTCTGTGAATGGAATTTCGAAAATCCGAGAGACACGGTTAATATCAAGGACTAAAATGTGGTTCAATGAGATGAAAATAAATTTTTGGTGAATAGTAACTTTTTACTTTTTTTACCACGGTTAATAGTAAATAGGGTAACTAAGGGTAAATATGATATTAATATTACCCTAACACAGGTCCTAATTCTATTGGAAAAGTGTAATTCGACCAAAAACAAACTTAGGAATAAAATATGACCATTTAGGCCCACTTGGATTAGATTAGGACATTTATTATTAATTTATTTAAAGAAGGGTTAAAATAGTTAAAATCAAAGTTTAATAAGTAAATCATTTCTAATATGGGGTTATACATAAGATAAATTCTATTGTAAATATTAATTAGAAAGCTAAAAATATTTAATACATGATGGTATTTTATTTGTAATTTTTAGACATCAAATAATTTAATTTATTTATGACACAAAGATGATGCAGTAATTATCTTGTTAATGAAATATTGACATAATTGATGTTATAAACACCAAAATAAATGTAATTTGAGACTTTTTATGAATTCCACTAATTTTCTAGGTTACTATGATATATTATTGTTGATTTAATCAACTTGGTTCTAACATATAATTCTGTTATGACTTTCACAAAAATCATATATCAAATAGTGTCAAAATTGACACAAAATAGTTTTTAAATAAAATATTATATTATTAATTGTTATTTTATTCCTAAAAATCTAAGGTTCGGCCAAATGACTTAGATACGGATATATGTATTAATAATATACAATTTGGGGTTCGTTTGGCATGTTATAGTAAGTTTATTAACCATATAGTGAAAGAAAACAAAAAGACACGGTAAAAGTTAAATTATTTAACTTAGAGTTAAATCTAAAAGATAAGGTTAAAATAATACCCTAAACTTGTCTAAATCCTATTGGTTGATAGGATTTCGACCCATCCCTACTTTAGATTCGAAATAAGACCCTTTGGAACCATTATAAACCGATTTTGACTTTAATATAAAATAATATTTTGAGATATTCCTAAGGTGCCCCTCTCCTCCCCTATAAAAAGACACCTCCTCCCCCTCCTCCTCACACCAATTTGAGCATTCAAGCTCGGCCAACCCCTGCCAAAATCTCTTCTCCACTTCCCTAGAAACATCCTAGAGGTTCTGGTCTTCCTCAAAGACCAATTCTAGTGCCCTAAGAGGAGGTCTCAAAGAGGCACTTCAAAGAAGAGGTAATTACCGTTACCAATTCTTTCATCTTTATTTCTTCTTCCACTTCTTCTTATTAGGTTGTTTCATTATGAAGTAATAACATCAGTATCACTCATATACTGATATGTTATTATAAGTATGAAACAACCCTATTTCACCATCTATCCATCCTACGGAAAAATAAATCAACGCGCGTGCGTACGTACGGAATACCGTCTCCACGCCGTGGTGTAATCTATTTTCCACCACCACCTTACATGGATGGGTATAATGGTGTAAAGAATAACTATACATAGTTATTACAACATCATATTGATTCTGATATATTGTATAATCCACTCCAATTCAATTCAATATTTATAGAAATGATATCATCGCTCGTGCGTACGTACGAACTACCGTCTCCACGACGCGATGAGATTCATTCTCCATGTTAACCATTTAAGAATGATTATAATGTATATATAAGAAATAATAATGAAATATATGACATTATAAATCTACTGGATTTATGTATATATATACATATGTATGTCATCTACTTACTTCCATTTCAAGACAATAAGGAAAGAAAAACAGCGTTCATGCGTACGTACGGACTACCGTCCTCATGAACGGTGTTTTTCATTTTATTTATCTATCTATTATATATATATATATACTGAATATATATGATATATAAATCATATTTTATATTCTGGAAGTAAGTAAATCATGATATAAGTAATAATGATGTCAAGAACAACAAGTCAAAACACCTACGATAAATGAAACGATTTTACCCAAAACGCTTCTTTAACATGGAATTTACAAAAGAACGGGTAATATAATGTCATAAGTGAACCATATATGATATCATAACAATGAATATGATTCTGTAATAAGTCAATGACATTATTTAAATCATTATACAGGAGGTTCGGACACATACGAAGCAAATTGGACCTAAGGTAAGGGAAATATCACAATCTCATTTTTATCCGAGATTGTTTATTCATAAGTATTTACTGGGGTGTATTTTATCATCCACATCCATGTTTTATCAATATGTAATATTATTTCCATCCACCTAAAATTGTTTAAATCCATTTTTACCCTTCGGTGAGTTTTTAGTAATACGTATGAAAGGAATCTTTTTTCGTTTTTCGTACGAGGTACTTTTTGACTTTTCCGACAAAAGTACGAAGAATGTTTTTTTTAACTTATACGGCACGAACGGATTTCTACTGTTTTATAAAGCCTTATTTTCATGAAACTTCCTCTAAAAGATTTCATGACTATTTTCAATAAAATCTCTTTCTTTTAAAATTGCATGATGTTTTGTGAAAAGAAATTGATTTTGAAGAAGAAAGGATATTTTCCTCAAGAATTCAATTCAAGTGTTTTATCAAAATTATTTTCCATCTAAGATAATAAAGAGTTCTGTTTCTATCCATATTTTTACATTGATTTGACTATGTTGTGATGGAATTATGTTTATGAATTCCTTTATCTTATATGAATTGATTTATGATGTCATGATGTTTCAAGAATCCCATTTTTGTTACATGTGTTATGCGATGATGTATGTTTTATGATTATGTGGCACACATAAGAAAGGATTCATTATAAGATGGGTGGGACCTATATCTCCCTCCAATGAATTGGGTAATGATTTTATATCTCATGAGATAGATATGGCTGGAACGGAAGGTTATTTCGGTTCAGTGATACAGGACTGAAACGAGGAGTGAACTCGGTTCAGAAAGGGACTTTGTCCACTAAGATAGTCTTGGCAATGAGTCATGACTAACAAGAAATGATTTTCCATGATTATGTGTGCATGCCACAAAGTTTCAAGTTTTATGTTATGATTATGGGGATCTCATTTTCACTTCTATGATTTATCCCATGTTATGATATTATGAGCTCTTTTGCAGGTTAAGATTTCCAAAAGCTATGTTCTTATGTATATGATGTGATTGATATTTCTTTTGTTTACCCTTACTAAGCATTTGAGCTCACCCTTTTATGGTTTCTTTTCCCCAGGATATAAAGAAAGGTTTTTAGGTAAAAAAAGGGAAGATCTTTATGGGAGATATTGAAGATATTTCACCACGATTAGAAGATTACGTTCCGAGTTTCCAAGGACACTAAACTATTACGATCCTTGTGTGTGTGTTTTTGTTATGTACTAAGTATTCCGCAAAAGTAATGTAATGTCCATGTACGTCAAGATACGGGTCTCTACACATAATCTATGTTTTCTAATCTAGTTTCCATGTTTTCTACTAAACTTTCTCTGATACCAACTATAACACACCGACCCCTCTAGACCAGATCTGGTGCATTACTTGTTATATTGGCATGGTTAGAAGGAATGAATATAACAAATGAATGAATAGTTTAGTAGTCTTAAAGAAAATAGATATATATATTTATTTCTAAATACATTAGAAAAATGTTACAAATTACAATACATAACAAATTCTAAAAATGGAATCCACATGAACTCAATAAGTGATCTCCTCTTCATAACCTATTGAAGGTAAAAAAGTAAAAGGTGTGAGATAAAAGTCTCATTAAAGACTAAAAATCGTCGAAGCATGAATCATTAATAACTAAATTGTAAACAATTTTATATAATCAAAATGGCATGGTGAATAAATGAAAAACTCACGCCATTAATAAACATAGAACAGAACTGCATCCATAGATTTTTTCATTGTGAAAACATCATGGATAGTAATAAATAATAATGAATAAAGATAATTATTATTAAATAGATGTCATTTACTTGGCACATTATACCATAATACCATTAAAACCAATTTAGTTTTATGTGAAGAAACTCATCTAATTTTTGGAAACAAACTCGAAGGGTTTTTCGCCAACTGATTTGTCTCATAAGTCCTACCGATGCATCGAGAGGTTGTAGCGGACCCCACCCTCATATGAATCCAAATAATTAATTACACATAGATTCAACATAATATCAATATGACTTTAAAATATCTATGTAGAATAGAGGATACATATTCATCAACTTTTCCACAGCAAAACAACATTCAAAATAAATTCTGTATGTAAAATAGTGTACGACATAGAGAATAATAATATCCATGATATGAGAATATGGAAATATAAATTTAATATAATTTATATATAAAATTTGTCTCAAATGGGAATTATGTACTCCTCAAAACAAAGAGTAGGTGCACAATACTAAGCAAGACTCAACGATGTGAAAATTGAGACCAAGCTCGTTACCACGTTGTAATCAATTGAGTCGTATGACCAAAAGTTAATAACCCCCAAATTAATAACAGAATACCATTAATATAAATAGAATAATGATAACATATATCAATTATATTTATACCTGTACTACTTATATGAAATAAGAGGTGAACAATAGAAATCCCAAAGAATTGAATGTGTGATGAGAAAACCCCTTACAAATATTTCTTCATGGTAATGAGTATTCTTGTGGGGGCTTAATGAGAGGTAAAGGGGTATACCATAATCTATATGCCACAAGGTTAGTATGAGGGAGGTTCAAAAACATACCACATCATTATGAATTAAAAATTAAAGGGCACAACATTGGGGATATTTTTAAACAAAAGTGAGAGAGGGGATCCCTTACCTTATGCTCGAAGGGGATCTTGATTGTTCTTAATGACCTGAATAATTAAATTAAGCAACATTAATTAATAATTCCAAAATGTAATCAACATTTAATTGATATTTTATAACCTTATTAGGTTCTTTAATGACATTTTTTATGGGTTTAAGAGATTCAATTTAATTGTTTCGGTAGAATTTTTCTTATCCGGTGTTCATGATCCATCTACTTGTATTCATGAATAGATGTTTGTTTGAAATGTGGTTAAACATCCTGAATTGTTAATATACATTATTAGTGAAATTAAAGAGATATAAATGATCTTATAATGATTCTGGTTATATACCATGAGGAATACTCATTTGATGTGTTAAAAATAAACGCTTGGATTTGGCTTGGTGATTTTGTGCAAAATATACTTGTTTTGTATTATTATTCCATATTATATATGTGTAAGGATTAAAGAACATTGAATGTGATAAAATAAAAATATAATGATATTGTTAAAGCATTGAAAATGTTTAATGTCTTTTCTTGAAGATAGTAATGCATATTAAAAACTCAAATTCATTGAGTGTGATAAATAAACAAATCTCGGCCGGTGTATGAATTTATACTATAAAGGGGGGAAGAAAGATTATAATGAAATATTAAATTATCATATTGAAAATCTAGTACATGTATGGTACTGTAATTATCATGGCATTTGGATGAGGTGATGTGGTAGGAGAGAACAAAATAATGGATCTTGTAAAAGGAATTGAAATAAAAAGGAAGAGAGGTTCACCTCCTGAGTACTCATCCTTGAGAATCTCCTCAAGGCCTTGGTTTTTCACAATTTAGTGGGACCAGAATTTCTTGGACGTGGGGGAGGAGGTTAGAGAGCTATTTGATCAGAATTTAGGCAAGGATTGAACTTTTAGTTGTGTGGGAGTAAGAGAGGGTGAGAGGTGATTTAAATAGTGAAGTGGATGAGAGTTTTCTTAATATTATAATCATTAATTTATTATTTCTTCTCAAAACAATAAATAGTGAATATTACCAGAAATAGAATTGTAATAAAAGCATATCTGTTTTTGATTTTGGTTCTTACATCACTCATGATGTATGGAATAGTAAATTTAATGTATAATGTATTTATAGGGTTAATTAATGTAATTTAGTATTCACAAAAAAATCATGTATTTCAAAAAAATTCCAAAAATTCACTATAACATCCTGGATAAAAGAGGAATATGAAATTTTCACATTTATTAATATTTTTGAAATAAATATTAATTTTACTTTAAATTGGTGGCTATGTTCGATAGTGTACCTGATACGCAATAACGAGTTTTTTTAAAATCTTACGTTGCACACTAATAATATAATATTATTATTTTAAATCGTAGTTAACTCCTAGTCGTTGTATTGGTGGGAATGAAAAAAACTAACTACAATATGATTGTACATTTTTGTTAAATTTATTTATATTTATCCAATAAATGTTAGAGGCTTAAAATGTGAATGAATCTAATTTTAAGCATAATTTACATTAAAAGGCCGATTTACCGCCTTTTAATGGAAAACCCTCATTAAATCTACTTTTGGTCACTTTAATACATTTTATTTGACCAAATAAAATCATTTTTTAGAATGGGGAAATCAAAATTTACTTCGTGTAAATTTTTGGAATTTTTCAGATAAAGTTCATTTCTTTATGAATAGTGTAAATATTTTATTTTAATTCAAAACTATGTTTAAATATAATTTTTTTATATGGTTAGATTATATTTTTAATTTTTTTAAGGTGTAATAATAATATATTTTTACCATGTAATCCAATATTGGTCATTTTAATTAATTTCACTTTGAAATTTCACATAAATTAGTGTCAATCTTTTGATAGTTATTGTTTCTTAAAAAGGTGCTATTTGTTTTAACAATGGGAATTAATTTTAAAATTAATTAATGAAAATTTTATGTTTTTAATTTTGAAAAATAAAAATCATTTTTGAATTCGGAATATCAAATAATGCTTAGGCTGAATTTTTTAAATTTTTCTGAAAAACATCAATTTTTTATGAAAAGTGAAACCACTTAGTAGTAGTTAAAAAAAAGAATTTTTGATTTAAATGAAATTTTACCACTTCTATGAATTTAATTTCAAAAATCTGACATAAATGGTTGTTATCAGAAATTAAAATGTGGTTCAACAGGATGAAAATAATTTTTTGTGAATAGTATCTTTTGACTTTTATTTACCGCGGTTAAAGGTAAATATGGTAATTCAAGGTTAAAAGAATATTATAATAATTCAAAATTACCTTAACACTTGTCCTAACCATATTAGATGAGTAATGGCCGACCATGGGAATCATTGGGTCTATTTTGGGACCCCATGAAGCCACTTATGAAAGATAATGACACTTTAGATTAATCAATTTAATGTAAAGAAAAAAATGACATAAAAAACTCTTTTAGTAAATTAATTTTTATATGGTGTTATATAAAGAATAATTTTAACTATAAATATTCATTGGAAAGATAAACCTATTTCCTACATGATAGTATTTTATTTATAATTTTTAGTCATTGGATAAATTAAATTATTCATGACACAATAATTATGAAGTATTTACCTCATTGATAAATTGTTTAAATAAATAAGATTATAATGAATAAAATTTTATCTAAAACCTATCCAATTATTATTGTATGATTATATTTTGACCATGATCATATTTTCTTCGACTATAATTATTTTTGGACCTTTATAAACCAATTATAATTATATTATAAAAGAATATTTTCACACTTTCCTAACGAGCCCCTCCCCTCCCTTATAAAAGGAGACCACTTCTAACCAATTACTCACACCACTAAAGACATTTTTCCCATCCAAACTCTGCCAAGTTAAGATCCCTACATCCCTCTCCTCCACTTAGAAGCCTTACCTTAGGTAGAAGGCACTTTAATATGTCCATTGGTTCAAATCAAAGGGAGTTACCCAAATTAAATGTAACAGTTTCTCTTATATTGTTTTCATTTGTTTTACTTCTCCAACCCATAACTCATTTTATTCCCTTATTTAGTAACAACATCAGTATAATAAATATACTAGGATGTTGTTATGAGATTTATTCAAACTACACATACACACAACTCCATCTTATGGGTGAAAAACATAATGTTTCTGTGGATGAAAAACTAACGCCTCACGAGACGATGATTGTTCAATTACCTCTTACCGCCTCTCATGGTGTCCATTATTATGGAATTATATTTATATATTATATATATATTATGTTTATTATTTCTTTATGCTTCTTTACTTCCAATTAATTTAACACCTTTTGGTTTCCATAGTGGGTAAATAGGATAATCTCATTTGAGGAAGTGTGGACTACTACCCCCTTAAAGTTATGTGACTTGTAAATTCCTTACTTGGGATGTATAAAGGATGGATTTAATGATATTATATATATGATATTATACTTTAATTATAATATAACTAGTTATCATTATGTTTTAATTCCATTAAAATATGAAATAGAAATGAAATTAGTGTTCATGCATACGTATGACTTACTGTCTCCATGAACGGTGCATTTCATTTCTTACCTACAAATGTTATGTACTATTATAAATACATTTATATACTGGATATATATGATATATATGATATCTAAATAATAAATATCATTCTGGATATAATGGACTATTGACCACATGGACAACTTGTAAATATAAGGGTTCCATTTTTGACTCACATACCAAATATTAACAAAATGGATGTTATTAAAATAAATGATTACATAATATTTATAACATGGTAATAAGTGATATAAAAGGAATAATAAATTTTTAAAAGGTTCTTAAGAATGTATAAATTAACTTTATCATATTATTCAGGAGATTAAATAATGGTCGAGTCACGTCAGACACGGGGTAAGGGATTTCTTATCTCACTTTTAATTCCGTGAGATTTCCATTGTTCGTTACTTATTTATTACATGTGGTGTAATGTGTTCTTCCATTGATATATATTATCATTATTATCTATTTATTCATGTTATTCTGTGATTCATTTTGTGGTTATTAACTTTTGGTCATACGAATCAATTTGAATACAATGAAGTAAGGGTTTTTCATCCCACTTGTTATTCTCGTGAGATTCATGCTATATTTACCACTATTTACTTTTGTGTGGTGTATGTACTGCCCAAGATTATACTCATTGAGTAATATAAATTCCTTTATAAGTATTTACATTTTCATTTAGTTATCTTTATTTCATGTGGCGTATTTTTTTGTAATTCACCAATTTGGTAAGGGAACCTTTCACCCTCCTTTTTTTTAAATGACTTCTTTTGTTATGTCTTTTAATCTACATCTTATTATGTTGGGATATGTTATTCAATATAATTATTGATTTAAAATTTATTTCCAAGTGATGAGATACCATTTTTATCTCATCAACACATTTTTTGAATTTTAAGGTGACATCGTTAGGTTGTCGAATGTTTACAAGGGAACTTCTTAACCCAATTTCAATTCTTTGGGTTCAACCTGTACTTCTTGATCATGTCATCCTATGAATATGTGTGAATGACCTATGATTTTTTTACACTAAATATCCCCTTATATTGTGTGTATTTATAATCTTCACACATAATTATGTGATTGATTTATCCTTATTTTAAGGATACCATCTTTATAAGGGATTTCATCTCAATTTACATTTCCATTGAGACTTCATTGTTGTTATGAACCAATTAACTCTTATGTGGTGTATATACAGTCCTTTGGAATAATATATCATGAATACATTTATTCTCATGATATTTTAAAGTTTTGATTAAATTTTATTCCTCAATTATTTGTATTGAAGAGTCTCTTGTTTTTGTTAAAAAAACACGTTAACTAAATGATCGTTTTAAATGTTTTAATGATTTATTATCCTAAATACTTCTCATTAATGTCCATGTTTTCAAAATGGGTTTTAGGATTTATTTATATGGACATTAATGTTTTCAAATGACAATTCATTTAAAAGCTTCAAAGTGGTATGGGACACTTTGATTCAAAAATATCTTTTTAAATGGTTTTGAAAATGATTTGATAAAATATTTTTTTTTCAATATCTGGATGTGATATATTGAAATGTGTAAATGTTGTCTTTACATTAAACATGTGTTATATGTTATTATTATGTTATGGTTATTTGGAATTGTTTTCGTATACGGGTGGTTCCGTGATAAACCTAGGGCGGGTGAGCTCGAGATAGCTCTCCAATGCATTGGGTAAAGTGATAGACGTAAACGTGATGTTTCTCTGAAGAGATTTAGAGAATATATTGTGATGGGTATTCCAAGTGAAACTCCCTACATATCTGTAATCACTACAATTTATGTTTGATACGGATTACATAACTAACCTTTATGATTTATGATTTTTGTGTGTTATTCATAAATCTTATGATTTCATAAGGTATGTTTTGATTAAAAATTATGGTTTCATTGATTTGTATTTATTGATGGGATAATGTTTTCCTTCCATATTTTATAACCCTTACTGAGATTTTTATGATCATCCCATGTTTTTTGAATTTTTTCATAGTTTATAAGGAAGGGTAAGATAAAAAAAGTATTCAAGAAGATTTGTATTAGTAAAAGAACACTTTTTTATTTAAGGAGTTTTTTTGTAGAAACATTGGATAGAGTGGAAGTGTCTTCTTTGTAATCTTTTGATATGTAATAGTTATGGCCTAATTCTCTAAAAATCTAAACTTGAAAAGATCCTAAATTTGAATTACTCATTTAATTCAATATTATGTAAGGTTTAAGTTCGGGTCCTTACAGCTGGTATCCGAGGTTGGTTTAGACAACATTAGGGATTAGGAGTTTTATTTAGACACGTGGTTAGTCCCTTCGTCTATTATTTCAATTAAATCCTTGTATTATAACATTTTCAGATCAATGAATGTTTGTTACAAATCGAAGGAGGAGGATCTCAAATGACATTCTTATGTCTTCCTGATGACATGCTTGCAATAATTATTGCAAAGTCATGTTCGGATGCTTGTGAAACTCTTTATAGAATACAACTCACTTACAAGAAGTTGTTTGAGATATCAAACACCTCCACTATACCTCGTTATCATCAGGGACCATGGGTTGTATTTAGGAAAATCCTAATTTAACAATATTCTCATATTGTCAGGAAAGGTAAATATTATCAAGGCATTTTCAAATATTTTACCTTATCAGAAGATTTTGAAGCATATTATGATTTTAAAAAAGATGCTGATGAAGGATACCCTTGCACAACCTATTTATATTTGATTTTAAAATATATTCCCTCAGCACATACCTATGGTATTTTAAAAGGACCGTTAATTGAAAATTTCAACTCAAATTCGGTACGACTATTTTATAGAAATAATGTTTTATCAAATGTTTTGAAATTATATGTTAAAATGATTATTTTCAAAAACTGTTTTTCTATGAACACCCATATAACCCATGTTGTAAAAGGTGTATTTGGATGGGGGAAGAAAATGATTTTGAAGGATCTATAAATCATTGTTTCAATGCATGGAACTTCTACATACGTGAACAAGATGACGGTGAAACCAAATGGATACCATGATCTAGGTATGATGTTCTTCATTTTGGGGATTGTTTTATTTTATCATATTGTGGTGAAATTAGACTTCAAGAATTAAGATGTTGAGCTCATAATGAATTTGGTTAAAAAGGAGAGGTATAAGGAAACCATTGAGGTAAAAACATGTTAGGGTAATTTTTGAGTTTTATAAAAGGACAACCTGTAGGATGGGTGACAACCCGTCTCATCCAGCAAGACTGTAGGAATCGAACCCACAACTGAAGGGCAACAAGGGTACATCGTCTACCACTATCCTACTTGAAGTCCCAAGTTAGCATGACTTATTATTTTAGTAAAATGATTTTATATAATAATAATAAGATGATTTTTGGAACTTATGTTTTATTAAATGGATATAGTTTGTATAGAAAAATGATTTAGTGATTAACTGATAAAGGTTGTCTTGGAAGACGTTCTCTCTTTTGAGGAAACACTATATGCATAAGGAAGATATAATACAATGGGATTTAAATTGTGAAGTAATGGTTGAAATTTTAGTTTGGAAGAATCTATGTTTTTATTATGGACACAGGATGATTTGATTTATTTATGAAAATTATTAACCTATCATGGAGAATATGTGATTACGTTAACTACATTTCAATATGAGACTTTATGAGTAACTGGTGTTACTTGGAGATAAATGTTAAGATGTATCTAGCTATTATATGTAATTAAATCCTTATGAGATTTAGGTTACAATCATAGTTTGGATTACTTTTTAAGAATTTTAGGGACAATTTTTTATTGAATGGTCTTTATGGAAATTTGGGTTTTTTTAGACAAATTTTAGAAATTAAGAGTAGTTTTTATTTTTGTAAAAGATTTTCCTTTTTCGAGATTACCGGATCTGGTGCTAACCATTTTGGTTTTCGATAAGGTCTAAAGAAATGGGAAATATATAGTTCATCTTTTTTGGATTATGTGATTCTCTCGAAGTTGAGTATAGCGCTATTAATTTGAAAAAAAGTCATCCTGAATACTCATCGTTTGAAGAAAATATGAGTATGTGTTAGAAATATAGTAAAAGATGAATGTCTACATGACAAGTAAGTATATTTACTTATGTTTTTAGTTATGCTCATAAATAAATTACTCAATGAAAATTAACTAAAAATAAAAACCTTGTCTGTTAACTTTTCCTACTGGGGAATCAAAGACTATTTAATCCATCACATGTTTTTGATTTTCTGGTTGTTAACTTTCTCCTAAACATGTTTTCTGTCACTCTCCATCAGAACTTGATGGTTTTTTTTCTCCTCCATATCCATTTTTTCAATCATGGTATCCTAGTTTGGGTTATCTCAGGTGACCCTTGTACTTATCTTCCATTATTTTAATTTTATATTTTTATTGACTCTTTTTTGATGTAGGGCTTTCAATGAAGTTCCTGAGCCCAATTTTAAAATTGTGAGGACACAATTCTCAAAAGGGGGAAAATATGTAACATCCCAGATAAATGAAGAATATAACATTTTCACATTTATTATTATTTTTGAATTAAATATTAATTTTACATTAAAGGGGTTGCTATGTTGGACAGTGTACCCAATACGCAACAATGGGTTTCTTTAAAATCTTATGGTGCACACTAATAATATAATATTATTATTTTAAATGGTAGTTAAATCCTAGCTGTTGTATTGTCGGAAATGAACAAAACTAAGTAAAATATTATTATACATTTTTTTTAAATGTATTTACATTTATCCAATAAATGTTAGAGGCTTAAAATGTGAATGAATCTAATTTTAAGCATAATTTACATTAAAAGGCCGATTTACCGCCTTTTAATGGAAAACCCACATAAAATATAATTTTGGTAACTTTAATACATTCTATTTTAGAAAATAAATTCCTTCTTTATAATGGGGAAATCAAAATTTACTTTGCGTAATTTTTTGTATTTTTTTCGATAATGTTCATTTTTTATAAATAGTTTAATTATTGTATTTTATTTCAAAACTAAGTTTTAATAAAATTTATTTATATGGTTAGATTATATTTTTAATTGGTTTTAAAGTTTAATTATAATATATTTTTACCATTTAATCCAATTTTGGTCATTGGAATTAATTTCACTTTGAAATTCGACATAAATAAGTGTCAATCTTTTGATAGTTATTGTTTCTTAAAAACATGTTTTTTTTAACAATGGGAATTAATTTAAAAATTAGTTTATAACACTTTTATGTTATTAATTTGGAAAAACAAACATCATTTTGAATTTGTAATATCAAATAAATCTTAGGCTGAATTTTTTGTATTTTTCTGAAAACCTTCAATTTTTTATGAAAAGTTAAACCACTTAGTAGTAGTTAAAAAAACTGACTTTTTGATTTAAATAAAATTATACCGCTTATGTGAATTGAATTTTGAAAATCCAAAATACATGGTTATTATCAAAAATTAAAATTTGGTTCAATAAGATAAAAATAATTATTTATGAATAGTAACTTTTGACTTTTATTTACCGCGGTTAAAGGTAAATAGGGTAATTCAAGATTAAAAGAATATTATAATAATTCAAAATTACCTTAACACTTGTCCTAACCTTATTAGATGAGTAATGGGTGACCATGGGCATCTTTGGGTCTTTTTTGGGACCCCATGGAGCCACTTATGAAAGATAATGACACTTTAGATTAATTAATTTAATGTAAAGGCAAAATGGCATAAACAAAAATCTTTTAGTAAATTAATTATTATATGGTGTTATATAAGGAATAATTTTGTCTATAAATATTCATTGGAAATCTAAAAATATTTCCTACATGATAGTATTTTTTTATAATTTTTAGACATCGAATAAATTAAATTATTTCTGACACAATAATGATGCAGTATTTACCTCATTAATAAATGATTTAAATAAATATGATTATAAGGATTAAAATATTATCCAAAACCTATCCAATTCCTATTGGATGATTATATTTCAACCATAATTCATCTTATCTTTGACTATAATGATATTTGGACCTTTATAAACCGAATATCATTATATTATAAAATAATATTTTCACACTTTCCTAAAGAGCCCCTTCTCTCCCTTATAAAAGAAGACAACTTCTAACCAATTCCTCACACCACTCAAGCCATTTGTTGTAACACCCCAAGCTTCCACGGAACTCTTCTTTTTCAACAATGAAATAGCTTCTATTGTACGTAAGTTTGAGATTTTAACACACCGCGACCAATCAAAGTATCTGTTATGAATAGAAATACCCACTTTTTGAATTATATAAATTTTATATTTCAAAATGGACTTCCTTTTTGGATTCAGAATATCGAAATTAGCCTAAGTTTAATTTTTGGTATTTTTCTAAGAATATCCAATTTTCGATGAATAGAAAACAATACATAAAAAAAATTTCTAATCAAAATAATTTATAGTGAATAATTATACTATTGAGTGGTTTTAAAGTATAATTAGAATATTATATTACCAGTTTATCCAATGGTGGTCATTAGAATTAATTTCACTTTGAAATTGGACATAAACAATTGTCAATCTTTTGATTGATATTGTTTCTTAAAAACACTCCATTTCATTTGACAATGGGAATTAATTACAAAATTAATTAATGCAACTTATATGTTTTGAATTTTTTAAAATAGACATCATTATTGAATTCATAATATCAATTATAGCTTAGGGTAAATTTTTGGTATTGTTCTAAAAAACATCAATTTTTGATGAATAGTGAAACAACAAAGTGGTAGTTAAAAAAACTGATTTTTCGTTTAAATGAACATTACCGCTTCTATGAATTGAATTTCAAAAATCCGACATACATGGTTGTCATTAGTAACTAAAATTTTGGTTAATGGGATGAAAATAATTTTTGGTGAATAGTAACTTTTGAGTTTTATTAACCGCGATTAGAGGTAATTAGGGTAATTTAACGTAAAAATGATATTATAAGAATATAAAAATAACTTGAAACATGCCCTACTATTATTTTATGAGTCATGGCCGACCAATAAAAACCATGGGATGATTTTTGGGACCCCATGGAGCCACTTGGGTAAGATAATGACATTAATACCTTTTATTTAAAGTAAAAATAAAAATGTCACAAATATGTATTGTTTTACTGAAGAAATTTTTACAAGGGGTTATACAAGTTATGTTTTCAACTATAAATATTCATTAGAAATATAAAAATATTTCCTACATCATGGTAATTTTTTTCAAATTTTTAGACATTAAATAAATAAATTTATTAATGACACCAAGATGATGCAGCAATTACCTCATTAATGAACGATTTAAATAAAATGAAAAAGATAAGGTAAAATATAAGACTTAAACTTGTCAAGACCCTATTGGATGGGTGTATTTTGAACCCTTATCACCTTATATTTGATATATATCATTGGTGGGCCTTTTAATCTGAAAACCATTTTATAATAAAATAATATTTTCAATCTTTCCAAAAGAGCCCCTCCTCTCCTCTTATAAAAGGCCCCCACCTCTACCACCTTATTTACACCGTCAAAGCCATTTGTCTCAGCCAAACTCTGCCCAAATACCCTCTCAAATTACCTACCTTCATCCTATAATCCTTACCTTAGGCATAAGTCACTTCAAGAGTCTGTTTGGTTCAAACCAAAGGGAGTTACCCAAACTAAAGGTAACGATTTCTCTTAACTTCTTTTCTTTTATTTTAATAGTACAACCTCTAAACTCTTTTTATTCTTTTATTTTGTAACAACACCATTATCCTCAATATACGTGGATGTTTTTATGAGAATTATTCTAACTACACTTACACACACCTCCATCTAATGGTTAAAAAACATATTGTTTCTGTGGGTGGCGAATTACTGCCTCATTAAACAATGATTGTTCACTGTTCTTTTAACACCTCTCATGGTGGCCATTAAGATATCACTATATTTATATATGATATATATTATGTTTATATTTTCCTTATGCTTCTATATTTTTCATTTATGTCATACCTTTATGATTTCCATTATGGGTAAACGCGGTAATTTCATTTTAGGAAGTGCGGACTACCGCCCCCTCAAAGTTATTTGAATCGTTAATGCCATATGTGGGACGTATAAAGGATGGATTTAATGATATTATATATGATATTATACTGGAATTATAATATACCTTTATATAATTATTATTTCATTCCATTAAATACAAAATAGAAATGAAAGTAGCATTCATGTGTACGTATGGCTTACCGTCTCAATGAACGGTGCATTTCATTTCTTACCTCTAAATGTTATGTAATATTATCAATGCACGTATATACTGGATATATATGATATATATGATAACTAAATAATTAATATAATTCTGTAGATAATGGATATTTTACCACACAAACAACTTGTAATTATAAGAAGTTTATTTTTGACTCAAGTACCAAGGATCGACAAAACGACCGTTATTAAATTAAATGATTTCATAATGATCATGACATGGTAATCAGTGATGTAAAAGGAATAATGAACTTGAAAAAGGTTCTTAATCAAATATAAATTAACTATAGTTTATTATTCATGAGATTAAAGAATGATCGATTCAAGTCGGACATGAGGTAAGGGACTTCTTCTCAATCTCCTTTTATTGAGGCATATTTTGTTTTATACACAACTTTCTTTTATACTATGTATAAACCCCTTTGACTTTTACTTTTATTAAAAAGGAATATTTTTTTATGAATCATTTTTACTAAACTAAAAAAGGAATGTTTTGTCGAATGTTTGCGGCGGAAACAACTTCACCACCGCTATGACCGTTATTTGAGTTTCTGCTTCCTCTACAAGACATAAATTTTGTTAAATGAAAAATAAATTCCATGTTTTACTTTTCATTTATTTCAGTATTGAAAATGGTTTTTATAATGTTTTTATTATATCAATGTGTTGTATTTACATCTTGTGATTGAAATGTGGAAATTTTCTGTTTCCATTATGCATGTTTTATGCGATACGATTATGTTATGGTTCTTGGGAATTATTTATGATTTGTTTAACCCTTTTCATATAAGGAATGAATTGGAATTAGTAAGTGATGGGTGGAGCCCACTATAGCTCCTCGATTCATCGGTATGTCTCATGAGACAAACTAGTGTCTTAGCACAAGGCCTTGACAAAATCTTATTTGTAGTCTTGGCACAGGGCCTTGACTATGTGGTTATGATATCCTGGCATTATGTGTTCCATCATTATGAAAGTGGTTATTGATATTGCTTGTGAATATTCGACTAGTAGAATATCCATAGGAATAATTAAATGTCATTATTTTATTTTATTTTTTCCATGTTATTCGGAAGATCAAGTTTAAAAAGATATTGTTTTAGTTATACAATTGCGTTAAATGTTTATGCTTGTTTATGAAAGTTTCTGCTATACTGTTATTCTTACCAATCATCTGAGCTCACCCCTTTCTATGTTTTATTTTCCCAGGATGTGAAGAAGTGTATTACGATAGACCTGTAGGGACAGTCTAAGGGATAAGTGTGTTCAAAGGGGAAAAGATGTTGTTGTTGTTTTTATTTCATGATATGATTTAAAACTTATGAATGTATCTAGTGTTTCAAGGATACTACACTAATCAGTCTTTCGAGACATGATCTTTTTTGATCATAAAAATGTTATGTAATAATTCACCGACTCTGGGTAACTAGTGTCATGACCCGCCTTCAACAAAAGGAGGGAAGGGTCAGTAGATTTCTAGGCATTTCCTTCTTTAATTTGAATGAGAGATAATGACCCCTAAAACCTGCCTTTAATAGGTCCCGGAGTGGAAACCAACGCCAAGGGTATAGAATCACTCACTAAATTGAAGGCATTACCCTTTTTCTTTTATTAGGATCCGGAGATAAGATAGTAAATCCTAAAACACCAAAATTAAAGTGCAAGAAAAGCCATAACGACCATTCCCATATGCATGTTCCAAAAGTAAATACCACAAGGTACAAGGTGACTACAAAGGAAAAGTACCCAAGAAAGAAAAAAAGAAACTACAATTGTCCCAAAGGTCCTGCACTAGTATGGTCCCTTGCGATCCCCGATTTTCTCCTGGAAACCTGAAAACAGTTTTATATACGTAGGGTGACCATACAAGTATACTCAGTAGGGAAAAACCAAAGACTCTCGTGCACAATTGGGGGAACGTAATAATGTCCCGTGAGAAGCAGAAAACCAACACTACCAAGGAGTTCATCCATCCCACTCACAGGCCACACTCACCAAATAACACAAGCAAGTAATATATAGTAATAGCACATCGATGTTTGGGTACCCCGCGCCACTTTCCCACTGGTTATTGAAGACATCCTACGCATCGAACCAATCCCTCCATTCTCACCGTAGTCCCACTACCACACCATGCCCGCACACACCTGGGCCATATCCTCACGCAATCCCACTATCAAACCATGTCCGCAAACACCTGGGCCACAACCACTATCATGCTCGCAGAAACCTGGGCCAAAACTGTCACACGTAACCACACCTGCAAACACCTAGGCCAGAACAACCACTGCCACGCATGAAGACACCTGGCCTAACAGATCTACTGCCACGCCCGAGGACACCTGGGCCTCATCTCGAAGACACTTGGGAAACCACATTCCCGCACACACCTAGGCCGACCACCACCCTACACTGCTCAAAGGTTCTTGGGCTAATAATGGACTTCGGGCCATCACAGCCTGCCTGAAGGTACTTTGGTTATCCAAGAAAGGGAGCAGAAAAGGATCTAATAACAAGCCACTAATATTAGTGTTGGGAAAAACACCCTCCCCTGTGAAATGGGGGTGTTCGGAACTAAGTTCTCAACTTGGGTGGGGAGAAAATAAGAAACACAAAATTACAAGTATATGTATAGGTAATTAGCTCTCACCCAAAGTTCAGGTTTTTCTTCAGCCTGCCTAAAGAACAAAATTAATACTACGTCCAAGTCACAACTCACACGAAACCAAAACCCATTTGTCCCATCCTAGTTTACATATTCAGTAATAATGTTTAAATAAGTTATCTTCACCTACTTGGGATACTAGAAACCACAAGCCCAAGCCAAGGAAAGAGTACAGTCAAACATCAACTTAAACATTCACACACAGTTCTCTCGTAAAGTCACATCAACAAAGGGATAAGTGAGATCCCTCGAAGTACTGGAACCAAAGAAAACCCCAATATAATACCCCGTGTTCCCAAAAATCAATGGTTTCTCAATAACAGAGGATTCCACCCCAATTCGTGATATAATCAAGGTAACCACCCGGCCTTAAATTCACAAACACTGGAAGTATAACAATAGGGGATCCCATCCCCACCCACATCACCCAATGAACGGACCGTGACAGAAAAGAAACAACCAAACCACCACCACCAATACAAAGGAGGCCCATGCCGGAATTTCCAAAATTATAATATTTAACACACTCCATGATTTCAATTTCCATGCCTTAACTGGGGTTATCACAAAAGAGGTTGATCCTGGTGCTTTCAATTTATTTATCTAGATATACATGATTAACCAAATTCCTTTTCACAGCATGGGTTCACAACTTCAAAACAATCCATTTAAAAAATCATTAGGGGTTCATTAGTGCACATAGAAAGAACTCCAACGGCCAAGATTTTCAGTAGGCGTAAGCCCGCACAATTCAAAAATCATTAATCATGGAAGATCATAAAGGAAAGCAGCAACATCGATAAAACCCCTCCCCCTTCATTCTTTGGAATCCGCTTATTATCTTCATTAATGTTCGGTCAATCCAATTCTACAGAATCAAAAGCATGCCCAACCAGCATGATATACATAAGGGAGAGACGAAAGAGAAATTCCATACTTGTTGATCAACGATCGACACTAAACCTGGGTGTGGAACTCCATGGTTAGCGATGTGGCTCGTCGGAATGAAGGGTACTCCTAGTATAGGGTGATCGTGAAAAGAAGCCTAGGGAGAACCCTTTAAGTTATAAAGGACGGGGATGGTTGAGATAAGAATGTGAAACCATGTAAGGAGTAGGGTCATGGGTTGGCCATGCGATTGAGACACCCCACACGTCATTAATTGGTCCCCACGGTTTAAACTAACGCACACACCTTTAATTAAATATTTAATTAAATGCCATTTATGGGTGTTAATGTGCTTTAAGACAAACTTAAAGGGGAAAAAACAGGGTTTAAAACTCGATTTACGCAAAAAGGAGCGCTACTGGAAAAACCGTGAGTGTAGCTGAGAGCCACCTATAGCCGAGAGCTACCAGTAGTCGAGAGCTACTAGTGGCTATCAGCCACCAGTAGGTTGTGGCTACCATTATACCGAGCTACCGGTAGGCCGAGCTACCGGTAGGCTGTGGCTACTGGTAGACCGAGCTACTGGTAGGCCTACTACCGGTAGGTTAAGGCTACCGGTATGCCTACCATGGGTCAAACTTTACCAAGAAGTTGGGATTCCCTCCCAGACTACCCAGAACACCTCAAGCATCAGATTTTTACTATGTAATTGACCTCCCACAACCTGGGCCATTACATCAGATACCTCTCAAACAATTCTCTCCCTCGAGAATCAAAACAACCCACGAGTAAAGAGAGGGTCTGAACAACCACCTCGAAAGATACCTCTCAGGACTGAACCCCATTGTTAACTAAAAATGCCCTTCTTTTAAGAACCAAGAAACATACCATGTCAAACTTCCCAGTCTGTGGGTTGGGGAGTCTCTTCCCCCATGTCAAGATACTATCTGCTTTCAGCGGCACTGAATCGCCCACATGGGTTTAATCGCATCCACCTTAATGTGTCTTGATTAGGGGTCTGATCCTCCCCTCACCATAGCCAGGAAATTTAACACTTATTCAGATAGGAAAGAAAAACCACATATTTCATAGCCAATAAGGTAAAACGCTCCACCACAACAAGTATAAACAGAACATCACAAAACTCAAAACAACTCTAAGTACTGGGCACTCATCTGTGCTTCTCTCTCCCACGTACTCTCCTCAAGCCCACAATGGCTCCATAACACACGAACCAAGGGAATGGTTCTCCCATGAATCACCTTCTCCTCACGATCCTCGATCATCCCTGGTCTTTCCACAAAGGTCACGTCATCCTCGATGTCTAGCACTCCCGAGTCGAGGATGTGTGAATCGTCGTGCAGATAATGACAGAGCTAGGACACATGGAAGATGTCATGTATCCTTAGTAGCGGCAGTGGTAACGCTAGCTAATAAGCCACTTCGCCGACCCGTCGCAAAACTTCGAAGGGTCTGATGAACCTGAGAGAAAGCTTAATCCCCTTACCGAACCTCTGTTGTCCACGCCGATGGGATACCTTCAAGAACACATGGTCTCCAACCTCAAACTATAAGGGCCTTCTCCTGCGATCAACGTATGACTTATGTCGGTCCTGGGCCACCTTCATCCTTTCTCGTATAAGCTAAACCTTATCAGTTGTGCCCTGCACGACCACCAGGCCACGGATGCCTGCCTCTCCGACTTCGGTCCAACACATAGGTGAACGGCATGGTCTCCCGTACAAGGATTCAAACAGGGCCATACTTATAAGGCCCCAGCCTTAAACCTTACTTAATATTGAATTAAATGAATAATTCACATTGAGGATCTTTTCAGGTTTAGTGTTTTAGAGAATTAGATCATAAATCATGAATTAAATTCCACATTTAAACAAAGCGGTTAAATAAAAGATAGTATTAGTTTTTCCCCATCAACGAAAACATATTTAAAATAAAACATGGTTTCTTTCTTGACACAACCTTGACATTATCTTCATTTCATGCACCTTTCCCTTGACCTGTGAAAAACATTTCAAAAACATGGGATGAGCATAAAAAGCTCAGTAAGTTATATAAAAGTACAAAAAGAAAACATTAGTCCATGTATGAAATCATACTTTACTCATAAAAAATAAGCATTTTAACATACCTCATCAAATCACGAATAAATAATATATATCATAAGGCATAAAGGTAACTTGAGGCATTCATAACATTCTTACGTAGGGAGTAACCCTCTTGGTTACGTTTGGAATACCCATCATAGTATATTCCCTAAATCTCTTCGAAGAAACCATAACGTTTAACCCCTTCGTGTTACCCAATAAATTGGAGAGCTATATTGGGCTCACCCGCCCTTAGTTTATCACGGAACCACCTGTCTTCATAATAATCCCCAAGAACCACAACATTATCGTATCACATAAAACATGTATAAAGGAAACATAACATTTCAACTTTTCAATCACAAGATATCAACACAGCACATTGATATAAAAACATTATGAAACCAATTTTCAATACCAAAATAAATGAAAAGTAAAACATGGTATTTATTTTTCTTTTACAAAAATGTATGTCTTGTAGAGGAAGCCGAAACTCAAATAATGGTAATGGCGGCGGAGAAGTCATTGTCACCACATACGTACGTCAAAAACATTTACTTTTGTCGTTTAGTAAAACACTTCATTTAAAAAAGATTACTTTTGGATAAACATAAAAGCCAAAGGGGTCTATACATCGTATAAAAGAAGGTTGTGTATAAAACAAAATATGCCTCAATGAAAAGAGATTGAGACGAAGTCCCTTACAAAGACGGTATCCTTGGATTAAGGATAAATCAATTACATAATTATGTGTGACAAATGAATACACCAAATATAAGTGGATATTAAGTGTAAAACAATCTCATGTTATTTACACATATTCATAGAACGACATATTCAAGGAGTATAAGTTTATCCGAAAGAATCAAAATTGGGTTAAGAAGTTCCCTCGCAAAAATTCGACAGCCTAACGGCATCACTTCAAAATTCAAAAAAATAGTTGATGAGAGATAAAAAGGGGATCTCATCACTTGGACATAAAATTTACATTAATAAGGATATAGAATAACATATCCCAACTTAATAGTATGTGAATTAAAAGACATAACAAAATAATTCTTTTAAAAAGAGGAGGGTGAAAGGTTCCCTTACCGACTTAGGTATCTTTCAAAACATACACCCCATAAAAGAATGACAATACAACATTAATGTAAATACTCATAAACGAAAGTATATTACAAAAAGAGTATAATAATGGGCAGTACACATACCACTCAGAGGAAATGGTGGAAAATGTAGCATAAATTTCACGGGAATAAAAGTGAGATGAGAAAATCCCTTACGAAAACTCGGCAGCCTAACGACGCCAATTAAAAATTCTAAAAAAAAGAATTGATGAGAGTAATAGGGGGTATCTCATGATATAAAAATAAAAATTACATTGTTGTTAATATAAAATAACATCCTCCAACATAAGAACATGGAGCATAAATGAAATGACATAAAAGAGGGTACTTGAAAAGAAAGCGAGAGGTTGGATCCCTTACCTCAAGTCCGACTTGTCTTGTTCCTTTATTAATATTACTGAATAATAATCTTTGGTCAATTTATAATTGCTTAAGGACCTCCTTTAAAGATTATTATTCAGTTAATATCACATATTATAATGTTATAATAATTTTTTAATAGTGTTAGTTCATATCAGATGTTTTTGCCGATGTTTGGTACATGAGTAAATAAATGAACTTGTTTGAAGATGATTTCCCATGTAGTTAAGAGTAAATAATTTACAGAATAGTATTAATGACTAAAATATCATATATATCCAGTACATATTCATTTTATACTATTCAATAACATTTGGAAATAAAAAAATGAAAAGCACTGATCATGGAGACGGTAGGCCGTACGTACGCATGAACGCTACTTTCATTTTTGTTTTGTCATATTAATGGAATTAAAAATAAATGAGATATATATATATTATAATTCCATTATAACATATATGTTATATAGGTCACATATGTTCATTAATTTCATTCTTTATACATTCCATGTGTTGAATTAATGAGTCACATCACTTGAGGGGGCGGTAGTCCACACTTCCTCATATGAAATTATCACATTTACACAATATGAAAAGAATAAAGGTATGTTTTAAATATAAAATACAGAAGAATATAGTAAACATAAATACCATATATATAATATATAAAATACATTGAAATCATAATTGTCACCTTCAAAGGTGTTAAATGAATATTGAACAATCATCATTTCGTGAGGCAGAAAATCGCCAACCACAGAAACAGTATGTTCTTTAACCATTAGACGAAGGTGTGTGTAAGTGTAGCTCAAATCCGTCACATAAAAACATCCTAGTATATTGAATATACTGTTTTTGTTACAAATGAATAGAATAAAAAGAGTTTAGGGGGTTGGAGAAGCAGAATAAAACATAAGAATAAAAGAGAAAACATTACCTTTAAAACGGGTAACTCTCTTTGATTTAAGCTCAAAGGCTTCCTTGGAAAGGAATATGCCCAAAGAGAGGCTTAAATGATGAATAGAGGGATTTATAGAGATGAAATTGTCAGGTGATGGCTGAGCCAAAGTCTTGAGAGGTGTGTGTAATTTGGTAGAGGTGGGGGCCTTTTATAAGAGGAGAGGAGGGGCACTCTTGGAAAGTTATAAAGTATTACTTTATTATAAAATGATTTTCGGATTTTAAAGGTCCCAAAATTATATATTTCGAGGATAAGGTGATAGTAGTTCAAAATCCACACATCCAATAGATTTTTGACAAGTTTAGGTCTTATATTTCACATTGTCTTTTCGTTTTATTTAAATCGTTCATTTATGAGGTAATCACTGCATCATCACGGTGTCATAAATAAATTAATTTATTTAATGTCTAAAAATTATAAAAAAATATCATAATGTAGGAAATCATGTTATATTTCTAATTAATATTTATAGTCAAAAATATGACTTATATAACCGCATGTAATTTTTTTTTTAGAAAAACAACACATGTTTGTGACATTATAATTTTAACTTTAAATAAAAAGGTATTAATGTCATTTCCCAACCAAAGTGGCTCCATGGGGTCCCCAATTTGACCCATGTATTGTCTCGGTCAGCCATGACACATCTAATAAGGGTAGGACATGTATCAAGGTCATTTCATATTATTAAAACATTATTTTTACCTTAGATTACACTAATTACCTCTAATCGCGATTAAAAACTTAGGAGTTACTATTCACCAAAAATTTATTTTTATCCCATTGAACCACATTTTACATCCTAATGAAAACCAGGTATGTTGGATTTTTGAAATTCAAACCACAGAAGTGGTAAAGATTCATTTAAACGAAAAAACAGTTTTTAAACTACCACTTAGTGATTTCACTATTCATCAAAAATTGATGTTTTTCAGAAAAATACCAAAAATTCACCCTAAGATATATTTGATATTCTGAATTCAAAAATTATGTCTATTTTAAAAAATTCAAATCATATAAGTTTCATTAATTAATTTAATAATTAATTCCTGCTGTCATGACAAATAGCGTGTTTTTATGAAACAATATATATCAAAAGATTGACACTAGTTTAAGTCAAATTTCAAAGTGAAATTAATTACAAAGACCACTATTGGGTTAAATGGTAATACTATATTCTAATTTCACTTTAAAACCAATTAAAAAGATAATATATTCATATAAATAAATTAGATTAAAAAGGGATTTTGAATTAAAATACAACATTTTTCACTATTCATTAAAAAAAGAACTTTCTCGGAAAAATACCAAATATTTACACAAAGTAAATTTTGATATCCCAATTATAAAGAAGAATTATATTTTGTAAAATATAACACATAAAATTGTAAAAAAGTGGATTTAAAAGAGGTTCACCATCAAAAGGCGATTAATCGACCTTTTGAAGAATATTAGAATGTTTACGCTTAAAATTGGATTCATTTGCATTTGTAATCCTCTTAAATTTATCGTAAAAAGTAAAAATATTTGACAAACATATATAATCATTTTTTAGTTAGTTCTTTTCATTCCTACCATTACAATGGCTAGGCGTTAACTACCATTTAAAATAATCTTATTTTATTTTTAGAGTGCAACGTAAGATTCCCAAGAAACTCATTGTTGCGTATTGGGTACGCCATCGAGCATAGCGTCCCCATTAAAGTAATATTAATATTTTATTCACAAATATGGGTAAAAGTGAAAATTTCATATTCTTTATTTACCTGTGGTGTTACACCCTTCCCCCTTTTGGGAATTGCATCCCCACAATTTTAAAATTGGGCTTCGAAACTTCATTGAAAATACCACATCGGAACAAGAGTCAGTAAAACAATCACTTTAAAATAAATAAAGATAAGTACAAAGGTAACCCAAGTTAACCCATACTAGGATTCCATGTAGGAAAACATGGATATGGAGGAAAAAACAAAGGGTAATGTTCTGAGGGAAAGTGGTAGAAAACATGTTTAGGAGAAAGTTAACCACAAGAAAATCACATACTTGTGGTGGGTTAAACAGTATTCGATTCCCCTGTAGGAAAAGTTAATAGACAACATTTTTGTTTTCAATTACTTTACATTGAGGAATTTATTTTTTATCTTAAAGAAACATACTTACTTGTCATGTTGACTTTCAAATTTTACTAGATTTCCAACACAAACTTGTACTTTCCCCAAATGATGAGTAATTAGGAAGACTTGTTTACATTAAGAGATCTATAATCAACTACTAGAGATTCACCTATTCTACAAAACAGAACTATATACATCCCATGTATTTAGACATTAACCAAAACTAAAACCTAAAATGTTATTATGAGATCAGATAATCCACAAAAGTATAATCCTTTATAAAAAGAAAATCTATTCTTAATCTCCAAAATTTTTCCAAAAAAAACCCAAAGTTCAACGAAGACCATTGGATAAACAATTTGTCCATAAGATTCTTCAAGGTAAACCAAAAGAAGATTAAAACCCAAATATTTGAAGGATTTAATCACATAGTCTTCCAAGGTACAAATTAACACTTATCTCCAAATAACATCAGTTGCTCTTAAAGTCTCATATTGAAAAGTAATTAACCTAATCACATATCCTCCATGATAGCTTATTAATTTCCATAGATAACCCAAAATAAACTTAATCTTAATTCATAAAATCATTTAACTAAAAAAAATAAGTCATACTAACCAGGGACTTCACGTAGTCCAGTGGTTGGCGATAAATACCAGTCACACTTTGGTTGTGGGTTCGATTCTCACAGCTTTGTCAGACGTGACGGGTTGTCACACGGTCTGCATATTGTCCTTTTTATAAAACTCCAAAAATAACCCTGACATGTTAAAACCTCAATATTTTCCTTATACCTCTCATTTTAATCCAAATTCGTTACGATCTCAACATCTTAATTCTTGAAGTCTTATTTCACCACCATAAGATAAAATAAAACGATTCCCAAAATGAATAACATCATAACTTGATCATGGCATCCACTCGGTTTCATCTTCATCTTGCTCACGTAGGTAGAACTCCCATGCATTACAACAATTATTTATAGATCATTCAAAATAATTTGCTTCCTCCATCCAAATACACCTTGTACAACATGGGTTATATTGGTGTTCACAGGAAAAACATTTTTGGAAAATAATCATGTATGACATATAATTCCAAAACATCTGATAAAACATGATTTCTATAAAATAGTCTGACAGAATTTGAGTTGAAACATTCTATTATTGGTCCTTTTAAAATACCATAAGTATGTGCTGAGAGACTATATTTTAAAAGCAAATATAAGTAGGTTGTGCAAGGGTCTCCTTCCTCAGCACCATTTTTAAAATCATAATATTCTTCAAATTCTTGTGATAAGGTAAAATATTTGAAAATACCTTGATAATATTTAACTTTCTTGAAAATTAGATAATATTGTGAAAATAGTATTTGTTTAAATACAACCCATGATCCACGATGATAACGAGGTATAGTGGAGGTGTTTGATATCTCAAACAACTGCTTGCAAGTGAGTTGTATGCTAGAAAAAGTTTCACAATCATCTGAACATGAATTTGCAATAATTATTGCAAGCATATAATCAGGAAGAGATAGGAATGTTGTTTGAGATCCTTCTCCTTCCATTCGTAACCGACTTTACTTGACCTAGAAAAATTTATAAAACAAGGATTTAACTTAAATAATATATATACACTAATCATGTGTCTAAAAAAACTCATAATCCCTAAGGTTGTCTAAACCGACCTCTGATACCAACTATAAGGCCCCAGCCTTAAACCTAACTTAATATTGAATTAAATGCATAATTCACATTGAGGATCTTTTCAGGTTTAGAGTTTTAGAGAATTAGATCATAAATCATGAATTATATTTCACATTTAAACAAAGTGGTTACATAAAATATAGTATTTGTTTTTCCCCATCAACAGAACCATATTTAAAATAAAACATGGTTTCTTTCTTGACACAACCTTGAAACTATCATCATATCATGCACCATTCCCTTGACCTGTGAAAAACACTTCAAAAACTTTGTATGAGCATAAAAAGCTCAGTAAGGGATATAAAATTACGAAAAGAAAACATTATTCCATGTATGAAATCATACTTTACTCATAAAACATAATAATTTTAACATACCTCATCAAATCACGAATAAATCATAGAAATCATAAGGCATAAAGGTAACTTGAGGCATTCATAAAATTCTTACGTAGGGAGTAACCCTCTTGGTTACGTTTGGAATACCCATCACAGTATATTCCCTAAATCTCTTTAGAAAAATCATAACGTTTAATCCCTTCATGATACCCAATGCATTGAAGAGATATATCGGGCTCACCCACCCTTAGTTTATCATGGAACCACCCATCATCATAATAATTCCCAAGAACCACAACATAATCATATCACATAAAACATGCATAAAGGAAACATAACATTTCCACTTTTCAATCACAAGATATCAATACGACACATTTTTATAAAAACATTATAAAACCCATTTTCAATACCAAAATAAAAGAAAAGTAAAACATGGTATTTATTTTTCTTTTCAAAAAAGGTATGGCTGGTAGAGGAAGCCAAAACTCAAAAAAATGGTCACAGTGGTGGAGAAGTCGTTGTCGCCGCATACGTATGACAAAAACATTCCCTTTTGTCATTTAGTAAAACACTTCGTATTAAAAAGATTCCTTTTGGATAAACGTAAAAGCCAAAGGGGTTTATACACTGTATAAAAGAAGGTTGTGCATAAAACAAAATATGCCTCAATGAATGGAGATTGAGACGAAGTCCCTTACAAAGACGGTATCCATGGATTAAGGATAAATCAATTACATAATTATGTGTGATAAACGAATACACAAAATATAAGTGGATATTAAGTGTAAAACAATCGCTGGTTATTCACACATATTCATAGAACTACATATTCATGGAGTATAAGTTTATCCCAAAGAATCAAAATTGGTTTAAGAAGTTTCCTTGCAAAAATTCAACAGCCTAACGGCGTCACGTTAAAATTCAGAAAAAGAGTTGATGAGAGATAAAAAGGGTATCTCATCACTTGTACATAAAATTTACATTAATAAGGATATAGAAGAACATATCCCAACATAATAGTATGTGAATTAAAAGTCATAACAAAAGAAGTCTTTTAAAAAGAGGAGGGTGAAAGGTTCCCTTACCGACTTGGGTATCTTTCAAAACATACACCCCATGAAAGAAGGACAATACTACATTGATGTAAACACTCATAAACGAAAGTATATTACACAAAGAGTAGATTAATGGGATGTACATATACCACTCAGAGGAAATGGTGGCAAATGTAGCATAAATCTCACGGGAATAAAAGTGAGATGAAAAATCCCTTACAAAAACTCGGCAGCCTAACGACGCCACTTAAAAATTCTAAAAAAAATGAATTGATGAGAGTAAGAGGGGGTATCTCATCATATAACAATAAAAATTACAGTATGGTTAATATAAAATAACATCCCCCAACATAATAACATGGAGCATAAATGAAATGACATAAAAGAGTGTATTTGAAAAGAAAGCGAGAGGTTGGATCCCTTACCTCAAGTCCGACTTGTCTTGATAGTTTCTTTATATTCCTGAATAATAAACTTTATTAAATTTATAATTTATTAAGGAACTCCTTTAAATATTATTATTCAGTTCATATCACATATTATAATGTTATAATAATTGTTTAATAGTGTTAGTTCATATCAGATGTTTTTTTCGATGTTTGGTTCATGAGTAAAACAAATGAACTTGTTTGAAAATGATTTCCCATGTAGTTATAAGTAAATAATTTACAGAATAGTATTAATGATAATAATATCATATATATACACTACATATTCATTTTATACTATTCCATGACATTTGGATATAAAAAAATGAAAAGCACCATTCATGGAGACGGTTGGTCGTACGTACGCATGAACGATACTTTCATTTTTTGGGTCATATTAATGTAATTAAAAATAAATGAGATATATATATATTATAACTCCATTATAATATATATGTTATATAGGTCACATATGTTCATTAATTTCATTCTTTATACATTACATGTATTTCATTAACGAGTCACATCACTTGAGGGGACGGTAGTCCACACTTCCTCATATGAAATTATCACATTTGAACAATATGAAAAGAATAAAGGTATGTTTTAAATTTAAAATACAGAAGCATATAGTAAACATAAATACCATATATATCATATATGAAATACAGTGACATCATAATGGCCACCTTTAAAGGTGTTAAAAGAATATTTAACAATCATCATTTCGTGAGCCAGAAAATCGCCAACCACAGAAACAATATGTTCTTTAACCATTAGATGAAGGTGTGTGTAAGTGTAGCTCGAATCTGTCTCATAACAACATCAAAGTATATTGAATATACTGGTGTTGTTACAAATGAAAATAATAAAAAGAGTTTAGGGGTTGGAGAAGCAAAATAAAACATAAGAACATAAGAGAAAACACTACCTTTAAAATGGGTAACTCTCTTTGATTTAAGCTCAAAGGCTTCCTTGGAAAGGATTATGCCTAAATAGAGGCTTCAATGATGAAGATAGGGATGTGGAGAGATTAAATGGGCAGGGTTTGGCTGAGCCAAAGGCTTTAGAGGTGTGTGTAAGGTGGTAAAGGTGGGGGCCTTTTATAAGAGGAGAGGAGGGGCACTCTTGGAAAGTTATAAAATATTACTTTATTATAAAACGATTTTCAGATTTTAAAGGTCCCAAAATTATATATTTAGAGTATATGGTGATAATAGTTATAAATCCACACATAAAATAGTTTTTTTACAAGTGTAGGTCTTATATTTTACATTATCTTTTCATTTTATTTAAATCATTCATTTATGAGGTAATCACTACATCATCACGGTGTCATAGATAAATTAATTTATTTAATGTCTAAAAGTTATAAAAAAAATATCATGATGTAGGAAATAATTTTATCTTTTTAATGAATATTTATAGTCAAAAATATGACTTATATAACTGCATGTAAAAATTGTTTTAGTAAAACAACACATGTTTGTGACATTATAATTTTAACTTTAAATAAAAAGGTATTAATGTCATTTTCCAACCAAAGTGGATCCATGGGGTCCCCAAGTTGACCCATGGATTTTCTTGGTCGTCCATGACACATAAAATAAGGGTAGGACATGTGTCAAGTTCATTTCATATTATTAAAACATTATTTTTACCTTAAATTACACTAATTACCTCTAATTGCGATTAAAAACTTAAGAGTTACTATTCACCAAAAATTTATTTTAATCCCATTGAACCACGTTTTACATCCTAATGACAACCATGTGTGTCGGATTTTTAAAATTCAAACCACAGAAGTGGTAATGTTTCATTTAAACGAAAAAACAGTTTTTAAACTACCACTTAGTGGTTTCACTATTAATCAAAAATTGAAGTTTTTCAGAGAATTACCAAAAATTCACCCTAAGCTATATTTGATATTCCGAATTCAAAAATGATGCCTATTTTAAAAAATTCAAAACATATAAGTTCCATTAATTAATTTAATAATTAATTCCCGTTGTCATGATAAATAGCATGTTTTTATGAAACAATATGTATCAAAAGATTGACACTAGTTTAAGTCCAATTTCAAAGTGAAATTAATTCCAACAACCACTATTGGATTAAATGGTAAAAATATATATTCTAATTTCACTTTAAAACCAATTCAAAAGATAATCTAATCATATAAATAAATTATATTTAAAAGAGGTTTTGAATTAAAATACAACATTTTTCACTATTCATTAAAAAAGAACTTTATCAGAAAAATACTAAAAATTTACACAAAGTAAATGTTGATATCCCGATTCTAAAGAAGAATTATAGTTTTTCAAATATAACACATAAAATTGTCAAAAAGTGTATTTAAAAGTGGTTCTCCATCAAAAGGCAATTAATGGACCTTTTAAAGAATATTAGAATGTTTACGCTTAAAATTGGATTCATTTACATTTTTTAATCCTTTAACATTTATCGTAAAAAGTAAAAATACTTGACAAAAATATATAATAATTTTGTAGTTAGTTCTGTTCATTCCCGCCATTACAATGGCTAGGCGTTAACTACCATTTAAAATAATCTTATTTTATTATTAGAGTGCAACATAAGATTCCCAAGAAACTCTTTGTTGCGTATTGGGTAAGCCATCGAGCATAGAGTCCCCTTTAAAGTAATATTAATATTTTATTCAAAAATATGGTTAAATGTGAAAACATCATATTCTTTATTTACCTGGGGTGTTACAATACCAATGGTAGAGTGATAACTATTATTGTGGGATAACTCTACCAGAGGCAAGTGTCACACCCATGATTCTCCTGAGTCTAGAACGCATGCCCACAGCATATCCTCCAATGTCTGGATGGTGCGCTCTGTCTGCCCATCTTTATGGGGTGGAAAGTAGTGATAAGGCGTAGCTGGGTGCCAAAAGCATGCTGCAAACCCCTCCAGACTCGTGAGGTAAAACATGTGTCCCTGTCAAAGACTATGGAACTCGGGACTCCATGGAACCACACTACCTTGTCCACATACCTTCGTGCCAAAGCATCCACTGCACTTGACTCCTTAATCACCAGAAAGTGAGCCGATTTCGTCAACCGGTCCACTACTACTCAGATGGCATCACATACCCCTTGAACCTTCGGTATCCCTGTGACGAAATCCATCGAGATGTCCCCCCATTTCCACTCGGGGACATCCAGAGACTACAGCAAGCCACCTGGAACATCATGTTCATCCTTCACCTGCTGACACACTAGGCACTTGGCCACAAACTCTTCCACTACTCGCTTTACTCCGGGCCACCAGAACTATCTCCTCAAGTCCTGGTACATCTTGGAAATTACTGGGTGTACCGCTAGGGGTGATTTGTGGAACACACTAAGAACCTTTCCGCGCATCGCCACTGGAACAAACAGATTCCCCTAGAAAAACATCTGGTTCTGACCGTCCTATGTCCATCCTTCCGAAGCATTGCTCTGGTCAACTTGGTCATGCATCACTTTGCACTCTGGGTCTCCACACTGAGACACCTCCACATGCTGAAATAGAGACGACTGCACTGTCATTTGATATAGGAAACCTCTGCCACCATCCATCCTCACATCCAGGTGCAAGGTAGCCAACTCCTGCATCACCTTCCAAGCGTCTTCCGACTCTTAGACTACATCCTTCTGTGACCTCCTGCTCAAAGCATTAGCCACTAAATTTCCTTTTCTATAAGTATAGGAAATATCAATGTCGTAATCCTAGAGTAACTCCACCCACCATCACTGTCGCAAGTTTAGGTCCCGCTGGGAGAAGATATACCTCAACCTTTTGTGATTTGTGAAGACCACAAAGCGTTCTATGATGAGTTAATGCTGCCATAACTTTAGCGCAAAGACGACCACTGCAAGCTCCAGGTCGTGGGTGGCATAATTACTCTCATGAGGGCGTAGCTTCCTAGACCACAAAGAGATCACTCCTTGCTGCTGCATCAACTCACATCTGAGGCCTTGCCCTGAAGCATCACAGAACACCTCATATGCTGCCCCTTATTCTGGTAGCCTCAGCACTAGAGAACTAACCAAATTCTCATTCAGATAGATAAATGCTGCCTCGCACTGCTCAATCGACATGAAAACCTTATCCTTCTTGGTCAAGGCCGTCAATGTGGCTGCAACTCGGGAGAAGTTGTGTATGAACCTCCGATAGTAACCTGCCAGCCTGAGAAAACTACGAACCTCTGCCACATTCTTGGGTGCTGCCCAAGAAACAACAGCCTCAACCTTTGGTGGGTCCATCGCTACCCCCTACTCGGACACTACGTGCCCAAGGAAGTGAACTTCTCGTGCCCAAAACATGATTTTTGACATCTCCCTATATAGCTGGTGTTGTCGGAGGATCTCCAAAACCATCCTCAGGTGCTCCGCATGGTCCTCCTCTGATCTTGAATAGATCAGGATGTCGTCAATGAACACAACTACAAACCAATCCAGGTACTCCCGAAAGATGGAGTTCATAAGCCCCATGAACACAGTCGGGGCGTTCGTAACACCGAAAGGAATGACTTTGAACTCAAAGTCTCCATATCTGCACCTGAAGGACGTCTTCAGGATGTCACCTTCTTTCACTCTCAACTGGTGGTACGTAGACCACTGGTCTATCTTTGAGAACCATCACGCCCCTTTTAGTTGGTCGAAAATATCATCTATCCTCGGAAGAGGGCAGCGATTCTTGATCGTCACCTAATTCAGCCTCCTGTAGTCTATGCACAACTTGAGACCACCATCTGCCTTCTTTGAGAACAAGACTGGATCACCCCACAGTGAATCACTTGGTCGAACGTAACCCCACTTAATTAGATCGTCAATCTGAATCTACAACTCCCGTAGCTCTGAAGGTGCCATCCGGTAGGGAGCCATCGAAATTGGAGGAGCACCAGGATGAATGTTTATCTCAAACGCGATATCACGTTGAGGGGGTAGAGTCGTCACCTCCTCAGGGAAGACGTCCATAAACTTGCTGACGATATCTGGAACCTCCACCATCTCAGCATCCATTGACTCCATTGACAGCTCAGCTAACAAGGAGATGAGGGGTTCATCCCGCCTGCTGCCCTTCTGACTACTCCGCTCGCCGGTGAAAACAACACATCAGCTGCCCAAGTCTGAGAACACAACCCTTCCTCAGAAGCAGTCGATGACGACACACATAGAGAACAACCAGTTGATGCCTAGGATGACACTGTATGGATGTATCTGTAGTAGAAGAAGATCCCTGACGGACTGATGTGGCCCTATCATCAGTCTGCATCCTCGACAAACATATAACAATTTAGTCTGACCTCCAACTAGTGTGCTCAGCACCTGGGGCATTGGAAGTCTCTCAGGATCTAGTCCCAAGGCACGGGATAGACTGGGTGCAACAAAGTTGTTTGAAGCTCCGGTATCGAACAAGGAATAAGAAAGACTTCTAAACAAACCGATCATACCTCGAACAACCTCTGGTCCTGCTAGAACTACTGCCTTCACGGCATGTAGCTACCCAAGCCCAGCTCCTCTTCCCCTCGGCTATCGGCCACCTCCCCGACCACACCCTGGTTGTGGTCCCTGAGGGGCGCCCTGAGGTCGGCCTCCTCCTGCAACTTCTGCCCTCGGAGGAGCAGGAGCTCGTTGCCCCTGCTGCTGCTGCTGGAAAGGCCTGGCTGGAAGCTGCTGCTGGGGCGGGTTCTGGGGTTGTCCTCCACCACCGTACTATACTCGGTTGGGGAACTGACACAAGAGATGCCCATGGATCCCACAGACGAAGCACCACAGTCTTGGGCCTGAAGGAAAAGGGCGAGGACCAAGGGACCGGAACTAAAACTATTGTGGCTTGCTCCCTGCTGGTCGGAACCTGGAGGGTCCTGACGCTGGAAGCCTGGTGCTGATAGCCTTCCCCTTCGATGGTCCCAGCTAGATCCCCTCTCGTGACACACCCCCTAGAGCGTGAATCCTCTCTACCACTTAGTCCTTCTTCTAGACCTCTAAGTACGTTAGTTGGGTAAAGGGGGTAACAGCATACTGGAGGGAGGGTCGGAGCGCCTCCTCTAAACGTCTTGCCCGAGACTCATCATCTTGAAAGAGGTCCGGAGAAAAATGTACGAGGTCTTTGAACTTGATTCCCAGCTCCCTTACGGACATACTTTCCTGCTGGAGGGAGAGCAGCTCCTGCCTCTTCTCCACCTTCATCGTCGAAGAGAACAATTTCGCACAAAATACCCTCTCAAAATCAGCCAATGACACCTCAACCTCTCCCCTCTCCCCCAGGTAAAGAGTCCCCCACTGACCTGCTGCTCCCCACATCTGGATGACGGTGAGAGGAACCCAGTACTCAGGCGGGGCCCGAATAAGGCTGAATGCTATCACCAGATCTTCTAGCCAGCCCTCCGTCTTCATGTCAGAGGTGCTACCCTCATACCTCTCGAGGGTCTGTCATTGGAAGGCCTGAAGTGTCTTCTGTCGCAGGTCATCTTCCTCCTCTCGATCAGCTCTCTGCCGATCGGCCAAGGCAGTCTTCGGGGCCTCGATCGCCTGCACCACACATGGTCATCTCCTAGGTTCCATAGCTGCAAGGTAAACAAGGAATGCCTAAGAACAAGTAGTGCATAATATCGTTCTTAAAATTTCTTAAACATCTTATTTATTTCAAATTTTCAAAACACCCTAGAAACATGAGAACATATGTCATTATGATGCATGTACCTTTCCAAGGCTCTCTCTACCATGAAATCAGCATGGACTTACTTGGTCATTCAGTAGGTCCAGATTCCTTGCATCGGATCATGGGGGCCCTAAAATCCCGTATCTTAGCTGGTCTCCCTGACCTAATTCACACACCAAGGTCATCTAACATTGTTTCCCTACTATCCCATTCAATCCTCATTGTGCCTAACTCCATACTCCATCTTATCTCTCAACATGCCTCTGAAACCATTCTGTCACGACCCGCCTTCACCATAAGGAGGGAAGGGTCAGCTGATTACCAGGCCCATCCTTCTTCAAGTTGAAAGAAAGATAATGACCCCTGAAACCCGCCTTCAATAGGTCCCGGAGTGGCGAACAGCGCCAAGGGTATAGAATCAGTCACTAAATGGAAGGCATTACCCTTTTTCTTTTATTAGGACCAGGAGATAAGATAGTAAATCCCAGAACACCAAAACTAAAAGTGCAAGAAAATCTAAAACCACCATTCCCATATGCATGTTCCAAAACTAAATACCACAAGGTACAAGGTGACTACAAAGGTAAAGTACCAAATAAAGAAAAATAGCAACTGCAACTATCCCAAAGGTCCTGCGCTAGTATGGTCCCGCGCGATCCCTAAAGTCCTCCTGGAAACCTGAAAACAATTTTAAATACGTCGGGTGATCATAAAAGTATACTCAGTAGGTAAAAATAAAAGACCCTCGTGCACAAGTGGGAGAACATACTAACGTCCCATAAGAAGAAGACAACCAACAATACCAAGGAGTTCATCCATCCCACTCACCTACCACACACACCAAATAACACAAGAAAGTAATATATAGTAATAGAACATCTATGTTTGGGTACCCCGCGCCACTTTCTCATAGGTTACTGAAGACATCCTACGCATTGAACCAATCCTGTCATTCTCACCATAGTCCCACTGCCACACCCCACCTTCACACACCTGGGTCATATCCTCACGCAGTCCGACTACCAAACCCTGCCCACAAACTCTTGGGCCACAACCGTTGTCCTGCCCGTAGACACATAGGCCAAAACTATCACACGTAACCACGCCTACAAACACCTAGGCCAGAACAACCACCGCCACGCCCGAAGACACCTAGACTAGAAGATCTACTGCAATTCCCGAAGACACCTGGGCCTCATCCTGAAGACACTTAGGAAACCACCTGCCCGCACACACCTGGGCCAACCACCACCCTACCCTGCCGGATGATTCTTGGGCTAATAATGGACTTCAGGCCATCACAGCCTGCTCGAAGATACTGGGGCTATCCGGGAAAGGGAGCTGAAAACGAGCTAATAACCAGCAACAAATAGTAGTGTTGGGAAAAACACCCCCCCCCCCATGAAATGGGGCTGTTCAGTACTAAGTGCTAAACCTGGGTGGGGCGCGAATAAGAAACACAAAACTACAAGTATATGTATAGGTAATAAGAACTAACCCAAATTTTAGGTTTTCCTTCAACCTTCCTAAAGAAATAAATCAGTACTACATCCAAGTCACAACTCACACCAAACCAAAACCCATTTGTCCCATCCTGGTTTACATATTCAGTAATAATGTTTAAATAAGTTTTATTCACTTACTTGGGCAACTAGCAAGCATAAGCACAAGCCAAGGAAAGAGTACATTCAAACATCAACTTAAACATTCACACCCGGTTCTCTCGTAAAGTCACAACAAAAAAGGGATAAGTGAGATCCCTCAAAGTACTGGAACCAAAGAAAAACCCAAGATACTACCTCATGTTCCCAAAAGCCAACAGTTTCTCGACAACAATGGATTCAACCACAATTCGTGATATAATCAAGGTAACCACCCGACCTTAAATTCACAACCACTGGAAGTATAACAACAGGGGATCCCATCCCCGCCCACATCACCCAGCAAACGGCTTGTGAAGGAACAAAAACAACCAAAGCACCACCACCAACACAAAGCAGGCCCATACTGGTATTTTCATATTTATAAGATTTAACAGACTCCATGATTTCAATTTTCGGGCCTTAACCGGGGTTATCACAGAAGAGGTTGATCCGGGTGCTTCCAATTTATTTAACCAGATATACGTGATTATCCAAATTCATTTTCACATCATGGGTACAAAACTACAAAACAATCCTTTTAAAACATCACCAAGGGATCATTAGTGCACATAGAAAGACCACCAATGACCATGATTTCTAGTAGGCGTAATCCCACACAATTTAGAAATCATTAATCATGGAAGATCGTAAAGCAAAGTAGCATCATCGATCACACCCCTCCCCCTTAATTCTTTAGAATCCATTTATTATCTTCATTAAAGTTTTGTCCACCCAATTCTACAGAATCAAAAGCATGACCACCCCGCATGATACACAAAAGGGAGAGATGAAGGAAAAATTACCTACTTATTGATCAAAGATCGATGCTAATCCTGGGTGTGGAACTCCAAGGATAGCGATGAGGCTCGTCGGAATAAATGGTACTCCTAGTACAGGGTGATAGAGAAAAGAAACCTAGGGAGAACCCATTTAGTTATAAAGTCTTGGGATGGTTGAGATAATAATGAGAAACCGCGTACGAAGTGGGGCTTGGGTTGACCACGCGGTTGAGACACCCCACGCGTCATTAATGGGTCCCCGCTGTTTAAACTGGTGCACACACCTTTAATTAAATATTTAATTAAACGCTATTTATGGCCATTACTGGGCTTTAAAACAAACTTAAAGAGGTAAAAACATGGTTTAAAACTCGATTTTCACAAAAAGGACCGCTACTAGAAAAACTGTGAGTGTAGCTTAGAGAAACCGGTAGCTGAGAGCTACCGGTGGCTGATAGTGACCGGTAGCCGAGCTACCAGTAGGTTGCAGCCACTGGTAGTCGAGAACAACTGGTGGATGAATGCTACTAGTAGACCGAGCTACTGGTAGGGTGCGGCTACCGGTAGACTGCGCTACCGGTAGGCTGAGCTACCGGTAGGTTGCGGATACCGGTAGACCGAGCTACCGGTTGGCCTGCTATAGGTAGGCTAAGGCTACTGGTAGGCCTTCTATGGGTAAAACATCACCGAGAAGTTGGGATGGCCTCCCAAACTACCCATAACACCCCAAGCATCAGATTTTTACTAATTAATGGACCTCCCACAACCCGGGCCATTACAACTAGGGTCGGGGAGTTACAGTTGGTATTAGAAGGAGTTTATTACTAACCTTGGAAGCTAGATTTAGATAAATTCTGATTAGAGCACATAGCCTAAGAGAGACTTTGAGGATTAGTATAGAAGAACATCCTAGAATTTTGGTAAAGTATAGATTTTGTCTATTTTCTGAGCAATAAATCTCTGTCTGGATATGAGCAGGTAGAGGACACTCTGGCACAGATGTACCATGGAGTGAAAACTCGGATAAGGAGTTTTGGGCTTGACTTGGGGTATCATGGTACATGACAACGGGCCTTGCTGCACTCTTGGTTATGACACTCACAGGGGATATGCTTATGATAATTCATGATTTCTATATAAACCATTATGAAGGGTTTATGAGTATATACTTCCTCAAAGAAAACATTTTTATGATTATGGATTATATCCAGAAACTGTTCAATTTAAGTTAGGTGTTTTTCAAGTTTGTTATTATGTATTTCGATTCACAAACTAATCTAATTTATGACATTTTTTTGAAATGGCGCCTAGCGGAAGGAATGGAAACCATATCAATGCACACAATCAATGTAGGTATTTTCCTCCTGCTCTAGATAATTATAGTGGAGCTGGTGATACAACTGGTGCTGATCAGCTTATCACCATACTGAGAAAACTCACGCAGGTTATGAATAATAACCTTACTCGTATGGAGAAAAATGATCCGCAAAGTAGAGGATCAATGTTAGACTGATTCCTGAGGCAACAAACACCAATATTTAAGGGGGGTACAAATCCATTAGTAGCTGATAAATGGATAAATTCCCTAGAAAAATTATTTCAGGCTTTTGGGAGTAGAGAAAATGTGAATGTTGTCATGGCAGTTTATTGCCTCAAAGGAGATGTCGATCAATGGTGGTCCCTGATTCAAAACACAAAAGAAGATGATGAAGTATAAAATATGGAATGGAGGGAGTTTAAAGAAATTTCCTTAGAAAAATACTTTCCTCATGACCATCGAACGGAAATGGAAATAAAATTTCTATGTCTGAGGCAAAAGGAGAACGAGAATATTGCAAAGTATGAGTCTTACTTTACAAGGTTAGCGAGGCATGCTGCAGATTATATACGTAACCCAAGAAGTAAGATTGATCTTTTCTTTGATGGGTTAAGACCATTTCTCTATTGAGATTTAGTGTTACAATCCTTCTCATCGTATGAAGATATTGTCTCGTGTGCTATCAAGACAGAAAAATAATTCTCTAAGTCTTATGACAACAATGTAAAGCAAGAGAAGAAGATAACGGTGGAGCAAGAGACAGATAAAGGGAGAAGGGGAAATAATGATTTTCCATTATGTTATAATTGTGGTAAGAAACACCCCTAGTACTTTCCTAAAATGAATGGGAGTTTGTTACAAATGTGTAGAAAAAGGTCACCAGAATCCTGATTAAAAGGGGAAGAAAGAGGATGTCAATGTTTTATGCTACAATTATAGAGAAATGGGGCATTATGGAAATGAATGCCCTAAGCACCAAGGAAACTTACCTCAGAAAATGACAAGGGATAAAGGTCAAGCTTATGATATTACTACAGATGAAGTTGAATAATTATTGTATTTATGTTTTTGGACTGAAGAACTAATTATGGTTATAAGAATAATGTGATATATATAAGGATTGTATTTTAGTACTTGTTGTTGTCATTAAGGTTTTAATATGATTAAGTTAATCATATTTTTAGTACGTGACAATAAGAGAAACTTTACTGTGTTTGGGGAATCTGATGTTACAATTGATTTTGGGATTTAGAGACCTTTTATAGAGAGTTTGGACAGAGGTATTTTGGATAACTGTAATGGTTGGAATGGATTAAGTTGAACTTTGGATAGTATTGTTTAAGGTTAAAACATTTCTGAAGATTATTTTTGGAATATTTTAATTCTAATGTTTTAGGAAAAGGACAACTTTTAGGTCGGGCGATAACTCGTTGCATCGGACAAAGCTGCAGGAATCGAACCCACAACCATAGTGTGACAGGCCTTTATTACCTACCACAATCCTACAGGAATTCCCTGGTTATTAAAAAATATTTTTCTCCATGGTATGTGTTAATATTTGGAACCTTATACGATTAGGATAAAAATAATATTTTTGAGTTCTATTATCTTTTTGAGTGAAAGATGAGTTCGTGGTAGAAATTAGTTGATGGTTGAAACTCTACTAGTCGAGTATATATATATAAACCTCTCTATTATTCTATGAATAAATTAATTCTTAAACTTTAGTAAAGGGATATTAAAACAAAAAATGTGTTATCCTAATACCTTATGTTTTGCTGAACTGATGATATTTTAAATCACCATAGATTGAAGGCTTTGAGGCAATCAATTTTACACTTGTTTATGATTGATGACCTCTATCACTCCCTACAAATATTTACATTTACCTTCAATTATGTGTCCCTAATTTCCACAAATGTTCTCCTAATAGAGATCATAATTTGGTGGTGACTTTTTCATTTCCCTTTACCTCTTATTAAGGCAAAATTTTATTAACCTTATTTCCGACGAGGGATTTCCACAAAGGTATTTTTCTATTTTAAACCATTTATTTTTGAAGAACAATTTCAAATAGCGGGGATACAATTCATTGAATTAGGGTAGAATGTAACACCCCAAGCTTCCATGGTACGCTTCTCTTTCCATAACGCAATAGCTTGCATTGTACGCAAGTTCGAGATTCTAACACACCGCGACCAATCAAAGTAGCCGTTATGAATAGTAATACCCAAATTTTAAATTATATAAATTTTATATTTCAAAATGGACTAAATTTTTGGATTCATAATATCTAAATTAGCCTAAGTTGAATTTTTGGTATTTTTCTGAGAACATCCAATTTTCGATGAATAGTGAAAAATACTTAAAAATGACTTTTTTAATCGAAATAATTTATAGTGACAAATTATACTATTGAGTGGTTTTAAAGTATAATTAGACTATAATTTTACCATTTTATCCAATGGTGCTCATTATAATAATTTCATTTTGAAATTGGACATACACAAATGTTAATATTTTGATTGATATTGTTTCTTAAAAACACGCTATTTGTTTTAACAACGGAAATTAATTATAAACTTAATTAATGAAACTTATATGTTTTGAATTTTGTAAAATAGACATCAATTTTGAATTCGGAATATCAATTATAGCTTAGGGTGAATTTTTGGTATTGATCTGAAAAACTTCAATTTTTGATGAATAGTGAAACCACTATGTGGTAATTAAAAAAACTGATTTTTCATTTAAATAAAACTTTACTGCTTCTATGAATTTAATCTCAACAATCCGAAATACATGGTTTTCATTAGTATGAAAAATTTTGTTCCATGGGATGAAAATAATTTTTGGTGAACAGTAACTTTTGAGTTTTATTAACCACGATTGGAGGTAATTAGGGTAATTTAAGGTAAAAATGATATTAAAAAATATAAAAATATATTGAAACATGTCCTAAATTTATTGTAAGAGTCATGTCCGACCAAGAAAAATCATTGACGATTTTTGGGACCCCATGGAGCCACATGGGTAAGATAATGACATTAATACCTTTTATTTAAAGTAAAAATAAAAATGTCACAAATATGTATTGTTTTACTAATGCAATTTTTACAAGGGGTTATACAAGTTATGTTTTAGAATATAAATATTCATTGGAAAGATAAAAATATTTCCCATGTCATGGTAACTTTTCTATAATTTTTAGACATTAAATAAATAAATTTATTTATGACACCATGATGATGCATCGATTACCTCCTTAATGATCGATTTAAAAAAAATGAAAAGATAAAGTAAAATCTAATCATTACACTTGTCACAAACATATTTTATGGGTGTATTTCTAACCCTTATCACCTTATATTTTAAATATATCATTGTGGGACCTTTATAATCTGAAAACCATTTTATAATAAAATAATATTTTCAATCTTTCCAAAAGAGCCCCTCCTCTCCTCTTATAAAAGGCCCCCACATATACCACCTTATTCACACCTTCATAGCCATTTGGATAAGCCAACCTCTGCCCAAATACCCTCTCAACTTCCCTCCCTTCATTCTAGAAGCCTTACCTTAGGCAGAAGGCACTTTAAGAGTCCTTTTGGTTCAAAACAAAGGGAGTTACCCAAACTAAAGGTAACGATTTCTCTTAACTTCTTTTATTTTATTTTACTTCTACAACCCCTAAAATATTTTTATTCTTTTTTTTGTAACAACACCAGTATACTCAATATACTTTTATGTTGTTATGATAAGGATTATAACTACACTTACACACACCTCCATCTAATGGTTAAATAACATACTATTTCTGTGGGTGGCGAATTACTGCCTCATGAAGTGATGATTATTCAATATTATTTTAACACCTCTCATGGTGGGAATTAAGATGTAAATATATTTATATATGATATATATTATGTTTATGTTCTCTTTATGCTTCCGTATTTTTCATTTATGGCATACCTTTATGATTTCCATTATGGGTAAACGCGATAATTTCATTTTAGGAAGTGCAGACTACCGCCCCCTAAAAGTGAATTGAATCGTTAATGCCATATGTGGGATGTATAAAGAATGGAGTTAATGATATTATATATGATATTATATTGTAATTATAATATACGTTTATGCCTATATGATTTCATTCCATTAAATACAAAATATAAATGAAAGTAAGGTTCATGCGTACATACGGCTTACCGTCTGCATGAACTGCGCATTTCATTTCGTACCTCAAAATGTTATGTAATATTATAAATTCATGTATATACTGTATATATATGATATATATGATATCTACATAATGAATATAATTCTGGAGATAATAGATATTTTACCACATAAACAACAAGTAATTATAGGAAGTTTATTTTTGACTCAAGTACCAAGGATCGACAAAACAATCTTTATTGAATTAAATGATTACATAATGTTCATAACATAGTAATAAGTGATGTAAAAGGAATAATTAACATGAAAAATGATCTTAAGAAAATAGAAATTAACTACAGTTTATTATTCATGAGATTAAATAACGATCGAGTCAAGTCAGACACTAGTCAAGGGTCTTCGTCTCAATCTCCTTTCATTGAGGCATATTTTGTTTTATACACAACTTTATTTTATATGTTGTATAAACCCCTTTGACTTTTACTTTTATTCAAAATTAATCTCTTTATATGAATCGTTTTTACTAAACTACAAAAGGAATGTTTTTTCATACGTATGCGGTGGCAACGACTTCTCCGCCGTCATTACCATTATTTGAGTTTCGGCTTCCTCTAAAATCCATAACTTTTTTTAAAATGAAAAATAAATGCCATGTTTCACTTTTCATTTATTTTGGTATTAAAAATGGTTTTGATAATGTTTTTATTATATCAATGTGTTGTATTGATATATTTTGATTGAAATGTGGAAATTTTATGTTTCCTTTATGCATGTTTTATGTGATAAGATTATGTTATGGTTCTTGGAATTGTTTATGATATGTTTAAACCTTTTCATATAAGGAATGAATTGGACTTAGTAAGTGACGGGTGGATCCCGCTATAGCTCATCGATGCATCGCTAGGTCTCATGAGACAAACTAGTGCCTTGGCACAAGGCCTTGAAAAATTCTTATTTGTAGTTTGGGCACAAGGCCTTGACTAAGTGGTTATGATATTCTGGCATTATGCATTCCATCATTATGAAAGTGGTTATTGATATTGCATGTAAATATTCGACTAGTAGAATATCAATGTGAATAAGTAAATGGAATTATTTCATTTTATTTTTTTCATGTTATTCTGAAGATCAAGTTTAAAAGGATTTTGTTTTAGTTATACAATTGCCTTAAATGTTTATTCTTGTTTATGAATCTTTGTGTTATATTGTTTCCCTTACTGAGCATCTGAGCTCACCACTTTCTATGTTTTATTTTTCCCAAGAGGTGAAGAAGTGCATTATAATTGACCTGTAGTGATATTCTAAGGTATAAGTGTGTTCAAAGGGTACAAGATGTTTTTGTTGTTTATATTTCATTATGTAATGTAAAACTTATGTGTGTATCTAGTGTTTCAGGGCTACTAAACTAATCGGTCATTTGAGACTTGATCTTTTGTGATCATGCCAATGTTATGTAATAATTCACTGACTCTGGGTAACTTGGGTTGGGGAGTTACATTTTTCCTATCCAAACTCTACCCAATTATGCTCCATACATCCCTCTCATCCACCTAGAAGCCTTACCTTATGCATAAGGAACTTCAATAAGTCCATTGGTTCATACCAAACGGAGTTACCCAAATTAAATGTAACAATTTATCTTGAGTTGTTTTCATTTATTTTACTTCTCCAACCCCTAAACTCATTTCATTCATTTCTTTTGTAACAAAACCAGTATCATAAATATACTATGATATTGTTATGAGATTTATTCTAACTACACTTACACACACCTCCATCTAATGGGTGAATGACATAATATTTTTGTAGATGGAAAACTAATGCCTCACGAGATGATGATTGTTCAATTACCTCTTACCGCCTCTCATGGTGGCCATTATGATGGAATTGTATTTATATATTATATATATTATGTTTATGATTTTATTATTCTTCTTGTACTTCCCATTTATATAACTCCTTTTGGTTTCCATTATGGGTAAATATGATAATCTCATTTGAGGAAGTGCGGACTACCGCCCCCTCAAAGTGATGTGACTCGTTAATGCCTTATTTGGGATGTATAAAGGATGGAGTTAATGATATTATATATGATATTACACTGTAATTATATTATAACTATGTATCATTACGTTTTAATTCCATTAAAATAAGAAATAGAAAAGAAAGTAGCATTCATGCGTACGTACGTCTTACCGTCTCCATGAACAGTGCATTTCATTTCTTACCTCCAAATGATATTTACTATTATAAATACATGTATATACTGGATATATATGATATATATGATATATAAATAATTAATATCATTTTTTATATAATGGAATATTGACCACATGGACAGCTTGTAAATATAAGGTGTCCTTTTTTGACTCAAGTACCAAATATTGATAAAATGGACATTATTGACATAAATGATTACATAATATTTATAACCAGGTAAAAAGTGATATAAATGGAATAATAAACATGAAAATGGTTCTTAATCAATGATTAATTAACTTTAGTTAATTATTCAAGTGATTAAAGAACAATTGAGTCAAGTCAGACACGAGGTAAGAGATTTCATATCTCACTTTTAATTCCCTGAGATTTCCATTGTTCGTCACTTATTTATTACATGTGGTGTAATGTGCACTTACATTGATATATATTATCATTATTAGCTTTTTATTCATGGTATTCTTTGATTAAATTTGTGGTTTTTAACTTTTGGTCATACAATTCATTTTGAATACAATGAAGTAAGAGTTTTTTATCTCGCTTTTTATTCCCGTGAGAATCATGCTATATTTGCAAGTATTTCTTTTTGTTTGGTTTATTAACTGTCCATGATTATACTCTTTCTGTAATAAAAATTCCTTTATTACTACTTACATCTTCATTGAATGATCCTTCTTTCATGTGGCATATTGTTTTGTAAGTTACCAAATTGGTAAAGGAACCTTTCACCCTCCTTTTTTAAAGGACTTCTTTTGTTATGTCTTTTAATTTACATATTATTATGTTGGGATATGTTATTAAATATCCTTATTGATGTAAAATTTATTTCCAAGTCATGAGATACAATTTTTATCTCATCAACTCATTTTTTGAAATTTAAAGTGATGCCATTAGGCTGTCGAATTTTTAAAAGGGATCTTCTTAACCCAATTTCAATTCTTTGGGTTCAACTTGTACTTCTTGAACATGTCATCCTATGAATATGTGTGAATAAAATCTGATTATTTTAAACTTAATATACACTTATGTTGGGTTTATATATATATTATACACATAATTATGTGATTGATTTATCCTTAATTTAAGGATACCATCTTTATAAGGGATTTTATCTCAGTTTACATTTCCATTGAGACTTCATTGTTGTTATGAACCAATTAACTCTTATGTGGTGTATATACTATCCATTGGAATAATATATCATGAAAACTTTTATTCTCATGATATTATAAAGTTTTGATTAAATGTTATTCCTAAATTATTTGTATTCAAGAGTGTATCTTTTTTGTTAAAAGAACTCTTTAACTAAAAGATTGTTTTAAATCTTTTAAATATTTATTCTTCTAAATACTTCACATTAATATACATGTTTTCAAAATGGGTTTTAGGATTTATTTATATGGTCATTAATGTTTTCAAATGATAATTCATTTAAAAGCTTCAAAGTGGTATGGGACACTTTGATTCAAAAATCTCTTTTTAAATGGTTTTGAAAATGATTTGATAAAACATTGTTTATTTCAATATCTCGATTTGATATATTAGAATTTGTAAATGTTATATTTCCTTTATACATGTGTTATATGATATGATTATGTTTTGGTTATTGGGCATTGTTTGCGTATATGGGTGGTTCTGTGATAAACCTAGGGAGGGTGAGCCCGAGATAGCTCTCCAATGAATTGGGTAACGTGACGAAGGTAAACATGATGTTTCTCCAAAGAGATTTAGGGAATATACTATGATGGGTATTCCAAGTACATCTCCCTACGTAGTTTTGATAGCTACAATGTAAGTTTGATATGGATTCCATAAGTAACCATTATTATTTATGATTTGTGTGTGTTATGCAAAAATCTTATGATTTCGTAAGGAATGTTTTGATTGAAATGTATGGTTTCATTTATTTGTATTTATTGATGGGCTAATGTTTTCCTTCCTTATTTTATAACCCTTACTGATATTTTTATGCTCATCCCAATTTTTGGAATTTTTTTCACAGGTTATAAGGAAGGGTAAGATAAAGGAAGTATTCAAGAAGATTTTTATCAGGAAAAGAACTCCTGTTTTATTTATGGAGTTTTGTTTTTTGTGAAAAATTGGATAGAGTAGAAGTGTCTTCTTTGTAATATTTTGAGATGTAATAGTTATGGACTAATTTTCTAAGACTCTAAACCTGAAAAGATCCTCAATGTGAATTATTCATTTAATTCAATATTGTGTAAGGTTTAAGGTTGGGTCCTTACATTCACCCTGACCTTTTTTCAACATGTATAATCCAAAAATGATTTCCATTTTTCGAAAATAATTTTAGAAAAATTATTAATTAAATATTTAATTAAAATCATTATTTAAACGGAAAAATATAAACACTTAAAATATTCGTCTTTATTTTTTAGGTGCCTAAATTTATTTATACATTCATGTGTGTGGATACCATTCATAAAAGTCATATTACTATTAATAAGGGTGTCTTTCTATTCATAAGGGTATGTTACTATTCATAATAGAAGGTTACTATTCAACAAAAATTAAGTTAATTCTATCAGACTCAAAATAACATCCTGAACACAACCATGTATGTCAGATTTTCAGAATTCAAATCACAGAGCTAAAAAATTTCAGTTTAATGGATAGGTTATGATTGTCTCATATTAATAACCATGTTTTTTTTCATAGAGTCTAATTGATTCATGTAATATAGGCTATAACTAGAATGTACTTAAGAGAAACATTCCATAAATGATTGGGGTACTATACTTCCTCAACCATGGAACAATGAGAATAGTGAATTTTTATGGAAGGCTTCTTGAGCATGTGATGACTCTCCTAGAGACCAAGGAAGTGGATGGAGACATAGTATTTTAGTATGAGAATCTCATTATATATCCAGATAAATACATCATGTTGTTTCTATAATAAATCTACATACTATTACTTTTTCTATGGATTTCTGTCTATACTAGTCAGTATTGGCCTTAGATCTGCCTTCGTGCCAATATTTTCCTCAATCATATCATCAAAACATGTGGATATAAAATCTTCATATACATGGTAGAATATTTAAAATACACATCATTTTATGTTATAGGGTAATCAATGGGATAATATGGATCATCCGGGCTAACGAATTCTGGGGGAGTAGTGGTGTCGGTTTGGGCATATGTGGAATACTCATTTGGGAACTCTAGATGTATTGAGATAATGGGGGAAAATGATTTCATTATGATCTCATCATGACTTTTATTATGGGGTTAATTTTTTATTTCAATGTAATTATGGTGGGTCTGTTTCTATAGATTTATCAAAACTATAAGAAATATGTGGGTATGACGTTAAATAGTAGCCATGGGGTGAGCATCTTGGTCCCTTATAGGGGTAGGGGCTTCTGATATCTCTTTGTCATAATGTAAGATGATGTAATCATAAAATGTTCCTTGTACTTGAGGTTGTGGAACCCTTTCCTATAAAAAATAGTGAAGAAAATTCCCAAGTCAGTCATAGTGGCCTCCAATTGGTGAATTAGGTGGATGAAATCCCTATCAAAATACATCCATGTGATGGCTATAACAGTGGGGTGATCAACCTCATTGGTATGTACCTACATTTCCATTATCATATAATAGATGAAATAAAGATAGAAGGTTTCACATGAGCCAAAGGGGGACACATCACTTTGAAGCACACCTACTAAGCCATTGAGGTATTACATAAGGCATTGGAGAAATGAGGATGATATTGTTTCATGTTTAAAAACCAGGTTCTACCCATCAGCACGTTTTAGGTGGTATCCTGTGGGGAACCCATTAATTCATCACTTGCTACCTAGCCACCATTTTGGGTCATTAAATGGATTTTATAACAGCATGTCATTTCATTCCTATCATTACCTTGAATCAGTAGGTCAAAGGGACTCATGTGTTTCTTTAGTCAAACCCATCCTGTAGAGTGTCCCGGTTAGGAGGAGATTGATTCTGAAAGCAGTATCCACAAGGAAGTGGTGAATTTCCACACCATTGAACTGGCATGTGATGTTCCAAGGGATGATGTGAATCTACCTAGGGGATCCATCATCTTCTCTAAATAATGAAATGACATACTAAAATTATTCTCTCTTAACCTTTTATTTATAGTAGGTTTCTGTGGTATCTACTTCATCGTCGAGTTAGATAGGGATTTTTTAGCCTCTATGAGAGAGTTGTGCATCTTTTCTAATATGTGATGGGATTCTCATATCCAGAACCTAGTAGTTAGGATATTAATGTGCTCTGGTACATCATAAATTCACGCTAAAAAAATTTTTCTACCCACTATGGGTCACTCATTGGATGTAGGCACGAGGGGCACTGCTTGCTGAACAAATAGATTCTGGATGGTTTTGGCAATATCATGTTCCTCATCAGCTAGCTCCCCCAAATAATATATCAACTTACTATTGACTGTATCAGGCCAAGAATTAGCTACGCATAGACTATTATGATGTTTTTTATATCATTTCTACCCTATTTGTTAGCACAGTCATCTTTGTTGGCATGTCCAATAGAGCCGTATTTTAGGATTGTGTCTTCTATGCTCTGCACAAAATATATGTTCCTTTCCTTAGAATCATGAATAGCTTTGCTCGAGGAATTTTCCTATGTGTAAGGACCCTAACCTCAACTACCTAGAATTTGTGGTTATTTTATTACACTATAATATGATACAAGAAAATCACATCCCAATGGAACAAATATTTTAGTGGTCTTGATAAACTAGTTACATAAAACAAATTCACATTACATTTTAAGACATAACATACATAAAAATTTTCCTTTAAGTCATATACTATTCTCCATTTTTGTAACCCAGCATATCATTAATTATATAATTATTGGAATTCCAATTAAAAAAGTAACATATAAAAGTGATGGGATAATATTCTCAGTAAAGTTAAGCATAAAACAAAAGATTTGAGTAAATATGCAATAAGTAATATTGGATGGTAAATAACTAAAACGCATTCCATTTAAATAATAATATGAGCTAGGAAACATAACAATGGATAATATACTAGTTGAATAATCACATATAATATCAATAACTGAATTCATAATGATTTAATGCATAATGATTGATATCTAAAACATACCATCAAGGATTCATGAAAATCATCTAATACTATCATGGTATCATGCTAGGAATATAATAAATGGGTAAGGCTATAGACAAAACCATACCTATTTTGATTTATGAAACTTATTTATGAATCGAGGGGCTATAGTGGGGCATTTCCATCACTTACAATGTATAATTTATTCCTCGTATGATTTGGGTGAAACATAGACAATCATATGGGAGAATAACATTCTTAATTTGAATACATTAACCATAAAGCATGAATGGTATAGAAATAACTCATACATAGTAAAACTGATCATAAATTATTCAATAATATATGGTAGATGATATCATAAGATGTTGACATCAATTATGAATAAGATTCAACAAATTCTGTTAACATTAATAAAAATATTGTAAAAAAATCATTGAAAATTTATTGAATAAAATGACTTATTGAACCTATATGGAAATAAATTTCCTAATAAAGGAAAATTTTCATTTAAAAGTTACTGTTTTTATCCCCATATATCCTAAAAAACCAGAGAACGGGGTTTTTCATTTGAGAATATTTTCAATCTTTCAGATGAAACTAAAAACTAAATAATATTCATGATGGTAGGAAATTCATTTTCTCCATGTACATTAATAATATAATATCACTTTTGACTTTGTTCAAACCATTTTGTATAAAACACATGAAAATATTCCTTTTGAAAACCTTTGATTGAAAAAATAAAATTAGGCATTAAATTGATATTATAATCCTTTAATATCTATATAAATAAATATGTAAACTAATATCTAGAACATTTACATCGAGATTATTATTTGATAATTAAATTTTCAAACATTCAAGGGGTCTCATTCCAATATCATAATTGAAATCATAATACACATTATGGAATTGAATTTAAGAAAAATTAAATCAAATTATAATAATTAAATTAATAAAATTATAAGTTAATTGGGTTTTATATGAACTTCACAAAATAAGTAGGGTATATAACATCGAACAATGCCTTAATGAAAATAGTTTGTGATGAATACCCATATCATAAACCGAAACAAAATAAATTAATGATTATATTGTGAATTAATCCCTTACCACATTGTAGTCAGTTTAATTGTATTACACAAAATATAAAGTGAAACTTTAAATCCTACTAAGATAGAAAAATTCATGTTATTATTTTTATGGGGAGGTATATAAGCCACAAAAAAAGAATATAGTGGTGAATAAGGCATTTAACCCACCGAAATAAAAGTTTACTGAATGTTTCTTACCTAATTCATCCATTAGAAAAAGTGAATTAACCTTCTAAATAATATATTAAATCTTGTTATTAACTTATATAAGAACCTTATTAATAATTATCATGTCATTTATGATCTTCTTATATTATTTTATCATCTATTTAATGATAATATGTTGTTACTACACTTGTTTTAGGTGATAAATGCTTCGTTTTCATATGCATATTTGTTCCATGAATTGATTGGTTTCCTTTTATAGAATATAGATAAAACATATAACAAATTATTTTAATATTATAAAAATCCTATTTTTCATACAATAAATTTTTATAATAATTCTTTAATGGTTAACATGGAAAATAAATAACATCGATATGTCGAGGCGGTAGGTCATACGTGCGCTCAAGCGATGATATCATTATGTTAATGTTTAATGGATAAGGATGAGAATGGAATATCAATTTAAAATAATTAATTTAATTTCATAAATATCATATATGTATATATATTATTTAAAATATTATACCCATCCAAGTAATTTGGTATCAAAAAAATATCTTACCATTGTGTGGTTACGGTAATTAATAAGTATGCACATGGAGTGTTTTCATTTTTGAAGGATGGAAAAAAGGTGGAATATGGTTTTTCTATAATCATAATAAAATATATGCATATAAATGATACTATAGTTGTTACATTATCATGGAATAATAAAATGAATAATAATTATAATTTGAATTGAACACGGATGAGTTTGTAAAAACGATTACCTCTTCTTCGGTGAACAAGATTTAGATCATTTTGTACGGGACCTGAGGTGCATATTTTTGGAAGACCAATATATAAAAAAGTGTATAAAGTTTTTATCAAGAGAAATTGGATTATTTTTTTAATTATAATTCTCAATTTGTCTTGAATAATTGAGGGAGGAGGTTCATTTTTATAATTGACATTAGGGGAAGAATAGGAAACTCTTATACTTTTACATTAATATAAATTAATTTTCAATAAATTATGGCCCAAAATTTTGTTATTTAGACAATATTATTTTTGGGGGTATAAATACTCTCAACTAATAGTTTTTATACATTTTGAGTTAATATTAGCACCCTTAACTTTTGGATTTTACCTTTATTTAATATCTTTAACTCCAACCATGAAAACATATGTTTTTACTACTAAAGTGTTGATATAGATACTATAAATTTCCAAACTAACCATTCATATATATTTTATGACAATTGAATCCTTATCCAACTATTGTAGCCTAATTTTATATTTTTATTAATTTAATGCCATTTAATAAAATATATTTATTATAAAATATAATTAATCTCAATTTTAACAATATTCATTTGTTTTAATTTTAATAAATATCAATATAGAAGGTAACTATTAAAATAACCTTTATTATATCCTTAATATTTATATTTATCTGATTAAATTATTTCATGACATTATTTATATAAAATTAATTTTATTTTAAAAAATATGATAACATTTATTTAATATTTTAATTAGGTAAACAATTACTACATCGTCATTTGGAAAGCCATTAATTTAATTATTTATTCACAAAAATAAAAAACTAAATTATAATTATTATGAAAAATATTATGTTTAAACTTAGTATATATTGTCAAAGATATGTTCTTAATAATCAAATATTCAATATTTAACACTAATTAAATACATTAGTTTGAAAATTTTAGCTTTACATAAAATAAAATACTATAAAAGAAATAAAGTAATACAAGTGGATCCAATAGCTCACAAAATATTCAAAAGGATTATTTTAATATAAAATAACTCATCCAATAAAATTAGTATAAGTTTTAGAGTAATTTTATATAATTCATAATATTATTTTTACCCTTAATTACCTAATTTACCCTTAACTGTGGTAAATAAAACAAGTTACTAATAAAATTATCAAAAAATTAAAGGGAATTATTTAATAAATTTGGACATTATATTTAAAAATATGAAATAAATTAGTCAAAATTTAATAAACATAATTTCATAAAATTAATTACAAATTAATCTCATACATTGGGTGATAAAATGGGTTATTAATATGAAAACTATCAATATCTAAAAATTTTTTATATCTAATTCAAATGTGAAATTGAATAAAATTAACTATATTGGATTAAATGATTTAAAATTTAAATAAATATATTTTAAAACCAATCATAAATATAATTTGACACTACTGATTATTTAAATGATTTTTTTTCAATTTAGAATCTGTATTTTTTAACTATTCATCAGAATATGAAACATAATAGAAAAATAAAAAAATTAAACCAAATAAAATTTAGATATTTTGATATCAAATGTGAACGTTATTTTAAAATAAAATTTATTAATGTGTCGATAAAATATTTAAACATGTTTCCCATTAACAGGTTGTAACAGTTTATTTTTATAAAAATACATTTTCTTCTGTCAAATTGGTTTTGTTCAAATATCATTTCTAGAAAAAAGGATGAAAATTAAATTTATATTGAACATAAAATATAAATATCATTCATAATATGTAAAATAATATTCATTCCCTCCAATTTAACATCTAGGTTATAATGATATTTAGTGGTTCATTTACGATAGGTGTTGTATACAACACGTGCTTTTGAAAAGATTAAATTTAAAGAGATACATATCATAAAAAATTATAATGTTAAATTATCCGATAATTAACTAAATTTAATCCTCTAAATTTGAAATTTCACTTAAAATATCAAATTATGAAACTTGAAAATTCATTTGTGAGAAACCCACATAAAAAATAGGGTTCATGAAACATCATCATAATAAGAGTGAATGGGAAATTTGATGCTCAAAGATTAATTAGGCTATAAAATAGTAAATAATTAGTGGAAATAGAAAACATGAAAATGAAAGAGAAATTTAACTATCATGTTCTAATGGATAGTGATATAGAACATTATAATTAGAAACATAACCGTCCAAAACATCAAATCATGTGACCACTTAGAAGACCATTCGTTCTAGAGTAAAGAAAATTAAACAAAAAATCATTTCATACAAAATCCATTTTCCAAGTTTTATGGATTTTTTTATTTATAGAATAAAAATATATAGAAACATAATTAAAGGAAAATAATAGGATCATCCATTAATCAATATCCACCAACTATTCATCTTTTGATTCAAATTATAATTATTTATGATGAATTTATTATTCATGCTATATTCAAATAAAAACATACATGCCCAAAAATAAATAAATGTATAACTATATATTTATACTTTATTTATAAATTAACCAAAAACAAACTGGTTTAGAAAATATAAGATAATTTCCCAAAAATAATAAACCAATTAATATTAAAAAAAACCTTAATCATCAAAATTAAAAAAGAAATACACAATTTTTAATATATATCATTCCTAAAATAACTATCATTAATCAAAATATTCTAGACATATATTAAAACCCTATATTCTTAATGATTTGATAACATTGTTTTCCAAATAAAATCAATCACTCATAATGCCTTATACAAAAAATTCAAAAATAACATATTCTCCATGATATGAAAACCATAAACATAAATAACTAAAATCACCATAAGTTAATAATAAAATATTATTTGTCTCAAAAAAATATTTATCATTTATTCCTCCTAATATTAGGTTTTCCATAATCTTAGTGGATTCCCAAAATAGATAGCAGATTCCTAAATAATGTTAATCACTTAATCACTGAATCATTTTCCAATCCCAAGGTAATCTATTTGATAAAATATGCCCCTAAAATATGTACAAAATTTATCAATTAGATATTTGAAATAAAAAATTAATGATAATCATGATTATATATAGGATAATGAGTGGCATTGAACCCTTTTCAATCATTAATTCTTGATTCAAACCTTGCGTCCTTGTTGAACATGATGTGTTTTCACTTAGTAAGATACTAGAACCTATTTTAAAAATATATTAATATTAAAAACATTATTATATTAATCCTGAAAAAACCTAAATATAATAAACATTGAAGATATTTTTTACCCCAATGTTTTTCTCATACATTACATTTTTTAAAATAGTATAAATACAAATAATTACATTAAATTCAACGTTCATATAAACACTAACAAATATACTTACTTTTAAACATATGTACACAAAATTAAATGGAATTCATCATTAAAAAACATTTTGATACATATTTACTAAATGAGTAGTGTTCTTAAGTCAATGTTTTTATAAATATACTTCGTATTATTTCTACTAAACATGCACAGATACCAGCATTAATGGCAACAACAACTGTTTCCTATAGTACGTGTCTTACTTTGTTACATTAGAAAATGATACATAAAATTCACATCCAAAAGGGCTTAATATATTTGTAGGCTTGGTAAACTAGATACAAGCTTTAAATTTACATTAAATTTTAAAACATAAAATTCACAATGAAATTTATTGAGTCTACCTTTATTCCCCCTTTATGTAACCCAATAAATCAATCATAATTTATTTAATGGAATGTGAGGAAAAATGTAACATATGAAAGGGATGATCTCAAATGATCAGTAAGGGAAAGTAAAGATTTTTTGGTATGATAAAATATGTGATAAACCATATTGAATGGTAAATAAAAAATACAAATTCCACTTAAATAATGAGATTATCCAGGAAATAAAACCCTAAATATCTTATTAGAATAATTATGACAAGGAATATGAATAACTAAATTAATAATGGTGGAATTAATAATGATGGATATCTGAATAATACAATTGAGGATTCATGTTATGAATCTAAAATTTTCATTTCTTTATTCAAATAAAAAAATAGTTAAGGCCTCATGAGAAACCATATCTATTTTTTAAAACTAAACCAATAATGCATTAAGATTTTATTATAGTCCCAAAATATCACTTATGATGTTCAATTCATTCCTCAAATAAAAGGGGTTAAACATAAATAACATAAAAACTCAAATTAAAATGTGCCTAAAAATTGAGAATTGTATACCCATTAACCATGAATAGCATAAAAATAGCACATCCATTGTGGAATTGATCATAAAACATTCAATAAAATATGGTAGATAATATCAAAAGAGATAAACCTCTATTCAGAATAATATTAAACATTGGATTTTTAAATTGATTAAAATAAAATAATAAAATTATTGGAAATTTATTTTTTAAAAACTCTTATTAAATTTCTTTGAAAATAATTTTAAATTAAAATTCAATTTTTCTTTTAAAATTATCAATTTTCAATACAAAATTTCCTAACAAAGGGGAATAGTGTCTTTTATTTAAAAAAATATGTAATTATTAAATGAAATAAATAAATTAAATAATACTCAAAATGGAGTAAAAGACATTTTTACCATGTGCATTAGTAATAGAACATCCATTTTCTATTTTTTCAAAATGATCTATATAAAACATGAAAAAAGATTCACTTTGAAAATTGTTTCATGAAATTGAAATTAGAAAAAAAAAATTAGTCATTTAATATCCATATAAATAATGTTGTAAAATAATATCATGAAGGTTGACATGTATAAGAATATTTGATATTTAAATATTTTGACATTCAATGTGTCCCATACAATATTGAACATTAAAATAATCAGCCCCATGAAGGAATAACATATAAAAACATTAACTAACATCATAATTAATATATTAATGACATAATAAGAAAATTTTGTTGTATATACTCATACCAAAATAAGGTGGATGTATAATATCTAGTTGTGCCTCAATGAAATCTGATTCTGATGAAGGTACTTCCCTTAAATAGAAAAAAATGTCAATTAATGATGAGAATGTCAATTATAACTCTACCACATTGTAATTAGTTGAATGGTTTGCTAAAAAACTTCAAATGAAACATTGAATACTATTTATATAGGGATGTTCATGATATTATTTTAAATGGTAAATATATATTCAACACAAAATAAATTATTGTTGAATAAGTCTAGTATCTAATAGATATAAAAGTTATACAAAAATTCCTAATCTTACACATACTTTAGTCAAAGATGATTTAACATCATGTTTAATTGTTTTAATCTTGATATTAAATTATATTACAACATTATTCATATGTATGATATCACATATGATATTATTATATATATTTTTTCACCCATTGGAAGATAATATTTTGTTATTACCCTTGTTTGGGTGTTAACTGCTTTCTTTTCTCTCATATGTTTTTTCGTGAATTTTCTATTTATTTTTCATAGAATATTGAACAAACATATTTAAAATATTTTTAATGTTATATGTATAATATTTAATCATTAAATACATTTTTAAAATCATTCTTCAATGTTTAACATGGAAACTTAATCCCATCATGTCATGGATATGGTAGGTCGTAATTACGCTCGAGCGAAAGTATCATTCTATTAATAGTGAAAGGGTATTGAAGTGGATGGTATTAATTTTTTTAAAAAATAGATATCATGTCATTATTATAATATATATATATATATTATTATTATTTCCTTCATTATACCCATCCAATTAATGTGGTGGTGAAAAATAAATTACACTACATTATAGAGATGATAAGTCATATATACTCCGACGTGGTTTTATCATTGTTTTTTAGGATGGATTAAAGGTGGAATATGGTTGTACCATAATCATAATGAAATATAAAAATATATTTTACACATTAATTAATTATTTATCATGAAAACAACCCATAAATATTATGTTTTATAATAAAGGAACATTGATGAGTTCGTAAAAATGATTACCTCTTCTTTAGGAGACATTCTCTAGATAACTTCTTAAGGGATATTTGATGGATATTTTTGGTGGACAAGTATCTAAAGAACTTGGATATATATATTTTTATTATAAATTTCCATAGTATTTTTGTGATTTAATGGTAAATGTGGTATGATTAAGTGAGTCGTGAGGTTCCCTTTTATAATCGTGGTGAAGGGAACTTTGGAAAATAGTTCAAATATTATGTAAATAGAAAGCAATTTTCCATTCCAAATAAAACCATAGTAATTTATTATGAAGAAAATATATGTAAGGGTATAAATTTTTGCAACCAATAATTTGTAGACAATTTCTTTTCATATTATTACCCTTATAATTTTGATTTAACCCTTTAATTAATCCATTTAACTCTAACTGTAACTACATTTATTTTTATTCCATATGGGTTAATATAGTTATTACAAAATGAAAAACGAAATATAAATAGTTAATTTATTAAATTTTAATCTTTATACAAATCTTAGGTTTTTATTAATTTTATATTATTTAATAAAATTTTATTTTTTTCAAAATATCATTATCAATTCTGACATATTCATTACATGAGTTTTTTTAAAAATATCAATACACAAGATAACTTTGAAAAGAAATAACAGGTACTTAACAAATAATTATATTTCATCAATATAATAATTTTATTACATTAAGCATATTAATATATATTTATTTTTATATTTTTAATAACATTTATATGATATGTCCATTTATAAAACAATTATTTCTATATCATTGTGCGAGCCTTAAATTTAATTAATAATTTCCCAAAAAATAAAAAATAAATTATCATGAGTACTATAAATATTTTATCTTTCAAATTAATATTTATATTCAATGAAATATTTTAAAAAATTATACCTTAAAAATGAAAATCTTATCAAAAAATGAGTATGAAATATTAGAAATTTCATAATCTAAAATACTATAATAGATTTAAATCCTTCTATATGGACCAAAAATTTCATAAAATCTTTCCAAGGATTATTTTGGTTTACAATATTTCATAAAATAAACATAAGACATGAGTTAGGGTAACATTACAATGTTTATAATACAATTTTTTTTCTAAATTACCTGATTTTCTCTTAATTGTGGTAATTAAAAAAACTTTTATTACTATCCATATTATCCAAAAATAAAATGAACCTATTTAGTAAATTTAGAACTTATCATTCCAAATATGGAATCCATTTTTCAATATTCAAAACACAAATTCAGATAAAATTAATTTAAAATTATTCTTATACATGGGGTGAGAAAATGAGTTATTAAAGTGAAAATGTTCAATGGATTGAACCGTTTTTATATCCAAATTCATTGTAAAAATGAATCCAATGACATAAATTGGATAAAATGATATAATTTTTATATATTTATAATTTAAAATTAATCAAAAATATAATTTAACAAAATAAATTATAAATAAAAAACTATTATCAATTAGAATTAATTATTTTCCCACTATTCATAAAAACATGAAACATATAATAAAAATAAAGAAAAATAAACAAAAGAAAATTTTTATATTACCTTTTAAAATAAGAATTTTATTTTTTAAATAAAATTTATAAAAGTGTCCAAACATGATTTAAAATAAGTATACCTTCAAAAGGTGGTAAACTATCATTTTACAAAAAATATAAATTATATACGTAAAATTGGATTTCTTGTTATATTGTGTATAGAAAATTTGTAGGATGAATTTTAAAAATTAGATTAAAATAAATTATATACAAATTTTATAATATAGTTTATAATATCAATTCCATGAAATCTAATTATTAGGTTATAATAATATTTCATTATTCATTTAAGCTGGGTGTTGCAAGAAACAAAAGTTTTCCAAAATATTATCATTAAATAGATGCATACAATAAAATCTTGGGGTGTTACAGTGGGAATTTTGGATGTTTCATTTCCTAAACTTCTTCTTTGGTGGCATTGACTAGAGGAACTCGTGGATCTTACTTGATGATATTCATCAATAAGGACCATGAAGGGATATACTAATTTGGTTGTATTCATGGAGTTATACTCATTCCCATCGTTAGAGGGGTCTTCCATTAATAGGTAGTCCATGGGAATTATTCCTATATCAAGATTTATGAAGTCCCAGATCATATGTGATGTATTTAGTGTTAGTGGGAGACTCTACTTTCCTTTGTACCATTAGCGCCTTCACTTCTGAGATGTAGAAGGTTATGAGGTGGACATAGAAGAGTTATCAAGGAAAGTCATGAAATCTTCCAGAGGTTTAGACTAGCCAAAACTAGCATAGATAATGTTTTGGTCATGAGAGACTACCTTGTGATCCAATAAGTAATCAAAATTATGATTAATGTAGTTGCAAGTATCCTTCACTCACCATTTTTATCATTACCAAGCTCAGTGGAGATGTGTGTTACCTCTATTGTATATTAGATAACATGAACAAGGTAATATCCACTTGGTCCTAAGTAAAATCCCTAAAAACATTTAATTGTTTATTTTTATTTCTAATGGTCATCGAATAAGTTAATTGGTAATGGAGATCAGTACACTCGACTTCTTGTGGCTTAATTCTCATCTTAAGATTTTGCATCCCCAATTATAGGGAACTGGGGAAATAATCAAGTGCTTATGCATATTTGAAACTATATGTCTAGTTTATCAGGAATTGTATGGTAACTCGTAAGGAGAAGGGCCTTGATAGGGATATAAGTCCTAGAAATTGGTTGGAGCAACAATATATCATCTAGGAATTTGTGCTTGATTAGGCGGGGTTTGACAATTGTGTACTGGATCAGGTTATTCTTGATGATGCTATTTCACTTGGCATGATTCTTCTAGCTAAGGGGAAAATAGATTTAGTAGCTCAAGGGACTCTAAAATTATTGTAGTGGTAGTCTATTTAATGTTATTCTTTATTGCATGATTAGGGATAGGAAATCATTATGCCTTATATACCTGATTCGAGGATTCCTCTAGACACATTTCCTTGTTAGTGAAATCCCACAACCCACATGGGATGTTTTGATTTGTAAGGGTTTGAAATAGATCATTATTTATGTTCCCAATACAAAATTTAAGTAGCTTCAGTTGTTCTAGTGGAATATTGATTCATTATGTGAGCCACTTCCATAGGGTGCATAATTTTACAACTCACCAAAAATGTTTTTTCTTGTACTTGAAATGTTTATCAAAGATTTGTTTTTGTGGTGGAGATGAAATGGTTGATAATGTTCTTATAGAGGTATTCCAAAACAATAATGGACCCTTTGGATAAATAGATTCACCATGTGAAGGAATTCCCTTCCTTTTTTGGGGTATGAAACATCAAATCATGGATTCCTCCTGTTTCTATGGGGTTCCAAACAATGGCCGCCACCTTGAGATGAATCAGACCCTCATGTTGTGTGTTACTCATCCCAATGAAAGTTGAAAATATAGGGTGACAAAAATATAGGGGTTATAGAATCTTATATACCCATGTTGTATAATGATTTTAATTTGTTGGTATAATCAAATTTTGGGACTTAAGGGCATCAAGGATATATATTAGAATGGTTATAAAATCTTCTTGGTGTGGGTGCCTATCATGAAGTTGATACATGACCACGTGTTCATTGAATGGCTCATCAACATGGTATATAGGCTCGATGGCTGATGTGGTGGCTCGATATGCGTACCAAGGAAGGTTATCTGACTACATGGCCATCTTTACTGACTCAAATCATGGTTTCATTCATTTAAATTTAGAATTTACTCTATTGGGTTGTGTGAGATCACCGAGATCAACTAGGACAAACTATCCATGTATTACTTCTGTTTTAGACTTAAGATAAGGACTATTATACATTAAAGGAGTTCTATGATAATGGAACTACTCAACATAGATTTCATCCATGTTATTTTTCTTATCTATGTCCTACTGGAGTAGGGCATGAGTAGCTGGATCAATCTCTTTGTTCTGTGAAATGTCACATTGATCATAGGGATTGATATGTCACTCTCCCTTGTTGGTAGTCACATCAATTTCAATGATGTGGAGGTATAGATGATAACTAGTTCCTACCTTTTATAGTGGGTACAAACACATGTATGGTGGTCTACCCGATACATCATTGCCCCAAAAAGAAGGTATTCCTCATCAAACCCTACATTGAAGTCCCTCTTATAATGTAACATTGGGATGTACATATTCACCATAAAAATAAAAATGGGAAATTCTTTAATATAAATTTGTTGTTTTTTTTGTCATATGATAGGAATTAAATGGATAACATAATATTATCCCTAACCATGGATCTAAACAAAAGAAGACACATCTTCATATATTCTGTATAGCATTGTGAGGCTCTTGATGCATTTTTATTAGTGGGTTGGTGGTATCTAGGTGATTCACAGTACTGAGCAACTAGGAGAGATTAAAAATTAGACATTTTATAGTACTGATCAAAATCATTTTATATCCCCTAGCTTCCTTTGTAGAGAAATTTATGGTCACATAGGTAATGAAAATCATCCAAATAACCCGATTGAAGCACTCAACCTGGGCCTTAGTGAGGGACTTAGGGATGTCAAATATAGATGTTTTAGTCATCTATAAAACCACCACCAATTAATCAGTAGCCATAGTATCCCATAGGATTTATTTCTCTGAATTATGGCCCTACTCTGTAGTAGACCAATCATTTTTTCCCTGGCTAAGAGATTGGTGATGGCACTTTTGTGGATTGGTGTAGAGGTTGGATATTTGTATGATGATTAGCTGTGTGATTTTACTATTTTCTATATGATGGGTCAAATCTCTAAAGTCTTCCAAACCACATCATCCCATCCTTGAAAGACTGGGCTCACACAATGACCTCATGTGTGATATCAATAACACTTTTTGGTGGCTCAACAAGATTGTTGTCATCTATCCCATTATAGAACAATTATCCAGGATCATTGATGGTGGTTGAGAGGGAAACTGATTATGATAGAGATGGTATCACCATGAGACCCTAGAATGGAGAAAGGACTTACTCCACCTTTAAATACATATCAAGTTATTTGGGGATCATGTGAATATCACCTTCTGGGAAGATGGAATTCTCCTTCCAGGACCCTTCCCCTGACATTGATGTTGACACATGGGGTGAATGTTCCATCATTGAATCACATTAATCCATGTAATTTTAGTGGTGGAAATTATTGATGATCACTTTGAGAATCCCTATATTTTTTATTCTGTGGTGGAAATTCTCCCTTCATCCCAATGATGGTTCTTCAGTGTATATAAATTCTTCATCAGATGATGGGCCTCTGTGATTGTGGGTAATGGAATGTAACGACCCGAAATTTTAAATAAATCTTGTTTCCTAATTTTATGTGTTATTTTATTTTATTTTTATACTCAACAAAAATGTTTCATTTGATAACATTCGTATAATTAAAATGAGACTGTTGGGTTTTGATTGTTATTTGACCACTGGTCAATATGACCACTGGAAACTAAATGTTTTGACTATTGTCTCTAAATACAAGCAATCTTGGTTAATTAATATAGAAAGAAGATTCGATGGCCTCACCCAGTAGTCTTGGACCTATCGAAGCCCATCTAACAGAACTTGGGAAGGAGGTAGCACCACTGGGATTTGCTCTGGACCAAACCCAAGCTGAACTTCATCGTGTAAAGCTAGAACGGGATCACCTTCGCGAGAAGTTCAAACTGATAGAAATTACTACTCGTGCGATGTTGGCCGAGCCTCCCTCGGATTCTCTCACCTTAGCACACCTTACACTTAGGTCCTATGCTGGTGTGATAAGGGGCTATGTAAGGAGACCGTAACTGCCTTGTGTAATCCTTTGTTTTAAATAAAAATTGGGATTTCTTCTTATGATGAAGTTTATGAATTTTCAAATGACCGGATAAATATAATATGCATATTTTTGATGAATTTTAGAAAAATGATATTTTAAAAATGGTTGTTTAAACCTTAAATAACTAAAAATGTGTAATGATTTTCGAAAAATGGTCTTCTACAATTATGTTCAGTACGAAATTTAGAGACTAATAAGATCAACTTAATTTTTGATGAATAGTAAATTATGAATAGTGATTTTATGATTAGGATTAGTTATGTGTCCAAATGGATTAGTAATCTCGCTTAAAGAAAGTATTAATATAATCTAGGCACCTTGATTAAGTAATGTGATTCAATAAAATGGTTAAATAACGGTTTCATAAATTATTATTCAAGTTTTAGTTTTTTCGGGTGAATAGTTTTTTTTAATTAAAAATTAAATTAAAAATATTTAGAAAATTATTTTTATAAAATGGATTTCATTTTTGAACTCAGAGCACCGATATTATGTTATGGTAATTTTTGGGGTTTTTTCTGAAAAAAATGAATTTTCAGTGAATAGTGTATTTATTTAAAAATAAATTTAAAAATATTTAGAAAATTATTTTTATAAAATGGAGTTCATTTTTGAAATCAGAGCATTGATATTTGGTTAGTGTGAAATTTTGGGATTTTTCTGAGAAAGTTGAATTTTCAGTGAATAGAAAAAATGCAGTTTTAGGGTTTCGGTATGTTTAATGACATCATAGCTATGTCATGATGATGTCATGAGATATTTTAAGGGTTGGCTGGCCAAGGGTGATGAATTATTGTTTTTTGGGCCCCATGTGGCCTAACTCCAAGGTAAATGCCAAGGGAGAGCACATGGGTTTGAGAAAAGCACATGTGAGGTGTCCCTTTGCCATTAATGCCTTGTCCCCTCACTTTCCCTATAAATACCAAGCCATAATCTCATCCATTCGACTCCCCACTCTTCCCCCAACGAATTTATGGTCTCATTACCTCCCAAGGAGTCTTCCCAAGGTGCCCCCAATCCCTCAAGGTCCAAACCTTTGAGTTTCAAGAGTCACGTTTTAAGGTAAGGGATCCGACCTCTCTCTTTCATTTCAAGTAATCTCTTTGATGTCATTCCTTTTATTCTCCATGTTCTTATGTTGAAGGATGTTCTTTTATACTCCTCTTACTGCCCTTTTCATGTTAATATAATGAGAGATCCCCTCTTACCCTCATTATTTCATTTTGTGATGTTTTAAGTGGCGTCGTTAGGCTGCCGGAATTTTTGTAACGGATTCTTGCTCCCTTCTCATTTTTCAAGATCTATTTTCCTGTAAAGTATTTCAAGTTCCTTTTTTGTGTTGGGGTATGATCTCTAAATTTATCATACTGATATTTTATGATCATATGATGAGAGACCCCATTTGATCTCTTCAATTCAGTATTTTGAAGTTTTAAGTGGTTCTTCACCCTTCTCGTTTTGAAGTTCTACTTTCATGTCAATTCTTTCAAGTTCCTTTTTTTATGTTGGGGTATGATATCTATATCTATAATACTGGAATCTTATGTTAATATGATGAGAGACCCCATTTGATCTCTTCAATTCAGTATTTTGATGTTTTAAGTGGTGCCGTTAGGCTGCCGAATTTTTAAGTGGTTCTTCACCCTTCTCGTTTTGAAGTTCTACTTTCATGTCAATTATTTTAAGTTCATTATTGTTATGTTGGGGAATTATCTCTATATCTATCATACTTAACTCTTATGTTCACACGATGAGAGACCCTATTTTATCTTTTCAAATCATTTTTGTTGAAGTTTAAGTAACACTGTTAGGCTGTCGAACTTTCATAAGAGAAATCTAATTTTTGTCTTCCGTCCATGTTTTTCATTTCAAATGGTATGTCCTTTAAATTTCATTACCATGATCATGTATCATTCTTATTCTGTCCATATACTATATTATGGGTCATTTATGAATGTTTGACCCATTTTACCTCTCTTTTTAATGTCTTCTAAAACCTCGTAACATAGCCGTTAGGCTGCAGAATTTCCGTCTCAAAATGTCTCTCTTTTTTTCTAAAGTTCATTTATATTATTAAGTGAATAATCAAAGCTCTTTATTCTAAAGTGTTATTCACATATATATCAAAATTTTCTATTTTAAATTCATGGATTTAAATACATGAGACCCACCTTCCTTTTCTGTGGGTTTTAATGTGCCGTAAAGATCATGTCTTTAAAGCAGTTTTTAAAACATTATGATTATGAAATGAAACCCATTTATTTTATGCTATGTGGGTTATTTATGAAATGTTTGATGATGATATATGTGGCTCACATGATAATAAAGTCAAATTTAAGGGTGCGCCCTGATAGCGCTCCAATGCATTGGGTAATGATGTAACCACTAGAGATTACAATTTTCACGATACCTTGGTGAATAACCTTGGTAATTTTCAAATGACACCTTGGGGATGGACCTTGGTGATATGTTCATGATTGTCTATGTTAAATGATGTAGCCACATATTCAAGTTATGAAAATGTTATTTTTATTATGATATGCCACATGATTTTTTTTATCATGCCTTAAAGTTCTTGTTCATGTCATAGTTCATGTATCTCAAGTTCACGTGTTAAATGTTTCCCTTGTTTCCCTTACTGGGCCTTCTACTCACCCTTTCATTTGATGTATGCTCCCAGGTTATGAGATGCAGTAATGAACCTAGGATGAACATGAGGAGAAGCCTTTCAAGTGTTTTAGAAGAATGTTTTATGTTTTCATGTTTTATGTTCCTAGTTTCCAAGACACTAAACCTTAAAGATCCTCAGTTTTGTATAATGTAATGAACATTTATGTGATAAAAAGGTGGGATGCTATAGTTGGTATCAAAGGATAGTTTGGTTATTTGTGGAAATTAGGATATGAAAAATCTAGGAAGAACCCTATAGAAAAGTTTAAATATAGGAAATCTTCCTGGTATTTTGGTGAGTATTGAGTAAGGGGTTTCCAAGCAAATACATCCCTATCTGGATACGAGCAGGTAGAGGTGGCTCTGGAACAGATGTACATAGGGGTAAAACCCGAAAACACCGCTTTGGGCTAGACTCGAATGGGAACTGGTACACGACAATGGGCCTTGCTGCACTCTTGGTTACGACACTCCCGGGGGATATGCTTTGGTAAATTCATAAGCTTAGTATGAACCATTATTAAAGGAACAAGGATAAAACAAAATAAGGATTCACATAAGAATATATGATCATGGATAACCTAGATTGGAACCTAGGGGATCACAAGTTAGGATATACTTTTATTCTACATGTTTATCCTTTTATGCTTAAATTTTCCTTTTCATGATTATTAGCTAAGTAAATAAGCCCCTAATTATAGTTTCTTTTCTTAGTTAATGGTGGGAAATGGAAGAACATGTCCCATAAACCAATGTGATAGGAAATGCGATGATTGTCGTATTAATATGACAGAGGTGATTAGGGTATTAAAAGTTTATTATTATTTTGGAATACGTTCACTATTTTAGGGACCCTATATGATCGAGATAAATAGATTACTATGGTATTTTCATTGAGTAGTAAGGTTGACTTATATTTTGAATAATCGATAAATTTATGGTGGACTTATAGTAATTTAGGCTACTTATGGGAATGATTAACCTATCATGGGTAAAATATGTTTAGTTTAGATGTTAGGAGTGGTTGATGTTGTTCGGAGATGAACAATGAAGTTTATTTTGGAAGACTATGTTATCAAATCCTTCTTGTATTTGGGTTTCAATCTTAGTTTGTTTTATTTTGGGGAATTTTAAGGACCGTTATTTATGGGATGGTCTATGATGAACTTTGGGTAGTACCATGGAACTTTGAAGATTTAAAAGTAGTTTCCATTCCTATGGGATTCTTCCTTTTTGAAGAGTTGTTTAACCTTACCCTTTCAGTTTTTGATAATTTTTAAAGATAGAAGAAATAAATAGTTAATCTTTTGGGGATTATGTGATTCTCTAGAAGATTATTCTTGTGTTTTGATGAGACAAAGTAGTTTTGAGTGCTCATCGTTTGGGAGAAAAGATTAGTTTTGGTAGAAACTTATTAAAAGGTGAAACTCTACATGAAGGTAGATATATTTCCTTATGTTCTTATTCTATGTTGTAAATGAATTCCTCAAAATTATGAAAAGGAACGTAAAACAAAAACGTTGTTGGTTTACGTTTCCTACTAGGTAATCAAAGATTGTTTACACACATCATAAGTTTGGGATTTTCTTATGGTTAACTTTCTCCTAATCATGTTCTCTGTCACTCTCCCTCAGAACATGAACCTTTGTTTTCTCCTCCATGTCCATATTTTCCTACATGAAATCCTAGTGTGGGCTAACTCGGTTGACCTTCGTACTTCCCTTTCTTTCTTTTAAAGTAATAGTTTTACTGACTCATTTTCCGATGTGGTACTTTCAATGAAATTTCAAAACCTAATTTTTTTAAAAAAATTGCGAGGAAACAATTTCTTAAGGGGGGAAGATTGTAACGACCCTAAATTTTAAATAAATCTTGTTTCCTAATTTTATGTGTTATTTTATTTTATTTTTATACTCAACAAAAAAGTTTCATTTGATAACATGAGTATAATTATAATGAGACTGTTGGGTTTTGATTGTTATTTGACCACTGGTCAATATGACCACTGGAAACTAAACGTTTTGACTATTGTCTCTAAATACAAGCAATCTTGGTTAATTAATATAGAAAGAAGATTCGATGGCCTCACCCAGTAGTCTTGGACCGATAGAAGCCCATCTAACAGAACTTGGGAAGGAGGTAGCACCACTGGGCTTTGCTCTGGACCAAACCCAAGCTGAACTTCATCGTGTGAAGCTAGAACGGGATCGCCTTTGCAAGAAGTTCAAACTGATAGAAATTACTACTCGTGCGATGTTGGCCGAGCCTCCCTTGGATTCTCTCACCTTAGCACACCTTACACTTAGGTCCTATGCTGGTGTGATAAGGGGCTATGTAAGGAGACCGTAACTGCCTTGTGTAATCCTTTGTTTTAAATAAAAATTGGGATTTCTTCTTATGATGAAGTTTATGAATTTTCAAATGACCGGATAAATATAATATGCATATTTTTGATGAATTTTAGAAAAATGATATTTAAAAAATGGTTGTGTAAACCTTAAATAATTAAAAATGTGTAATGATTTTCGAAAAATGGTCTTTTACAATTATGTTCAGTACGAAATTTAGAGACTAATAAGATCAACTTAATTTTTGATGAATAGTAAATTATGAATAGTGATTTTATGATTAGGATTAGTAATGTGTCCAAATGGATTAGTAATCTCACTTAAAGATAGTATTAATATAATCTAGGCACCATGATTAAGTAATGTGACTCAATAAAATGGTTAAATAACGGTTTCATAAATTATTATTCAAGTATTAGTTTTTTCGGGTTAATATTGTTTTTTAATTAAAAATTAAATTAAAAATATTTAGAAAATTATTTTTATAAAATGGATTTCATTTTTGAACTCAGAGCACCGATATTATGTTATGGTAATTTTTGGGGTTTTTTCTGAAAAAATGAATTTTCGGTGAATAGTGTATTTATTTAAAAATAAATTTAAAAATATTTAGAAAATTATTTTTATAAAATGGAGTTCATTTTTTAAATCAGAGCATTGATATTTGGTCAGTGTGAAATTTTGGGATTTTTCTGAGAAAGTTGAATTTTCAGTGAATAGTAAAAATGCAGTTTTAGGGTTTCGGTATGTTTAATGACATCATAGCTGTGTCATGATGATTTCATGAGATATTTTAAGGGTTGGCCGGCCAAGGGTGATGAATTGTTGTTTTTTGGGCCCCATGTGGCCTAACTCCATGGTAAATGCCAAGGGAGAGCACATGGGTTTGAGAAAAGCACATGTGAGGTGTCCCTTGGCAATTAATGCCTTGTCCCCTCACTTTCCCTATAAATACCAAGCCCTCATCTCATCCATTCGACTCCCCACTCTTCCCCAACGAATTTATGGTCTCATTACCTCCCAAGGCGTCCTCCCAAGGTTCCCCCAAGCCCTCAAGGTCCAAACCGTTGAGTTTCAAGAGTCACGTTTTAAGGTAAGGGATCCGACCTCTCTCTTTCATTTCAAGTAATCTCTTTGATGTCATTCCTTTTATGCTCCATGTTCTTATGTTGAAGGATGTTATTTTATACTAATCTTACTGCCCTTTTCATGTTAATATAATGAGAGATCCCCTCTTACTCTCATTATTTCATATTGTGATGTTTTAAGTGGCGTCGTTAGGCTGCCGAAATTTTTGAAACGGATTCTTTCTCCCTTCTCATTTTTCAAGATCTATTTTCATGTAAAGTATTTCAAGTTCCTTTTTTATGTTGGGGTATGATCTATAAATTTATCATACTGATATTTTATGATCATATGATGAGAGACCCCATTTGATCTCTTCAATTCAGTATTTTGAAGTTTTAAGTGGCGCCGTTAGGCTGTCGAATTTTTAAGTGGTTCTTCACCCTTCTCGTTTTGAAGTTCTACTTTCATGTCAATTCTTTCAAGTTAATTTTTTTTATGTTGGGGTATGATCTATATATCTATCATACTGGACTCGTATGTTCATATGATGAGAGTCCCCATTTGATCTCTTCAATTCAGTATTTTGATGTTTTAAGTGGCGCCGTTAGGCTGCCGAATTTTTAAGTGGTTCTTCACCCTTCTCGTTTTGAAGTTCTACTTTCATGTCAATTATTTTAAGTTCATTCTTTTTATGTTTGGGAATTATCTCTATATCTATCATACTGAACTCTTATGTTCACACGATGAGAGACCCTATTTGATCTTTTCAAATCATTTTTGTTGAAGTTTAAGTAACATCGTTAGGCTGCCGAACTTTCATAAGAGAAATCTAATTTTTGTCTTCCGTCCATGTTTTTCATTTCAAATGTTATGTCCTTGAAATTTCATTACCATGATCATGTATCCTTCTTATTATGTCCATATACTATTTTATGGGTCATTTATGAATGTTTGACCCATTTTACCTCTCTTTTTACTGTCTTCTAAAACCTCGTAACATAGCCGTTATGCTGCAGAATTTCCCTCTCAAAATGTCTCTCTTTTTTTCTAAAGTTCATTTATATTATTAAGTGAATACTCAAAGCTGTTTCTTCTAAAGGGGTATTCACATATATACCAAAATGTTCTATTTTAAATTCTGGTATTTATATACATGAGACCCACCTTCCTTTTCTGTGGGTTTTAAAGTGCCGTAAAGATCATGTCTTTAAAGCAATTTTTAAAACGTTATGATTATGAAATGAAACCCATTTATTTTATGGTATGTGGGTTATTTATGAAATGTTTGATGATGATATATGTGGCTCACATGATAATAAAGGAAAATTTAAGGGTGCGCCCTGATAGCGCTCCAATGCATTGGGTAATGATGTAACCACTAGAGATTACAATTTTCACGATACCTTGGTGAATAACCTTGATAATTTTCAAATGACACCTTGGGGATGGACCTTGGTGATATGTTCATGATTGTCTATGTTAAATGATGTAGCCACATCTTCAAGTTATGAAAATGTTATTTTTATTATGATATGCCACATAATTTTTTTTATCATGCCTTAAAGTTCTTGTCCATGTCATAGTTGATGTATCTCAAGTTCACGTGTTAAATGTTTCCCTTGTTTCCCTTACTGGGCCTTCTGCTCACCCTTTCTTTTGATGTATTCTCCCAGGTTATGAGATGCAGTAATGAACCTAGGATGAACATGAGGAGAAGCCTTTCAAGTGTTTTAGAAGAATGTTTTATGTTTTCATGTTTTAAGTTCCTGGTTTCCAAGACACTAAACCTTAAAGATCCTCAGTTTTGTATAATGTAATGAAAGTTTATGTGATAAAAAGGCGGGATGCTATATGGAACAATGAGGACTTCTACTTTGATTAGTTTAGATCTATTGAGGGACTCCTTATCGTCTATTTTCATAATGAGGAGTAACTCCACTCTGACTGTCATATGAGTGGTGAGTCTAACACCCATATCCTAGTTTCTTTGAGTCAGTACACAAGGACTGATTGATTTAGCTGCCATGAAAAAACTAGATACAAACATAAGTTTTACAATACATATTTAATTCAAAAACAAAATAGTGTCTCCTTCGTAAACAACCATATTCATTAGACTATCCCAACATTTCAATCATAATATACTTCTCCACATCCTAGGTGAAAATATAACATAATAAATGGGTGAACTTAGATTGTCAGTAAGGATAAGAAATATAAAGGATGGTATCATTAATAAGAATAAACTTTTAAGGTAAGGTATAAACATAAACACATGTATTTTATCATAATATTTTGCATAATATAGAAACAATAAATCAAATAATTCCATTTAATATTCACATATATATTCTACTAGTAGAATAATCACATGAAATATACATAACTAATCATAGGATGAGGAAATTTATAATGTTGGACCTCATAACCATACCATCATGGCCTTGTTAAAATACCCTTAATATACTATTAAGGCATTATTCCATGACAATAGTTTGTCTCATTAGACATATCAATGCATTGAGGGGCTATAGATGGCCTCACTCATCACTTACTAAGTACCATGCATTCCCCTTATGAAAAGGTTGAACATGACCTAAACATTTTTATTAGAACTAGCATAAAAAAATTTATTCCATTAACCATAAACCATGAAAGGTATAAAAATACCATATACACATTCAAACACGTCATAAAACCTTCAACACCTTTTTAATGTTGTATCATTATAAATCAACCACAATCAAGTATAAAATCTGACAAGGGATGTTGAAAAAGATGAAAATAATTTAATAAATTCATTAAAACTCTTTGAGATATATGTCCCTTTTTAGAATTGAATTTATTTAAATGCATCACAATTATAAAATAAAACATTAACTTTTAAAATAACCACTTAATATGTAATTTGAAGATTCAATGTTTTAAGTCATCATAACAGAATAAAATGATTTCCCACACCGTATAAGTTAAAAAAACATTATTTCCTTAATTTGTCAAGAAGATCATAAACTACATAGTTTGGAAAGAAATAAGAAGATTCTTTTAAAAATATTTTATGAAAAGTAAAACATGGGAAATATTTATTCAATAAAAAGTCCATAATATTTTGAAAATAATTTAACAAAACATGGATATAGATGATAAGGTTGTCCCCATAGATACTTGTGTATAAATAGTCTTGTATAATAAAGATATTGCGAAATTAACCCTTACCTTATATTTTCCTTTAGTTGAGCATGGGTAACCCTAATGTATAATGGTAAAAAATGTTATTAAATTATACCAGGACCATATAAATATTTATTATATCATATATGATCCACTTATTTCATATTGTAATAATATTTCTATATTATCGTTGTTTCGGGTGTTAACTGCTTCATTTTCCCATTACAGTTTTGTAATGTTAGACATGTTTTTTATGCATTGGATATATCTTATTCATATCCAGTGACAAATTAATTTCATAATTATTCTTTTTTCCTTATCATATTTATTTTATAATCATTCCTGAATGGTTAACATAGAGAATGAATCTAATCGCGTCTTGGAGACAGTAGGTCAAGGTATGCACGAGCGACTGTATGATTCCCTTAAGGGTTAAATGGTCTAAAATTGGATGGTATATTAATTATAAAGAATATTTATAATGTTATACTAAATATTTATATGCATTATACAAATTAAAACACCCATCCAACCAATGTAGTGTTGAATAGAAAATTACACCTCAACGTGGATATGGTAAGCCATACGTACGCACACATTGTGATGTTGTTATTCATATGATGGGTAAAATGAGGAATATGGTATTCCCATGATTATAATAACATGTTATGATTTATATGATAATTTATTTTTTTACTTTGATATGAAAAAACATAGAAATGGGATGTGGAGGAAGAAAATATCATTGAAAAATGTGATAAAACAATTACATCTTTTTTGGATGTCTCATTCTGGTTTTCAAAAAATTAATTTGGATGGCTTTCAACCCAATGTGTGGAATCTAGGATGAATAGATGGATTTTGGGAGAGGAATAGGGTTGGGTTTGGCATATCCAATGGGCATTGGAGGTGTTAATTAAATAGAAGGATGTGTTCCCTTTCATAAGAGAGGTGAGGGAAACTTTTCAAAGATCTTAAAATATTAATGTTCTACAAATTGATTTATGGTTTAGATAAGATAAAATGTGATTTATTTCGGCAATATTATGTTATGGGTTGAATTCAAGTTAGAAAATTAATTTTAAACATGTTGATGTTATGAAATTATTCTTATCTTTTGGGTTAAACCCTTAGTTAAATAGTTTTACTCTTACCATCTATTCTTGTTTTTTTACACTATAGGTTTAATATAGTTACTATAAAATTCAAAAAGAACACAAATTGGATAATACTAAAACATTTCATATTTAAAAATATAAAACAAACAAGATAACATTGAATCAATACCACTAACATGTCACTAAAATGTCTATGGTATCTATAAAATTAGTGGATGTTAATAATTAAAAAAATTATATTTATTTTAATAGTTTCAATAACATTTAATTGATTCCTCCTTTAATAATACAATTACTGCATCATTATTATATCTTTACCTACATTAATTATTTTTTTCCTAAAATTTTTGAAAAAAACATTATGTATAACCTAATATTAATAATGTTTCAGTTATTAAAATTTGAATATGACATTTTTGACTCTTCATTAAATAAATATTAAAAGAAATTAATCTAACACAAGTGGCTTAAAAAATATTAATTTCAACCTAAGGTTGATTTCGGATGAAAAAAACTAATCCAATGAAATTAAGATAAGTATTAGGGTAATATAATATTATTATAAAATAAATTCTATCTTTAATTACACTATATTCATTTAACTATATTAAATAAAATCCTAAAGATACTATTAACCAAAAATTATGTTGATAATATTTTTCCACATTTATCATACGTATTATAAATTTAAATTTCCATATTTCAAAAATTTAATTCATAGATGTGGTAAAATTACCTTTATTTCTAAACTGGAGTTGTTCTTAGAAGGCTTGTAAAAGAGACGTTCATAAGTTCAATATTTTTTATAACTTATTATCTTATAAAAATGATTCAAATGAACTAAAATTTACTAATATATGAATAATGTAACTATTTTCACATTAAAATAAACAGAAATTAATATAATTTTGTAAATTAAAAAATGAGTTTTTAATAATAATCTAGTATTTTTAACTGTTTATCAAAAATTGAACCTTTTTAGAAAATTACCAAAATTTCCCCATAAGAAAATTTAGATATTCTGATGTCCAAAATTAATTTTATTTTGAAAAATGAAAATTTTAACTTTCATAATTTGGTTAATACTATTCATAACCCTTTTTTTAAACAGAAACTTTGAATGGTCCTAGTGCACTCAAACATGATGTTGTGTATAGCACAATCTGAAAAAGGAAGTGTGTTGTGAAAGCTTAAGGTGTTACAGTATGGACAACCACTCTAGTTGTTTATGTAAAATGGATGAATTCTACTTATTTTTTATGAAACATGGGGAGGACCTCCATGATAACTGATAGTAATTTTATGAGGAGGACCATTGTACGGGTTTCTTGAAGTGTGAGGAGGACCTTCACAGTGATTGAAATGGACATGGGGAGGACCTTAAGATTTAAAAGATATATAATGGATAAGGCCTCTAATCATATTTCTGAATGCATTTGGAGGGCCTCATCTCCAGATATAGATAACATGGGGAGGGCCTCTATGTGTACATGTGAAGGATTGATGAGGACCTCCACTCTAGTTGGATGTGTCATGGGGAGGACCTTCATGCTTGTGGATGGTGATAGCTTAGGGAGGAACTCTAAACATATTGTCTTTTAATTGGTGAGGATCTTCGATATGATTGATATTATAGAAACAAGGGCATATGTATCATCTACGAATGGAATCAAGAGGTCCTTTGGTCTCACTGTCTGTGACACGGGGTGGACCTCCATGTTGAATGGTAGTAACAGCAAGGGGATGAACTCTACACACGTAATTGAAGTGGGGATGAGCTCTTCTTGGGTTAGTGACTATTCTGGGAGTACCTACAGATGAAAAACAATCATCATGGTTTGGATTATAATAGTTATTGGTGGTGTCACGGAATGAAAAGGTCAACCTAGCCTGTCAACAGAGCGGTTGAGGTATCGATCCTAATCGGGTGTAGATGGATCCCTTCTCATTTGTCACAGGAATCGGGTGGAATGTTCCTGTAGTAGCAAGGACTATTAGAGTCATGTATGATGGTGTGCCTTGTTCTGAATTATCCCAAGAATACCCTGAACAATGATTTCAAGTTGTTTGGACTAGGCCGTTGGAGCAGGTGTATAGTTCATCTATTATTCGTCTAGAAGGCCCAGTCATTATGGGAACTGATAAGGCAAGGTGGGATCTCTTCATGAGTCTCCTGTATAGTAGTAAAAACCTTGGTCACTTTGGAATACCCCACCTCCTTGGTGCAGTGGATTGATCAAATTTATATCTCTGAGGAGAGGCTTCCGATGTTTCCCCATTTTAAACAGGGAGTGGTTTCTCCTTGAGAAGCCCTTTTTTAAGGTATTTCTATTGGTCCACTAAACCCTCTAGATCCTATAGGTCCATATGCCTTGAAAATTTTCTCCATCCTTAATTTACTAAAATATGAGGGTGTCTATCACCATCATATAGAATATATTATAGGGTGAGATTGTGTGTGGGTGATCAATATTTGTAATCAGGTTTGAATTCATGGTCATGGTGGTGTTGTGCAGGATTTCAGCACTATCATTTCTCCTGCACCTATTTCTATGAGAATTGGGTGGCTAGTTTACAATAGCTTAGACCCTTAAATGAAAGAGGATTTAGATATCATTTTGGATACAAGGAATTATATTCTCAATTCCCCATCATCATTAAATATTATATGGAAGAAGAGAGAGATCCTCCTAAATGATTTCCCAAAAAGAAATTCCAAACATTTAACTACCCCAATTTATAATGAATTTGAATATGGCCTAGAGTTTTCTTTGAGATACATGGAACTATATAGAAGGATCAGGTGACATACTAATCTTCAAATGTCTCAAATTCTACAAGTCCCCATGTTGATGATAATATTTTTACATCAGGTCCACCATTTTTGTTTTAAATTATTTCACTGTGTGTCTGACATACATGTTAATGTGAAATGGAAATCATTGTTTTCCAATGTTCCTACTTCCCAATGAATGGTATATTTAATAAAATTTAATTGTGACATGTTCCCCTTAATTCAAATGGGACTGTGGTATTTCAGTTACTCCATCGATGGATTCCACCTGGGAAATTATATCCAAATCAGGGTTTTTCTCATAGAGTTAGGTTATTTTCATGGAACACATTCCAAGCTCCATCTCTTTGTAGACCCTTGTTAATTACACTTATTCTGTCTTGAAATTCTAGTGGGTCTTGATAGGGATAAAACCATATGTACAGAGTATAGTCACATTGGTAATCATAGTTATGTCTGGATATTGGGATCATTTGTCAAAAGTTTTCATCCACATAGGATTTCATGTCATGGAGAAATCATTGGTATGGTAGCCAAGGTGTCATATATTTATCATGATGTATCTAATGCTGATGGAGTGTCTCTTCTAAGGATTTCACCTCTGGTTTCCCATTTTGATCACGAGGTATGTATTTTGGATCATATTTTTAATATCTTTTGAAGTTTGCATGGTTTAGAAAACCCCATGGATGTGGGTCAAGAAGGTACATCCTAAAGAGGCCGCAATTCGGTTTACCATTAGTCAGAACTAAACCTCGAAGAGGAATTGTTTTTACCATATTTTAAAGACAATGATCAAAACTCACATAGTTTGATAATGTAGTTTATGGTCATGTGACTAGGTAGGTCCATTCAGTATAACGTCACTTTGTTATAAAACACGAAACATGGAAGGAGTATTGAAGATGGACTGTGTGGAGATTTTACATGAATTATTGAATTATTAATAATATTTATCTTGGGTTGAGTTGGTGTGGGCCTTAAACATAGAGCTACACAAATGACCCAAAGGAGATGTGGTCTCCCAATTGAGGGTCATGATCATAACAGGGTAATAGCAGGAAAAAATGTGGATTGTTGGAGATGTTGGGTTTGGACCTTAGAGAGGGTTCCTTTGTTTCCCGCTTAGTTTGGAATAAAATCCAATGTTTTTCTAACTGTGATGAGGCTTATACAAGAGTAGGATGACCAAAGGAAAATGTGTTCGGGGATAATGTCTTGAATATTCCCATTTGAAGGGTGGTTAGGGATTACATAAATGGAGAGGTCCCATTGAGGATATAGAGTAGATTTCATAGTGTAAACTAAGCATTATGACCATGTGAGTCATGAATATTGTGATTTTAAAGAGGAAGTAGAAGAATTGACATTTATGTTTTGAAAGATACATCAATGAGAGATTGTATGAGGATTATGCATGGAAGATATTGAATAAGTATGCCATTTAATGTGAGGTGGATCTAATTCCTTGTGTATAATATCTCATTCCTTTTGAGGGTGGGTGGTATGGATGTCATACCATTCCACTGACACATGATGTATCATGTGATTATTGCATAGGGTAATGAAATAGTTTAACATCATTTTTGGAGGATGTTGGTACTAACAAGTTTTACACCATACATATTATACATGTGGGACACAATCGTTGCCCCATTGGTTTACATGAAAATAGATCATAGAATTTTATAATGGGTATGACTTTAGCAATGTCACAGTATGATGAAGGGGAGGAGTGGTAAGTCATGAGTTCCATTTTCTAGTCCATAAATTGAGAAGAAATATGGGTTATGGTACCTATAATGAGAAGAAATAGGGGTTATGGTACCTATTCATGGAAGAAATGTTAATGGAAATTCATGAACATTAGGAATAATTGACACCATGTTAGGGACCATGAAGTAATTTCATGCATGTTTGGAGTGGTTAATGTATGAGGTGTATACAAATTATAAGTGTTGTGAACAATGTTGGCTCGAACCTGAGAATCTAATATAAGGTAAGTAAATGGATCTTCATGGATAGTCTGAGGTAAAAATATATTTTTCATGAAAGGATAGGGTTTTCATGTATAAATAGTCTTTGCATGCATCTAACACAGGTTGAAAGAGGTTGGGCAAGGATTACCCCATTGTGTAACCAATAATTAGTGGACACACATGGAACATGTCAAGAAAAAACCAGTTACATGGGTGTTACATGCATTCATATTTACAAGAAATATCAGTTTAACACGCATAAGGGTGAAACTTCATTTTTGGGAGGGGTCACACATGAATAGGGTGGAAAGTGGGCTTTTATATCTAGAAACAAATCATAATAGTGGACATGAAAGATTATGTGTTTGGAAGATCACATATGTGAATATTTTCCCACCACAATATTAACTGCATATTTATGGTGGAGCCCTTTACATCACCTTTGGCATGTAATATGAATCTTTGTGCGCATGCCTTATTTTTATCATGCAACACATTTTCCATGAGCTTACATGAATTTTCCATCCTTCTAGCATCGGTCAATGGAGTGAAAAATCATGATTTATATTGCGTGTAAGGGTATTTCATGCCTTTTTGGTGTCTAGTTTTCATAAATTGAATATTGCACACATCTCCCTCATCATTCATGGATCAACCCTTTTGGTCAGGATGCATGCTTCTTTTACCGAAAGTCGACTCTTCATGACATTAATTGATATTTTGGTAGCAGCGGTATGTTGATATTATAATTAATTGACATAAATTTTAGAAATTTTATTTCATTAAAACTATAAAACAATTGTAATTATTATGTCCTAATTATAAAATTATTTTTTAAAAAAAATTATGAAAAGTTTTATTTTACAATGAATGGTGAAAAATAATATTTTTATTAAAAATTCAATTATATTTTCATGTATTTACAATTCTTCATAATATTTTGGATTATTTTTAAAATTTATTTGGTATTTTGATAAAACAAATAATCTAATAAATGTTATTACAATCAAAAATATACATGAATTCGGTATAAAAATATTTTTATACATAAAATTTCATTTTTCTAAAAATTGGGTTTTTCATAAAATTGTGTATGTTTTATTATAAAATAAATAATGGAACATATTTGAATTAAATTGGATAAAATTTATTTCCTTTTTTAATTATATTATTTAAAATAATTTAATAAGGTCAACATAATTTTTTTTCATTATGAATAATAATAACAGTAAAAATATGTTACCATGGTTATGGTGGAAATAGGTTAATCAGGGGATAAACTAAAGAGATAAGGGTAAAATGACATAAATAATTGTCTAAAACCTATTTTATATCCAAATATATACAATATTACATCTCATATTATTAAATGGATATTTTATCCATTTTTTCTGAGTAATAAATTTATTTATATTAATATTTTTAAATAATCAATTTGGGTCTTCTCTATCACTTATGAAAGGGAACTCCATTTCTTTCCTCTACACACTTCAACATCCTTTATTTCAAAAAATACCTACCCAAATTAATTCCTAAAATTCATGCACACTTCTTAGAGGCATTTATCTTATTAGAATACCTATATAATAAGTCTTTATGTATAAACCTAAAAACATTTTTTGTTGAAGAGGTATAGTTCTAAACCAGTCTTCTTCATTTTATTTGTTCTCATACCTCATTGAAATATTATTTAACCATGATGAAATAATTAAATCAGTATATTAGATATCATTTTTTGTTATTATTTTAATTTCATAACTTTTATCCATCTCCACTTCCATCGAATTGGAAATGAATCCATTGTTTGTCTCTAAGGTGGACAATCACCTTGAAAATCAATGTAATTCTTTTTCCATCATTTTCTGTCACGATTGGTTTTAATTGTTGGATTAATGAATATATATATATGATATTCATGAAAATATTAAAGTCCTATAAATATAATATATCATATATTTTTATGAATTCCCATCTGAGAAAATTTGATAATGTTATTTGTGCATACACATTGATTACCCTGCTTAATGAAGCGTTTTGATTCATTTTTCATCATTGAATCATATGGATAGTGTGTAGAAGTTTATATGAAGAGAAAATAATATATATATATATATATATATGATATACTAATTATTATTTTAATATAAAATTATACTTACATTCATTCCATAATGCTCATTAAAAAATGAAAATGTATCTCCAGAATACGTACAACATACTATCTCAATGATTGTAATGTAATTCATATTTAAAAACCACAACTCATGGATTGGTTTAAAAGTATATTAATATATAATAAATGGTAACTATTATATTATTATGGTTATCTATATTATTTTAAAATTTCCTCTTTTTCCATGATTGACATCAAAAATTTGCTTTGAAATTATGAACCAAACATCCTCCAAACACACAAAGTGGAAATAACCGATTAAGTTATTATATATGATATTAAAATTTTTGAAATAAATTATTGAACTAAAATTTATTTAACCTATAAAATATTTCAATAGACTAAATAATTGATATAAGTTTCTTATATAGATATTAAACTACATACATATAAATTATGGACTTGAGGTGAGGGGTTTAATCTAAATTTAACTTCATTGAGTCATGCTATAATGTTTTAAAAATAATTTATTTTATATGGTTTATATAATTAATTTTAACTTTAATATAATGATTCATTCATAATTCATTGTATATTATGATAAAAATCAGATTATTTTGTCCAAGGGGATTTGACTTGAATATTACCATGTGGTAAGGATTTCTTTACTCAATATCCCTTTATTGGGTTATATAACATAATAATTTATTATATTATTCAATAATAATGTGTGGAATTACCATTGATTCACCATAGGAATACATTCAACAGGAAACCCCTCTATCATCAAGATTAAGAAACTAACACTATTGAAATCCCCAGATGACGACGTGGTAGAGTATTCTATGATAGACACACCCAATGACCAATTTCAAACCAAAAGGAATAGTCCATCCACAAACCATAGAAATTGAAGTAACACCATAATTTTCCAAAACTGTTGAACCAAAATAGCTAGGGAAAACCATCCTGGATGTACAATAAGAATTTGGAAAAACCTTGGCATCGATGTAGGAAATTGAAAAACCGCATATGGAAGAGATCAGCCACAATAAGGAGGATACCACCAGAACTCCCATTGAGCCACTGTGATTGATTCCACTAATAAAATAGAGCACCGCAATAGATCTACCAACACTCAAGCATCCAACACTGTCCAAATCACTATATAACCTATCACACCTTGGCACAATGGAGTTAGGAATAAATGATCAGGTCGAAATTGAAGAAGAAACCTAGGATAAGTATAACCATATAGGATTAGCATCAGTCTAAAATGTTGACAAAAATATGATACATGAATAGACTCATATGAAGATAGTGAAAAACATTTAATTTAACAATGATAGTGCTCCATAATTTTTAACCACTGGATTGAGAACTAGGAGGCATCTCATGTCGAACATCCACTAAACAGAACTACAAAAGGCTTCATCACAGTCATACCAAAAACATGTGAGGTCATATCATGTGTAAGATAAATGATCTAGAATCTGGTTCCATCAGAAGAGGGTGAATGAATGTGCGTATTTCAATATTTTTTGATGTTTTTGTATCAATGTTAACTCTTTAGTACTCAAAATGGGTCAAACCATTAGTTATAATGGCATCCTTATTTATCCTCCTCTAGTAAGACTATATTTTTCTTTCATATCTATGAATTATAAGATCTTGTCAAGAATTTTATTTAATATTATTTAAATACTTTTTATATTTTTTTATCCATGTAATAATTTTTTAAAAATTGATTGAATGTAATATTTATATTGTTTTTTGAACAATGTTAATTTTAATTATGGTGTGAAAAAACCCATTAATTTACTCATTATAGATTAAACATAATTTCCTTCCTTCAAAATTTCTCAATGCCTGGAACATTTATTTAAAATATCCCATATCTATATAATAAGAAAATTATTTTCCAAATATTTTATAAATTGTTTTTTAAGTCATTTTCAATGATTAAAGTCTCTTTTCATCAAATATGTTTTTAATGATGTATTTACGGTATTTCTATTCAAAAAACACTATGACCCTTGATTTTTCATATACTTCTTAACGAATATGTGTTAATGACATGTTTTTTATTTTTATTATAGATAGATTATCATTATTTCAGTGATATTATCATAGAATCCATCTCATTTCCATTTATAAATCAATATTCGAAATAAAAATGGTATTTCATATATTGAAAAAAATGAAATCTCTCATTTATTTTTTTACGGTTCTTGTAGTTTTTTATGATGAACAGAGGGCCTGATATATCCCATGATGATGGGTGAGACTAATATATCTCTATAATTAATTGGGTTAATGGAAAGAGTAAACCACCTATAGGATTATCCTAATAGATTTTGGTAATTTAATAGGAAGTTTATTATGCTCAAGATACATATTGTAAAAGTGAAATGAAAATATTTTTCCAATTTAAAAACATGTTTTCTTTATAATTACAACAATTTATAATGGATCCATTACATAAGGAATGTTTTCACATAGCTTATGATCATTGAATTATATGACTCTTGTTTTATGATAATGATTTATTCCTTGTATCTTTCTATATGATTTAAATTTTTATGGGTATGAGTTCACTTGTGATATGATCATGCACTTTGATTGTGTCATCATACCATTATGTTCATTTTCTTCTCACTAACAAAATTTTATTATTTTATTTCGTAAGTTTGTTATTACTATGAATTTGAGATCACTCGTGTAATTTTTCATTTTTCAAAAGTTGTGTAGAAAGGTTTTCAGTAAGTAATAACTATTAATATTACTGGATTGGGATAACATAGTAATAGATTATGTATATTTTTATAAACTAGTTTTTTAAGTACCCATATTTTTATGTAATATTTTTTTCTAATTCAATAAAAAATAATGCCTAAATTGTACTTCGGAATCCATGTGATAAAATATTATAGTTTTATGTTTTAGTTTTTCAGGGGATAAAATTGGGTATTGTTTATCTATATCAAAGCAAGAATTGTAAAGATTATGTTATAGAACAAAATCATTTATTGTGGGTTTGAGGCAGTTATAAAAGGTGTACTAGGACAAAAAGATGTTTTTTAACATTAAATTTATAAGAAATTTATGAATTATAATTACCACAGACATAATATTATTTCATTATTGATTTTTTTATCAATAAATCCTTTTTTGGGTTTTATCATCATAATTCCAAGAATATACAAAGTATAATAACTCCATTGATAGTCCATATAGGTTCCTTTATCTCTAAATAATGCCGATAGAATATTTGGTTCTTGCACTAATGATCTGGTTTCCATTGTGATCTTTTTCTTGATCGCATCCCAATCCTCAGGTCTTTATGGATTACCTCTATATTTCTCTTTTTATTAAGAGGTACGAGTATGATGAAATATCATTGAATTGATAGGATATCAAGATATGATCATACTAGGGAGAATTATATATGGATATGATGTTTTGTTATCAACACATATGATTTAACATAAAATTATAAACATTAAAAGTGATATTTGATAGGTATATAAAGAGGTGGGGTTTAATATTGATAATTTCACAAAGGCCCATAATCAAATAGTAAATATAATATATTCAACATTCCATTAAGAATAATAATAATATATTATTATTAATATTATTAAATTTTTTAATATGCGAACTTATGTAAAATAAATATCATTTGAATGAGATAAATAATTCTTTATGTATTTAATTGATATTTGAATGAATAATATTTCAATTACTGTCCATATAACATGCCCCATCAACCTTTTTTTATATTTACCAAACAATTAAAAGCACTAAATGTGTGATCCTCTGAGTATCTTTCTCTGTGGAATTTGTTGGGATTTTATAAACTCCAATATCCACATCTAGAAGAATTTAAGGGTTTCCATAGTGATAACAGATATAGTCACAGAGTGTACAACAACATATGAACAATCATAATGTAATATAATATTTTAGTCTAAATATAAAATTTATATGATTTCATACACAAGTCACCAAAATATTATGTTGATATTTCCTTATTTTAATTTAAAAAAGGAAGTAATTGTCACCATGGTTATGGAATTAAGTTAAAGAGGGACATTTTTATCAATGGGTTATGATATCATCTTCAATTATTATAAGGTAAAATTCCTTCATTGACTTATTAATTAATTACCTTTAATTTTTGGAGATCCCATATCCTACTTCACTATGAAAATATGGAATCACAAATTTATTCAATATATAATATTATTTTACCCATTGTAATAATTAATAATAATATCACCCTCATAAACCAATACACATGTTCCCATAAGGCAATATAAAATGATACACAACATATGTAATTCCAACTTTTGAGTATTTCCTTACTATCTCATATCTCATATATTAAAAAGTGAAACTTCATGAGACTAAAACTTTTTTTCATACAATAATTAAGAGACTAATATTTTGAATTATTTATGTGTATTAAGATGAAATCATTCAACTATATGACTTATATGTTCTAGAATATTATAAAAGAACATCATTGGTTTTTTGTCATTGTGGGAATTTTTTATGAACTTTCATTGTGAAAAATACTCTATAGACATTATAAAATTAAATTTTACTTATATAAACAGTCAAAATGTGATTTTTAATTAATAAGTATTCATGAAGTTGAATATATATAACATGTAAAGCATAATGTACCTAGATCAGGTGAACTAACTCCAATGGGCTCCCACTTGCACCTGATCCAACTAGTAATGACTTTGAGTCCACTATTTCTAACATGATATTCTATATTCAACTAAGAGTGGGATATAATCGAAGGTTCTTCGACTTTATCTTCCCTAATAAATAATTATAATTAGATTTCACTTCGAGAAGAAAATAATTCATTAGATAATCCATCAATAGTTTATTCGTTGTCTAATGACTCAATCTTGGATCCTTAGAAGGAGAAATGACTACTATATTATCTCATTATAATGTGATATGATCCTTACTAAATGGAACCAATCAGGACCTATGATGAGGTTTTGTATCAAAAATACATACATGGATATATAAAATTCCATAATAAACTCATATTCTTCTATATATTAATTGGACACAAAATGCTTTGAGCTCTTGATATTCACACCTCTAACATTGAAGATATTTATAAATCCAGAATATGATTTTATGTCATATTAATCTATATTGAAACTATAATTTTTATATACCCTAATGAATAACTCTTAAACTTATCCATAAATCAAGAAAATAACCTCACTAATCCTAAGACACATTATGATATTCTAGAACTTCATCAAATAATGGTAATTGAAATCGTCATGATATCTCACCCACAAGATAAATCCATTGGAAACATCATGATTTGTATATAGTATGACATAAATGAATAGCCCTATCACCGATGCATATGGGGTCTATGATAATATCGATCTCTCCTCACATGTTTGAGGAATTATTTTCTTAGAAACATTCTTTGAATGCGACATAGGTAATAATCCCCTCAAGGGTTATTCTAAATATACTATATTTATAATATTGTAGATGACTATTCAGTGACTTATTCTAGTAATTATATTGAATAAATTTATAAAAACTCATGATTTTACTATTTTTTCCTTTAAATAGATAACATGTAAATAACATTGTTTCACAAGAAACTCCAGGCTGAAAGGAATTTTTGAAAAATTACTGATATAAAAATTTTATAAAAAAATATTCACTGCAATAAATTCTAATAATTAAATTTTAATCATTATTTAGAAAATTAAAAGAATAATAAAACCATTTTTAAATTAAATAGGAAAAAAATGCAATCCTATTCCTCACGGTTTTCATTAAATTTCATCGCCTGGATTAAAACTATGAATATAGGGTAGAGGATTATAAATATACTAGATATGTTGATATTCTTAAAAATTATTAGGATTAAAGATATAAAATACTATACTTAAGCCAATATATAAAAATGAAATAACATTTTTAAAAATATGGGCATTTGAAATAAGGCTATTGATCATATGTTCATCAAATTTATGGTAATTTTGTATGACTATATCCAATTGGTATATTATATTTGTGTAATTATTACTAATAATTTAGAGATAACATAAATATTTAATATTGTAAAAAATAAAATATTTAATTTAAATATTTAATTATAGAAATTTTTTTTTCATAATGAATTGTTATCATTATTAAATAATGACTTTTTAATTATAATGTGAAAAGAAATATTTTAATAAAAAAGGATTTATATAATAAAATTAATAGAAGAAAAATAAGTAATTTTAATAATATTTCTTAATAATTATTTAATAAAATTTTTAAAGAAATAATTTTTAAATTATTATATATATTTTTATTAGCTAAATAAGTAATAACATTTTAAGGATTAATATAATTATAATTTATTAAAATTTAATATTAAAACTAATATAAATGGTAATTTATATAAAATTATATTAAGATTTAATGAAGATTATAAAATCATTTTGAACATAAATAGGTTTTTTTTATATATTTTATATTTTAGCTTAAAATAAAATTTTCAAACATTTATAAATTAAAAAAGATGAAATTAAGGTGAAATTAATAATTATCATGTTGAAATTAGTTATATAAGTCAACATCATTTTTTCACATAAATATTTTTTCGATGTTAAAATCGAGTTACCATAGTAAAGGAATAATTAAGTAAAAAGTTTCCAAAATAATTGGTCAAGATATAAAATATTAAAAAAATCTATCTCTAAATGTGTACGTGAGGGAATTATTGTCTAATAAATATCCAATATTTATTTTTTCTACTTTTTATCCATTTTCATTTTCAAATGTAAACCTTATACTGTAAATAATTATTTTTAAAAATTACAGTCAATACACTTATATAGAAGGACCCCTCTAATACCACTCACAATAGACTCAAACAAATTTATTCTCTATTGAATCTATATATCGATTTCACTCTCTGAAAAAGTTTTGAGAAGTTAGTTATGGTCAAGTTCCAAGAAGTAATACTAAATCCTTCATTGCAAAATAATCCATGCCATTAAGAAAAAACTTCATCAAGTTTCTAATTTCATCCTTTAATTTTTCAATTACATTATTGTTTTCCCTATTTATAAATCCCACACTCTATAATAATGATGTTATTTTAACATCATAATCCTTCTTATAAAAACATATTACAATTATATAACTCCAAACTCTTTCTCATTCACTTGTATGATATGTTCCTATTTTTATTGGTTCAACCACTGACATAAATGATGTGATGTCAACATCATCATGATCATAATAAATATAAATAAATATATTAATAATTGTAATATTTGATATTAATGATTAATATATTCAATAATTATGGTTTGAAATTATGAAAAAATTATTTACCAAATTTATGTTACTCATTGTTATCTGCAAATATCTATAAAATTGATTGTCGTAGATTACACTCTCATGAACCATACCCATAATATATGTAAAATGAATTAGAGAATACAAAAAAATTGAAAAAAATGATTCCACTACCTTTATTAATATGATAATGATGAATTTGGTATCATGGAATGTGGAAAAATTAGCATTATGAAACATATATGATATGATCAAAATTACTAACATCGATGGTGATAAAAAACAATAACTAACTAATATATATTAAATTAATTATTATAATTAAATATTATAAAATTTTAAATTATATTTAATTACTCTAAATTTTTCCAAGTATAACATTTAGATATAATATACATTACTTTTCGATCTTATTGCTGAGACGGTGTTTGATTTTGATACAAGGTGTACCTGTAATAAATTTTTGAAATATATTAAATATATTACTGTCTCATGAATGTGGTTTTCATTAAAAACATGAATATATTTTGGGAAGGGGCTCATATGAAAAATTACTGGGAATCTTTGAGTTTAGAACATGGGTTTTACCGTAAGTGTGACATAACCATTGTTGGTATCAGTTATTTGGGAAAGAGTTATCACGATGAAGAAATTAATAAAAAAAATTAACTAAATAATTTAATTTTTTATCTAATGAAACTAAAATCCTCTCTATAAACACTATAACATAAAATTTTTCTGGTTAGCTGCATAACAAAACAAATTTGAGAGGATCTATTGGATATAGTGTTGGAGGAGATCATGGTGAATTATAACAGACCAACATTGGATCAAGAATAATTATACCATTAGAGTTCGTATATTTTTTCAATGATGGAAATACAAGACCCTTATTCTTAAGTCATCAATAAAAAATACAAGTATGATTATTTGTGTTTTTTAGATTCATCCCCAATAATTATTCCTATGATGAACATGAATCAATCGATGAAGTAATTGATTCGTTGTTCGATAATCTTACGGTTGTGGGTTTATTATGATGGGGTTATTTGGGGGGTTGTTTGTGTGAATTGAATCTCCATTAATTATTCTAATGGGAATAGACTAAGTTTGACCAAACACAACTAAGGATAATTCCTCTTTTCTATTTCTAGTATTTCACCAACCATTCCTTGTTTATCCTACTATATTTTATTGTCGAATGATTTGAAAATACCATATAAACAATTATTACACAACCATTTCATGGTGCAATGGATTGTTGTCCTAGATCTATATTTAAAAACTTTTGGGATCAAGATGTGACAATGGTGATCGAGGATCATGTTTGGTTGGTAGATCCATGATTATTATATTTGTGAGTGTGATGGAAATAAGTCATTAAAATGATCAATTGTCATGCAAATCTGAAAGCCAGAGTCAAGGGAGTAGTGATGGTGAGGCTTGGAATGAATATATCAGTACTTTATAGATATATTTATCACTAGATTTGTGGTTGGAGGATCTAAAAATAACACGGATGAAAAAATTTGAACATCATAATATTCCATATTATATAGTGTGAACTCCACTATTACACGTCGTATGGGAACCCCAATGTGGTGATGAGGATCCACAGAGAAGATAAATATCACATAGTTTGTAATAAATATCATCTCGAACATGTCCCTCACCTATTTTCTTAATGTTTATCATAGAGTATGCACTGAAATGACAAATGGTTCATTAGATCAGCCACTCCATGTACTTAAGAACAGACATACCCAAAGGTACAAGAACATGACTAGGTTTAAATGGGGACCGACAGGTTTACACAAGTTAGTACATGATCATATCAAACGGTGTATATTAATTCCCATGAAACATGGTAAGGGAGTCATGTGATCCCTACATGTCATTTATTTAGTGATTTAAATGTTGTGTGAGGTAGTACCACATGCACAAATGATAGGATGGTTGGGCACACTAGGAACAATCTTGTAAATGTTGTTTTCCACCTTATAGGGTGTTTTGATCCCTCAGTTTATTCATATGGTACTATTATCGAATTATTGTATTCCCTTGGTCCATTCCCTAAATGGTAAAATGTGTCATTACATCTAATCCATTATTAGTGGTGTTCCTCTATGAGACTAGAGTGTGAGCCTCTTTGATTTATATACCACTTGAAGGGTTAGTGGAATCGGTGTGACCCCCTTGATTGGGGAATTGATCCCCCCAACTATAAGTCTATTCAATTATGTTTTATTGAATTTTTGTATTACAATCATCAATATTGTTGGTTGACCTAGATTGGGTTTGTGGTGTCCCCCAACAGTCTTCAGTGTGATCCCCAATTTGAGTATCAGGTCCTTGGAGAACGATGATCATTTTTGGGAGACACCCAACAATCCTAAACTATTGATTGTCTGTCTTCAGTGATAACATGTCTTGTGGTGTGGATTCTACTGGAATGATAATTTCATTCAGTATAATCCTGTGGTTTGAAATATGGTGGTAAGCATCAAAAGGCGTTATGTCCTTCCTGGGTATATCTGGGTTTTCATTTTTATTCATTGATTACTATATAATTATTATGATATGACTATTCTTTATGCTTCAATTTTTTTTCTTAGGTGGCTTATAGGGTATTGTTATACTCACCCAAGCATGAGATGTAACTTTAGATGTCATGAATTATGTACAAAATGAAAAATTTGAAAGTGTATTTTTAGGAATAAGAGTTTGTGGATAAAATCATTATAATAAAAGACCAAGGTGTTTTAGGGGTTTCTACATTTTATTTTATTCATCACCTTGGTTAAGTTTGGACTCTAATTTTTTTTTCTAGGATGGTTTTTTCCATTTTTCACTTTCAATACTTTATTCTCAATCACTAATTGAGGGATCATAGAATTATGTGTGCAATTGTATATGTTGATTTATATTTCATTATATTATGGGTTTATAGAAGTGTGTTCATATAAATTTACATTAGTACAATTCCTCATATTTGTTATACTTATACCTGGAAATGATTACTAGCCACTGGCTTATTATAGGCGGACATGGTGTAGCTACGGTTTAGGACCCATGGGATAGTGTGTGATAGATCAGTATCAAATAAGGTCCTAGCATAGTGACAAAGTGTGGGATTGAAGTTTAGGGATATCTTGTTATGTGTTTAGAGATCATTTTTTATGGCAGGGACTCTTGTGTTGGTGTGGAGTCGAATATATCATCACACACCAAGACTTTTAGTACCTTCTATTCAACTTGGAACATATTGATAGTGGTTTTAAGGAAAATATTGGTACATGAATCATATATAAATGGGTTATGGATTACTAATACATCTTGAGTTATCTACACCAATATAATCATTAATCACAGTACATCTTGTTTATCTTAGGTTATCTATATGAATACAACGATCCAAGATTCCACCATGCGACCATTAGGATGATCAGTAGAGTGGAAAGGTATCAGTACATCAATCATTATCGATGATAGCAACTCCAAGTGGTTTTCCAACAACATCACCACCCATTGAGAAGCATATAGAATTTGAATAGCTATTTGAGGATGCACATAGTCTTAATTCAATACATGGAAAATAAATGTTGTAAACTCATAGGTATTAGGGTGAGCCTACCCCATATGTGGGTGAGGACTCGCTAGATGCAGTCACTAATGTTTTCCCTATTGTGTAGACTCATACAGATTGTATCTCAATCATCAACATGATACATCTTCATTGATCATCTAGGAGATGATGGTTTTTAGTTACTCAATCACACTATGAGACAACTCTCACCCTTTAATAATTTATGTATCTCTTCAGGAAGTAGTTTTATATTACCACATTATGATTCATGTGTGTACATGATATTATGCATCTACAACAAGGTAATTTAACTATGGTGGAGTATTCATAAGGGATTAATAATATCTTGTGATACTTCATGGATATGATGAGAGATCATTAATTCATTGAAAATAAAATTGAGAATGGAATATGCAAGTATATCATTTATTTAGTGATATCAATTTACATTCCCAAATATGATGGTGTTCTTATGTAGGCCTCGGTGTTAGAGATCTACCTTGAAGAGATGGTTCCAATGGTGTGTGCCAGTTGTGGAATCCCTGGAGATTAAATCTTGATAGTAGTTATCTGAAGGTTTTAATAGGGATATAATCATATTATAAGTATTAGGATATGATTCCAGTATATAGGATCTCCAAATAATGGTTCTCATGATGGTCTGAAAGAGTCGAGGGAGTCACGATGTTTCTCATACAATGGTGAGGGACATCTAGCATGGGATTGTATGACCCTCTGTATAGATGACTAAGAGGTGGTTGAGGGAACACCAAGGTAAATTCAAATGTGGGAATATGGTAGTTTAAAATGAGAAATATGTGGATGAGTGTCCTATGGAGGAGTAGGAGTTGTTCAGAGGATTAAACCATTATCACCAACACCGCAAGGTTGTCCGCGCTAGGCTAAGGGAGATGGTGGTTAGGGACGATGGAAACTGGATTCTATAAAGTCTTATATTTTCAGGTATGTATAGATTATATGATGTATGATCTTTATTTTTCTATATTAGATGTTGTATTGATAGTCACAAGTATGATTCATTCCATTCATTATACTTCTCTTGTTTAGGATATAGTTATGTTAATATATCAAATAACTCAACCCTTACACATAGAGACTCTGAAAGGAGGTGACTCTGTAATTACACAATTATTCTTATAGTAATAATTGATGGTTTTAGTTGAATGTTTCATGTGGGATCTCTGTATAGATTTAATAAGGCCTTATGACTTTATCTTTTGTATCATTTGGATATCCAATGATCATCCCAATATGGATTGTTTTTTGTGGACAATGTGTTGTGAATATAGTGACAGGACGAGTATTTTATTAATGGGTGAAAATGAAAACATGGAGGTCTAGTATGAGAGTAGTAATATGATAGTGTAGATGATTACTCGCATATTGCCTATAATGACTCTTGGATAAATGTATTGTATGGGATATTAATTCCCTACGGAAGTGGAAGTGTAGGAGGATGTACTTCTCAAGGATATATTAGGATTACATCCTTATGGAGAGATATACCTTTTCATTGACTTAGACCACAAGAAAAATATATTACCTACACTTTCATATTAGATGTCACCTAAAGAGCTTCCTGAGCTAATTGTGAAGCTTGAGGGATATCTAGAGGAGGTATTTTTTCCCATTGTTTCCCCTTAGGTAACCCCACTGTTGATTGCCAAGAAGGTGGAAGGGATCTTGATTTAATATTTTAATAACCAATTCTTTAATTATCTGACTATAAAGGGTAATAATCCACAACTAAGGATTAATAAACTCTTTGATCAGTTGAGATGGGAACAATGGTTCTCGATTATTGACCTCAGATTAAGCTCACTCCAGCTCTGAGTACTGGATGGGGTATTACAAAGACATCATTAAGATGCCACTACAATCACTATGAGTATATGGTGATGCCCCTATACATTAATAACCCCCCATCTTTTTTCATGGGACTCATAAACTTGATCACTCAACCATTCCAAAAAGGGTTTTAGTGGTATTCATTAATGAGAACCTAGTGTACAATGAATCCTTGGATGAGCACACGAGGAACTTGATAAAGGTCTTGGATACACCTTTATAGAACCATATTTATGGTAATACCTCAGTGTTTTAGTTTCTTATTTGAGAGGTACACTTCATAGGACATGTCATATGGAATCCTACCTTTTTATTACCTAACATTTCATTGTATTTTACAAACATGGTATCTTTTAATGCATTATTTCTGGGAAAAGGTCCATAAGACATGAAAAATATAATAATTATTCTAATACACATTAAAGGATTCAACGAAAGATCATTATAAGTACAATTACTACATCTCATAACATGGGGACATAAATCATAAGAAAGAGGGATCATAACGCCAGTATTGGAAACAAAGGGGAACAATTTACATATGATCTCAAGGAAAAATAATAAGAATATGAAGAATATCATTATGTCATGAGAATAGGAACATGAGGAATATCATAATAAAAATTAAATTAATAATGAAATAAAAATTTTGGCAACAAATTTTAAATGAAACATTCATAAGAATAACAACATGTTTTGTCACTGTGAAGTCACAAAAATTAATAAGGTTATACACCAGCGTATCATGAAACATATCATATCTAAATATTAAATTATTTACCCAATTTATTGGAGTGTTATCAGTGGGATACCTTAATATCTCATAATTCAATTTGATCCACATTTTTCATAAACCAAAAAATCTTAAATAATCTATGGAGAATAAAATAAATAGGATTCATATTAAAATCACGGTTTTTTAAAAGAGAGAAATAACATGATCAATTTTTCATTTTTATCCCATTAAAAAGGAATGTGATATTAATGTTTATTAATCACATAATCAAAGATATAATTTTGATATATTGTTTAATACCCTTAATAATGAATTATGATTCAGAATTAAAAGAAAGAAAATAAAAGATCATTTATTAATTAGAATATAGAAATTTTTAGATGTAAATATGGCAGCAGAACTGGTACAGACCCTGGTTTTGAAAAAGTGTAAAATGAGACCAAAAACATCTCTCACATTGATAAAATATAATTTGGAAGTATGGAAATTAATGATCGGATATAATATAGAGTGACCATAACATTAAAAAGACATATACAAATGGAGTTTCTTGAAATGAAGTGAAAAGAATGATATTTCCATTTACTTAAACAGTTTTACTATAAACTAGAGGATTGGGACATTGTGGGTTGAGGAAACAATTAGAGGACTCCATGTGAGGTGAAAAATCCATATCATTAGAGATTAGTTATTGCGAGCTAAAATAAATGGAGAAATTGGTGGTTATTTATAGAAAAAGTGGTGGATTTGTTTAATAATTTCCAAATACAGTCCTTGGAAATCTAGGTTATAGAAAATGAAAAACCATAGAACTTATCTTGGAATTTAACACGGAAATTAGATACATGGGACTCCTATTATTTAATTTTAATCCACAAGAGTATACCATAATTTCATTTTTCTAATTTTTCATGGAAATTTAAATTTTCCTCAAAATCCAATTTTTAAGGTTAATGTTTCCATTTTAGAGTTTGGAAATTAAATTACAGATTAGGATATTGATTAAAATATATTTATACAAGTTATATTAATAAATTAATATATATATTAGGTTGTGGATTGTTGTAAATTAATTAGTACATTATTAAGACATAACTATGATTTCAATAAACATACAGAAAAAATAAAGATGTATATTTATTATTCACAAAAAACAAAAGTATTCTAAAATATTTTCCAAAATTTACCCTAACCAAATTTTAATTATATGATTTAAGAAATGATATTTATTTTAACCTAATTATTCTCTAAATATTATAATTATAAAATTTTAAAATAAAATCCTTATTTATTAAATATAAGTGTCTTGAAAATGAGTAGTAAAATTGTTGACTATTGAAAAAAATATATATTATATTTTATATTCAAATAAATTTATTTATCATAATATTCCCTAAAAATCATAATTATTCATAATATATTAGTTTATTATAAAATTTTATATCTTTTTAGGAAAATACTATTTATTCCTTAAAAGGCAATTTTATCAATGTTCATAATATTTCAACAAAACTATTTATAAAACAAAATTTATGAAATAAAGAATTATTAATAATAAAAATTACATTATAAATCACTATGGTCTAGACACATAACCTTTTATTACACCCGCATACACCCTAAGAGTAATTTGTGCGATGATAGTAGTTTCATGGGGTGCCTCTACTAACATCGACCGAGTGTTAATATTCACTAATGTTTTCATCTCTCGTAGTAGATTTCATTAAATCATCACCCATTGAATCTTGACTTAGAATTTGTCGTGGGAGAACCAAATGATGATACCTCACTACCTTGTTTTTGAAGATAACTTTCAAATTACATGACTCAATGGGTTGAGTACATCAATTCTTCTATTTTTTCAATTATCCTTCGTCAAATTTTACTTATAAATAGTAATTATACAGTTAATATTATATCAATTGTATAGTTCCCAATGATCATATTGATTAATTATCATAATTAAACAACATTTATATAATGGTTTAATCTATATGATCAAATTTTCATTTATATTTACTTCATTATTAAATAGATATGGTTTTTTGTGTAAAATATAATATAACACCCAATTTCATGAATCAAATATCATTAAAAAAATTTGGTTCATCACCTTAGTCCCCCCAAATTTAATTTACATCCTTGAAATTTTAATTCATTTTTCTTAGGTGAGAAAACATGTAGGTACTTTTGCCTGGTTTTCTCATATTGTTCCCATAATGCATATTAATATTTATGGTTCTTCTATAAATGTTTGACGAGGTGGGTAGTCTTATTGCATTGAACCTTTTCTTTATGGTCTAAGATCTCTATTGAATAATCATCATAAGAGAGATCATGTTACAATTACACCACCACCACATTCTGTACATGTGAATGGTTATGTATGTACTTTTTCAAGATACAGACGTGGAATACATCATGAGTTTGATCTATATTTGGTGGAAGTTCACCACAATAGGACACATCTCATATGAGATCAATGATTTCATAGAGTAAATGTACCTGGGGGTAGGCTTCAATTTCATCAAAAACCACCTGACTCTATTCTAAGGTGATATTCAAATGATCAATTCATCTCTAGTACATAACTCCAAGTCCTTTAATAGTTTTCGACATATCTATTTATTATTAACTCTGAGAAGCTTTAATATGTTATTATATAGAATGAACCTTTTATATAATCTTTTGCACTACCTAAGTCCTGAGAAAACTTTTATGACCAACTCCATCCTAAGAAGTAGGTTTTATATATCGCTTCCAATATAGAGCTTCATAGAGTTCCATTTGAATACAACAATGGAATTTGTTATTATTTTAGAACACAAATAATGGGATATGTTGACCCCATATACCTTCAAATTTCATTGACCATGTTCACAGCAGGTCCTTGAGTTTTTGAATAGTACTTTAATATTGTCTATCAGTTTGGGGTTGATAGTCCATACTGAAATTCAATTTAGTAATCAGAGCATGTTAAATAATTCGCAATAATTTTAATGTGAACCTTGAATCACAATAAGAAATTATAGTATATGTTTCCCCATACAATGTCACCACATCCTTTACATATATCATGGCATGTTTTTCAAGTGATAAATATTTTTTAATAGTGATGAAATAGACAGTTTTGGTTAGATGATTCACCATAAACCATACCACATTATATTCATTAATGGTTTTTGGAAGACCAATGACGAAGCCCGTAATGATATTTTACTGCTTAATTGATGGTATTGGTAGTGTTTTCAATACAAATTTATGAATTTATCTCTCTTCTATAACATATTGACACACCATGTGCCTTTACATGTAGTCTAAAATCTCTAATTTCATTTTATTAACCCAATAATGATCATGAAGGCCCCGATATATTTTAATGCTTTTAGAATTTTTTGAGAATATAGAGCTATGAGAATAATCCATCAAATTCTTCCTTATTTCCATATTAAATGTAAAATTTATCCTTGTGGGAGACTTACATCCGCCTTCTTGATAAATATTGAACATAGTAAACATCTCATTCATACCAACCTCTATGTTCTTTTTTAACAAGGGATCTCCCCTTTCGGATTTCAGGATATTCTCTAGTAAAAATTGTTGATAAATCATTTGGGATATGGTTGATAATGTCCCATCCCTTAAGAGTACCATGTCTAGTTTGACTAGGGATTTTATCAATCAGTCTCCTCAAATCCTCATCATTATCAAGAAAATAGGGTCATTCTTACTTAATGCATTGCTAACATTTTTTTCACTTCAAATGTGCTAATGAATTGAACTAAAATAGTATTTAAGAATTTCCAATCACCTTCTATGCATCATTCTATATTCCTTTTGAATGAAAATATAATTTAAATTTTTATGATGTTTGTATATCTCAAATTTATCCCCATAAATAATGTACCTTCATATATTTAGTGAAAAATTTACCACATCTATCTCAGATCATGTGTAGGATAATTTTTCTCATTATGATTCAACTATTGATATGATTAATTAGTCATCCTTCCAATTTTCATAAGGATTCACTCAAGAAATTTAATAGATGCATCACTAAAAATAAATAATCCTTCTCAAATTGAGGGTAGAGATAACACAGGTTTAGTAACAAATAGATTCTTTAAATCTTGGAAACATTATTCACACTCCTTCATCAATTTTAACATAGTTTCTTTTTGAGTTATTTTTGTTCATGGATTATGAATATGTTAATGAAGTTTACAAAAAAAACAATTATAATGTGATCAAACACAAAACCTATTATTCTTAGTTATTTTTTAGGATGATGCCACTCCTCCATAACCATTGTCTTGTAAGGATCAACTAAGATTTATTCATTTGTTATAACTTTACCCAAGAAAGATACTCATTGTATCCAAAATTCAAATTTTATAAAGGTTAAAAATATCCTATACATTCACATAGATTTCAATATTACCCAAATATGATCCTAATGGTCCTCATGAATTTTGGAATATATCATAATATCATCAATAAAAACTACCACATATTTTTATTGATTTACCCTAAAAAATAAATTCATCAAATCCATAAAAATTGTAGGATCCTTAGCCATGCTAATGGGAATATCAAGAAACTCATAATTACCATAACTTTATCGAAAGGAAGTATTTATAATATCTTTTTTATACAACCTCAATTTATTATTATCAGATTGAGGAATAATCTTGGATAATAATTTTTCCCCATGAATCTATTCAAATAAATCATCAATCTTCGAGAGAGGGTAATTATTATTCACTACGATCTCATTAAATTATATATAATCAACACATAGATACACTTATCCATACATATTCATCAAAAATAGAACCGTCTCTCTCTATAAAGACTCAATTTTTTGGGAAAAACCCCTTCTCAAAATGGTCTTGTAGTTGATTAGATAATTCACTCAGCTCTACATATTTCATTCTATACGGGATTTTTTATATCTTCTCAGATCCATGTATGATTTCAATAGATAAATCTGTCTCTCTTTTTGCGAGAGGCCTAGGTAACTCATAGAGAAATTAATCATTGTATTCCTACAACATGGGGAAATTTTATATTCATATTTTTTCATTTCCATCTTTATCTTCATCCTAAATTTCGATAATAAAGGATATCAGAGGTGTTAATTGAAAAATATTAGGTTGAGATATATCTCCATTGATTGAAACTGTAGTTTTTTCATTCATTACTACTAATGTTTCCATTCTTCTTTTGTTGATCCTTTTATTATACCTTAGGATCTTTTCCATCCATAATATAACATTGGTTTCTATTATAGGAATGACATTGAGATTTGTGATGAGGAATTTCTCGCCAAATTGAATTCCAAAGTTTATATACATTTTTCATTCTTGGATAATCCCACAAGGATTCTAGAATTATATATCAAAATTTTTTATTATAGGAATTTATTTTATATTATTTAAAAACATAATAGAAATTATGGAATATGTTGTACCCAAATGAAACAAAGTACTTTCTATATTTTAGGGAACTAAGATTGTACCTCCTTCCACATCATTTTGTGCATCATCTTCATCCATCATGATAGACAATTTATGATCATTCTATGATATCCTATTTTATATTTTATGGTTATTTCCCTTAATTTCCTTCTTATAAAAATAGTTGTTTGTATAGTTTGTAAGTTTTATAAACCTTTATTAGTGGAAATCAAGATAGAATTTCACAATAATACATCTAATTTTAGTGTTGAGAATTTGAGGCTTCACCTCACAATGAAGTTTTCAAAAAATATGGACATCCTTTCCACACATGTATCAGTTCCCACTTTTGAGAAATTTGTTCCCTAAATACCTCTTCCAATATTTTTTCAAGTTGGATATTTTTACTACTTTTATCCTATTCCATGATCAATGATTATCCCTAATATTGTATTCATTTATCTCTTTATTTTATTCATTATATGGGATATATTATCCACCCTAAAATCTAGTTAATCCTTCATAGAACTTTTGACTATCTCCTCATAGTGGACATAGTCTCTATTGGATACATTCACCAATATATGGGGACTTAGTCCACAAAATAATCTTCCATAATTTCCATTACATTCCATGAAAATGATATTTCTTTAATTATAATGTATTGTTCAATTTAACTCATATATTATCATAGATTCTCATAGATTGATTTATGTTCTTCTTTAGCTCTGGAAATTCGTTCTCCATTTTTGTTTACAAAAAAGTGGGAATTATTTTTTGAAAATGGTTTCCTTTAACTCATCCCACCCCAAATAAATAATATAACATTTTGGATTAATGTTTTTAATCATTTTACTCCAATTATAAGCTTCTCCATCAATGTGGTGCACTACAACGGTGGCTTTCTCCTGATATGAAAAATGGTGTACAAAAAAGTTATTTTTCATAGATCTTATCCATTATTTTGAAATCAATGGGTCAATATATCCACTAAAATAATGAGTTTATTAATTCAAAAGGGAATCATTTTAATTTTGTTCTTTTGAGGTGAATCCAGTTTATCATCTTTATTCCAGTTATTTTTCATAACTCGAGTTAGTTGATTCATTATTCTCGTGATGTTTTCAATTATTGTTTCAATCAGATGCATGTTTGTGTATGGGTTTTTGTGCTCACAATTTACATTGTTCTTAAAACATTCATCCATTCTTAAATAATGAGAAGTAATTTGGAGACATTTTTTGTTTATTAATATTACAATTCTAAATTAATTTTATGTCTTAAAAATCATGAATAAATAGGTTATTCATTAAAAAAATTACAGTTTAAATAAATCCATCATAATGGTCAAAGAAAATTTATCATTCACATAACTTTTGTAACATCCTAGGTAAATAAAGAATATGAAATTTTCATATTTATTAATATTGGTGAATTAAATATTAATTTTACTTTAAAGTGGTTTATATGTTGGATAGTGTACCCGATACACAACAAACGGTTTTCTTTGAAATCTTACGTTGCACACTAATAATATAATAATATTATTTTAAATGGTGGTTAACACCTAGTCATTGTAATGGCGGGAATGAAAAGAACTAACTAAAATATGATTATACATGTTTGATAAATTTTTTTACATTTATCCAATAAATTTTAGAGTCTTAAAATGCGAATGAATCCGATTTTAAACATAAATATTCTAATATTATTTAAAAGGTCGATTAACCATCTATTGATAGAGAAACCTTTTTAAATATACTTTTTGACCCTTTTATATTTTATAAAAAATTAAATCCTTATTTATAATCAGGGGATAAATAATTACTTTGTTCAAATTTTTTGTATTTTTTCCGATAAAGTCATTTTTTAATGAATAGTGAAAACTATTGTATTTTAGTTCAAAACTACATTTTTATCTAATTTATTTATATGGTTGGATTATATTTTTAATTGGGTTTAAAGTGTAATTAAAATATATTTTTACCATTTAATCTAATGGTGCTCACTGTAATTAATTTCACTTTGACATAGGGCATAAACAAGTGTCAGTCTTTTGATAGATATTGTTTCTTAAAAACAAGCAATTTGTTTTGACAGCGATAATTAATTATAAAATTCTTTAATGAAACTTATATTTTTGGAATTTGGTAAAATGGAAATCATTTTTTAATTTGGAATATCAAATATATCTTAGGGTGAATTTTTTGTACTTTTCTGAAAAACAACAATTTTTGATGAATAATGAAAGCACTAAGTAGTAGTTAAAAACTGATTTTTTTCTTTTAAATGAAATTTTACCACTTCTGTGAATTGAATTTCAAAAATATGACATACAAGGTTTTCATTAGTAAGTAAAATGTGGTTTAATGGGTTAAAAATAATTATTGGTGAATAGTAACTTTTGAGTATTATTAACCACGATTAAAGGTAATTAGGGTCATTTAAGGTAAAAAAATATTATAAAAATATAAAAATACATTGAAACATGTCCTAGAATTATTATATGAGTCATGGCCAAAAAAGAAAATCCTTGGGTCAATTTTGGGGCCCCATGGAGCCACTTGGGTATGATAATGGCATTAATAACTTTTTATTTAAAGTAAAAATAAAAATGTTACAAACATGTATTGTTTTACTAAAACATTATCTACATGGGGTTATATAAATTATAATTTTGACTATAAATATTCATTAGAAATAAAAAATTATTTCCTACATCATGGTAATTTTTTTATAATTCATAGACATCAAATAAATAAAATTATTTATGACACAATGATGATGCAGTGTTTACGTCATTAATGAATGATTTAAATAAATAGGAATATAATGTTTAAAATAATATCCAATACCTGTCCAATTATAATTAAATGATTTTATTTAGAACATGGGACACCTTATATTCTACTGTAATTATTTTTGGACCTTTAGAAAGTGAAGAGAATTATATAATAAAATAATATTTTCATGCATTCCAAAAGAGCCCCTCCTCTCCCTTATAAAAAGACGCCACTTCCTAACCCATTATTACACTTGTCAAGCCCTTTGGCTCGTCAAACCTCTACTCAAATAATCTCCCAAAATATCTCTCTTCATCTTAGAGGCCTTAACTTAGGTAGAAAAAACTTCAGGAAACCCTTTTGGTTCGAACCAAGGAGAGTTACCCGATTTAAAGGTAATGTCTTCCATTATTTTCTTTTGTTTTATTTTGCTTCTCCAACCCCCTAAACTCTTTTTATTACTTTCTTTTTAAACAACACCAGTATCTTAAATATACAAGTATGTTGTTATGAGAATTATTTGAGCTACACTTACACACACCTCCATCTAATGGGTGAAGAACTTTTTTCGAAGGCACTACAAGGATGCCTTTTGGCACAATCAAAAATAAGTTTCCCAATTAAGAGGTAACATCTTCTCTCAAGTCCTATATTTTATTTTACTTATCCACACAACAAAATATTATTATAATATTATTATATTAAAAAAACATTATCCTAAATATTCTATGATTTTTTCATGTAAATTGTTCAACCTAAACATACACACACCTCCCTCTAATTGTAACAGACGTATTGTTTTTCTATAGGGAGACTGTAGCCTCACAAAATGATGATTTAACTTGTTCACACTACCACCTATCATCATTGAAATTATAATATATATATATATATATAATTTTATTATTATTCTTGTAATTTTATTTATAACATACAACTATGTTTTCCATGTTATGTAAATATGATAATTTCGTTTGAGGGAGTGTGGACTCCCACACCCTCAAAGTGATATAATTCATTCATACTCTACATGGATTTCATTAAAGATGATTTTAGGGAATATATATGATATATATTATTTCATAAATCTAAACTAATAATTATAAATATATTTATATTTAAACATATATGTATTTTAATTGTTTTTATTTCAACACGATAATTTAATGGGACTAGCATTCATGATTACATATGACCTACTATCTACAGGAACGGTGTATTCAATTTCATAATTATATATTCTGTAGAATATTTTAATACATATAAAGTTTATATTCATATTATTTATATCATGGTTTAAATTATATAATCATTATATGAATATTAGGACCAACAATATAATATATTAAGACACATATGAAAAATTAAAAGAATATTACCGAAAGTGAATCCTTAACATAGGATCATCAACATGTGAGTAATATAAAGACATAATAAAACCATATATTATATTATTTATAAGAATATTTTTTTCAAGATATTAATAATAAACATATACTTATTATATAGTAATATTTTTTTAGTACGATGAGAGTCAATATACAAGGCAAGGGGATTTCATCTCAATTTTATTTATTTAAGATATATGCTATACTCAACATTATTTTTTGTGTAGTGTATGTACTTCCCATTAATTTATTCTATTCATATTATAATTATTTTTATTTTTATTCACATATCCATCTTATCACCTTTCATTAATGAGTTTATATTTAAATAGTTACCTAATCATTAAATTATTTGAACCCCATTTTTTTCTTCTTGAGGCTAATATTTTATTATGCACCTAAATTAGTTTGTTGGTGTATATAATCACATTTTACATGAAATTTCATGATTATAATTATATTTATTATAATATAATATTTATTTAATTTCATTTTATTTCATGGATAGTATGATCCCATGTAACTAAATCATAATTGTTTATTGAAAGACTCTCATCACTTTTTGAGATTATAAATGGGGATGATTATCTAAATAATTATTATGTTCCATCTCTAATAACATTAATGAACTTTATTCAACTGTAATTATTCATTATTTATTCGTATATGTGTACCATTTTCTACTATTTTGCATAATATAGTTATGAAAGTGTTCTTAAGAAATCTTTCCATTACCCTCACTTTGGATGGAAATATTTGGTCCTTCAAAACCATCTTTTCTAAAAATGGATTCCAAGAATATTCTACAATTCTCATATGATCATTATATTAAATTATTACAATATTATTCCTGTTTACAAATTTTTTCAATGGAATGTTAATCTCACTTTCTGAATGAGGCAATTTTCTATCCTTTTTACCCTGAAAAAGTGAAATTTTTTACTTACCTCATACGACATGTATGGATTTATCTGTTGTCAATCCTTTGGATCATTATTTTAATGCTTAAATTTTATTTTTAATTACTTTTTTTGAAATATATTTTCAAAGAAAATGGTTTCAAGAACAATTTAATATTTCTTTTATTGTTTTTCAAGAAAAATGGTATTTAAATTGACATCAATACTCTTTTTTATATTTTCAGGAAAAATGGTTCTAATTTTTTTTAAATATTTATTTATATTTTCTCAATTTATTTTAAATAAAATGGTTTTAAAAATGCCTTCCCAATTTATTCATATGTTTTTAATGTATTTTCAAGGAACTGGATTCCATAACATTTTTGATATTTCTTTATAATTTTTCATACTATTTTCAAATAAAGTGGTTTTAAAATGTTTCAATGCTTATTTTATATGTTCTCAAGGAAAAAGTTTTTCAAATGTTTAAAAATCATATATATAAGTTTTGAAGGTGTTTTCAAAAAATTTATTTCCAAATGGTTTTAGGTATTACAAATCTATTTTCAACAAAAAAGGATATTTTAATCAAAAAATGTTCCACAAAGATATTTAAAATTTATTTTCTATGTAAGATGAAATATGTTAAAGTTACTCATAACAATTTAGGAAATTATCTAAAGGATCCATTCATAATCATTATATGAATGGGTTATGCTTAATTTCATGGTCTTCATGAAACTCATTTTTATTTCACGGTGTATATGATTTTGATACATGCTTGTTTTCATGGGCTATGTTTATGATGAAAGGATTTTGGAACATGTATTTTACCATAGTTTATGATAAGCATACATATTTATGTTACCCATTCCATTAAACGATTTATGATATAATTATTTATGATATTTTGGGACATGTATCTATGATTTCTCTATGAGACAGGTGGGATCTATATCTCCTTCCAATGCATTGGGTAGACAGTTATATCTCATGACGTACAAAATGATGGTATTGGGAGTAAAATGTGACTACTATGATGGAAATGGGTGTGAACCTTGACTACCAATATGGTATGAGAAGTGAACTCATGCAACTAATATGTATATGGGAGTTAAATATGTCTACTAAGATGGTATCAAGAGTGAATTCATGCTTTTAAGATGGCCATGGGAGTGCACCTTGAATACCAAGATTTTATGGGGAGTGAACTCGTGCTACTATGATTTCTATGGTAATGAAAAATTACTACCAAGATAGTATGGTTAGTGAACCCGTAATACCAATATATTCTTGTAAGTAATTCCTCGGCTATTGTGGAAATCATATTATAGGATTATGTGTTTCGCACAATTCCATGTTTTACTCTTCTGTTAAAATTTCATGGATTATGTTATTTATTTCCATACGATTCATGTCATATGAACTGCCAATATTTATTATGATCTTTAATATGAAGGGTATGATATTCAAATTTTATGGTAAATTTCCATACTATTTTTCATGTTAAGCTTACAAATTTCTATTATTTGACCGTACTGAGCATCTAAGCTCACCACATTCTTATTTTTCCTTTACCCATGTTATAAAGAATGTTTTTAGGTATATTTAATAAATATAGAGATAATTATGGGATATGATTAAGATTATACACTATGATAGAATATTTTGTTTCAATATTTCAAAATACACTAAAATATTATGGTCCTCGGGAAATTATTTTTGTAATGTACTAAATATTTATCTATAATGATGTAATATCCTTGTATATAATTCTTGGGTCTATATAGTTTTTATCAAATAAAGGTTCAGTTTTCATTTGGAAAATAGTATGAGAAAACATTAGATATATCCCAAGGTATATTTCTAAGGATATGTCAAGGGATGTCTCTAAGGATAATTACAAGGATGAGTTAATGAATAAGAAAATGTCCTAGAATAATAGAAAAGGATAGAGTGAGTGGTTTTCTAGAAATAGATCCATGTCTAGATAATACAAGTGGATGTGGATCAGACACAGATGTACCTAGGGTTAATAACTCCAATAAGATGTTTCAAACCTGACTCAAGGAAATATTGTACATGATAGTGGGCCTTAACGCACACCTTGTTTAACAACCCTGAGGGATATGATTTTGGGATTAAAAAACATCATAAACCAATATGATGTATTTAAATAGATGTTAAATGTGAATAAACTAGGATAATATTGTGGTTTAATGTCTTAATGAAGTATGATCCATGATTAAGTCACCTTATATGTAAATGTTCATGATTATATGGTATCTCATTATGATAAAAGTTTCTGACACTATGTATTCTAGTTTTATTCAAAAGATATAACTACAAGGATCATGGTTAATGTTTATTCTTATATATGTTGAGTTCATGGGCATTTTTAAATCTATTTCCCAAAGGAAATATCATAATTTTAATCGATAAGTTGGTATGTGTATTGGCTATACATATGCAGATAATGAGATCATGAACGAATTTTGAAAGGTATGTGATGTTGTTCAAGTATTTATTACATTTAAAATATGATTCATGATTATATTGAGGTTGATTAACATTAATACATTATTCATATTTCACATTATATGAAAGAGGTATAAAAAATACGTTGATGAAGCATGAGTAAGGGTTTATGAATATTGTCGGATTAAGGATGTATTTATGTTTTTAAATTCAAAAAATATGTTATATGAATCAATAAATGTAAATTGTTTTCTAGTATAAGTTCTCATTATGTATTGAAAAAGACATGTTTAATGGTAATTAAGACATAGAAAATTCATTTCATGGAATGTTGACAGTTTGATTAAGAGAATGAAACTCTAAATTAAAGCCTTAAATTGGGATAATGATCTTCGGATAATGATATATTGGTTATGAGTAAGTAAAGTGGATGGTAATTATTAACCTAGATCTAATTATTGACAAAGTTTTTTGTCATCAATGATAATTTTCCAACTTCTTGGATTTAATGAATAAATCCAGTAATCTTTGGATTATGGAAGCATTCATGTTATCCAAAAGGTATTATCGTAATTTACAAAAAGGGTATTTACATCTTTTCTATGTGAAAACCCATATATACATTGTTATACATGGGGGATAAATGTTAATATGATTTTGTGACATTATTTCAATGGTTTTTAATATTCATATTTCATAAGGGTTATATGGTTATCCATAAATGAAAGGTTTTACTTAAACTTTAAAGGATGTATTTTAATATTGATATTACACTAAAAACCATTCTTAAAAGACTATTTAGTGTTTAACATTATTTCAAGGATGCTCCTCATATTTTAGAAATTATATTAGTATATTTTTATAAAAGGAAGCCATGTACGTCAGGTCCCAACCAATCATTTACGGTGAGGCTACAGTGGGTCTTGTACCCATAACTGGAGGGCAATTAAGGTTTCATTCCTTCCACTAGCCCACACAATTTCTTGGTTAACGAATAATTGTTTTTTATGAATCATTTTTTATCATGAAATAATATTGTTAATTTTTATGAATGGAGATTAATTTCTTAAACATAATAAATTTTATGAATGTTTATGGATAAATAGTTATATATTTCATTATTTTATGAGCCCTAAAATTTTCAAAAAGCATATTTTTCCACTTCAAGAAAAAATAATAGTTTTTGGATGTCTATTACATGAAGTAATGGATGAATTAAAAATGTATAAAATAAATAACAGTGAATGAATTTAATATATAAATATTTACATAATATTTATTTTCTTATATTCTTGGTCAATAAATGAATTAATCAATGTTAGGATAATAATGAAAATAAAATTTTGTGTCCTAATACCTTAATATTTTTGAAGGGATGGACTTATAAATCATCACATATTAATGGTTTTTAGGACCTAAACTTTTCTTTGATCATATATTTGTTTGTTATTGATGAATTTAATCACTACCTATGAATATTTATGTTTTACCTCCAAACCCAATCTTCATCCCAAAACATTGTTCTTCTATGTGGAAACCGATTTTTATGTTACATTGGGTAAACATTATTGTTCCAACATTCCCTTTAAAAGTAATGTTTTATTATTTTTTTCTATGATTTGGGTTTTTATGAATTAAATTTTCATGTATTAAACCATTCACAACCCATTAAAATTTTTCTAGAGAAATTTATTTTATAGGGGGTATAATGTAACACCCAGAGATTTTGTGATTTTTTTTAGAAATAATTTATCTTTTTGATATTTTTTCAGTTCATTAAACACTATAAATAGTTTTATATATATATTTATATATTTATGTTAAAACACTATATCAAACTATCCTTTCACACAAAATACCAATTGGATTGCACTACAGACAATACCAGCTTGGTTTGCACTACATGCAACACAGACTTGTTATATGTTACGTGCAACACTAATGTTTCTACAAAACATCATTTTCTTGTTATATATATTTTAAATGAGATAATTATTAGATAAAAATTAACACTATTTATATGAATATTAATAACTAATTTTAAATATTATTTATAATTGTTTTTATAGATAAAAATATTTATAATGAATGATATGATTTCTGGTAAATCCCTTATTTGTTTAAAAACATCATTTTCTCGAATGAACCATTTTTAATATTAAAATTAATTTTAGAGAAATTAAAAAATTATTTATTCTAAAATAAACATAATTTCTTAAATTATAATGTCAAAATTATCTTATTGTTAACTTTTAAATTTTTCAGAAAAACATCATTTTTTTATGAATATTGAAAAAATTTAAGTTTTATTTAATAAATTCCATATTGTTTAAATACTTATTAATGTAAAATTATAAATTTGTATTTTAAGGTCACATTATTTCAATTTTTCAATTATTAATAAAATTTAGGTCATTATAATTAACTTCACTTTCAAATTGAATATAATAACATAATAAACTTTTGAACTTCATCTACATTAAAGACCTATAATATCATCTTGAATGCGGGATAAGAATTATTCTTAACCTTTTACATTCTATGAATTGACATTTTAAAAACATACATAGAACATTTTAATCAATAAAAAGTTTAATTATTTTTCAGTTAGGTTCATATTTGACCAAAATTATTAGCAAAATTGATTAAAATTATGCATAGTGATTAAGGTCAAATTAACATTAATTAGAGACTAAAACGTAATCTGAAAGACCCAAATGTCCTAAGAAATTGTGCAAAACCCATTTTATTTTAATTATTAGAAAATTAATTTTCATTTTTTTATTTATTTTGTTTTTTTTTGACTTTTGTTAGGTAAAAACATCTATACACTAAACTTGTTTTCAAAAATTCCATCTGAGTCGATTTCATTCCCTATAAAAGGATACCACTGATTCATCTTCTTCAAAACTTTGAAACCACTTATGTTAGGCCAATATCATCCAAATAAAATTCCCAACATCCCTCCTTTATTCTTATAATCCTTCCCTTATGCATAAGTCAGTCGAAGGATGCATTTTGGTACAAACTAACAGGTGTTACCTGATTAAGAGGTGACATCTTCTATCAAGTCATTTATTTTATTTTCCTTATCCACCCCTACAACTCTATTTATTATATTATTATATAAATAATATATTATAATAAATATTCTAGGATATTTTAGAAATATTTTCCTCCTACAATTATGAAGGCCTCCATCTAATCGGTATCATACATACTATTTTAGTGTACGGTGAACTGCTGCCTCACGAAATGATGATTGTTCATTATTTTCATTAACACCTACCATGGTGTCCAATATGATTGAGCCTATATATATATATGATATATGTTATATTTATAATTTCATTATTCTACTATAACATTTATTTAGAATATACCATTATGCTTTCCAACTTATGTAAATACAGTGATATCTTTTGAGGAAGTGTGGACTACCACCCCCTCCAAGCGATATGATTCTTTAATACAATACATGGATTGAATTAATGATGATTTTAGTGAACGTATATGATATATAAGATTTCATAAAGGTACTTTAATTATGATTTCCATATATATAAACATATATTCCTTTTAATTTTTTTATTTCAACACGATAATTAAATTGGAATAGTGTCGATGCATATGTTAGACCTGTAATCTCCATGAAAAGTGTATTCTATTGAATAATTATTTTTATGTATTCACATATCCAGTTAGAGATATTTATTTTAGTGGATTTATGTTTCAAAAGTTACCTAATTGGTAAAATAATTTTTCCCATTTTTCCTTCTTGGAGACTCATGTTTTGTTATGCACCTAAATTTATTTTGAGGTTAGTAGATATATAGTTTAAATAACATATAATCAATCTCATTCTCTTCATGATATTATGATATTAATGTAATTATATATTCTTACATGGAAAGTAATATCTCATGTAACAAATTGTTAAGAGTTTATTAAAATAATCTCATCACTTTTCAAGATTGTTAATGATTATGATTCATTTATGAATTCTTATCTTTCATGTTTCAATGCATTCATGTATTTTATTCTCCTATGTTTGTTCATGATATATTGATGTATTGGTACAATTTTCAACTCTATGGTTTAAAATATAGTTAATAATGTGTTTTTTATAAATCCTAACATTACCCTCTCATCGGTCGGAAATCTACATTCCTACAAAAACCATGTTTTATAAAAAGGGATTCTATAAATATTCTATTAATATCCTATAATTAGTAAATTAAATTTTTACCCTCTTTTCATTTTTTTCAATTTTTTTATAAGGATATTCTAATCGCATTACTAAAGTGGAAGTTTTCTATCCTATTTGTCGTGCTACATGAAGGTTATTTTTACCTCGTACGAAATGTGCAGATTTATCCACTCTCAATCCATTAAATAATTATTTTGATATTTATAGGTAATTTTTTATAAAATGTTTTAAAATAAATTTTCAAGGAAAATGGTTTAAAAAAAATTCAATGTTTATTTTATAATCTTTCAATAAATATGGTTTTCAAAACACTTTCAAACTTATTTCATATGTTTCCATGGAAAATGGTTATCGAAAGGCTTCCATGATTTGTTTATATGTTTTCAATTTATTTTCATAGAAATGGTTTTAAAACATTTTCATCCATTATTTATACGTTTTCAATTTATTTTCAAAGAAAAGATTTTCAAAAAGTTTTCAATATTTATTTATAAGTTTTCAATTTAATTTTAATGAAATTGTTTCCAGAACAATTTCATGATTTATTTATAAGATTACAAAACATTTTTAATGAAATTATTTCAAAATAAAATCATGATTTCATTATATGTTTTCAAGGAGTATTCAACCAAATGAGTTTTTAAAATTTTTTATGCTTATTTTATAAGTTTTTTGTGAGAAGGGTTCTCAAATTATTTCATGTATTATTTGTATATTATAATTTTATTTTCTAATAAATATATTGTCAAATGGTTTTTTGTATTAAAAGTATTTTTTTAAATAATACTGGATATTTTCATTAGGAAACATTTTTTAAATATATTTAAAAATTATTCTCAATTTAAGATTATAATTTTTTATGTTACTCATCCCCTTTTAAGAAATTAACTAATGGATCTATTCATATTATTTATATAAATGGGTTACACTTAATGTCAGGGTATACATGGAACTTGTTTCTCATTTATAGGTTATATGCTTTTGAAACTCACTTATTTTCATTGGTATATTGTTATGATGACATGATTATTAAACTATATTTTCTAAGAGGTTATGATAAGAATATATGGTTATAATACCCAATTTGTTTAATGTGTTATGAATTTATTATTTATGATCTTGTAGTACATGTGTTTATTATGTCCCTCTAAGACAATAGGGATCTATATCTCCCTCCAATGTATTTGTTAAATAACTATACCTTGTGAGATAGACTAAGATGGTCTTGAGAGTAAAATAATGCTACTAAGATGGCCATGGGAGTGAACCATGAATACCAAGATTGTATAAGGAGTTAACTAATGCAACTACGATGGTCATGGGTGTTATCCATAACTACCATGATGGTATGAGGAGTGAAAAATACTATTAAGATGGTCTTGGTCGCAATGCTTTGGCTACTATGAAAAACATATTATATGCTTTTGTAATTACCACAATTTCTTGTTTTAATAATATGTTATGATTTCTTAGATTTTGTTCTTTATTTTATTATGATTTCTATATTATTAAATGTTATTAATTTTAATAATCTCTAACTTTAAGAGTATTATCTTCAAATATTATGCTCAAGTACCATACACTTTTGTTCATCTCATGCTTGCACATCTTCTTTGATTACCCCTACTAATCATCTGAGCTCACCCTTTTCTAATGTTTCCATTCCCCATGTTATGAGGTAAAGTTATATGTTAAAATGATTTCTATCATTATTGGAGATGTGGATGATCGTCCATCAGGAAAAAAGATTTTATTTACATGTTTCCAAAGATAATAAATAATTATGTTCTTTAGAAATTTATTTTTTAATGTACTAAATATTCATAAACAATGATGTAATATCCATAAATTTAAATCCCGAGTCAATATATACATATATTATAATAAAAATATCATAAATTATCCATAGATAATAAAAAACATTTTTCAAAGTTAACTTATGGCATTTCCAAAGTGCTTGAAAACAAGATCATTTTTTCATTTTTAGCCAGTAGAAAATGAATATCGGTTTCATGTATGTGAATTTGGGAATAAAATAAATCATTTTGACATATTTTCTACTACCATTTAATAATAATGATCCATGGATATTAAAAAAAATAAGAACAAATGATAATTCTTTTAGGATAAGAGTGGAATTTGGAGGAGTACATTCTGCAACATATAGGGTACAAACATGGTTCTGAAAAAGGGTAAAATGAAAGAGAAAAGTGGTCTCTAATAGATAAAAAATAATTTATAATTAATTGAATTAATAAAAAGGATATAATATGGAGTTACTATATTATTCAGAAGACATCTACAAAAAGAGGTTCTATGAATGAAGAGAAAAGAATGATATTATCCTTCCCTTAAAGAGTTGTTCCTATGACATGAGGATTGGGACCATTGGGGCTTTATGGCACCTTAAAAGGACATAATGGGAGCTAAATAACTATATAATCAGGTAGTATGGATTTTTATTTAAATAAATGGATAAATGGGTGTGTATTTATAACAAAATTGGGGATTTGTTTATTAAATTAAAAATATAGGACTTGGAAACCTAGGTTAGGGGAAATGAAAAATCAAGGGCTTGAAAATGGTATATTCCCTTGGTAATGTAGAAATGGAAATAATTTTATGATATTTTAATATAACAATTTCCACTATCATTTTTAATTAATAATTTTGTAAATCAGTATTAATGATTCCTCAAAATAACATTTTAAAGTTAATATTTCAATTTTAGAATCTGGAATATAAATTATAGATTAGGAAATAAATTTAATTATATTAAAATACATGATATTAACAAAATAAAATATTTTAGGCCCTAGATTATTGTTGAGTAATTATTAAATAATTATGACATAATTATGAAGTCAATAGACATACCGAAAACCTCAAAGAGTATTTTTAAAATTCACAAAAAAAATTGTTTATAAAATTATCATAAATTAAACCAAAATGAATTTTGATGTGATGATTTCAAAAATTAAATTTATTTTATCAGAATTATAATATAATGATGATAAATATATCTTTTTTAATATAAAAATAGTTATTTATTTAAAATAATAACAGAATAAAAATACATAGAAAAATATACAACACATGAAAAATAAATAATATTTTGTCATCTATATTTAAGTAAGTACGTTTTTGAAATTAGATTTAGTTAAAATAAGTATTATTAACAATATATTAATTTATTATTAATATTTTTATCTTTTCTTGAAAGTAATATTTGGTTCTAAAATACAATTTATCGTATTTCATCATATTTTAGAAAAACTGTTATTAAAACTAAATTGATTGAATAAAAATTATATTGATACAAAGGAATTACATTTTATGTAACTAAGGCCTACACACCTTACCCAATATTACACCCGCATACACCTGAAAAATAAGGTGTACAATGGTTGTAGTTTGGTGGGGTTCCTCGTCTAACATTGACCTAGTGGTAATACCCACTAACTTGAACTTCCCCATAGGGGATTTTGTTCAAGATTCACTTATTAAATCATCGATTGTGCATGGTCAAGGGTGAACTGTAGTGATGATACCTATCTAGAGTGTTTAGATAGGTGGGATTCAAATGTCACGACAATAATATTTTATGTCATCGACTCTTCTTTTTGTATCAATTATCCTTTTTCAATGTTTTGTTTTAAATATTAATTAGAAGAGTAAAACTATTATAACAATTATAATTTCAAACTGTAATAATAACCAATGATCATAACTAAATAATGGGAACATAATGATCAAATACATATGCACACATTTTTCTTTATATTTAATACCTTATTAAATTTATATGGTGTTAATTTTTATAATATGTTATAAGACTAATTATTATGAAACAGTTATAAATAAAAATGTTTGGGTCATTACATGTCATCTAGAGGCAGGAGTGGAAGGAGACTTGTCAAAGGTTGAGGCGATTAATGATTAGGACACACCCTAGTTGGTTACTGAGGTGAACATTTTTCTTATGTTCATTGGGTATTATCAAAGGTTTATACCCTTACTATTATATATACATTACTCTTGAAAGATATGACCCAAAAGGGAATCCTTTAATGTCGATGCAAGGGTATCAGAAGAGATTTCAAGATATAATAAAAAGGTTGACAAGTTCTCTCAACTTGATGTTTCTATAAGAGGGTGTCATGTACATAGTGTTCGGTGATGCATTTGGCACCGATCTTGGTTTTGTTCTAATATAGAGATCGAAATAATTTCCTATAGTTCACATTAGTTGAGACCACATGAAAAGAATGTTCATGTCTGTTGAGACCACATGAGAAGAACTACAGGATCTAAAATATTTTGTTCTAAAAGTTGGTATTTTAATTGAATATGTGGTGACACTACATGATAGAAGATAAGTTTTTTGTCTACTCTAACCACATGTTTCTCTTGTATACATTATCTCAAATTGATCATAACATGATGTATAGGTGATGGCTAGAGTCTATCCATGACATTGACTTCAATTTTTCTTATACTCTTGTGATGGGGGACATGGTGGAATATTAACTCTCTAAGATATATTTTTTTAGTTGTTGGTGGAGGCGTCAGACTAGTTAACCTCTTTAAAGTTGTCCTATGAGGATAGTGATAGTTCATCATATCTATAATAGATTATTATAACCCCACCATTTTTACAGCATGCTAGAGATTCTCAGCATTGAGATACTGACTGTGAAACCTTACATACATAGATATCCATTGTATGTGTCCTGATGAATATTCTGAAGGTGGGGATCATGATATCCAATTTATAGGATGGATGATGTTACCCTTTATGTTTTAAGAGTGGGTGATTTTAGAGTTTCATATATCCACATTGGTGGTATATCCAAGGGTGGAAATGATGTGTCATGACCTCCGATGTCAGTTTTCTTGGCCATGAATGAAGCGTTGTTTTGTAGAGTTTATCTCTCGATGCATCACATATCATAAATTAATGTTTGATCACTAGATATAATCAAGTACAACTCAAACCCATGTGGTTCTAGAGTGGTAGTCGGATAGGATATCCATGTATTTCGTTATGGGGTTACCGTGTTTGTCTATGGGAAACAATGTCATATGCGAGATCATATACCAACTCACCACTTAAGACCAATTTCTAACCATTTGAGATATGAGTTTAGTCGAGATATTTGGAATTGTGTATGTATAAGAGATACTCCATCATTATGGTGTTTTGTCAACAATCATTTCAGACCATGATGATCGGTTCCCCTAAATATATTGGATGGGATTATAGGATACCTTGGGATCCCAGATGCATTTGAGCATGAAGTTTCACCCTTAGACAGATGACCAGATTGAGCACACTACTTATGTCATGGAGGACATGCTACATGAATTTATATTGGATTTTGGTTATAGTTAGGATTATCACCAAACCATTATGTATTTTTCACAAAAATATCTTCCATTCCATGATAGGTATGACACCATTCAAGGCCTTATATGGGTGACCATACAAGTCAAAACATTATTGAACAGGTCAAGGCCAGTTAGCACTCATGGGCCTATAGTTGTTTTGTGAGACTATAGAGAACTTTTAGATCATACTATAGTGGATGAGGACTACCAAGATCCATTAGGAGTCTTATGTATACTAATTATAGAGACCGTCAATGAGGGAGACAGTGTGTTCATGAGGGTCTCATATTGATCTAGATTTTAGAGAATTGTCCAAGGAGTCATGTTATCTTTGAGGTTCATTAGGCCTTTTGGGATGATACATATACATGGTTAGGTGGGATATTGCTTGGTTCTACTACCAAAATTGTACCAGGTAAATGAAATCTTCAATGTTTCATAATTGTGTAGATTTGTGCATGACCTGTCCCAATCAATTAACTAGGGAGATATGTACATCATATATGGGGATACCTATTTTGAGAACCCAGTGAATATTTTGTATCAGAATGAGATGATCCATCATGGGTGATCAATTCCCCTTGTGCATGTCTTGTGGAAGCATTGGAATCATTTGGACAGTACCTTGGAGTTGGATAGGTATATGGAATCCCAACACCCTAATATTTTTTAGTATGATTCATTCTTTTTGGGGTGAAAATTCCTACATTGGGGATAATGTATCATCTATGATTTTTTCATGTATTAGATTTGGATATTATAAGTATCATTTTTGAAGCTAGTAATTGAGATAGTGTGATATTATTAGATCCAATGTTTTTTGAGTTAATTTTTGAAATATGTTAAATATATTAATATCACACGGATATAATATTCATGAAAAAGTGAAATAAATATACAAAGGGTTCCCCGATCAGAAATTTGGTCACACTATTGAGTTTATAATTTTTTTTTTCCATCGGTATGATATAAACAATTTGATAATTGGGTAATTTTGAAAATGTGTTCAATGGTGTGGAATTAATAAAATTAATTTATTTTTTTAATCTGTTTTATTTTATTTGATTTGATGACCAAAATCCACTATTTATTCACTTTTAGGGCCAATTTTTTGGGTTATCCAAATTACCTTGGAAATTTTAGAGGATCTATTAGAGAGGGAATTAGAAGAGATATTTGCATATGATAATGGATCAAGAACAAATTATGGATCATTGTGCAATCAGATTTCATTTTTATATCCAAAAACAGAAAATCGACAACATTATTCATTAGTTATCGTTCAAAACACTAGGTAGGAATCTTGTGTCTTTTCAATTTAACCCCATTTGGTATTTCTATGATAAAAATGAATGAATCAACAAATGAATTTATTCACGGATCATCAACTTGCGGGTACGCGTTTATTATATAAGGATTATACGGATAATTGATTATTTAAATAGGAACATTTTTCATTGTTCTAAAAGCACTAGATTGTGTTGAACTGGCCATGTTTGATGTTCAATCATATTTAGGGTTTCTTTTATTTTTCCATCATTCATCATTCATCATAGAAAATTCCACATCCCTATGGTTCGACAAATACTAGATAAACTATTTGTTTACACCTATTTTTTTGTGTAATGGATTTTTATCATATATTTGGGTTGGGATCAATGAATGTATGGAGCTGTAATGATGGTAATAGTGTATTTGGTTCTATTTCTTGATTCAAATTATTTATTTTTGGGAGTTAAATGAAATAAGGTATTGTGACGACTATTTTTCATACAAATCCAGTGGTCTGAATCTGGAGAGCAGTAAAGATTAAGCTCAGCCGGAGAAGATCCATATATACCTTCCTAGCACATGGCTAAATTGGAAGTTGGTGGATTGGAGGTTTCTTTGGAATAATATTATAGGTTTTTAGAGAATTCCACATTACACTTAGTGTGATCTAGCATTACAAATCAGGTGGGTCCCTTATGGGGTAGTAGGTTCAACTGAGAAGATAAATGTTACTCGGTGTGTGATAGTTTTCATACTATGTGTAACCCATTCCTCGTAGCTTAGAGTGTACCATAGAGGTTACACAAACATGGAAGTGTGTACATGGGATTAGAGATATTGTGTACTCCAAAATGGAAATGGCTAGAGGTACACAGACATTGATATTTGTACACCAGAATGACCATAAGTACACCTGTTGGTACACAGGCAAGACCAACTATACACGGGCACTACCAAGAGACATGAGAAGGGTGTAAAAAATATCTAACCATTGTGTACTATTTATACATTCCATGTATTTTTATATTTACATTACATGTGAGGAATAAATACATAGGAATATTAGGGATTGGTTAGACATGTCGAGTACCCCCACATTCATGTCATGTACCCCCAATGAGGCTGTTTGGATCCCTTTGTTTACTCAGTTTGGACAAGTATTAGTTGAGTGCCTTCAATTTATCCATTCCCTCTAGGGTACAATGCAACATTATTTCCAAATATCATGATTATGATCCCCTATGAAGAATGCGGCATAGAAAGAGTTCACGGTATCTCTCCATGAGACTGATGTGTGATCCTATATCATTTTTGTACCATGGGTGGGGTCTGTGCCATCCTAATGAACACCTTAAATATGGATTTGATCCTCCATCTGGAAGGAAATTTCAGTAGGGTTTGTGGTATTGTGGAATTATGATACCCAATATAGCAGGTTGACCGATATTGGGTTCATGGTATCCCATGTGGTCCTAGGTGTGATCCAATATATAATTATTTTTTCCATGGTGACATGTGATATTTATATGGATGGTCAATATGATCAAGACCTCAGGAATTAGTTTCTCTAGTGATTGAATGATTGGTAGGGTGGATTTAACGAACACAACCATTTGTTCGAGAAGAAGCTGGTGGCTGGATGATCCATTGTGACTGCCTGGAAGAATGGTGTCGTTATTGATTATATCTTGGCATCATTTATTATAAATTGATTCATATGTATCTATTATTAGCTAACTATTCTTAATCCTATCTATTTGTTATTTTTTGGGTGTCCTACTAGGTTTTGGTATACTCAACCCTACATGGGATCTTCCACAAATTGTTCTATATTATATAAACAATGGCCCATTTAACGGTGTCCTGGGAGAACTAGGAGCAGGTGGAGCATATCTTGATCATGAAAGGCCGAGGTGTTCTCTGGGTTGTTTAATTTGATCATAGACCCCACCCATGGAGCATGTTGGGATCTCTATATTTTTTTGTTGGGATTTCATTTTTCCCAATTTTCCTCTTTTAGTACATTACTATCATACATTGATTGTTGTATCTCAGATATATACATGAATTGGGTTTTTTTGGTTTAGATGTTAGCATTTTTTGGGATGGGAGATGTGTATGTGTTAACAGGTACAATAGGATAATTCCTCCCATTTTTGTGATATTTTTACTTGTTGGTTGTTTCCAGCCCCTACCCTATTGGGGGCGGGATGAGGGTAGTCTGGTTCAATCCCTGTTGGACCGAGTCATGATAATATAACAATAAGGTAATGAAATATGTAATAAATATGGTTATGTATATTATGATAGAGGTTGATGAACATTCAGGTTATTAATAATTAATTTTAATTATTTATTTTCCAATCTCACTTTCAAATTGAGACTATGTTTGAATAAATTTCCATTGGTTGAAAATTGTACGTTATATATCAATAAAACCCAATCTATTTCCTTCTCATATAGTTATTTTTTATATTTACAGTTCATTTCAAAATTTTCCCTCACATTGGTTTATAATTCAACCTTAATTGTTCTCATTTATGAAACTAACCTTATTTATTCTATTTGATAGGGAATCTTTTTCTTTAATGTTAATGACTTTCATATGATTTTATATCCATATTTATCTAAAATACTAATATTTATAAATATAATTTTAAATTTAATTTAAGTATCTTTATAAAATACTGAAATAAATATTATTTTTACAATTTCCACATGACTTATTTATCCAGTAATTTTTAATCATTTTCATTATGAATATTCAATTTTATGTTTTAAGTTGTTATTTAAATGAATTTAAAATAAATTTATAATTATTTGTCATAAATATTAGATATATAATTTATGTCCATTTAAAAAAATTATTAAAAATTTAAATAATCACTTAATAAGACATATGATGGCTCTCTTCCAGAACATCTCTTAGATTCTATGAATTTAATGACAAGTTTTTTTCCAGTCATTTAGTTTTTCACCTATCCTATAGATCTATTTAATCTATAGTGGTAGGAATCATTTATGGATATTCCATTAAAATAATATAAAATTAGGATTCCTCGTTTCAATAACATTGATCTTATCGGTGGGAGATTCATAGAAACATTCAGTTTCAAATATGAAGGTAATTTCATTAGAAAAGTTTCATTGTGTATCATATCCATCAATGGATTATCGTCCAAAACCTCCTATACTAAATAAATTGTATATTTTGGATTATTTAGGATTTCATGTTGATAATATCTTCCACAAAGGCTTAATATGTTTATGTAATGATTCTTTGAGAATATTATGTATTTAAAGGGGGATACACCTTGATCTTTTGTGGAACTAAAATCCATCATATTTCATCTCTAGTGAAACAAAAAATTGGACATTTAACCTAATTAGAAAATTATTCCTTCATATTATTTTGGGAAGTAAATAAGATTGTAGATCATATTAAAAATATGGTAACGTACATCTGAAACAGGGAAGTTTATAGATCTTGTTATGGGATGTCACATTCAGTAAATGTTTTCGACAAACGTTTATAGCCCACATTTAGTTCGAAATTAATGGTTTGATTTGGGGTTTTTATCATCCAAATTATCTCAGTGATCTTGGTTATTTTATAGGTATTCCTTTTAAATTGGGCCATTTCACCCTAAATATAGTATATTATCTTTATATTATGATTTGTGTTGATTCCAATTTAGAATCAAAGTTACAAGATCTAATAAATTTCACATTCAATGATCAAAAAAGTGAAGTCTTGGTGTAATATGAATCCAATCCTCCATTAGTTTATGTTTTCATAATTACATGGTACTCAATATACAATTTTAGCGTGATACAGATATTTGTGAAAGTATATTCTAATTTTAATCCCTAAAAAGTGATAAATGTTAATAAAAAAGGTATAAACACTGTCATAGAGTACAGCGTTAACTTGAAGAAAAATATCTATGAAAAATGGGTGAGAGATAATCATGATATTATTATTGATCTATAAGATGTAACAATAAGATCATGGTTTTAGTTACCCGATTATGAGAAATGGGAGAATAATATCATTATTACTTGTATAATATTTATCATTTTTTCTATTTCTTTTATTGATTGATGTGTGTACCAATGATCTATAAATGAATGGAGATTTCATATTAGACCATACAACTTAATATGACATGTATAATATTGTTAACTCTATTAAAAATTAATCTAATATTTACATATATAATCATGTTGGGGATAATAAAACTATTAATCATGGAAATATACATGGGAAAATCATTACATATAATGATGGTATTCAAGGTGATAATTATTCCACACAAAATCTTAAAAAACTATTAATTCTAATATATCATTAGAGTATATAGAATACATGGGGAATAATAATTAGCCTTTTATATCCTTGTATCACAATTATCAAATAGAATTTGTGGTTGATGCATATACAAATAAAATTATATATATGAATAATGTTTTGTAATTGATAATTTTTCATCCTAAATAGAATATGGGAACTCCATTCATGTCGAAAATATCTCTTTTTTGGTTAATGAGATACTTGTTAATGGAAAAAAATGATTATACTCAAGATCATTCAATCCATGTTGTTCTATATGCATATGGGAGACATGAAAATACTTTATCACCTTAGTATGTTTATTGTGATTCTAATGATATTACATTATCTCCAAAGGATTTTAGATAATACATCTGTTACTCTACTACTTATATTGGTATTGAAGATAATAATGATATGATGGATCCTATTATAAGAAATTATTTTACGATCATGAATTCATCTATGAAAAATAATTTAGGAGGAAAATGGGGTTTCAACCCGATAGAAAAACATATAAGATGATTCATTTGGAATTTACATGCCCTTGAAGACCATGAAACATCAAATATTCTTAATATATTTATTCAATAACATAGTAATCATCTTATGCATTTATCTAAACCCAAAACAATATTTTATACAAGTATTTCTTCCCATGACTTTTTGGGTTATCATCTGATTGATACAATTCATTCTTACACCAATAATAACAGTCTACAGATATTACAAAATTCTTGTTTTGAAGGAGCATTACTAGTCAACTCCACTTAACTGATGTTCAAAATTTGTTTTAATTTGGTGGGAATGAAACAGTTTTTATTCATTATCTATGATTTAAATAGTTATTAGTACTAAAGGGTTTTATATAAGAATATACAATAAATTACTAGTTCAATCAATGATTCACATACTATACTTCAGGACTACCATATTATTGTCATCCTTGATGAGAAAATTGTTCTGAATAATTCCAATTCCATAATCAAAGAATTAGAAGAATGCATAGAATTTTGATATCTATATGAATTGAATTTGGTTTCTTCCATATAAACTTGTTATAGAAATAATCTTAATAAAATGGTGGACAGGAAGTAGTATATGACCATTTTCAATGATTATTCAATTGATATTATGGATACCATTACTTATGATAACCATAATTGAATTAACTCATATCATCATCCAATTTAGATTAATATTTTTACATGATATGTTACATCCTTTCCGATTAAAATTTAATAACTATTGGGTTTTAAATATGGATTAAAAAATTATTGATTTGGATATCTAGAAATTTTTTAATTAAACAAATGATTCCCTAGCTTCTATTCAAAATAAAAAATTTCTCAAGAAGAGGATGAAAGATTGGAGTAGAGATTATTTTTGATCTCTTGAAACTAACATTAAACCTTTTTAATCCACAAGATGTATCATTCAATATGATAACACATATTTTAAATTTTCCAATGGTATTAAAGAAGAAATGGTTTTTTCCCATGAGCTTAAACTATATTGTAAATCATAAGGAAAGAATTAAAATGAAATTATTTGATGTTAAAAGGTTTATATATGGTGATAGAAATTATATACTTTTTACTCTCTTCAATGAGTGAAACGAATCAAGATTCCTTTATCAAATCATAATGATTTCTCAGATTTATTTGATAAAAGGAAATAAATTTATGATCATGTTGTTTCATTCTAAAAGAAATCTTTATAGGTCCAAATAAATACTCTCATCCTCTAGGGTATATAATTACCATGATTTTCAATCATGAGAAAAATTCATGTATTACCTCATCCCCTCTAATCTTTGGGAATAATGAATATATCCTTGGTCTTAATTGTGAATCTCCCATAGTCTAGATAGATTTGATAGTATCTTTTTCAAAACGTTTGGGAGGTTATTAATCATTTTTTTTAATTAATTTTCCATAATTTTTAATGGTGTTCATATAAATCACATAATAAATGCTATATTTATTTCCCTCGAACCCATTGTAGTTAGTCTCAATGAAAGGTACCTCTTTTGAAATGTCACTCTAGTTAACACGAACTGTAAAATTATTTGTAAAATTCTTACTCATAGGACTTCCAATATTTCAAATATTATTGTTTTATCAAATTATTTTTGTTTCATTAGTGGAAATACTATACATGAAATCCATATGAATGCCTCATAATTTGTAAAATCTATCAAGAAAATCACTATAGGAGATATTATTTCGATGAAACATGATGTTAAAAAAGATATATAAATGACATATTTTGGGATTATTTTCAAGTTCTAGATCAATTTTGGTTTTAATGATACCTTTATCAAGATTCTCAACATAATCCTAATCTCTGACCATATCTATGTTCTCTTAAATTTTTTTATTATATATTATTTCAGAAGATGCATAGGTGTCATGAAAGGTTTCCCATCTCAAAATTTCTTCTCTTTGTTATATTGGACTTCCTAATAAGACTTCATCTCCAGAAAATAGAGAATAAAAATCATAAACCCATTGAATATTTCAGAGGATTAGTTACATCAACTATTTTTTATACGTAAGAAATCATTTTATTCATTAAAAGGGATTAGAGAAGATAACTTTTTTTAAGTATTATCATTTTTGATATGAAAATGACTATCTTTAGTTGGTTGGTTGGAAAAAAAGTAATCATATGGTTTTTAAATAATATTCTTGTAGCCATAATAGAGGAAATTGTTAATGATCTTTGTTTTACAGATGTTCTATTTACTTTTATATATCATGGTGTTCCTATGTTTTGGGGAAGGCTTCATGATTTCAATTTCACAAAAATTGTTGGTAAGGTTAAAAATAATTTGTCTTCATGGAAATGAAATGCTTTTTTGATGGAAGTAATTATATTCCTTATGAAATTATAATTTATATCTAAATTATTTTATCCTTTGATGGTCAACAAGTGTAATGTCTCTCTTTGTATAAACATCAATATGTACACAAAAACACTTAATTCTATAATGGGTGTATTATTAAATGAAATCTTATTATTATTATAAGAAAGTTGTTTTTTCAACCTATTGACCACGGAGGTATTGAAATAAAATATAATTATAAATTTAATTAATCATTGAATGAATATGTTATATGGTGTATTATCGATGGGAATTGAAATTCACATGGATATATATATATATATATATATTCCTTTGAAGGATAAAATGAAGTAATATTACCTCTATGTATTTCTCTATATGGGAAAATCTCAAGGCCCCCTCAAATATTTCAGTTCAGTCGCATTGGATGATCTGCCTAAATTCACCTCATAATTATTTCAAGGAAATTGTATAGGAATTCCTCTTGTTTATCTATTTAATCCTTATGATTCCATGCTGGTAGTTAATATTTGTATAAAATAAGAATATAGAAAATACCATTGATGTTATTCCTACTATAATTAATAGAGTGGTATCAAACCAAAAAAAATTAATGGGCATGACAAGCTGATCTGGGATGCCTCACCATGTGAGATTCTCATCTCCATCATACATTATTTACACACTTAAAATTGTCATGAAAATTTTTGGTATGTAAAATTGTATTTTATTTTGATCATTCCATCAATGTTTACTCAATTTTAGAGTATTATATACTCAGATATTCCAATAGATGATTTACATCAGTCTATTGTAATCTCTATGTCTTTCAGGTGTGTTCTTTGTAATCATTACATGGAATACATTAATCATTATTTCATGAGATGTTTCACCAATTCAATGCTTTTGATTTCTACCTCAGACCATTTTAATGTAAAGATTATGTGTACATATTTGATAGAGGATCATGTTTCAGCATATAGAAATATTTCTTTATCAATAAAGTTACTTAATAACTTCATTATGGCATGTGGAAAGGTGACTTAAATTACTTATACTTGAAAAAGTAAACTACTTGATGATTATTATCCATTGAGTATTGATCCAACACTTATGCAGATAGTTTTTTAAGTTAAAAGTGAAAACAAATTTCAAATAGGTCTCTGTGAAAATTATATTCATGGTCATTACAGTGATAAATTGTTTCCAATTATAGGTTATTTTCATCCTCTATTTATAACTTTTGGTGTAATATAGATCCCTGCTATCTCTATTTAGATCGAATGCAACAATAGTGGAGCATCATGGGGAAATCCCGGGGATTCGGGATATAGAGATATTTTTAAAAATTATATTGGTGATTTCATGGCATGTATTTATTTTCCCTGTTATTCTTCTACATCTCTTTGTGTTGAAATATATATAATGGATAATTAGATTAAAATGAAAGACAATAATTTTGGTGCAATCTATGGATGGAATGTGACACCAGTACAATTATGAAATCTATCATCAATGCGAAAAATAATTTTTCATGAAATATTAATCCAATATCGAATAAATATATATAGATTCTGTCAACCATTAACAAATTCAATTCACATTAATAAATTGGATCCAACTACCTAGATAATGATCATCATAATAAATGGGTGACTTCTAATAATATTATCTAGTCTAGTCTTCTAATAGATGATATTTTTATGATATTTAAAAGAGATTATTATAAAAGTCCCTTCGTTAGACATCATTAATATTATTTTTATTCCATAAAAGAGTATTTTCAATATGTGAAATTCCTTATTTTTTCCTCTATCATAAATATAAGGGAAAATTCGTCTTATTTTAAAATCAATTTTCTAGTTCCCTTATAAAAAAATTTTAATCCATTTAACAATACTATACTATTTATTATAATGATCAGGGATATTATCTAATGATACTATCCACCTTATTTTCTGGTATGCCTTAGGATTATGTTATTATAATATTTTCATAAATCCCAATTGATATCTCCTGATAACTGAGATATGATGAAATTATAAATGTTTTCATGATCATGGGGAATACATATGTATGGATTATCAATATCATATAGGTGAAACCATTATAGACCTCCAATATATGGGTTAATATTTTATATCTCAAAAGAGATGGATATAATATGGGTTTTTATCCATTGTGCACTATGTTATTGAAAGGTGGTTAACATAGAAAATTGTTAGGTCAATGACTTGGTGATTATACCATACATATGTTAGGATTTATATGATTATATTTTTTACATATTCTTCTGTTTTGAAACATAACTATGTAATGTTATCATGAATCATGATTTTTTACTCATTTTTAAACTCTTATAAAACTCATGTCTTATGTTATGCTAAAATATGAATGTTATGAATAAAGATATATTAAGTTGGATTATTTAGATAGGATTATCATATATTATGACTATGCACTTTATTATGATTTCATACATATATTCTTTTCTTAAATTAGATCATTATATATGACATATATCTATTATATTAACCATTATAGGGAATATGAGATCACACTATTTTATGTCTATATTCAACTATTTATGAATAATATTATTAGGTAATATGTATAAAAAAGGATATAATGTGAGGATGTTATTTACGGGATATGATAAATTTATTTTAAATTAAGTCAATCATGTATGAAATATCTAACTACAATAAACCTTTAGTTTTTCAAGGTGATTTATTTTTAGTTCAAATGAATATTCATATAAAATGATGCAATAGGTATATATATTGGAATAAAGTAACAACAAATGGTATTTGAGTGGTATTTAGATATTTTGTAGATTATGATATTTTGAATAAAATTATAGAATTTAACATAATGATATTTTTAAATAATAACATGGTTTTTGATTATGTATGTGACATGAAACACATGTCTTAGATAACCAATGAAATATATTTCTTTAAATTAAATCTCTTTGATAGTTTTTCAAACCTATAGCCTCGAGTCAAAATGATCTATAATATTGTATGATATTGAACCTAATCATTAAATTGGGGGGTATTTTTATTAATAACTTCATCATTTAAATTATGTTTATGTAATGATTAAATATAAAAAATAATCATTTAAAATATAAAACGATTTTTAAGAACATTATTCTTATAAATGAAGGTTTAGTCTTGATTTCAACACATAATTTATAATTATTTTTTATAATTTTGGGGAATTTATTAATAAAAATAAGTTTAGTTTTTAAATTTAAATAACAATATTTTTTTGGAAAAATGTCTTGTATTTTTTTGAAATGACTAATTTTTAGATTAATAGTGAAAAAACATACTTTTAAATAAAAGTTTCTTTTTCATTTAAATTACTTAAAAAGTTAAATTAAATTTTTAAAAAACATTAATGTAAAATAATTTCAATTTAATATATATTAATTCAATATATGTCATTGGAAGAATTTTTATAATGAAAATTTTATATAAAAACATTCTAATATTTTCAACATTTTCTCTTTGAAAACCTACATTCTCATCCTGTATGTAGGGTTAACTTTAAATTAAAAATATCCAATTATAATAATTTAATTATAAAAAAATCAGTTCAATATTTGGAATATAAATTTTTTAAATTATAAAATTATTTCAATACCTATATTATATCATAATGAATAGTGAATCAGATTTTTTTTACCCTGGGTTAGGTAAAATGAATTTATAGTGGGTCAAACATGAAAGGTAAGGATTAAATTGAAATATAATTATCTCTAAAATCTATTTTATGGAAATATTTACACACTATACTTTATAATTCTTTTAAATACTTCACGTTTGACCATTTTAAATGAAAAAATAGGGTACACCTTTTTCATTCAAAAATTTACTTGTGTGCCACTCACCTCAATTTTAAGTGGAGACCCACTCTCCTATATTATTCACACTTTAATACCATTTATTATAAAATAAATAAAATAAATAACCTAATAACCTACCAAAATCAGTTACCTAAACCTATAATCCTTTTTTTTTGATGAAATCAACATATTAACGCATTGGGTGCAATCCTTAAGAGGTTAGTGGAAGATGACATAATAATCATCAAGGTGTGTTTTTATTTTATTTCCACCTCTATTAATATTTTTGAAAGATAATGATATAATAACCATAGAATGTCCCATATACTGATATGTTTTTTATATTAAGCAAAATACCTAAAACCATACCCCTTTACATAAAATTTGATATAAAATCATCATTCGTGTGACTGATGTACAACCCCCTCCTAGCCTATTTACATTCAATATTTCCATTAATGCCTCTATCATTTCGGTATGATGGTGGATCTATAGTATATATATATATATATCTGATATTTATAACATAATTATTTCTATGGATCCATTATATCGTATATACATTTTAACATGACATTTTATAGGGGATATGATAGTGTCCCTCGTGTGTACGATGGACTACCACCTCGCAAAGTGATTTGATTTGTATTTCACTAATGTGTTACAAGGAATGTGATAAAAATATATTTAATGAATATATGGGATATAAATGAAATTATTATGATATTTATGACATATTTATCATTCTAAATATATAATATATCATTTAATTTCTTAACGTTTCTCTCACTTAATGATGATAACCTCATTTGTGTACATGTGGACTACCACCTTAACAAAGTGATGTGGCACTATTTTTATCGCCACACCACATGGATGATATATATGTATATTTAAAGAAAAAATATGTTATTTATTGTTTTATTTTCATTATATGAAGATAAAATATTACATATATCATTTCCATAAAGATCATTGAAAAATGGAAATGTTACCCATGCATTTATATGAACGATCGTCTCCATGATCGTAATATCGATCATTTATAAAAAATTTCCTTCATGATTAGTCTTAAAATTATAAATGATATAAATATATTATATGTATTTTAGGATTATTTTTTTATATGATGTAACTATATAATTTGAAAGCCAACTGAAAATTTCATGGAAAAGCATGAATGATAAAACATTGCAATTAACACCTGGAACAATGAAAAAAATGAAAGATCATTAATAAACAGGTGATAATTTGTCATAAATGGATCATATATGATTTTATAAATAATAATATGGTTCTATTATAAGTTAATAACATTTTTAAAACCACTCTATCATAGTCTAAATCATGATTATCCAAATTGAAGCATGAGGTACGAGAATTTTTCTTAATTAACCTTCATTGTGGAATATTAACACGTTATCCAAGTAAATATCTTTTATATAGTGTATATAATTCTGTTTGACAAGTAATAACGTCTTCCATTTATACTAAATGGTATTTCATGTTTCAATTTTAATTACATCATCTAGGGGAACATGAATTGAAAATTATAGAGTGGTAAAAATGTATTTACAATATCACATTCTTTTGGGGTTGTTTACTTTACACTGAAACATTCACTTTCTTGTAAGAATTTTTCATTGAAAATTACATTTCAACTAAATTTAAATATTCATGTATGATGGATATGATTATTTCTTAAACTATATACTATTTATTAATATGGGTTTTACATTGAGATTTGTTTTATTAACAGGGGTATTGGTAAATCTATACACATTCCTCAATACCGATATTTATTGATAAGTCATATTATTCATGGATTAAGTATATTAGTAGATATATTATGATTTCATTGGATATTATATAAAGGTTAAGATATAGAATTATATAGTACATTGATGTATTGATAGGTCTCGTGAGATAAAGCAATTGTCAAATTTTTTAGGTTTCTACATGTTGTTATATACCATCTTGTGAAAGGTCTTCATGGTCGATTTATCAGGATTATTGAGATTATCACATCCAATAATTATGAAATTCCTTTATTTTTGATTTAATTATTTTATTATCTATACTATTTTCACAATTATATTATTGTTGGTTTCATTTTATTCTATGTTATTGATTATATAGAATTTGTTTTCTTCTATGTACCTTCCTATATTATTTGTGCCTTATCTAATTATGATATTAATATTAATTAAATTGAATGTGTATTTAGTTACTTATGTTTCTTTTTTTTATTCTTACTGGTTCATGATATATTCCATTGTACTTAATTCTTACCGTAATTTGATCTCTCCCTAATTTTGTTTCCATTCCCCAGTATATGTAGATGATTTCGATGAATTAGTTTTCAAGGATGTAGAACATTTTATTTTATAACTTATTATGTTTTATTTTCATTTTGTAATATATAATGGGTATAATTTATGTATCATGTTATCTAAGACATATCAACTAATATATCCTTCAGGATTTAACCCTTAATATCTTTGAAATGTAATAAATTTTCCACTAGATCGGGATTACTGGAGTCGGGGTTTCTAAAGTTGGTGTCCAAAGGAGTTTAGTAGAAACCATTAGAATAAAATTATGGAAAACATATATGATATAAGATAACCCAATGATATATATTTTGTATAACTATATATGATTATAAAAATGTTTTTATAGAGAATATATTTCGTGGTGTTTCTATAAATACAACCCTATATACATACTCATAGTTGACCAAGTTCCAACACAAATGTACTTAAGTGTAATAACTCTAAAATTGGAACATTGGACATGACTGGATCATCACCAGGTGAATAATAATGGTCCCTACTAGAACTCTTATTTGACATTCATATGGGATATTCTTAAGATGATTCAAATTTTTAGTTAATATCATTATGAAGTATTTCAAAATAGTGATATCCAAGAATAAATAATTTTTATAGTTATAAGATTGACAGTGCTTAAATTTTTATTTATTTTATGTGTTACACCATATATAGTATTATACATTATGATTCATAATTCATAATTTTATGATATAATAAAGTATATATAAATACATAGAAATCGATTTTGGAAAGAAGAAGGGTATTAATATTCATGTCCAATGATTTATTTCCTTATTAAGGAAATTAATACAGTTGGTATAGTAAATGATAACATTATGTTTCTATTTAGAAATCCAAATCTGTATATAAAGAATAATCATTCCTGGATGGAGAAACATGTTCCACATTATTATTCTCCTTTGTGGGATATATTCATGTGATACAAACCCTCCACATTTGGTGGTACTACAAATAAAATCATAACTAAGTAATGGATTGCGTATCTTGAGAATATATGTATGGACATGGGATATATTGAGACTTTAAAGGGTAGATGAGTTATTTATTTTATCAATTTAGATGTAAATAAATGGTGGTTGTTCATAAAGAATACTTTTGTGGATGAGGAAATAGAACGCGTGGAATATAATAATTTTAAGGTGTCTTTCATCGTCAAATTTTTCACTCATGATAAACATACTATAATTAATGGAATGTTTAGTAGATTAATGAAATATAGAGAATAGTTTTTTTAGACTGAGAAAATTTTTTTTTCATTGTTAACTATGTATTTTAAGGATTATATAGGAAACACAAAGTCTAAGTTGTAAAATTTATTTCAAGTGATTATTCAAATCCTCTAAAGGGGATGAGTATCTCAATATTTTACTTATTATGATGAAATTGTTTTATAATCCCACAAAATTTAGAATGAATTCAATAAATCATACATATTAAATAAAAATCAACAGAATAATAAGTTTTTTGAAAACTATGAAGAAGATTGCCTGTCAAAGAAGAAGAAGAGAACATAGTGATTTTCCACCTTTTAAAAAATATAGAAATAATCACCATGAAAAATTCATGAAGGGAGTGGGAGTTTTTTATATGTTGGTAGATATTCTCCAGAAGTCTCATGAAGGAAATATGAAGGAAAAAATCAATTATTTCTAATTTTTTAGTTTTAATGATATGGGGAACTATGAAAACTAATTCCTGAAGATTCAAATGAATCCACCATGAGAAAGGAAAATTGTATAAGGCCAAGCTCATGAAATAACTACAGTTGAAGTGGAAGTACCCAATGATTTAGTGGATGGTACTTTAATCCAATATTAAAAAAAATTAATTATTTATTTCTTTCTAGAACCTCCCATTATTTTAATTATACTCCATGGTTAAATAAAATTAGCCATTTTCCATAAAATTTATGAATGGGGGTTGTATAGGAAAAATATTTGTGTAAGAATCACTGAGATATGGATATGTTTGGATGTCCTTATTCTGACACATAAAAGTCATTTATTTTATAACATTACTATCATAGTTGTGGTTGTTGTCGATATAATACTTTGAATATCATGGATTTCAAAATAAGATATAAATGTTTATTATAAGAAGAATGAATTTTTTTAGGAAGATATATAATTCCTTGTCCATATATGATAGACATCATCATTTGAGTGGTATCTACATCCAACCCTAATGGATCTACTAAATGAGTTTCTTGGGGAAGAAGTGAAAACAAATTGGGATGGATAATGTAGTCTTGAAATTGAGGATGTACCTATTATACCTAAATAAATTGATATATCCCCTAATAAATTAACTCCACACTCCCTGAGCATGATTTTGATTTCTCCATTTTCTTACCAACTAATTCTAGGACACTATCAAAGAATATGTATAGATGTACACTATAGAATTTGTGGATTTTACTAAACAATTATAGGAGTTAGGTGATAAGGGATTTATATTTCCCAATGTTTAACATTGGGGATCCTCAATTCTCTTATTTATGAATAATGAAGGATCTATATGTCTATGCTTTTATTATAGGGAAATTAAATCTAATTCAATAAATAATAATAAGCCTATTCCGTGAATTATTTAATTATTTGATCAAATTAATATATCCCAGTATTTTTCAATTACTATCCTTTTTATTTGGTATCATCAATTGTGTGTAAAGAAAGAAGACTTTCTAATAAAATATTTTCAAATGTGGTTTTGACATTATGAATTAATAGTAATACTATTTGGAATAGCTAATTCTCTATATATTTGTTTGGATCTTTTGAAGAGATTATTCAAAGAATTGTTTGATGGTTTTTTATGACATTCAATAAAGATATTTTGTATTATTATAAAGAATTAAATGACCATGATAATCACTTATTGATCAATCATGAAACCCATAAAAAGAAAGAGTTATATTGATCATTTGTTAAGTGTGTTTTCATTCATCTAGGTAATTATTATATTGGATGTATTTTATCTATAGATGGAATCACAGTTGATTCTACAGAGACGAATGAATCCATAGAATGGATTATATTATCAAACATAACATAGTTTTATTCTATCATTGTTTTGGAAGGTTTCTATTAGGTACTTATTGTGATTTTTTTAGATTATATAATCAATTAACAAATATTAAATGTAAATGGGTTAATCCTTTTTGGATAATGGAAAATAAATATTGTTTTGATTAACTAAATAGAAGATAAATCAATTATTCAATTTTTACTCTACCATTTGTAAATGAGGGGTTTTTGATATATAGTCAATCATTAAAAAGGGACTTGGTTGGGTGAAGATGAAAAATAATTATTATATTTCATATAAATCAATGAAATTGGATACTATTAAATTGAAATATCCATCCAATGATCCTTAGTAGGAAGAAATAGTTTTCTCATTGAATATATGGAGACATTATCTCAATGTTGAAAGATATGAGATATACACATATCAAAAAATCTTTAAAACATATTTTTACAAAAAGACATCTATATGAGGAAAATTCAATATCTTGAGGTACTCGATTATTATTATTGGTCAATACACTACCATGTAGGGAGAGATAATAATGTAGAAGATGTATGGAGTTGTAAAGATCATCGAATTATTACCCAAATGATGATTGATAGGGATCCTATGTACATGGATTGAGTAGTGATGGATATGGGAATTATTAAGTAAGTGGAGAAATCACTCATTTTTATATTATATTAAAAAATATATTTATTAGAAAAGATATAAAACTCCAAATATTATTATGAGATCATTAAGATAGATATTAAATATATTAATGATAGTAATTAGAAAACATCATCTGTGAAGATGTTGTTCTTAAATTTGGAAATTTATTATATGTTATATAAATATTTGGCATAAAAATAAAATTGGTGTATGACACTTATAGCTCAAATCTCCCTATACACACTAGTAGAAAAAATATATATATGGATTTGAGGGAACATTTTTTGTGGGATAACATGAAGTAGGGAATTGCTGGTTATTTTTCCAGATGTTGGGATTGTTTGTAGGTGAATGTTGTGAGAAAAAATCATATTGGATTCATGAAAACTCATCTTATTATAGTGTGTAAATTGGATAAAATTACTATATACTTTGTTACAGGACAACCAAATAATCCTATAAATAATGATGTAATATTGTTTATCCATGATCACCTACAACAATTTTCACGTTTATGTAATGTAAGTGAAGATTTTCCTATTTAGCTCCTCGTGAATATATATATTAATTAAGTTATAAGATATTAAGTTAAACCTCTTTCAATTTTTCCTTATCATGACTCTTTTTTTACATTGAAATTCTAGAAAATTCTTCATAAGGATCCTGATACTAAGCATAATTTGAGCACTTCCAATGATCCTTAAATGAATGGAAACCCCAAAACGACATTTAAATTAATGGAAGAAATGTGGAGGTCACGATCACTTGATATTAAAGGTTTCTGGGATTAGTATTGAACTTTGATATAGATTTTATATAACAATAGTTTCCATTCATGTATTCAAATGGTGTCATATGAAGAATTATATAGAAATAGATTTCATACACCAACTTGCTAAGATGAAGTTGGTCAAAAGATACTCATAGCCCAGAACATGTTTAAGAGACAAAAAAGGAAAATTATATTTAGGATCACATTAAAGTATCCAAATGTCGGGAATATATATATATATATATATATATATATATGGGTAATTGAAGGAATTATTTTTAATTACATGTGGGAGATCATGTTTTCTTAAAAGTCACTCCATTTAATGGTGTGATAAAGTTTAGTAAAAAAATGGGCACTGATCCCCATGTACAATGGACCATTTTATATTAATTTAATAATTAATATTGTTTCAGATCATTTGAACATTCCATCGAATATCTCAATAATACAAGATGTGTTTCAAATATTATTCGTAAGTAATTACAATACAAACCCAACACAAGTTATAAACTATGATGAAATAGAATTTCAACATGAAAAATATTACAATGATGAACCCATAAAGATTCTAGATACTATAGATAATGCCTTGGGGAATCCTATGACTCAGCTGGTAAGGGTGATTTGGAGAAATAAAAAAATGATAATGTAATATGGGAATCGTTGGATGTTATAATGAAAAACTAACCAAATTTTATATATTATAATGTCAATTAAATTTATAATATTAAATTATTATAGGAAAGGAGAGTGTAATACATTGTTATTTTAAAGGAAAAGAATTTTTTGGTAGCATATTCATCACATAACACTAAGCTTAAACAACCCAACAAATATATTTCATTAAATTAAATCTCTTAGCTATCTTGAAGATGTCACAACCTTCCTTCTTCGAGATGAGGGAATTGATAACAAAGTCCCAAGCCCTTCCTTCTCCAAGATGAAGGAGAGATAATGACCCTTGAGCACCACCTTCAGAGGCCCTGGAGTGGTGACATAAACCATGGGTATATAATCCTAAAAAATATAGATGTCATTACCATTTTATAGAACAAGATCATGATATAAGGTGGTAAATCCCAGGAAACTAAAAATACTAAAATAATAAGTAGATAAAAAATCCATTCCAACATTCATGTTCAACATTATAGATGATACAAAGTAAAAAAAATATGAAACAACTACTACCAAAAGAAAATGGGGCTAAGTAGCAACACTACCTAATCCCAATGACCGAGCTAATAAAATCCTACTTGGTCCTCAAAGACATCTTGGAAACCTAAAACAGTTTATATACGTAGGGTGAGCATATGAGAATTGTTAGTAGGGGAACTAAAGCTACATGTACATAAGTGGGGGAACATAAAAATGTACCTATGTAAAATAGTAGAACCTCAATCCACCTACCAAGGAGTACTATCCAGCCCAGCCACAAAAAGTCACACTCACCAAATAACACAACTTTAGTAAAGTAATAGTTTAAGCACATCAACATTTGGGTGCCCTGAACCACATTCCCATAGGTTAACTACTCATTCCACATGGATAAAATCTTTATGTTTCCACTATTCCCATACAAATTCCCACTAACAAAGCCTGACCACACATACCTGGGCCTCAAACTCAATATAATCCCACTTGTAGACACCTGGTCCACAACCTTTATGCCTATTTCCTGAAGACACATGGGCCTCATCCTATAGACTCTTGGGAAAACATTCCTAGCTCACAGATACCTAGGGCTATCATCTAAAAAACATTCCCTTTGGATTTGGGACTATGGTATACCTCAATACATTTCATTCATCCCTGAATATTCTCTTGTAGTATGAACCAGAAGAGGGTCTGAGGATGAATGTTAGTAAACATTCATCCATCCTCCCACCAGGATACTAGGAAATACACCCTCCCCAATAAATGAGGGTTTTTGGAAAATTGTTCTCAACAACTATGGGTTGAATTTATAAATACCAAGGATCTATAATATATATATATATATGTGTGTGTGTGTGTGTGTGGTTGTGTGTGTGTGAAATAAAACACTCATCCCCAACCTACGAATCCTAAAACAAAAAACCCATAAAATATCCCCCCAATACTACTTTTTCTGCTACCCCTATATGCACAACCAAATAATAACCACTTTAAATTCATAATCCATAAACTTTTCCATTTAACCACTACCAATTTATTAATAATTTTATTAATTTTAAATTATTATAGCTTTACCGGGAAACTACCAACCATAACCATTTCAAAAGAATAAAGAAGCCAGATTTTTAGTCCCACTGTATATCCCCGATCAACCACAGCCAACTATAATTCTTCAAATATGTTCCAAACAATAATACTAATTCCCCAATGCAGTCCCACTGCATAAATTTTTCTAAACACCCTTAAGTCCCACTTCCCAACAACGTTGTGTGACCTCATCACAAATGTAATCAGTTTTTCACCCTACAAGTCCATCCACTATACAATTAATCAGTCCCTTAAATGGGGATACCAACACACCTACCACATAACCCCATATTCAAATACCATATAACCTACCATTATACTACATAAATATTGCACACACATACCACTCTCTTATAAGAGAACCAACTCCCCTTCCCACCCATGTATCCATAATTGTGTTCCCAACTGCATCACCTTACAACTCACACAAAATCCAAATAGAACACAGCACTCATCCACACCTATCAACATGATACATATATATATATATATTAAAATTTTGTAAAAAATATTCAATAATCATCTTGATAAATATGGGTGATCCTCTAAGGGTTTTTGAACATGGGGCATTCATTTCATTTAATTGGGTATACGTGATTAGCCAGATTAGAATTTACACTAATTACTCATAAAGAAATGACAATAGTTATAATGAGTCACCCATGAATATATGATGACCGCCAATGAACATGATTTTAATAATTCTATATATCCACAATGATTTACCCCTTCAACAAGGATAGAAAATAAAACAGGCAATCAACAACAAACCACTCTAAGCCCATTATTACATTAGTCATGTTATCTTTTTATCATACTCCTTTATTTTTCATTTCTTGTTTCTAAAACAAGTATTAATTCATCCATCATAATGAATCATTAGAATTCCCAGATAGCAAATAAAACAGTCAATCAATAACAAACCACTCTAATCCCATTATTACATTAGTCATGTTATCTTTTGATCATACTCCTTTGTTTTTTATTTCTTGTTTCTAAAAAAAGTATTAAGCCATCCTTCACAATGAATCATTATAATTCCCACCCTGAATGATTCACAATTATAGATAGACCTATGACATCCTAGCCGAATTATTGAAGGATCGAAGTTCCCCCTTCTGCCAATAGCAATGGATCGCACGAGTAGCAGTGCAGAACATCAAGAAAGGTGAGTAGGGTTGGATCTAGAAAATTTCAATGAATTATCTAGAAAGGAAGACTCTAGGGGCACAAAAAGAGAATTATAAAATACTAGAAAGGGAAGATCGGGGATTTGAATAGTAAGATCCTATTTTAAAGGAAGAATGGTTTCTAAATCGATTAATCATGGGATTGTGGTCATGATTACATGATTTGATCATCTCAAATCAACCATTCCATTAATATATTAACAATTTAATCAATCTCCATTGAAATTTCATTTAAAAAAATTCTCAAACAGGGCATTAAACATGGTTTATGTCAAATAATATATAAGAGGGGTGAACCTAGAAAACTAGAAAACTATGGAAAAAATAAAAATAAAACCTTGATGGGTGAGTCAGTAATTCGATGCCACTGACATGTGAGATACTAATGAGACATACCAACATTGAGCCACTGATGCTGATCTACCGACACAACAACCTACTAATACTGTGTCCTACTTATGCCTTGGCCTACCAATGCCTTGACCTACCAAATCCCTAACCTAATGACACCGACAATCCTAACTCATCGATACAGATTCCCCTGACTCACTGATGTCAACTCTCCTAACTCACTGATGCACTTACATGTCGACCCACTAACATGCCAATCCATTGACATGTCGATGCACTGACATGTTGACGCACTAACATGCTGAAGTTGATGCCTTGATTCACCGATGTAAAACTGGAAAAAATAAAAAATTTAAAAACTCTTGAAATTATTCACCATTTCCTCCAAAAACACACTAAACACTATTTTATCACAAAGGAAAGTCACAGGAATATTCCGGCCATTACATCAGATACCTCTCAAACTATTCTCATCCATGACAATTCAAAACTAAACTAGAAGAAAGAGCATCGACAATCCCACTAAATAAGATACTTTTCAGAAGAAAAACCCATTGAATTTTTCTAAAACTGTATTGAAAACATTGATATCCAAGGTCACCATCATGAAATATATCTCCTGAAAATTATAGAAAAAATAAGGCCCCACTACCCAAAACAACCGCAAAAATGGGTTACACATTCCAGACAGAGGGGTTAGGGATCTCCTTCCTCAATGTCAAGATAAGAACCACATACGGTGGCACTAATTCATCCATATGGGTTTAAACGCATCCAAATTAATATGTCTCAATTAGAGATAATATCCTTATATCACCACAATTAGGAATTTTCAGGTGTATTCATAGAACAAGGAAACTACTCATCAAATACTGAACAAATTAAAACATTACATCATAAGAAGAAGCACAAAAGTAAAACATAGAATCAAAACTAAGAACAGCTATGTGTACTGGGAATGATTGTATACATATCACTCAAAATTACTCTCTTTGAGGCCAACATTCCTCCATAACACATGAACCAAAGGATTGGTCCATCCACGAACACCTTCCCCACGTGATTGTAGATTCTCATGAGTCACTCCATGCACATCGTGTCATCCTCTATATCAAAATCTCCCCAATCAATGATGTGGGAGTCATCATGTAGTTACTGAAATAGCTGAGAGACATGGAAGATGTTGTGGATATTCTACAAACGTGGTGGAAACGCAAGCTGATATGACTCCTCGCCAACTCATCCCAAAACCTCAAAATGTACGATAAACCTGGGAGAATGTTTTCTTCCTTTACCAAACCTCTACTGCCCATGCTAATGGGAAACATTTAAGAACACGTGGTCCCCAACCTCAAACTCCAAGGTCCTCCTCCTGTGATTGGCATATGAATTCTGCTGGTTTGGAACTGTGTGCATCCTCTCACGCACAAGTTTAACCGTCTCCATTGTGCTTTTCACTAAATCTGGTCCCATAATAGTTGTTTCCCCAACCTCTATGAAGAATAGTAGTGAACAAAATGTCCTTCTATAAAAATCCTCGAGTGGTGTCATGCCAATGGTAGAGTGATAGATATTATTATAGGAAAACTATACCATAGGAAAGTGCCATACCCATGATCCCACAAAGTCCGAAACGCATGCTCACATTATATCCTCCAACATCTAGATAGTCCCATCTGCCTGCCCATCCCTCTAAGGGTGGAAAGCAGTGCTAAGGTATATTTGGATTCCATAGGAAAGTTGAAATCCCCTCCCTACTCGTGACATGAAATGTTTATCCTGATCCAAGACTATGGATCTTGTAACTCCATCCAGCCACAATACCTCATCTCTATATTTCATGGCCAAGACATGTACTACACTCGACTTCTTGATTTCCAAGAAGTGATCTAATTTTGTCAATAGGTCCACTACTTCCCAAAGAGAAACACAACATCCCATAGACTTGGGTAATCCTATGACGAAATCCATTGATATTTCATCCCACTTCCATTCATGAATGTCTATGGGATGAAACAGACCGCCTAGAACACAATGCTGAGCCTTAACCTGTGGATACAATAGGCACCTTGCCACACACTCTGCCACTTCCTACTTTACCTAGGGCCACCAAAACAATTCATGCATGCCTCATTACATCATATAGACTCCTAGATGAACCACTTGGTTTAATCTATGGAACTCATGAAGAACTACCACTTGAATTATTTCTTGGACAAATAGTTTTCCATGAAACTACATCCAATTCGGACTATCCTCCAACCATCCTTTCAGAGCATCACCCTGGGAAGCACAATCACACATTAATTCGGTCTTCTAGTATCCTCATTGAGACTCTTTTGTGAGTTGCAACAAGGGAGATTCAACTACCATGTGAAACAGATAGCATCTACCCCTATCCTCTCCAAAATCCATGTGCAAGGTGGCCAACTCCTCAATTACCTTCCGAGCATATTTATATTCCCAAATTACCTCCTTTTCTGACTTCCTTCTCAATGAATCGGCTAAACAAATCCCCTTTTGTGGGGTGTAAGATATCTGACAGTCGTAATCCTGTAGAAACATCATCCACCTCCACATTCACAAGTTAATGTCACATTTGGTGAAGATATACCTCAGGCTCTTATAATCTTTGAACACTAAAAATTGTTCTCCAATGAGGTAATGTTACCAAAACATCATCATGAACATGATCACCGTATGATCCAGGTCACGGGTTGAATAGTTATTTTTATGAGGATGTAACTGCATAGCCCCATAAGAGATCACTCCATACTACTACATCATCACACACCCCAATCCTAGACTTGATGTATCAAAAAACACCTCAAACAACACTCCTTCCTCTATTAACTTATGCACTTGTGAATGAACCTATTTCTAATTATGATGGCAGAAAGCTTTCTGACACCACTTGCTACATAGGAATACCTGGCCCTTCTTGGTAAACATTTTCAATAGAGATGCAACTCAAGAGAAGCTACGTATGAACCACCAGTAATAGATTTCTAGACCCAGGAAACTAAAATCCTTCACTATATTCTTTGTTGATACCCAAGATACAGTGGATTTGACCTTTGATGGGTCCACTGTTATCCTTTATTGAGACAGCACATGTCCATGGAAGTGCACCTCTCACGTCTAGAACTTTCTCTTGGACAAACTTCCTTAGAGATGGTGGTGTCAGAGGACCACCAAGATGGTCCTCAAATTCTCTACATGCTCCTCTTCTATCCTTTATTATATAAGGATGTTTTTTATTAACATGATGATGAACCAGTCCATGATCTTGAAAAATGTAGAGTTCATGAGACGCATGGACCCAGACGGTTAATTTGTAACCCTGAAGGGCTTGACCATGAATTAAATGTTCCCATACTAGCATCAGAAATCAGTCTTCAGGATGTCACAATCCTTCACCCTCTATACCATGAATCAATAATAGAGGACAAACCCACTCCCTTTAAATGGTCAAAAATATCATCGATCCCCAGGAGAGGGTAACAGTTCTTGACTGTCACCTAATTCAGTAACTAGTAGTCTATGCATAGCTTTATAACACCATATTCCTTCATTACAAAAAATATTGTATCACCCATGAAAAAAAACTTGTCAAGATAAAACCCTTATTTATCATATCATCAACCTGATTTTTTAACTCCCTCAAATCAGAAGGCGCCATCCGATACGGAACCATCAAAATCAGACAGGCATCAGGTTGCATGTATATCCCAAACTCAAAATCACGTCGAGGGGTAGAGTCACAAAATCTTCCTTGAAGATGTCTACAAACTCCCTAAAAAACCCCTAAAATGTCCCCTCTCTATGTGACTACTGATTCCACTAATAACTCGGCTAACAAAGGAAGAAGAGGTTCCACATTCCGACTTCCCGCTTTTCAACTTATCCTACCAACAATAGTTGTGCACTAGATTCCCCTATCTGAAAACATGACCCTTATTTTGAATCATTTGATAATGGCATGAAAGTAGAACAACAAGTTGATGCCCATGATGATATTATATAGGTGAATCTTTAGGAGAATAAGACCCCTACTAGACTGATGTAGTCCAATCATCAGTTTACATCCCAAGCACACATTAAACATATTGGTCTGGCTTTCGAATGGCATAATCAACATAAGGGGCATGCAAATTCAACCTATATTTACTCCCAGGGAATGGGAAAAATAACTACAACAAAGAAGTGAGAATCTATTGAATCAAACAATGAACCAGAAATAGTACTAAATCCAATGATTGTACCTCAAACTACCTATGGTTCTACTGGAATAGCTGCCTCGACAGCCTGCAACTACGCACACCCAAATCCTCTACTCCTCAACCATCAACCACCTCCCTGACCATGCACAAGTTAATGTCTCTATATAGATCCTTGAGGTCGGCCTCCTATAGCACTGTCTACCCCCAAGAGAGTTGGAGCTCACTGCCCTTGTAGCTGGAATGGCATGACTAACATCTTCTACTACTAGGGTGGGTGATAAACCTTCTTATCCTCAGCATACTACGTTCCAATTGGGAATTGGTTATGAATATTTACCTAGCCTTCACTGATAAAGAACATTTTCCTTGGTCCCATGGGGAAAGGGAGAGGACCTGGAGATCGAAACTGGAATTGTTGAGGCTTACTCCCCACTGGCTGAAACCTGGAAGGCCATTATGCCAGTGACCAACTTCTTTCTACCATCCCCTTAGATAAACTCATTTTTATCCATTATCATGGTATCCCTCCTAGTGAGTGCATAATTTTCAATAAATCAACCTTCTCTTGAACCTCCATGTATGTCCGTAGATTCAAAGGAGTAACAGCATACAAAATGGAATGTCGGACTGCCTCCACAAAGTATCTTTCCCATGAATCCCCATCTGGATAGGCATCCATTTCATAGTTTCAGATAACCATGAACTTGATCCACATTTAGATTACCAAAATACTCCCTTTCTAGAGGGGGAGTAGCTCATTCCACTCTCATCCTTCAGCATGGAAGAAAAGAATTGTGCATGGAACTACTTCTCAAAGTTGTCCTATGTAACATCAGTATCCTTCTTCTCTTTAAGGTAATGAATTCACCACTAAATTAGTACTCCCCTCATCTGGCTCACCACTAGAGGAACCCAGTACTATGTCGAAGCCTGGATTGACTGAAAGTAGTCACTAGATCTACAATCCAACTCTCTATCTCCATGTTTGAGACGATACCATCGTATATTCCCAATGACTTATGTTGGAAGGAACGAAGCGTCTTTTGAAACTGATCATATTCCTCCTCTCGATCGAACCATCACTGATCAACTAGGTCAATTTTCTTGGCCTCGACTAATTTTACTACACATGGATGGTGTTTGGGTTCTATAGCTAAAAAAGGAAACAAATAAGTCCAAAGCCCATGTAGTGTGGAAGTTTCCTTTAAATTCATTTTAAAACATCATTTATTTTAAATTCCAAAAAAACCCAGGAAACATAAGAACACTCATCATTATGATGCATGTAAAATTCCTAGGTTATGTACCCCTGAATTAGAGTAGCATCACTTGGTTCTTCAGTAGGTCAATTGTGCTTGCATTGGACCATAGCGGGCCTAAAATCACGTGTCCTAGTCGGCCTTCCCTTACCTATTTTACCCACCAAGATTTCTTAACTCCATTTCACTTCCATCCCCTGAAATCCTCTCTATGCCTAACTCTGAACTCCATCCATTCCCTCAAACTTCCAAAACCTTCCTCTAATAGAATTTTGACAAGACATGCCCTCTTCAAGATTAGGGAAGGGACAACAATGTTGAAATACCTTCCTTTCTCAATATGAAGGAGAGATAATGACCCTTCGAGTCATTCCTTTCAAATTATCCATAATGATGACTAGAAACAAAGGGTATAGAATATCACCCAATATGGTAGGGGATAATGTTTTATAGAACATGATTAGGAGATAATATGGTCTCCAAATACAAAACGTAGAAGTAAATCCAAAATCCATTCCAACATGAATGTTCAATAGTAAAGATGATACCAAGTTTAAAACAAGTACCACAACAAGTAACAAGATAAAAAGGGATTGAGTAGCAACAATAACTAATCACAATTCTTGAACTAGTATAGTCCAACATGGTGGTCAATTTCATCCTGGAAACTTGAAGATAGTTTATATACATGGGATGAGTGTAGGAGTATACACAGTAGGGAAACAAATTCTACCCATGCACAAGTGGGGAACATACTAATGTTCTTATGTAAACTAGTAGAACATCAAATCCACTACCAAGGTGTACTAACTAACCTAGAATCAGCAAGGCACATCCACCAAAAAACTCAAGTCATTTAAAGTGGTACTATAATCATGTTGACTTTTGGGTACCCCACACCACTTTACCATTTGTTAACAGCTCATTTCTAATGGCTAACATCTTTATGCTACCAATATTCGCATATGAAGTCCCTCTACCATAGATCAACCACAAACATGTTGGCCTAAAACTAGACACAATCCTTCCCATAGACACCTGGGCCACAACAACCATGACTCTCACCCAAAGAAACTTGCGCCTCATCCTGAAGACACTTAGTAAAACAATCTGGGCCCGTAGACACCTATGCCTCTCATTAACAACAAACTTCCACGAAGAATATGGGACTTTGGTAAGACTCATTACATTATAGACTCCTCAGATATACACATGTTTTATAAACTAAAATAGGGTGAGATGATCAATATTTGTAACGATTCATCCATCCTCCCACAGGGAAGTTGGGAAAGACACCCTCCACCGTGAATGAGAGTGTTCAACACATGATTTTCAACCAGGGGGTGCATATAAATATCACAAGTAACTAATATATATATATATAAATAGATAATAAAACAATCACCCTGAAACTACAGACCCCAAAACAAAAAACCCTCAAATGAGCACACTAGTACTATTTCTGGTGCTACACCTACAGGTACAACCATAGAACAACCACTACCAAAGCATAATCCAGACCCCTTTTCAATTAACCACTACTAATTTATTAATAAAAGTATTAATTTTAATTTATTCCATCACTATTGGGTAACTACCAACCAAAACCATATCAAAACAAAAAACAAACCAGATTTGTAGTCCCATTGCACTCCCTCGCTCAACCAATTCCAACTACCATTCTTCCAATTTATACTGTACAATCCAAATATTTCCCCAATGAAGACCCACTATATACAAGTTCATAACCACCCTGCAGTCCCACTACCCTACATCACTCTATGCCAACATCATAAATAAAGGAAGTTCTGTAGATTTCAAGTCAATTCATTTCGCTATCAATCAGTCTCAAAAACTGGAATACCAACACACCTCCCACACAGTCCCACATACAAATACCACAAAAACAACCATTAAAGAACCTACCCATTATACACATGTACCACTAGATTCTTATAGAACCAACTCCCCTACCCACCCATGTACCCAAAACAATATTCACTACAGGGGCCCCACATAACTCACACAAAAGCCCAACAGGACACAACACTCAGCCACACCTATCAATATGATATATATATATATATATATACATACATATATATATATATATATATATTGATTTGTTAAACACTATTATTTAATTCACATGATAAATAGGGTTGATCATACAATTTTCTTTCATCCTAGGGAATTCATTTCATTTAACCGGGTATATGTGATTATCCAGATTTGAATTTACACCAATTGTTCATAAGGAAACAACAGTAGTTACAAATGTTCATCCATGCACCGACAAATTCTTCCAAAGTCCATGTTTTTTAGAATGATTTATAACAACAATGATTCACACCATTAATAAGGATAAAAAATAAAAAAACAACATGAAACCAATCACATTAAGTTATTTTATGGGGTCTTCTTTTCTTTTGATCATACTCCCTTCTAATTTATTTCTTTTTTTAATGAAAAGGATTCATCCATTTTTTATAAGTAATAGTTATTACACCCAACTCGCATGATGCATAATTAAATAGAGATAGAAGAAATCCCTATTGGATGATCAACTGATCAAAGTTCCTCTATGTGCCAAGAACATGGGATCTTGTTAGTAGCAGGGAAGAATTCCAAGAAAGATGACAATGAGGGGCTTTAGAAAAGTCTCAAAACTCATATAAGGAGGAAGAATCTATGTGAAACTAAAGGTAATGAAAACATACTAGTAAGGGAAGACCACAACAATTGAGATACAGACCCTATTTTAAAGGAAGATCTGTTTCAAATCCATCAATATTTGGATCATGGTCAAGATTACACTGTTTGGGTATCTCAAATACCCTCAAATGTTGGGATATTAAATATGTACACAGTATCCTTTTAATTGCAACTAAAAAGAATAAACAAGTCATTAAACATTCTTTATTACAAATAAGATGTTAAAGGGGTGAAGCTGGAAAACTAGAAAGATCAGAAAAAAACTACAAATGAATCACCGATGGGTGAGTCACTGACAACGAGCCACCAATAGGTGAGCTACCGACACTGATCAACTGATGCTGAGCTAGAGACACAATGACCTATCAATGGATTGAACTACCAATTCCTTCCCTGATGATGCTTTAACATACCGATGCCCTGACCTACCGACACCAACACTCTAGACTCATCGATGTCGACACCCCCAGCTCACCGATGTTGATGCCCCTAACTCCTAAATGCACTAACGTGTCAATGCAATGAAATTACAATACTGATTCCCTGAGTCACTGATGGAAGAACTCAAAAATCTAAAAAAAATTCAAACTCTTGAAATGAGCCATCATTGCCTCTTAGAAAACCATAAACACTGGTATTTCACAATGGAACGACCAGGGAAAATCCAAGTCATTACATCAGAACACACTATCTTTAGTCGAAATAAACCATATTGTAGTATACCATTACAACATAACTACTAAATTGTTTGTTTTTAATATTAATAACAAAATTATGAAAATTATGGTAATCAGTTAATTAGAAATAAAATACTAATCATTTAAAAGAAGATGAATTTATTCCTAAAAAACTATAATTTCCTAAAAGATTTTTTAATCACCTTTTAAAAAGATAATTTAAAATACTTTTTCACATATTTTATTAAAAATTTTGATAATTAAAATTAAAATTTTAAATTACCATATCAAAATTATCATAGTGAGAATTTTTGGGATTTTCTTAAATTTTTCTTTTTTAAATGAATATTGAAAACTAATGAATTATAATTGAAAACATTATTTTCATTTAAATTATGTTAATGTAAAATCATAACATGAATTCGTTTTAAATTAATGTTATTTTAATTATATATATATATTAATCCAATTTATGTAACTGCAATAATTCTCATACTAATTTTTTATATAAAAACACTATAAAGCATTGAGCATTTTCTCTTTGAAACCCAAAATTCTCATTGTGTTTAGTAGATTAATTTCAAAATAAAATTTTACACAGATGTGAATTTAATTTTAAATATTGATTCTGTATTTAGAATATTAATAATTCAAATTATCTAAAAAATTCATCTTAATATTGGTCTAGAATGAATAGTGAAAATAATAAAAAAATAGCATGGTTTAGGTAAAAATAGATTTACCAGCTATTAAACTATAATGAAAATGGTAAAATTAACCTCAAAAATGTATAAAATATATTGAATAGTTTTAATATTAACCTATTATATAAAATTATTCATACAAATCCATTTTTTACACTTTTTTCATTTGAAAAATGTAGAGACCCGAAGCTTGAAATACATGAACATTACATTACTTTTGCGGAATACTTAATACATAAGAAAAACATACACACAAGGAACGTAATAGTTTAGTGTCTTTGGAAACTTGGAACACAATCTTCTAATCGTGGTGAAAGATATTCAACATCCCCCATAAAGATCTTCCCCTTTTTTTCTTACCTAAAACCTTTCTTTATATCTTAGGGAAAAGAAAACATAAAAAGGGTGAGCTCAAATGCTCAGTAAGGGTAAGAATGGATAAAATAAAACATACCATATACATTTGAACTTAAAAACATGAACATAATGTTTAAACATCAAAAGCATGAGCAATGACATAAAACATGGAAGTACGTAAGGAATAGATCATAATGAAACATTAAGAATGATAAAATAGAATGGGAATAAAACATGTAATTGTGGCAACCATTAATAACATGATATAATTTCCATATTAGCCATGGCATTGCTGCCAAGACCATCTTATGGACAAAGTCCCTTTCAGAATCAAGTTCACTCATCGTTCCAGTCCTGTAATACTGAACCGGTTTAACCTGTCGTTCTAGCCATGTCTATCTCATGAGATATAAATCTTTACCCAATTCATTGGAGGGAGATATAGGTCTCACCCATCTCATAATGAAATCATTCTTACTTGTGCCACAAAATAAACATACATCATTCATAATAACCCAATAAATAAAATGGGTCTCATAAACATCATCCCATCATCACATAATCCATATAAAAAAATGGATATCATTTCATAATAAGAAAAGTGAAACCATGTAAATCATAGAGACATTATACTTGAAACATACACATATGAAATAATGTAATCTTAGTTTAAAAATGGTTTTGATAAAACATTTGAAATGAATTCTTGAGGAAAATATCCTTTCATCTTCAAAATCATTTTCTTTTCACAAAATTTCATGAAATTTTAAAAGAAAATGATTTTGTTGAAAATAGTCATGAAATATTTAGGAGGAAGCTTCATGAAAATAAGTATTTATAAAACCGTAAAAATCCGTTTGTGCTGTATAAGTTAAAAAAACACTCTTTTCGTACTTTTGTCGGAAAAGTCAAAAAGTACCTCGTAATAGAAAGATTACATACATACCATGTAGTAAAATTCAAAATTGGGTAAAAAGTACTTTAAATATACATGAAAACACTTTTATAAAACATGTACATGGATGATAGAAATAACCCCAGTAAATACTTACGAATAAGCAATCTCGGATAAAAATGAGATTTGAAAAATTATCCCTTACCTTATGTCTGATATGATTCGTATGTATCCGAACCTCCTGTATAATTATTTAAATAATGTCATTGACTTATTACAGAATCATATTCATTGTTATGATTTCATATATGGTTCACTTATGACTTTATATTACCCGTTCTTTTGTAAATTCCATGTTAAAGAGAATTTTGGGTAAAATCGTTTCATTTGTCGTTTGTGTTTTGACTTTTAATTATTCATATGATTAATTAGATCATGATTACTTAATTCCATAATATAAAACATGATTTATATATAATATATATTCAGAATATACATATATACAATAGATCAATAAATGGAAAGAAATACACCGTTCATGGAGACGGTAGGTCGTACGTACGCATGAACGCTATTTTCGTTTCCTTATTGAGTTGAATGGATTTAAGTAGGTGACATACATATATATATATACATAAATCCAGTAGCTTTATGATGTCATATATTTCATTATTATTGCTTATATATACTTTATAATCATTCTTAAATGGTTAACATGGAGAATGAATCTCATCGCGTCGTGGAGACGATAGTCCGTACGTACGCATGAGTGATGATATCATTCCCATAATTATTGAATTGAATTGGATAGGATGATACAATATATAATAATCAGTATGATTTTATAATAACTATTTATAGTTATTCTTTACACCATTATACCCATCCAAGTAAAGTGGTGTTGGAAAAACAGATTACACCACAGCGTGGAGAGGGTATTCCATACGTACGCACGCGCAGTGATTTCATTTTTCGTAGGATGGATAGATGGTGAAATAGGGTTGTTTCATACTTATAACAACATATCAGTATATTATTGATACTGATGTTATTACTTCATAATGAAACAACTAAATAATAATAAGTATAAGAAGAAATAAAGTTGAAAGAATCGGTAACGGACATTACTTCTTCTTTGAAGCGCCTCTTTGAGACCTCCTCTTAGGGAATTAAAATTGGTCTTTGAAGAAGACCAGTACCTCTAGGATCTTTATAATGAAGTGGAGAAGAGAATTTGGCAGGGGTTGGCAGAGTTTTATGGCTCAAATTGGTGTGAGGAAGGGAGGGAGGAGGTTCCCTTTTATAAAGAAGGAGAGGGGCACCTTTGGAAATCTTAAAAATATTAATTTATAATAAATCTAACCCCACTTAAAAACCGCAAAAAATGGCTAATATTAGCATATTAGATGAGATAAGGTTTTAGTATCATCAAACAATCAAATTTAGACATGTTTTTATTTTATTTTAAACCTTATCATTTTTTATTTATCCTTATTTAATCTATTTAATTTTATTTGTGGTAATAAAATTATAAATTTTAAATTATAACAAATAATTACTTATTTGTTTTTAATTGTCCATAATTGGATAATTTGTAACATTTTTTACCATATAAATTAAAATTTATAATTTTTAAATATTTTTGTGATTTTAAAACAATTTTATAATATGTTATTATTATAACATAACAATAGTGTCAATTTTGACACTATTCGTTTATTTGAATTTAAATAAAATATATACAGAATATTTGTTCAAAATAAAAGCTTTAATATATTCATAAAAGGTCATATGTATCTAGAAATGTTTTTTGAGCACATTAAATAGTTCATATAGTATTTATTTAATTATTTTTAAAACCATTTATTTGGTTTATCTCTTAATAAAATAATTCCTACAATATTTTTGTATAATTATTTAATATACTTATTTGTTGCATAAAAATTAAAAATAAAATCTTATGATGAAGATAAATCTATTACCTTTCACAAGAATACTTTTACTCGAATTTATCATCTTAAAATCACAATATATAAATTGTTATATTTATTAAATTATGAAGGTGACAACTTTGGAATCATTTAAAATAAAATAATATAAGTATCATAATCACTTTTATAAGGCTCCAAATTGTCAAATATTAGACCATTGGATGCTTATGTTTTACATTTACATGACCAATAATTTTAGGTCAGGGTTTTGTGCCTTTTATGGTCACTACTAGTTTAATAAAAACTATATTCTTGATTTTTCACTAGATAAACAATTTTCTGCATCACTATTGTGTCACAATTAATGATAATTATTTAATATCTAAAAATTATAAATAAATTCATATGATGTAGATAATTTCATTAGATTTCTGGAGATTATTCATGTTTGAAGTTTCATGAATTTTATCACTAAATTAAAATTAATATACTTATAATATCTAAGAGAGTGACATGTTGTCACTTTCTTTGGTTTTAATAATAATTAAGTTATTTTCATGGAAAAAAGTCCATTAAATGATTCTAATCAGACCCTTAGGTGATATGGGTCGACTTTTAGTCATACAATAGGATTTTTACAGGTGTTAGGGTAATTTTATAATCTTATATTTACCCTTAATTACCTGATTTACCTTTAACTATGGTAAATAAAATTTACCGTAGTTACTATTCATAATGCCCAAAAATAAAAAGTAGCTTGTTAACATAATTTGGACCCACTTATTCCAAATATGGAATCCATTTTTCAAAATTCAAAACACATAAGTTTTATTAATTAATTTAAAATTAATCTCATTGTCGAAAGAAAACGGGTTTTTGTTTAAAACATTGCAAAAGATTGAATTGATTTAACCTACATATTCAAGGTAAAATCATTTCTAATGAAATAAATTGTATTAAATGGTAAAAATATATTCTATATATAATATAAAACCATTAAATATTATAATTTATCCACATAACTTATTATGATGAAAAAAGTTGTTTTTAATTAAAATATATCGTGTTTTTACTATTCATTAAAATATGAAAGTTATCAGAAAAATATCAAAACTTTATCCAATGTAAAGTTTTATATCCTGATTAGAAAGAAGAAGTTTATTTTGTACAATTGAACTTATAAACTTGTCAAAAACTAGATTTAACGTGGGTGCGCCATCAAAAGGCGGCAAAACTGCATTTTTTGAAAAATACTTATTTTACCCGAAAAATTTATTTTGTTCTTATACCATGTTCTAGAAAATGTGTAAGAGGAATAATAATGTTATAAAATTAAAATTTTAGTTAATACTATTCATGATGGCTAGTTCATAATAATAATATTTTGTTGTTTAGTAAAACTCGGTATTGCGTACAAAACATGCTATCGAGGAAGGTCGTGATTGCGTGTAATGCAAGCCAAGTTAGGGTTGCGTGTAGTGCATGACTCTTTTGTTGTTGTGTATAACAAAATACATTGAATATATATATATACACGATGTTTATTAGAATAACTACTATCAAACAAAGATGTAATTGTGTGTAACACGATCCAAGAATAGTGTTGCGTATACTGCAAGCTAATACGGTGTTGCGTATAGCACAATATAATCTTGGTGTAGCATAAAACAGATGATATGGAAGAAATTAAAATGAATATATCTTATAAAATCTTGGGTTGTTACAAAAAACATGGTAACATCATTTTTATTCCAAAAATAGAAAGTGTACCACTCGCCTAACTTATAAAAGGCCACCCCCTCTCCACTATTCATCACACCATAAAAAACCATTTGGTTGGTAATATCCCAGACCAAATGACTTCCCAACTATTATCCCCTCATCCTTGAATCCTTAATTTAGTCATAAATTCAACATAGGAAGGCTTTGTGTGAGATCATAATGTGGTTACCTAAAGAATATGTGACATTCTTCAATGAAATTTTTTATTTTATTTCTACATCCACCTCCTTAAATTATTATTAAAAAAAATATGATATAATATCCCAATTATATTAACTATACTAATATTATTTCATAGTATGTATTTTACATAAAACCATCCTCCTACCATAAAATTTTTTACAAAATAAATATTTTTGTGTGTGTAGGATTACCTTCTCATGAACAGATGTCATCCGCCTTTCTATTACCACCTCTAATGGTTGGGTATGATTATATATCTAATGTATATATATGATATTTAAAAAATAATTATACTTATTTATTATATAAGGCCCCAACCTTAAACATTACTTAATCTTGAGTTACTTCAAGAATACACGTTGAGGATCTTTTCAGGTTTAGAGTTATAGAGAATTAGATCATAAAACATGCATTACACTCCACATTTAAACAAAGTGGTTACATAAAAGATAGTATTCATTTTTTCCCATCAACGGAAACATATTTAAAACAAAACATGGATTCTTTCATGACACTTCCTCAACCCTATCATCACATCATGTACCTTTCCCTTGACCTGTGAAAAACATTTCAAAAAATTGGGATAAGCATAAAAAGATCAGTAAGGGATATAAAAGTACGAAATGAAAACATTAGTCCATGTATGAAATCATAATTTACTCATAAAACATAAGAATTTTAACATACCTCTTCAAATCATGAATAAATCATAGAAATCATAAGACATAAAGGTAACTTGAGGCATTCATAACATTCTTACGTAGGGAGTAACCCTCATGGTTACGTTTGGAATACCCATCACAGTATATTCCCTAAATCACTTCGGATAAACCTTAAAGTTTAACTCCTTCACGTTACCTAATTCATTGATGAGCTATATCAGGCTTACCCACCCTTAGTTTATCATGGAACCACCCATCTTCATAACAATGCCCAAGAACCATAACATAATCGTATCACGTAAAACATGCATAAAGGAAACATAACATTTCCACATTTCACTCACAAGATATCAATACAACACATTGATAAAATAAAAAAATTATGAAAACCATTTTCAATACCAAAATAAAAGAAAAATAATAAATGGTATTTATTTTTCATTTTAAAAAAATGTTAGGTTATGGCTTGTAGAGGAAGTCGATACTCAAATAATGGTCACGGCGGTGGAGAAGTCGATGTCGCCACATACGTATGACAAAAAAACATTCCATTTTGTCGTTTAGTAAACACTTAATATAAAAATATTCCTTTTGAATAAACATAAAAGTAAAAGGGGTTTATAAACCGTATAAAATAAAGATGTGTATAAAACATAATATGCCTCAATGAAAAGAGATTGAGACAAAGTCCCTTACCTCGTGTCTGACGTGACTCGATTGCTCTTTAATCTCCTGAATAATAAAATTGAGTTAATTTATAATTTCTTAAGAACCTTTTTCAAGTTCATTATTCCTTTTATATCACTTATTACCATGTCATGAACACTATGTAATTATTTAAGTTAATAACGGTCGTTTTAACGATCATTGGTACTTGAGTCAAAAATAAAATCTTTATAATTACATGTTTTTAATGTATCCATTATATCCATAGTTATATTAATTATGTAGATCTCATATATATCATATATATACATTATATACATGCATTTATAATATTACATAACATTTAGAGGTAAGAAATTAAATGCACCGTTCATGGAGACGGTAAGCCGTACGTACGCATGAACGCTAGATTCATTTCTATTTCGTATTTTATGGAATGGAATCATAATGACATAAAGGTATATTATAATTCCAGTATAATATCATTAACTCCATCCTTTATACATCCCACATATGGCATTAACGAATCAAATCACTTTGAGGGGGTGGTAGTCCACAATTCCTAAAATGAAGATATCGCGTTTACCCATAATGGAAACCATAAAGGTATGCCACAAATGAAAAATACAAAAGAATAAGGAAAAAATAAACATATTATATATCATATATAAATATAGTGACATCTTAATGGCCACCATGAAAGGTGTTAAAAGAATATTGAACAATCATCGTTTCGTGAAGCAGAAAATCGCCAACCACAGAAAAAGTATGTTATTTAACCATTAGATGAAGGTGTGTGTAGGTGTAGCTCTAATAATTCTCATAACAAAATCAAAGTATATTTAAGATACTTGTTTTTTTACAAAATAAAGGAATAAAAAGAGTTTAGGGGGTTGAAGAAGAAAATTAAAACATAAGAACACAAGAGAAGACACTACCTTTAAATCGGGTAACTCTTTTTGATTTGAGCTCAAAGGCTTACTTGGAAAGACTTCTGCCCAATGTGAGGCTCTAGGAGTAATAGAGGGATATATAGAGACAAAATGGGTAGGGGTGGGCCGAGAAAATGTCTTGAGAGGTGTGGGTAAGGTGGTAGAGGTGGGGGCCTTTTATAAGAGGAGAGGAGGGGCACTCTTGGAAAGTTATAAAAGGTTACTTTATTATAAAATGAGTTTCGGTTTTTAAAGGTCCCAAAATTATATATTTCTAGGATAAGGTAATAAGAGTTCAAAATACACCCATAAAATAGGTTTTTGACAAGTTTAAGACTTAGGTTTTACATTATGTTGTCATTTTATTTAAATCGTTAAATAATGAGGTAATGGCTACATCATCATTGTTTCATAAATAATTTAATTTATATAATGTCTAAAAATTATAAAAAAATACTATGATGTAGGAAATATTTTTATCTGTCCAATGAATATTTATAGTCCAATAGATCATTTATGTAGACAAAATTAAAAATGTTTTACTCAGGTGATACATTCTTTGTTATATTTAGCTTTCTTTAAAAATAAAAAGATAAAACGTCATTATCACACAAATGTGATTCCATGGGGTCCCCAAGTTTGGCACAAGGCATACCATGGTCGGCCATGAAAAAAACATTAGCATTAGGACACATGTTTTGGTCATTTTTTATTATTATGATATTATTTTATTATCCTTAACTACCTGATTACTAATTAATCAAGATAATTAAAGATAATTACCGTCGTTACTATTCATAGTGTCAAAAAACAAGAGTCTTGATTAAATAATTTGGAAATTTCGATTCCAAATATGTAATCCATTTTAAAAAATTTCAAACACAGAAATTTCAATAATTATTTTAAAAATAATTCCCATTGTCAAAACAAATAGCGGGTGTTTTATAAATAATATCAATGAAATGTTTGGCACTTGTTTATGCTCAATTCCAAAGTGAAATTAATCCCAATGACCACCATTGGATTAATTGGTAAAAATATATTATATTTACACTTTAAAACCAATTAAAAAGATAATCTAACCACATAATTAAATTAGATGAAAATGCAGTTTTGATGTAAAATGCAGTATTTTTCACTATTCATTAAAAAATGAACATTGTCAGAAAATTACCAAAAAATTATCCAATGTAAATTTAAATGTCCCAATCATAAAGAATAAGTTTATTTTAAAAAATAGAGCTTATAAAATTGTCAAAATGTTGATTTAAAAATGGTTTTCCATCAAATGGCAGTAAAACAATCTTTTAAAAATATTAGTGTATTATATGCTTAAGATTGGATTTATTCTCATTTTAAGCCTCTAAAACACTATATAATTCATGAATAGACATAGATATGAATATCTATTATTCATTACTTACTTGGGATGTTACATCCTTCCCCCTTTAGAAAATTGTGTCCCCGCAATTTGTTTACTTATCGAATAAGTGGGTGTATTTATCCCTCATTGCATTTTCAGATTCTCGTGTTGCCTCTTCATTCATATGGTTTTTCCACAAAACCTTTACTTGATGAATCACCTTATTCCAAAACACTTTCTCCCTGTGGTCAAGAATCTGGACTGTTTGTTCTTCATAAGATAGATTCTCTTCCAGCTGAACTACCTCTGGACTCAAAACATGTGATGGATCTGGCATGTACTTCCTTAACATTGAAACATGAAAAACATTGTGTACCTGAGAAAAACTCGAAGGTAAAGCCACTCGGTATTAAACTGATCCAACTCTCTCCAGAATTTCATATGGTCCAATGAGACTTGGACTCAGCTTTCCATTCTTACCAAATCGCATCACACTTTTCCATGGTGAAACTTTTAGAAAAACATGATCACCTACCTCAAAAGAGAGATCCTTCCTCCTGTTGTCCATATAACTCTTCTGTCTGCTCTGAGCTGTTCTCATGTGTTTCTGCATCAGCTAAACATTCTCTGTCAACTCTTCTACTAATTCCGGTCCCATCAACTTCCTTTCACCCACTTCATCCCAAAAAGATGGAGTTCGACACTACTTCCCATATAATGCCTCAAATGGTGCCATCTGTATACTAGAATGAAAACTGTTATTATAAGAAAACTCAACCAAAGAAAGATGCTGGTCCCAAATTCCCTAATAATCCATTGAACAAGCATGGAGCATATCCTCCAAAGTCTGAATTGTTCGTTCTGACTGCCCATCTGATTGAGGATGAAAAGCTGTACTAAAATTTAATTCAGTACCCAACGAATTCTGAAGGCCTTTCCAAAAGTTAGAAGTAATCCTGGGATCACGATCAGATACAATGGAGAGAGGAACTCCATGTAACCTGAATATCCCTTTAAGATACAAATGGGAAAGTTGATCTATGGAAAAATATATCGTATATCAAGGAAATGAGAAGATTTAGTCAAACGATCAACAATAACCCAGATTGCATTATTACCTCAAGGTGTCTTCGGCAATCCCACAACAAAGTCCATGGATATATTCTCCTATTTCCACTCTGGTACTGGTAAAGGCTTAAGCATCCCTTTCGGTAACTGCCACTCTGATTTAACCTACTGACAAGTCAAACACTTCACAGTAAAATCAGAAATATCTCTTTTCATTCTATCCCACCAGTAGTACTTCTGAAGATCTCTATACATCTTAGTACTGCCTAGATGAACTGAAAACAGAGAACTATGAGCATCCCAAAACAACTCTCTCTTCAACTGTGAATCACAATGCACACAAAATATCTTCCCAAATCTCAAAAAATAGTCATTATCAATGTTGAATTCAGGAAACATACCCTTCTAAACCAGCTCTACCTTTTTTTGCTACTCGCTGTCTTGCTTCTGTGCTTGCTTAATTCTGTCTAATAGAGAAGATTTCTATGATACCTGAAACAAAACAGAAGTACATCCTACACCAACAACTTCTATGCCAAATTTCATCAAATCCATAACCAAAGGATCATGTTCCAAATGCAACATTATTAATGAATCATTACTTTTTCGACTCAAAGCATCAGCCTCTTTATTTGCTTTTCCCGGATGGTAATGAATTGTACAATCATAATCCTTGATTAATTATAGCCATCTCCTCTGTCTCATGTTCAATTATTTCTGAGTGAATATATACTTTAAACTTTTATGATCGGTATATATTTCACACTTAACTCCATACAAATGATGCCTCCAAATTTTTAAAGCGAAAATAACAGCAGCTAATTCCAAATCATGTGTAGGGTAATTTACCTCATGAGTTTTCAACTGACGCGAAGCATATGAAATTACCTGATCATTCTGCATAAGGACACTTCTATGTCCCTTCAACGAAGCATCACTGTATATAACAAACTCACCATTCCTGGAAGGAAGTGCCAAAACTAGAGCATTCACCAATCTCCTTTTCCACTCCTGAAAACAATCATCACATTCTTTTGTCTAGATAAACTTAACACCCTTCCGAGTTAGCTTAGTCATTGGACTAGACAACCGTGAAACATTTTCATCAAAACTTCGGTAGTAACCAGACAAACCATGAAAACTATGGATCTCGGTTACATTTTTGGGTCATGTCCATTCTTCAACAACTTTTGTTTTTGTAGGATCCGCAGTTATTCCATCTTTAGAAACAATGTGACCAAGGAATGTAATTTTTTGCAACCAAAACTCACACTTGCTGAATTTCCCATACAATTTCTTTTCTTTTAATGTTTGAAAAATAACCCTTAAATGTCTTTCATGCTCCTCTTTACTTTTAGAAAACACCAAAATATCATCAATGAAAACAACCAACATTTTTCACCTGAGTCAACTGAGCCATCAAAGAAACAAACAATTTAGTTCTGCTTCTAACCATCTCAGGATACTGATTTGAAAGGTCATTTCTTCTGTATGCCATCCCAGAAAATCTGTTCTGTTTCCTCTATGAAAAACCATTATTAACATCGAAATATCTTAGTAGAAGCAACATGGTAATCTTCAAATGCTATATAATTTCAATCATACCATAAATTAATTTATAATTTAACAATTTTATAACTCCTAAAGTTGTCTAAGCTGACCTTTGATACCAACTATAAGGCCCCAGCCTTAAACATTACCTAATCTTGAGTTACTTCAAGAATACACATTGAGGATCTTTTCAGGTTTAGAGTTTTAGAGAATTAGATCATAAAACATGAATTACATTCCACATTTAAACACGATTGTTACATAAAAGATAGTATTAATTTTTTCCCATCAAAGAAAACATATTTAAAACAAAACATGGATTCTTTCATGACACTTCCTTGACCCTATCATCACATCATGTACATTTCCCTTGACCTGTGAAAAACATTTCAAAAACATGGGATGAGCATAAAAATCTCAGTAAGGGACATAAAAGTACGAAATTAAAACATTAGTCCATGTATGAAATCATACTTTACTCATACAACATATGCATTTTAACATACCTCATCAAATCATGAATAAATCATAGAAATCATAATACATAAAGGTAACTTGAGTCATTCATAACATTCTTACGTAGGGAGTAACCCGCATGGTTACGTTTGGAATACCCATCACAGTATATTCCCTAAATCTCTTCGGAGAAACCTTAACGTTTAACTCTTTCGTGTTACCCAATGCATTGGAGAGATATATCAGGCTCACCTTCCCTTAGTTTATCACAGAACCACCCGTCTTCATAAAAATTCCCAAGAACTATAACATAATCGTATCACGTAAAACATGTATAAAGGAAACATAACATTTCCACATTTCAATCACAAGATATCAATACAACACATTGATAAAATAAAAACATTATGAAAACCATTTTAAATACCAAAATAAAAGAAAAATAATACATGGTATTTATTTTTCATTTTAAAAAAAAGTTAGGTTATGGCTTGTAGAGGAAGCCGAAACTCAAATAATGGTCACGATGGTGGAGAAGTCGTTGTCACTGCATACGTACGACAAAAAAAACATTCCCTCTTTTCGTTTAGTAAATTCTTCGAATAAAAAAGATTCCTTTTGAATAAACATAAAAGTCAAAAGGGTATATACACTGTATAAAATAAAGTTTTGTATAAAACATAATATGCCTGAATGAAAGGAGATTGAGACGAAGTCCCTTACCTCATATCTGATGTGACTCGATTGATCATTAATCTCCTAAATAATAAACTTGAGCTAATTTATACTTTCTTAAGAACCTTTTTCAAGTTCATTATTCCTTTTATATCACTTATTACCATGTCATGAACACTACGTAATTATTTATGTTAATAACGGTTGTTTTAACGATCATTGGTACTTGAGTCAAAAATAAACTCTTTATAATTACAAGTTGTTCATGTATCCATTATATCCAGAGTTATATTAATTCTGTAGATATCATATATACATATATATCAAGTATGTACATGCATTTATAATATTACATAACATTTAGTGGTAAGAAATGAAATGCACCGTTCATATAGACGGTAAACCGTACGTACGCATGAACGCTACTTTCATTTCTATTTCGTATTTTATGGAATGGAATCATAATGAAATAAAGTTATATTATAATTCAAGTATAATATAATTAACTCCATCCTTTATATGTCCTACATATGGCATTAATGAATCAAATCACTTTGAGGGGGCGGTAGTCCGCACTTCCTAAAATGAAGATATCGCGTTTACCCATAATGAAAACCATAATGGTATGCCACAAATGAAAAATACAGAAGCATAATGAAAACATAAACATAATATATATCATATATAAATATAGTGGCATCTTAATGGACACCATGAAAGGTGTTAAAAGAATATTTAACAATCATCATTTTGTTAGGCAGAAAATCACCAACCACAGAAACAATATGTTATTTAATCATTAGATGAAGGTGTGTGTAGGTGTAGCTCTAATAATTCTCATAACAACATTATAGTATATTGAATATACTTTTTTTGTTACAAAATAAAGGAATAAAAAGAGTTTAGGGTGTTGGAGAAGCAAAATAAAACATAAGAACACAAGAATAAACACTACCTTTAAAACGGGTAACTCTTTTTTATTTGAGCTCAAAGGCTTACTTGGAAAGACTTCCACCGAAATTTTGGATTCTAAGAGTGAGAGAGGGATGTGGAGATACAAAATGGTCAGGTTTTGTCCCATCCAAAGGCTCTAGAGATGTGGGTAAGGTGGTAGAGGTGGGGGGCCTTTTATAAGAGGAGAGGAGGGGCACTCTTGGAATGTTATAAAAGGTTACTTTATTATAAAATGACTTTCGGTTTTTAAAGGTCCTAAAATTATATATTTCGAGGATAAGGTGATAAGAGTGCGAAACCCAACCATCCAATAGGTTTTTGACAAGTTTAGATCTTATATTTTACATTATCATTTCATTTTATTTAAATCGTTAAATAAGGAGGTAATCGTTGTATCATCATGGTGTCATAAATAATTTAATTTATTTAATGTCTAAAAATTATAATTAAAATACTATGATGTAGGAAATATTTTTATCTTTACAATGAATATTTATAGTCCAATATATCATTTATGTATACAAAATTAAAAAAAATTACTCAGGTGATACATTCTTTGTTATATTTATCTTTCTTTAAAAATAAAAAGATAAAATGTCATTATCACACAAATGTGATTCCATGGGGTCCCCAAGTTTGGAACAAGGAATAGCATGGTCGGCCATGAAAAACCCAGTAGGATTAGAACACATGTTGTGGTCATTTGTTATTATTATGATATTATTTTATTATCCTTAACTAACTGATTACTAATTAATCAAGACAATTAAAGATAATTGTCGTCATTACTATTCATAATGTCCAAAAACAAAAGAGTCTTGATTACATAATTTGGACCTTCTGATTCCAAATATGTAATCCATTTTACCAAATTCCAAACACAAAAATTGCAATAATTAATTTAAAAATAATTCCCCTTGTCAAAACAAATAGCGGATTTTTTAGAAATAATATCAATGAAAAGTTTGGCACTTGTTTATGCCCAATTCGAAAGTGAAATTAATCCCAATGACCACCATTGGATTACATGGTAAAAATATATTCTATTTACACTTTAAAACCAATTAAAAAGATAATCTAACCGTATAATAAAATTAGATGAAAATTCAGTTTTGATGTCAAATGTACTATTTTTCACTATTCATTAAAAAAATGAACATTGTCAGAAAATTACCAAAACAATTATCCAATGTAAATTTAAATTTCCCAATCATAAAGAATATTTTTATTTTAAAAAATATAGCTTATAAAATTGTTAAAATGTTGATTTAAAAATGGGTTTCCATCAAAAGGTAGTAAAATAATCTTTTAAAAATATTAGTGTATTCCATGCTTAAGATTGGATTTATTCTCATTTTAAGCCTCTAAAACACTATATAATTCATGAATAGACATAGATAAGAATATATATTATTCATTACTTCCTTTGGATATTACATATTAATTCTATCATATATATAATTTATTTATTCCCATTCTATATAGGATACATTAATGTTACTCGTGTGTACGGTGGACTACTACCTCATAAAGCAATGTGATTCATCTTTCACTGACACTTTAAAAAGAATGTGATATAGATATGTTTAATGAATAAGTGTTATATAATAATTAGTTATTGAAGAAATGAAATATTTTTATTTAAAAAATATAATATATCATTTTCTTTCTTTTATTTTTACTCCTATAATGATGATAACTGTGTTTTTGAACGTGTAGACTACAGCTTTCACAAAGAGATATGGATCTATTTTCATCACTACAACATATGTATGATATATATAGGTATATTTTAATTAATAATATATTATTTGTGATATTATTATATTTTCCAAAAGATATAATAATACTTACCTACTACCCATATTGATTGTAGAAGAATAAAAACGTTACCCATGTCTGTGTACGCCCTTCTGTCACCATGATTACGACACACATGATTTGTGGGAAAAAATATTGATTGGTTATAAAAGTATAATTGAATTCTAGATATGAATATTTTGAAATAATAATTATTATATATATGATGAAACCATATAACCTTAATAATAACCATAACATACATGATAAAGAAGAAATCAGAAAATAAGACAATTAACCACTAAAGTAATGAAAATAATGAAATATTATAATTGAATAAAAGATAACATGTTATAAATAGATCATATATGATACTGAAAATTTTAATTTAGTTCATATAAATTCGTTAATAAAATTTTTAAAACCTCTATAATGAAGTTTAAATCTCATTTTATCAAATGAAATTATGTGGTAAGGGACATTATATCGAACTTCCATTATTTCTAAAAATTGTAATGTTTTTCACCTAATTACATTGATATGGTGTTTATACATTCACTTTTTCCTGTAATTTTATGATTCATTCCATACTCATGGAATTATAATATTGAATTTTATGTATTTCATCCATATGTGTTTTACATAAAAATTATTACGTGGTAAATGTTATTGTACAATCTCACATTGTTATATGATTATTACCTTTTTCTTATAAACAAACACTTTATTCTGAAAAATTATCATTAAAATTAATTTTCTATTAAATATACATATTATCTTTTGATGGATATTATTATTTCTTAAACATTATACCTTTTCTACATATGTTGTATTCATTGAATGTTAATCAATTACCTTGGCAAATATTGATAAATATTTTTTCCTTTAATCATTTCAAATATTTGTTGTTAACTAATATTTTTAAAGAATTAAATGAATTATTAAATATATGACGAATATTTTAGACATGAAGTTATGTGTTTTCCCAGAAATTATATTTCCCTAAAATTAATTGATAAGTCTCATGAGATAGATTATCTGGAAAAATGAAATAGGTTTCTACATCCATTTTTAAAATATCATGTGAACGGTATTGATAGTACATACATCATCATGATAGAGATCATGAAAACAAATAATTAAGAAAATAATTCATTGGATATTAATTTATTTTTATTATTCATGATAATTTCACAATGATATTATCTCTTGTTTCATTTCATTTTCATTTATTGATTAAATGGAATGAGTTTTAAGATATTTTCATTTCAATATGGATTTTATTTTATCTTATCATAATAGTCAAGTTAAATAAATCGAATTTGTGTTTATTTGTTAAACATTACATGTAGATTATTCTTAATTATTCATGATATCATCATCACAACTTAAATCTTAATGGTCATTTGATCTCACCCTAGTTTTGATTCCTGCCCTAGGACTTCATGAAGAATTTATTGAATGAGTTTTCAAGGATACTGTTCATTCGTATTCATTTTGTATTATTTTTAATTTTTTATTTCCAATTTATATATGATATCATTTAATCATCTGGTTCTCTTATATTTCTAAAATGAACTGTGATTTTGGGATTTGACCATTTGTATATATTCCAATGTAATAAAGTAAGTACAGACTAAGGGTTTTTGGACACATGATTGCAACATAGAACCTAAACTAACCTTTGTTGAACTAAAAAACATATAGGACAAACCTAAAATGTTAAAGGTTAAAAAAAGGTTCGATAATTTAATACATCATATAATTAATTTTCATTATCATATAATTTATTATCTTATTACTATTTCTGGATACTCACACAAAACATTTAGTTTTAGTCAATTGTTGGTGAATAGAACATTTGAGTTAGTAAATGACTGTGATTGATAGTGAAATGACTATCCCAATGAGAAACACAATATTATGGGATCTTGAATACCAAATATCTTGTAAATGATGACCCAAATCTCTTAATATAAGAACAGTAACAAGAATCTAGTTGAACTTCCAAATGATGAAATGAAGGAATTACTCTCTATTGAGTCATTCATGGGTACATGGATACCCTCTTTTGTGGGACTTAAAATAAAAAAATTTATAATAAATGGATCAATAAAACATAAAATATATTATTTCTAATGCCACTCTCGATGCATGAAAGGTTCTCTTGGATTTATATCATTTGGAAGGTGAAGTTAACTAGTAGGGGACCTTCATTAATAATGTCACACAAAAAGGAGGATAATAAATCTATGGAATATGTTGAGTTTAATAAAATTTTTGTTACCAAATATTTTCCAAAAACACTTCATATTGAAATAGTTGTAGAATTGAATGAGTTCAATAAAAATGGGATGAGTCCATTGGTACCTATGAATAAAACTTCAAAAGACCTGCAAGGAACACCTCCAGTGTTTTAATTGGAAATGAAGATAAAATAAATCATTTTTTGTTTTATTAATATAATTTTTTAATTTTGTTGGATATAATGGACTTTAATAGCTATAGAGAATATTCTAAATGTGATCTCAATTTAGAGATGGATACGAGACTCTATTTCTTCTTAAGATTTAATTATAATATAAGATAAAAATTAATTTTTATGGAACAAAAATGATAAAACCAATGAAGGAAAAATATATCCAACATGAAAAATATTAGATAATAATCAGTATGAAATTGATTAAAAAATATGGAAATTATTTAAGTGCGTATATGAAGGTCATCAAGCACACAGATGTCAAATAGATACAAATACTGAAAATAATTATCAGACGAATGATCCAACCACAATCCAATGATTCAATTATAAGGACTACGAGCATTATAATAACATAATAAAAAACGTAGGGTTAATTACCCCAAAATCTAATTGGTAATGGGAAATCATATACAATGACAACTTCTGATTTATGTTGTGGAAATAATGTTTTGAATGTTACTATCATAATCCACACTAGAATAGTATAGTTCTTATAAGATTTTTGTTCTACACAATTTTATATGTGTATAGAAATATCTAAGTGAACAAAATCATCACCCAATATCTACATATTAACTAATTTCTGAAAAATATTAGTAGTATAATTATTGACTCCCAAGTATATAGATTTCCATTGATTAGTCTTCTTGGAAAAAGGATTCTCATAAATCTTAATATTATCCATTTGGTTAAAATTGATGAGTTTTTGGGACATTATTGGATCTCTAATCATAAATTACATATCAATTACAAGTATAGGGGAATCATATATCATATAATAATCAAGCAATGATCATATATAGATACAAATATGATTATGAAATCCCTATGAAATTTTCATCCATTATATGGGTCGTAATACCCAATTAGCTCAAATGGGGTGGAAAAAATAGGATAAGAGAGATATTTTTATTGTGTGTGAATATGATTTTGTATTTTTGGAAGAGTATTATGTTGTTCACCTGGATCATGATGTTGAGATTTCAAAATAAATCATTCCTGGTGATATTAAAATATCAAGGACCTCATATATAAGGACCCCTATTGAATTGGTGTAATTAAAGATGTAGCTCCATGAGAACATAGATAAGGGTTTCGTATACCCATGCACATCAGCATGGGGAATATCAGTCTTATTTATTCAGATGAAAGATAAAACGATACATCACTCTGTTGATTATAAGGAATATAACAAGATCATGGTGAATAAAATGTATCATCTACCTCATATTGATAACTTATTAAATCATTTTCAAGTGGCTCAATATATATCAATGATTGACCTTTCATTTGGTTATCCTGATTTAATGGGTAAATTGGAGCTTATATCAAATAGATCTTTTCAAAAAACAAACATACACTATTAATTAATTTTAATTTCTTTCAAAATCAGAAACACCCAAATTATATTAATCTATTTTATTAAAAGATTTTATAGAGATTTACTTGGTTGATTTTTTGGGGTCTTCACTGATGGTATTCTCATATATTCAAAGATTATGTATGTTCATGATGATCAACTAAGGATGGTTCTACATACCTTGATAAAGGAGAATGTGTATAGAAAATTTAAATTCTATGAATTATAGAAATAGAAATTATCATTTGAGGGGAATGTAATCACATGAATGTGTATCTCTGAGTATACTTTAATGATATTTGTGAGTAAATAAATACCCAAACCGACCACTATAAAAGAGATCAATATTTTTCTTCTATTTTCAAGATATTATTGATTTTTTAGTGATAATTTCTCTTGACTATAAAATCCTTTAACAATGTTAACTTGAAAAGTATTGAAGCTATTATGGACATATAAATACAAATAAAATTTTATGAATCCCCTAAGAAAGTCAGTTTATTCACTTTTTCTAACATTACCCTATAATAGGGAAGGGTTAATAATAAATATTCATGTAATAAATAATTTTTATGGATATGGCATCATGAATGATGACATGATGGAATTTTATGTCTCATTTTAGAGAAATTTCAAATCAAAATTACTTGATTTGTGATTTAGAGATAGAAATAGAAATATATTATCTGAAGATATTGTGGAATTATCTCTTTGGTAAAATTTATGAAATGTATTCTGATCATAAGAGCTAGATGTATATACTCACATCGAATGAGTAAAATATGAACTAGAGAAGATTGTTAGATTTTATGAAGTATTATGATTTCCAAATACATTACCACATGTAGATGAAAAATATCATGAAAAATTCTCTTATAAGAAGTATTATACTACCTTATCCTTGATAAGGTTTGAAAGAGACCCAATACATAGGAATTCTCAATGAATAGACATAGAAATTATGAAGGAGTGTGGGGATATATTCCAAATAAATGATTCACCATCCATCCATGAATAGATCTAGTTGGCCCAATTGATGTATATGGGGCCTCAAAATAAGGTATTGAAAATTATAGAATTTAACTTTGACAATGGTGTAAATAAATGATTCTATAAAAAAATATGTGTTCTACCAAATCCATAATTAATAAATTATTTATTGGATTATATACATATCACATCATTCTCAATACATCCTAGAAGCATAAAAATGTATTGATAACTAAATACATAAACATTTTGTAATTCTATTTTGGTTATAGTTTATTAATGTTTAAATTCATCACCTTTCATGTTATTTATGAGTATTTTGTTATCTATAATGTTTGTAGAATATACATAAATGATGTATAAAGGACCTATGAAGTACTATTGTCAATTGTATCTGATCATGATCCATAGTGACCTTGTAGTTATTGGGAAATCTTTAATAACAACTATATAAATAGTTTACCTTCATAACATCATATAATTTACAAAATGGTGGTTATAATAAACATACAATTCAAAAACTATTGGATACGTTAAGATATTATTCAATGGATTTCAAAGTATGTCGGGCTATACATATTCCCCTAGTGGATGTCTCATATAACAAGTTTTTCTATAATAACATTCAAATGCCACTCTATAAGTATTTATATGGTAAGACTTATCTAAATCCTACATGTTTGTATGAACATAGACAGCGTAGCTACAAAGACTAGATATTTCTCAAAAAATTGTAGATAAGATTTAAATTATTTAGAGGTATACTAAAACAACACAAAGTTGTTATAAGATCTATTCTAATATGTATCGATGAATCATATAGTCTAAAGTTGGAGGAAATGTATTACTTTAAATATCGCAATTAAAAAGGGTTGTGAGATTCTGAAAATTGGAATGTCTAGATGAAGATACATTTTCCTAGTTTAAATCCTTTATTGAGTGGAAACAATGTATTATCATCTTACACATACACCAATCATGTCCAAATTTCTTGATCTATTCAATGTATCTCATTTTATGAAGTACATTCTTGACCATTCACATGTACTAGACTTTTAGGTAGTAAATATGGAACATTATTTCCCTTATAAAGAATAATTTCTATAAATCATAGATCATAGTGATAGTGTAATATGTAATTAGAAAACTTGTTGTGTTAATTTTTTATTGAGGAATTATAATTTTGAAAAAAGTAATTTTGGATCTGAAAATATTTAAGGTTATTGAGGTAAATTAATTTTTCTCATCAATGTAATGAAATATTTATGGTGAATTTTTTTTAATGTGGTATAATTTAACACCCCTACATTTTATATGTATTTTCCCTTTAAAACGATATTTTGTTAAATATATTCTCAAAAATGAAATGATAAACTAATATTAACCATGATACATTTTATTATAATATCATATTATACTACATGGATAATATTAATAAATAATGGAAATTAAATATGGAATAACGTTTATAAAATTACAAGGGTTAATAAACTATAATAAAATAAAAATGTCAATGAATAGGTTATCATTTTCCTTATGCATTCAGTTGAAGATCATAAACCTGATATCAACTATGGAAATAAGTAAGAGAATTAAAAATATATTAAACATGTTGGGAGAGATGTAAAATAATTAGATGAAGTATTAAAAATAATATATGTAATTTTATATATATGAATTAACCATATTTATTTTAAATATGGTTTTTGGTAATGTGGTTGTTGTATATATTTTCTCTGTGTATGCATGCATATAATTGGTATATTGAAACTGCATACCTTTTAGCATAAAATTTAATATAATATAATTATAGAATGGGTTAAAAAATATAATATCTAATTTGAATATTTCATTATAAAAATATATTATTATTCATCCCACATCAAAACAATTGTTAATAAATAATGTTTTAAAGAATTTATAAATTTAAAATAATTATTATAATTCTAGTGGATTGAAAAAATTAAATTATTAGGAGATGTATAATTCATTTTAATAGAATATGGTTAAAAATATTTTATTACATTTTTTAAAGAACTATTTATTTTATGTACTATTTATTTTTTACTTCATAAACCAAATTTATCACTTTTTGGTCAATAATATAATTCAATGTTTCAATAGATAAAAAAATATATTAATACTATTTTAATTGGTAATTCATATTAAATATTAGTAAGAAGACCTAATGTCTAAAATATAATTTTCAACAAAGAAATTTGTATTTATATAATAAATTTTCTATTATAAAATAAAAAATTACCATATTTAGAAATTTGAAGATATTAAATGGAGTATTATTTTATAATAAACCTTTTGACTTTAGATAATAATAAATATTCATTTTTAATCAAAAAAACTTACCAAGTAAAAAAATTGGTTACCATTGAAAAGGTAATGTTTCGTTGAAGGTGATTAATTTTAGTGTTAAAGGCGTAAAATATATTAAACCCAATTTTTAAATTTTTTGATGAGCCATTTATTTTAAAAAAATATCTTATCCCAGTTATTTTCTACATTGAATCTGCATTAATTTTAAAATAACAACATTATACCTTAAGAAATGAATATTTTTTGGAAATTCAACCCAAAAGAAATATACAAAATAAACCCACATCTAACACCATCGCCCCCACCCGAACTACTTAAATTATTTATTCATATCTTTAATCTCCACCCATTCCCTCTCTCCCAAATCCTTCGTGGCATATTAATTTTTTATTGTTCAAATATTAATGTAAAACCCCATCATTCTAATAGAACCCATGTCAGGAAGCCCAGAATAAAGTTTGTGTCTAATTTCTTCCGTTAAATATTCAATTAAATTCTCAAATACACTCTATTAAAATTTTCCTCTATACATTAATGAGGTTATAATAAAATCATTATAAATCAAATAAAATAAAACTATTATTATATAATTGTTAACTATGAATCATTCACTAGTATAACATGTTCTTGTTTTGGTTGGTTCGACCATCTACATGAACAGTGTTTTAAAAAATTATAATTTTCACCATTAATATATATATAAAGAAATTAATATTGGTAATTTATGATATTAAATATTACCTTATGTCATAAATATTGTTCTGAAATAATGATGAAAAAAGTTATTGAATATGATTTTCTAAATCATTATTATTAGTAAATTACATGGAATTTTATCATCATGAATTCTATTATCACAAAAAATAAACATAATTTACATCAAATTAATATAGTGATAAGTAATTCTTTAGAATAATAAGATTCTACTAACTTCACTAGTCTATGAAAAATGATATTGGTATCTTGGATTGTGGACCAATATTGGAATTATGTAACTTGTAAGAAAATATCTAAATTAATAAAATTCAATAATGAAAATAAATGTAAGGGTAGAAATTATTTTTCCAATCACACCTTTAAATATATATTTTTTCTGAAATAAATTCAATTGGGTATATATTATATGTTATTTAATTCTAAAAGTATATATATATTATTTTCTATTAATTACTTATGGGGTTTACATTTATTCTCACTATTTTATTTCTTGTGAGTTTAAAATGAACCTAAAATGATTCAAAGAGTTGTAACTAGCCTTATATATTATTTTCAATCAGGTATATTTTTCATCCATGTCTATTTTTAATATAAATTTATTGATATACATATCCTTAAATCTAGTCATGTGATGCATGCTCTAAAATTGAGGAATTGTAAGTTAGTGATAGTTGATGTGACTTCAAAGAAGTTTAAGAGCAAAGGCCAATCTACAAACAGTGATAATAGTAGAGTGAAAGGAATGAATGAGGCGGCATTTTAACCCTCTCAATTCTAGGTTGTAGGTTTGCACACTGATGCTCTGGATAAAGTGTCCCTAGATACCAGTAGTAATGAAGAGGGTGGGACTAGAAACTACTCACAGAATAATGGAATGAAACCGATATAGGAAATCTCATCTACTTCTGAGAAGGTAATAAGTAATTTCATCATTTCAATTTCATTTGAGTATATTTCTTTCAATATTAGTGATGTTCAGTCACCCCCTTTGTGACTACTTGTGAGGAAGCACATTCATTTGATAAAGGTGGGGAATGGATGCAATCAATGTCTGGAAGGAGAGGTCGGCACTCCTTTGACAAGGGTGGGCGCCTCCCTTACCATATCATGATTACACACTCTAAAACATGTTAATATTTCCCTATTGTGTTTCCTATTGTTTTCATTGATGATTTGTTCCTCCTATGGCTTCTGTTTTTTCATTTCAAAGAAGGGGCCATTGTGCCTCCATTTTCCAAAAAAAATATGCCTACTTCTAGGAGTTATTGTGATAATTTTCTATTTTCATTAATTTTCATTACAATATTGTTAAAGAATAATTTTTTAAAATTTTCCATAAGGTCTCTTTTAACCAAAATTCACTTTGATATTATTTATGAAGAATCATTTTCATTTTTTCATGGTTCTTCGATGTCATAATTAATTACATTGTATTTTTTATAAAAACTTTTATACATAAGGTATCATATTTTATAATAAAATCCAGAAAAAAACAGAAATGATATTTCTTGTTATTTTTAATGAATTATTCTAATTCTATTTTAAAAATTTTTCATCTATTTAATAATTCATTAATGTTTCCAATTTTTCACACTAGATATTCTCTAATTGTACCAATAATCATTCATATCTGTATAGATTATGATCTTCATCTAATAATGTTTTCATTATACCCATTTTGATTTCTTGTGATAATTAAGATATAATGGAATTATAAATTTTTTAATGATCATGAGGCACACATAGGTACGATTTTTCATTATGTTACAGGTGGGTCTATAATAACCCTCTAAATATTTGGTTAAAAATATATATCTCATGAGATCTTGATGGTATAACGTTAGTTCTCAAAATTTCACTATGTTAATGGGTTTCAATGATTAACCTAAGTCCACAATATTATGGGTTGGTGGTTATCATATCCCATTATAATATAAAGGTATGGTTGGTAATCCTTGATATATATTATTACTATTAAATATCTTTTAGTGACACACACTAATTTTATGAAATATACCTATGTTATCTTCTCCTTAATATTTATTTTTTACTCATGTTTCCACCCTCCAATAACTCATGTATTATGTTTTGATAAAATCATTGTTACTTGAAATAGGTTTTTTGATCTATGGTTATTTTTGTATGATTATATTATATTATAAACATGTACCTTGTTTTTTCCCACATACCCACATTTTAATCTTATTATCTTTCATATTTTTGTATTGATATCCTTATATTTACCTTTACTGAGCATCTGAGCTCACATTTTCTTATATATTTATTCCCTGGGTTATAAATAAGAGTTTTATGTATGATTTGTCTAAAAGGGAATCACTTGAGAAGTATATTTGTAGGACATCTTAGTGATATTGTAAATGTTTTATATATCTAATATCTAACTACACTAAACATTCTGGTTTTAGGTTGTGGGTAATTATTGGATGAATTGAATATTCAATAAAAATCATATGATATGTAAGTGTCTTGTTCTATGTTTTCCTTACTATCATGATCAATTTAATTCCTATGAATTTATATTACATCTCCAAATTATTTCTGGAATAAACATGTGTTCAACCACTACTTAACAGTCTAAAATACTAGTATAACATTTCCAATTATTAATACTTCATCGACATCTTTTATTAGAAAAACAATTTCACTCCCACTAAACAAATCTTAAGAACCAAACTCTAATTAATAATTCATGAATAAAAATTCAAATATTCCATTATCAAAAAAATAATACATACCATATATGCACTCTTGAATCCAAAAATTAATCTCTATAATTTTCATGCCTTTCTTGAATAAGTTCGAGTCACAAAAAAATATGGTTATCCAATATAGTAAATTTTTACATGGTTACCATTAATTTGAGACATTTTGAAATCCAATTTTCGAACCACATAACAATGGAAAAATACTAATGAACTTATAAATTTTCTGGACCTCATAAATAACTAGGGATAATGTTTTTTCATAGTTAATACAATGATTATTTTAACCCATTTTAAATTATCCCATATTTATATTTTTTTGAAACAATATTATATGTCATGTTTCTTATTGAATAAAATTTTGACCAAAATGACTTGTATCCATGGATATATCAACTAAAATACATAATTGAGCCTGATACATTGAATCCATCTCCAAATTCATGGATTCATTTCATTTTGGTAGTTTCTATGCTATTTTGTGTTTCTATATAGTTCATTGGCTCATTATTATCAATGATTAATAATTTATATTCTATAGTGAATATAAAACCATATCATTCCAGTTCTATAAACTCCCTAGTACTACTATACAACACTAGTGTATCTAGAACTTCCACTTATATGGATAATTATGGAGTATGTTCATGTGTTGAATCTTCTGCATCTTGAGCCTTAAATACTTGAAATTCTATATCTCTTGTGATGTCTCTTTTTAATAATTTCTCTATGTTTGGAAATTAAATATTTATATTAACCCTGATTCATTTTATTGAGGAGTTGTATTAATTATATTCATTAGTTTATTTAGTATATCTTATTTCGATTCAATGGGTTCTGTAGGGTATATGTTTTTTTACCATGAGAGACATTAATTATTCTTACTTCTCTACACATGAATACGAGAGAACATTTTATTACTTCTATACCAATGTTCATATGTAAAAATGCATGTCTTTTTATTTTCTACTTAGTTTTCTTTGGTCTCCATAATCTATATTCTGTATCCAAAAAGGGTAATGAAATACCTTCCTGAATCATTATCTTCTGAACCATGTAAAAAATGTTTTTTCATCCTTTAAATTACCCTATTTAGTTGAGATGCATTAGGAAATGTGAGTTTAGATAGAATCACAAACTTCTTTAGATAATTGATGAAATCCTTGTATAGATATCATCGAGGACATTTTGAGAGTAGTTTCTTCATATTATCACCATGTTAATTCTCTACTTCATTCTTATAATCCTTGAATTTCCAAAAGGAATATGACCTTATCATCATTATTGAGTTATGTCCATATATTTTAAATTCATCATTAAAATTTATAATATATGAGTATCCACAAATTTCATTATAGGGAAATGATCCATAGACATGAGTTTAAATTGATTTATGAATATCTACAGCCCTTTTCCCCTTTCCAATAAATGGAAATTTTTTTTAAGTATGAATATTCAATTTATTTTTTGTACCAATTTATCTAAAAACATATTGTCTTATAATTTTGATAAGCACATTTCACATACATACCTTATATACCAATTCTATAGCTGGTTGTGATATAATTCATGTAAAATATATTCATTATCTATTTATAATAATTGTGTTTCATATTTCATGAAATAATTACCATTATTTATATGTTTTATTTCATAACATATATTATATTTGAGGAAGTTGAAAATTTTATTTCTAGATTTTCAAATAAAATTATCCATATCATCATTGTATATATATATATATAATTTTTTCATAACATTTGGATCATAATAGTAGTTGTTTAAAACATTGATCAATCCAATCAGAAATGTGAGGTGCTAGTATCTAGCACCTATTAATTTGTATCTAGATCCATTATTATCTCATAAATCCACCTCACCTCATGAAACATTTTTGAATCTACAAATTTATAGTAATTATATACAAATATGAGCACAAAATTCTGTATTAAATACCTAATTTTTGCAACATATTTCTTTCACTGCATAACAAATTGATCAATATATTACCCATGCATCTTCTTCCTAGATAAAATCTTCTTTCAGTGCCCATTCTACCCATATTCTAAATATATAAAATCACTTCTCCCATTTTCCCATTGATCATTCATTTCATATAATGGGATTGTGAGGATGAATAATACAAGGTTTTCATCATTTGGCATGCTACCTTTTTCTTATTATTTTTTCCCAGAAGTACATAAGTTGAATAAATATTCATTTCTTTTTTACCCTAGTGAAATAAATAATGGAGATCTTGGAGATACTAATCAATTTTGTTCATATTAAAATTCACAAAAACACTATCAAATCTATTATGGAGTGGAGTAATTATGATATGGGTGCAAAAATATTTAGTGGAATAAAACCATGAAATGTCTAGATGCTAAAAGTATCCAATTTTATTAACCATATATGGTCCAGCTGGCACGCCCCCTTTGAATTTGACATAATAATGTCCTCGTATATCAAAAAATTACCTCCTCAAGATATCTCCTAACAAATATGAACAATATTATTTATCATTATTAATTCTTATATGTTTTAATAAGGATTGTATAATTAAAAAATAATTTATGATATCATCATGTACTTGAAATATTGTGCACTGTTAATGTGTTTTATAACATTGAAAGGCCTTCCTCACTCACCATCTTATATGGTGTACTAGAAACAGGGGTCTCCATTACATAAATCTACTATTACTAGAATAGTACAATGGAATGATTAATTTATCTATATTTCCATCATTATAAACCAAAATATTGATATGAAAATCAAAATAAGTTACATAAGTATGTGGTATTATCATATTCTAACTTAAATCTCCATAATCCATTGATATGAATATCCAGTCATAAAATCAAAACATATATTTAATCAATAATAGCCTATAGATATTATTGAACATCATATGAAAATTATTGCCAATACAATTTTGGTTATCTGGACCAAGCATCATTGTTTCAACTCATATATTATAAAAATTGGTCCCCACAATAGAAATATGTAAATGTTAACTAAGGGTGAATCTCAGTATATATAATAGAATGATTTTTTCTTAATATTTATTTGAGTGGTTTTATTTATTATTCGTAACATGTATTTTTAATATTATATGCCTTTTAAATATTTAATTTACCATTTCATTGATTATTTTTTTACACATTATCCATTTATTTTACATTATCATAAAATTCATTTTAACATAGTTAATACATGTGATCACATTTAAAAGAATATATAAGTTCATCCTATAAAATAGATATCCATTATAATTGAAAAAATATTATAAATAATGTGATGGGATCCTGATATTGCTAGTAAAGGTTTTATTAAATAGGTGATAAATCATCTTTTTACCCTGGTAGAAAAGGATTCTATGTCTAGCTTGGCTCAAGTGGTAGTAGTCCAGCATCAACCTCGATACCTTATTGGTTCTTTTCACCTTGGATTGGGTTCTTATCCACCTCCTATTCATAAATCCTCATACATTAAATAAATTAAAATCACATGTAGGTGAAAGGAACCTGAGGTATAAGATACATAAAATAAACCATGAAAACCCAAGTCATACAAAATAAAGGTGGGATGGACATGCACATACTATCATATCGAATTTAATAAAACATTATCATTTATCAAAATATATTCCATAATATTGAATTAAATAAAAATTCAACACAAACATTGGTTGGTCATGATCATGATAAATCAAATAAATTTAATGGATATACATTTAAAAAAACAAGAAAACATTAATTCCAATAATAATTTAATTAGATATCTTTCCAAAGTCATTAAATTAATTATCATATGTAATATTTAATCCATTAATCTTAATATCCATCTAAACATAGAAGGAGACTCTGATAAATTGTAATTTATAAAAAAAATTATTTTCTCTAAAATTAAATACTTACAGGTTGCGTAGTTAGAGTCAACAAGACGTAAACCCATCTGAACCACCCAGTGATTAGAATGGTCAATGTCTTTTATAGTGCACTCACATGAAATGTATGATATATAAAATGGCACATAATTACATGATTTTTAATTTTAATTAATTACACATGAATGTGTGTTTGTGTACATGATTTGTACCACTTTTAATGCTCGTAGATTTCACAATTACCAAAGATGACCAGGTATAGAGTCTAGTTTCATATATTAGAGATAATGAATGTATTGAACAATATTTTTATCATTGAAACATCATTCATATAATTATGTCATAAAAACATAATTAATATAAAGAACCCAAAAAATAATATCATAATAAATGAATAATGATATATTATTCAGAAAATAAACTAATAAGAGTTCCAAATATTATATCTACTAAATAAATATAAAACAATATAAAAATAATAGGAAAAATTGGATATGATCGATAAACAAGAATGATTGCACTCAAGAACAACCCTATAGAAATAATACCTAATTTTAATAAAAAAATATACATTTTGAAGAAGAATATATATATATATCATTAATAATTAATAGATGTCAATAATTAATGAAAAAAAAATCTATTCATAATAATTAAGGAACATATACCATTGAAAGGGTAACCAGACAATTAGAATAGTAATTTGACCATAAAGAATAGTAATATAGAAAATAAAATAGTAAACACCTCAAGAAAACTAAATAAAATAAAATTTTGGTGACCTATAAATGATAATATGATATATTTATATCATGGTATATGTTAATAAGTGTTTTGAAAATGACAGATTAGTTGTTCGTATTTTTATAAAATGTAAATGTTTATTTACAAAATTATATTTAAAATAATTATAAAAATTAAAATTAATTTCCAAAAAATAGATTAAAAAGTTAATAATGTTTTATATTGTATTTATAAGATAATTTTATAAGACATTATTTAATTTTTGAATAGTTTGTAAAATATATTATATTATGAAAATTGGTTTATTTGAACAATTTATGATTTTATTTAAAAATATAATTTAGAAAATTTAGAAAAAAAAATTAATAAATTTAATATAATTTTTTGAAATATACACATCGAATAATGGTCACGATTAATTTTTAGTATTCTTCAAAAATAGTTAATGTTTTTGTGAATAATAAAATTCGATAATTTGCAGTATTTAACAATATAAACTATATATATTAATTTTCGTGACATATATGATTTATGAACCCATTTTATTGACCCCTCAATCATTATTTTCTACATTTAGTAATATAAATCAGCTTTATTGATAGTCTTGAGAAAACAATAGTGAACTTATGAATATAATTATAAAAAATCTCTCCACACCCTATAAATATCACCCCTTACAACCAATTCCCCTCACACATTATAATCCCTGTGTTTTTTCAAAATTCTACACAAATACATTATCATGAATCATCCCCATGTCCAAGTTGTTTTGTTATACAATATAAATACCAACTAAATGTTCTATATTTTTTTTCTTTATGGAGGGGATATTCAAGATGTAACTTTCTCAAACAATGTCTTTTATTTTTCTAATTTTTTATCCCTCTATCCACATCCTTAATCCATGAAAGCGTAGTAACTCTAGTATCCTGTATATAATAAAATTTAATATTTCTAATGGAGTATCCTATATATTAAACTTTTCTCATCTACTTTTATTCAAATAAATGAAATCATTGTCCAATTTATTTTAGTTTATCTTCTCTGGGGATAATGATTTTTCGTATACCATTGCATCTTTCAATGATCGTCAAAAAAACATTATTATGGTTAAACCTGGTTTTAATATATATTATTAATTTTTTCATGTTCATGAACTAATATAAAATCATAATATTAAATAAAACAAATCTAGGTCATGAAGATCAAAAAACTACAAATATAATTTAATCATTTTTTATTAACAATTTATCAAATGAGTCATCCTAATACCAAAATAAATATCACATATAAGTCCATTTTAAGTTATATAATTCCTTTAATACAATATCATTTCACCTTCAGTGAATTATTTTCATTTCAAAAGAATATCCATAATAATACACATTTAAATTGACAATGAAACCAAAAAAAATGAACACAACTGGAATAAAAATGTTGATCTTCATAAATAATATAAATGGCCATAAATAAATTTAAAAAATTGTATTAAATAAATTAGAAGTATAAAAGTTTCAAAATTAAGTAATTAATGAGTGTAATTTTATTATCTAGGACATTAAGTGCATGTGTGGAACATAATCATACCTAAGGTAAGGGATTTTTCTGAACCTCCATAATTCATTTAAGATACATTATCTCTCTATCCACCTCAGTTTATCTGTTCATTATTTTTATATACCTCATATATATTCTATATATATTCAATACATATATTAAATATTTGTTTAATCATTCTTTAATGGGGTTATAAATGTATTAATATTTTCATTCTTTATTCTTTTTGAAAATTAAATTAAAGGTAACTTATCTTTTTTCACATTCAATGTGCCTCTCAATGAAATTTTTAAAACATATATTATTTATTTTAACAATAATAACTATTTTAAAAAAAAATCACTTCATGTTTAATAAAAATTATTATTCTCTTTCCCCTTTTAAATAATCTATCTCTATTATAATAAAACCCCTCTTCAGCATCACATTTCCAAGGATACTAAACTACTCTTTTTATAAGTTTTCAATTTTGATTGGATTAATTTATTATGATAAAAAACATTACCTTTATGAATGTACTTGTATTATATATATACCATCATTCATGGTTACTATTATGATACACCCTTTGATTATTCCATATTTCCTAGTTACAATTACAATTTCATTCTATGGGTAACACTTATGTTTATTAAATATGTTTTCTTTCTTATTTTGGAACACAAATTCATGAACATGATACGATGAATGCACCCTGATAGTGATCCAATTCATTACGTAATTTTTAGTCTCATTAGATTTCATGTATGGTATTAGGGAGTAAACCCAATCTATTATAGAACATTGTCTATCATGTGATATAATTGTTACAGTTAGCATGGGTGTGTGTTAATGTCATGTCAAATATTGTTACTGAATTATAAAATTTACTTTATCATATGATTTCATGTTACATATGTTATTCTTCTAGCTTTTCTTATGGCTGGACTTGCCTAGTTTATGTTATTCTTCCAAATATAATTCAAGATCTTAGACTTTTATTTTATCATGGAATACTTCTAAATCATGTTCCATTATTTTTTCCTATGTTTATTCACTTACTGGGATTTTTATCTCATCCCTTTTATTTACATATTCCCTAGGATATACTATGTTGTTATATGGGATCAAATAAAGTTAGAAGATCATTATAATTATTAAAAAAATTATTTTTATTATAGTTTCATGTTTTCTAATTATGTACCATGTCTTCCAATTACATTATACATTTTGATATGTGGTTCATATTTCATGGATAAATATTCTTAAAATCATATCAAAATATGTGTTAAATGACATGGTCACTATAACTAGTATCTGATCGTTGTTTATATATTTTTTGGGATTAATACTCTAAAAATTATGTAGTAACCCATGGGTTAATTCTATCACCATGAATAACTGGGATTGAAACTTAAGGAATAGTATGTTAGGATATAATTTTAAATTATTTTTTATTCCTTGTAGATTTAGAGTTTCCTTTTTATAATTTCATTAGATATGTACTCATTTCCCATAGTTTTGTTAATTTATATTTCATAGTTAATGGTAAGAAATATGATAACATGTTTCAATAATCAATGGGGTAGGAAATGTGACTATTTCCCAAATTAGATTCCAAAATTGATGGGAAAAAGTTCCTATAATATCATCATAGTACAGGATTTACTAGATCATGATACAAAAAATAAAATTAATTATGTATAATTCCATCATTCTTTTAAGAAACTGTACATTTTATTTGAATCATTTATGTCACAAAGACCTCATATCTTTAGAATATCCTATAATACCCTTATTGTGGAAGAATTGATTAACTCTATTGAGAAGATATTCTCTATTATCTAATTCACATAATAAGAGAAATTCATACTAGAGGGTTATTGTTTTATTGGAGAAGCTGATCAGTGGCAGACACTGATAAAGAACAAAAAATATATGGAATAAGTTGATTCCATGGAATGGGAAGGACTCAAAAATAAAAAAATAAATATTTCCCCCAAAATTGATATCTTAAGAAGGACTGGGAGACTAAAGAAAAAGGGAGATGAGTCAATCTAGTAATATGAGGGAAAAAATAAAATGATTCCATGATAAGAATATGGATTTTTCATTAACACTCAAATCATAGTGGATATTTTCATAAGTTGATTTAACCCAAATCTAGAAAAATCCCTAGGGATTCAGGACATTGGTAGATATGAGGAGACAATATGATTTTCCCTCAAGGAAAATATGGTGTTTTTTTACTCTTATTGGTCTCATGGAATCATAGATAAAAATATGAAAAATATTTTTATTATGGAATGATCAATAGTTAAATTCCTTGAAGGAATTAAAACCTAACATCGCACATGTCAAAAGTTTGGGAATAATAATTCCAAAAAACTGTCTTAAGGGAACCTTGAGATGCTTTATTTTTTGGAAGATTGGGGTATTATAATAGTTATTAACAAAGGTATTTTAAGAATCCAACTAATGTGGACGAATAATTGGTGGTTCTATAAAATATTGAGATTTACTATAATTTTTAAACTACTAGGAGTATGGTAATTATGAGAGTCAATGCCCTAACACATTGGTAGTTTGATACAATAAACTATAATTACCTATAAAGAAGTAATGAATAGCATGTGATATAATTACATTTAAGGTGGATACTTATAATGGCATGCTGATAGGTATGGCAGGTTTTCATTCAATAATACTGAACAATCTATTTTGTTATGGTTAAATACTTCCCTTTATATATTGAATTTTTAGTTGAAGTATCTAAAAAATACCTCAAAATATGAAGGATATATTATTTAGGAGAATTTAAACTGGGGAAATGACTAACTCAAAAGTATATAACTCCTCCCAGTTATGTTTTTGGGATAATACTCCTAGAAATTCTCATATTAAATCCTTTATTTGATTTCTATTCTCCATTGGTCTTGGATTGGCTATCATTATACAAATCCCACATCAACTATTAGAATGGGTATATTGTTATTCACACCCTAAGGCTTCCCAAAATTTTGCAATGGTGTAAGGAGGAGGATGAATATTCATTTGAATCATTATCTCAATTATGGATATCATTTACTTATAAGAAAGAATATCTTGAAAAAAATATTGTGACTAAGGAGAAGATCATTCCCAAATAATTTCTGATTATGATGGACTACACCAATGTACTCTCTGAAGACTTTTCTGGTATTCCTCCTATATGAGAGTTCTTGTTATCAATTTATATTATAACTATATCTCTACCTATTTCAATGACTCTTAATAATATGGAATCCATTGCATTTAAGGAACATATGAATAAGTTATAAGAGGATCGATATAGAGGTTTTTTATACTTTAGTGCTTCATTGTGGGGTGTTCAAGTCATCATCATCAAGAATAAAGATGGATTAATGTGCCTATGCATTTATTATAGTGATCAAATCAGATTAACACTAAATAAATATTGTCCCCTACTATTGATAAATGACTTATTTGATCTACTATTTGGGGCCTTGTATTTAACTAAGATGGACATTCTATTGGGATATCACCAATATAATGTGATGAAGGATGATATTCCGAATACTATATTTTGAACATGTTAGAGAATCTATGAATTCATTGTGATTCCATTTGGAAATAAATTCTATATAAATTTTCAGGTAATTAATGAATAGATTCTACGTAGATTTTCATTACATATTTATGGTAGTCTTCATAGATGTTTTCCTGAAATGATCTTATAAAAAGGTGGAATAGTGGGAGAATTTAAATATTTTTCTGAACACTTTGTTAATGTAAACACTATTTGAAATGTCAAACAAATGTGAGTTATTTTTGGGTATAATATCATTCTTCGGGTTATGTTATCACCAACAATGTAATATCTATGAACCCTTATAAATCAATGGAATCCGAGAAGTGTCCCAAGAACAAAAAATGTAAAGGAGATCTATTGTCTCGATGGTCTAGTTGGATATTACCAATGATTTTTTAAGAACATACAGTGAGTTTTAAAATCAATAACTAAGAAAAATTTGACTGGAATAATGTTTTTCTAGACCAGTGAATGTGAAGACGGCATCAAATAGTTGAAAAATAGGTTTATCACTACACCACTCATTACAGCACTGAGAAGTGGAGAGCTCATTGTGGTATACATTAATTCTTAAAAGATTTTATTAGGATGTTTATTAATGAAAATTGATAAATTTATTGTCTACACCTCAAGGAAAAGGAAATTTCATTAGAAAAACTATCCAACACATGATCTGGAATTGGTAGTTGTGATCTTTCTATTGAAAATCATGCAACATTATATCTATTGGGTGAAGTGTGAGATGTATATTGATCACAAAAGCCTAAAATATATATTCTCATAGAAGTGTATTAATATGCACCAACAAATATATCTTTAGATCATGAGGTATTATTATTTCTCAATCACCATACATCCTAATATAGAGAATAATGTTACATATGATCAACGTATAAATGATCCAACAACATTGTAAATTATGAGGATTGAGAAGAATCAAATCATATTATACTTACAACGTATGGAAAAGGGAATCATAGGGGAAGATAAATAATTCATTTTTTCTAAAAAAAATCTTAATCATCCATTATTAATAAGATTAATGTCTCAAATAAATGAGGTTCAAATTTGAAAGACTGTGGAATCTATAATAAAAGAGAAATCTTCATTGATCAAAATTGATTAGTTAGGATTTGTATGATTTTGGTCATGATTTTATATACCTTCCAATACATAGATAAATAAATACCTTATGGATGATGCACATCGCTCAACTTTCTCTATCCACTTAGGGAGCAGGAAGATGTATTGATACCTTTGAGAGCATTATATTTGTGATAATAAGAAGAAGGATATCATTGGATATACATCAATGTGCCTTGTATTTCATAAATCTAGGGTTGAAAGTGAACCTACTAAGGTATTGATGCAACCATTACCCATACCTACACTGAAAAGGGAAAAATCTCAATGGAATTTATCTCTAGACATTCGAACACATCAAAAGGATATAATTCTATATCAGTCATTGTGGATCATCATAAAAAGTTATCTCTCTATATTTTTTTTCTATATATATTCTCACTAGACCAACACGCAAGGATATACATCAGATAAGTGGGGAGGATGCATTGAGTACCATTATTGATTATATTCTATCATGATCCATGATCGACCTACATGTTTGGGAAAAGTATTCAATAGTTATAAATACTGAGTGGAACTTTATTATGGCTTATAGCCCCCTAATTTATGGCCAATCTGAGTGGATTGTTTAGACACTAGAAACCATGTTTAGAGCATTCCTAAATGACATAACATGGGTATGGGGTCAGTATCATTCATTGGTAAAGTTTTCTTAAAAACTATTCCATACAAGAATCCAAATGGATCCATATGATTCCCTTTATGGTAAAATAGTTAAAACACTTTCATGCTAGTATAATAGTGATGAATTTAAGCTATTAGGAAAAGAAATGGTTGACGAAATGGTTAAAAGGCTAAATAAAATTCATCATCATATTCAGCCTACCCAAATTTGAGAGAAGGAATACATATATAATTGTTGAAAGGACTTAGAGTTTTAGTTTATTAAAAAATTATTCATACGCGTATTTCCTTGGAAAAGGGTCAGTAGAATAAGAAAGAAATAAAAGCTAAGTCTTAGGCCATCATCCCTTCTGAGATACTTTATTTGGTCTGAGCTGTGGCCTATCTAAAATTACTTGCACCAACCATGTCTCACATACATGATATATTTCATGATTCCCTTCTAAGGAAGTATATACCAAATCCCTCATATGTATTTAAATCAATTGTTTTATATATAGAAAATGATCTCTCTTTTGAGGAGTACTTCCTGATTAATTTATACCATAGAGATATGGTTCTACACAAAAATTACACTCACCTAGTCAATGTAAAATGGAGAAACCATTAGTATAATTAGGTGAAATGGGAACTGGAGGGGAAAACAGAAAATTACCCTAACATATTTTCACATTAATGTCTATTATGATATTTTGAGGGTGGAATGTCATTAGAATTGAAGAATGCGATGACACAGGATTTTATGAATGAAACACCCTTATTATTATATTTCATAAAACGAAAACATCATATAGAGAAAAAATTAAAATATTGTTAACAAAAATTTAAGAATGATATATTAGTGAGAAAATAAACTAATAATAAGGCAAATATTACAGTAGGTTAATATATAGAAAATATCATAAGAAGAATTTGAAATTTGGAATCTAGTCAATCAACTAGAAAACCCGTACTCACAAACAATTATGTAGAAATTAAAAATATTGTTAATAATAAAAAATTTATTTGGAAGATGAAATTACATATATAAATTTAATATAAAATATATGCAAATGAAGAATGAATGAAATAAGATTTATTTAAATAAATTAAGGAACATATACAATTAAAATAGTAACCTAACTTTTGGAAAAATAATCTGATCATTCAGACTTGTAATATGGTCATTTTAATAATAAACACACTATGAAAGTATTAAATAATATTTAAGAATCATAATAACGAAAATATGATATAATTTATACAATGGTATAAGTAAATAAATATTTTCAAAATGATAAATTACATTTTTTTTATTCTTAAAAAACATAGATATTTGTATATAAAATTATAATTAATATAAAAAATTAAAAGAAAATTTATTCTAAAAAATTATATTTATAATTGAATATTATGTTTTATTATAATTATAAGAAAATTTTATAAGTCATTGATTTATTTTTTAAAGGTTTATTAAATTTATTATATTATTAATGATTATTTTTAAAAATTAAGGCTGATTGTAATTAAAATTTAAATTTCTCATATATTGAAAATTATTTTCATAATACGGGAACAATTTTTTAAATCTACATGTTGAAAAAAAAATGAGTATATTTTAGGTATTTTTCATAAATTGTTGAATTTTTTTGAATAGTGAAATTTGATAATTTATATTATTTATAATTATAAACAAAATACATGATTTTTTCATTTATGGAGGATGTAAGAACACATTATATTGAACACCCCTTCACAATTTAATGAATTTAGTCATAATAATCAATACTATTGAAAGAATTTGGACAAAATAATTTACTAATGAATATAAAAATCAAAAATACCCCTCTCTTCCTCTATAAATACCACCACTTCTCATCACACTTTCTAATCCTTCTATCTTGTTAATATTTTTCACAATTCCATTCACAGGCCTCTTCCCCTCATTCAGGATCTAATTCTGTAAGGAACCGACTTATAATATTTCATAGTCTAGTTTTTTTAAATAGAAACTACATTATTTTACTAATGATATTTTATGTTTAGAGTTTTGTATAATTAGTAAAAATATTACAATGTATACTCTTAAATTAAAATTTGACTCTTATACTAAGTATCAAATTTATCCACCAATGAGACCCATGAAAAAAAATGATATCATATGAGGATGCATCTTCACAATTTTCTTAATGACCTGAACCTTATCTTGAATCGTTCCTAATACCTATGAAATACATCTCAAAACATGTGTTGAGAACAAAATCGTAGTAAGGAACGTAAAGTAAATGATTCCATTAGACTTGTTAAAACCCATAAATTATTTCTTCAAAAAATTCCTTTTTTACCTTCAAGAAAGAATCATTATTTCAAAAATATTAGTATCATACCTTTTGAAAATTAAATAAATTTCATAGAAACTGATAAGAAGACATATAAAATATAAGTAGGTAATATTAGACATAATTTAACATGAATATAAAAACCATACATGTTACTTCCATACATGTCAGTTCTAAAAATGGAATATCCATACAAACGGCTACCCTACCCAATGCATTTGATTTTATAACACAACCACTCATCCTTGTTTTATCATGGGACCACCCCACCTTGTTTTACCCCAAAACCACCCTTAAAATTTATTAATTACCATTATATAATCAGAAAATATATATACATTAAATTTCAAAATTAAAATTTCATTTTCACTCAAAAGAAAAAACTAGAAATATTTGAAATATTATATACATTTTCAGAAGCCATTTTAAATATTTAATAATAGATTTTTGAATCAATGTGTCCCATACCACATTAAATCACTTGAAAGAAATTAGTAAATTAACATTTAAAAAAATACATGACCATACAAATACATTCAATAATAATAGTTTTAGAATCCCATAAATGAAAGGTAAATATTTATAAAATAAATCAATATATCATGTAAAATGAGGTTTTTAGTTAAAAAGCCCCTTTCTATGAGTCTCACTGCTCATGTACCTTATTTATATTCCTGAATAATAAATGTTGGTTTTCATGAACCATCTTTATAATATAATTTTCGTTTTTATTTTTACTTTTATATCACTTATTACCATTTTATAACAATTACTTAATTATATAAGTTCACGTAGGAATCTTTTTTGATATTCTATACATGAGTCCAAAATGACATCGGTAGGTAGAATATGATCATAGAAGTAATTAATCCATTACATCCAGAATAATATTAATTACATAATAGTAATTATTATAAATTCATCATACAATTAAATCAATTCATCAATAAAATTTTAAAAAAAATTAATTATGTTACAGTAGTGGAGATAGTAATCCGTACGTACGCTTGAGTGACATTTTTATTTTCCAGTGATCATTCTGGAAAGAAGGTAAAATTTATCATATATTCAAATAATTATTATATAATCATTAATATTATATTAATAATTTAAATATACTTATATATATTATTTATGTTATGTGGTGATTGTATATGAATCACATCAGTTCATGGAGAGGATAGTTCACACATACACATGAATGACATTATTATTTTTATGTGCATTAAACTGTAAGAACATAAGTGAAAATTATTATATAATAATGATAAATATGTAACTAATATCATATATATAAAATAATTCCATCATTAAAATCATTATTGATAGACAGTGAAGGAAAATGAATTATACCGGTTTCTGATGTGGTAGTCCACCGTACGCATGAACAATTAATTCAATTCCCATTGGATGAAATTGGTTATGGATTTATGTGATGATATTAAAATAATAATATTTAATAATAAATAAGATAATGGATTTATTATTTCAACATGGTTGAATAATATTTTGAGAATTCCATATAAGAAATAAAATAGAAACACATAATTAATAACAGTTTATCTTCTTTAGGCGATCAATTTTGATTAACACCTTAAAAACACAAAGGAGGGTGTTATGAAAAAAAAATATGAACCCTATTATGTGTGGATGGTTTATAGGATGTTATTAGGTTAAATATTGGAAGAAATAATTTGGTTTCTTAAGTGTTAAAAATTAAGAAGAATGGGCTCCCCTTTATAAGAGAGAGGAGGGGTACTTTTTAAGATCCTAAAAATATTTAATTAATATATATTAATTTTATAATAAAAACGGTTCAAAATATATTAATTTCTAATATAGGATGATTTTGGGATGAAATCGCATCACCCAATAAAAAATATATATGTTTTTAGTATTTTTTTTAATCATTATCATTTTGCTTCAAACATTATTTATCCTTTTTAATTCTTAACAAGATATCATCTAATTTATACATTGAGGGTTAATATAATTACTAAAAAATGTCAAATTAATAATAAATGAATCATTTATGACATATTTAATCATATAAAATCAATTTTATAAGTTGATATTTTTATACTTTTACTATCATTTAATAATATTTTATTTATTTTAAAATATCAACAATGTAAATTTTCACACTATTCGTCACTTGACATTTTAAAAATAGCAAAACAACTTGATATATTCAAAACATGTATTTTATAATATAATTAATATGTAAATTTCATCCTTAAAATGTGGGTAAGATATTAATTATATCAAATTATATCTACTTATTTATTTCTAATATCATTTATTTAATCCGTCCATTAATTAAACAATTAATGCATCGTCATTATTTCACCATTAAAGGTAACTATTTTATCATTAAAAATAATAAATAGATATAAATTTTGTATATAAAAAAATTATATTTCTAAATACTATTTATTTTTAAACATATCACTTATATAACCCCATGTTAAAAATATTTACTCATTAAAAACAAATGTTTGCAAAAATGAAATTTTGTTTAAATATAACATTACAAATTTTATACTATAATACAAGAATAATAAAAAGTATATAGATTCATTCCAAGGAAGATATTAGTCGAATAAAATCATCTAATAATAATATTACTAGTTTTAGGGTAATTTTATAGTATTTATAATATAATTTTAACCTTTAATTACTTGATTTACATGTAACTCTGATAACATGAAAAAAACTACTATTATTATTCATACTATCCAAAATAGAAGGGAAAAATATAAAAAATATTTAACTTATTATTCAAAATATTAAATCAAATTTTTAGAATTCCAATCACAGAAATTTCTTTAATTAATTTAAAATTAATTTTGTGGATGGATTGAGAAAAATAGTTTTTAATGTAAAAACATCCAAAAGATAGAATATTTTTTGTATCCAAATGAAATGTGATATTTATTAAAATGACTGAAATTATATAAATTTATAAACAAAATAAAATATTAATACTTTAAAACCATTCAAATATATTATTTAAAAATATAAATAAATTTGTGGAAAAATTGTTTTTCGATTAAATGCAACTATTTTTTTCTATTCACCAAAAAATGAAACCATTAAGAAAAGATATATAAATTTAACCAAAGTAAATTTTGAATAATTTATTTCAAAATATATTTTTTTCGAATTATAATTTTAAAAGTATAAAAAAATTATTTAAAATAAGTCCTCCATAAAAATGCAGCAAAATTTCATTTTTAGAAAAATACTTTATGCATAAAATTGGATTTGTTCTTATAGCCAGTCTAGAAAAATGATAAGATTAAATTTAAAAATTATATTGAATATTATATATATATATATATATATTTAATATAGTCTAGTATGAGTTATTGTATCATTTAATGATATAAAACACACTTGTGCACATTTAAATGGTTTTTAAGAAAACAATTTCCAGTTATTTTCAAAAAGGGTTTTATATAGATTTATAATAATGGGTCAATGAATTGATAATTTATATATATATATGTCTAAACCATATTTTAATAATTCATTGAATACTGTTTATTCCCTCCATTTTATCATAATTTTTATAAAAGTAACATTTAAATAACATTATTTAATTTTTCATTTAAACTTGATGTGGAATATCATGTACACTATCAAAAATAGTATTTCCTTTTTAAAAAATATAAATGATACATTTTCTCACCATTTTGTAAATTTTTTCCTCGACATTTGGAATTCATTTTCAATAACAAATTTTTAACATTTCAAAAAACCATTATTGAACTCTCACATCAAAAAAAGTATTAATAAAACTTTCATATCAAAATAAATAAAGGGGTGTTTGATGGTCTGTTGAGATAATACATACTACAGTTAAATGTAGTAAACATGTACCTAGTAGAGAAAAACAACTATCATGTTCTATTGAAGAGTTATAGGGAACATCGTTAGGAGAAAGTAAAAAGGAATTTGAAATATTAGTAAGAAAAGAAAAAGAATAATGTTTCATAAAGAACCTTTTCAAATATTTTAGAAATTCATTTACTCCCAAAACAAAAAAAAATATAAATATACTTAATTGAAAAATTAATTTTCATCCTTCTATATATATCCACAAAAACTTATCATTCTTACTATATGATGATTATTTATTATTTTTGTTTCAAGTGTAATCACTAGAATAAAATTATAGAGAATCAAATAATCCATAATAGATTAAACATATATTTCTCTTATCTTTATACATTAAGTAATACCTAAATAGTTATTATAATATAAGAATATCCAAGAAAATAAACAATTATATGCTGGATGACTACTTTTATTCTCAAAAATTCAAGTAATACCCAAAGTTCAAAAAAATCATTCAACAAATAACTATCCTAAAATTCCTCAAAATATTCGAAACTGGGATTCAATCCCAAAATTCAGAACTCTTTGACAAAACTGTATTCCAAGAAAAATTTAAACGTTTATCTCCCAATAAAATTAATTATTCTTAATGTCCAATTAAAAATATTTAATTTCTTAAATCACATAATCTCCATGATATAATAATAATTTCCCTTAATAATCCAAATCACCATTAGTCCAAAATAAAATCATAGATCCATCCACAATATAATTCATCCTTTACTTCTTAGATAAAATCCCATAGTATTCTCTTTACCTTGATCTTATAGGATTTCTCACATAATGAACGTCTTCCAAAATAACATTCATCACTTAACCCTAAAATCATTTATTCAATATGATATAAATTTTGTTCCCAAAATCAACCTATTATTCATTTATAGAATCATTTAAATAAAAACAAAAGGTCACATTAATGTGCTATTCATGTAGTCTAGTGTTAGTTGATTCACCAATGTCACCTTTCAGTTGTGGGTTCGAAACTTGTAGCCTTACCGGACGTGACAAGTTTTCACCCATACTATAGGTTTTCAATTTTCTAAAGATATACAATTCTTATAACATTCAAAAAATATGAAAAATTCCTCAAAATAACCATAAAATGTCTTAGCCTCATTGTTTATCTCATACCTTTCACATTCTATCCCAAAGGTTAATAACCCGTAATTACCTAAAAAATAAATTTCTCTTAATATACCATTAAACACTATAGAATTTCATAATTTAAATAATTAATAGGTTTTTCATTGACATTGATCATATGATCAACCTTATTAATATAATCCACTGATGATATCACTACCTCTTATGAAAATGTATTCATCTCAAATGTTTTTTAACCCTACTATAATATAACCTATAAGTATCCAACCATGAATATTACAAAGTCTATATATTTTAAAACTAGAAATGTTCTTTTTTCTAAAACCTATTTTTTGTCTATATTTTTAGAGAATTTGGACAGCTTCTTAAAATAAAACACATAAATTAATATAGGACTCTTATACTGAGTATCCAATTTTTCACAAAAAGAAAACCCTTTTAAATAAAATATGGTTTATTTTCATTGTGAATCTTCATAATTTCATTCAAGACCTCAACTATTTCCATAATCTTTCCCAAACCATGTGAAACAAAAATAAAAAATTGGGATGAGAAAAAAATTATGAGTAAGGAAATCCGAAAAAGGAAAACCAAGATTCCAGTGAAAACCCAAAAATATTTCTTAAAAATATGTTTTTTCCCTGGAAAAAAATGAATCAATACTTCAAAAATATCATTATCATAACTTCCAACGAGCATGAACCCTAGTGGTATAGGCTCGTTCTTGGCATCCAAAAGACCCAGGATCAATTCCGGGTAGGGAAAAATTCTCGGGGGTACTATACCAGTATTGTAGCAGGGCACTCTAACAGTGGTGGAACTGTAGTAGCGGTGACACTGTAGTGGCAGAGGGACTATAGGAGGTACTGTAGTGGAGGATGTATTGTAGCAGGTACTGTAGTAGTGTAGGTATTGTAGTAGTACTGTTCATTGTGGGGTCCTTTGGGCCAAAAATGGGATTTCAAGCCTTGTATTCAGGCCACTTGGCCTTGGGCCTTCGGGCTATGTAATGGGTCTCCCTATACTCAGTCTAAAGAGGTATTTGTTTTAAATAATAAATTGAGTCTTCGGCCCCAACCTTTTAAAAAAATCATTATCTCAAATTTTGAAAATCAAATAATTTTCATGAAAACTCATTAGAAGGAATATAAAATATATCTAGGTAACATATAACATAATTATACTTTAATGGAATGACCATTCCATCAACTTCCATACCTTCCACTCTTAAAATTGAATATCCAAAAACAGACTTCCATACCCAATGCATTGAAGGTTATAACATAACCACTCATCCTTATTTTATCATGGAAAAACCCATCCCTGGTTATCACATAACCAACTGTTAAAATACCATTTACTATAATAACAAAAAATAAACTCATTAAATTTTACTCTTAAAATTTAATTCTTACTCATAATAAAACATTTAATGTTATTAAAGTATTCAATACATTTTAAAAACACATTTTCAACTTTTAAAAAGATATTTTTGAATCAAAGTGTCACATTCCACATTGAATCATATGAAATAAATTCTAAATTAATATTTTATGACATTCATGTCCATACAAATAGATACATAAAAATAATTTCAAAAAACATGGATATAAAAGGGAAATATTTATAAAATTAATCTTTAAATAATTTAACGTAAGGTTTTTTTCATGACTAACTGACTGAAAATTAATTTTCTTTTAAAAATAATTCGGAAAAGTGGGAAACAAGGAGTCAGATTGAGTGCAAGTGATAAATCGTACAATATCACAACTGACACCGGCCATAAACTGAGAGCACAAAATAAAAAAACAAGGACATGCCATCATAATCACTTCCAATCATAATATCCATACTCGACACCGCACCAAACTCAGGAGACGTCCTCCGTATTGGCTTATTCCCATTCAAAATCTGGATTGTACTACCTCAATAGATTATCACCTCGAACCCGACTCCTCATTTGATCTAGTGAGAGCTGACCTGGACAAGATTGAGTTTGAATCATCATGTACCTTCTTTATATTATTGAATAATATACTAAGGTTATTATAAACATGATTGTTAATATTTTTTCATGTCTTTTTTACTTTTTATATTACATGATACCATTTTATAACAATTACAAAATTATTTTCCTTCAAGTTGGATTTTTTGACGATATTTGGTAAACAAGTCCAAAATGACATTGGTAAGTTGAATATCATCAAATAGGTCATTGGTCCATCATATACAAAATAATATAAATTATATAATAATCATTATTAAAAATAATTAATACTCTAAAATTAATTTATTAAATATGTTTATGGAAAATGAACTATGTTACAATCATTGAGATGGTAAGTCGTACATACGTATGAGTAATGTTTTAATTTTTATGATCATTATGGAAAGAAGGTAAGAATTATATTATAATTCCAAAATAATAATATAATAATAAATATCATATTAATAATTTTAATATAATTATATATATTATTCATGTGAGGTTGTGAGGAGAAAATAATCACATCACTTTGGGGAGATGATAGTTTACATGTATGCACGGACGACGTTGTCATTTTTATGTGTGTGGAATGGTAAGAACATAAATGATATATTATTATTTCATAAAAATTAATACATCAAGAAAATCATATATACACATTAATTATTTCATTATAATTATTATTGAGGGATAGTGATGGAAGGAGAATTATATTGGCTTTCATAAAGGTACTCCTCTTTACACAAGAACAATATATTTATTTCCCATTTTATGAAATTGGAGGTGGATATAGGTTCTTAAATTAACATAATAACCTAATAGTATATTGAGGATCTTGGAATTATTATTTCATCATGCTTTAATAATATTAATGTTATGTTTAAGAAGAAATAAAATAGAAACACTTAATTAAAATTGATACCTCTTCTTCAGGTTATCACTTTTGATTAACACTATAACAACACTATTGGGGTGTTCTGCAAAAATACGTTCCCTAAAATGTTTTGAGGTTTTATAGTAAGTTATTTTGATAGATATTAACTTATACAAATTGGTTTTATTTTAAAATGATATATAATAATGGGTTCCCTATTTTTGGAAATAGGAGGGGTAGTCTAGAAGATCTTCAATATAATTAATTATAAAAATTAATTTTATATTAAAAATAGATGAAATATAATTATTTATAATATATTATTTTTTTGGTTCTAAATAAATTAATTTAATAAAAATAAGATAGATTTTTCCTGTTTTTTAGTCCAAATCAATTAACTTTTACTATTTTTTTAACCATCATAATTCTTAATGTTATATCATGTAATTCAATCTTGGTCAGTAAATATAGTAACTATAAAATGAAAAATACAAAAATGATCCATTTATGAAATATTGAGACATATCCCAATTATTTTTTCTAAATTAATATTTTTTCTAATTTTATATCATTTAGTAAAATAATATGTCTTTAAGGAAATCAATAATGTTAATTCTGGCCCTATTCATCAATTGACCTTTCAAAACTACCACAACAACAAGATATATTCGAACCAACTATTTTATAATATCACTAATATGTCAAATGAATACCAAAAAATACTTTTATGATATTAATTATAGTAAATTATATTTATTTAATATTTTTAATATCATTTATATGATTCTTCCTTTAATTAATAAATTAATGCATCATTATTATGTCACCATTTAAATAAATTTTCTTTTCGCTAAAAAAATAAAAAAATTACCATGTTGATAATAATCATTTTCTATTTAGAAATAATATTTTTAGTTGATCATCTTAGTTATATTAACCTATTATAAAAATGTATTACTTGTTAAAAAAAGTGACATTATTGACTTTTCGTTAAATATAATATTATAATTGTCATACTCTCATACCAGTGGCTTAAAAGAGTTATAAATTCAACCAAATTAATATTATTGTTGAAAAAACTCATAAATTTAAACTAGGTCAAGTGTTATCATAAGTTTAAAATATTTATAATATAATGTTTACCTTTAAATGCCCAGTATTCCCTTTAGTGTGGTATAAAAAATATTACTAAAGTTACTGTTCATATAATCCAAAAAATAAAAGGAATATATTTACTAAATTTATAAATTATGATTCCAAATATTTAATACATTTTTAAAAACTATAAACACATATAATTCAAAAATTAATTAAAATTTAATCTCATTGATAGATTGAGAAAATGGGTTTTTAAATAAAAATGTCCAAAGGATTGAAATGATTTTAAATTAATATTCTATGTGAAATTTTCTATAATGAACAAAATTGGAATAATTTATAGAATTATGATCTAATAATACTTTTAAACCATTAAAATATAATATTTAGCACTTCAATTAAATTTGATAAAAATAAGTTTTCAATTAAAACGCTGCATTTTATTACAATTAATCAAAAAATAAAACATTACAGAATAATATATAAAACTCAAAAAAAGTAAATTTTGATATTCATATTTATAATAATAATATCATTTTTTAAAATATAATTTATACAAGTTTCCAAAAAAAATATTTAAAATATTTGCGTCCTTAAAAGGGGGGAAATGCCTTTTTAGAAAAAATACATCTTTTATGCATAAAATTTGAACTATTGTTATATAAAATCTATAAAACACATAAGATTAATTTTTAACACTCTATTGATTATATATATATATATATATCTGTCTCTTAAATATTATCCAACATGAGTGATTTTCTTACTTATTTCAATAAAACACACATCTACCCCTTTAAATAGTTTTTCAGAAAAGCATCTCCTTTTAATTTAAGAATTGTTTTAAAATAAATTTATAAATAATGGGTCAAATAATTTTTTATATATGTGTGTATTCTATATTTTTCATAATTCATCTAATTATATTCATCCCCTTCATTTTAAAATCAATGTTATAATGGTACTATTTTAATAATAATATTTAATTATTCATTTAACCTTGTTGTGGTGAATCAGGTATTCTATAAAATATATTATATTTTATTTACTATTAATGTTACTGATAGTAAAAAAAATCCAATTCCAACTTCCCTAATGGGTCCTTCAAGGTGGTTATATTCAAGATATTACATTCTCAAAAATTATATTTTAGTTTCATTATTATTCAACCTTCTATCCCACCTACTACAATTTTCATAGAATAAAAAATCCAGTATCATATATATACTAGAATTATATATTCCTAATTAAATATCTTTTATCTAATATTTTTCTCCGCTCCTCATATTAAAATAAATGAAATCATTTCCATATTATGGGTGTTTACTATGACCATGGATAATGATTTTATGTTTTCCATTACCTTATCTATTATTGGTCATAAAACCCTTATTAGGATTGATGAAAAATTAAACATGTAAATTATAACTTTTTCCATGTTATGGAATATATATATAAAGATATTATTATATAAAACACATCTAGTTTTTGATGATTGAAATCGCCAAAACAAAATAAACAATTCTCATTAACATTTTCTCAAATGAATCACCATAATACCATAAAAAAGATATATGGGAAAATTTAAAATTATATAAGTGAATTTATACTATATAATTTCAATTCTGTAGAATTATTCCAAATTTACAATAACATCGATAGTTATATACAAGTAAACTAAACATGAATCCATGAAAACAAATGCTCATATAGTGATGAAAATAACATTATAACTCATAGAAGTGGCTATAAATGAACTTAAAATAATTATAATAAGTCTAATTGATGTTGAATATGTTTTTAATTAATTAATTAATTAATCTAATATAACTATCCAAGACATTAAGTGAAATTTCAGGACACATTCATACTTAATGTAAGGGTTCTTTCTAAACCTCCATATCTATTTTAAGTACGGTTCTCCCACTATCCACCTCATTGTTTCACATAATTAATGTTATATAATTCCTATATATTTTATATAATTCTCACATATATATACCATATTTATTTAATCTTTATTTTATGGGGTTATACATGTATTAAATACTTAGTTCTTAATTCCATTCAAAATGTTGAATAATGTAAACTTCTCCATTTTTTTCCTCGCTAAAAGACCCCACAATTATATTTTTAAAAACATATATGATTTATAAATACATTCCTTATTTTTGGAAAAAAATTATTTTAATTTTGGTTTTTTGTAAATTATTATATTTTTATAAAACTTTTCAAAACTCATTATCGCTTATCATGAAACCTCGCTAAAGCAGAAAACATCCACGGTTACCAAAACTCTAATTTTACCTATTTTCGCATTATTGGGTATTCACTTATTATGATAATTACTTATTTTTCTTTTATTAATGATCAATTATGATTTGAGTACCTTCTGACATCAATACCATTATGATACGCCCTTTGGTTATTTGATATGACATGATTAGGATTCACATTAATTCCATGGGAAAATCTTATGTTTAATCATTATGTTTGATTTATAATTTTAGAAAAAATATTCATTAACATGTTATTATGGGTGCTCCAAGATATCATTATAATACATTGGAAAATTTTATGTCTCATGAGACATCATGTAATGGATTAAAAAGTAAAACTAAAACATTTTGGATCATTATCCACTCTGTCATATAATCTTGGTACTTAGTTTAGACTCACATTTATGTCATATTATTTTTTTTTAAATCCAATATTTCAATTATCATATGATTCTATGTTCTATATTTTATACTTTTATATGTTTATTCATGATCCATTAATTTTATTTTATCATTTTATGTATTTTAACTCATGTTCTATATGGTATTCAGATGTCAACCACTTATTAGACGTTTTAGCTCATCCATTTTGTTTATATATTCCTTCTGTTATCCTATGAAATTATATTACCTCTATGGGGGGTTATGAGGTCATTATCAAGATAAGTAAAATGATTTTTTATTCTAGTTTAATATTTTCTAATTATTTCAAAGACACTATAATTATCAGTCAATATTTTTATTTCATGGGTAATTATGATTTAAATCGTGTGAAAATATGTTTAAAAGGGTTTATTCACTATATTTAAATAGGAATTTAATATTATTTATACCATATAACATAACTATTTTCCCAGTATTTCTCCAAAGCTTACCAATACATTGATATATGATAGAATTTAGTTTCCCTGCATTCCCACTTCCCAATGGCGGGAATCATTCAGCACATTCAATAGTGATGTCATATACATTATCAAAATTTGGGGATGGGATATTGGTTCTTCCTAATAGGTATTCTTCCTTGGATCTTGTTACCTAGTCTCTATCTCCCTAAATGATTAAAGCCTATTCATGGAACTCATTCTCAGTTCCATATCATTGTGTACATTGGTTAATCGCATTACTTCTATATTGGAAATTAAGAAACCATTAGGGACTAGATTAATCATGTTGGGAATCAATAAGAATGTATGAAAATTGGGAACATTTTTCACATCTAAATCTTCCTCTTAGGAGGGAATCTCATACAAGGTATCATAGGTGCACCACCAAAGGCATCCAGTATTGATTATGATGAAATTAATTCTATGGGAGTAATATTTCCATTGATTTATACCTCGGGTATCCCATGATTGTTGCAGGGGATATGTGTTTTAGGCCATATAAAATGTTTAACATCCTGTGGAGATGAATCTGAAAATTTAGTAGAGATAGATAAAGGGATGATTTTAGTGTCTTATAGAGATGGGATTGGATTATTCGAATTTCCCATGGATTCCAGACAAGGATATGGGTCCCTATGAAAGAAGATGCCACACCTAAATAATTTTCAAAAAGATCATAACTCCATATGGAGGTGGATACTGATGGTGTGTCCTTAGGAGGAAATAATTTGGCAGTTTAACATTTTTTGATCAAACACCCTATGAAGTGGATCCCATGATTACCAATCTAGATTGAATTCTTTCTGATTTTGATCTAAAATGTGTGTCCTTATGAGGAAATATGGAACACCTAATTTTTGAAACAATGTGGATTGAACTCTTTATGAGGAAGATCTGGGAGGTCTATCCCTAAGTAGGAAGATGTCACACATGAGTTGTTTAGTAATGTCTTTCGAATTCCTTGTGAGTAAGATCCGAGAAGTGTATCTCTTTGAGGGAAGATGTCACACCTGGATAGTTAACCTATATCAGGATTAAAACTTGGGTATGTATCCTACATAACCTTTTTAGAAGATAAAAAAACTCAAATAGTTTCATGTCACAGTTTATAGTCATGTGAAATGACTGATCCATGAAGTTTATCGTCAAGTGGTAAGGACACTCGTGTTGTGAAAGAAAAAGTAATGAGAGATAGAGTGGGTATTACACATAAAATCATCCCTTTGAAAGAGGATTTATCTTGGGGGAATAATTTTAGTAGTATTCATGAATGATTCTCATGGAGGGTGTCTCGTCGTACATAGAGAGTTGATGATTTGGGGGTAACACATGGAAGCTTCTCGTTATGGGTTTATTATCCTATGGTGTGTAAGGATGGTGTGGGGTTTATGCATTGAAGCTTCCTAGGTGTGATTCTTTGTAGATCAGGGGTGAATAACTATTGCCTATGGTGGGAGATTATGTCATCCCATGATGATCATACGTAGGGAATCCTTTGTTTTATATATAGGGTAATGATATAGTATAAAATCATGTGATTTTAATCACAAGGTCCAGGTTAGATTCCTAATTCGTATAAGAAAAGGGAGTTAGAGTACTCATGTTTTAGAAGCAACATGTAGGGTAACAGAATTACTAGAGGTTGAGGGATGTCTTGTATGAAATGTGCATTTTTTCACACAATAGGGTTGGGTTGTAGATAAATGTTGTGCAGCAATAAGTATATTACAAAAGAGTGATTGTTGGAGTCAAGAGGCACAATTTATCACATGCTTTGAAGTTGGATGCATATCTGGGATACATTTGGGAAGGTGCTTTGTGCGCAGCTGACTATCATTATAAGTAGTTGTGTTAGAATGATTCTTTAGAAATATAAGTCATTTTTAAGATATGAGAGGTTTTTCATGAAAATTATATGTGTTTTATTGTCTTTGATGACTAGGATTTCATGTATTCATGAAAGATCAATAGTTGTGTGTTTTGGTGTGTTACATCATTTTTGGGGGAGCCTCTTATGGGATGGGGTTGAGATTATATTTATATCTAAAATACTTGTATATTTGGGTGAAAGTATTTATATGGGATCTTATGTTTTGTAAATCTCATCACTTTATCATTGTGTTTGGTCAAACAAAAATTCTCAGATGGATATCACATTTTGAATTTAATGTTGGTGGTTGCATGCAGGTTTACCTACAATAGTTCCATCTTGAGAGTAGTGATAATTTCCTACAAATAGTGGCTTGAAGAGTGTCACAGGAATTAATATATTTATAGAGAACTATAAATCTCTTTTAGTGTGCAATTATATTGCATGCAAAATTATATGTCTCTATGCACTCATAAAAACATGTGGGAAACCTCTCCATTGGTCATGAAATGAAGCTTCAGGGCATGTTTCATGATTAGTTCACCCCCAAATATCCCATTTGGTGAATGGATTAGAATTTTTTCCCAAAACAACCCCACATCGAATCTGAGTTGAAAAGGGAATAGAAGAATGTGTTCTAAGGGTAATTCTGAAGACTGTGGAACATTTCTATAGCTTCATGCAATATTGTGTTCATGCAGGAACTTTTGGTCATGCACATCATGAAACTAGAGGTTTTCACCAATGAATAGGCCAGGGGGACCTTATATTATACTATTAATTCTTTCATGATAAGGATTCTCCATCATGATTGTAACTCCCTTTTCGTATGAAAATCTAAGACATTGGCCACTTCTTTCATTCAAGTAAACCTTCCACACAACAACTTCATTGGCATAGGTTATCTTTTCTATGCATTTATCCAAAGTTTTGAACAAACACATACATTGTGCACCATATCCCTGAATCTATATTCACAACCATTTAAGCCCTTAAATTTCTCAAAAATGACCAATCAACCCTCTCAGACTAAAATTGTAAAATTTGTTGTTTCCCACATGCCTCTGACTATGCTGATTGAATATCAGTGAAACTACCCATTTAGAGACCACCTTATGTTGTATAATTTCGATTTGATGGCTTAAGTAGACTTCCCTAGTATCTATGCCAACACTCCATGCTCATACTTCACATGTGAGGATCATATAAACTCCTATAACATCACCATCCATTTTCACCCTTCCCATGAAAACATGTACATTACTGTATACATACATAGTGAGCATAAGAAGAATGTTATGGGTGGCCAATTGGAGGTTGAGAAATTCATAATGAGATATCATATCATCCTCTAGATTAATATGTAATATATAAACAATGGTTTGAATAAATATTGGGACTTCTGGGAAAGTGGTAACATCACTGACGAGTGGGTTTTAGTTTAATGGGTATAATACTCCAGTTTGGAATATAGGGATGATCTATGACACATAGGTTTACACGAGGCAATGTAGATTTTGAAATTCCACACCTACTATCAATAAAAGTTGATTCCTAAGATCCTATGAAATTTTTCTCCAAATAAAAACACATTAAATGTTTATCTTTTTGAGTTAGGAATCATCTGGTTGGACGTATATTTCATTGGTGGAATCCCCCTAGACATGTTCTAATACAATGAACTCCTTTTAGACCGGTGCATCTGGTCGGACAGGCATCAGACTATCATCCCAGTGAATAACCTTTTGGAGGATATTAAGAAAATCATAGTTCAATATCTCACATAACACAAGGATACGGAATTCACTATGTGGCTAGGTATTTTTTTTATGGACCTAAATGTGAATATTCCTAGATGTCCAAATAAGTGTCTGAAGACATCGCAGATGAGTTTAGGGTTGTACAGGAAGATTCTAGTTGAGGTAATGTAAGAGAAGTGATGAAGATGGTGATAGCGGTAGTCATGGTAGCATGAAACATGATTTATTTGGTAATGTTAGTGTTTTCCTAGATCTATACACATATAGGGAATGTATTGAAGGGAGAAAACAACATGAGTCTTTTTGGCCTTTTCCAGTTCCTTTATGGCTAGATCATGACACACTTTAGAGACTATGAGTTTTCAAATACATTCAGCTTGTCAAATATCAGACTGTGGGCCTCTATAATCAATATAAATTTTGTTAGGATAGTAAATTCTTATTGAGAAAGTGGTTGTGGTTGGAATTAGGAATCCTACGAACATAAAATTTCATCATTTTTTCAACCTCAATTGGCAGAATGTTATGCAATTTTTAATTAGAATTAGTGTATATGGATTACCTCTACACTTTTCATGGTGGAGTAATAGTATCTAGAAATGAAGATAATATCTACTGCAAACCAAGAACATCATCCTAGTTCACCAGGAAATTTTAGTGCATCAAATAGGTGACATGGAGAATCTACATGGTGGTCTGTGAATAGTAGCATCCATTTATCCTTGATCAGTTGTAGTGGATGATGACAGGTATTGGATTAGGATGAAATATATTACTTCTAGCCACCAATGTGGAAATTAGACTATAATATGATTTTTCCAACAATAAGGTGGCAGAATAACTAGATTTGATCTTGTAGAAGCACATAAGATTGATTGCAATGAAGAGAAAATTTCTAGAATAACTTGGTAGTGGGTTGTCTACACTCTGAGGAGTAGGCGAGAGATCATCAGCAACTTAATCAAGGGTTTCAAAGGGAATAAAAAATGGTGCTACATCACCCTCCCATCTTGGATAGTAGGGTTCCATTAAATTTAATTTTAACAAATATGTGGGCTCCTACGAAATGTCAAGTAGGTCCATGGGAGCCCCAAGGTTGATGATGAAGTACCTATTGTAGCTAGCCATTGGCCTTAAAATTCCCAAGCTTTAGACGGACTTGAAGACACTGTGAGTGTCCATGTTGACAAATATCCTATGGGGTACAATGATTTGGGATGGATACAAGATATCAGAGGTTAGGGTTACCCTTATCATGGATAAGGTGAGCTTCCATGAGAGGAATTTACACCAGGAAGCCATGAATGACTTCACAATCCAACACGGTGACCCGGTCATCCTGCCACCTCTATATAAGTACAATTCAATGGTGAGATAATATGTGAGGAGACAAAACATTTCAATGACATGACAGAGGATTCATTATTGGATTAGGGAACATAGGGCTCCCAAAATAAAGAACCATGGGGGTCAACTGCTGATCAGTAATTCTCCCATGAGAGTGGTGAAATATCAAGATAAGATAATGATGTGGAGTTACTTCTTGATTTAATCCTATTAACTTACCTTCCTTTTAAACAAATAATTCCCGAGTCTTAGAATATCTAACTGAAATTTGTATTTTATAGGATCAAACATAAAACATTAAAGGTGGTCCTAAAGATGGTGTTGAAAACAATCCATAAAATGTCACTGGACATTACATCAGGCTAATGAACAAGGTGGATACAACTAGTAGGACCATTGAGGATGTCATAGTGGTAACCCTAGAGGCCCAGTCCCTACTTGTAATCTATGTGTTACCACTCATTTTTATTCCCACAAAAACATATACTTCTAGTAAAGCGGTGTGATTGATGTGACTCGTCAGAAAAAAAAACACTTACCTCATGGTAAGAGAGTATTTTAATTCAATTGGATCCTGTTGGAATTTTAGGGAGCCTATTCATCAGTTTCTTTTTTCTCATGATGTTCACACACAACCAACACCAGGAGGTCGGGTTCCAGCTATTGAGGTACCAAATATAGTCTAGGTGTATCATATGGTGATGCCTCATATTTAGAATCAGGGGCTAAGTATGTATATTCTCAACCATTGAATGTATTTCTCTTTCACATTAACTCAACTAGTCATTTACTAACCAACTTTACTGGCATGTTTTTATTTCAAAAAGTCGTTGAATTTATATCCACCCATCATGCGATCATCGATAGAGAATATGGGGCCCCTTCACTAATTCTTGTGATGACCCTTGAGGTGTTAGTCTCTCAAGTTGAGCTACCATTGGCCCCAAGAGAATATTATATCACAGTCATGGGTAATACCACTAATAGGGGGAGCTTGAGGATGGCCTGGTATATTCTAAAAATTAATGGTCAGATGAATATGACCAACTAATTTTTATAGAGCCCAACATGACTAAGAGAATAATGGAGGAGGATCCAACTACTGATCTATCCATCGGATTCCTAGAATATGAGCCTATTCCAATCGATGAGCTGGAAGATACCAATTTTGATGTTTCTAAAGTTATCCAAAAAGTTCAACAAATATTCTGGAGTATCATATAATATTTCATCAATTAGAACTAGGAATCTCACATGGTGATCATGACTGGGTCCCTCCTTCAATGTCAATGAAACATGGGAACTGAAGTGGTCCCTCATTGAGCTTTGTGGTTCATATTATTTGGAGAGTAGATTTTAGTTTAATGTCTTAAATTTTCATTCTGGAATATTCCAAACATTAATTGAGGGAAAATGGGTTCACAAAACCAAAAAACACACTACTGATAAGACTTGAAACAGTCTAATGGAACAATTATTATAACGAGTCTACTAGTTTATGTTCACTAAATTTGGACCAGGGGATCAGGTGTTGCAACATTTCCGGGGAAGAACCCCCTCTCAGCACCTAATCCATATTTATCCATGTTTTTAGGGGAAATAAAAAGTGTTATTGAGTTTTAGTTTCTCATAAGGGAGATAAAATGAGGTTTAGTGGTGGTTGACAACTTCCATGAGGGAGGCTATGACTCCCTTGCCCCAGATTTGGAAAGGGGGGAATAACAAATGGATAGGGATAACTGGGGATATTTTTTGAAAAATAGGGTTTTTACCAATGTCAGTAGTAAATGAATAGAATTAATATAATATCAACAATTTACCAATTTTGAAGCACGTGATCTATTGTTTACATATGAAGGTCCTTCGAGGTGTCAGTAGAGGAGTGTAGTGGAGGTAATTTTCCCAAAAACCATTGTTGTAATATTGATTTTCTATATTGGGATGATGATGTATATTTATATAAGACAAATAAAAGAGTGTCGAAGACATGGAATCATATAATTATAAATATCTTATGGTATTTTATTCTCAGATTAGGATATCAGATCATTTCACACTTGTAGTTATCCCAGTTTTTATGGGGTAATATGTGGTTCATTTCATGCTCATTATCTGAAGCCCCCCAAATTCAGACGGGTTAAATCAATATATCACAATTACTTATTGAAGCATCCTAGTTATATTTAGGGTAACATCATCTCTCATTTTCTAGAATATATTTTTTGAATGATTAATGCAATAGTTTTATGTCATGTACCATGTACATTAGTCTAGAAACTTTATATTCATACAAATCGGACTATATGAAAAATTCCCATTTTAAAAAAATTGAATATGAATAGAGGGAATGGTTTCTTATTTAAGGTCATGAATATATGACCATGGGGTATGTGTTTCCATTGAGTATTCATGTAACATGGTAGATAAATAACATGATGTGAATTGGGGGTCCAAACTAACCCTCTTCCATGAAAGACAACGAAAATCCATACCCCGATTCAACATAATTGAACTGGGGAAGAGAAGACCCCATAGTTAGTCGATGATGATGGAAATACCCATGGTGAAATATCCATGTTTCTCTATGTATCACATTAAGATAGAAGTAAATCCCTATATAGTTATGGAGAGAATGTGGAGGTACATTCTTGCTGGATAGAAGGACATGTAGAGGAGGGGTAACTCATATAGTTTTGGTTCATAGTTATTGGACCATAGGTAGGGACATACAGGATTTCATTGTGATGAAAAATAGTTAACATTTGATGTGAATGGAGATAAGGAGTCCATGTACCATATTAAATAATCATGAATTCTATTGCACACAATTAGAGGTTATACAGTCTGGACCATGATATTCAGTTTAATTTCATGATTTTGGACAATGGTCCATCAGATTAAATTCATGATTCATGGACCATAGAAATGTTTGTCTCAAGGGTACTCCTGTGAAACAAATAGAGGTAAAACATAACTTGGATGGAGGTAAAATATTCTCTCATACCACATAAGAACCTAGAAACAATTGATTCATAGTATAAAGTTGTAATGCATAGAACATGGGATAATTTGGTTCCAAGGGTTTCTACGTGGCCTGATAAAGGAAAGACCCATCATAGAAGGAGCTAAAGAGGATTATGTAGTGTGTACACACCTTGAGAGGAACTACACACAGTTTAAGGGCCTGATACTAGGACCGCAACTTGGGCCAAGGTGCCCAATTATTGGTAAATTTTTATATGGGCCATGAGATGAGATGTTTAGACATCTCTATGTATCACATGATGATTATAATAAATCCATACATTGTTCTTGAACCTACCATAATAGGATACCAACACTGATGTGGTTAATCATCTCTGGAGATGGAAATGAGGAATCCCATATTTATTTTTTGGAATATCATGTTAAAATTATGTGGTACCATGATTTCAATATGAGTAATAATTCTTGGATCCTTCCATCATTATAATACGAGGAACATTATTTTTTATATGGTGTAAAATTATTTTTCATTAGGAGGAATATCTGTCTTACATTGGTTAAAATCCAAGATTAACATTATTTGTTAAGGATTTTAGAATTTATTTTTTGAAGTAATATATCATGTATTATAGGGGATTTTAGTTTATAGTCATGTATTCTGAATAGTAGGGGCGAGAATCCCACAAGGGATATGCATGATGTGGTAGGAAAAACCTAACATGAATGGGGGGCCTAAAAGGCTCATACATCATGAAACACATTCCTAGGGAAGACTCATGCAATATTTAAAGTAATTATTCTGGTACTTTGTATCTTAGTTCAGGGTCATAGATTTGGGACCCTCCTCTATTTATGTGATGTCATGATTTAGGAACATGGAGTAGGTGTGATGTGTGATAGACTATCTATCCTGGGTGATCAAATTTTATGCACCATTTTAATTGAAAATGTTAATGATGTATAGTCCTGCCCATATTAGATATGACATTGGTGGCTTCTTTCATTATATCATTAGAATTCTGAAGGTTATTACCATGTCATCCTATATAAAGGAGTGGAGGAAAACCTTCAAATTGAACGCACCAGATATCATTCTTTTGTGCATCTATGTATTTTAAAAGTCCCAAAAGCTATTTTCTTTGATGGATTCTAAATAGCTAGATCGAATCCATCCATTTATTCTAGAATCTTCTGGTCTTAGATAGTTTTATGGAGTGATGGAAAATAAACCACGATGGGAAAGACTAACTATGTTCAAAATATTAAAGAGTAAGGGGTCACTTGGGTGGAATTATGAGATTTCATCTAATAGTCCTAGAGGAAATTGGGGAGCTCCTCTAGAAACCCCTTGTTATTATGGGTCACCATTTCCTGCCGAATAGTAGATATGGCCCTATTCAACATCTCAATATTTCTATTTTCCTACTCATTATTTTGGGATGTATGGTTTGATAAAATATTGAATTTTGTATAGAACCTCTTCATATTGGTATCCCTAATGTTGGTGATGTTATTAGTGATGACGGCATGATGAGCCACAAATTGATGGGTGTCGTGAGAGATGTTGAACTCTATAAAAAATCTATCCTTGAATTCACTGTGGGGAATCCACTCTACCTACATGAAGAAGAAATTATCTATAATGAACCTGCACTAGTGATATTTCAATGTAAATTACAGACCTAGCAGATAGATTCCCAATATTGCAACAGGACAAGATTACATTGTGTTGTGGAGGAGGTCTGGTTGTTAATGATTAAATGATACCATGGATCTAACACCCATGAAACTGCTTGGAATAATTGATTCAATGGTTACCATAGTGAACAAGAAGTATCCCAACCTCTGAATTTTGTGGGAGATCTTCAATCCTTCCAGGTGGGAATCAAAGGAACTGACATAAAAATCTTCCATAACTTTGATAATATCATATCCTCAGATTAAATGGAGGATAATTCCCTCAAACTCACATCTGAAGAGATTAAACTCAAGGTTTGGATCACTATGAATGGTAAACTATGTTCTGAAGTAATTTATTTTCTCACAGTTGTTCTGATCTAGTATGATAGTTTCATATTGAATACCTTAATCAAAGGAGTTCCCTAATCGGTTGTTTCCCTAATTTTAGTGGGATTCAAGGGTAATAATAGAAAAGAACTAGCATCTATATCATTTAACTATTGGTTTTTATCATGATTTAAAATTATTGGATTGATGACCCTCTAATGTGCCAAAGGAATGAAGATGCCATCCTGGTAAGGATTTTTAGGAGATGTTTCAAACCTAGACTATATGTTATCTCGACTATTCTAAAACTAAGGTTACTAATTCTCTTTTGGATTTGTGGGTAACTAGGCCTTCAACTTTTCATTTTGTTTTAATAAGAAAACTAGCAAAAAAATTGATGATGTATTTTCCATTAATTGTTTTGATTACCATCTCAGAGACTTCCATCACATGAAACATAGGGAGATTAACCTCAAGGGAGAGAAATAGACTAGTAATGAGATCATGATACACCAACAAGTTATTGAATCCACATTATAAAAAAATTTAATGGATATAGGAATAAGGAAATTCCATGGTTGATAAAGATGATCCCCAGTCCCACTCTATTGAGTTTGGGATTGTTGAGACCTCTGCTATTTGGGGTTTGGTAAATGCCATCAAAATGAATCTGCCAATATGGCGTATCCAAATCCACTGAGAAAATAGACTCATCTAGTAAATCAATATCCTGTGTAAATTCTTTAGGGGCTTTATGAAAAACAAATAAGTCTTCCAAGGTCATACCATTGATGTCTTTCTAAAGATAAAACATGATTTCGAACTGTTGGAGGATCGCTGTCGAGCAATCCAATCATCTCGTTACTAAGGGTTGATTCATGATATACTTTCACGGGTCCACACATAACACCAATTTCGTCTTAGGATTCTATTGATATTGGAACAATGATTTTGGATAAACAATCATCATGAAGAATCTCTTCTCAACATGGGAGTATTTGGTGTCTATTTCAAGTACCATGTGACTGAGATAGTATACATTTTTTCCCTACCCTCATTATTAATATATGGATTAATTAAACCAAAGGATCATTCCAAGGTGGCCACATAGAAGACCATTTTCTTCTTGGAGTTTGGTGGAATCAAAACTATAGGATATAGAAAATACTTCATTATTACCTCAAACATGATCTATCCCTCCTCATCCCATTGTTAAATGGAATATTTCTTCATAATCATTACACTTTCCCACCATATTTTTGATAAACCAGCATATATATGCTATGTGTCCTTGAATCCCCCACATCCACTGATGGTTTCTGAGAGAGTAATTTGGATGATGGACTTGATCTACTCTTGGTTGATCTCTATACCTTTATATCTAAAAATAAAATGATAAAATTTAAATTTGTAACATCAAATGCATACGTCAATGGATAATGATTCATTTTTGAGAGAAAAGGAAGATGGACATTATATCAACGTAACTGTGATGGACTGGAAAGATTTAAGATTTTACCACTAATTCATTCATAAATCATCTCACTAATGTCCCATGAATCAATTTTAAGATGTGTTTCATGGACTGCTGATATTTGCCTCATTTAATCTTGAAGGATAATTGAATTAATTAATATATAGAGTTACTTTGTGGCACCCTTTATGCACTATTCTCTAAATATTTGTGCGGCATATGGTTCTGGTTGTCTTTAGAGTATCCATCCATAATAGAGTGTCTCTAGAACACATATATAGCATCGATCAATAGATCCATCATTGGAAATGGATATTCATCCTTCAAAAATAGTCAGTTTAGGTCCAAGAAGTTGATACAGACACATATTTTCTAATTATTCTTCCTAACATGGACACTTTTAGTTGAAATATAGCTTATTGGACTTCCCTAATGATGTTATATTTGACATTATTTTCAACCTTGTCCTTAACCATTGCACCATAAGAGGGTTTCATCATTTTGGGAGGCTACTTGAATCCACTTTGATTCACTGGGAGGCCAATACAGTGGATGGTTACCTGAGGGGTCTATCCTGGAATCTTATCACAAATCCAAAAAAAATACATTGTGGTGCTACTTCTAGAAGGCCACATGCTACCACAAATCCTATGGAGAAATGGTTAAACTGGCTCTCATCATTCCCAGGTATTCCTCAGTACAAAGGTTCTATTGATCCAAATAATCAACAGTGGTGGAGACACCCTCATCAATTGATGGAGGGGAATATTCTAAATCATATTCATCTTATGAGGGAAGTGGGTGAGTAGGAGGTAGTTCATACAAATCTACTAACTCATGAGAAGAACTACTGACTACTTGGGTAGATATAAAATTTTTAATTAGCGGTTCTTATTCTGCTAAAATCACAAAAATAGAAGATATTGAACCAATTCTCTCGAGTCTTCGACAATGAGATCTATTCTTGATTTCAATGTAATGGTAGTGATTCATATTATTTTTATTCAAACATTCTATCTGAATCATGTAGGAATATCATGAAATTTTTTCTATAGGTCAAACCTCTTGGTACTTAACAGGGGTAAAAGATTTTGGTATCACCTAGGCCTTTCATGTATACGAGTACAAGGAAATATATGTATTCTTATTCATTTAAGTGATTAAAAATATGTTTCTCTTGGAAACAATAATTAAACCCCTTGTTCCAATGTTGTATGATCCCACCGATGAATTAGGATAATGAATGCATCGACCAGGTCTACCCAATTATTGGCCATGGTGGTTTTCATATCATTGGTTTGCTCCCCCATGTATGTCCAAACCTACTTAAAATCTATTTTATAGTAGTTAGAATACATATATATAGCTTCACATCAATTGAAGGGTGATGCATCACCATGTAAAACCTCTAATCAACCATATAGTGTATACTTGATGTGTTGATGATACAATGGGGGGACTATTGGATGTGGATAAATTCGGGCCCTACAGAGAAGTTTGTTATAGGAAATGTCCTATGATACTACCATAAATTTGTTTTTTTATAAAAAGAACCCAAACTAGCTCATTATTCGAAACCTTCCAACTGTTTCTTCTCACCACCATCATAACCTTGGACCATCAGTTTATAGGGTGTTAGATATACTTCAGTTAGTACTAGGTTTTATGTTTCCATGTTATGATGTGATTGATGAAGTACCCGGTGTTCACATGGAAATGGGGGATCACCACATCATTAATCTAGAATTTAATTTAATATAGGAATATGTTCCCCTTAAGGAGGAAACCTTTACCTTCCATGATAAATGATATGATGTTTTGTAAATCCACTTGACCAGCCTCACCTATATAGTAGTCCTATATGGATTCTACCTCATATTTTAAATGGATAAGTGTTTTTAAGGATTGTGTGATAGCCTCACACATTTAATTCAAAAATTTGGGAGCCTCGAGGACCAAGACCATTGCAGGTATGAAGGTGAGTTGATTCAATATACCATACATCTATTCCCAAACAATCCCCATAGGAGATAATTCATTGGAAAGGGAAAACAAAGATACCGATGGTTGTACAAATACATATAGAGTGGTTCTGGAAGTGTTTGATTGCTGACTGGATGACACACTCTGACCCACATTCAGTTCACCATCAATTAGATATGTCTTGAATCTAGATTGATATGGCTTATCATGACATGGTTGTAGCTAATATACTCAATAAACTAAAACTATTTACTGAGGAGGAACACCAGGCATAGAAGGTGGGGGAAGTACCTATTTAGCTATGTGGAAAACCTATTTCCCCATCATGGAAGCGTACACAGCTTAGTTTGAGGTACGAGGATGAGAATTCTAGTGGGTCACATGTCTTCTAACTTTCCATCAATGATGTCATCTAGAGGCACCCTAAGGGATTTTCTGGGTTTTCCTCAACATCAGGAACTATGAATTAAACCAATAAATCGACAACATTCTTGGATTCATACTCATAATCATCATCAGAGTTATATTCCAATGTTGGATGGAACCCAGAAATGACTCCAAACTCATAGGGAAAGAAGTTTTTGAGAGTGAAAGATGGTTTCAGCACCGACAAGGGGAATTGATTTACATTTCAATATTGATGCCTATTTTTTCAAGAATTGGAGGATTGACATGTGGATGAGGAGGTAGTAGTCAGGGAATTAATGATGACCACATGAGGTTCTAGACTACTTAATGAAAAATTAGGAAAAACGGTCATGGTAAACTGCCCTTTGATCCAACAATAGTAATTATTATGTGTCCTACAATTTGAATCCTTATTCCATTATCCCAAGACCTCACCATCATTAACTGGTTTATTTGAGATAAACATCACTCACACCATGATTTCACACAACTGGACTAAACCATGATCCTCCCAGTTATGGATCTATCATTTGGTCACATTGCATTAATTAATGGTATGTCTAAGGTTCTTATCATATAGGAAATGGCTAGGGTGTTCGGTGTGTCCAATGTCCCAATGATTCTTGCACTCTGGAATCATCAAATGCATTTCTCTTTGGAATTGTGGAAGTAAACCAAAACCTACACATCCATGATGATTTTTGAGGTTTCATCTATCTAGAAATAAAATTGGTGGTGCTTGGCCTTGTCATGGTGATAGATCCACATTATACCATCTATGTAGTTTCACTTTGTTCAGAAGTGCTTAACTATTTTATGCTTGGTGAGGATACACATGGTAAGGCTGATACACTTGGTGAGGTTCTTTAGGAAAGGGTGTAATAAATATATTGGCCCAATACTGGAATGGCTTCTTTGACCTCTACTTTGGTGAGCCTTCTCACATGGGATATGGGTGGTAATAGGTGGGCCTCATTCTCCTATTACAAGGTTTATCGAAAATAATAAGCTTTATCTAAAAATAATTGATCCTTTCTAGATGATTATGGTTTATGAGTGTAGGAACCATATTAGTCTTTAAGTTGAACATGAAATTGTTTAATATCTTCCCTTGAGCATGTGACATGTCGAGTAGGTACATGATGCCTTTTCAATAAGTATAAATTCTTTCTAATCTTTCATTGTGACTTTAATTTCACTTGAAGAGGATAGAAATATTATTATTCCCCCTGGTGGAGCTGAGTATGTAGAGTAATTACCTATAAATGAATTCACAGTCATTAATGGACTGTATAGGAAGCTGATTGCACCAGACAAAAATTGGTCCTTCTAGTATCTGAACAAAAAAAAAGAAAAATGGGGAATCCTGTTATTCTAGGGTTCCCAACATAGGTCTACATCTTTATATGAAGTGGTAAAAATTTGGAAGTGGGTAACCCAACACATTACATAGGGAACTTCTAGTATTTCTATACTCTAGGGGTTCTCAAATGTTATCAACCCAGGTTGGGTATGGAATTCTTCCTAGTAGGATCACCACCTATCCTATTTCTTGGGTTTCAAGAAGATAAGTGAGATAATATTTCAATTCATCTTGTCAAGGTTATCTACCATGGCGAGGATCCCTATCCACTAATGCATTTACATGCTCATCAACTCTCGAAGGGAGCTCATTAACTCAAGGAGTGTCACAGTACGTATCATGAGGTGGGTAATTGAAATTCTTCAGTAGGATCCTTGAATAATACATATATGGGATTATATATACTCCTAAATTTTCTGTACATATAATCACTAGGATACCGAGCTCAATAGGGGGAGTTTGGCCTAGGAAGACATATTGCACCACTAGGGGATAAATGGGATCCTGTTGGGATGTTTCGTAATCATGGTACTGATAGTAAATGAGTTTGATGATGACCCTTTTACATTCTATCAAATTATTGATAAAAGGGGATACCATGTCCTATTATAATATTTTATGCATGATCACAAATAGATTAAAATGACCAACATCATCCTTACCCTTTTTGATGATCTGATTGGGTATGTAATAATCCCTCTTTGTTGGGATCCCTAAGGCTGAGTGCCTACCTTTTTTGGGACTGAGGACACCTATCGATGTGTATACATAATAGTGTTCATCACCTTGAGGTGTTTATTCCCGGTAAAGACCTATATTAGATCACTTATTCTCGAACAGCATAGGAACAACCATTTTCCTCAAAATGGTACCTGGAAGGGAACTATCATCATCAATGGGTAGTTCAAGATGTCGCATGATTGGGATAAATTGGGGAGTTGTGTAATGTCCCCATCACCTGATCCGGACATGAATAGTGGCCTCTTCCATAATTTTATAGACTATTAGGACCTTAATTAATAATGGTTAGAGATTCTAGCCATAGTGGGATGTCATAGGGAACATAGCCACTAGGAGTGCGGCTATCTCAACACAATTTCCATGCTGGTCTATGAAATCATGGTTATTATGGATTCTGTAATCCAAATAACAAACACAAAGGTGGTGAAACGTTCCACAGATGATCTATAATAAATACATGTCATGGAACATGGTAAAGTACATCGGTATATCAATGTTTGGAGTTTCAGGTGGCTAAAAACCTCTAAAACAGGTTTCCTAGTATAACGTCCCACGGGCCCTCTTGCTCAGAAGAATGGCCTAGCTCATTTTTGTCTTAAGCTCATATCAATGATGGTGACGAAATGGGGGGTACCCATATGTATTGGTTATGTGTCTAGTTGACTGTTACATGAGTCATTGTCTGAGTCTCTTGTTCACTACACACAGGGATTCCTCTTCAGGGTAGTACTAATAACATCACCACATCCTTGCAGAATGGGGTATTTACCCCTGCCTCATGTGTTAGGGAAGAAATTTTCATATGTGTCTCAATATGGTTATCAACATATGAATGAGTCATCCCAGAACCTAACACTACTCTCTTGTCTTATATTGATATATAGGGGAAAGAGAGTGGTGGTAATGGTTATGGTTGCCCTGTGATCCCCTAGAAGGGGGCTTGAACATCCTCCACCTAGAAGTTCTTAAATAAGGATATGGGGATCCTACTGATATCAGAATTTGGGATGGATAACTAAATTTTCCTTATCCTATCCCAAACATTGTTAGTTCATCATGAAGCTCCATTATCTATTCATATGTCTCATCATAGTCTGATAGTTCAATGAGGTCCATGATGACTCAGTGCATCCTAATATTTCTACTATGATGGAAAGCATTCAACGTTATTACCTAGGATGGTTATTTTGGGAAGGGTACCTCTTCTTCGTAGTGAGGACATCTATTCTTTTGGGTGGTAATGCAGGAAGACATATGATTTGGGTTTTGGGATATTGGGGGGGCCTCTATAACAATTGTTGATGGAGTAGTTAGGACCTCCACTCTTATTGGATGTAATATGGGGAGGACCTCCACATGGACATGAGATGGAGCAGCAAGGTCCTTCACTATTTTTGATAATGTTTTGGGTTGGACCTTTATATTGAGATACACATGTTTGGGAGGACCTTCAAACTTGTAGTCAAAATAGTGGGGTAGACCCCTTCATGGTTTGAAGTTGGAGTGTGGAGGACCTCCAGTTTTGATGGTTATGGAAAAATAAGGAACTCAATGATGAATTTTTAGAAATGTGGGAAGGATCTCCTCTTTGGTTGATGATGGTGTGGGGTAGTCCTCCACACTAAGTCTCATTATCGAAGGTTAGCCCATGACAACTGTTGGTGGTGGCAGCAATCGAAAGAGTCTACCCAACCTCCCTATATGGTGGCCAGTGTCATAGTCCAAATCTATTGGAGACGGATCCCAGATCATCTATTATAGAGATCTGTAAGGATGTTTCTATAGAGGAAAGGGCCACTAGAATGATGTAATATTCCCCATGTCAAGTGATCTCATAATCGGTCACCTGATGTTGGTGTCAATTCTTCGGACTAGGGACAACAGATTAGGGGTAATGTGAACTTGTTCTTAGGATTGTTATAGTAGAAATTGTTTTAATTAATGAGTCATGGTGAGATCCCCCCTTGGTGGTTTCAGGGTATTAGTCATGATGGGAGTGACTCAAAAATCACTCACCTCCCCGATATCATGGAGTGAGTTTTCAAATCACTATAGGGAGAGAATCGTGAAGTATTTCATGATTAGAACATGGGTTATTTATCCGTGCACATCCCTTTGGTCTGGTGGTGTCAACCAGTTGTTGATGACTCTAGATCATTGTGGGCCATATCCTATGTGTAAATGACACTATACTGCTAGTACCAATGTGTGGTAGTGTCTATCTCATTCTTATAAATGGTATTATAGGGTTTTATAGAGCGTGGGTTCCTGATTGTCAAAGGAATATCATAAGTCATGGTGCAAGAATGGTTGAGAGGGATTGTTGCAAAACTGTTCTTCATTCCTTGATGCTTGTGGGTGTTGGTTTGTTGATTTCTTATAGGTTGGGTCCTTTAATGATGTTAGATTTAACCATATTTATAGGTAAAAGGAAATAAATTATTAGTTCCCCAACATCATCTAATCATTCAAAGATGGAGGGGGATCCACATTGATAATGTCACAGACCAAGGTTTCATAATGTTAACTACCGAAAATCACATGTTAGATTCATGTTAGATCTATAGATTACTTGGTAGTCCATAGTATTGGATACCTAGATCCAGTGAAATTCTAACATACCAGTTCAAAAATACTATTATTCCCCATGTTGAGGTGAATAGTTTCACATTGGGTTAAATATTCATATTTCTAACACACTCATCAGGGCCCGTTTTCACATTGATATATGTCAGAATTTTGTTGTCACAAATTCCCACTATCCAAAGGCAGTTGGATTTCAACACTTTCATTGATAATGTCTACTCCATGATCAAAATGGGATGATGGGATTATTATTCTCCCATAGATGTATTCCTTCATGGAGATCATTACATAGTCTGGTTATCCCTCATAGATTAAGTAATGTTAGATGAACTAATTCTTGATGTCATCTCATTATGTAAAATAGATAATTTCACAAAATCTATCTCTGAAGAAATACTACCTTAAATCATGAGAGTAGTCACAATGTTCGTCTCTGGGAATGTATGTAAATTGGTCACGTAGGTCTATTTTGAATCATCCTCTTGTAAGGTAATATCATATAATTAATCTTAGGTGAGAAAAACAATTCATCACATGTCTATCTTGAGGTAATTAACACCAGGGAATATGTATTGTAATGCGTTTTACCATAGGTATCCCATTTTCTCATGGGGTAGGTTTTCATGGTCAGGTCCCAAGTTCTATATCTTGTGGTGACATATTAAAATGTCTGGTTGAGACATATCGAGGTTCGAGTTTAACATATTTTATAGATAGGATTGGTTGATTATAATTCCCTTTTATAGGACAATCAAGGATGGTCATCCATGTTAGGGAAGATTACAGACTAGGATAGTTTATAATTGTATTAGAACACCCCATGGGGGACAATCCCAGAGGTGAATCCCTTGGAGGAAACAGTCAAGTAATTTACCATTTTGGGGATCAAATTCCCAATGAGCTGGATCTTATGTTTTGTAATGTGGATTTAATTCCATGTGAAGTGGATCTGTAAGGTGCCTTAATAGGAGTGAAACTATCACACCTAATTCATTTACTGTTGTGCATTGAATTTATTATGAGGTGTATCTAGTAAGTGTGTCCCTATGAGGGAAGATGTTACACAAATGTTTTTTACCAATGTTGATTCAATGCCTTTTTTTAGGGATTGAGGATGTCCATACCTAGGAGGGATGATGTCACCCCATGATAGTTTTCCAGTGTTGGGATTAAACACCAAAGAGCCATCTTACATACCTGATTTTGTAGACCAAGATCAAAACCCAATTAGTTTGTTGCCGCCATATAAGGTCGTGTGATATGATTGATCCATACAGTTTAACATCATGTGGTAAGCCTGATCTTCAAGTGAAAGGAGCATTGATGAGAAATACTGTGTTGGTTTATATAGAGAATCTTTTCTATAAGATGCTTTTTTCTATGTAGAATGGTGTGGGGATAACACAAAATAGCTTCACATGGTGGGTGTCTTGTCACATATGGAGAGATTGACGTTTGGATCAAATGCACAGAAGATTCCCATTGTGGTTGTCTCATCACCTGAATGGAGAGGATAGTTAAGTGATTACATGTTGAAGTTTCCCTAGTGTTATTTTATGTGGCATGGGAGTGATTCTCTATGGCCCAGAGTGGGAGAGGGTGGCATCCCATGATAATCCTACATGGGGAATCATTGTTTTCTAACAAGGTAATGTTACCATTTTATGTCATGTGCTCTCCAAATTATTGTGTTCCTTAATTTCGGACAATTAGAACATAGAACTAGGAATTTTTACACCCTATAACTCTGATGTGGTGGGACTAACTCTTCACCCCATGAGCATACAAGACCACCACTAATGATCCTTTAGGAAGGGCATGACATTATATCTTTCACGGATGGGTGGTTAATCATGAGATCAATGTTAGATTCCTCATTCATTGAAATAGATGGGGTTGAAGTACACATTCTTAGAATCCACATGTATTATAACTTCTACACTAGTGGAATAGGGGAAGTAATGTATGGGCCCAAGAAGTTGATTCTTGAAACTATGTTGGGTAGCAGGTGATGGTAAACTGAGCAGAGGGCTCTAGCATAAGGGAAGATGATGGAGTCAATTGGCATGGTTTTGTGAATGTTTTCACATTGCATGAAGATCAGTATTGCGCATAGGTCAGTCCTTCACACACCCATGACTAACCTTATGGGTAGCTGTGTGAGTATCACATTACTATAGGCCAAATAATGTTTGGTTGTATTGGAGGTTTTCTATGAATGTTCCATACATTTTAAGGTACTATAATGGTAGGGTTAGAGCACTTTCACAAATGATTTAGAGTTTTTCAATATAGAGTGTCACTTAACCTTTTGGAGAGCCTCCTGTAGGGAGGGGGTGGGATTATTTTTATACACATAGTCTTTGGATATCTGTACAGATGTCATCAGTGTGGAATTCATGTTGCGTGCATCTCTTACCTTTATTTCTAGGGTTGTACATGATACATTTTCTGATGGAATTATCCTTTGGAATGTAAATGGGGTGGTTTAAATTTGTTTTGGTCACAATAAATCCATCTAATGTGCAACAATGGTTTCATGCACACATTGCCTTCAGGTTTTATGTCAGCCAGAGGTGATTTCCAAAGAACTATATGTCACCTTTAGTGTTCATGCATTCTTCTCATAGAATTTTACATTTTCATTCACTCATCAAATCTTTCAGAAAACCTCCCCATCAAACGAATATTTATCCTTTGTGGTGGTTTGCGTGCTCCGGTCACCTAAAATAGTCATTAGGGTCCATGGATGATATTTTATTTCCAAAAACATATATTTCAACTAAATGTAAAGTAGATTATTTTAATGTCTCAATTAATTTTATTTATTTATAAATTTATTACAGTGAGTATAACCTATCTTGGTGCCTACTTGCTGTAAATGTTTGGGTATTACATAGCATGTACAATAGGAAAGAAGGCATGTATCACATTATATGTCCATTTTTTATACACATCAAGGGACCCTATATTCAATCTTCATGTATATTTATGGGTAACATAGTGTTAATACCAGATATATTCTAACAAATCTCTTATGTCTCATGTTTTTCATCTTTAAGTCCTTATAAAAGAGGAAATAATTATAGAATACATATATCACAATATGATTTCAATGAAATTAATGGGGATGATCATGTAAGACACATGGTGCTAATAGAAACTATATGAATTATAGTCCCTAAAACTTTGCTCCATATTATATTGGTTAATGATGGTGTGTAAATATTCTATATTCTCCCACACATGACCAACCTTGTTTTCTACAACACATCCTAGTGAGGCGAATCTAGAAACATGACATATATATATATATATCAAATTAAACACCATATGTTCATTTTTTTCTTCACATGTTCTTAACCTATTCTTGGTATGATTATTGTGTTTAAATAAGATATATTGATTTTCATATTACAAAAACAATAAACTGGACATGAAAAAAATCATATATCGATTAAAAAATTAAATAATTATGAATTTTTTTTGACTCATTTGAAACCACTTGATGGTTTTGGGCATAATGGAAGATAGTTAGACCCATGCCTAAAGATGGGTTTTCATTGGATCAAATATGAAATCCATAATAAAATAGAGAGTAACAATCATGTATAATGAAAATAACCAATGAAACATGATGAAAGGAATAAAATAACAAATGTATATTTTCACATTAAACTTACAATCAATTTTACAATTAGAATTACCTCACACGTGACATTATTTCTTTGATAAAGATATTGATAATTCAAATAATATTTGGTTTGTATCTTCATTGTTCCATGAGAATCCAAATTAGAATAAATTTATGAGTAATTAAGATATGTTGCACGATCTTTGAATGACATTGATGGAAATAATTGTTCTTGGATGGTTGCTCCGATCAGCTTTACATTATTATTCTTGATAATACCATAATACAATGGGATTAAAGGATCAGTTACCTGTTTCTATGATTCTTGAGATGATTGAGGTAGGTGGATAAAATACCTCGATCTATAAATTATTCCTAGTGATGTTCTTCATAGGCATAATTTTCTAGGGATAGGATGCATCATTACCAACACAAACATCATCAAATAAATTTTTACACTAAAAAATGTTTTATGATGTGATTATATAGATCTAGGGTTATATATTGATAATTTTACAAAGTAATGTTATCAAATAATATACCTTATATATACCCCATTATAATAATAATAATGTTTTCATTATTATTATTATTATTATTATTATTATTATTCCTAGCATGCACTGGTTTTTAAAATATTAATTTCATGTTAATTCAATAAATAGATCCACATATATATAATATTTATATTTAAATCTCTTACATTACTAGTCGTATAACCCATCTCAATCACCTTCTTCATCATTTACCAAAACCTGAATCATAAATATTATTCATTTGATAAATAAATAAATTTTATATTCATGGTCTTGTGAATGGATATTTATTTAATATTAAATTAACATAAATATATTAACTAGATATTTGAGATCAATAAGCACTAAAAAATACTATTAATTGATCTATAAAATATAACATAATCCAATTCTTAAATTAAAATGGAATATGTCTTAAATAAATGAATAATCAACATGTTTGACCCCATGGGCCTATTCCATGATAGATTTATATGGTCATTCCTAATGTTTAATGTCCCCATCTATAAAATTTAATATAACCCATGTAAGAAGTATTTAATATCTTCACATTAAAATGATTAAATGGATGATCACATTCCAATATTATATGTTTGTATTCATGTGTTATTAAACAAGATGTATACATATGTCACCACCCTATAATATTGATGTATCTTTCATTGAATTTTCAGAAATAAACCTGTTGACCACTATGGGTATTGAGTTTAGTTAGAAAATTACATTTCAATAAAATCTTTGAACTATCATATTTGATACATAAATGGGAATTATAATTTATTGAATTATTCATTAATTCCATACCACTCATGATCAACCCAACATATCCTACATCACCATGAAAATATGTCTTCCAATATTTAATTGATACATCAGATCACATGACTTGTGATATAAAATTAATAATAATAACATGTATATGGGCCAAAAAAACATTCACATATAAGAATATATAATTGCAAAAAACATGTAGAATTCATAATTGTGGGTTTATCCTAATAATATCCCATATAGAATATTACCAAGTGTGAACATGATGTGATAAATCCTCGTCTTCTTCTGAGAATAAATAACTTGATATATTGAAATATTCTTTTCTCCTTAGATATTTTAATTCTTCTATAATAATAATATGTTCTTGAATATTATCATATAATTTCATTTTTTCTCATTATAAAGGGGAACTTATATGACCTTTTCAATGAAAAAAATAGTCTGATATCATTATCCCACTAAATGATACATGTAAGAACAACCAATCTATGATAATATTCAATTCATTGAATATATGAGAAATTTTATTTACAAATTATTGGGCTCTAGTAAATCAACTCTAATTCATCCTAGGATGATTCACTTGGTATGTTATATCATTTTTATACTAAAGTGTTTCTCTGTCTTTGATTTTGACTTATTGAAAATAAATAGGTAACATTCATCACACAACATCACCAATTATCATTTATGTTCTTCGGAATACTAAGATATAAAATGTGGAATTATATGTATCATTATATTACCAGTGGTAGTATAAAATACATGAATGATATTATGTAATTTTTATTGAGAGTATGAAAATACATAATCAAAGTAATAATAATTATTTCTTCCTTGGCTATTTTATCCACCTGGGTCCCATATTAAAATTGAAATACATTAATCAGAGGGAACATATATCTAATAATCAAGAACATAGTAACCTATATTTTTAGTCCCTTAGATTAACAGTATCAATTAACACTCTATTGTTGAAGCGTATGATCATAGGTAAAAGGAACTATCATCTAAAATAGAGTAAAAGTAAATAAGTGAAATATTCACTTAGAAGGTCTAAAATTACAATACTAATTATATCTATATGGAATCAACAATAATTATTCTATATACTCTCCCATATATAATTATTTAAATATATAAATTGAAGATTATTATAATCCTTACTAATATCAAGTAAGTGATTATCCTCTTATACATTTTCTTTATCCTTTTGCAGTTACTCCTTTCACATAGATGATCATATGTGACTTGTCCAATGCCCATTGAATTGACCTTTTGTGCAAGTCATATAATCAAATATAGATCTCAAAACAACATTGTTCATGTATTTTAGATAAATTTATTTTCAATGTTTTGGTTATTTATGGACTAATATAAATTTTCATATTTGATGTGGAACATGATTTGAATTTTTCATTTTTGTGTTTTTTATGTTTCCTAGAAGATATACCATTTTTCTAAAAATATATATATTAAATACTTTATATCATTTATATTAATTGTATATTGACTCTAAATATAGAGGAATTGGTAAATGAGACTCAAATCCCCTTCATCACACATGTGTCTTATATTACTCTTCAAAAATGTGTTGATTAGTGCTCATGAAATAGTTTCTCCTTGGAAATATTTAGGGTTGGAGGATTCATATATAATAATTAATTGTGTGGTTTATTCTCAATAATGTAAATGTAAAATCATCATATTTCTATATAAAAATCGACCATTTATTAATCTAGAGCTAGAATAATTAATATGTGACATTTGTTCCATGTTTGCAAATGTGGAGTGTGAATTGTGTGGGGATAAAACGTTTTCAACAAAATTGTTCCACTAATGATAACAACGGTCCTAGAGAAAGTGGACAAGTCAAATTACACTACTATACTACTACAAGGGTTCATGGTGTACTGTAACCAATTATTTTTTGTTGGTTTTGTCTCCTAGACTAATGGGAAGAATCCGTTTTGAAGGAATTACTTTAATATTTTGCATTCTTAGGTTTCAATGGTGGATCTAGTTTACATAATTATGAAAATCTCAGTTTTCATTTCATTATCACTATAGGAGTTGTTGTCTCTTGAGGATTATATTTCCCAAAAAGGATTCATAGTTCTTCATCATCTCAAGGAGAATAATGTTGTATTGAAATTAAATGTTCTTCATAAATTAATAAAAAACGAAACTTGGGTTTTCAAAATAAAATTATATATATTATTTTCTATTTAATTCAAGAATTGTAACCTGATTTCAAAAAACTAAATTTTAATTATACCAAATCCTAAAAACATGAAAATTTAAAAAAAATTATTTTATTATCAATTGATTGTTTATAATGAAATATTAATGAAAATTTTGAAAACTATCAACCCATATAACCCAAACCATACAGGAATATAATAAATTGAGTGTATTTAACTAAATCAACGTGTGACTAAACAAAAATTTGATATATTAAATAACCCAATTAGAAATATACAAAATCAAATGAACCCAACCAAACCAAAACCATACTAATGTGAAATAAATAAAAAACCTAACATATAAAAATAAATAAAATGAAAAATTCTTATGATAAATATATCCTTAATTGAAATTAACTGATCAAAATATATATGTAAAATTTTATTGAAGTGTTTCTGGGTTGTGAATTTTGAAAACATATGATAATAGTCTCCAATGAGACTAAATTGTCAAATAAATTTGCACCAAATTTAGTATAAAATACTTTATAGGAGGTTTATAGTAAGTAAAAAACACCATGAATGTCAAGTTCCAGACAAGGAAATGATATGGAAGTGAAAAAAATCATGTCAGATAGCCAAAGTGAATATTGTGGAGGAAAAAAATCATGTCGCACATTGTAATAGGCAATTTATATTTCATTATGGTTTGGGAAAATCTTTTCAAAAATACATAACATGGAATGATCATAATACATACTATTGTCGACTCATGTGTCACTTATCAAAATATTGATTTACAGTTCAACAATCCATAATATATTTTATATCACCTATAATTTTTTTAATAGAGGATCTGTATGAATTTTTTCCATTACACTGGGAAATCTAGAAGACATTTTGGTTGCCTAAAATATTAGGTTGAACCAAATTTATCATGATACACATGTATTGTGGCACAATAAAATATGTCTTGACAAGGTATGTGTTATGAAATGTTCATGGTGGTCTCCCAACATATTAAAAGGTCACGTAATTATAAAATGGGAATTTAAGGAGGGAAAATATCAGGGTGAAATAAATTTCATGTTGACACATTTTATGGAAATTTAAAATGTTTCAGAGGCCAGATACTGGCAACCCAACATTTTAGAGTTCAAACAATAACCAGGTCATGAAATAATAATTTTAAAGTTTAACATGACATAGATTGTTGAGATATAGTTTAAATACATAATTCTACATTATTATCATTTGGCGGAAAATTATTGACTAAAAGAGGACCAATTTCAATTAAATTGTGAGTTCATTTATGCATAAATGTTCCCTTAAACTGAATGATAATAAAATGAAATAACTAGGGAGAGCATATAAATTAAATCTATATTTTGATAACATATATATCCTAAAAATGATGATTAATTATAATAATAATAATAATATAGAGATTATATTGAGATATATTTAACGAAATAGGAGATAATAGACGGATATCAAGGATATTATCTCATTTGAGGATTAAAGAGTTTGATCACATAGATAAAGGATGAGCTTATTGATATTCCACAATTAATATAATTCAATTATTGTATACTTTATATCAATGAAAATTATCATGGTGGATAAATCTATCATCCATTATAATTATAAAATAATTCACTTTCGAGTTTGTATTTATCATATAAATATTATGTATTTTTTTATAAAAAAAGGAAATAGTATTAACTGATCCCCAATTTTAAAAGGTTTTATTTTTATAGTTAATCATATAAATTTATAATTTTAAATAGATATAATTAATTTCATTTTTTAAATAAATATATTAAAATTTACTTTGGGTGAAATTTTTTTTGTAATATACTGATTTTTATTAAATAGTGAAAAATATAGATTTTATTAGAAAACAATTTATTTTCAATAATTTGAGAAATTTTAAAAAAAATATGTTTTAATAATGTTGTAAATAAAAAAATTATTTTTTAGTTATATTTAATACACTAAATTACTTTTAAAAAAATTATTTTGGATTTTAGTATAATTTTTTTGGGTTTTCAAATGGGATGTTTCTAAAAACTATTTTAAATTCATGTTGTTTCTCCATTTTAATTAATTAATAAAATCCATAATGAAGAATTATCTAAATTATATTTATATATTATAAATAAATATTTATTAATTTATATTTTTATAATTGTTATTATTAATGATAGTGTTAATATATAATCATCTTTTTATTGAAAATAAATATCTTCAAAACCTATTTTTCTATCGGATCTATAGGTTTTGATTTAAATTTAACAATCCCACATCAATGTCTTGATTTTGGTAAAATGTATAGAATATTATGATTAATAATAATTTATAATATCTAATAAGTTCAATGAAATTTATTACGAAAATTATGTCTCAAATAAAAAGAATTATTATCAACATTAAGGTAAAAAAATGGGTTTACACGTGGTTAAACGAAAAACATAATGTTTAAAAAGACCTGATATTTTTATAAAATCTATTTTATAGCCATATTTCGACCTTATAATATATAATTATGTAAAATAATCCTTTTTTACCCTTATTCCATGAGAAAACTATGGGTCTAAAATTTTCATTTCAAAATTTATATGTGTTCCCCTCATATCACTTATAAAAGTCCACCACTTATCCTCTATTCTTCACACCATTAAACAGTTTTTTTGAATCCATTTTATACCATAATTACTTCAATAAAATTATATCCTCATTCTATAATATTTTTTCCATTAATCCATTCTAGGAATACATTATTTATAATCCTATAGTGGTGGTCCCAGAGGATGTAACATTTTTAACTATGCATTTTTTATTTCCTCTTTAACCTCCATAAATTATTGTAACTTTATTCTTATATAATAACTAGAATATATAAAATATAATGAGAATTTTTATGTTATTTTCAAGACCTATATTCATATCCTCTTCCCATAAAGGTAAAATGATAACATTTAAATCTTTCATAACAGACTACCCCTCAAAAACTGATGCCACAGGTTTTCTATCAACACCTCCAACAGTAAGGTAAGATGGTATATTTAAAATATATATATTATCCTAAAAACATAATTATATTTCTAGATTAATTATTTTATATATTAGGTTTTATTAATTTCCATTTCATATTTGATATGATAATGTCATGTGTGTGTATGGTGGGCTATCGCCTTACGAACTGATGTGGTTTTTTTCACTAATCCTTTACATGAATTGAAATAATGATAAAGTGGAGAAATATATATGATATAAATTAATTAATTATCATACTCTAGAAATTGTTTTCATTATGAAAATATAATGTGTCTTCTTCTTTCATAATCAGATTAATGATAAAGTTTTTCATGAATGTGTAGACTATGACTTCACAAAGAGATGTAACTCTTTTTTCCTCACCAAACTGCATGGATGAAATATATATAAGTATATTAAAATAAATAATATGTTATATATTATATTATAATCAATATTTAAATACAAAATATTACTTATCTCATTTTAATAATGATTATTTAAATTTGAAACATTACTCATTCATATATATAGCCTACAATCTCCATGATTATAACATAGATCATTTTTCCAAAGCATATTTCTTGATTTATTTTAAAAGTATAATTTATTTATTTATGTGATAAATAATTCCATATTTCTATTCATGTATATTTAAATAATGACATCTTTGACTGTAGTCATCCTATCTATAAGTACTCGGCCTTAAACCTTAATTAATCTTTAGATAAGTCATTAATTTGAATTCTAATCATATTGAGGATCGTTTCAAGATTATAGATTTAGAGAATTTGGTCATAACTCATACTTAAAAACTTAAATATTTCAATTATACACTTATACTTACTATCAAAAAAAATTATAAATCTAAAACTTTTTTTAAACAGAAACATGTTTAGTTTCATGTTTAAACAACATGACTTTTCCTTGATCCCATCCTTCACTCTATCTTTAATTCCTTTTAAAAACATTTAAAATATTAGGATGAGAATAAAAATCTCAATAAGGGATGCATAAATAATGAAAACTGATAGTGTTGTAAAAAGGTGTAATCCATGTATACTTTAACATAAAGTAATAATTTTCACCTTAAAGATGTAGAAAAAACACTTCACAAAATATAATCTCATTGATTACCCTTTTCCCAAGAAACATATTACCATAAATCAAACATAAAGAAACATATAACATATAAATATAACTTGGGACAAAATCATACTTAAATGGAATAACCATATCATTTACTTCCACACATATCACTAAATGGAATAGCCATATGGCCAACTTCTATAACAAATTCATTGAAGGTTGTAATGTAACCACACATCCATGGTTTATCACAAAATCACCCGTCATATGGTTTATCACCTACCCACCATTCATGGATTTATCACTAAATCATTGTCAAACCTCTAAGTACCATTATATAATCATAATATGTAAAATATTGAAAATATAAACATTTCACTAATAATATTTCATTTTCAATCACAAGAAATAATTTCAAGATTTTTTAACTTTAAATCAATTTAAAAAACCATTTTCAATACAAAAACCCCAAATAATGGAAGAATGGATTTCTTTTTCTTTTAAAAACATTAAGACTTAAAGAGGAAGCCAAATATCAAATAACAGTTACAGTAGTGGAAAAGTAATTTTTAATACATACGTTAAAAACATTCCTTTTTTTGTTTTTCAATGTTCATCATTCAAAAATATTCCATTTAAATGAAAATAAAATTCAATTGATGTTATTAAATACAATATAAAAAAGTATGGGTATATTATCACAATATTCATTAATGAAATGAGATTGAGATGAAGTTCCTTACCTTGAGTCCGACTCATCGCGTACAATCATTATGTTCCAGAATAATAAAAATAGGTTAATTTATACTTTCTAAGGAACATTTTTCATGTTTACTATTCATTTTAAATAACTTATTACCACATTATAAACATTATATAATTATATAATTGGATATCGGTTGTTCTGTCGATATTTGGTACATGAGTCGAAAATTCACTTATTTTGATATAAATATTCCAAGTAGTCATGTATAAATCTTATAAATAATTATATTAATGATTTAAATATCACATATATCCAATATATATGTATTTATAATAGTCCATTACATTTTGAGATAAGAAATGAAATGCACCATTCATGGAGACGGTAGGTCGTACGTACGCATGAACGCTACTTCCATTTCTTCATTATATTAAAAGAATAATAAAAAAATTTATAAATGTATATGATAATACCATTATTATAATTATGTCAAATTTTTCTCAGAGTTTTAATAAAACCATCCTTTCTATGTTTCAGGTATAGTATGAGCGAGTCATATAACTTTCAGGGGGGTGCAGTCCCCACATTCTAAAATTAAGTTATCGTATTTACACATCATGAATGAATAAATGAATGTCGTAAATGAACATTATATATTAATATAGAAAATATAAATATAATATATATAATATATAAATATAGTTCCATCATAATGGCCCCCATGAGAGGTGGAGGGAGAAAATTAAACAATCATTGTTTGGTGAGGCAGTAGTTTGACGTACATAGAAATAGAATGTTTGTATCCATTAGATGGAGATATGTGTGTGTTAAGTTATAATCCATAATATAAAAACATCCTATTAGATTTATGATACTTGTTTTTTTATTCAATCAAAGAATAATAAGAGAATATTTATGGGAGATGGAAAATAATGGAGAGGAAGTTGAGAGAAGATGTTACCTCTAAATCGGGGAACTTTTTTTGATTTGAGCCAAAAGGATTTTATGAATTTCTTTCTTCACAAGGTAAGGATTCTAAGACTATGGGAGGGATGTTGGGAGATTATTTTAGTAGAATTTTGATTATTCAAGGGGTGTTAGAGGTGTGAGTAAGTGCATATAGGGGGTGGCCTTTTATGAGAGGGAAGAGGGTCACATTCATAAGATCTTGAAATATTATTTTATAATAAATTTAATTTAGATTAAAAAATGTCCAAAACTCATTTAATTAGAATATGAGATGATTTTGGTCTGAATATGATTAATATGATAAATTTTATATAGTTTTTGAATATTTTTTTATTTTAATGTTTTTGGTTTAACCCTTATTTTACACTTTTTATTCTTATAGTGATATCATGTTATTTACACATTGTGGGTTACTGTAATTACCATATCATGTAAAATGACCCAAAAAAGTCATTAATGAAATACTTTGACTTAAATTATCCATTTTTATGAATCATTGATTTTATGGAATTTAAAATATATTAATAAACTATTTTATATTTTTAGTTTTTATTTTTTTCAATTTTTGACACTGTTTATACTTGACTTTTAAAAAAATCATAAAAATTGATTTCATTGAATACAAATAATGGACCAGTACTAACATATGATATTGACATAGATAATTCATTGACGATATTAATTATGTCAAATAGTTTTTATTATAATATTTATAATATTTTTATTTGAATACTTTATTAATGAAGCAATCCTAGCATCATCATTATGTCAGAAATTAAATTATTTACTTAATGTCTAAAAATTTTAAATAAAATTCCGTGATTTAATAAATCTTTTTATCATTATAATTATTATATATAGTCAACAATATCAGTTATATAACATCATATTGAAATAGTTTTAGTAAAAGATACTTATTTAGGTTATATTTCACTATACATAAAATTAATTCTTATAACAAGTCATTATCACAACCAGGTGGCTCCATGGGGTCCCAAAATCGACCTAAGGATTCACATGGTTAGGAATATCTTATCCAATATGATTAGTACATGTGTTCTGATAGTTTAATATTATTATAATATTATGTTTTACCATTATTTACCCGATTTAACCCTTAACCATAGTAAATAAAATAATTACTGAAATACTATTCATAAAGTCCAAAAATAAAAGTTACCTATTTACAAAATTTGAACATCTAGATTTCAAATATGTAATAAATTTTTCCAAAATTAAAAATACCAAATTTGAAGAAATTAAATTAAAATTATTTCCCATTGTCAAAACCAGAAAGCACTTTTTTATGAAATTATAACAATCAAAATATTGACATGTGTTTATATCCTCTTTCAATGGAAAATTATTTCCAACGACAAAATTGGATAAAATGATAATAACATATTCCAATTAAACTTTAAACCTAATTAAAATTAAAATATAACTGTACAAATAAATTATCTGAAAATCATGTTTTGAATTAAAATGCAGTATTTTCACTATTCATTAAAATATGAATTTCGTCAAAAAATTACTAAAATTTAAAAAACAAATTTGAGGTCCTGGTTCTAAAGAAGAAGTTAATTTTGTCAAATAAATCATATAAATGTGAGAAAAAATTTATTTAAAAAGGTTTCACCATCAAAAGGTGATAAAACATGCTTTTAAAAATATTAATGTATTTTATGTTTAAAATTGGATTCATTCTCATTTTAAGAATCTTTAATATATTGGATAAATGTGACAACATTAGAAATCATGAATAATCAAATATTAGTTTGTTTTATTCATTTATTCAAATACAACAATTATGTGTTAACAACCATTTTATATAATAATATTATTATTATTATTGTATTATTTTTTAGTATAACTCAATGTTGTGTGAAAAATAAGATTTTGGAGAAACACATTGTTATGTGTCGAGTAATCTATCAGAAAAGGTTCCCATTTTACGTTAAATTAATATCTTTTTCATAAATAATAATAGATATGAATAAATATTATTCTTATAAATAAATGGGTTGTTACATCATTCCCCGTGTTAGAAATTGCATCCTCGAAATTTTATTTACATATCAAATTATTTGGGGTATTTATATCTCAAAGAATTTTTAGATTCCCATATTACCTCTTCCACCATATGGTTTTCCGCAAAACCTTAACTTGATGAATCTCCTAATTATGCAACACTTGCACTCTATGGTCAATAATTTTTACTGCCTACTCCTCAGAAGAATGATTCTCATCAAATTGAACTACCTCTGGACTAAAAAAATGGGATGGATCCTCCATGTACATTCTCAACATTGAAACCTGGAAAACACTATGTACCAGGGATAAACATTGAGGTAAATCCACCATGTCTGCAAATGATCAAATTTTTTCCAAGATTTCATATGGTCTAATTAACCTCAGACTAATATTTCCCTTTCAAACAAAAGGTATCACACATCTCCATGGAGAAACTTTTATAAAGACATGATAACCTACCTCGAAAGAAGGATTCTTCATTCAGTTATCTGCATAACTTTTCCACTTGCTCGCAGTTGTCCTCTTTTTCTTCTAAATCAACTAAACTTGTTTTATCATCTCTTCTACCGATTCTGGTCCCATAAACATTTTTCACATACTTCATCCTAAAAATTGGAGTTCAACACCACCTTCTATATAATGATTCAAATGGTTCCATCTGTATACTTCAATGATAACTATAATTATAATAAAAATAATCCATATAAATATATTGATATCAATATCCATGGTAATCCAATGAACAAGAACATAGGATATCCTCAAAGGTTGGGATTGTTTGTCCTGACATCCCATCTAATTGAGGATTAAAAGTTGTACTAAAATTAAATTCAATTCCCAATGTCTTCTGAAGGCCCTTCCAGAAGTTAGAAGTAAACCTAGGATCACGATCAGATTCAATGGAGAGGATAACTCCATGTAACTTGAAAATATATTTAATATACAACTAATAAAGTTGATAATGAGACAGAGTATCTCAAACTGGATGATAATGAGCATACATATTCAATCGATCATCAATATCCTAGACTTCATTGTTACCTTGATATGTATTTGTTAATCCCACTATGAAGACCATAGACACTTTTTCCCATTTCTAATATGGAACTGGAAAAGGCTGAAGCATCCCTTTTGGTAACAATCATTTTTCTTTAACTTGTCGACAATTAAAACACCTCAATGTAAATCCAAAAAAACATATTTTCATTCCATTCCACCAAAAATACACCCAAAGATCTTTTTACATATTAGTACTTCCAGGATGAAACAAAAGTAGAAAACTATGAGCTTCATATAACAAATCATTATTGAACTATCAATCACATGTCACACATAATTTCTTTCCAAATCACAAAACAAATTATTTATCAATGTTAAATTCTGGTAACATACCCTTCGGAACCAATTCCACCTTTTTCTACAACTCAATGTCTTCTTTCTGCACTTTCATAATTCTCTCTAATAGATATTGTTTCACTTCCACCTAAAAAAAGATGAATTCCCTACATCAATAGTTTCCAATCCAAAATTCATCAAATTAGAAACTAAAGGATATTGTGCCAAATATAATATTGATAATATAGAATTACTCTTTCGACTCAATGTGTCATCCACTATTGGCCTTTCATGGATAATAATTAATCGTGTAATCATACTCCTTTATTAATTCATGATGTATCTTCTATATCATGATTAATTCTCTTTGAGTGAATATATACTTCAAAATTTTGTGATTAGTATATATTTCACAATTTATTAAACACAAAGGATGCCTCTAAATTTTTAATGAAGAGACAACAACAATTAATTCCAAATGACGTGTAAGGTAATTTAACTCATTAGTTTCCAACTGACATGAAGTATAAGCAATTACCTAATCATTTTTCATTTGGACACATCCAATTCCTTTCAATGAGTCATCACTGTAGATAAAAAAATCACCATTCCTGGATGTCCAGGAAAAAACTAGAGCATTTACAAATCATTATTTCAGTTCCAAAAAACATACATAACTTTCTTTTTTCCAGATGATATTAACTCCCATACATGTTAACTTAGTTAGTAGGATAGATAAACAAGAAAATATTTCATCAGTCCTTCGGTAATAACATGATAATCCAAGAAAAAATGAATCTATGTGATATTGGTAGGTCCTGTAAACTCTTCAAAATCATTTGTTTTAGAAGGGTTAATTGTTATTCAATATTTAGAAACATTATAACCATGGAATGAAATTTTTTCAACCAAAATTCACTCTTAATAAACATTCCATATAGTTTCTTTTCATTTAATATTGTCAAAAGATTCCTTAAAAGACTTTTATGTTCCTCCCAACATTTAGAATATAATATCATCTATAAACACAACCACAAACTAATCCAAAAACTGATGAAAAATCCACTAATGAGAATCATAAATACATTAGGTTCACTAGATAACCCAAAGGTTTTAAATATGAACTCATAATTACTATATCTAATTCAGAAATCATTATTTATAATCTCACCCTCCTTCACCTTTAGACGATGGTACCCAAAACTAAAATCAATCATTGAAAAATACTGATCTCCCTATAGTGGATCAAAAAAATCATCAATATGAGGAAACATATAATTATTCTTATTAGTGATATTATTTAGGGATTTTGTAATCAGTAAAATGTTTCATAGAACCATACTTCATTTTTCATAATTAAAACTATGGAACCCCATGGTGATGTGCTTGGTCGAATGAAACCTTTATCAAGTAAATTTTGAAACTGTTTCATCAATTACAAAAGTTTTACATCATCCATTCAATAAATGGGTTTATAAAAAGGATTTTTGTCAGGCACTAAATCAATAGTAAATTAAACCTCCATATTAGGAAGAATACCATGAAATTCATCTAGAAAAACATTTATTAATTCGTTCACCATTAGAATTTCACTAATCAAAAATATTTCTTTCTTTTCAAAAGCATAATCCAAATAACATTCACTTCCATATTTAATCGGTCATTCATCTTCATTGTTTTTTACCAAAGGTATGAAACTATTTAATAAAACATTTTTTTCTTCGCAATCTATTTTTTCAAGATAAACTAAAAGACATTCCATACCCAAAATGATATCAAATTCCACTATGGAAAGTTCAAAAATATTTTCATGAATGAGTATCCCACTAATGATAATATGAAGACTCCTATAAATCATGGTTTCTTTAATACTTCCATATAATGTTTTTTTGAAAAATTATATATCACATTCATGAGGTTCTATTTTCCAATTTACATATAATGCTCTCAGAAATGAAGGAATGTGAAGATCCAGAGATTGATAGAGTATTGACAGGTTTTGAAGATACTTGATACATACCTATCACCACATCATTTTACAGTCCCACAACAACCATAGTAGTTTCAAATATTTTTACATGCCCATATAATTCCGATATTGCTAGTTTCCACCCATGGGTAATAAACTTTTGACACACATTTCCATAATTTCCTATATCATTGCAACTATAACATCACACCGATGGTTTTTCATTGCCTTCCTAATCATATTCTTTAGAGTTAGGAGAAATATGACCAGTCTAACCACATTATAATCATATCCTGAACATCGAGACGCATTATCCCAGATGCTTTTTACCACACTTCTCACATGTTGTAAAATTGTTTTTCATACCTACAGGCTTCTTTGATGAATTATTTCCCATTTCCTACAAACTAGATAAATTATTTCATTTCCTCTCATGGAATACATGATCATAAAAAATTCAGTTTCTACCTTATTATCACATCATACAAGTATCTCATTGCTTTTGAAATCACGAAAAGCTAAGTCCCTTCGATATTTTAGCACCAATCCGGAGTAAAACTGATTTATCTTACTAAGAATATCCTAGATGAAATTTGGGAAGTACCTTGAAAAATGGGTGATGTTTTCTTCATATGAAGCCACAAAATCATCCTCCTTTTGTCTCAATCCAAAAAATTACATTTCCATCCTATGTCCAACAGCCTTAGGAAAGTATTTTTCATGGCTGCTTTTCTTAAATTCATCCCATTCCATGGAATCAATCTCTTCACTTCCCCTAAAATTCTTAATCATTGACCACCACTGATTTACTTCCCCTTCAAAAAAATAAACCACAAGATTGACCTTTTGATTGAATAAACATGCCATTACATCAAAAATAATTTCCAATACTATAACCCAACCCTTATCTTGCATAGGGTCAGATGATCCTCTGAATGATGGGGGATGTTGCCTCGTAAAATTCTCCATAATCTAAATATTACTCTACATTTGGTCTGGTCAATCTTAGGAATTGATACCCCCACCATTTATTGCAAGCGTCAACTAATCTCTTATGGAAACAAACTATTCATCTCTAGTTCTGAACATCTTAGGATGTTGATTTGGAAGGCTACTTCCTTCTATATGCCTTCCCAACATAGCTTCCTTGTTTCCTCTATAGAAAACCATTATGGGCAACCATATCTCAGACAAAGCAATAGGTTAATCCTAAAATGCTATATCATTTTGTCCAAAATGTAAAAAACAATTATGTATATTCTATTAACAATATTCTAAATCCAATTTTTATCTAAACATACCTTCAATTCCAACTATAAGACCATGCCCTTTAACATTATTTATTATTAAGATAATTCATTAATTTGTCATTTAATCATATTAAGAATATTTCCAGGTTTATAGCTACATAGAATTAGGTCATAATTCGTACATAACAACTTAAATTATACAAGTATACACTTCTACTCACTATCCAATTTTTTCCCTAAAACAAAAAATATTTTTATAAAAGAAAAATCTTTAGATTCATGTTTAACGAGCATTACTTTTCCTTGATCCCAGCATTGCCTCTATTATTTATTAATTTCGGTGAAAACATTTCATATCTTGGGATGTGCATAAAAATCTCTCTATGGGATAAATAAAGAATGAAAACGGCTATTCTTGGAAAAACATGTAAACCATGAATACATTAATATAATGTAATAATTTTCACCTTTAGGAAGTAGAAAAAACACTTCACTTAATATAAGTTCATTGATTAACATATTTTTAGTCAACAATTACCATAAATTCCATAGAAAGAAACTTATAACACATATTGGTAACTTGAGACATAAATATACTTTAATGGAATAACCATATAGTCTACTTCCACACATATCACTATATGGAATAACCATACTATCGAATTTTATATTCAATTCAATGGAGGTTATAATGTAACCACTGGTCCATGGTTCATCATAGAACCACCCGTTATTTATTTTACCATGAAACCACTCATCATTGGGTAATAACATAACCACCACTAAAATGTCCAACTACCATTATAAAATCATAACATAAAATATTGAAAATATCAATATTTTACTAATAACCATTCATATTTAATCACAAGTAATCATTTAACGATATTGATAGATTTAATCCATTTCAAAAACCGTTTTTAATTCCAAAACACCCAAAAATTGAATAAGGTATTTCTTTTCCTTTTAAAAACATTAAGTCTTATATAGGAATCCAAATATTAAATAATGTTTATAGCATCAGAGAGGTTGTTGTCACCGCATACATTAAAAATATTCCTTATTTTGTTTAGTAAAATGCTTCGTAGATAAAAGATTCTATTTGAATGAAATTAAATTTCAATGGGGTTAATTACAAACTTTATAAAATCTGGATATGTATGTTATCAAAATATGCCATCATGAATGGAGATTGAGATGAAGTCTCTTACCTTGAGTATGACTCATCACGTACAATTATTATGTTCATGAATAATAAACATATCTAAATTTATAATTTCATGAGATCCTTTTTCATGTTTATTATTCCATTTATATAAATTATTACTGTGTTATCAAAATTGAATAATTGTTGAAGTTAATATCAGTTGTTCAGTCGATATTGGGTACATGAGCCTAAAATGAACTTGTTTTGATATAAATTGTCCATGTTGTAAAAAATACGTCATCTCTAGAATTATATTCATGATTTAGAAATCATATATATCCATTATATATGTATTAATAATATTCCATAAAATTTGTAGATAAGAAATTAAATTCATGGTATGTACGCATGAACGCTACTTTCATTTCTTTTTCACATTGAATTAATAAAATTAAAATGATAAAAAGGTATATTATAATAATAGTTTTATAATTATGTCTTATATGTCTCATAGGATTAATAAAACAATCCTATATATGTTACATGTATATCATGAGCTAGTCATTTAACTATGTGGGGTGGTAGTCCACACTTCTTCAAATGAAATTATCGTATTTACACATCATGGAATGAATAATGTTAAAATGTAAATAAAAATTATAGAATAGTGGGGAAAATATAAATATAATATATATCATAAATAAAAATAGTTCCACTATAATTTCAACTATGAAAGGTGGTAGGAGAAAATTGAACAATCATCGTTTCGTGAGGTAGTAGTTCATCGTAAACAGAAACAGTATGTTTGTATCCATTAGATGGAGGTGTGTGTAAGTGTAGATCAAATACATCACATGAAAAAATCATAGTATATTGATGATATTGTTTTTTATAAAACTAGTAATAATATCATATGGATTAAAGAAGGAAAATAATGGAAAGGAACTTGAGATAAGATGTTACCTATAAATTAGGTAACTTCTTTTGATTTGAGCCAAAAGGCATTATTGAATTTTATTCTGCCCATGTTAAGGAAACTAAGAAGAAGTGAGATATTTTTGGAACTTATTTGATCATATGTTGGATAATCCATGAAGCCCAAGAGGTGTGAGTATGTGGTTCGATTTTATGTCCTTTTATAAGAGGGTAGAGGGTCACTTTAGGAAGGTCTTGAAATATTATTTTATAATAAATTCAATTATGATTAAAAAGGTCTAAAGCACTCTTAATTAAGAGATAAGATGATTTTGGTTTTATTAACAAACATCAAAAAAAAAATTCGATAAGTTTAAAATATTTTTTATCCTTATCTTTTTTGGATTAACCCTTACTTTACCCTTCTTAATCTTACAGTCGTATCATGTTATTTACTAATTGTGGGTTAATATAATTACCATATAATGTCAAAAGACAAAAAAAGTCATTCATGGGATATTTGGAATAATATTTACTATTTGGATGAATTATTGATTTTTATAAATTGAACATAATTTAATAAACTATTTTATATTTTATTTTATTATTTATGTCAATTTTGGACACTATTCATACTTGACTTTATAAATTTTCTTAACAATTATATTACTTCTAGAAAAAATGTTGAATAAATCCTAACATGTCATGTCCACCTATAGAATTAGTGGGTAACATTAATTATGTCGTGAAAATATTTATTTAAATATTTATAATATCATTTATTTGAATATTTTATTAATGAGGAAATCATTACGTCATCAGTATTTCATAAATAAAAATATTTATTTAATGTATAAAAATTAATAATAAAATATCATGTAGTATGAAATATTATTATATTTTTAATTAAAATTTATAGTAAAATATATCAGTTATATAACCCCATATTTAAATTGTTTTATTAAAATATACCTACTTATGTTATAATTTTATTTATATAAAATTAATTCTTATAACATGGCATTATAACACACAATTTCCTCCAAGGGGTCCCAAAATTGACCCACGGATGATCGTGGTTGTAAATATCTCATCCAATAGGATTGAAACACATTTAAGGTGTATAATATTATTATAATTTTATTTTTTACCCATATTTACCTGATTTACATGTTAACCATGGTAAATAAAATAATTACTGAAGATAATATTCCTAATGTCCCTAAATAAAAGTTACATATTTACATAGTTTGGAAGAAAGGATTACAAATATGGAATCCATTTTTAAAAATTCAAATCACTGAATTGGTGTAAATTAATTTAAACATAATTCACGTTGTCAAAACTATAAAGAAGGTTTTTAAGAAATAATAACTATCAAACAATTGGCATGTGTTTATGTACCATTTCAGTGGGAAATTATTTATAATGATAAAAATTGGATAAAATGAAAAAAAATCTAAATACAATTTAAAAAAATTTAAAATTAAAATATTAATATACAAGTAAATTAGATGAAAATGGTGTTTTGAAATAAAATGCATTATTTTCACTATTCATTAAAATATGAATTCCATCAGAAAAATAAAAAAATTTAAACCAAATTATATTTTGATGTAAAAATTATTAATAATATGTTTATTTTTTCAAATAGAACATAAAAATTGACAAAACAATATTTAAAAAGGATTCTCCATCAAAAGGCTGTAAAACAATCTTTTAAAATTATTTGAGTATTTTATGCTTAAAATTGGATTAATTCTCCTTTTAAGCCTCAAATTTTTTTGATGATTGTAAAAAAAATTAAAAACATGTATAATCATGTTTTAGTTAGTTCTGTTCATTCCCTACAATACAAAGCCTATGTGCTGACTACCATTTTAACTAATAATAATTTTATTTAATTATTTTTGGGTATAACACCTTATTGTGTGCAACATATGATTTCAGAGAAACCCATTATTGTGTATCGAGTATGTTATCGGGAATATAGACCCTTTAACATAAAATTAATATCCTATAAATAAATATTAATAGATATGAAAAAGTATTATTCTATAAATACTTGGGATGCTAAACTACCAATATCATTTTTGACACATAAACTAAATATGGTCAAAACATTTCAACATAAACATAATTTATTAAGTAAATGTATATGGAAATCTAATAAGTAATATAAAGGGAATAAAAATGATAACTTTTCTTAAAAAATTAAATAATTTACATAAGTTTATTATTCATGAAGATAAATAATGTAAATTACAAGTTGAATTCAATGTAAGTGACTTCATCTTAGTCTCCTTTAATTAAGGTGTATTTTGATTTTATGCACCTATGTTATTTTAAGAGATATATATAAAACAAATTTCACATGCTATATATTGAATTTATCTATTCTTAGGGTTTTAAAAAAATTTAATTTTATTCCTTCATGGTTTTTCTAATTAAAATACTTCTAATTTGTTATGGGACCATTATTAAAAAATAATTCTTTCTCAATCGTTTCCTTATAAACACTAATTTTCATTCATGTCCTTGTTTTTAATATGATTTTATCATGAAAATTGGAGTTTTATAAAGGGAATTTTTTTTATACCTTTTACTTTTTTAAATGGATTCTATGTACTGAATGAGTTACATTATTTTCAAATGTAAAAAGTAAAATTCTACTTTAACATATACGGTGAAAATGACTTATTCACCATGATAGACATTATTTTATTTCTAGATTACATTAATATATTTCAAGTTTTACTCAAATAGAAACCCTCATTCCATTTTTGGTGTATTTTTATATTGGAAATGGGTTTTTAAAAATGGATTTATATTTTAATATGTGAGATGGTTTTCTTATTAGTGATGAAAATATTTTTTTAGTGTAATGATGAAAATTTATCACTTTAATTTTTTATGATTATTTTATGGTTCTTGGAAAATATTTATAATTATGGGTGGTTGTGTTATAAACTACGGATGGGTGGTTACATTATAAACAAGGGATCGGTGGTTACATTATAAACTGTGTATGAGGGTCACATAATTAACCAAGGATAGGTGGGTCAATGATATCCCTCTAGTTCATTGGGAACTAAACTCATCATATTATTATTCCATTTATAAGAGTGATATAGATAATTCATTCTTAATAAACCTATTTTATTTACCTGTTATTTACACCGTATTTAATGATTTTATTTTAGTGAAAAGTGTACATATATTTCATGTGAAAATGATTTATTTCAACAAAAAAGAACATTGAAATTAAGGTAAACATTTCATAGGTTTTTCATGTTTCATCTTTAATAATTGTATTATTTCATTTTATATAACTTATTGGGGTTTTTTATCTCATCCCATGTTTTTAGAAAAAATAAAAAGTGTTTCAGGATGGTTAATGGGAAAGAAATGGAAAAGTTGAATGCTAGTAATATTTTTCATGAAATTAAATCATATTTTATTTTAATGTTTCTTACTGTGGAGTAAAAGGATACTATTGTGAACTTTCCACTTTGTACTATATGGTTATGTTATGTATGAGATATGGAAAAATTCACCAATACTACCATCCTAAAAAGATCCTAAAAGTAAACTAAATGAATTAAAAACACAAAACTGATGATTATGTAATTATAATGTTGGTACCTCTTAGTTGGTATCATGTGATGGTTTAGATAAATTTAGCACTTAGGATTACATTAATATCATGTCCTTAATACATTTTAATTTTTGTTTCAGTTGACATGGAATAGAAATTAATTATTATCTTATTTATTCAATTAATCATTTTCCATTCAGAATGGTTTTCCATAAAGGAAATAAGGATTTTGTAGTTGTAAGGCACTGAGAGGAAAATATCCTTCCAAATCAGTATCCTGATATAGTATAAATTGAAACAACATATTTTTTTGTAGTGATGGATCAGTTGACCTAGGATATTAATGGTGGTGTTACCCATGCTATAAAGGAACCATCTCTACCATGAAAGATCATATCAATATTGGAGAATATTTTAATATAACATCCCCATCATTTATGGGGTATTATAGCCTCTAGATATCTGAATGTTGGATTAAATACATAGAAAATATAGTCAATGTCATGATACATTCAGATAATAAAAATTTTATTCTTGTTATTTACCATATTGGAGGTGAATCTAACTAGTGGAGTTCAATGATTAAGAATATCAAAGAATGTGATCAGATTAATTCCAAGTAATGGGATGAATATAATATTTTTTCCCTTGAGATATATTTTCCTATCACTCTTAAAAATTAGAATGAAAAATAATTATTGGAATTTAGAAAAAAGGAGAAATAATTGGATTCTGTATATGAATAAAAATTCACCTTATTGAAAAGGTATATCTGAAATTTCATCGTGGATATTGATAGTAATATTAATCATTTTTACTCTAGATTGAATCTAATATATCAAAGGGCATTGGATTATCATGAATTTAAAATCAATGAGAAACATGTTCAACGTGTTGATAATATAGAAATTGATTTTTTATAATAATCATGTATTCATTTAAAAAGAATAATGTGTTGTTTATTTTTCATGAAATGGAAAAAAATTCATCAAATAATTCTAGTGGTAAGAACACCAAGTAATTTTTTTGTTAGAAGTGTGGTAAAAATATCATGAAAAATGTATTATAATGCTTAGAAAGTGATTCTGATGTGGTATGCTTTTCATATGGCATGTTAATTCATAGAAAATAGTTAGGTAAGTGAAGAAAAGTAGATGGTGAGAATTTTTAGTTTCAATGAATTTGTTCATTATGCTAGTGCATGTTTAAATTTAGTTACTCAGGCAGGAAATCAGCATGACAAAAAGAAAATGGGTATGTAAAATCATTTTCTACTATTGTGGATAATGTTAGGAAATGAAATAAAGTGGTGGAAAAGGTGTTTCTTTTGTATTTGAATTATGCTAGTACCCTATTTGATATTGGATCATGGCATTCATTCACTTCTGATAAATTTTCTCATATATTGGGAATATCAACTCATGAAACTGAATTAAAACGTTTGATTAAAATTATTGGTGGATTTATTAATGAAACCAATAACTATAAGAATCTTACTCTTTTTATAATTGAGATTTTATTTCTAGTAAATATTGTTTAACTAGCCACAATTATGTTTGATATCATTCTCGGTAGGAATTGGATGTCATTTTAACATGATATGATATATTTCAAAGTTATTAATGTAATGTTCAATGATTACATACCTTTGATAAATGACCAAGAATATTAGGAATTGAGTATAGGTGGTAGTTAATGTTACCTATCTCATATTTCTAATAATAAAAAATATATTTCAAATTAGTGATGTTTTAGTAGTAAATGAATACATGTATTTCTTTAGTGATGATTTTCCTAGTGTTACACCTAATTGAGAGGTTCATTTTTTAATTGACTAAGTTAATGATGCTAAGACTATTTCAAAAACCCCTTATTGAAGGGATATAATGGGAGTTTTAGTATTTAAAAATAAATAATAGGAGTTGTTAGATATATATTTCATTCTCCCAAATTCAGGATGTGGTGATCTGGTTTTATTTGTCAAAATGATAGACTCATCGATGAGAATTTTAATGGATATTGAGCCTTGAATAAAATCACTATTAAGAACATGTATATTTTTCCTCATAACAATTATTTTATTGATCATCACTAATGACATAATATTTTTAGATGGATGAAATGAGGTCTGGCTACCATCAGTTGAAGTTGAAAGATGATGAAAATCCATAGAATACATTTCGGACTAGATATTGGCCTTATTAAAATATTGTTATAGAATTGATTTTTCCAATGAAACTAATGTATTTATGGACCTTATGAATTGATTATTTTAGGAGTAATTAGAAAACAAATTGTTTGGGTTTATTGATGATATTTTGGAGTATTTTATAATTCATGGGGAACATGAAATAAAACTACGGATTGTTTTTTAAACCTCTATTGAAAATAGTCTATATGGGAAATTATATAGTTTGAATGTTTGTTGAAAAAAATTACTTAAGTGGAAGTTCTTTTTCCTAAAATGGAATAAATGTTAACACTACTAAAACAAAATTTGTTAGAGAATAGAAAATACCAATAATATCATATATATTCATCATTTTCTTGGTTTATAGGGTTATTATATTGGGTTTATTGAAAAAATTTATATGTTTTATATCCCACTTTCTATTTAACTAAAAACGAGTATAATTTATCATGAAAAGATAATGTGATGATTATTTCAAGAACTAAGAAGGACATTATTGAATGCACTAGTTTTAACCCTGCCTTCCAAAAATGGAGAATTTGTCATCTAAAATGATTCTTCTTTGAATGGACTTGGATGTGTCCTAATGAAGAATGGTCAGGTAATTTCCTTTGCATTACGTCAGTTGAAACCTCATGAGTTAAATTATCCTATACATGAAATGGAATAAGTTTTTATGGTTGATTAATTAAAAATTTAGAGTCATCATTCGTATGGATTGAACTATTAAATACATACTCATCGTAAATGTTCAAATCATATATTTACTCAAAAATAATTTAACATAAGACGGATAATATTTAGGGAACATATCAAGGGTTCTAATTCCAATATTCATTACCGTACATGAAAATTCAATGAAATGTCCTACACATTGATTCATAAAAATAATGCTACATTGACCATATGATATTTGGATCAAGCCCATTTTCTTAATAATATGTTGAATTGTTTCCTAGAAGTTATGAATCTTGGGATGCCAAAAATTTTATTTCATGGTTCAGTTTAATCATATTTTTCAGAAAGAATTAAAAAATCCCAAATGGATTGAAAATATTTGAAAAAAGTGTAGAATCCATTAATAAGGTAAATTTTATAGGTTATAATTTTGATGAATAAGGTGTTTTATGATTTGGGAAAATGTTATTTCTTCCTTATGATTTCAATTTTAAGAAAGATAATTTGAGTGAAGCTCATAGTTCTCAATTTTCTATTCATTTAGGAAACACTAAGATGCATAGAGAACATCAGAAGTATTACTTGGGGAACAGTATGAAAAGTGATATTCCTAACTTTTCTATGGAGTTTTTGACTTTTCAAGTGGTTAAATCAGAAAAATATGAGAACAATGGAATGCTTTAAACATTTCCAGTACTAGAGTGGAAATGGGAAAATATATCTTTGAATTTTGGGGGGGATTACCAGAGAATAAATAAGGTAACATTTTGATTTGTGTTATTTTGGATCAATTTATGAAACCTTCTAATGATATACAATTAAATATATTATGTATCAGTTTAAAATTTTAAACTTCATAAATGTAGATAATCATGTAACATGGGGTTTCACTCTTAATTTTATTAAACTATGATCTCTGATTAAAATCTAATTTTTTGGAAGGACTTAAGAATTCATTGGGTAATTATTTAATTTCATCATAGATTTCCATATGTAAATTTATGGTAATTATAAGAAGATTATTTATACCATGAAAGCTATAATTTCTTCTTTTTCAATGGATTACCAGGGAAGATAAGACCAACATATTTACTTGGTTTAGCTTTCTTATTATAATTTTTTTCATTACATTATACTTATCGCACCATTTGATTATTTACATGGAATGAAGCAGCAGAAAACATATTTTTTGGAATAAAGTATGATGAAAGAATTTGATAAGACAATAGTTAGTAAAGGAAATGTATGATAAGGGAAAAATTTTTTGGCAACATATTAGAATGTCTTACAGAAGTCAAAAATGTTACAAGTATTACTGGGAAAATATATTTATTCCAATATAGGTGATTATTGTTTCTCCATGAAAAAGTGTTATTTATTATCGTAATAAGGGGAAGATAAGTACACAATTCATTAGATCAAATGAAATCATAGGGAAAATTTGATCAGTTTCTTACTAAGTGGCTTTCCCTCTATGTTTAACTCAGGTACACAACGTATATAATGTTTCAACGATAAGTAAATATGTGATAGATTCACAAAATGTGTTGGTTCCCTAAATAATTTTAGTTGGAATGGAATATTTCATATGTAGAACATATATTTCATAATATTGACTACATATATAATGTTTTGTGGAATATAATAATTCACTAGGTAAAGGTATTTTGGAAAACTCATATGGTTGAAGAGGCGACATGGGAATCTAATAATTATATGAGAGAAATATATCCCCACTGGTTTAATAAGTGAAAAAATTTCTATGATTAATTTTAAAAAATGGGGAAAGAATTTAAAAATTCTGTTGATGATTGAATAAATCATTGTCATGTTTTTATTCATCCTGTGAACATTATGTAATTTTTAAATCAAAAAAGAAATAGTTTTTAACAAAGCACTTTTATTATGAAGAGTTATTTAAAGTAAAATTCATACGTTTTACAATATGAATTATAAAAAATTAATAAAAATTTCTAATTCTATATTTAAAATTTTACTTTGGGAGAAATTCTAGGATTTATTTTAAAATATTATTATTTTCATTGAGTAGTGAAAAATCATGATTTTTTGGTAAAAAGGCCAATTTTTTAAAAAATATAATGTAACTATAATGTCAAAATATGTTTTAAATATTATTAAATTTACATAATAATTATTTGGTTATATTTATTATAGTTAATTATTTTTTAATCAGTATTATTTTTTGATTTTAGTATATGTTTATTTTTTGGTTTAAAAATGATATTTTTCTAAAAATTATTATAAAACTCACAATAATTATACATTTTAATTAATTAATATCAATCATAATTATTAATTTTTAAAATGAATTTTATAAATTATATTTGAATAAATATTAATTTACAATTAAACAATAATTATTATAAATCATATATTTATTATAGAATCATCTTTTTCTTCAAAAAATACACTTCTTGATATATCTATTTTTCATCACACCTGTGGGTTTAGTTTTACATTTAATTTTTCAAATTATGTGAGTTTAATTTGTTAATATTGATTCTATATATGGAATATTTGTAATATATATTAAAAAATAGTGTAAAAATAATATTTTAACCAAAAGAATAGTGTAAATTTTATAACATTATTACCATAGTAGTGGTAAAAATAAGTTTATCATGGGTTAAACTAAAATGAAAAGGGTTTAAAAGACCATAAAAAGGTTTAAATAAATTTTATGTCCATATTTCTATCTTATCATGTCTATGAATCTATAATTTTACATTTTAGGGCCTTTTTCATTTGAAAAATATCGGTACACCTTTTTTTCAAAAATTACAAGTGTGTCACTCACCTCAATTAAAAATATATTCCTCTCTCCTGTATTATTCATACTATAAATAAATTGTTATTTGAAAAATCTCATCTAAACTCACATACTAAATTAAATCATCTCATCCAAAAATCCTTCACATGGTTATAAATCCATTCTAGTAATAATTTATCTATACTGCTAAAGAGGTGGTATGAGAAGAGGTAAAATTTCTTACTATGACTTTTTTTATTTCTTCTACCAACTTATAAATATATTATTAGTTTATGAGTATATAATGACATTATTATCTCCCATATATTGAAATTATATTACTTTATGGGAATGGCCTATATCCATCTCCTCTTCCCTCAAATAGGAAATCATAGTGTTGCATGTGTGTACGACGGACTATCATCTCACTAACTAACGTGACAGATTTTCCATCAACACCTCTAATGGTTGGGAAATAGATGGATCTATATTATATATATATATATATATATAATTTAAATTATTATACCTTTTTATTTATTATGTCATATATATACATTTTTCAAAATCCTTTTCATATGGTTTAGGATAATGTATCTCATGTGTATAGTAGACTACTGCCTCACAAAGAGATATAATTTGTTTTAACTAAAGCTTTACATTGAATGAAATAAGAGTATTGTTAATGACTATATTTTATATAAACTAGTACTCCGCCTGTGAAAATTCATGAAACAATTCAATTTTCTTTTAAATCATATAGGTTTTCATCGTTCAAAAAATATTGTAATGTTAATAAATTCAATATAAATTTTAGAATAAAATGATGATTAATGGTAGATATTATTAGAATACTAGAAAAGGTAGTAATAAGAGATCATCTATATAATAGAAAACAATAAGGATAAATCTAAAGTAATGGAAATCTATTTTGAGGATGTAGAGTGAAATTAAAAGAATGACCAAACATTTCAAGAAACATTAAAAATTTATTTTTTACTGTGAAATAAAAAGTGTTGAGAACTAAAAGAGAAGACAATGGTTTTAATCATCAATATGAGAAATGATAAAATGAGAACGTTTAATAGAATATTATAAAAATGATATCAATAATACAATAAAAAATATAAATGTTTCTATTTTTATTATTGATTGAATGTCCATTGAAGTTATAGAATGAACCAATAACGGTGTCACCATGTACTGAACCTTCAACTTCAAATGATTCTACAACATTTTCTGATATACACAATAATTTTTTAAAAAACAATATTAGTGAATATTGAAATATGAAAATCTATTTTTTGAATGTTAACAAAAAAGAGATAATTCAAAACAATTACAATAAAAAAAAATTTGATAATATAAGGATGTGTTGAACAAAAGGTCGTGTTTGTTAAAAGTAGTAAATATGATATTATGTAGGTTTATTATAATACTTATTATTTATTTACTTTTTTATATATAAAAATAAAAATAATAAAATATTCATTATATTATTCTTAATGATTATAATTTTTCTATTGACATAACATTTTTTAATTAAATTTTAGGTTCGGTAAATAAATTTAGTAATCATTACTCCTCTAAAATTGACCATGTCAAACCTTCCAAGTTAAGCACTATTAATGTATTTGAAATTAAAAACAAAAAATATATAAAAGGATATTATAAATATTTTAAAATAATAAATATAAATTATCTATATTTTATATATTATAATCAATATTTTTTTAATATTGAAAATTACTCAATTAATTCAAAAAATTATGTCAAAACATAAATCATATTATTATAATTATTATAATCTACTTAAAAACTAAAAAAATATAAAAATAACGAACATTGCCAAAAATGATTATATACAACTATTTTTTCATAAATGATCCATTTTTAAATGAATAAGGGTACCAAATCATCCATGGAAATATAGATAACCAAACCTATAGTATAAAAAACATGGGGAAATCAATATGGTCTCCACTAATGGGTACATAGAAGCCAGCAGGCCGCCGATGATGGGCTAGTAGGGCATTTGATAAAATAATCATGTGAAATCTCCAAGCGATATACATCTCAGAAATAAAAAACCTCATGATCATGCAATTAAATGATGGAACTCATTGAGAAAAACCAATGTAGAAAAATTACACCAAAAACCAAAAACAAACACAAGAAACATTGCACCACCACCAGAGTCGAGAACCAGATCACCCAAAACCTAATCTCCATAATCAGAGATACATCTTCAATTCTCATCCAATCCCCAACGTCACAACATCCACCCCTTGGTAATCTGTTACTATGTTAGACACTACCAGAACCAGAGAAAACCATCAATTAACCCTAACTCAATGTTTCCTATAAGTAGACTAGAAACCCAGAAAAAATGAAATTGCTAAGCGGGCCTCCATTTTTTGTTTCCTGGTAGGGGATATAATTTCATGGGTTTATGGTAGTATTTCCCAAGCACCATCTTATCCAAAAGTATTATAATGGTTCGAATAAAATTTTAAAAACCATTATTTTTTCATTTTTCTAAATGTATGTAATGATTTTTGTAATAACTTTTCAGTAACTAAGTCTAATTACATCATGATGATAATAAATATGTATATACTCACTGTTTTTATGAGATCCTAGTGAGTAATTATAGTAAAAAGTAATTATTATTTTTTAATTACATTTCAATATTAAATCATTTAAATTAATAATGAGTGAATGAAATATTTTTATACAGTACACACCTATAAAGAAAAAATAATCATCTGCATGTTTTAACAATAATTGATTAATTATTTTTTGTAGTGGTGTTATAATAATATAAATACGGATGTTATAACTGAATGATTGTACAGTATTCTAGTATCAAAAAGCTGCAAAACCTCATTCCATATATTTCAAAATAAACAATTTCATTTTTTGGTTCTATCATTTAGAAAATGACTAAATCGTTATAATGCACAAATCACAATGGTTTTTATTATATTAATCAATAGAGCTTATTAACATCACTAATACCTAAATAAATAATTTATTATTCAAAAATCACATGAGCTTCATGAATTTATAGTAATCAATGCTGATATAAAGTAAACTAGGCATTATAGTGGAAATATATCAATAAAATACTATAAATTAAAGAATATATTTTTAGATATCTAATCAAACAATATAGAAAGTAAAACTACTCAATAACTTACCTGGTAATGTGAACTATCAACCAATTCAATAACTTTTGTTTAATGATGAAACATAGGGTCCCTCAAAGGTATGTTAGAGCCTGGGAAAAGACCTATATTGGAACATGCTAAAATGTAATATGTATGGTGAACACATCAATGAAAAATGAAAAATATGACTATATTCTAAAATGAATTTTAATTTTCTACTAAAATTATATAATTATCATTCCTTGGTGGAAACTTAGAATCAATATTTAAAATTTAATTTTTCTATTATAAAATGTATTTGGTGTAAAAAAATTAAATTGCAGTATTAAAATTTATGGAATTCTATTAAAATTAAAGGAGAATCCAATCGAGGAAGCAAGTGTACACATACTGACGAATTGATGATCAATGTGAAGAAAGGTTGGTGCAAAGTGAAGTTATTTGATTAAATTAGTTTATTCATGGTTAAGATCAATTCACTAAACTATTATGTAGAACACAAAAATATATTTCTATTTTTAGTAATATTTAAAACCAACGCATAGGGGTGGCTAGTTTGCAATAATTGACATGGTTAATACATGACATTATATTTTTCATCTAAATAATAACTATTGAAATAAAACATGGGTAAACTAGAATTCATTTAGTGGATATGAAATACATATTCCAAACTAAAAAGCTATAAAAACTATTGGAATAATATCTGGTTAAATTCGAATGTATTAAAAAGTGTGTAACAAAAAATAATTGTCGTTGCTTCTAATACAACAAAATAATTTCATCGTATTAAAAAATGTAATTCTCTTAGTTAAGAAATATCATTGGATATAAATCAATTAGTCATAGAATGGTGCACCTTTGTATCCCCCCTGTGTATCCCTTTAGTCTAAAGTTTAGCTCTCTTCATATTATTAGTAATCACTGGAAATCTCAAAAACTAATGAGTATAGTTCATTGAAATAAAAATTGATTGGAAATAAGAATGTAAAAAAACTAAGGTTGAGAAAAAGTATTATACATTGAAATGAAACGTGAACAGAAAATGAGTATGTTTTGTTTCACGGTCAATAGTAAGAAAGTATTGTATTTCAGGAATACATATTTATAGTATTGAAAAATTTACACTACACATATTGATAAAGTTTGTTACACTGTATTGAATTGTATTATATTCATCTGGATTCTCCTCAATTGAATTATACTCACAATGGATTCTACTCATATGGAATGTATATATGGATATCATAAATATGTATTTTGTTTAGAAAAATCATGCATTCATAAAAATTGATAATGAATTGGACTAAGTTACATTATAATGTGAAAAATTACCATCAAAATTTATAGAATGAAACATACATTTTTTGAAATGATTTATCAGTACTAATTGATTTAATAAAATAATTGAAATGAAAATTAGGACAGTGTCAATTATATTCGGATCCATTTTTTTCATATCCTGCTTATCAGGGTGCTTATCGTGTTTTCTATTATGTGCTACCAAATTCACTATTCATGTTAAATTTCAAGATTCATGTGTCTGTTAGAATAGTTATAAGATAAAATGTTTGAATTCAACACAAATAATAGAATGTAACAAAAAAGGAAGGCTGACTTGGTTCTAAATCTGTGATAATCGCATCACCTCTTCATTTAGAGCAGAAAAATAATTATTCATTACTCTAATTCTCATTATTGTTATGAAGCGAACCCATCATGTTTGTTCATTTGTAACCCAAAAATGATTCTTTATTTAACTACCAACCAATATTTAGTAAAAACATTCTAATATGTGGATCATTAACACCCGAAGTCATATATATATTGTTAGGAAAATAAAATACACATGGAGAGTGTTCTAGTTGTAGAGTGACTTTTGGAGTAGAGTAGGGAAAACCTAGGGTTTTGAAAAACCATCTAAGTAGGTATACTGAAAATTCATATATAAGAAAATAAAAACCCAAAAAATATTGTTAAATAACCAAAATAGATTAATATGCACAAATATTTTAAATTGTGAAAAAAATTATGCAAAAAAGAAACAGATTATTGAAAAGGTTCTCAAATGGACCATTATATGTTGTGAAACTAACCTTGAAAGGACCATTATAAATTCTAAAACTGATCATAGGACATATTTCCTTCATACCGGGAAATCCCCATACTTTCTAAAGAAAAAACAATCATAGTTTTTTAATTTAAACTCATTAATATACTATACATACTAAAAACATTCAGAATTTCCCAAAATTCCATTGGGCATCGACATAAGGCATGATTCTGAGATGAATGACTAGGCCTAATTGATTCTCCATCTTGACAAATCTGACCAATTGATATATCCCTATGAAATAGCACTGCATGAAACGAAAACAGACTCCAATTGAATCTAATATACATACGAAAAAATACATGAAACACTATTCTCATAGAATATGCAGCAGAATAATGTATCAACCAAATATTGATGTCAAGCAGAAAAATAATAAATGAAACATTATGAAAATGGAAATAGAAAAAATAGTGAGATTAAATTACCTCAAATATTTGATACCATTACACTGTAAATCATGATATGCTGATAAAGATACATGAATCAAAGTAGACATGTAAGGTCATTTAACACCATTTTCATAATCATGAAATGTAAAATAAAAGTACAGATTGAAAATAATATTAAAATTGGTATAACAAGCATCAAATAATCAATTAGTGAATAAATACTAGTAAAAATATTGAAATAAAAGTACTAGATTGGAAATAAATACAAGATATCAGAAATAAGGTTTAAAAAATTGAAACATAGTATACACATTTCAGAGGACTGGTGGAAGGGTTTAAAGAAAATACATATCAATTAAACAATGAAAATGGATGAAAAATAAGTGTTATCGAACATGGCCTAAAAAATAATTATAGAGAATAATAAAAATGTTTACTTATTCAGTTAAGATTTGATCACATTGATAATATGTCAGTATACTGACATCGTATTATATACCTTAACCATTCGGGTTCTATTGTCACATATGAGCGACTGAATGTCCTCTGAATCAACCAAATATAGTAATCTGATAAATGGAATGATTTAATTGACTAAAATGAAAAAAAAAATCCCAAAGGTATCAAGGTAAAAAAAAATCCCCTCTAACGTAAAAATTTTTATAAATTACATAGATAAACATTATCAGACAATAGACAATCCTAAATTATCAATCGGTAGTAAAATTATCTAATGCCTGTTTTTTTCTCCATTAGGCTACATTGATTACATGATGAAGTTTTTATTACAATGGGAACATTATAATTAGAAATATTCAGTGCCCAAAAAATAAAAACAAAAAATTTCTATTTTCATCATTTTGAAAGGAAAATATTAATTTCGGAAATAATTAATCAATTCTAAATCAACTTGAACATAAAAAAACAATAGAATCTTACTGATCTATGTTAAAAAACACATCAAGATAAAAATTATGGAAAGGGTGATAATCAGAACAAAAAACACAGTAGTAGAGTATTATAGTGAATGTGATCTTAGATGATAAACATCCATGGAAGAATATGCATTTATGGATGAAAATCGAATAAAATCACAATAAATTATTTATATTAAATAATTGCATGACCTATAGACATGGTGAATTTATTATTTGATGGATTTCAGTTGGATGTAATTGCTTATTAATGTCTAAAAAATACTTAAACCAAGACACATAATCTATTGCTACTTATATATGCAACCTAAATTGATGGGAATAAGAAAAAATCAATGGAAGAAAGAGTATCTCACATCAAAACAAAAAAAAAGAAATTGGTATGATTCTAAACATGAAAAAGGTATATTGTCACACAAATTGATTAAAAAATCCATAGTATAAAATATAACCCTGAGTAGAAGTTGAATAAAAACATGATAATAATAAGGCTCTCACATAATAGTCAAACAACAAACAATCTATAAATCTTGAACTCCAAACATGAAAAGGGAAGATTATTACACATATTTAAAACACATCATTGGTAAATATAAATTGGTTTATATTAACTAAGATAAAATGAAGGATAGTGTTTAGTTTTATGTAGATAATATTAATGTCTGATGAATTTATGGGTTACTATAGGGAAAACACCGGATAATTGTGGTAGAATGTGTCGACAGAACAAGGTATATCTCCAATGAAGCTACCGCACACAGAACGAAAACAAAATTAAGTAGAAGGGTGAAAATGTATACAAAATTTAGAGAACATACCTATTTCAGAGAAGTAGATCTGTAGGATTTCTGAATATGTTGTTGGTTATGGTAAAGGGGTTCACGAAGTGGTTGTCACGAGTCATCTTCTACGATTGGCAGTGGAGAATATATGGGAACCAAGTAGGCTTTAAGAGGTACATTGAAGGTGATAGTCGATAAAGGAGGTGAATATGAATGGAGTCGGGGAGACGATGTGATGTAAAGGAGTTTTAGAGTCAAGGTGATGGATTTCTATGAACGGAGACAGAGACGACAAGACGATGAGTGCCAGAGATACAGATGAAGACATAAATGAACATCTTGGAATGTAAGATACGGGGATCTAGATGGAGGTATATGAAGATTGAGTTCTTAGGTGGTAGAAAAGATGAGGACTGGAGGTTGGATTATGGGAGGAAGTCGGCCACCATAGGGCTTCAGGAATGAAAATCAAGGGCGGGAGGTGTCGAGAATAGAGGAAAGAATTGGAGAGAAATCCATATGAGTGTCGTGGAAGAATGTGGCGTTGACACGTTAGTAGGAAAATTTTCAACATTAGTAAATATATATATATTACCTATTTATGATTGTAATGAAATATATATAATTACTAAAATATATTATATCTTTTTCTTTCTTTCTCTGGATAATGAAAATGTCATTCGTGTATGTGTGGACCAACAACTTCACAAAGTGATGTGACTCAATTATCATTAAGAAACCAAATAGAATATATAAAAATATATTTAGAGAAAATTTGTTGTTTATATTATATTATGATAAATATGTAAATATAAAATATTGTTTACTTCAATTCTATATTGATCATTGAATAATTTAAATGTTACTCATGCGTACGTATGACTGACTATATATATGGTTGTAATGTAGTTCATTTCTCCTAGACATATATCATGATTGGTATTTAAAGTATAATTTATGTATTTAATGGATAATTACATCATTATTCTTATTATAGATATGTTAAAACAGTGACCACTTTTACCAAATATATCCTACCATTTTCATTTTTGACAAATAAACTATAAATGGTCAAAACATCTCAGGTAAAATTAATTTATTTTCTATTTTTTATGAAATGAAAATAAGTGAAATAAAAGGAATAATAAAATTTAAAAAGGATATTAAGAATGAAATGAATTATCATATGACTATTGTTTGGGAATATTAAAACCAAAAGTGATGAATCTGATTCAAGGTTAGGGATTTCGTCTCAATATCCTTTAATTGAAGAATATTTTTAGCTTATTCACTTATATTTTGTTATGAGGTGTATATAAATCCCCTTTTAAATGTTATATAATTTATTTATATATTATCATTTTATTTATTGTTTTGTTTAATTGTATTCATTCATGGGGCTTGTGATTCAAATATTTCCAATGTTATATTATACTTTTCTTCAAAACAAATTCTATTTTAATGGTTTCCTTCAAAACACTCTTTTTATTCCATTACAATATTTTTAAAATGATTTTATATAGGATATGAGAGTTTAATAATGGTAAATGTTTTCATCATTTATGTTTTTTCATAAAAAGGGATTCTTTTTATGGAATGAGTTCATTAGTTGAAAACAGCCAAAGGTACATTCTATATTAATGTTAAGAAGACACTGACGTTTCTATCACAATAACAACTATTTGATGTTTGGGTTGGTTTACATGTTCTCGTGTTTCATTCATATAAAAACCATCATTAAATTTTATGGTATTTTGGTTTTTAAAATTGGTTTCTTAAAAAGGGGTGTGTATTCTAACATATGAAATTGGTTTCTTATGAATAAGGAGATTATTTTATGAGTGTAATGTAGAAAATTTCATGCTTTTATGTGTTATGATTATGTTATGGTTATAGGAAGTTATTTATGTTAACCGGTAGTTATGTTATAAACCAAAGATGGGTGGTAACATTTTAAACAATAGAAGGATGGTACCATTATGGACCAAGGGCCCAAGGTACCAATATAAACAAAGGATGGGTGGGTTTGTGATAGCTCTCTAATGCCTTGGTTATGAAAGCTGACCTTATGTTTATAAAATTTCTAAGGGAGATATGGATAATAATGTCCCAATATACCTATAATATTTTCCAATTAATTATATTGTATTTAATTATATTCATTGAGTAATATGTGTGTCTCTTATTCATGTGAAAATTATTTATTTATTTCAATAAAATTACATTTATATAAAGTTAAAAAATTCAAGAGTTTTCATGCATTCACTAGAAAAAAATCTTTATTTATATCCATTACTATGATTTTTGTGATGTTCTCATATATTTTATACAAATTAAAGTGTTTAAGGATAGTAATGGGAAATGAATAATTTCGATTTAAAATTAAAGGATAATTTTCTAAAAAACAAATAATGTTTTATAAAAAAAGATGCATATTCTAGGAAAACATATACTGATCATAAGTGTCCACTTTTTATTATATCATTATGTTATATATGAGTTATAATCCAATTAAAAAATCTATAATTAAAAAAATATATTAAAATGTAAGAGACAAAATTCTATACATAAAACTTAATATTATGTAATATTTAAGGTTGGGTAGTCATAAGCATTGAGAATTTTGAGTGATTGAGAGAAATTATTTCTCTTCATTCAACAGGATATAATGTGGGATAGATAGTACGACCACTCAATGTTGTAAATAAAAAAAACTAGTGAACTTATTGAATTTGGTACATTATAACATCTCTAATATAGGTTTCATTGATAAATCTCAATGCATGTGAACCAAGTAAAAATGGTTTGTTTCTCTCTCTTTACATTGTTTATTTAATCATATTCATTATGAGGGAGAAAAATGTTCCTACTAATATTGAAACTTGATAGTTGGATAGATAATATTAACTAAATTTGATATACCCTAATTCTTTAACATGGATAAGATCAATAATAGGTATTATATTATAAGGTTTATGTTGGAAATAAATCTATATTATATTCCATTAATGTGATCTTAGTCCATTAAATTATTCCAATATTTAAAAAAAAAATTCAATTTTGAAATAATCAAAAGAAACACTATTTTTAATCATTGGGCATGGATGTCTACATGTTTTCCATACACATGACCTTGGAAATCATGAAAAGTGCATCATTATCAAAAAAAATGAATAAATGGGTCTATTTATTAATACCAAATGATTAAATGTATTAATGGGATCTCTTTTTAATACAACCTATATGAAGGTGTTTTCATGTGAGTCTTTATATTTCATGGGTGGAGAGTTCCTCAACATTAATGAAGAAGATTCCAAGGTATATGAAGCTAAACTTCCGGTTATATGGAAAAAGAATGAAAACATTAGGATGAAATCAAAGGAATTTGTCGATACACTCTTTGATCAGGTGACCGTAATTGTGGAGGACATGGAAAAAATAAAAAAAACCATTAATAATTTTAAAATTGTGAAGCAAAATATAAAAATATATCCAAAAAGACTATATTATATGTTCTTTTTTCATGAAGATAAAAATCCAAATGACGTTAAACTAGATAGTATTCATAATACTCTAGTTGTATATGAGATGATGAAAATTACAATGTTTACTTGAAAAAGAGAGTAATCATGAATTTGAATTGAATTAAATGATTAAAATCTAATTGAAATATGATCCTGATGTAGTGATGTAGTAATGCTCAGACCCTAGTTACCCAGAGTCGGTGTATTATTAAATAATAAAGTCATGATCCAAAAGATCTTGTCTCAAAAGACTGATTAGTTTAGTAGCCTTGGAAATACTAGATACATTCATAAGTTTTACATTACATTTTCAAATGAAAAACTACAACAACATAGTCTCTATAGTCCAGACTCATATCCCTTATACTATCCATGTAGGTCAGTCATAATATACTTCTTAGCATCCTGGGAAAAATAAAACATAGAATGGGGTGACCGCAGATGCTCGGTAAGGATAACAACATAGCGGAAACTTTCATAAAAAGAATAAACATTTCAGGAAATGTAAACTAAACAAAAATCCATTTAAACGTGAACTTCAAAATAATATGGAAAAGTTAAAATCAAATAATTCCATTTACTTATTCACATGGATACTTTACTAGTCAAATAATCACATTCTATATCAATAGCCACTTTCATTATGATGGATTGCATAATTCCAGACTTCATAACCACATAGTCAAGGACATGAACCATGAATACAAATAATATTTTTTCTAGGCCTTGTTCCAAGACACTAGTTTGTCTCATGAGACCTACCGATACATCAAGGAGGTATATCGGGCTCCACCCATTACTTACTAAGTCCAATGCATTCCTCATATGAAAATTTTTAAACATAACATAATCATTTGTATTAAAACTATCAAACAAAATGTCTATACATTATCCATAAAAATTGAATGGTATAAAAATAACACATCCACAGTCAAACATATCACAAAACCTTCAATATAATATGGATTTTTTGTATCCTAATAATTCAACTTCAACTAAGATCACAATCCATCAAAAGATGTTGACATAGATGAAATAAAAACTCTTTTTAGAAAAATATCTCTTTCTATTTTAAAATCATTTAAAAGTTATATAATTATAAAATAAAAAACTTATTTTGAAAATATTCTTATAATATTGTAATGAAAACTTTGACGATGTTATAATGGAGGAAAATAGCCACACCCACTGTATATCTCAAAAAACATTCTTACCATAATTTTGTCGAAAAGGTCATATGGTACCTTGTTTGGAAAATGATAGAAATATTCCTTTCTAACCATTTTATAAAAAGTATAAAAATGGTATAAATGACTTTAACCTATTTTCTAGTAAATAGTAAAAAAAGTTGGAACACATTTTTAAGAAACATGGATGTGGATGATAAAGAGGTCCCAGTGGATACTTATGTAAAAACAACCTCGGATAATAAAGAGATTATGAAATTAACTCTTACCTTTTACTTTTCCTTGGTTGAGGGTAGGTTAAACTCTAGTATAATGTTAAAATTATGGTTATTAAATTATAAAAGAATCATAAACATTAATATGATATCATATATGATATTTTAATATTTCTTTGTTAATGATATTTTAGTTGTATCATCATTTCGGGTGTTGACTGATTTGTTTTTCTTTATATGCTTAGTTATGTAATCCATGTGTGTTATGGATAGGATGTATTTGATTCATATACAGAATGATATTATTTTCATAAACATTATTTTTAAATATAAAATGAAAATTATTCTTGAATGATTATGATGGTGAATAAATCTCATCGCGTTCTTGGAGACGGTAATCCGAACATACGCATGAGCGACAATATTATTCTTTTGATATTAAATTCATCTATAATGGGTTGTTATATCATATTTAAAGAATCATTATCACATTATATTTATTATTTACATCATTTATACTCATTATTATACCCATCCAAATGATGAAGTGTTTGAATAACAAAATACACCACGATATGGAGACGGTAATCCGTACGTACGCACATATGGTGACTTTGTCATTTATAGGATGGATAGAATAATGGATATGGCTGTAAAATTATTATAATAACATCAAATTATATATAAGATACTAGATTTACTATTTTTGAATAGAAACAACAAATAAAGAGGAAGTTGAAGAAGAAAAAAACTTGAAAGAGGTGATGAAATATTTACCTCTTCTTCGGGTTCTTCCTTTTTATTTGATCAAAAGGGCTCCTTAGGATGGCTTTCTGACTAAAGGAAGGCCTATAGTATTAGGTGAGAATAGTTGAGAGTATATTTGGTCAGGGTTTAGATGAGCTAAATGGCTTTGATGGTGTGAATTTGAGAGAAGGGGAGGTTCCCTTTTATAAGAGAGGTGAGGGCCACTTAAGGAAAAGCTTAAAATATAATTTTACAATAAAATCATTTTCTATTTATAATGGCTAAAAAACGAATGATTTAAACTCTAATGTGGGGATGGGTTGAAATCCTCTCAACCAAAAGGTTTTAGACAGGATTTGTTCACAAATTAATCTTATCATTTAGATTTTAATTTTAGTTAAATAGTTTGACATTTACATTGTCTATTTGTATTTTTATATTATATGGTTAATAAACATCCTACAAACATCCAAGTGAACCTCAAGTTGTTCATTAATTAAATATATAATATTATTTAAGTCCTTTGGCCAAACCGTAGATTTTAGGAATAGAATACCAATTAATAGTATAATATTTGTTTTAAAAACTCTTTTATGTCAATTGTGACATAATTTGATATTTTGTTTTTATTAAATTCATAACAGCATTATTACATAAAAAACAACTAATTTAATCAACCATAAAATGTTTTATTTAACTATAAAATTAATGGAATTAATTAAAACTATCAAATTAGTTTTATTTGGATATTTATAATATCAATTATTTTAATCATTAATTAATAAGGTAATTACTGCTTCATCATTTTCTAACAAATAAATTTAATTATTTAATGTCTAAAAATTATAAATAAAAGACCATTATGTAGAAAATATTTTTATCTTTAAAATTAATATTTATAGTAGACTATATCTATAAGGCCCCGGCCTTAAACCTTACTTAATCTTGAGTTATTACAAGATTACACATTGAGGATCTTTTCAGGTTTAGAGTTTTAGAGAATTAGGACATAACTATTACATCTCAAAAGATTACAAAGTAGTCTCTTATACTAAATTTCCATAAAATAAAAACTCTTAAAAATAAACATGTATAGTTCCATGTTTTAGGTAGCATGACTTTCCCTTGGTCCCATCCTTGACCCTATTCCACGCAAGTCCTGTGAAAAACATTTCAAAAACTTGGGATGAGCATTAGAAGCTTAGTAAGGGATACACAAAGAATGAAAACTGTTAGTTTTTCAAAACAACAAGTAAACCATGAATACTTTAACAATGTAATACTTTTCACCTTCATGAATTAGTAAAAACTCTTCACTGAAAAAAAAAGCATCATTACTTACCTTTTTGTAACCAAAGGATTACCATAAAACCCATATAAAGAACACATAACATATATAAAGGTAACTTGGGACATAAACATACTTAAGTGGAATAACCATACGGTCGACTTCCACACATATCACTTAATGGAATAGCCATACGGCCAATTTCCATACATACTTAATGGAATAGCCATACGGCCGACTTCCATACCCAATGCATTAGAGGTTATAACGTAACCACCCGTCCTATTATTCACGGAACCACCCATCATAATGTCCAAGTACCATTATTACACATAAATATGGAAAATATAAACATTTCTATAACAATATTTCATTTGCAATCACAATAAATAATTCCCAGATATTGAATTAATCAATCCATTATCAAAAACCATTTAAAAGAGATTTTTGAATCAAAGTGTCCCATAACACTTTGAAGCTTTTAATGGAATTATAATTTTAAAACATTAATGTCCATATAAATAAATAATAAAAACCATTTTGAAAACATGGACATTAAATATAAAGATTTAGAATAATAAATCTTTGAAACATTTAAAATGATATTTTTGTTAAAGAGTTTTTAACAAAATGAGAGACTCTTGAATACAAATAATAGCGGAATAACATTTAAACTAAACTTTATAATATCATGAGAATAAAAGTATTCAGGATATAATATGTCAAAGGACAGTATACACACCATATAAGAGTGAATTGGTGCATAACAACAATGAAGTCTCAAAAGAAATGTAAAATGAGATGAAATCCATTATAAAGAAGGTATCCTTAAATTAAGGATAAATCAATCTCATAATTATGTGTGGCAAATATAAATACACCCAATATAAGTGGATATTAAGTGTAAAACAATCAAAGTTTATTCACACATATTCAAAGGATGACATATTCAATAACTACATGTTGAACCCAAAGAAATCGAAATTGGGTTAAGAAGTTCCCTTGACAGCCTAACGGCGTCACATCAAAATGAGTTGATGAGAGATAAAAAAAACTATCTCATCACTTGGACATAAAATTTACATCAATAAGGATATATGAGAATATATCCCAACATAACAATATGTACATTAAAAGACCCAACAAAAGAAGTCTTTTTTAAAAAAAAAAGAGGAGGGTGAAAGGTTCCCTTACCGACTTGGGTATCTTTCAAAACATACACCCCATGAAAGAAGGACAATAGATCATTGATGTAAATACTCATAAACGAAAGTATATTACACAAAGAGTAGAATAATTTATAGTACATACACCACTCAATGGAATTTGTGGCAAATGTAGCATAAATCTCACGGGAATAAAAGTGAGATGAAAAATCCCTTACGAAAATTTGGCAGCCTAACGGCGCCACTCAAAACTTCCAAAATGGATTGATGAGAGGAAATAGGGTATCTCATCATATGAACATAATAATTAAATTAGGATTAATATAAAATAACATCCCAATCATAAGAAATATGAGCTTAAAAGGAATGACATAAAAGAGTGTACATAAAAAGAAAGAGAGGTGTAGGATCCCTTACCTTGGGTCCGACTTGACTCGATCGTTCTTTAACGTCCTGAATAATAAACTTGAGTTAATTTCTACTTCCTTAAGAACCTTTTTCAATTTAACTATTCCTTTTATATTAATTATTGACATGTTATAAACATTATGTAATCATTTAAGTTAATAATGTTCATTTTGTCGGCATTTGGTTCTTAAGTCGAAAGTGGACTTCTTACAATTACATGTTGTTCGTGTGGTCAAAGGTTATTTATATCCATAATGACATTCCTGATTTTTATATCATATATATTATATATATCCAGTATATACATGTATTTATAATATTACATTATCATTTAGAGGTAAGAAATGAAATGCACCGTTCATGGAGACGGTAAGCCGTACGTACGCATGAACGCTACTTTTATTTCTTTGTCATATTAATGGAATTAAAACTAAATGAGAGTTATGTATATTTTAATTCCAGAATTATATTCATCATTTAGATATATCATTCATTATATATATCAATTATATACATGTACTTTTAATAGTACATTACATTTGGGGATAAGAAATGAAATGCACCGTTCATGGAGACGGTAAGCCGTACGTACGCATGAACGCTACTTTCATTTCTATCTCATACTTTAATGGAAAGAAATAATAATTATATAGAGGTATATAATAATTCCATTATAAAATCATATATGATAACATTAAATCCATCCTTTATACGTCCCACGTATGGCATTAACGAATCACATCACTTTGAGGGGGCGGTAGTCCGCACTTCCTAAAATGAAGATATCGCGTATACCAATAATGGAAGCCATAAAGGTAAGACACAAATGAAAAATACAGAAGCATAAGTAAAACATAAACATATAATATATCATATATGAATATGGTGACATCTTAATGTCCACCTTTGAAGGTGTTAAGAGAATGTTGAACAATCATCGTTCCGGGAGGCAGAAATTCGCCATCCATGGAAACCGTATGTTCTTTAACCATTTAATGTAGTTGTGTGAGAGTGTAGCTCGAATAAATCTTATAAAAACATCCTAGTATATTGAAGATACTGGTTTTGTTACAAAATAAAAAAATAAAAAGAGTTTAGGGGGTTGGAGAAGCAAAATAAAACAAATGAACATGAGAGAATGAATTACCTTTAAAAGTTTAACTCCTTTTGATTTGAGCCTAAAGGCTTCCTCTGAAAGGATTCTGCCCAAAGGGAATCCTCTAGGATGAGGAGAGGGATGTGGAGAGAGTAAATGGGCAGGGGTTGGCCGAGCCAAAGGCTTGAGGAGTGTGTGAAAAGAGGTAGAGGTGGGGGCCTTTTATAAGAGGAGAGGAGGGGCACTTTTGGAAAGTAAGGAAATATTACTTTATTTGAAAATGTGTTTCGGTTTTAAAAGGTCCCACATTGATATAATTAGTGGATAAGGTTATAAAGGTTAGAAATAAACCCATCCAATAAGTTTTGGAAATGTGTAGTTCATAGATTTTACATTATCTTTCCATTTTATTTTAATCGTTAAATAATGATGTCAACACTGCGTTATTATGATGTCATAAATAATTTAATTTATTTAATGTCTAAAAATTATAAAAAAATTACTATGATGTAGGAAATCTTTTTAGATTTCCAATTACTATTTATAATCAAAAATATGACTTACATAACCCCACTTAAAAATTGTTTTAGTAAAACATATCATGTTTGTGTCATTTTTAATTTTAACATTAAATAAAAATATATTATTGTCATTTTCCAACTAAAGTGGCTCCATGGGGTCCCCAAGTTGGCCCATGGCTTGTCTTGGTCGGCCATGACTCACCCAATAGGTGTAGGACAAGTTTCATGGTGTTTTCACATTCTTATAATATCATTTTTACCTTAAACTACACTAATTACCACTAATCGCGATTAAAAACTTAATAAGTTACTATTCACCAAAAAATTATTTTTATCCCATTGAACCACATTTTACTTCTTAATGACAACCATGTATGTCGGATTTTTGAAATTCCAAACAAAAAGATGGCAAAATTCCATTTAAACAGAAAAATCAGTTTCTATAAGTACCACTTAGTGGTTTCACTATTCATCAAAAATTGAAGTTTTTTAGAAAAAATCCCAAAAATTCACCCTAAGCTATATTTGATATTCTGAATTCAAAAATGAAGTCCGTTTTACAAAATTCAAAACATATAAGTCACGTTAATTAATTTAATAATTAATTTCCGCTGTCATGACAAATAGCGTGTTTTTATGAAACAATAAGTATCAAAAGATTGACACTAGTTTAAGTCCGATTTCAAAGTGAAATTATTTCCAACGACCACTATTGGATTTAATGGTAAAAATATTTTCTAATTTCACTTTAAAACCAATTAAAAATATTATCTAATCATATAAATAAATTATATTAAAAAGAGGTTTTGAATTAAAACACAACATTTTACACTATTCATTAAAAAAATGATCTTTATCGAAAAAATACCAAAAAATTACACAAAGTAAAATTTGATGTCCCGATTCTTAATAAGAGTTTTATTTGGTCCAAAAGAATGTATGAGAGTGATCAAAACTATATTTAATGACAGTTCTCCATTAAAAGGCGATAAGTGAACCTTTAGGGAAAACTAGGGCATATACGCCTAAAATTGAATTCTTTCCATATTTTAAGCCTTTTCTTTTATTGTATAAATGTAAAAACATTTAAAAACATATATAATCATATTTTAGTTATTTCTATCCATTCCCGCCATTACAACGGCTACATGTTAACTACCATTTAAAATAATTTTATTTTATCATTAGAGTGCAACGTAAGATTCCCAAGAAACTCGTTGTTGCGTGTTGGGTACGCCATCTAGCATAGAGTCCCCTTTAAAGTCATATTAATACTTTATTAGCAAATATGGATAAATATGAAAATGTCATATTCTTTATTTACCTGGGGTGTTACATCCTTCCCCCCTTTTGGGAATTGCGTCCTCGTAATTTTTAAAATTGGGCTTGGAAACATCCTTGAAAGTCCCACATCGGAACAAGAGTCAGTAAAACAATCACTTTAAAAAAAATAAAGATAAGTACAGAGGTCACCCGAGTTAACCCATACTAGGATTCCATATAGGAAAACATGGACATGGAGGAGAAAACATAGGGTCATGTTCTGATGGATAGTGATAGAAAACATGTTTAGGAGAATGTTAACAATAAGAAAATCACAAACTTGTGATGGGTTAAACGGTATTTGATTCCCCAGTAGGAAAAGTTAATAGAAAACATTTTTGTTTTAAGTTACTTTTTATTGAGGAATGTATTCATAAGGAAACATAATCACTTATCATGTTTACTTTCAACTTTTACTATATTCCTTAATCAAACTCATATTTTTTTCCAAAAGACGAGTATTTAGGGAGACTTGTTTGCATTAAGAGTACTATAATCAGCTTCTAGAGAATCACCTAATCCACAAAAGAGAACTATATACATCCCATGTCTTTAGGCTTTAACCAAAACCAAAACCAAAAAGGTTAGTACAAGGTCAGATAATCCAGAAAAGGATAACCCATTAAAAAGAAAATCCATGCTTAATCTCCAAAATTTGTCCAACAAAACCCAAAGTTCAAAGAGGACCATTAGATAAACTATTTGTCCATAACATTCTTCAAAGTAAACCAATCTAAGATTTAAACCCAAATGTTTGAAGGATTTAGTCACATAGTTTTCCAAGTTAAATCGTAACACTTATCTCCAAAAAACATCAATCGCTCCTAAAGTCTCGCATTGAAAAGTAATTATCCTAATCACAAATCCTCCATGATAGGATAATAATTTTCATAAATAACCCAAAATCAACTTACTCTTAATTCATAAAATCATATAACTAAAAAGAATCAGTCAAACTAACAAGGGACTTCACGTAGTCCAGTGGTAGGCGATAAATACCAGTCGCACTTTGGTTGTGGGTTCGATTCCCGTAGCTTTGTCCGACGCGACGGGTAGTCATACGGTCTACGTGTTGTCCTTTTTCCAAAACTATATATTTCTCAAATCATTCCCCAAAAAGGGATAAAATCTTCAAAGATGATCATAAAATATTTTAACCTCAAGTTTATCTCATTCCTTTCATTTTCCATCATAACATATAATAACCCATAATTACCTCAAAAGTAAGGATCATATAAACCCTAATGGTTACCTTAATAATTATTACCTGAATTTCCACATCGAGTTGGCCATCTTGTACATGATGCATTAGATAACTCACCAAGGTTGAAGTGGTTGATCATGACTCCTTGATAGTTGGTTTAGAACAACCATGAGATTCCTCATTGAATCCCCCATCTCATCCAGTCTCTTAATCAGAGAACCACCACAGTTTCCTTCAAACCCATTGTCACTTTGGTGCCTGCTAGATCCAGCCATTTACTAAAACCAAAAAGGTCAGTGTGAGTATATCAACATAACCATCATGTACTAATGATGAAGATAAACACTAAGATATACTTACTCATTCACTTTATCTAAAAATAGGACTCTTTCTGAAATCCTAACCATTATGGTAATGTCACTTATGCTTAGAGAATACCCTAACCTCTAAAGTTATCTAAACCGACCTCTGATACCAACTATAAGGCCCCGGACATAAACCTTACTTAATCTTGAGTTATTACAAGATTACACATTGAGGATCTTTTCAGGTTTAGAGTTTTAGAGAATTAGGACATAACTATTACATCTCAAAATATTACAAAGTAGTCTCTTCTACTAAATTTCCATAAAATAAAAACTCTTAAAAAGAAACATGTATAGTTCCATGTTTTAGGTAGCATGACTTTCCCTTGGTCCCATCCTTGACCCTATTCCACGCTAAGTCCTGTGAAAAACATTTCAAAAACTTGGGATGAGCATTAGAAGCTCAGTAAGGGATACGCAAAGAATGAAAACTGTTAGTTTTTCAAAACAACAAGTAAACCATGAATACTTTATCAATGTAATACTTTTCACCTTCATGAAGTAGTAAAAACTCTTCACTGAAAAAAAAAAGCATCATTACTTACCTTTTTGTAACCAAAGGATTGCCATAAAACCCATATAAAGAACACATAACATATATAAAGGTAACTTGGGACATAAACATACTTAAGTGGAATAACCATACGGTCGACTTCCACACATATCACTTAATGGAATAGCCATACGGCCAATTTCCATACATACTTAATGGAATAGTCATACGGCCGACTTCCATACCCAATGCATTGGAGGTTATAATGTAACCACCCGTCCTAGTATTCACGGAACCACCCGTTATAATGTCCAAGTACCATTTTTACACATAAATATGGAAAATATAAACATTTCAATAACAATATTTCATTTTCAATCACAATAAATAATTCCCAGATATTGAATTAATCAATCCATTATCAAAAACCATTTAAAAGAGATTTTTGAATCAAAGTGTCCCATAACACTTTGAAGCTTTTAATGGAATTATAATTTTAAAACATTAATGTCCATATAAATAAATACTGAAAACCATTTTGAAAACATGGACATTCAAGATAAAGATTTAGAATAATAAATCTTTGAAACATTTAAAATGATATTTTTGTTAAAGAGTTTTTAACAAAATGAGAGACTCTTGAATACAAATAATAGCGGAATAACATTTAAACTAAACTTTATAATATCATGAGAATAAAAGGATTCAGGATATAATATGTCAAAGGACAGTATACACACCATATAAGAGTGAATTGGTGCATAACAACAATGAAGTCTCAAAAGAAATGTAAAATGAGATGAAATCCATTATAAAGAAGGTATCCTTAAATTAAGGATAAATCAATCTCATAATTATGTGTAACAAATATAAATACACCCAATATAAGTGGATATTAATTGTAAAATAATCAAAGGTTATTCACACATATTGAAAGGATGACATATTCAATAACTACATGTTGAACCCAAAGAAATCGAAATTGGGTTAAGAAGTTCCCTTGACAGCCTAACGGCGTCACATCAAAATGAGTTGATGAGAGATAAAAAAACTATCTCATCACATGGAATTAAAATTTACATCAATAAGGATATATGAGAACATATCCCAACATAACAATTTGTACATTAAAAGACCCAACAAAAGAAGTCTTTTTTAAAAAAAAAGAGGAGGGTGAAAGGTTCCCTTACCGACTTGGGTATCTTTCAAAACATACACCCCATGAAAGAAGGACAATAGATAATTGATGTAAATACTCATAAATGAAAGTATATTACACAAAGAGTAGAATAATGGACAGTACATACACCACTCAATGGAATTTGTGGAAAATGTAGCATAAATCTCACGGGAATAAAAGTGAGATGAAAAATCCCTTACGAAAATTTGGCAGCCTAACGGCGCCACTCAAAACTTCCAAAATGGATTGATGAGAGGAAATAGGGTCTCTCATCATATTAACATAATAATTACAGTATTATTAATATAAAAGAACATCCCAATCATAGGAAATATGAGCATAAAAGTAATGACATAAAAGAGTGTACTTAAAAAGAAAGAGAGGTGTAGGATCCCTTACCTCGGGTCCGACTTTACTCGATCGTTCTTTAACGTCCTGAATAATAAACTTGAGTTAATTTATACTTCCTTAAGAACCTTTTTCAAGTTCATTATTCCTTTTATATCAATTATTGACATGTTATAAACATTATGTAATCATTTAAGTTAATAATGTTCATTTTGTCGGCATTTGGTTCTTAAGTCGAAAGTGGACTTCTTACAATTACATGTTGTTCGTGTGGTCAAAGGTTATTTATATCCAGAATGAAATTCCTGATTTGGATATCATATATATTATATATATCCCGAATATACATGTATTTATAATATTACATAATCATTTAGAGGTAAGAAATGAAATGCACCGTTCATGGAGACGGTAAGCCGTACGTACGCATGAACGCTACTTTCATTTCTTTGTCATATTAATGGAATTAAAACTAAATGAGAGGTATGTATATTTTAATTCCAGAATTATATTCATCATTTAGATATATCATTCATTATATATATCAATTATATACATGTACTTTTAATAGTACATTACATTTGGGGATAAGAAATAAAATGCACCGTTCATGGAGACGGTAAGCCGTACGTACGCATGAACGCTACTTTCATTTCTATCTCATACTTTAATGGAAAGAAATAATAATGATATAGAGGTATATAATAATTCCAGTATAACATCATATATAATAACATTAAATCCATCCTTTATACGTCCCACGTATGGCATTAACGAATCACATCACTTTGAGGGGGCGGTAGTCCGCACTTCCTAAAATGAAGATATCGCGTATACCCATAATAGAAGCCATAAAGGTAAGACACAAATGAAAAATACAAAAGCATAAGTAAAACATAAACATATAATATATCATATATGAATATAGTGACATCTTAATGGCCACCTTTGAAGGTGTTAAGAGAATGTTGAACAATCATCGTTCCGGGAGGGAGAAATTCGCCATCCATGGAAACCATATGTTCTTTAACCATTTGATGTATTTGTGTGAGAGTGTAGCTCGAATAAATCTTATAAAAACATCCTAGTATATTGAAGATACTGGTTTTGTTACAAAATAAATAAATAAAAAGATTTTAGGGGGTTGGAGAAGCAAAATAAAACAAATGAACATGAGAGAATGAATTACCTTTAAAAGTTTAACTCCTTTTGATTTGAGCCTAAAGGCTTCCTGTGAAAGGATTCTGCCCAACAGGAATCCTCTAGGATGAGGAGAGGGATGTGGAGAGAGTAAATGGGCAGGTTTGGCCAAGCCAAAGGCTTGAGGAGTGTGTGAAAAGAGGTAGAGGTGGGGGCCTTTTATAAGAGGAGAGGAGGGGCACTTTTGGAAAGTAAGGAAATATTACTTTATTTGAAAATGTGTTTCGGTTTTAAAAGGTCCCACATTGATATAATTCGTGGATAAGGTTATAAAGGTTAGAAATACACCCATCCAATAAGTTTTGGACATGTGTAGTTCATATATATTACATTATCTTTCCATTTTATTTTAATCGTTAAATAATGATGTCATCACTGCATCATTATGATGTCATAAATGATTTAATTTATTTAATGTCTAAAAATTATAAAAAAATTACTATGATGTAGGAAATCTTTTTAGATTTCCAATTAATATTTATAATCAAAAATATGACTTGTATAACCCCACTTAAAAATTGTTTTAGTAAAACATATCATGTTTGTGTCATTTTTAATTTTAACATTAAATAAAAATATATTATTGTCATTTTCCCAATAAAGTGGCTCCATGGGGTCCCCAAGTTGGCCCATGGCTTGTATTGGTCGGCCAGGACTCACCCAATAGGGGTAGGACAAGTGTCATGGTGTTTTCACATTCTTATAATATCATTTTTACCTTAAACTACACTAATTACCACTAATCGCGATTAAAAACTTAATAAGTTACTATTCACCAAAAAATTATTTTTATCCCATTGAACCACATTTTACTTCTTAATGACAACCATGTATGTTGGATTTTTGAAATTCAAAACACAAAGATGGCAAAATTCCATTTAAACGGAAAAATCATTTTTTATAAGTACCACTTAGTGGTTTCACTATTCATCAAAAAATGAAGTTTTTTAGAAAAAATCCCAAAAATTCACCCTAAGCTATATTTGATATTCTGAATTCAAAAATGAAGTCCGTTTTACAAAATTCAAAACATATAAGTCACGTTAATTAATTTAATAATTAATTCCCGCTGTCATGACAAATAGCGTGTTTTTATGAAACAATATGTATCAAAAGATTGACACTAGTTTAAGTCCGATTTCAAAGTGAAATTAATTCCAACGACCACTATTGGATTTAATGGTAAAAATATTTTCTAATTTCACTTTAAAACCAATTCAAAATATTATCTAATCATATAAATATATTATATTAAAAAGAGGTTTTGAATTAAAACACAACATTTTACACTATTCATTAAAAAATGAACTTTATCAGAAAAATACCAAAAAATTACACAAAGTAAAATTTGATGTCCCGATTCTTAATAAGAGTTTTATTTAGTCCAAAAGAATGTATAAGAGTGATCAAAACTATATTTAATGACAGTTCACCATTAAAAGGCGATAAGTGAACCTTTAGGGAAAACTAGGGCATATATGCCTAAAATTGAATTCATTCCGTATTTTAAGCCTTTATCTTTTATTGTATAAATGTAAAAACATTTAAAAACATATATAATCATATTTTAGTTATTTATATCCATTCCCACCATTACAACGGCTACATGTTAACTACCATTTAAAATAATATTATTTTATCATTAGAGTGCAACGTAAGATTCCCAAGAAACTCGTTGTTGCGTGTTGGGTACGCCATTGAGCATAGAGTCCCCTTTAAAGTCATATTAATAATTTATTAACAAATATGGATAAATATGAAAATGTCATATTCTTTATTTACCTTGGGTGTTACAATATCTTAAGTATAACCCTATATAAAAAATGGATTATTTATTAAAATTTAATTTTAACTCTTTTAACGCTTCTTTAAATAAAACAAAAAAAAATGTCCTAATCTAATCCAATTGGACCAAAATAGATCATATATTTTTCCTAAGGTTTTTTCCGGTTTAATTACACTTATCAAATAGAATTAGTGCATGTGTCAGGGTAATTATGATATCATTTTTACCTTTAATTGCCTTATTTACTTTTAACCGTGGTAAATAAAAGTAAAACGTTACAGTTAACCAAAAATTATTTTCAGCTTATTAAACCACAAATTATTTAAATATATTAACCATGACTCTTTTATTTTTGAAATTTAACTCAATGAAGTGGTAAAAGTACGTTTTATACAAATTTGCAAATGCTTCTAGGAGGTGGGTAAAAGATAGTAAATAGTTCAACAAAATTTTATATATCTAAACTTATTATAAAATGACTCCAATGAGTTAAAATAAAAATATATATGTATTATGTATATATTTTGACCTAAAATAAATTAAAATAAAATAAATAATTATTTAAATAAAAATTTTCTTTTAACTAATAACGTAGTGTTTTTTCACTATTCATCAAAACTTTTATGTTTTCAGATAAATACCAAAAATTCACCCTAAGATAATTTCAATATTCCGAATCCAAAAATGAGTCCATTTTGAAAGATAAAATATATATAATTTCAAAATGTGGGTATTACTATTCATAATGGCTAGTTTGATTGGTCGTAGTGGGTATTACTCCTTTGGTTATGTATATAATCTGCTACATGGCTTGCTAACCTTGTAAAGTTAGCCTCATATTTTACGACATTCTCATCCTCTTTTTGTCTCATACTCAGCAATTGTTTTTCCATATCCTCTCAATGGTCACATAGAAATTATTTTTATAATCAAATCTCTTTAAACTCCCTCTATTCCATATTTTAAACTTTGTCATCTTCATTTGTGTTTTGAACCAATGGCCACCATTGATCTGCATCTCTCGTGAGGTGATAAACTGCCATGAAAACTTTTTCACTTTCGCTACTCCACAAAGAATGAAATATTTTCTCTAAGGAATTTATCCATTTCTGATCTACTAATGGATTTGTACTCCCATTTAATGTTGGTGGTTGTTTCCTCATGAAGCGGTCTAACATTGATTCTCTATTTTGTGGATCTGGGTGTTCCATACGGGTAAGGTTATTATTCATAACCTGAGTGAGTTGTCTCAGTATGGTGTTAAGCTAATCAGCACCAGTTGCTTCACCAGCTCTATGATAATTATCTTGAGTATGATGGAAATCCCTACATGGTGTACGTGTGTTGATACAGTTTCCATTCCTTCCACTTGTAACCATGTCTAAATAAATTCATACACTAGATTATTTTATGAATCGCAATACAAAATTCCTAACATGTCAAACACTTACCATAAATTGAACAGTTTATGCATATAATCGATAATCATAAAAAAAATATTTGAGGAATTATATACTCATAAACCCTTCATAATGGTTTGTAATGAAAATTATAATTATACTAATCATATCTCTTGGGAGTGTCGTAACCAAGAGTACAGCAAGGCCCTGTTGGGCGGAGAAGTGATGGCAAGAGGGGGGTGAATTGCCTTTTAAAATATAATTAACAATTTAAAATCAAAGTAAAAGTGCAGCGGAAATAAAAGAGGCAAGACATGAAACTTGATAACAGAGTTCGGCTTAAACCCAAGCCTACGTCTCCGCTCCCAACTCAACTGTTGAGAGATTTACTACCGCTTGCTTTTTAATGGTTTTAGCAAGAAACCCACTAGACTTTAAGGTTAGTCTAGAACCTATTACAGCTTGCTTTTAATGGTTGAGCAAGAACCCACTTGCTTTCAATGGTTGAGCAAGAACCCACTAGCCTTCTTACAGGTGAAGGCTAGCTCACCTTTGATTCAAGCCTTTTAAAAGGGAAGGCTTGACTAACCTCTTCACACCTTGAAGGTGGTGTGAAAACCCAAGAGAGATGATGAGAGAAATGAGGGGTTTGTAGGCACCAACCCAAATTGAAGCTCAAAATAATAAAACAATGAAAAACCGTAATGGGAGAAGCCTTGGGTGCCAAAGGATTGATGGAGTTGATGAAGAGTGCTCCCAAGCTTCTTTGGTGGTGCTCCTTGGATGTGGAAGTGAGTTGGAGAAATTGGGGGTTCCTTGGAGGAATGCGCCGGAGGTTCGCCAAATGATCAAAAATGTGTCCCGTGGGCTTCCTTGAGTTTTCGGGGCTTCCTAGTCCTTTATTTATAGAGGGGGAACCCTCAAATGGCCTTTGGGGGTCTTCGGAGCCGTTGGAGAGGCCTTCGGAGCCGTTGGGGGTCAAGTGGACAAGCCTGGTCAAAGCCCAACGGCTAGTTTGACTAGCTCCACCGACTGACCGGTGCTTGGCCACCGGTTGGCCGGTGCTTTGAAAAAGGGAGAGGGCTCGGGCTCAGGCACCACTGGCTGGCCGGTGAGGAGGCCGCCGGTTGGCCGGTGCTGAGGCAGTGGCTGACACTATTCTGTCTGGGTTCCACCGGCTGGCCGGTGGTGGGACACCGATTGGCCGGTGGTCTGGACAGAGGGATGCCTTCTGTCCAGGCCTCCATCGGCTGGCCGGTGGTCTTCCACCGGTTGGCCGGTGGACTGAAAATCAGTCCACTTTTGGATTCTTGCTTTCTTGTCCCAATTCCTTGGCAACCTGAAATCATGCCTATCATCCAAAAACACTTAAAACAATATTAGATAAAGAAGAGAGTGATTGTGATCATGAAAATTAAACCTCGAGGGGTACGAGAGGTACAACAATCTCCCCCTATTTTGATGATCACAATCACCAAAACAAGCAATGTAAAATATTGAAATGAGAGGCATTCTTTAAAGGATAAAATTAAAAGAAGAAAAGCATGAGAGAATGATTTCTCCCCCAATCAACCAAGAATTTCTCCCCCTTTGTGATTATCAAAATAGCACGGGGCATAAGACTTGATTGAGGGAAAGAGTTGAAAAACAAGATAGAGATTTTTAAACCAATTGAAATTTTTGAAATTTGAATTGAAAGTTTTGAATTGAAAATTTTGAATTGAGAATTTTGAAAGTTTTGAATCGAAAATTTTGAAATGAAAGTTTTGAAAAGACTTAAACAATCCTAACTCCCCCTAAATAAAAACAAAAAATCACAGGGGAGAGTATTTTGGAACCGAGACAAATTTTGGTCCGGAGAGACTCGCTAAAAGGGATTTTTCAATCCATACTTGTCTAGTGGCGGGTCTTATACTATAAAATTCATCATTAAAGAAAATAGTTTTGGGCCTTCCATACCGGGCATTTTTGCAATTGCACTCATAAATTAAGTGCCCGGTTTTTTTGCAATAATTAAAAAATTTATTTTTAGAGCTCCCCCTTACAAAAATAGTTGGAGCATGGGAAGAGGAAGCTTGCTTGGAATAGCCAAGCCCTTCGGTGGTTCTAGATATGCGTTGGGAACCAAGCAATTTGGTCAAATTTTGTTCACCTTGGGTGAACTTGGCAAGAGATTCCCTTAAATCCTTGATTGTTGATTCCATAGAATCAACATCGGGAAGGTTTTGAACCTTGAGGGACAACTCTTCCTTTTCTTTGAGAAGTTGTTCCTTTTCGGAAGAGAGTTTTTTGAAATTCTTTTTTAAAGCAACAAATTTGGAAGAAAGTTTGTGAAAACCTTCCTCCAATTGATCTGTCGCATGTTGGAGATCCTCATAAGATAAATGATTAAAAGAATTTGAAGAACAAGAGGATGAGGAGTCGGAAGAGGTTACCTCGTGAAATGCCATTAGGCATTTTTTACCGTTGTCACTTGAGAAGGAGGAGGAGGAGGATGTGGAGCTACCACTCCATGTGGCCTTGAATGCTTTCTTCTTTTCCTTTTGCTTGGCCTTTTTCTTGTTGAGTGGACAATCGGGCTTGTAATGGCCTTTCTTGCCACACCCGTAGCATGTTACCTCGGGCTCGTATTTTTCGTTGGGTTGAGCCTTGCGGGATTTCTTCTTCTTGTGCTTCTTCATGAATTTGTGCATCTTGCGGGCAAGATTCTCCATTTCTGAATCGCCTCTTGAAGAGGAAGATGATGAGGAGGATGAGATTTCTTCTTGTTGAACTTTGAAGGCGATGTTCTTTGGAGTTTTGATCGGTTTGCCTTCATTTTCAGCTTGCCTCCTCATGGTGATCTCATAGGTCATGAGGGATCCGATGAGCTCTTCGACCGGCATGTTCTTGATGTCTTTTGATTCTTGGATTGCCGTGACTTTCAGTGCCCATGTGCTTGGTAGGATCCAAAGGATCTTCTTGACCATCTTTTCTGCAGAAACATCATCTCCAAGAGATTTTCTACCATTGCAAACGTCAGTAAAGCGTGTAAACATTTCAGTAATATTTTCAGATGGATTCATGGTAAAAGACTCAAAATCTTGACGGTACATATCCAATCAAGTATCCTTAACTTTGTTGGTCCCCTCATGGGTAACCTCCAATAGTTTCCAGATTTCATGTGATGAGGTGCATGTGGAAACTCGATTGAATTCATTACGATCAAGGCCTCAATGAAGAGCGTTCATGGATTTGCCATCAAGCTCGAAATTTTTAATATCGGCTTGAGTCCATTTGGATTCATCGGGAGAAGAGAGTGTGTAACCATGCATGACAATTCTATAAATAGGATAACCTATACTTCTAAGAAAAGTGGTCATATGGGTTTTCCAATAAGTATAGTCGGTTCCATCAAAAAATGGAGCACGACCCAAAGAATAGCCTTCAGGGGCGAAAGAAGTTGAAGCCATCACAATGGATCTTAAATTTGAAACCGGTGAAGGTATTACTCAAATTTTCCCTCTGATACCAATTTTTGGGCGGAGAAGAGATGGCAAGAGGGGGGGTGAATTTCCTTTTAAAAAATAATTAACAATTTAAAATCAAAGTAAATGTGCAGCGGAAATAAAAGAGGCAAGACATGCAACTTGATAATGGAGTTCGGCTTAAACCCAAGCCTACGTCTCCGCTCCCAACTCAACTGTTGAGAGATTTACTACCGCTTGCTTTTTAATGGTTTTAGCAAGAAACCCACTAGACTTTAAGGTTAGTCTAGAACCTATTACAGCTTGCTTTTAATGGTTGAGCAAGAACCCACTTGCTTTCAATGGTTGAGCAAGAACCCACTAGCCTTATTACAGGTGAAGGCTAACTCACCTTTGATTCAAGCCTTTTAAAAGGGAAGGCTTGACTAACCTCTTCACACCTTGAAGGTGGTGTGAAAACCCAAGAGAGAGGATGAGAGAAATGAGGGGTTTGTAGGCACAAACCCAAATTGAAGCTCAAAATAATAAAACAATGAAAAACCGTAATGGGAGAAGCCTTGGGCGCCAAAGGATTGATGGAGTTGATGAAGAGTGCTCCCAAGCTTCTTTGGTGGTGCTCCTTGGATGTGGAAGTGAGTTGGAGCAATTGGGGGTTCCTTGGAGGAATGCGCCGGAGGTTCGCCAAATGATCAAAAATGTGTCTCGTGGGCTTCCTTGAGTTTCCGGGGCTTCCTAGTCCTTTATTTATAGAGGGGGAACCCTCAAATGGCCTTTGGGGGTCTTCGGAGCCATTGGAGAGGCCTTCGGAGCCGTTGGGGGTCAAGTGGACAAGCCTGGTCAAAGCCCAACGGCTAGTTTGACTGGCTCCACTGGCTGACCGGTGCTTGCCCACCGGTTGGCCGGTGCTTTGAAAAAGGGAGAGGGCTCGGGCACAGGCACCACCGGCTGGCCGGTGAGGAGGCCACCGGTTGGCCGGTGCTGAGGCAGTGGCTGACACTATTCTGTCTGGGTTCCACCGGCTGGCCGGTGGTGGGACACCGGTTGGCCGGTGGTCTGGACAGAGGGATGCCTTCTGTCCAGGCCTCCATCGGCTGGCCGGTGGTCTTCCACCGGTTGGCCGGTGGACTGAAAATCAGTCCACTTTTGGCTTCTTGCTTTCTTGGCCCAATTCCTTGGCAACCTGAAATCATGCCTATCATCCAAAAACACTTAAAACAATATTAGATAAAGAAGAGAGTGATTGTGATCATGAAAATTAAACCTCTAGGGGTACGAGAGGTACAACAGGCCCGTTGTTGGGCACCAGTTCTCGTTCGAGTCTAGCTCAAAGCGGTGTTTTCGGGTTTTACCCCTTTCTATATCTATGCCGAAGCCGTCTCTACCTGCTCGTATCTGGACTGGGATGTATTTCTTTAAAAACTCACAAAATCTCCAAAGTAGCAAAATTATAGGAAGTTCTTCTAAACTAATAATCAAAGTCTATCTTAGGGTAATGTGATCTAATCAACGTTTATCTAAATATAGTTTCAATAGTTTTTACTAAACTTCCTCTAATACCAACTATAATGGCCCGACCCTAGTTACCTAGAGTCAGTGCATTATTACATAACATTGGCATAATCACAAAGGATCATGTCTCAAAAGACCAATTACTTTAGTAGCCTTGGAAATACTAGATACATTCATATGTTTTACATTACATTATAAAATAAAAAAAATACAAAAAAATAGTTTCCATAGTCCACACTCATATCCCTTATACTATCACTGCAGGTCAGTCATAATATACTTCTTCGCATCTAGGGAAAAATAAAACCTAGAAATGGGTGAGCTCAGTTGCTCGGTGAGGATAACAATATAGAAGAAACTTTCATAAATAAGCAAAAACATTTAAGTAAATGTAAGAATAAAACAAAAGCTATTTAAACTTGAAATTTACCATAATATGGAAAAGATAAAATCAAATAATTTCATTTACTTATTCACATGGATATTCTACTAGTTGAATAATCACAAGCCATATGAATAACCACTTTCATAATGATTGAATGCATAATGCCAGACTTCATTACAACATAGTCTAGGCCTTGTTCCAAGACTAAAAATAAGATTTTTTCAAGGCCTTATGCCAAGACACTAGTTTTTCTTATTAGACATACCGATTCATTGAGTCAATATAGTGGTCCCCACCCATCACTTACTAAGTCCAATGCATTCCTCATATTAAAAGGTTTAAACATAACTTAAACATTCGTATTAAAATTGGAATACGAAATTTCAATACATTATCAATAAACCATGAATTGTATAAATATAACACATCCACAGTCAAACTTAACACAAAACCTTCAATAAAATATATAATTTTTTTATCATAATAAATCAACTTCAAATAAGCTCACAGTCCATCAAAGGATGTTAACATAGATTAAATCAAAACTTTTTTTAGATAAATATCTCTTTCTATTTTGAAATCATTTAAAAGTCATATAATTATAAAAGAAAACGTTTATTTAGAAAATATTCTTATAAGCTTGTATGGGAAAATTTGACGATGTTATAACGGCGGAAAATAGCATCACCCTCCTTATAAGTTAAAAAAACATTCTTACCATAATTTTTTTGAAAAGGTCATAAGGGTCCTTGTTTGGAAAACAACGGAAAGATTCATTTCAAACCATTTTATAAAAAGTAAAAAAAGGGTATAAATTAATTTAACCCATTTTCTAGTAAATAGTAAAAAACATTGGAATACATTTTTATGAAAAATGGATGTGGATGATAAAGAGGTCCGAGTAGATACTTACATAAAAACAACCTCAGATAATAAAGAGATTGTGAAATTAACCCTTACCTTGTACTTTTCCATGGTTGACGGTAGGTTAAACTTTTGTATAATGGTGAAATTATGGTTATTAAATTTTACAAGAACCATATACATTTATATGATATCATATATGATCTTTTAATATTTCTTTGTTAATGATATTTTAGTAGTATCCTCATTTCTGGTGTTAACTGATTCGTTTTCCTTTATATTCTTGGTTAATTAAGCCATGTTTGTTATGGATAGGATGTATTTTATTCATATACCAAATTATATTATGTTCATAAACATTATTTTTAATCATAAAATGAAAAATATTCTTGAATAATTATGATGGGGAATGAATCTCGCCGCATTCGTGGAGATGGTAATCCGGACATACGCACGAGCGACAATATCATTCTTTTGACATTAAAATCGTATATAATTGGATGGTATATTATATATACATAATAATTATCATAGTATATTTATTATTTACATCATTTAACTCATTATTATTCCCATCCAAATGATGAATTTTTTGAATAACAAACTACACAATGACGTGTAGACGGTAATCTGTACATACGCACATACGGTGACTTTGTCATTTATAGGATGGATAGAATAATGAATATGGTTGCAAAATTTTTATAATAACAAAATTTAATATATAAGATATTGAAGTTATTATTTTAGAAAGGATACAACAAAGAAACAGGATGTGGAAGAAGAAAAGAACTTGAAAGAGGTGATGAAATATTTACCTCTTCTTTGAGTTCTTCCTTTTGATTTGATCAAAATGTCTCTTTTGGTTGGATTTCTGACAAAAGGAATGCCTCAATAATTAAGTTAGGACAGTTGAGATGATATTTTGGCAGGGGTTGGCTGAGTCAAATGGCATTTACGGTGTGAATTTGAGATAAGGTGAGGTTCCCTTTTATAAGAGAGGTGAGGGTCACTTTAGGAAAAGCTTGAAATATTATTTTATAATAAAATAATTTTCAGTTTCTAACAGCTAACAATGAATTATTTAAATTTAAATGTTGGTATGGGTCTAAAACATCTCAACCAATATGTTTTATAATGGTTTAGGTCACCATATTAAATATATCTTTTAAATTTAACTCTTAGTTAAATAGTTTGACATTTACCATGTCTCTTTGTATTTTTTTTATAATATGTTAAATAAACATACTATAAACTTCCAAGAGAACCTAAAGTGGTTCATTAATGACATATATAATATTATTAAATCCCATTGGCTGAACCATAGATTTTTAATAATAGAATACCAATTAATAATATAATAGTTTTTTTAAAAACTCTTTTATGTCAATTTTGACACTATTTGGCATTTTGTTTTTGTTAAATTCATAACAGAATTATTACTTTGAAAAAAATTCATTTAATTAACCATAAAATGTAATTTTATCCTAGAAAATTAATGGAATTCATAAAAAGTCTCAAATTAGATTTATTTGGATATTTATAATATCAATTATTTTAATCTTTCATTAATAATGTAATTATTGCATCATCATTGTGTCCAAAATAAAATTAATTATTTAACATCTGAAAATTATAAATAAAATACCATTAGGTATTAAATATTTTTATCTTTATAATAAATATTTATAGTCTAATTTATATTATTTATAACCCAATATTAAAAATATTTTAGTTATTAAACATTGATTTTATCTCTTTTAACTCTTCTTTAAATAAAATAATAATAAATGTCCTAATCTAATCCAAGTGAACCAAATGGGATCTTATTTTATTCCTAAGGTAGGTTTTGGACGAATTAAACTTATCCAATAGAATTAGGACAAGTTTTAGGGTAATAATGATATCGTTTTTACCCTTAATTAACATATTTACTTTTAACCGTGGTAAATGAAAGTAAAAAAGTTACTATTCAGAAAAAATTATTTTAATCTTATTGAACCACATTTTACATAATAATATTAACTGTGTCTCTCGGATTTTTGAAATTCAACTCACAGAAGTGGTACAATTATGTATTATATAAATTTCAAAATACTCCTTAGAGGTGGGTAAAAGACGGTAAATAGTTTGATAAAATTATATATATCTAAAATTATTATAAAATGACTCCAATGAATTATGTTAAACATATATATGTATTATGCATCTATTTTGACCTAAAATAAATTAAAATAAAATATAAAAGATTTAAATAAAAATTCTGTTTTAACCAATAATGCAATGTGTTTCCACAATTCATCAAAAATTGATTGTATTCTGAAAAATACCAAAAATTTACCCTAAGCTAATTTCAATATTCTAATTCCAAAAAGGAAGTCCATTTTGAGAGATAAAATTTATAAAATTTCAAAAAGTGGGTATTAATATTCATAATGACTAGTTTGATTGGTCGATGTGTGTTAGAATCTCGAAGTTGCATACAATTCAAGCTATTGCATTATTCAAAGGAAAACATACTGTGGAAGATTGGGGTGTTACAGATCTTAATGACATCGTGTCTTTCCTTTCTTAAAAATCAAAAAGGGGAAAATGAAAATCCAATGTAAATATTTCAATAGATTTTTTTTATGGAATGGTTGGTTACTTCTTTATATGGTGTCTAAAATGTTTCTAAATGATGTGGAAAATCAACTAACCAAACAATCATTAAAATATGTTAATAGTAAGAAACTTTTATTACACAAAATTAATTAATAAAAATATTAACTTTTATAACAAGATAATATGTTTGAATAAATGGTGCTTCAATATTTTTATAATTTCAAATTCCTCAAAGAAGAATTCGGTATGGTTATTATAGGACAACCACAAGTGAAAGTCAACCATAGTGACTTCATTGATGTTCAGGGATGAGTGGAACTCAAAGTATATCTATATTCAACAATAAAATAAATTTTTATTAGATATCCATAACAATTAAGTCCAATAGAATCATTATAAATTCTAATATTTTTATATAGGAACAAAAATAAGTCAATAATTATCTAAAAGAATAAATTTAAAGGATCAAATCTATAAATACTTTAAATTCGGGGGAGGAAGATGATAAAAACTCATGAATTAAGTGAATTAATATATCTTCATTATTTTATTTCATTCAATGAAGAAAACTGGTGAATAAATAAAGTAACACTATAGATAAATTTCTTGACTAAGAAAAAATATTGAATATTATGAAATACTATTGACTAATTTTATGAATTCAGCTAACTAATTTATGTGTTCTATGTATAATTTTAAGGATTAACATGGTTATCCTAATGATATGTTATAGAATTTTCCACAAAATAATGTTTCAATAATGGAAGATAAGCTAACATGGGGCTTAACTGCATGAATAAATATATTATGGGTGATGCAAATACACAATAATCCACACCATTGAGGAAGATTAAAGTTGTTTAATATTAACTAATTTAAATGTTTATTGGACCATTAATGAGAACCCACAAAATAATCCCAAAATATGGTGTTAATATTTTTAAAAAATGATACATATTTAATAAATCTGTTATATTAAAAATTTACACTTTATGTAAAAAAAATTGTGAATAAATTATTGGATGGAAATTTTTTATTTTATCATTTTTGTAGTAATATTATGGTCACAAATCCATGAATTGGTCCTAAAAAATGGAAAAGCCATTAAAAATAGTCATAGTAAAGAAATTATAAATAGTATGTGTATCATAAAGTGTGATGAAAATGATAAATCAATTTGATTACTTACAAGATGAACTTTATCTAGTATATGAGTACATTCTCTTCTAATGGAGGTGAATTAGTTTATGTGGACTTCAAATGAATGAGTTGAGAATATGAATATCATAGATATTTTTTGAAAGAAATGGATCTGGCTAGAGTTTGGATCCTTCATAGTGGATAGACATCCCATATGATAAGAAATATATATCATATCATAGAAATATTTAATTAGAATTAAAGTGTCATTAAAATTATAAATAATGAATATTGTAATGTTAAAACTAGATTAAAATACTTGTGAACATGGATTTATTAGTATTCAATGTCCATGGTCATAGTTTTCTATATTTTTGTCTATTACGTGACTCGCGGAATTTAATTAATATAAAAACAAATACTTTCATTTAAAAAAGAAGATATTATAAAACTATAATGCAATGTAATTACACAATGGGGAATATCTACATCATTATTGGACAAGTGGACACATGTTTTCAAAAGGAGGATGAAAACAGTTTGTGGCACAGAAGAATTTTCCCCTTGAACCAAAATTCTTTAGTAGATTTTGTGAATAATGAATTTTCTAATTATATTAATAAACTCCCATGTGACCACACCTATGTGTATTATGATTCAAAAAGGGAAATATTTCTCACAATACATACAAGTTAATGAATAATAACTTACTGAAGATGGTTGAGTTAGTGACTATTAATGTGAATAGACCAATATCAACTAAATATGTAGGTAAAATATATACTAGGTTTTATTCATATTATATTGATATATGATAGCTTTATTAATGGATATATTTTAGAAATCCAGATTTATTAAGTGCATTACTTATTATTGAAGATTAGTTAAAGAGATTTTATTAAAGAACACTAACGTATTACAAAATGAATATGGCATATAATTTACCAACTATCAAGTGGAAAAATATATCAAGATGAAAGAGATAATAATAAAAAGTATCAATTGAGATAAATCCACAATAATATTTTTTTCTAGGAAAAACTATATCATTAACCAAATGGATTAGATAATTATCATAGAGAAGAACCCAATGGGATTTAGAGGATTATCTCATGATCTAAATAGTGGGTAAACTCATTAATAATCCAGATTTATCAATAGTGATTTAAATAAACATAATGAATAACATAAATGAAAAATATGGCCATTAATGTTGTAATATATGCCTCACTTTATCTTGATGATGTATTCTTGATTGTTATCACCATGTCATATCCAAATGTGTCTCACTTCCATTGGTGGTACACTGCCCTAGGATATTCATTTGTAATGAGTGTACCTCATACACAATAGTTGTTTTAGTTACTAATCAAATAAAAATAGTGATCAATGTGGAATAATTATTTATTTGTGGCTTAAATTTATCACTCTAACACTAATAATATGATATTATCCCTTTAATAAAATATTATTTTAAAATTAAGAAAGTGTATAATATACTATCATTTGATGGTAACTGACTTCAATTTTGAAAAAATGCATGCTATTAAAGTATAATAGTTTTCTTATATATAAATGATTCATCTTAAGAATCAAAATCAAAGGAATAAAATTAAGTAAACATGATATAATTAATGCTTGATATATCATATATCACATGTTTATCAAACTCTATGATAGTAACCATTTGTATGCTATAATATGATCATATTATTAAAAAAATAACTAGATACAAAATTAGGTTATCATATAATATGATATCCTGATTTTTTCCATTTACAACTCTCTCTAACTTATACTAAATTTCGAAATGGACTTTATGAAAAAACATACCACTCTTAGGAAATCCATTGAATCTATTTTAAATAGGCCTTTTCAAACTCTCTTCATTTTGGATCAAACACTTTTACCAAATTTAATCCTTATAATTAGGCGCTACTATGAGGCACTATGGGCCATTGTAACAGTGACATGAAATTTGAAGTCCCAATTTTATAATTGTACGCAATGATAGTATACTGGAGAGACATATGTTCTTTTCAAGATACAAAGGGGTTTGGTGTGATCTCAATCAAACATACTTATATAATCATATAAATATTCCCACCATACGATGTAATATATTATATTTATATATTCCTATATATTCATGTTTTCTAATACATCGAGTGAAAACTAGATAGGGAATATACCAATCTTATATAGACCAACATATATATTCAGAATTCTTAAAAAGATTAACCATGTTAATTAATACATCATATTTCATTCATCTTCTAGATAAATACTTCACATATCCCACATATATGTATCTAATCACATCAAGTGTCACTCCGCTAAGAAAGGTAATTCATTTCCTTAGTATAATTAAATTAGAGGAAAAATGTTTTTTATTTTCTTATGAGTGGAGAAATCCCATATTTGTTGAGCTGCAAATAATGAAATGATAAAAAAACAACAACCCTTGATTAGATATTCTGTGAATCATTCATAATAAATGTATTAATGTTTGAATTTTTTTCATTCTATATATCTCTACAACCTTAGTTAACATAGATTCATTATATGAATGCATTCTTCAATATATCGACAATTTTATGGAACTCTATCTTAAATACATTGGTGGGTCAGTCTTAATAATAAATCTCCTCCTATTAAAAAATTATTCCATTAATCATGATAATAAAAACATATCATCAAAACCCATAATACTCACTGATGATCATCAATTATAGACAAATCAATGTTATACTTAAAAGGGATATTATTGTTTCACTATTCATTTAATATAATTTTTTTACATACATTAATGAACTATAAAAAATATATTAATTATTAAAATATCATGACATTTATTTAAATCATTAAATTCAATCAATCAAATGATTAATACAAAGATATTAGAGAATAACCTTCTAATTTGGATGTGATACATGTTTTGTTTATGGATCATATTAATTTACCTCTATTTCATCCTAATATATCTTTATATCTCCCCCTCTCAATAATATCTCAAAATTAGATACTACATAAAAACATTGTGTTTGGTCCTTTGGTGAGATTTGGGATCCTTGTTCTAAAAATGTTTCTATGGTTGAAATTGTAAATCTTGATAATTTCCTCAATTCAATGAACAACACCATTTTTATAAATAAACATCTTGATTAAAACATCTTCTTTCATATCATCTTATCTAAGTGTGTGCCCTTCCTCAATTTTGAAGTCTACTACTCTGGGTTGGATGGAACTCTTTCAATGCATAGATCCAACTTTTGGGAAAAACATAAAAGAATGTTGCCTTATAATGTAATATTTATTGTAATTTATACTTATAAGTATAATCAATAACAAAAAAACACATCATTTCTTCTAAGGAAAAATAAAATATAATTATTTTATATCAAGTAATTATGTATTTTCTTAACAAAAATCTAGATACTCTTACTAAGAATTTATTGGTATCTATTTGTGATGTTTTAAGTATAACCAAAATCAGGCTGGTTACAAAACATGAAATACATTATAGATCAAATGGAATATTCAAAATTAATTTGATCTATCATTTGTAATGTTTTAGTATGATCTTGAATCTTTCAACAATTTTTTCTATGTAACACTAATTAAAACCCATTTCAGATTATTCCATGCTAAACTGATTTATCACTTTACCAATACATATTTTCTGAATCATTCTAGTAAATATCAAATATTTATCAGTATAGATATTCATACCCAGTATGTAGGTTTTCTAACACATATCATTAATTGAAAATTATTTTCCGTACAATATCTTTTAAGTGTAAAATGGGGAAATAATATTGGATAAAAAATTGATAAAATAATAAATGTATTATAAAAAATACCATAATCACTCTAATAATATTTTAAACAAAACAATAATAATCATTATTGATGAATTTTGACTCAATTAGGGCTTCACCCTAAACATCTCACCCCTTTCGGTGCATCTAACAAGTTCCAAATTTTGTTAGAGTGTATTAAGTCAATTTTATATTCCATGTATTTTAACTGTCATTCACAATTTGAAATATTATGGGAATTTTAGTAGGTTTTAAGTTCATCACCTATGAATATTACATCATCATAATTTATCCTAAGAAGCCCATATATATTATGATCCTGAAAAATTCAACCAATGTAATGATTTTATCATGTAACATGACTCAGTTTCTCTTCCACAAATCTAGGAGGAACAAGGGAAATCCTATATAAAGAACATTTATAATTTCTTGGTAGTGAACCACCCCACGTTAAAACATTCTCTAACAAAAACCTTGTATAATTATATCCTTTTCATGGAACCCACCACATTATTCCACAAACACTTTCTCTTTAGTAGGGTTCTTGAAATAATGTCTCATACTTTATTTAAGAGATCCAAATAATAAACATTTCTCAGATTTATGGATAATTTATACAAATAAAAATTCTATATATATTTTTCACAAACCTAGACACTAATTAAAATCCTATTGTGATGTTTCTTAATTGGTATCTCATATATCTTCTTTATTTCATGTTAAAATGGAACACAGTAAAGCAATACTGCATGTGTCTTTGGATCATATACCTAGAATTAAATAGAAAGGTCAAACTAACAAATCATCAATCAAACCATATCCAATAGGTTATGATCTATCCTCTAAGACACAAAAGTCCAATATGATTATTCAGGAGGTGTGAGTAGTTAATTAATTACAAGATCTTTTAGATGAATATTGAATTCTTATCTCAATTATTCACCTCTCCAATATGATTGAAGAATATTAATAATTTTTTCTAGTTTATTATGTAATTTTTAATGAAATTATTTGATATTTTAAAATGTTTATAATTTATTATGATCCAATTCCCATAAAAATACACACTAATGTTATCAATAAACATTAAAAAGTACCTAAACCCGCCATTTTTAGGAGTACTCATTGGACCAAATACAACACTATGTATCATATCTGATATTTGACTTTCCCTTTTACCTTTTAAATTAAAAGTTTACTGGGTAATTTTTTCAAATAAACAAGATTATTTTCTATCATTTTATTCATAATAGAATGGATTCAACATTTCATATATATTATGTCATTGTATGCATTTCTCATCTATATGTTCAAAGAGATAATACTTAGGGTTGGTGAGGTTATATTCAACCTTGACCTTCTTATTATGAATAATATTTAAAATATTACTCATATTTAGAAAATATAAACAATAGATAATATTCATAATTCTATAAAAAGAATTTATATTTATAGAAAAATATTCATCTTAATAATGAATGAAAATCAAATCAGTTCCAAACAAGACACATAAATTAAATTTATATTTATGATTGGAACATAAGATTTGTTCATAAATTCAATAACTAATATAGTATGTGGAATTATATCATATTCTTCATTCACTAGTACAGAAACATTCTATCTATTTATAATGTAAAGATATACGAAACCCTTTTTCTATTCCTTCAAATCTATATGTCTATGATTATTAACACAAGTGTGTGATACACACTGAGTTCATAAAACTAATGAATCGAAGTTACAAAAATTTATCCTTATAAAAATCATAGTTATATCCTCATAATGCGTCTCTCTAGGAATAATATAATATTTAGATAAAAATATAGAATTGTTTTATATGACTTTTATATATGATCTCTCCAAATGACATACATGATGCATTCCATAATCAACAACACTAATATTTTTATGGTTGAGTATCATTTTCTATACCTTTTATCAAATAAATTTAATAAAATTAGTCCAAAAATGATAAACAAATAAACCTAGCCCATTTAGTGAGCTAATACCAATATTTAATAAAAATGTACACTAGTTCAAACATTTAAATAATCTAGTAATATGTTTAGTATACAAATATTGTTGATCATATCCTATATGGTTCATGGGTACTTCAATACATATATATTTATTAAAATCAATCATATAGATATAAAGGCAACGATATTCTTCTATTATCCTATCAATTATGCATTCCAAGATTGGTATGACTCAAATAATCCACTAGGATTAGGGAACATAACCATTAGGGTAACCTCATTACTTTCATTCATATATAAGATAATCCAAGGGAAAATAACCATTAGGGTAAACCATTTATAATGATCAAGTTCTTTGAAATTTTCTTCTTGTAGGGAATATCACACATACAATTTGATCTATTTATTTTTATAGTCTCACAAATTTTGTAATGTTTTATTCCCTATCATCCTGTTACATATACATTTCGGATGTTATAGGTGTTTCAAGGAAGCTAGAGTACGGTTAATTGGAGGCTGATTCTGCCTCAAAATTGTAGATGGTGGTTCACATCATGAAATTTTAATTCATTATGTGAGATATTGTTTCATGGCTTCTATAAATTAAGATTCATGGATTATATTTGAGGGAGGAGTTCTGTGTGGAACAAATTATATGGATGAATTAGGAAATGAAGAATTTAATTAATGATTCCTGAGGTTCCATGAATTTAGTAAAAGACCATAGATGTGGGAAATTTAGGAATCGAATCATGTTCATGTCTTATAAGGTGATTTCATCTGAAAAATCAAATCTTGAGTATGAAATTAAAGATGTAAAAAAGGTTGTTTCTTTGTTGTTTATAATTTTCTATTTAGTTTAATTTTATCATATTCAACCATTCTCACCTGTATTTTTAGAAATATCCAAGAGTACTTCAGAGGGGCTTCCATCCTTGTAAATACTATATTGATTTATGGGTTATGGGGGCTATTTATTTTGGATTATATGTGATTTATTCTATTTATCCACCTTTTCCCCAAGTTCATCCTCTAAAAATTCATAGTGGTGATATTTTTTGTTTTAGGTGTGTTGGGGATATGTTCTTAATATCCATTTATGTGGTGTATGCTGATCTCGGTTTCCCTATTGAAATTTTTTTTTTAGTACATTTCATTTTTCCCCATGGTGTTCAATTCATCCAATGTCTTCCATGTTATAGGTTATCCTCGATATTTCCATATTTGTCTAAATGTGTATGTATTTTATTCTTTTTCCTTTTATTTGGGCACATCAAACGTATCATCTTAATAATGATAATGAATTGGAAAATTTAGAATTTATGGGAATGGGTTCAAATCTCATTTTTACTACTATGATAGTTTTGATGATGATGTTATCCATGTTATTTCCTAATATCATAAATCATGATTGTTGGGATACTTGATTTCATTTTAGTTGTTATGATTTTGAGCCTAATGCTATCTTGAATAATGGAACCACCTCAATTAAATGTTTAAGCACATATATATGGATAATAAATTTTCTTTCTATGTAAATATTGTTTTTCTGATAATAACCACTCTAAATAGTGATGTTATATAAGCCCATGTGTTTAATTTGAGGAAGTTGTAATGTGATGTCATGTGTCTATGTGTTTTATGTGTTTCAGTTCATTTTTTGGGATGTTCCAGGGTTTTGGTAACATTGGAACTATCTAGCCTTAATTGTCTTAATGAATCTAAATGAATTTAAATGGGATGTGTGAATTTTAATTGAAATGGATTTGTAAATAAGAGTTACTCGAGGCTCATTAAATCAAAAAAGTAGTGAAATGCATAATTGAATATGGAGTTTTGTGACCTTATATAGTGAATGTGTGTCATAATGTCTCTAGTGGTGTAAGTGGTTGAGGATGATGTTTTGTGATGTTGTAGAGGTGTTGTGTAGTATAGTAGTATGGTTCTTGTGTGACCATATATTTGGTATTTTCTACCTATATATCATGTCTTTTTGTTATTTCTATGTGCTTCCAACCGGATATGGATAACCTTACCAACACCAAAAAGTTTTGGCTTCCATGTGTTTTCTATAACATCTAGGATTATAGTGATACAGATGGATAGACACCCTCACATCATTGTTGTTCCTTTAACAGTGATGATGCAGGTTGGTGTTAGAGATTACCCAATTTTGATGTGATATGATGAGGGTGTGATATGTGGTGGGGTTCATGTGTGGTGGGAGGGGTGAATGAAGTTGAGGGACTTCACATTCATGATACCCTACAACCCCAGTTATGTGATGGCCTAGGTTTCATTAGGTGAGTGGTGCTTTGTGATTTTATAATGATAGATTCTAGAACAAGATGTTAAAACTTGTGAGGGTGGTGAAGGTAGTAATTTTTATAGACCCACATTAGTGATTTCCTATTTTGTGATGTGGTATTCATAGAAGGTATGCGAGAACAATATGTTCGACATTGGTGTTTGAAATATTCCAATAAATGGTGAAGCAACATCAACCCACCTTTGTTATTTTTGATACTATATTGGATGTGTGATTTTGTGAGAGATATGTGGCTTAAAATTGAGTATTTTTGAATTAGTGATGGATACAATATTTACAATAAAAAACTATCATTTTATTCATGTAATGTGATTTTGAGTATAATGAGTGGTTCGAAAGAGTCTAGGGCTCGTTTGAAGACAACAGCTCTAATTTTTTAAAAGACAGATTCAGTCACACTATTGTCACATGGTTGGTGAAAACATTTGACTCGACCTTGTGGGTACAACAACAAATTGTACAGGGGAGAACAATTATCTATAATCTTGCAACATAGGCCGCATGGTCAGGAAGGGTACTCCAATGCACGGTCAAGTCATGAATGATTTTTTTAAACTGTATATCCTAGGACACATTCCCACGCATTTATTTTTAGTGGGTTATTTAGTATGTCACACTGGCTATGCATGTTTTTCCCAAACCAGGCATCACCTTACACACATTGGGCCATCGAGGTAGTAAGGGTGTTTGTTTGGTGCTTGGTTTGGCAAAACCATGAATCCAAATCGTGACCCTCTAAATGTTGGGTAAATTGAATATTTTTCAACTCTCATATTTAAAAAGAAAAAATTCCTTCCTCTCCTTCACAGAAGACTATACAGCAATAACAACACTGTTTTGTGAACGTCTTCCTTTTCTTTAATAAAATAAAAAAAGACTTTGGTGGTGGTTATGTATTGAAGTATGGAAAACATTATTTTATAAATATAGTTTACATGAATGGTGCCCCTTATAATAGTGAGACACGTGTACGGTGTCACATATATGTTTGATACATAGGAATAAAGTCTCATATATTTGGGTTATTTGGGAAAGAAAAAGCATATTCATGTGATATACGAGCTATGAATCCCATAAGAATGTGATAACCAGGCATGTCATCCCAAATTAAATATGATATACAAGCATGGTACCCTAAATGAATTGTGATATACGGTCATGGAATATCATATTAAATGTGATATAAATGACATAAATCTCTAATAAAATGTTATATAGGGACATAGAGTCCATAATAAAACTTCATAATAAGTAATGGTGTCCCATAGTCTGATACTATGTCATGAAAATAAATTTACATTCTATAAGACTCGAACTATTATCCATGGACGTTGGAGTTGTGCCTCGAGTTCAGACTAGTACTAGTATAAACATATATTAATATAAATTTCACTACATATATAGGGAATATTTATAAATACATATATATGTATATATACTTCTTGTCACTTATTCAAAGATCTTCAAGCTTATACCGAAGCAGGTGGTGTCAGCCTTGTGTCCTTTAGGAACTAGTTCGGACCCATTTACATTTTATATTTTTCATAAAATTTTATACATGGAGAATTCTCATTTTTCATTAACTATTTAGATTTTACTATCACAATAGGATGTGGAATAATGAGTATATATCACACCCTGTTAGAGCCTCTGAATGGTACTTGACCAAATACTATGGGTGTAGGTAGGGACAAAGGGAATCATCCAGTACTCGGTGCTTGATTGTCTACTTTTGATAGAGTGTAGGTGTAAGAGAATGATTTTAGAGTCTAGATTCTAGTGGATATAGTTTTTGGATATTTTTAATATATCAATATGTATATTAATGTACAAAAATTACACTTTTTCTATATCAGTTGACATGAGAATAATTTTTTATATGATACAGATTATTTTCGAGATTGTTTGTTTAATCAAGATGACTTATTATACATTTTTGTTTATTTATATTTCTTCCTAAATTGGAAATCATTTTTGTATACCATTATGCTACCCTTTTGCTTGATCACATAGCCTCCACATTAACACACCCTAGTCCTTCGCTACAAGTTGATAGCCTGTGGAATATGGGGAGGAATACTTGAGGCCACATGGCCTACCAGATTTGGTGACTTGTGAATTAATCTAGTCTTGGAAACTACAAAGTGGTATCTGTAGTTCTTTTTTTCTTATATCATACACTTTTGGTATTAGAGAAGATTAAAGGAATGTGTTGGAATTTTTTAATCATCCTATCCCTAGGAGTAGTTAACCCATGTACATGGGAAATCAAAAATTATACTGTATGGGACATTAATATTCTAGTTTTTAAAGATTAAATTTGAACTAATATAATTATTGGGTAAAGCACATTTTTTTAGCATCATTATTGATATTTTTATTATCAACCTTCATTTTATTTCCCTAGTATAGAAATGAGGTATTATATCATACATCATTGTAGGCACTTGATAATTCACATGTCATGCATTAGGCTATTCCATATAGGTTTATCTCATTTATTTCATTACATGTACTTAATATGATTGGTGTATGTGACAATACCATTTTATGTGGAACTATTCATAAATTTATTTTAGGGAGAAAATAATTATATTATTTAAAGTTTATTAATAAACCTAAACAATTTTTTCTTATCTATCTTCATGATGGGACCTTAATTACCATCTTATGACATGTTTGATCAATGGATCAGTGGTTCCCTAGGATAAAATGTTACTTAATTTTATTAAATGAATTCCAATGGTAAGTATTGAATCATGTACTTATATATATTTTAAGTGGTAATTTAGTTAATCTAGTAATTAGTTATAACATGTTAGATCTTGATATTATATTTAAGTGTTAGTATAACAACCCTTCTTTTTATTCCATGTTTAAACATGATTTGTTACATGAAATTTCACATAATAAAACGTAGAAGATCGAGATGACTAGTTTCTCCAGGTCATAATAACATTACATAACAACTTAAAACATGAAATAAATATCTTTATATAAATATTCTTTTATGTGACCACAACAGTCCTTTGTACTAAGCATTGTATGGGATAACTTGAGGACATACATAAGAAATCGGTGATCTATAAATCCATGTAAGGGAGTAAACAAGGAATAAAATTAATAATACAATACATGTTATGAAATAGGAATATAAATGGATCGTAAGAAAAAAATTAACATAAATTCACGATATTGCATGATCTTCATAACATGGAAATGTGGAAACAACCTATAACCAGATAGTAGCATGAGTCCATGGGCATTTAACTTGGATTGTCATGATTAAACCCTCAATGAACATGAATAAACATGAGTAAATCCTCATTTAAAAATAAATATCATGATTAAACCCTCATTTTATAAGGTCTATCATGAAACTAAGCATTAACCGATGCATTGGAGTTCCATCATGACTCATCATTGATAATCATTTCATTTTTATTTATATGTGTGCCACATAGATCACACAACATGGATTCGTTAAACAACATAATTTATTCCAAGAATAAGGAATGTGGAATACATACATGTAAGTCCCCAATAAATATTTAAATGATCATAAAGGTGAATAACCTTGAAAGAGAAATGGGTATGGTATTCACAACACTATGAATTTGGCCTGGAGAATCGGTGGGAAATTTCGAGAGCATAACGACGTCAAATAAAAAAAATTAAATGGTTTGATGAGACATAAAGTGGTCTCTTATAATTTATACATGAAATTGATAGTAATGGGATCATTTAAAATTATACTCCAACACATTAAATTGAATTTAGTATTCATAATATAAAAGAAATGCTCGAATAGAAATGATAAAAGATAAATTCCTTATGGAATTTTGGCATAGTGACGAGTGTACACGTGAGGGATTAATGAGATAGAAATGGATATCTAATCATTAAAACATAATAATGTCTGTTTTTTGGAGGTTTTATACATATAACATCCTTTATACTTGGTAATAAATGGTTGTAACAATATAAAAGAAAATTGGATAAAAATGAGAAAGGATGGAACCCTTATGGAATTTTGTCACAGTAACGTCTTAAGTATGGGTCCAAATGGGAAAGGATTAATGATAAATAATTGAAATAAAATAAAATTTATTGTAGGTAAATTATCATAAAATTATTATTAAATAACTAATTTAAATTAACAAGACTAATTATAATATAGGTTCTTGAATTGAAAGGAAGAGAGGAAAGAAAGGATCCCTTACTTGGATATGTGACTCCAAAGGCATGGGGAAGGGTTCTTGGGAGAATATGGATCCTTTTAAAGAAACTAGGGAATATATATAAGAGTTTTTATGAGATTAATGGTGTTTTATTATAGATAAATGGGAGCTTGAGTTGGTTTATATTGGAATGGAGTGGGGTTTCTTTATTATTTTGGTTTTGGGAACTACACAATAAAATATTCAAAACCACAAACCAACCAAAATTTTTTTACCATGAATTCTATAAAAGGGTAACGATATAAATTATTTTATATGTATATGGGAAGAAGTTTTTAAATAATTCTCATTCATATGTGGACATGAGTCACAATTTCGAAAAAATGATATTAAAATCAGAACATATTTTATATTTCTTGGAGGATTCTATAAGGCTTCATATAATAAATCAAATAAACATAAATATATATTATTTTAAAATAAAAACATATATTTATTGAGAGATACCATTTATTTTATTTTATTAAATCACTATTTGGTCATTATGATGTCCTAAAACACAATATATATTTATATAGTATTTACTTTTTACCCAAAAATTCGATTGACATGGAAAATTATGAAAAATTAACTATTGGAAAATTTTGATGTCATGACTCCAAAAATAATATTCATTTTATGTAAATAATTTTATAAATATGTTAATTTTATCCTTTATAATAAAATTAGACATTTATTAAAAATTAATAAATAGTTTTGGAAAAAATTGTTTTCAAACATTACTAAAAGTTATTTTTTCCTTCATAAAAAATATATGATAATTATTATTTAATAAATTTAATTTAATAAAAATATTTTATTTAAATGTTATTTATTTTTAAAAAAATTAATTCACCAAAATATATTCTTTAAATGCATTCGAATATTAACCAAAAATACTATTTGTGCCTAAGAAAATCATTTAAAAAGTAACAATAATAGAATAAAAGTATATTCATTATTCTATAAAAAACATATTTATATGGTCTTGAAACATATTCCTTTATTACACGAACATACTCCCTAAGAGTATGGTGTGTGATGGTGGGGCTTTCTTGGGGTCGTTTGGTGAACATGATTTTTTCAGTGATCTTGATAAGCTTGAACTTCTCCCATAAATGGTTTCTCTCATGATTAGGTTGTGGATATAAGCTCGGTATTGGTCTAGTGAAATCTTAGAATTTTTATCTCCCACGTAAGCTTTGATAAATGGGCTTCATAGGGAATGATCTTACAGGTTGAGGTCATTAGTTCCTTTGTATATGACAAAAGGATTTTTTAAAAAACTATATTTTTATTAGTCATATGATCACTATTAAATGGTTATATGATCAATTTGAAGGATACATAAAAGTAATTTAAATCCAATTGGATATAATAATAAAAATGATTACATGTTTTTTCAATATTTATAAGTCATTTATTTAAAAGAAAGATAATTTTATTCATAAATGATCGGGTCATTACAACCTTCCCCCCTTATGAAATATTACCCACTAAATGTCCTTTTCCCCTACTAAAATAGTTGAGTGTAACTTTTCTTCATCACTTACTTTGGTTACCACGTTACTTATTCAAACATGTTGTTTCTCCACAATACTTTGATGAGGCGCGTTGTCTTATTTTGTAGAACTTTTTGTCTATAATCTAAGATCATCACTACCTTCTCCTCGTAGTAAATGTCATTCTACTATGGTACCACCAATGAATTGAGTACATGTAGTAGGTAAGGTATGTACATCCTCAATATTGATACATTGAATACATCATGTACTTGAGATAGTTTTGGTGGGAGTTCAAGTTGATAGGCCACTGCTCCGATGTGATTAAGGATATCAAAAGGGAAGATTTACCTTGGGTGAATATTTCCCATCATTCAAAATATCATAACTCTCTTACATAGATATATTCATAGAATTACCATATCTCAAACATCAAACACTAGATTTTTTTTATGATTGTTAGCATAACTCTTTTGCCTACTATGGGAATCATTAATGTTCTATTGGATGAACATAATCTTCTCCACAATTTCCTCAACCATTTTTTATCCTAAATGTTTTCATTCACCAACTTCATCCCAAAATTTCGATGTTCTACACTGCTTACCATAAGTTCCTTCATAAAAAGACTTCTGGATGCTTGAGTGGAAATTTTTGTTGTAAGAGAAATCCAACAAAGGAATATGTTGGTCACATCCACATTTGAAGTCCATTGAGAAAGCTATCAACATGTACTAAAATGTATGGATAGTCTTCTTAGATTGGAATTCAGTTTGAGGGTGATAGGTCATGATAATGTTCAAATCAGTGTTCAGAGTTTATTGTAGACTCTTCCAGAACGTAGAGGTAAATATTGGATATTAATTTGACATAATTGATAGGGGTACCCCCATGTAGCCTTACCACTACCCTAATGTATATTTGTGCTAGTTGAGCCAATGAGAAATCCTCAAAAATTACAATGAAGTGTGAAATCATTGTAAGTTGATCCACAAAAACCTAGATAGTATTATTTCCTTGGGATGTCTTTGGATGTACGGTGAAAAAGTACATGTTGATGTTTCCCCATTTCTATGTAGTTATAGGTAATGGTTGCATTATCCCCTTAGTCTTATTCATCTCAACCATCACTTGCTAACACAACAAGCACTTTGATTTATATTTTTCCATCTATTTCTTCCAGTGATCCCACTAATATTACTCTTAGAGATATTGATACATTTTGTGTTTCTAAAGTGAATGGAGATATTCAAACTATTTTAATTATCCAAAATCACTTTCTTTAACCCCATATTTGATGGGACACATAGTCCTGACCTAAATATCAAAATTCATTTTTCATTAACATTGATCACTGAGGATTTACCTTTTCTGATGGTTACCATTGTCATCTGAATTCTCATATCATCATTTTGATCATCCATTATCCTTTAGAAATGATATGGTTAAGAAATATTTTGTAAAAGGGTTAATGATGTTATATTCTTTATGATTCTGATGCCCATATTTATCAAATCTATGTATATTATATCCTTTTCAATTCTCATAATTTATAGAATTTTCTGTCCTTTAAACATAGAAAATCTTCCACCTTGTTCACTTTCCAAGGGTGGTAATGGATTGAGTAGTCTAAATCCTTGATGATAATTAACCGTCTTCATTATTTCATATTCATCACTTATTTTTAGAATATAAATTTAAGAAATTTGTGATCTGTATAAATTACACACTTCTCCCAAAGAGATATTTACATCATATTTTCCACACAAATATCACAACTACCAACTATATATCATCTGTGGGATATATTTTCTCATGAATTTTCAAATACCATGATACACAAGAAATGACTTTTTCCTTTTTCTTCAACACAGAGTCCAGTTTCTTCATCAAATCATCGCTAAAGATTATGAAAATCTCCACAATTTTGGGTAGTGTGAGCACATGGGTTGTGGTGATCCTTTTATTACACTCCAAGAATATTTCTCCACATTTATAATTTTAAGAAAACATTTCTCCCTTATAATTTATCTTAGTAAAAGGGTTCTATAAATGTGATAATTGTATTACAAATGGGTGATAGTGTCCAGCTAACCCCATGAAGCTATAGATATCTGTCAAAGATGTTGGCCTCATCCATCGCTCAATTGCTTTTTTAAGGATCCATGGAAATCCCATTTCATGTGTTGATATTACCCGAGAATGTGACTTTATTCAACAATAACCCACACTTGTTGTACTTTTCATATAGATTAACCTTTCATAAGATCTATAGAACAATGCTCTGATGCACCTCATGATCTGTAATGGCCCAGACCTCTCCGGCCCATTCAATTGTCAAAAATAGGGTCTTTATGTGTTCTGGAGGGTAAAATTGACTTTTCCCACACTTTCCAGAATTTTGTAAGTACGCGTCGTGTAGTGTGAGTACACATCGTGTACCACCTTGTCGAGTATACCCCGTGTTCAAATTCGTGTCCTTGTCGTGTGAAAGAAATGAGTGCACTCCGTGTACCCCAAACTACATGCTGTGTACCCCCTTGCCGGGTATACCCGTGTGGAAGGCAGTGCCTTTGCCATGTGAAGTAAATGGGTACACACCGTGTACCCTAAACTACACGCTGTGTAGTCCCTCCCCGCGTATGCGTTACCAGTCAATGTCTGTGTGCCGTGTTGAAGCTGTGTCTTTTCCATGTGAAATAAATGGGTACATGTCGTGTGTCCAAACTACACGCCGTTTAGTCCTTCCCCGTGTATGCGTTACCCTCAAACCGTGTGTTCACCAGTCAATGGTCGTGGATCCGTGTTGTAAGCCACGTGGAGACCGTGTGAAATAACTGAGTACACGCCGTGTACCATAAAGTACATGCCGTGTACTTTTTCTTTTCTCACCTATAAAAGGAGGGGTCCCCTCCTCCTTTTCAACTCACCCCTCTCCTCCCCTTTCCTCTGAGCAGAGTTCTCCCAAGAGACTCGAAGGCTCTTTCTTCCATAACTTCTTCGTCCGAGCTCCGATTTATGATCCGTCAGTGGCCACGGGATCGTAACGACAAGTCGGAACTTCCGATATTGGATCCATTGTCTTTCCTTTGGCCTTTCGTTTCCGACGTCCACCCGAGGAGGTTTTTTCAGGACCCGACAGAAGTGACGGACGCCAATGGACGTCATCTAAGGTTGATCCGGGGGAGCGTTGCGATCGGAACCTGTTCAGGTAGGGATTTTACCTTCGTCTCTCTAAATTGTGCATCATGCGGGGTGTGTGTCTTCTTGTTTATGTGAAACACTTTTGAACCTGTTTAATAAAGATAATAACTGGCTTATATAATGGGGTTGGGAAATATTGATTACAGTTACATTATCTTATATCCTGTGATATTATGTTGTGAATTGGATAGGCTTATGCCTACTGAAAATCACGGTCGTTGGGGGCCTTTGCTTGCGCAATTAAAGATTGCCCTATGTTTCTAGACCATTTTTTGGATGGAAACATTGTGGAATGTGGAAATTGGTTAATCACGTAAAGTTGGCTGTTTAAATTCTGAAACCCTTGTGTGAACACCCAGGTTAAACAAAATGGAATAATGAACATGTGGGTGTTGGTTTAGATACGTGGCATGTAATGGGGGTGTTTTTTGGGTTGTTGTGGATCGGGTGAGCAGTGGGGTTACGGTTGGCTTGGTTGTGGGTTGGTGTGAATGTTATGCTGGTGATGGGTAGTGGGGCTGTGATAATTGGTATTCAAGGGATAATGATGTACGATGAAGTTGTGGTTGTGGCAGTTAGCAGCGTAGCTGCAGGGATGGGTTTGAATGTGAACGAACTGGGTTGTGAATAGTATAAAATAAATGGAAGAGTTAATGAATGTTGGGGCGTGGAAATAGAACAGGAATAATAATTAATGGGATGGTTGGTTATTAAGAAGGGTTTTGTTGTGCTGCTTGTGTTTTCCTAACTTGATTTCTGGATGACAGGGATATGTTTTACGAATGATTGTTGTGGATATTTGTGGATAGTTGCCCATTAGTTAAGGAACTAATAACCTGATTTTTTTGAACATGAAAACCTAAATGGTGTTGGGTTGTTTGTTGTATGCATACTTCGTAGTAGCAGTGCCGAGGCATATGCTCAGTTCTCTGTCTAGAATCCATAGGTTGGGCTGAGTTTTTGGTATATATATATATATATATATATATATATATATATATATCTGTATCTTTTTGTTTTATCACACCCCACCCTTGTTGAGCACTTAGTGTCGAACACTACGGGTAGGTTTTGATTTGGGTTGGTTTTAGCCCAAGACTCTACGGGTAGGTTTTACTGTTTCCCAAGAATCTTCGGGATGAGGCCCAGGTGTGTGTGGGTGGGATATGTGGTTTTGAGGCCCAGGTGTGTGCGGGCAGGATACGTGGTTGTGATGCCTAGGTGTGTGCAGGCAGGATACGTTGTTGTGAGGCCCAGGTGTGTGCGAGCGGGATACGTGGTTGTCAGGCCCAGGTGTGTGCGGGCTAGATACGTGGTTGTGAGGCCCAGGTGTGTGAGGGCGGGCAGAGTGTGGAAGCATCAGGATGTTCACCGTTAGTAAGAGCAACTAACTAATGGGGAATGGGGAGGGGTACCCAATACTCTTGTTCTTATATACTACTACCTGTTGTGATTGTGTTTTTGTGAGTGTGGCTGGTGAGGTTGGGTGGATATAATTCCTTGCTAGGTTTCTTCTATTGTTCTCACGGGACATTAGGATGTATCCCCACTTGTGCACGAGAGCTTTAGGTTTCCCTAATGAGTATACTTGTATGCTCACCCTACGTTTACTTTCAGGTTTCTGGGAGGACTACCAGGGCCGTACGGGACCCTACTAGTCGGACAATTGGAGTTGTTTCAGTTTTTGTACTCTTGTTTTCTTTTGGTATTGTACTTTGAGCTTTCTTGTACATGCACCTTGTTATAAAATAGTTTAAACATGCATGTGGTATTGGTTTGGGTTTATTTCTATACACTTCCCCTTTTCCTTTTTGGTGGTTGACTTGTCCTATTTCCCGATCTTTAAAATTAAAAAGGGTAATGCCTCCCATATTTTTGAAAAACTCATAACCTTGGTGCTAGTCCCCACCCCAGGGCCTAGTGGAGGCGGGACTCGGGGGTCATTATCTCCCTTTCACCATTTCCAACTTAGGAGGGGCATCTTTGGTGGGAGGGGGTCGTGACAAAATGGTATTAGAGCTGATGGTTGAGAGATAGGATGGATTCTGGAGTTAGGCATAGTGAGGGTTGCATGGGATGGTAGGGAAATAGTTTTGGTTAATGTTGGTGTGTGACATAGACCAGGGAAGACTGGCTGGGACACGGGATTTTAGGGCCCCCTGTGATCCGATGCAAGGACTCTGAGCCTACCGAACGACCAAGTTAGACCACGTTGATTACAGGGTAGAGACCCTAGGGAAGGTACATGCATCATCATGATTGTGTTTTACTTGATTTGGGAATTCTGGGAAATAAATTGAAGTAATGTGATAAAATAAAACCTTGGGAAATTTCCTTACTACTTGGGCTTAGGTGATCCTTGTTTACCGTACAGCTATGGCACCTGGACTTCGTCCCTGGGTGACCCAGACAGCCGAGGCTCAGCAGATCTGGGGGGTCGATTAGGTGAGGATTGGCCGAGAGGAGGAAGATATCTAGTGGCAGAAGACTCTCTGTTCATTTCAGCGGCAGAACCTCAAGAAGTACGAGGGTAGTACTTCGGATACAGAGACGGAGGGGTGGCTTGAGGAGTTGTGGATCACTTTTACCTTGATCTGTGCTACGAGGGAGTACTAGGTTCCCCTAGCAGTTAGTCAGCTGAGAGGTGCGGCGCAACAGTGGTGGATGCTCTACCTCAGAGATAGGATAGAGGCAGAGGTCCCATGGGATGACTTTGAGAAGGAATTATGAGAGGAATTCCTTTATTCCATGATCAAGGTGGAGAAGTGGCAGGAGTTACTCTCCCTCCATTAGGGGAGTATGTCTATACGAGAGTTGGGGATCAAGTTCAAGGATCTCTTACGCTTTGCTCCGGATCTCTTTCCGGATGAGGAGTCTCGGGCGAGACGTTTGGAGGAGGCGCTTCATCCTTCGCTCTAGTATGTTGTCACCCCCTTCACCCTTCCGATGTACTTGGCGGTATAGAAGAAGTTAGAGGTTGTAGAGAGGATGCACTCACTGGGAGGTGCACCACGTGAGGGGTTTCAGCCAGGTTCATCGAAGGGGAAGGCATTCAGCAGCAGGTCTCCTAAGACGGGACCTTCCAGGTTCAGGCCAGTGGGGAGCACGCCCCAGCAGTTCAAGTTTAGATCTTCAGGCCCTCATCCCTTTTCCACGAGCCCCGGACCGAAGTGTTTCTCTTGTGGAGGTTTTGAGCACATTCAGAGTCAGTGCCCGACCCGAGCTCAGTATGGTGGAGGTGGGCAGGTTCAGCGCCCGCCTCAGCAGCACCAGTTGCCGGCGAGGCCCTTCCAGCAGCAGCAGGACCATGATCCCCCAAGGGAAGACTATGCGGTAGGAGGCCGACCTCAGGGTTCTCCTCAGGGACCTCGATCAGGGCGTGGTTGGGGAGGTGGACAACATTAGAGAGGCATAGTAGTAGGGGCGTCGACAGTTGCACGCAGCAGATTTGGCAGCTCTAGTAGGACCAGAGGTGGTATGAGGTATGATTTGTTTGTTCAGCACTCTCATTTCTGCTTTGTTCGATTCAGGAGCTTCACACTCCTTTGTTGCACCTGGTCTAGCCCATGCCATGGGACTAGACGTATAGAGACATTCCATACCACTGGTGCTGAGTACACCAGTTGGAGGCCAAACCACCGTATCTTGTGTTTTCTGGGGATGTGGGCTAACGTTGGGACCACATCGATCTAGTGGGTACCTTCTTCTGTTACAAATGCAGCTATACGATGTCATCCTAGGCATCGACTGGTTGTTTTCTGCTAGTTCCATTATCGACTGCTTCCAGAGAATAGTTGTGTTCTTCGACATGGACGGGCAGCATGTAGCTTTTTTTGGTGAGAGGAGATATCAGGCAGGAAGCCAGCGTGTGGATCCTCTCCTTTCATTGTTAGGCAGGTTATCAGTGGTTCTAGATGATATGGAGATGATGGATGTCCCAGAGGTTTTTGGGGAGTTCCTCTATGTTTTTTCCGAGGAGGTTGTGACTCTACCCCCCCCCCCCCCCCCCCCCCCGACGTGATGTTGAGTTTGGGATAGACTTACAGCCTGGTGCTCGTCTGATTTCGATGTCCCCTTATCGAATGGCGCCTTCGGAGTTGCGGGAGTTGAGAATTCAAATTGATGATCTAATGGAGAAGGGTTTTGTTCGACCTAGCTTGTATCTATGGGGTGCTCCAATTTTGTTCATGAAGAAGGCAGATGGTGGTCTCAGGCTATTCATAGACTACTGAAGGTTGAACCAGGTAATGGTCAAGAACCGTTACCCCCACCCAAGGATAGATGATCTCTTCGACCAGGTGAGGGGAGTAGGTTGGTTCTCTAAGATTGATCTATGATTAGGATATCATCAGCTGAGAGTGAAGGATAGTGACATCTTGAAGACGGATTTCAGGTACAGGTATGGGCACTTTGAGTTTTTAGTGATGTCGTTTGGACTTACGAATGCACCTGTTGTGTTCATGGGACTTATGAACTTTGTCTTCCGATAGATTCTAGACCGGTTCATCGTTGTGTTTATTGATGACATCCTGATCTACTCAAGATCAGAGGAGGAGCACGTTGAGCATCTCAAGGCAGTCTTGGAATTCCTACGACACCACCAGCTTTATGGGAAATTGACGAAGTGTAAGTTATTGACGTAAGAAGTGCACATACTTGGGCACGTGGTGTCTCAGCATGGAGTGTCAGTGGACCCGTCGAAGGTGGAGGCAGTTTTTTCATGGGCAGCACCCAAGAGTGCGGCAGAAGTTCGTAGTTTCTTTGGGTTATCAGGTTACTATAGGAGGTTCGTTTCGAACTTCTCTTGAGTTTCTGATCCATTGAAAGCTTTGACTAGGAAGAACCAGGTCTACCTATGGAGCGAGCAGTGATAGAAGGCTTTTGACTACCTGATGGAGAAGTTGGTCAGTGCTCCCGTACTCAGGTTTCCAGAGTAAGGCTTGTTGTATGAGGTGTTTTTCGATGCTTCGGGCCTTGGTCTGGGGTGTGTGCTGATTTAGAAGAAGGGTGTGACTTGTTATGGGTCTAGGTAGTTGAGCCCTCACGAGCATAATTATGACACCCATGACCTGGAGCTTGCAGCAGTAGTGTTCGCACTAAAGTTGTGGCAACATTACCTCTTTGGGGAGAACTTTGTGGTCTTCTCAGATCAAAAGAGTCTACATTATATCTTCTCTCAATGTGACTTGAACCTGCAGCAGTGGAGATGGGTAGAGTTTCTCCAAGACTATGACTTTGAGATCTCTTACACTGAAGTTAAGGGCAACGTTGTGGTTGATGCCCTGAGCAGAAAGTCGCATAAGGAAGTGGTTCGAGAATCCACTGATTCTTGGAAGGCGATGGGAGAGTTGGTTGCCTTGCATTTTGATGCCAGGGTAGAAGGTGTTAGAGGATGTTTGTTTCAGATGACGGTGCAGTCCTCCTTGTTGTAGCAGGTGGAAGAGTCTCAGTGGGGGGACTCTGAGGTGGAAGTAATGCGAGATCCTATCGATCAAGGAAATGCTCCAAAGGGATGGTCAGAGGATAGCCGACATCAGATGCCTTTCCATGGAAGGTTGTTTGTTCCGAAGGTGATGTGTGAGGGAGTTCTCCGTGAGTTCCATAGCTCAGCCTTGGCGGTACATCCAAGAGTTTCAAAAATGTACCGAGGCCTAAGGGAACAGTTTTGGTGGCCCGGGGTAAAATGGGCAGTGGCGGAGTTTGTGGCTAGATGCCTAGTGTGTCAGCAAGTGAAGGCTAAACATCATGTTCCCAGTGGTTTTTGGCATCCTTTAGATGTCCCCGAGTGGAAGTGGGATGATATCTCGATGGACTTCATCATAGGACTACCCAGATATCAGGTAGGTTATGATGCTATCTGGGTAGTGGTGGATCGTCTGACGAAATCAGCTCACTTCTTAGCAATTAAGGAGTCGGGCCCGGTGAGTACCTTAGCACAGAGGTATGTAGACGAGGTGGTGTGTTGGCATGGAGTTCCAAATACTATCGTCTCAGATTAGGATACTTGGTTTACCTCACGAGTCTGGAGGGGGTTACAACATACTTTTGGCACCCAGCTACGCCTTATCACTACATTCCACCCCCAGACCGACGGGCAGACAGAGCGGACTATTCAAACGTTGGAGGACATGCTACAAGCATGCGTTCTGGATTTCAGAGGGTCATGGGTATGACACTTTCCTTTAGTAGAGTTTTCCTACAACAAAAGCTTCCACTATACTATTAGTATGGGACCGTTTGAGGCATTGTATGTAAGACCATGTTGTTCACCCATTTACTGGGCAGAGGTTGGTGAGACAAGTGCTCTTGGGCCAGAGGTAGTACAGAGCACCACGGGGAAAGTCCAGCTTGTACGTGAGAGGATAAAAGCGGCTCAGGACCGACAGAAGTCTTATGCTGATCGTCGGAGGAGGCCCTTGGAGTTTGAGGTGGGATATCATGTGTTCTTGAAAGTTTCCCCTCAACGGGGGCAGCGGAGGTTTGGGAAGGGGAGTAATCTCTCCCCTAGGTTCATCGAACATTTTGAGGTGTTGAGGTGAGTCGGCGAGGTGGCATATCAGTTGGCCCTGCCACCTCAGTTGGAGAAAGTTCATGACGCCTTCCATGCATCCCAACTTCGTTGGTACTTACACGATGACTCTCACGTTATCGACTGGGGAGAGTTAGATATAGTAGATGACGCAACCTTCGAGGAACGACCAGTCAGAATCGAGGATCGTAAAGAGAAGGTGATCTGTGGACGAACCATTTCGTTGGTTCGTGTGTTGTGGAGGTATGGGGTCCTTGAGGAGAGAACATGGGAGTGGGAGACCCAGATGAACGCTCAGTACCCGGAGTTGTTTTGACTTGTGTTTTCCTTTGTTCTTCTGAGCTTTGTTTTGATGTTATACTATGTACCTTTGATATATAGAATGCTTGGCTTGTCGGTTATGAGACCTTTTGTTTCCTTGTTCTCTGGAAGTGTGTAACATGTTCGGGCGTGTGGGGAAGGGAAAAACCTGATCCTTAATCAAGACGCATTAATGCGGATGCGATTGAACCCATACAGGTGAGTCAGTGCCACCTAAACGGATAATATCTCGACATAGGAAAAGGAATTTTCCCCAAACCACGTGTTCGGGCAGTGTGTGGGCTGTGCGGTGTTGGGGGTAGTGTGATTTGAAAAATCCTAGTGTATGGATGTGGGAAGACCTGATTCTTAATTGAGACATATTAATGAGGATGCAATTAAACCTGTGAAGGCGAGTCAGTGCCGCCTAAAGCAGATAATATCTCGACATAGGAGAAGGAATTCCTAACACCTATAATTAGGGTTGTTGGTTGGGTTCCTGTTATAACGAGGGATATAAGAGGTATCTTGTTGGGTTCCTCTAGGTTGGATTTTGGATTCTTGAGGACGATAATGTTTTAAGAGGTATCTAATGTAATGGCCTGGACCTCTCCAGCCCATTCCTTTGTCAAAAAGAGGGTCTTGAAGTGTTCTGGAGGGTAAAATGGACTTTTCCCACACTTTCCAGAATTTTGTAAGTGCACACCGTGTAGTGTGAGTACATGCCATGTACCACCTTGACGAGTATACCCCATGTTCAAGGTTGTGTCCTTGCCGTGTGAAAGAAATGAGTACACGCTGTGTACCCCAAACTACACGTCGTGTACCCCCTCGCCGGGTATACCTGTGTGGAAGGCCGTGTCTTTGCCGTGTGAAGTAAATGGGTACATGCCGTGTACCCTAAACTACACGTCGTGTAGTCCCTCCCTGCGTACGCATTACCAGTCAATGGTTGTGTGCCATGTTGAAGTCGTGTCTTTGTCATGTGAAATAAATGGGTACACGCCGTGTGTCAAAACTACATGTCGTGTAGTCCTTCCCCGCGTATGCGTTACCCTCAAACCGTGTGTTGACCAGTCAATGGTCGCGGAGCCATGTTTGAATCCACGTGGAGACCGTGTGAAATAACTAAGTACACACCGTGTACCAAAAAGTATACTCCGTGTACTTTTTCTTTTCTCTCCTATAAAAGGAGGGGTCCCCTCCTCCTTTTCAACTCACCCCTCTCCTCCCCTTTCCTCTGAGCAGAGTTCTCCCAAGAGACTCGAAGGCTCTTTCTTCCATAACTTCTTCGTCCAATCTCCGATTTACAATCTGTCAGCGGCCACGAGATCATAATGACAAGCCAGAACTTCCAAGCATGGATCCATTGTCTTTCCTTCGGCCTTTCCTTTTTGACTTCCACATGAGGAGGTTTTTCCAGGACCCGATAGAAGTGACGGACGCCGATGGACGTCTTCTAAGGTTGATCCGGGGGAGCGTTGTGATCGGAACCTGTTCAGGTAGGGATTTTACCTTCGTCTCTTTAAATTGTGCATCATGCGGGGTGGGTGTCTTCTTGTTTATGTGAAACACTTTTGAACCTATTTAATAAATATAATAACTGGCTTATATAATGGGGTTGGGAAATTGTGATTGCAGTTATATTATATTATATCCTGTGATATTATGTTGTGAATTGGATAGGCTTATGCCTACTAAAATCACGGTCGTTGGGGGCCTTTGCTTGCGCAATTAAATATTGCCCTATATTTCTAGACCATTTTGTGGATGGAAACATTGTGGAATGTGGAAATTTATTAATCACGTAAAGTTGTCTATTTCAAGTCCAAAACCCTTGTGTGATCACACCGGTTAAACAAAATTAAATAATGAACATGTGGGTGTTTGTTTAGATACGTGGCATGTGATGGGGGTGTTATGTGGGTTCTTGTGGATCGGGTGAGCAGCGGGGCTGCGGTCGGCTTGCTTGTGGGTTGGTGTGAACGCTATGATAGTGATGGGCAGCGGGGCTGCGATAATTGGTATTCAAGGGATAATGATGTACGGTGCAGTTGTGGTTATGGCAGTTAGCAGCGGGGCTACAGGGATGGGTTTGAATGTGAACGAACCGGGTTGTGAATAGTAAATAAGAAATGGAAGAGTTAATGAATGGTGGGGCGTGGAAATAGAACAAGAATAATATTTAATGGGATGGTTGTTTATTAAGAAGGGTTTTGTTGTGCTGCTTGTGTTTTCCTAACTTGATTTGTGGATGACAGGGATATATTTTATAAATGATTGTTGTGGTTAGTTGTGGATAGTTTCCTAGTTGTTAAGGAACTAATAACTTGATTCTGTTGAACATGAAAACCTAAATGGGGTTGGGGTTGTTTTTTATGTGCGTACTTTGTAGTAGCAGTGTCGAGGCACATGCTCAGTTCTCTGTTTAGAAGCCATAGGTTAGGCTGAGTGTTTGGTATATATATATATATATATTTGTATCTTTGTGTTTTATCGCACCCCACCCATGTTGAGCACTTAGTGCCGAACACTCCAATTTCATGGGAGAGGGTGTTTTTTCCCTTAGTTACTAGCTCATTCCTACTCCTTCTTCCCTAGGCTGTGATGGCTTAAGGCGACCTTACACCCAAGACTCTTCGGGTAGGCATCGATTTGGGGTGTTTTAGTCCAAGACTCTTTGGGCAGGTTTTACTATTTCCCAAGAATCTTCGGGATGAGGCCCAGGTGTGTGCGGGTGAGATACGTGGTTGTGAGGCCCATGTGTGTGCAGGCGGGATACTTGGTTGTGAGTCCCATGTGTGTGCGGGTGGGATACGTGGTTGTGATTCCCAGGTGTGTGTGGGCGGGATATGTGGTTGTGAGGCCGAGGTGTGTGCGGGCGGGATATGTGGTTGTGAGGCCCGGGTGTGTGCGGGCGGGGAGAGTGTGGCAGCGTCAAGACCTTCACCGTTAAGAAGATCAGTTAACTAATGGGTAATGGTGTGGGGTACCCAATACTCTTGTTCTTATATACTACTACCTGTTTTGATTGTGTTTTGGTGAGTGTGGCTGGTGAGGTTGGGTGGATAAAATTCCTTGCTAGGTTTCTTCTGTTGTTCTCACGGGACATTAGGATGTCTCCCCACTTGTGCACGAGAGCTTTAGGTTTCCCTACTGAGTATACTTGTATTCTCACCCTAAGTTTACTTTCAGGTTTCCAGGAGGACTACCAGGGCCGTGCGGGACCCTACTAGTCCGACAGTTGGAGTTGTTGTAGTTGTTGTACTCTTGTTTTCTTTTGGTATTATACTTTTAGCTTTCTTGTACTTGCACCTTGTTATAAAATTGTTTAAACATGAATGTGCTATTGGTTTGGGTTTATTTATATACACTTTCTCTTTTCCTTTTTGGTGGTTGACTTGTCCTATTTCCCGATCTTTAAAAATAAAAAGGGTAATGCCTCCCATATTTGTGAAAAACTCATACCCTTGGTGCTAGTCTCCACCCCGGGGCCTACTGGAGTCGGGACTCGGGGGTCATTATCTCCCTTTTGCCATTGCCAGCTCAGGAGGGGCATCTTTGGTGGGAGGGGGTCATGACATGATCCACCTTTGTTTTGGAGTATATTATAATATCATCTATAAAGACTACTAAAAATTTGTTAATGTAATCTCAAAATACTCTATTCATCATGTCCATGAATATTGATAGAGAATTAGTGACTATGTAAGGCATTACTTTGAATTTTTAGTTAACATAATTTTACAAAAAGTATTCTTGGGGATATTCTCCTTCTTCACTCTTATTTGGTAATATCTTGACTATAGATCCGCCTTTTAGAAGTATTATATTCCATGTAGATAATAAAAAATTTCATCAATTTATGGAAAAGGATACTTGTTCTTAATCAAGATTTTGTTGAGATCATAATAATCAATGCAAAGGCACATTGACCCATCCTTCTTCTTGACAAAGTGGACTGGTACACCCCTTGGTGAAGCACTTGGGAATATAAACCCTTTATCTAGATACTCATGTAGTTGTTTCCTTAGCTCCTTAACCAACATAATAGACATTATATATGGAGTCTTTTATTTTGGAATTTCCCTAAGTATAATATCAAATGAGAATTCAATATCTATTTAGGAGGAAGTCCAGTGAATTCCTTGGGAAATACATTAGTGAATTTCCTCACAATAGGTAGGTCTTGTAGGATGGTTCATTCTTTAGACACATCCATTTAGGGAAAGATAAATTTGATCATAGGGTATTAATATCAATTCTTGGGATGTTTTTTATAAATAGGATTTATCCTCCTCCTTCAACTTGTATAGAATCAGGGGTCAATTCAGTATATGGAGTGTGATTTCCCTTTTTGGGAAATTTATCTTGGTGGTATATATGGAAATCCAATCCATTCCTAGAATTGAATCTAATCCCACCTAGGGAATTATTAAAGGGTTTTCTAAGAAGTTAAATCCACAAATTTTGATATGGTAGGAGTTATATACATATGATTAAATAATTTCTCCATTATTCATTTTCACTGACATCTCTACTTCCCTGAATTGTAGTGGTGTTTGGATTTTTCTACTAAAAATTCATGATATAATATAATGTTTAGAACAATGTATGATAAACCTACCTTTCACTTTTTGATTCAGGTCATACTTTATCCAATATAGACTTAGATATGTGGAATTTTAAACTATTAAACACATAAAGGGGGATCCATGACATTAAAGGATAAGATATAAATTACTTTTATTTTTTGAATTTATGAATTTATAGGATTTAATCTATGTTATCAACAATATTCTACCTAATGAATATTCTTATGTGATTTTTTTCATTCTTTTATTAATGGGGTGTACTAAGATTATAAATTTACCAAATCATATTCCCTATGAGGGTCAAACCAAGAGTACAGCAAGGCCTATTGTCATTCACAAGTTCCCCTTCGAGTCTTGCTCAAAGCATTGTTTTCAGGTTTTACCCATTGATACATAAGTGTTAAAGAAACCTATACTTGTTTGTAACCATAAAGGGATGTATTTTATTGATAAAACACTTACTCTATACTCACCAAATATTTGGGATTATTTTCTAATACATAGACTTATCCCTAATGATTTCACTAGACTTTTCTAATCATAATCACAAAAATAACTAATCCTCTCATCTGATACCAATTATAAAAACCCTTCTCTTTATTTTATATTTAAATTGGATTTATAACATTAACATTCACTTAATACAACTCTATAGATCAAGTGTTCTAGTGTCTTTAGGGATTAGGAACATTACATGAGAACTTAAAATATGAAATACACATAATTTTTTGAAACTTCTTTTATAAGACAATAACTTTCCTTCATACTTTTCATTGCACAGGATAAAGAGAGGACATACATAAGAAAGGGTGAGCTATAAAGACAAGTAAATGAGTTAAAATTCGTTAAATTATGAATAAAATACATGTTAGGAAATATTCATATCAATGGATCATAATATAATCATAAAAATAAAGGCATTATATAACAAGATGATCATAACATTGAAATGTGGCAATATATGCAACATTATATTAGCATGAGTCAAGGATCATCGCGCATGTATTAGCATGAGTAAACCCTCATTGAACATGTATTAGAATGATTAAACCCTCATTATTTTTGAATTATCATGATTAATCCCTCATTTCACATGGAATACATGATACTAGACATTACCCAATGCATTGGAGCGCTATCCAGGTTCATTATTCATAATCTTTTCATTGTCATGTATAAGTGTGCTACGTTGATCATAGAATATGGATTCATTGAACAAAATAATTATTTCCATGAAAAAGGAATTTGGAATATCTTAATGTAATTCCCCATTAAATAATTAAATGTGAATAAAGTTTAATACCCTTGATAGAAAAATGGGTATGGTTTTAACTACATAATGATTTTGGAATGCAGAATCGTGGTGCAATTTCAGTTGCATAAAAACGTAAAATTAAAATTCATAAAATGTTTTGATGAAAAATAAAGGTGTATCTAATAATTTATACATGAAATTAAATTTAAGTGGGTCATGTAACATTATACCCCCATATATTAAATGGAATTTAAGATGTATAATATAAAAGGAATGCTTGAATGGAAATGTGAAGAGAGATATCCCTTATGGATTATCGACATGGTAACAGGTGTACACGGGAGGGATTAATTAGAATGAAAGGTGTACATAATCATTAAAACATAATATGGTCAGTATGGGGGTGCTAAAATATACCACATATTTTTTAATTGGAAATAAAAGTGTGTAACAATATAAGGAAACTTGGATAAAAATGACAAAGGAATGAACCCTTACGTAATTTCAGCATAGTAACAGCTTAGGTAAGTGTCCAAATGGGGAAGGATAAATGATCCCATGTTGAAATAACATCAAATTTATAGTATTTAATTGATAAAAAAATTAATAAAATATAACCAATTGAAATTAACAAGACTAATTTCAACCATGATTCTTGATTTGAATTGAAGGGATGACCGAACGGATCTCTTACTAGGATGTGTGAATCCAAAGGCTTGTGGGAGAATTATTGGGTGAATGGGGAGACTTGGGAGGACTCTAGGGAGTATATAGAAGAGTGGTGATTATATTAAAATAGTTTGAGTAAAGATAAATGGGATTTCGGTGGGTTTATATATGAAAGGATGGGGATTTCTTTATTATTTTTTTGGACACTACACCATAAACCATTCAAAAGAAGAAACCATCCCATAGTTTTTACCATAATTTATAGATAAGGGGAGTGATATATAATATTTTATAAGTCTATGGTCTGAATATATTGAAATATGTCCCTTTAATATGTGGAGGATATACACACATTCAAGGAAATGATTTTAAAATTATAAAATATTTTATATGCCTTGGAGGATTCACTAAGGTGTAATAAAATAAATAAAATAGACATAAATTTACATTATTATAAAGGAAAGCATATATTTTTTCTAAAATACCTGTTATAGTATTTTATTACATCACTATTGGGTCATTATTATGTCATAAAACACATTAAATATTTGTACAATATTTAATTTTTACACAAAAATTTGACAGTATCCAAAAATTGTGAAAAATTCACCACTGAATAATTTCAACATTCTGATTCCAAAAATAATATTAAGTTTTTCTAATTATTTTTAGAAATATGTGAATTTTTACTTTTAAAATAAAAACCATCATTTATAAAAAATTTATAGGTTTTGGAAAAAATACTTTTCAAACCTTAATAAAAGTTACATTTGACTTTATAAAAAATATATGTTCATTAATATTTAATAAAATTAATTTAATAAAAAAATTATTAAAATATTTTTTTCTAACATACATTAATTCAAAAAAAATAGATTCCTTAATTGAATTCAAATGTTAACCAAAAATAATATTTTTTCTTTAGAAAATAATTTACAATTTTATAGTAATAGAATGATATTATATTCATTATTGTATAAAAAAATAATAATAATTCTATGGTATTGATACATATCCTTTTATTACATGATCATATTCCCTAAGAGTATAGTCTGTGATGGTGGGGCCTCTTGGGGCCGTTCAGTGAACTTGGTTTGGTCCATTATATTGATTCGCTTGAACATCTCTCTTAAACAGTTTATCTCAAGCATAAGTTTTTGGATCGTGGATTTGGCTCGGTCTTAGAAAAATCCCAAAAATTTGATCTCTCTTAGATGATCTGATAAATGGACTTCGTAGGGAATGATCATATAGGTTGAGGGCATCAATTCCTTTGTTTGTTCCAAAATGATTTGATAAAACCATATATTTGTACTAGTCATGTGATCACTATTAAATGGATATATTATCAATGGTAAAGATAATTAATTGTCATATAAATCCAATAGGATATAGAACAACAATAGTATTCAATATTTTTTCATTATCCATAAGAAATTTAATTAAAATAAAGGCAATTTTATTCATGAATATTTTGGTCATTACTGTTAGGTCACAATTTTGAAAAGATCCAATTGAAATTTAAAATGATTATATGCCTTTATAACATGGGAATGGTGACACATCTAACAAGACCATGATATCTATATGCATATAAATGAGTATTTTCTTAACTAAATTTAAATCTTTTAGTAAATGGATACCATAAAATAGCGATTCTAATTTCCATGTAAATGATGTATTCATCTATACCTTGTAATGTGATATCTATATACCTAACACTCTGTTATGTAATGTGAGACCTTGACCATAAACCAGCAGTAGTAGCGAGTAGTGGGATGTGTCTCTTTTCATCCCTTGTGGACTTACTTATAACATACACCTAGTTTTAAAAGCATATAGGGAGGTGTGACTGTTTTTATAGGAGGTTTTTTAGCTTCCCTTTTATGAAATCTATGATCCTATATGTTGTTAAATCTTTTATGTGGTTTCTGATTAGAAATTTTTGAAATATGACAACATGAAGTCCTCAGGTCGTGAAATACGAATATGGTGATAATAATGCTCTAAATATGTTAATCCCTTATCCAATAGAATTACATCCACTAGTGCCACCTCAGGCACCTCGTGTTATCTCTCAACTTGATTCCAAAGAATAGTTCTAAGATACATTCCTCGTGATTATGTAATCTATGTCAGGAACTCCAAGACATTCCCTTAGTATGGAATATTTTATATGATAATTAAAGTAGTAGAATATACCTCTCTTATTAGGGTATGGTGTCCCTATGGTTGATGATTCATAGCTAGAGGCCATGCTAGCACTATTTGATCATATGAAGGCACCTCTGGATATGAGGACAAAGATTGTGACATATAAACTTTGTGATTTTCCTATGCAGTGTGTTATGTGACTACCTAGGTTGGTGTTCATTAGGGCATGGTATGGGTATCATCCAGATATCCTTCTATGATTACTTCTTCCCACTAATTCTATAAAAATATTGTTCAAGAATTATTAGGCATCTATAGTAGTGCTCTATGTTTGTGATGGTTCATTTATCTCCTTTCACATAAATTAAACACTTCACATATACACATAACAGTGAAATATTTAATAAAGTGAGGAAATATGAGGATGGTCTAGTATACACCCTTAGATTGTGGGTGAATGTCTATTTCTTGACCACCATCTCTGAGATAGTGAATCAGTAACTCATCACAAATCATAACCTAATGAAAGATGATGGTGTAGGATAAGGTGGTTCCATTCTAGCATTGTGATATAGTTATATAAGTGGAAGTAATTGTCATTATGAGTCTATACATAGGGGTAATAGTATCCATATGATACGTTATTATAGTTATGTATTCTTCCACCATTATTGAAATCCTGGGCATATGAAGCCCAAATGTCCAAGAGATGTTTTTGAATGTAAATTTTTTAGATGATTGGGGAATATCAAGCGATTTCCCAGACCATTCCATCAATTCATAGTGGGAGATTATCTGTATCAGCTATGTCTTCTATAAAAAAGATCGGTATCACCATCCTCGGAATGTAGTTGGATTAAAAAAACCATTCTGGCTAAGGAGGTGTTCGTGGATGAGGTATTTGATCTCCATATTTGTTTCACCAAGATATCATACCTAAAAATGTTTTTCAGGTTTTATCTCAAGGCATTGGATGTATCCATATATTTGAAATTCAGCCTTCTCTTGAGGAGAAGAGTGTTAGGCCTTCTACTGTATAAGGAATATTTATGTAGGATCCATTTTAGTATCTATATTAATTGATAAAAGTGTTTCACATTCATTCATATTGATAGAAATTATTGAAATTGTGGAATTAGAAATAGAGTATATCCTAGGCATGATGAATATCGACATGCCAATTGTGTTTCAAAGGGGAATGTTTTCCTGTGAAATGGGTGAGCCCTTGTGATAGGTGGGTACCAAATCTTATGGAAATTATTTGAGGTTAGTAGAATTTATGTTTTACTCGGAATAGATTGGTTTGTGGAATATCATGATCACATTTATTACTATTATCTGACGGTGTCCTTTACATAACCTGAGGAAGATACCTACTTTCATAATAAAAAATGGGATATCCAAGATAGTCGAGATTGACCTAAGTATCATGGGATGGGAAGAGTGACACCCAAAATGAAAAGTATCATTCTGAGTGATCCAGGGACATGACATATGGAATTATCTTTTTTTTTTATTATTTTCTGAATGTATTCACTAATGAATTTTTTAGGATACCTCTTATAATATTGGTGGAGTTCAACATTGAACTAATTATAAGATTATAACAAGTGTCCATTAGTCCTTACATATTGTAACCTATAGAGCTTCATGATCTTAAGCAACAGCTAGAGGATTTGGATGATAAAGGAATCATATAACCTTTTACCTCTCCAACAGTTCCACCTGTGTTATTCTCCCTAAAGGGGTATTAAACCCTTATGATTTTTTTGTGGATTATCATTGGTATAACTATCTTAAAGTTAGGAAAATTTATATTATATCTGGTATAGATGACCACTTTGACTAGCTATGATGAGTGGTAGTTTTCCCCATGATTGACTTGATGTTGGAATGTCATCACATGTATCAGAGAGACAGGGAGACTATCACATATACCACATATAGAATTCCTCAGTAGATAGGGATTATATTAGTATCTAGTTATGTAATTTGATCATGTGAATATTCTATTAGTATTAACATTCTTGAAGAATTTGGTTTTCCATCTGTATGTCGATTATTTTGTGGTAGTCTTCATGGATGAAATCTTATTGTATTTTTTAATAAACATGATTATGGAAAAAATCTTATGATTTTGAGTAATACACTAACCGTTCATGATTTTTATAATAATATCACAAAATGATACTTTTTAATAGACAAGGTATAATTCTTGGGTAACATTATCTTAGATGTAGGAGTGTCTATTAACACAAAGAATGTGAGTGTTGTAGTTTCCTAGGAATAGACCAACAATTTATTTGATATATTTTTTATTATGTATGGAGAATATTACAAGTTTTTCATTTAGGACCTTTCACACCTATTATTTCCCCACAAATGCTTTATGAATAAGGGATTGATGTTATTATCATCTAATGCTTGTGAGGAATAATTGTAAGAGATTAAATGGAAATTGACTTTAACGTCCGGCCTGATTCATACAGATATGTGAAGAAGTAATATAGTTTATATTGATGCATCGGGAACTAGGCTACCAGAATTAATGATGTTGGGATATAGAGTCATAGTATACAATTCCCACTAGTTGAGACCTCCTGATAAGAGTAACACTACACATGATGTCGAGTTTGAAGTTGTGGTTCTTGTGTTATGCTGTTATGGGAATCATCTATTATGATGATAATCTCATTTACACAGACCACAAAAGTATCAAATAAATCTCCACAAATCATTAACTTAATCTCATGATGTTAAGGTTTGTATAATATCTAATGTCATTTGACATTAGGATCTCATATAAACTGGGGAAAGGTTATGAACTAGAAAAATCATTGAGTGATAAGACTCAAACACATACTATTCAAGAGCCTAGAATTGAGTTAATGTTGATGGACCTATTTTCTAAGATGTACCTAGAGGTCCAAGAACATCATGGGTAGCATATTTTAGAATCATTTGATGTGATGTATTCCCTTCTAGAACACATTAGGAGGATAAATCTTTCAGATCCTAAGGGCTTAGTCCTAAGAGAGAGTGTCTCAAGTAAAGACTGACCACCAAGTTAGGTTATTGGTGAGTATTAGATCATTTACATTAAAAGATGTGTTTTTTTCTATAAACATACAAAAAAAAATGATGTAGTAAAGTCATTCCTTAGTTTGGGTAGTGCACCCTAATCATGCCATGATATACCAAGATGTGTGTCATCAGTATTGGTGGTGAGGTATGACTAGATAGATTATTGGGTTCATCAAATTGTATTCCACCCATCATCAAGTGAAGGTGCAGCAATAGTTTCCTATAGGACTTCTACAACCTCTTTCCATTCCTTTTTCCAAATTAGGCAATTTCAACATGGAATTCATAATGATAATTTCAAGATCCCATCATGGTAGTGATACAACTGTGGTGACCATTGATTGGTTGAACAAGGATTCACACATTCTTCTTATTAATGAGAACTTTTTAGTTTATCATATTTAGAGACATTACATTGTGGGTATTTTACATCTTTATGTTGTTCTCAATTACATCATATTGGATATATATTCTCAGTTTACATCTTGGTTTTTTTAAGGGAAAAAAAATGAACTGGGTTTATAGGTGAATCTGATTAAAACAAAAGAACCTCATATAGAAATTAATTTTGACTATATGATACATATTCTAGAGGAAATTCATGAGGAATATTTCCTTGATTTTAGAGGTTATTTGGAAGAAATATATCATTCATCATATTTTCCTACAATAACGGCTTTTTAGAAAAAAAAAAGACAGATGGATCCTTGAAGTGACTTGTATGGTAGGCCATTCCATCCACCCCTATTCCAGTTATAGGTAGGTGAAGAATCACTACTATAACCTCATCACATTAATTATACTTCAGAACATGTAAAATTAATTCAAAATAGTTTGGATACATCCTAATTTATGAAGAAGTATTATACTGATTTTTTGTACTAGCCTCTAGATTTCGAGGTGGGATATTAGGTTATTTTCATGGTTCTACTATGTTGGGTATTATATAGATTCAATTACAATGCATGTTATCACCTCATTACTTCAGAACTTTCAAGATCTTGAATTGAGTTGGTTAGATAGCCAATCTATTGGATTTACCTCAAATGTATCTTTCAATACCCAATGTGTTCCATGTATCATATATTTACAGTTATTATTCTATCATATCTCATTCATTTTATCTTGAGGATATTGAGCTATAGGTTGATTCATCCATTGAGTAGCATCCGATAAATAATATTGATTGGATCACGAAGCCTTTTGGGGAAGGTTAGTTCATATTTTATGGGTGATACGACAATATAGCCATGTATAAAATGATACATAAGAGGGAGAGGTCAATGTATGTATTCAATTGGTGGAACATTTCTCATATGAAATTTTACAACCCATTAAAGGTAATCTAGAGGATCATTTTTAATGAATCCAACAATTTTATTTCATAAAATTTTCATTATATGAAAAAAAATCATATGGTCTTTTATAGTTTAGTTTCATATAGGTTAGTAATAGAATACATAATCACAAAACACATTATTATAAATCAATAGTAATGATGTCTCCATGGTTTCACCCTAGGTTACTTTTACTTCATCTCATATCTCAGGGACATACATCAAATGAAAGGGGTCAGCGTGATGTTTAGTAAGGAAATAAGGGAGAAATATAATATGTCCTCATGAGGCATACCAAAAAACATTGGGAATAGTAAAATGGAATGAACAAGAAAAAATGAGGCATATCACAATAAAATTAACATGAATCTTTACAAGGAAATGTGTCAATCAAATTTAAATGAGACATTCATAATCATATCACTGAGTATTATAACCTAGGATTCATTAATCAAAATTAATATAGTTATTTACCATGGTATTATAAAACATTTCATCTCTAGAGATTAATTTAGTTACCCAATTTTTTAGAAAAATATCAAGGAATACCTTCATGTGTATTAATTAATTTTAGAAATTTAGAACCTAAATAATGATTTAATTAATTATCTATGGAGAATAAATAACAGGGTTATCATCAAAATCACGGAGTACAAATGATATTAAATAATGTATCATTACATTTTTATATTACATAGAAAAGGTAATATGGGTTTTATATGTGTAAATATCCAAATAATTAAATTGTTTTTATATCTAGGAGAATATCCATGAAAATGGTATAGGTTTGGGTATTCACAAAATGAAAATAAATCATAATTTCTCCAGTAAATGGAGAAATTTGAGAAGTAAATTCACCAACATAAAAAGTTTTAAATTTTTTTTATAAAATAGTATAATGTGAATAGATGAAGGTATACCATTGATAAATAATTATTTTATTAGTGAGGTTATAATTAAATTTATAATAAAATAATGTAACATACCCTTTATAATATGTACATAAATATAATTTTTCAAATGTAAAATAAGAGGATGAGAAATCCCTTACCTTGAATAGATACTCTTAAATCTTGAGGATTAGAACCATGGGGGCATAAGGACACATTTGGGGGACACTTTTGGCTGAAAACCATAATAAAATTATGGAAGATGTATTGGAAGTTACTAGAGATTGTGAAATGGGTGGTTATTTATAGAATAAGTGGAGGAATGTTTTAGTAATTTAAAAATATATGTTTGGAAATCTTAGTTGGGGAAAATGAAAAACAATCATTGGATTACGCAAGGTATTTTTCATGGTTTTGAAAAATTGAGTCATATTTTATGATAATTAAATATTATAGACTTTAACAGAAATTTTAATACATATTTTACCATGGGAATGTAAATTTTCTATAATGTAATTTTTTTAAATCAAATTTTCCATTTTTTACCATGGGAAGTCACTTATAGGTTTGTAAATTTATTAAATTACATAAAATATTTATTATTAAAAATTAAAATTTTATAGTCCATCAATTAATCTTCATTAATTATTATATCCATATTAAATAAATATGATGTCGAAAAACAAGCTAAAAACCAAGACTATATTTTTATTATTCATCAAAAAATTAAGTAATTTAGAATATTCTATTAAACACACCCTAACATAATTTTGACATTTGAATTTTAAAATATAATTTTTTATTTAACAAAATAATTCAATAAAAATGATACTTTTATCTTCAAAATATAATAATATTTATTTATTGAATAATGGAATTCTTAAGGAAAAATAATTCTTTGACACTACTAATGAATTTCTAAGATATTATAAAATTATTTTATAACTTATATTTGAATAAAAGTGTTTTTGGTGATTATTTCAGTAAAACCTATTATTCGTAATACATTAGTTTATTATAAAAATTTATATCATTCCTAAAAAATATAATTATGTTTTATTTGGGTCCTGAAATCAATTTATCAAATTCATCACAATAAAATATATATTTTTTTAAGAAAAAATATTATAAAAATGAATTTAAAGAATATATATTTTATTCATAAAAATGAATTAATCTTCACATATCTATGGTCAAGACATTAATCCCCTTATAATACTCATGTACTCTCGTGTTGTAAGGTTTGTGGTTGTGGTAGTATCATGGGGTAGATTAGCATGTATATTGAGTGGTAATATCCACTAACATGGAATTATTCCAAATGATAATTAATTCAAGATTCACTTGTTGAAGATAAACTTGGTATTGGTCATCGGTGAACCCTAGTGATGGAAACTCCCTCCCATGTTCTGAAAATTTAGCTTCAAACAACATGATTTTACAGGTTGAGGTCACCATTTATCCTTTCTATATCAATTATCTTTTGTCATTAAAACTTATAAAAACTAATTATAATGGTAAAATTATCTCCCATGGGTGTATTTTTCGTAGGTAAGATTGACCAATGGATCTATTCGTCAATGGTCTTATAATGGTCGAATCCCAATATTCACATTTATTTTTACACTATATAAATAAAACTTTATTCTTTCACTCAATATTCAATATAATTTCCCTTAAAGTTATATTTTCATATATAATGGTGATGGTTGGTTTCATAATATTCTATTTCATTTATATATTTTTTTGTGGGATATTTGTTTCTTGAAGATTGGGGAGATCCATATTTTCTCATTTTATCTATCCTATTTCATATATTTTGTAAAGTTGTAATGTTTTGAGTTTTAATTGGTTTCATATATGACTAATGTAATGATAAAAAATAATGAGGTTATTTTTTTGGTTTCTCTATATTTTTTAAATTTATAATATTATATAATATATAACACACATTTATTCAAGAATTATATATCATTTAAATAAACAATGTCAATAAATTATTCCCCACTTAAGAAATTTAATCCCAAAAATTTTGACTCATTCTCCTAGTTGAGAAAAATTATGGGTATGGATATCTCATTTTAGCCTTTACTTCCTACTTGCTTCTTCATTTTTACTATTCCCCATAACACTTTTCCAGTTTGCATTTTCTTGTGGCCTAGGAAATTTTTTCTATAGTCTATGATCTCCACTAGATGATACTCATAAGAGAGGTCATGTACCAATTGTACCCCTCCATAATCTATACATATGATGGATCAGGTATGCAAATCCTCAACAGAGATATGTGGAATAGATCATGAACATGCGACATATTTGGGGGACGTACTAACTAATATGACAATTCTTCTTTATGATCAAAGATTTCAAAGGGGCCAATGTGTCTAGCCCCCATGTTACCTTTCTTCCAGAACTAAATTACTCTCTTCAATAGTGATATCCAAAGGAAAAAAATTCTCTAACATCAAACACCAATTCCCTTCCATGGTTTTCATCATAGGTATTCTTATTTCTCTGGTTAACGTTTTTCTATTATTCGTTGGAATAAACCTTTTATGTCATCTCATGTACATGATAAACCCCAAGTAGCTTTCTCACAAAAAATTCTTCCCAACAAGTAGGTGTTATACATCACTTCCCATAGAGATATTTATATAGTACTATTTGAGTACATGAAGGGAATTTTTTCATGGGAACACAACTAATGGGAGGAGTAAATCTCATCCAACATTGAGTTCCATTTAGAATTTTATCAGTATGTCCTTGAATTTTTGAATAGTTCATTTAGATTTGCCTTTAATTTGGGGATGATAGGTTGTACTAAAATTCTATTAAATATTCAAATCATTTTTAAGTATTATCAATAATTTTAGATGTGAAACTTTGATCATGATAAAAAATTATTAAATTATGTTCCCTTCTTAGCCTCATCATTCCCTTAAGTATATCATGGAATGTTTTTCAAGCATTAAATAATCCAAAATATTGTTGAATTTTTTAGTCTTGGTGAGTTATTCCACTATAAATCATATCGCATTATTTTTATTGGATGTTTTGGGAGACTATAAAATAAGTCCATAGAGATGTTATCCCACTTCCATTTAGTATTGGAAGTGGTTTCAATTCCCCTTTAGGGTGTTATTTAATTTCATTCACTTACTAAAACAAAAAACATCTTTTACTGTAGGTAGAAATATACATTTTCATATTATCTATCCAAAAATGACCTTGAATATACCTACACATTTTAGTGCATCAATGATGTATAGAGAATGTTGAAAATGATATTCTTCCACAAACACATTATTTATATCTAGGATATATGGAATAAATATCTTTGCATTAAATTTCATATAACCTTATTAATTCATATTAAGATTAGGAAACATCTCATTCTTCATATCCTCTATCTTCTTTTTTATCAAAGGGTTTTCTCTTTGAGCTCTCTTAATAATCTTTATTAATGATGGCTGGAAAATCATTTGGGATAGGGTTGATGGTGTACCTTCCATTATAATTCCATTGTCCAAACATACTAGGTACTTGATCAATGGATATCTGTTAATACTCATTATTTCCATCACAACAAGGTATTTCTTACTCACTACATCTACAATGTTTTTTCATTCATGGGTGATAATGAATTAAATAGACATAGTCTTTAATAAGCTCTAACTATATCCTTGGTCTCATATTCAATTCATATTGTATGAATACATAATTCCATCATTTTTGTTCAATGGATATATCACATTTATCCAAATATTCAATGTGACCCTATAACATAAGAGAAAAAATGACTATAGATAACTCCATGTCAAGCATTGGATAATTCTTCTTATGAGGATTTATCATCAAAGATTAATAAGTGATAAATAGTTAATTTTTCATGAGGACTCACCCAAAACCTTTTGGAGATGTACTACTATAAATTAAAAATACTTCTAAACTATATGGTATAATTAACATAGTTGTAGTAACCCATAACTTCATTAGTTCATGGAAACTTTCATCAAAATCATTTTTCTAGACAAATTTATCTCATTTTTTAGTTAACTTGGTTAGTGGATTAGAAATTCTAGAATTTTGTTTTCAAAAAACTCCTATAATATCCATCTAAATCAAGGAAACTATTAACCTACATTAGTATTGTAGGATGTGTTCTCTCCTCTATATCCCTTTTCATAGTAGGGTCAGTTGAGATTCATTCATTGTTTATATTTTTCACTAAGAATTCAACTTGTTGTAAACTGATTTTAGATTTTCTAAATTTTCCAAATACATTTCCATTTAACGTAGTTTTTGATATATTCCTTTGATGATCTTAATCACCCCTAGAATTTTAGAGTGTATCATAATATAATAAATAAAAATACAACACAAATTTCATTATTTTCCTTAAAGACACTTTTTATCAAATCCATTCATGTATTAAGAACAGTATTCAACCTAAAGAGCATAACAAAAAAATCATAATGACAATATATTTATTGGAATGCAGTGTTTAGAATATCATCTTTCACCACCCTCAATTAATTATACCTATATCATTGGTCAATCTTGGAGAATAATTGATCCCCATAAAGATAATCAAATAAACCATTAATCATATATAGATGGTACTTGTTCTTTAATGTGATAATGTTATGTTAACTAAAATCAATTCATATCCAACTTGGTTGATAATTATTCTTTATAAATAGAATAGGTTCTCTATAAGGATACAAACATGGTTTAATTAATCTATTCTCTAAAATATATTGACGTATCTTCTTTAATTTCTCTAACTCAGCATTTTTTATTCTATATAGGTAATTTGATATCATATTGGAGCTAGGGACGAGTTCAATGGAGAATTCTACCTCTATTTCATGGGGTGGTCCACATAACTCTTTATGAAACACATGAACATATTATATAATGATTGGTACTTTTTATATCATAATAAATTCATGTTTTCCCTCTTCAATGATCATCTCCATAAAGAAGGCAATGGGAGGTGCTTCTTGACAAATCTCATGTCGGGTTATCTCTCCTTTGAAATTAACTATATGTTGTTTACTTAAGACTACTAATATTTCATTTCCTCTAAATTTGACAATATAATTATTCATTGAGAACCAATCTATCACTAGTATTCTATCGAATTCCACCATGGGAATGACTATTAAATCCATGGTACTCAATAATGTTAACACAACAGTTTTGATACATTTTTTATGAAAGAATAATCCATATAGTTATCTTGATGGATAACTATACTTCTATGAAATCATATATTCATTCTAGGTTAGTTGAAAACATGGATTAAATAATGGAATATTTAGAAATAGAATCAAACAATATACTTTCTAGGTTTGAGAGCATAATGACTGTACGAACCACTACATCCTTTTAAGCATATACATTAGCTATCATGTTATAAAATCCCCAACCTTTCAACATTGGAATATGTTGAGGTGGATAGTGGTTTACCTCCATTATCTTATAATTTTTTTCATTGATTGTAAAAGTTACCTAGATTACATACATTAAACATTTGGCTTCAGGTTTTTCCAGCACCATGTTCCCTTTTTCATTAGTGTTGAGAAATTGAGGCTTCTCTTCAACATTACACTTATAAGATATATTTCCATATCTTATTTACTTTTATCCCTTTTGAATACCAAGAAAATAGTTCCAAAAAGGAATATTCCAACTTTTTTTTCAATTGAAATGGTTTATGTTATTTTCTCTTATTCAATGATAAAAAAATTCATTACTTTAGCTTCATTTTCTTATTATATTTTGTCAAACTTTGTGACCACTATGTCTCTACAAACTCCAATTAGACATTTATATCACTATTCCATATATCCTCATAGATTTCATAGTCATAATTTTATAAAAAAATTTATTAATGAGGTCTCATATCACAGAAGAATCTATCAAGCTTTCTATTATGATCTATAACAAATTTTTTGGTTTATCATGAAATATTATAATGTTTATCTCAAAGATTACTACTGATTCATTTTATTTCCTCTTCATCTCTAAGGATTCCTTCTCCATTTTTTTCCCATTAAATCAGTAAAATATTTATTGAAACATATTCCCCTGAACTCATCCCACTCAATATTAATAATCCACATCCTTGGATTCATGTTTTTAATCAGTGTCCAACAATAATCATATTGTCTATCTAAGTTGTATATTTCCATGGTGAAATTATCTATCTATTAATAAGAGAGTACATAAAATATATTCTCAATATAGTTAATTCATTATTCAGTAATCAATTGGCTGATAGATCAACTAATCGAAGGATTTATGTGATTCATGAAGGAATCGATGACAAGTTCTTTCCCTTCGCAGAAAATCTGATCTCTCATCATGATTCGAGTTATTATTCATGTCTCAAGTATGTTGATTCATCATCCTCCATAATTTTTCCATTCCATATTTCATCATAAGTCCATCAATGCATCATCAGTTTCAAACATCATTTACATTTTTTATCCTATCTGGCTACATTTTTCTAAATTAATAGAACCATAGAGGGAAATGTGATACATTTTGGAATATAATAATTCTAAAAGGATATAATGTCTTAAAACATCATTTTTAAATATGTTATTAATTTACCCTAATAACAATTACATTTTCTATATATTATTCATAAAGGTTCATAAAAATATTGTGATTAACTAAACATATTCCTAAGACTGTCAAAACTGGTTTGGATAATGACATTTCGTTATGCACTAGTTCCAATTGAGTATAGCTCTATTTCATGTTTTTGGTTTTTACACCAATGTACACCTATGTTGTACCCAAAAAAAACTATAGTATCAGGGCAAGAATTTATTTTCTAGGGAACTAATATCTTAGTACATAACAAAATACTAGGATGTTTTCCTCTATTTATACTTTTATCTAGGATTAATACAAAATATTACAATTCATAATTCCACAATTTACAAAACTGTGCTCGGATACCAATTATGGAATCCAAAATTTTCTTGCATTAGCATTTCATTACACGAAATAAAATACAAGATCATTAAAAATATATTTTCATGGAAATATGATACATAATACATAAATAATTATTTAATTAATCAAAATTCCCTTTGAGAGTCTCCTTCATGGGTGCATCCTATGTCACTTTTACTGCATCTAATATCTTAGGGACACAAATCCAAGGAAAGCGGTGACCATGAAGCCTAGTAATTAAATAATAAAGGGAGACATATATCATGTGATCATGATACATAACACTTATAACATGGGATATAATGGCATGGAATGAACAAGAGAACATGAATAATATGTTTATTAAAGTATCCAAAAACATTTCATGGAAATGTGTCTATAACATTTAAATGAGACGTTCATATTTTTGTCCCCAAAGATTATCTCCATGGTGTCATAAATCAAAATTACCATAGTTATTCGCCAATGTATTTTAAAACATGTAACATCTAGATATTAAATTACATACCCAATTCATTGGTGAGATATTAGGTTGAACAAAAAATATGAATTAATTAATGTGAGCCACATAGGTCATAAATAATCATTTCCTTAATAAGCCATGGATAAAAGAGAATGGGTTTCTAATTAAAATCACAATGTATAAAAGTTATTAAAGACATGATCATTGCATCATTGTTAACAAAAAAATTGAATATGTGTTTAATATATATATAACTACATAAATCAAGAAATCATTAATATATATAGGTTAATACCCATAGAAAATAAAGTGGTTGGGTGCTGGAAAAAAAATAAAATTAATGATAATTTGTTACCTAAAGAAGAGAAATTTTATAATTAAATTCGGCAGCAAGAAGGGTATATAATTGGGATTTGGAAATTGGTAAAATGAGAGGGGATGATGGTATCCCAGGGATAAATAATTATTTTAGCCTAAAGGTTATGATGAAAATCATAAGATATTAATGTAAACCCTCTAAAATATGTACACAAAAAGTATTTCATGAATGGAAAATAAGAGGATGATAATTCACTTACCTTAAAGATTTTCCCCTAAATCTTGTTTTTTGGAACCTTGATGGAATAAAGAATCCTCGGGGGGTGGAAGAAAAATCAATAGAAAATTGTAAAATATGGATTGGGAGTGAATTTGAATGGTGAAATGGGTGGTTATTTATATCAAAAGTGGAGGAATTGATTAATAAATTTCAAATATATATTTTGGAAATATTAATTGTTAAAAATGAAAAACAACTGGCTTAACAATGGTAATTTCACATTGTTTTGGTAATGTGAGCAAGAATTTATGATATATAAATCCACTAGGACATAAAACAATTTTTTAATACTTCTTTTGACATGGAAAAGAAAATTTTTGACAACATAATGTTTTTAAAATCAAATTTTCCATTATTGAATTTAGGAAGTCACATACAATTTTGTAAATTGATTAAAATACATTAAAATAATTTTTATTAATAAAATAACATATTATAGGTCATGTTTTTGGGTTAGTTAATTATTAAATCATTATGAAATAAATATGAAGTCATAAAACATAATAAATAACCAAAAATATATTTTCATAATTCAAAGAAAGATAAAAAAAATTAAATTATATTAAATTCACGCTAACCTAATGTTGATGTAATGATTTGAAATATAATGTTTAATTTATCCTAATATGAATTTTGGAATTTAAGTTTAAAAATACTTATTTATTAAAAAATGTTATTTTTTAAGCCATAATGAATTTCTTTTACACATATAAAAATTTACAAGGACATTATAAAATTATTTCATCATTTATATTGAAATAAGATATTTTTTTAGGAAAATTTCATTACAACTAATATTACTCTGAATAACATTGTTTATTATAATAACGTACAATTTTTATAAAAAATAATATTATGTTTTATTTGTGTCCATAAATCAATTTATCTGATTCGTCTCAATTAAACACATATTTGATTAATTGAAACTTTTCTTAACATTGTTTTGATGGAATTAATATTTTATATATAAAAAGGAAATGAAAATTATTTAACTTTGTATTTCCCATGAAACATGTTATAACACTCGTGTACTACCTAATGGTATGGTTTTTTATGGTGGTTATTTTATGGGGTGGCTCAACTAACATTAATTGAGTAGTGGACACCCATAACGTGAACGTCTCCCATTAGAAATTTCACTGAATACTCACTTGTTGAAGCTTGACTTGGGTTTAATTAAGGGTGAACCACAGTCATGTTGTGTCCCTCATATGCACTATCATATTGGATTCAATCTATATGAATCTACTAGTTGCGGTCATCATTTCTTCTTTCTCCATCAATTATACTTTTCCATTGCAACTTATATACACAAATTATAATAGAAAAATTATCAACAAAGGGTATAGTTTTAAACAGTTCAAATTTCTAATAATTATATTGATCAATGTTTATATTTGACCAATAGTTATATAAAGTTCAAATCCCAATGGTCACAATTCCCAGTATACACTATAAATATCACTTCATTCATTCACTCAATATTAACTATAATTCCTCCTAGAGATATATTTACATTACTTAAGATGGTGATTTGTTTACTAATAATTTTTTCATTTATATTTTTTTGGCTAAGGGTGCAGTGAATCTAGATGATTGTTGTGATCCCTATTTTATCATTTTCGTATTCTATTTTATATTTTTTGTAAAGTTGTTATGTTTATAATTTTCATTGGTTTCATAGTTGAATAATTTAATGATAGTTATTAATAAGAAAATATTTGTGGGTTTCTATATATATTTTATTATAATAATATTATATAATGTATAAAACACAATTTATTCTAAAATCAAATATCATTAAAAAACATGGATTGTTACAAGTTCATTTAAGGAGTTGGGGCTATAATATCCCAACATTTTTTATGTGGTATAGACATTAAATTTGACTTATAAAACATATCACTTTATGATTGTATTATTCTTTAGAGGCTGATAAGTGTTTTAAGAGATTCTAGGGATCGTTGATATCTCAGAGTTCCAAATTCTAGAAATACATGCTAAGATGCATGGTTATCACACGTTTATTGGTAACCATGTGACTCAACCATATTGGTTTTATAGAAAACTGTAGATGGGAACACTGTTAGTACTAAACAGGCACCTCACATAGGAAAATTGTATGAGGTTCCCCAATGCACTGCCAAGGGATGAACGATTTGTTTAAACTATGTAGCCCAGGCCACATGCCCATTATTGGATTTTAATGGGGGGATGTAGTAAGGCACACAGGTTGGACAAAGATTACCTAAACCATAAGCCTTATAAAATATTAAGTACTAGTTGAATATTGGTGTAGAGTTTGGAAACACTAAGTGGTTGAAATTAGAAACCTTAAATTATTGGTAAAATGACATTTCCCCTCTTATATTTTAAACATTAAAAATATTTCCTCCTTTTTACCTTTCAAAGTGGACCAAAATCTTGGAAAGACCATCTTCCTCTCTCCCTTGATCTTTCCACATAAATATCCATGTGATCTATGATTTCACTACCATCAGTTACATTTGATACATTTCAGTAAGACATTCATTACAATTCATTCCTTTCTCAGATAATCTTACCATCTTATATGATATTTTGAAATAACCTAGTATACTGTATTTTAATGGTGTTTATTTATTTTTCTTATTTCTCACATTCTTCTTCAATTTATAAATCTGATAATAGATGAGGGTTCATCTACCTCCCAATGGTTTGTGGTCAATACTTTCTTTCAAAATACATGTTTTTTTATCCCATGGGTCATCATGCGGCATGCTGAATATTAGGTGAATTACCATAAAATTATGATATTCACTTATCAAAATGGTCAACCATGTTAAAAATTCCCCATAAACAATTTTTATGGTTTATGGTTCCCCACCTCGACAATTTCCACACCATAGGGGGTGCCTATGTGATGTCCTTGAATTGTTAAATTTTTCTATGGAAAAATCACCATAAATTTTGTCTTGTCTTTATACCTAAGTAATTAGACTACATAAATTAAATGAGAGTGAGTGGTAAGACCACCTGACATCCATATAAAAAAATATATTCCCCTCTGTAAAATGGAATTCAAATGAATTTAAAATCATCCTTCAAAATGTATTGAATTATGAACGACCTTATTATATAAATGACATTTATGGGATGAAATTCCCTTATAATATTAATACTTGGGTATGTAATCCCATATATTGGTGATACTCAGGAATTTCATCCCATATATTTGTGATAGTTTAGAAATGTGTCCCATATACGTGTGATATACAGGAAATGGATCCCCTGAGAATGTTATAACATGGCATGGTGTCCCAAAATAAATGGGATATATGGGTGTGGAGTTTTAAATGAAATGTGATATATTGGCTTGGTGTCCCAAATTAAATGTCATATATGGGAATAATTTCCCTAATTAAATTGGATATATGGGCTTGAAATCTCAAATTATATTTGATAACCATTCATAGAGTCCCACATTATGATGCACAGTCATGGAATCCCTTTACGATCTATGAGACTCATACTACTATCAATGGACTCCCATGTCACATCAAGATTCCATGATAGTAGTAGAATCTATATATATGGATACAAATTTCACAATGTATATTGAACATAAATATATATACTTATATTTATACCTGTTCTATCTTTTACAATGATCTTCTTGCTTTGGTTGAAGTATGTAGTGTTGTCCTAATGTCCTTTAGCAACCAGAGATGACATGTTTACATTTTAAATTTTTTATTAAAATTTAATACACGTATACTACTAATTTTGTATTCATCGAATGGATTTTAATAGAATTTATTGGTGGTGGCCTTATTATTATATCTGACATCATGTTTGGTCTCCAGTTAATACTTGAATAGCTCTTGCGGATATAGGTACAGATAGTGTGAAAAGTTCATAAGGGGGTGATTTATTTTTGTTAGTATGGAGTATATGAGTTGAGGATCATGTTTTAGACTGTGGTGCTAGTGGAGAAATCATTTAGCCTTTTTTATTTTTTGACAACATGATGTATATACATGTATCCTTATTCCCCTTTTTTATATCAGATGATATGACCATTATTTTTTTATGATTCTTTTCCATCTTGATAATTTTATATGGATCATTTATTATTTTACTAATAATTATTTATTAATTATTCAAATATTTTATCATTATTTAATATAGTCGTGCTCTACTATACACCATGGTAATAGTCTCCCCACTAACAAACCCTCAGCCCACTCTTCTTGTTAGTATCCACTGGAATACATTGAGGAACACACGAGGCCATGTGGCCAACCTGGTTCAGTTACTAATAAGTGAATCAGGTCAAGGATGCTACACATGGTGTGGATAGTTTTGTTTATTTGAACTTTTTTATGTTAAATTGGTTCTATTGTTGTCTGACTAGTGCATTATCATGATCTTTTCATATTTTTTGGAACACACCATGGGCATGATCCTAAATAGTATACTTATAATATAAGCCTATATATATAAAAAAAATTATCGATTTCTAGGAATAAATTGATTCCTAATATAGACGTTATTATAATAATATTAAGATTTTTTGTTGATCCTTTTTAAAAGGAACTGTATTTTGGTATTTAATTGGATATTTTTTATATATGTTGACATCTTTCATACATTCATAGATGGTTATGGGTTTAGTTATATTTTATATGTTGTATATTCTAGGTGTTTTTTTATCCAATCTACTAATCATATATTGTTATAGAGGTTTATTCCTTCCATATGTGTTATTGTTATACTCTCTATGCTTGCAGCCAACCCGGGGCCTACTGGAGTTGATACACATTGGTCATTATCTATCTTACTTCATTACTGGCCTATGAGGGGTACCATTAGAGAAATATTTTCATGAAAGGGTGGTTTATGAGGACTTAGTTGATAGATAGTATAGAGTATGGGATTAGGCACTCAGATGATTGGATGGGTTCATAGGGGAATGGTTCAAGTTGACCTTGGTGTGTGACATGAGACAATGTGGCCTACATGGAAATGGTATTGTAGGGACCCCTTGATTTGATGTAATTAATATGAGTTTGTTGAATAACCAAATGTGGTGGACCTGTTTTTAGGTTAGATACCTAATATAGGTTCATGCATTATGATTAATATTATTCATTTCTTAATTGGGTAATTGTGGGGAATAAAAATGAAATAAATATATAATTATTTTATACGACTCTATTCTACTGGGATTTGGATTCCTTGTTAATTTATAAGAATGGATTTCGGTCATGTTCCATTAGTATATTAGATACAAGAGGTTAATTATGTTAATCTTTTTGATCTTTAGATGATCGACCCAGTCACAGAGGATAAGGAATAGAATAGGGATTTTCATGCCTTTCTGTTATAGTGTTTGGGATGTATGATGGGAACATCTCTAACATAGAGACATATCAACGGTTGGAGGAGTTTGATATTTACATTGGACTAAATCATGCTCAGGTTGAGATCTGGGTAACACTGGTATCTAGTTAGTTTTGGGGAGAAACTTTTCATTGGTTGATGATGTATTTGGCTCACAAAAATGAGGAAGATGAATTGTGGCCAAACTTTGAGTAGTATTTTTGTTTGAATTTCCTATCACTAACAATAAATAAAGTAAATGAATAAGCTATTTTTTTCCCTTAAGTTGGGATCATATGTGTCAAATAGATTCAGGTCATTTTTAATGAATTGTGGCCAAACTTTGAGTAGTATTTTTGTTTGAATTTCCTATCTTTTCATTCCATCCCACCAGTAATACTCCCGCAGATCTCTATACATCTTAGTACTGCCAGGATGAACTAAAAACGGGGAACTATGAGCCTCACATAACAACTCATTCTTCAACTGTGAATCACAAGGTACACATAATCTCTTCCTAAACTTCAAAATACAATCATTATCAATGTTAAATTAATGCAACATACCCTTCTGAACCAGCTCTACATTTTTCTGCAACCCACTGTCTTTCTTTTGCGCTTACTTAATTATGTCTAATAGAGATGATGTCACTGACACCTGAAACAAAACAGAATAACTTCTTGCACCAACAACTTCTATGCCAAAGTTCATCAAATCAAAAACCAAAGTATCTCATTCCAAACCTATCATGGCTAATGAAGCATTACTTTTTCGACTCAAAGCAGCAGCCACTTTATTTTCTTTTCCTGGATTGTAATGAATTGTACAATCATAATCCTTTATTAATTCCATCCATCTCCTCTGTCTCATGTTCAATTATTTCTGAGTAAATATATACTTTAAACTTTTGTGATCAGTATATATTTCAATCTTTACACCATTAAAATTATGTCTCCAAATTTTTAAAGCGAAAACCACAACAACTAATTCCAAATCATGTGTGGGGAAATTTACCTCATGAGTTTTCAACTGACGTGAGGCATAAGCAATTACCTGATCATTCTGCATAAGGACACAACCAATTCCCTTTAACAAATAATCACTGTAGATAACAAACTCACTATTCCTAGAAGGAAGCGCCAAAACTGGAGTATTCGCCAAACTTCTTTTCAACTCCTGAAAACAATCATCACATTCTTTTGTCCAGATAAACTTAACACCCTTCCGAGTTAGCTTAGTCATTGGACTAGATAACCGTGAAAAGTTTTCAACAAACCTTTTGTAGTAACCTACCAAACCTAGAAAACTACGAATATCGGTTACATTTGTGGGTCTTGTTCATTCTTCAACAACTTGTTTTTAGCAGGATCAAAAGTTATTCCATTTTTTGAAACAATGTGACAAAGGAAAGAAATTTGTTGTAACAAAAACTCACACTTGATGAATTTTCCATACTGTTTATTTATTTTTAAGGTTTGTAAGATAACCCTTAAATGACTTTTATGCTCCTATTTACTTTTAGAAAACACCAAAATATCATCAATAAAAACAACCAACATTTTTCACCTGAGTCAACTGAGCCATCACTACAACAAACTGTTTAGTACCAATTCCAACCATCTCAGGTTGCTGATTTGGAAGGTTGTCTTCCTCCTGATGTCATCCCAACATAGCTGCCTTGTTTCCTCTACGTAAAACCATTCTGAACACATAAATATCTTAGGCGAAGCAACATGGTAATCTTTAAATGCTATATCATTTCAATCATACCATAAATTAATTTGTAATTTAACAATTTTCTAACTCCTAAAGTTTTCTAAACCGACCTTTGATACCAACTACAAGGCCCCAGCCTTAAACATTACTTAATATTGAATTAAATGAATAATTCCCATTGAGGATATTTTCAGGTTTAGAGTTTTAGAGAATTAGATCATCACTATTACATCTCAAAAGATTACACAGTAGACACTTCTACAAAGTTTCCTTTTTTTACAAAACATGAACTCTAAAAAAAGTAGTTATGTCTAGTTCCAGGTTTAAGACAGGATGACTTTTCCTTGATCCCATCCTTGACCCTATTCCACATTATTTTCTACGAAAAACAATTCAAAGAAACTTGGGGTGAGCATAAAAAGCTCAGTAAGGGATACACAAAGAAGGAAAACTATTAGTTTTTCAAAACATCAAGTAAACCATGAATACTTTAACAAAGTAACACTTTTCACCTTTAAGAAGTAGTAAATACTCTTCACTGAATAAAATATAATTACGTACCCTTTTGTAACAAAAATATTACCATAAAACCCATATAAAGAACACATAACATATAAAGGTAACTTGGGACATAAACATACTTAAATGGAATAACCATACGGTCGACTTCCATACATATCACTAAATGGAATAGCCATACAGCCGACTTCAATACCCAATGCATTGGAGGTTATAACGTAACCACCGGTCCTGGTATTCACGGCACCACCCATCATATGGTTTATTGCGTAACCACCCGTCAAATGTCCAAGTACCATTATAAAATCATAAGACATAAAACAAATATAATGGAAAGAAAACATTTATTCATTTAGATCATAATATATCACATAAATATATTGACATAACACGTCCATCATAAAAAAAATTTCAATACCAAAATACATAAAAGAGTATATGGTATTTATTTCATTTTAAAAACATTACGGCTTGTTGAGGAAGCCAAAGACCAAATAATACTCATAGTGGTGGAAAAGGTCGTTGTCACCATGTGCGTTAAAATAAGCATTCCTTTTTGTAGTTTAGTAAAACGCTTCGTAGAAAAAGATTCCCTTTGAATGAAATGAAAATTCAAAGGTGTTTTATATAGCTTATAAAATAAAGTATTGTATTAGAACAAAATATGCCTCAATAAAAGGAGATTGAGACGAAGTCCCTTACCTCGTGTCCGACTTGACTCGATCGCTCTTTAATCTCATAAATAATAAACTAGTATTAATTTCTACTTGATTAAGAACCTTTTTCAAGTTTATTATTCCATTTATATCACATATTTCCATGTTATAAACATTATGTAATCATTTAATTTAATAATGTTTGTTTTGTTGATATTTGGTACTTAAGTCAAAAATGGACTTATTACAATTACATGTTGTTCATGTGGTCAAAGTTTCATTATATCCAGAATGATATTAATGATTTGGATATCATAGATATCATATATATCCATAATATACATGTATTTATAATATTATATAACATTTAGAGGTAATAAATGAAATGCACCGTTCAGGGAGACGGTAAGCCGTATGTACGCATGAACGCTACTTTCATTTCTATTTCATTTTTAATGGAGTGAAATCTTAATGATACAAAGGTATATTATAATTCCAAAATAATATCATAGATAATATCGTTAACTCCACCCTTTATACATCCCATATATGGAATTTACGAATCAAATCACTTTGAGGGGGCGGTAGTCCGCACTTCTTAAAATGAAATTATCGCGTTTACCCATAATGGAAATCATAAAGGTATGCCATAAATGAAAAATACAGAAGAATAAGGAAAACATAAACATAATATATATCATATATAATTACAGTGACATCTTAATGGCCACCATGAAAGGTGTTAAAAGAAGATTGAACAATCATCGTTTCGTGAGGCAGAAATTCACCAACCACAGAAACAGTATGTTATTTAACCATTAGACGGACAAGTGTGTTAGTATAAATCAAATACTTCTCATAAAAAAATCCTAGTATATTTAATATACTGTTTTTGTTACAAAATAAAGTAATAAAAAGAGTTTATGGGGTTGGAGAAGCAAAATAAAACAAAATAACACAAGTGAAGACATTACCTTTAAATCAGGTAACTCCCTTTGGTTTGAACCAAAAGGGTTTCTTGAAGAGATTTATGCCTAAGGTAATGCTTCTAGGATGAGTATAGGGATGTGGAGAGATAAAATGAGCAGATTTTGGTCAAGCCAAAGGCTTTATGGGTGTGGGTAAGGGGGTAGAGGTGGGGGGATTTTATAAGAAGAGAGGTGGGGCACCCTTGGAAAGTTATAAAATGTTACTTTATTATATAATGAGTTTCGGATTTTAAAGGTCCCAAAATTATATATTTCTAGGATAAGGTGATAAGAGTTATAAATACACCCATAAAATATGTTTTTAACAAGTTTAGGTCTTATATTTTACATTATCTTATCATTTTATTTAAATCGTTAAATAATGAGGTAATCGTTGTATCATCATTGTGTCATAAATAATCTAATTTATTTAATGTCTCAAAATTATAAAACAATTATCATGATGTAGGAAATCTTTTTTTCTTTCTAATAAATATTTATAGTCAAAAATATTACTTGTATAACACCATGTAAAAATTGTTTTAGTAAAACAATACATGTTTGTGACATTTTTATTTTAACTTTGAATAAAAAGTTATTAATGTCATTTTCTTACCCAAGTGGCTCCATGGGGTCCCCAAGTTGACACATGGATTGTTTTGGTCGTCCATGACACAACCTATAATGGTAGGACATGTTTAAAGGTAATTTAATATTATTATAAAATTATTTTTACCTTAAATTACACTAATTACCTTTAATCGCGATTAATAAAACTTAAAAGTTACTATTCACCAAAAAATTATTTCCATCCCATTGAACTACATTTTACTTACTAATGACAACCATGTATGTTGGATTTTTTAAATTCAATTCAAAAAAGTGGTAAATTTTTATTTAAATGAAAAATCAGTTTTTTAACTACCACTTAGTGGTTTCCCTATTTTCTCACAAATTGAAGTTTTTCAGAAAAATACCAAAAATTCACCCTAAGATATATTATATATTCTGAATTCAAAAATGATGTCTATTTTAAAAAATTCAAAACATATAAGTTTCATTAATTAATTTAACTATTAATTCCTGTTTTCAAAACAAATAGCGTGTTTTTATGAAACAATATATATCAAAAGATTGACATTAGTTTAAGTCCAATTTCAAAGTGAAATTAATTTCAATGACCAAAATTGGATTAAAAAGTAAAAATATATTATAATTACACTTTAAAACCAATTCAAAATATAATCTAATCATATAAATAAATTAGATTAAAAATATTTTTTGAATTAAAATACAACATTTTTCACTATTCATTAAAGAATGGACTTTATCGGAAAATTACGAAAAAATTACACAAAGTAAATTTTGGTGTCCTGATTCTAAAGAAGAATTTTATTTGTTCCAATAGAATTTATAAGAGTGACAAAAACTATATTTAAATAGGGTTCTCCATCAAAGGGCGATAATTCGACCTTTTAGTGAATATTAGAGTATCTATGCCTAAAATTGAATTCTTTTCTTATTTTAAGCCTTTATCTTTTATTGGATAAATGTAAAAACATTTAAAAAACATATATAATCACATTTTAGTTATTTCTATTCATTATTTCCAATACAACGACTATGTTCTAACTTCCATTTAATAATATTATTATTGTATTACTAGTGTGCAACGTAAGATTTCAAAGAAACTCGTTGTTGCGTATCGGGTACGCTATTGAACATAGAAACCTCTTTAAAGTAAAATTAATATTTAATTAGAAAATATTAATAAATATGAAAATGTATTATTATTTATTTACCTGGGATGTTACACTTAGGATAAATAAACACGTACCATATTTTTTGGACATGGGATAACCACCTGTGTACCATCCTTTTCGGGCTTGGATAACCACCTACATACACTTTGAGCTCCTAGAGAATTTACCATTTCCCAAATTCATTATATAGATATATATATCCTACTATTCACATAATAAAAAACGAAATTATATGTTATATAATATCATAAAACATGAATTATATCAAAACCCATGAAATTAAATGGGTTTTATAAGCATTTAATCATTTCAGAAACAATGAAAAATAGAATGGTTTTATAATCATTTCATCATTTCATCATATCATAACCTGTGGAAATATAAAAAGGTTTTATAAGAATTTTATCATGGTATAACTAATTTAATAGAACTGGTTTTCATAAACAAATTTTAATCATAAACATAAACCATTCATTGAAATAATACAAATGATATAAATGGATCATAACCCTAGTAAATAAAAACTAACATCAAAGGATGTCACCTTATATGGAAAATGAATTTACAAGATCACATTGAACACTATTTAAGTAAAAATAAAATTCTTTTTTCTATCTTGTTTTAATCATAAAACATTTTTGAATTCATTTTATTTTAAAATAGTCTTGAAAACATACTAGGTAACAATCAATGAAAATAATGTTTCTGATGGTAGGTAGTTTCATTTGTTCCATACACATTAAAAATATATTCCTCTCATAATTTTCTTAAAATAAATATGGGAATTGTTTGGAAAATGAATTTAATATTCCATTAAAAATATCATAAAAATTAAAAAATGGTTAAATTTTTATTTTAATATTCATAGAATAATAATAATACAATACTGAATTGATTTTTAGAACACATATTTTTCGATGAAAAATATTCTAATTGAAGTGAAATATAATGTACTATAATATTAAAATAGTTTTTACTTTAATTTAAGAACCAATGAGTTAGAAAATGGTAATATTACATGAATATAACATGAATATAAGGACAGGAAAAAAATTCATGAGTTTCGTGAGATATTGATAATAATATTTTATTATAGGAAACATAACCATAAAAAAATAGTAATAAATGATGAGATTCTATCATAATCTCATTACAGCTTCAGTAATATTAAATCATAAGAATGAAAAAGGAATAACATAATGTTTAATGTAAAATATCATTAGGGTAAATAAATTAATGATAGTACATGTAAATGGGGATTTATATGCACTTTATTAAAGGATATAGGTGAGTAACATAACATACATTTCAAAGAAGTAAATTTGAGGAAACAATCTCTAACCACTTTAGTAATATTAAGATTTGTAATCCCCAATAATTTATAAAATTAAATTAAACTATAAATATCAATAAAATAATGTTATTAATTATATTACATGTAAAATGGTCAGTAAATACACCCTATAAAAGACATAGGTTGGGAATATGGAATGTGTCTCTTAGAAGTAAGAAAGTGAAATATTTTGAATCATATGAACCAATAAAGAATAACATAAATTGAATCAGTAAATATAAATAAAATAATTATATTCATGGTATAAAATGTAAAAGGGTTAGTATATACACCACACAAAATAAACTAGTGATGAATAATCATATGTATCGAAGAAATTAAAGAGAGAATAAAAACCCCATAAATTTTGTATTAACTTCCTTCATACACATTGGATCCTCCTATATAATAAATATTATTGTATTATATATCTATTAAAAAACTATACTTATATATATCATACACTATGCATGTTTATTAATAATTCCTTCTTAAAATATTGTTTCAAGTAATAACTTTTTTGGTCTTTTTTATGTAATGATCTATTATTTATTTCTCTTAACATGATCATGATTACTTTATCTCTAGAATAATTATCATTAAGTAATTATAATATCTATAATTTTTTTATATTTTTAATACCAATGATGATTTGTCTTTGAGAAATTAAGTATGTTACTATCATGGAGATGATAAGTCTTACGTATTCCTGAGTAACATTTCATCTTTTCAAAAATCATTATAGAAAGTAAATAAGTAATATAAAATCCATAAATAATGATAAAAATATCATAAAAATGATTATAAAACTCTTATATATATCATCCATGTTGAATTGTAATGATAATAGTGTCACATTGCATCGTGGAAGGTGGAAGTCCAGATGTACACGAACGACATTTCCATTTCCTTTATTGAATAGAATAATAAATATGATGATATAATATCTTATAATAATTATAAATAGGTCATTATTGTCATAATAATTCAATTTACCTCATATTAAATTTTCTTCATTATCTTTCTTATAAATAGTAAGTGAAAATGAATTGCACCGCCTCGCGAGGCGATATTCTTTTGTACACACGAACAATGTAATTTTATCCCATAATAAATTAGAATTAAAAAGTAATATTTGGTATACTGAATAAAGAGGTAGAATTATGTTATAAATACCATATATATATATATATATTAAATCCATCCTCATAACCAACTGTGATAGAGGGTATTAGAAAAAATGAATGACATTTGTTCGCGACGAGGTAGTCTATCGTACACACAAACTATGATTTCATGACCCAATTTATTCATGTGGAGATGGTATTTTGTCATTAAATTAACATAAAAAATCTCATTATATATAATATATAAATTCATTATATCATCATGATATAATTAGAACATAAGGAGTTGGAGGAACAAATAAAACAAAAACACTCATTGATGAAAGTTACCTATCCTTTGAGAATCCACCAAAGGTTTTCACCAAAAATCCTTAATAAGATGGATTTATGTCTAGGTTTTAGATTATAAGATTATAATACATAATCTGGGACGTTATTTGGGAAGTTATTATCCAATAAAAAAGGATTCAATGGTGTTAATAGAATATGATATGGGGTTTCCATTTATTAATGAAGTGAGTGAAACACTAGTAATTTTTTGGGAAAAAAATTCCATGCATATTTTTTCATGTAAAAATGATATAATAATGTAAACTTATCAATATAAGAGGATATAAGTTCAATTATTTTCCAGAAAATTGTTTTTAGTAACGTTTTAGTTTATTTTAAACCCTAATCATTTTAGTTTAACCCCCTAGTAAAACCATTTCCTCCTCATTCATTTTAGTTAATTTTAATTATTTAACATTCCATTTTGATTAAAAAATAATAAGTTAAATTAATTGTATAATATTGATTATTATGATTATAAATATTTGATCCAATTTCCCATATTCCATTCATATAAATCACAAAATTTAATTTAAAAGTAATACTTCAGTCGTGATGAGAAAGGTGGTTTTAAAAAATGTCTAAAATCAAGTTGGGTTTTTATATAGAAATTCTTTTTGAATTTTATTCCAATGAGATAAAATCGATAAATGGATTTATAATTGAACTAATTTTAACATCAAAATAATTTAAAATATAATTTAAATTTATAAATAATTAAATAAAATTATAGTTTTCAATTAAAATTAAGTATTTTTTCCTATTCATTAAAAATGAAACCTTTCAGAAAAATCATAAAAAATAACACTAAAATTAATTTTAGGTTCTAATTTTATGATTGATATTTATTTTATCATATTAAATTTCTAAAAATGTGAAAATTTACTTTTTTAATTTTGAAAATAATAAATGAAAACATTAATTTGAGAAAATTATATTTCTAAAAAAATTAATGAATTTATTTAGAATTATGTAATTTTTATCCATATAATTACTTTATAAACCCATTATAATTAATATTTAAAAAGTGTTTATTACTCTTAAGACCACTAGTTTTATTGTCTAGTGTATAATGTTCACTTTGAAATACTATATTAATAATATATCATGGATTTTTTAAAAGTAAATGTCACGTGTAATTGATGGTATCCCAGTGTTGTGTCTAGAATAAGATTAACATGGTCTTGAATATAACACAAGATATAAAATAAATTTAATTTATTAAAAAAATCCATAAAAACTCAGGTTATTACATTCATACCCAATTAAAATTAATTTCTTCTTCTAAATATTTCTCTCTGATAAAAACAAAAGAGGATACTTCAACCTCATTATATCATACAGCTCCCACGTATCTTCCCCAAACATGAAGTTTCACTATATAAAAATGACCAGTTAAGTGGTATTATATGGTATAAATTGTGTGGTTTGATCTAGAATCTCTTTTAGTTGTTCCTCATATGAAATATAATGCTACATTGGTGAAACCTTTAACTTCAATACATGAGATGGATAGGGTGTATGCTTCATTTGAAGTGATATATTGAAAAATGATAATATACCATATGGATAATATCATGTGATTGGATTAGACTAATATACCTAGTGTGTTGTTTTCATGTCATGATTTCACAAAGAATATCATTGAAATTCCTTTTTAATAACATGAAATTATATATATTTTTCGATGATTATCAGCATGAAATTTCTATCAAAATTTGGATGTTCTTAAATGCTTCTAAATGTATCTTAACTTTTCTTACCATTAATCATCTTAATCAGGTTCTAGTATATTTATTTTTTCAACTTCATTCCAAGATGTTGGAGATATACACTTATTTCTATAAAGGGATTCATAACGAGCCATCTGAATGCTCGAGTGAAACCTATTATTGTAGAAAAACTCAACATGAGTACGGTGGTGATCCCAGAAAACTTTTAAATCCATTGAAGAATATCTTAGCATGTCCTCTAATGTTTGAACTATTCCCTCAAACTTACTATTTTTCTGAGGATGATACACACTGATTAAACTGAACTCCATATCAAGATATTACTAATTTATTTGCTAAATTGTTGAGGTAAGCTCTAGATTCTGATAAATTACAATTGAATGTGTTAATTAATTCTTCTTTACCACTTCCTTAATATATATTCAGAAAATTGGTTCGAAAGGGACAAATTCTCTAATAGTAATGAAGTGTGATAAATTCATATGGTGATCGACTATAAAATATAAATATCTAAACATCAAATCCCAGATAAACCCTTATGGTTTCCATTACCTTTAATTATATGTCCACAAAGTGTAAAGTAATTTCTCCTCAAAAATATTTCCCCCGTATACAAAACCATAGTGTGTTATTTCTATAAATTTCCTGTAACATCCCAAGTAAGTAATGAATAATAGATATTTTTATCTATGTCTATTAATGATTAAGATAGTGTTTTAGAGGCTTAAAATGAAAATAAATCCAATCTTAAGCATGGAATACACTAATATTCTTAAAAGATTGTTTTACTGCCTTATGATGGAAAACCCTTTTTAAATCTATCATTTGACAATTTTATAAACTATTTTTGTAAAAATAAACTTATTCTTTATTATTGGGACATCAAAATTTACTTTGTGTGAATTTTTGGTATATTTCTGACAATGTTCATTTTTTAATGAATAGTGAAAAATACTGCATTTTACTTCAAAACTGCTTTTTAATCTAATTTATTTATATGATTAGATTATATTTTTAATTGGTCTTAATGTGTAATATGAATATATTTTTACCATTTAATCCAATGGTGGTCATTGGAATCAATTTCACTTTGAAATTGGACTTAAACTAGTGTCAATCTTTTGATACTTATTATTTCATAAAAACACGCTATTTGCTCTGACAGCGGGATTTAATTATTAAATTAATTAATGTGACTTATATGCTTTGAACTTTGTAAAATGGACTTCATTTTTGAATTCAGAATATCAAATATATCTTAGGGTGAATTTTTGGTAATTTTCTGAAAAACATCAATTTTTGATGAATAGTGAAACCACTAAGTGGTACTTATAAAGACTGATTTTCCGTTTAAATGAAATTTTGCCATCATTGTGTTTTGAATTTCAAAAATCTGACATACATGGTTGTCATTAAGAAGTAAAATGTGGTTCAATGAGATTATAATAATTTTTTGGTGAATAGTAACTTATTAAGTTTTTAATCGCGATTAGTGGTAATTAGTGTAGTTTAAGGTAAAAATAATGCTTTAATAAAATAAGATGAGCTTGACACATGTCCCACCCTCATTGGTTGTGTCACGGCCGACCAAGAAAATCCATGGGTCAACTTGGGGACCCCATAGAGCCACTTTGGTTTGGAAATGACATAAATAACTTTTTATTTAATGTAAAAGTAAAAATGACACAAACATGATATGTTTTACTAAAACAATTTTTAAATGGGGATATACAAGTCAGAGTTTTGATTATAAATAGTCATTGGAAAGATAAAAATATTTCCTACATCATAGTATTTTTTTTATAATTTTTAGACTTATAAATTAATTTATTTATGACATCATGATGATGCAGCGATGACCTCATTATTTAACGATTTAAATAAAATGGAAAGATAATGTAAAATCTATGAACTAAACATGTCCAAAACCAATTGGATGAGTGGATTTCGAACCCTTATCACCTTATCCACGAATTATATCAATGTGGGGCCTTTTAAAACCGAAACACATTTTCAAATAAAGTAATATTTCTTTACTTTCCAAAAGTGCCCCTCCTCTCCTCTTATAAAAGGCCCCCACCTCTACCACCTTACACACACTCTTAAAGCCTTTGGCTCGGCCACCCCTGCCTATTTACTCTCTCCACATCCCTCTCCTCATCCTAGAGGATTCCCTTTGGGCATAATCCTTTCAAAGGAAGCCTTTAGGATCAAATCAAAAGGAGTTACACTTTTAAAGGTAATTCATTCTCTCTTGTTCATTTGTTTTATTTTATTTCTCCAACCCTCTAAACTCTTTTTATTTACTTCTTTTGTAACAACACCAGTATCTTCAATATACTAGGATGTTGTTATAATATTTATTCGAGCTACACTCTCACACAACTACATCAAATGGTTAAAGAACATACGGTTTCCGTGGATGGCGAAATTCTGCCTCCCGAAATGATGATTGTTCAATACTCATTTAACACCTTCAAAGGTGGCCATTATGATGTCACTATTTTTATATATGATATATAATATGTTTATTGTTTTCTTTAAGCTTCTGTATTTTTCATTTTGGGCATAACTTTATGGTTTCCATTATGGGTAAACACGATATCTTCATTTAAGGAAGTGCGGACTACCGCCCCCTCAAAGTGATGTGATTCGTTAATGCCATATGTGGGACGTGTAAAGGATGGATTTAAAGTTATTATATATGATGTTATACTGGAATTATAATATACCTCTATATCATTATTATTTCTTTCCATTAAAGTATGAGATAGAAATGAAAGTAGCGTTCATGCGTACGTACGGCTTACCGTCTCCATTAACGGTGCATTTCATTTCTTATCCCCAAATGTAATGTACTATTAAAAGTACATGTATATAATGGATATATATAATTAATGATATATATAAATGATGAATATAATTATGGAATTAAAATATACATACCTCTCATTTAGTTTTAATTCCATTAATATGACAAAGAAATGAAAGTAGTGTTCATGCGTACATATGGCTTACCGTCTCCATGAACGGTGCATTTCATTTCTTACCTCTAAATGATTATGTAATATTATAAATACATTTATATTCTGGATATATATGATATATATGATATCAAAATCAGGAATTTCATTCTGGATATAAAGAACCTTTGAACACACGAACAACATGTAATTGTAAGAAGTCCACTTTCAACTTAAGAACCAAATATTGACAAAACAAACATTATTAACTTAAATGGTCACATAATGTTTATAAAATGTCAATAAGTGATATAAAAGGAATAATGAACTTTAAAAAGGTTCTTAATCAAGTATAAATTAACTCAAGTTTATTATTCAGGACGTTAAAGAACGATCGAGTCAAGTCGGACCTGAGGTAAGGGACTTCGTCTCAATCTCCTTTCATTGAGGCATATTTCGTTTTATACACAAATTTCTTTTATACGGTGTATAAAACCCTTTGACTTATACTTTTATACAAAAGAATCTTTTTATATGAAGCATTTTACTAAACGGAAAAAAGGAATGTTTTTTTTAACGTACGCGGTGACAACGACCTTTTCCGCCGCCGCGAGTATTATTTGGTCTTTGGATTTCTCAAAAAGCCGTAATGTTTTTAGAATAAAATAAATACCATATACTCTTTTATGTATTTTGGTATTGAAAATGGTTTTGAAAAAGGATTCTATTATGTCAATATATTTATGATATATTTTGATTGAAATGTGGAAATGTTATCATTCCTTTATATTAGTTTTATGTTTTATGATTTTATATTGGTACTTGGACATTTTAACGGGTGGTTACGTTATAAACCATATGACGGGTGGTTCCGTGAATACCAGGATGGGTGTTTATGTTATAACCTCCAATGCATTGGGTATGGAAGTCAGCCGTATGGCTATTCCATTAAGTATGTATGGAAATTGGCCATATGGCTATTCCATTAAGTGATATGTGTGGAAGTCAACCGTATGGTTATTCCACTTAAGTATGTTTATGTCCCAAGTTACCTTTATATATGTTATGTGTTCTTTTTATGGGTTTTATGGTAATCCTTTGGTTACAAAAAGGTAAGTAATGATACTTTATTCAGTGAAGATTTTTTACTTCTTCATGAAGGTGAAGGTATTACTTTGATAGAGTATACATGGTTTACTTCATGTTTGAAAAACTAACAGTTTTCATTCTTTGTGTATCCATTACTGAGATTTTTATGCTCACCCCAAGTTTTTTTTTTGAAATGTTTTTACAGGACTTAATGTGGAATAATGTCAAGGATGGGATCAAGGGAATGTCATCCTATATAAAACATGGAACTAGACACGTTTCTTTTTAAGAGTTTTTTTTTATTATGGAAACTTAGTAGAAGTGACTACTTTGTAATCTTTTGAGATGTAATATTTATGTTATAATTCTCTAAAACTCTAAACCTGAAAAGATCCTCAACGTGAATTATTCATTTAATTCAATATTAAGTAAGGTTTAAGGACGGGGCCTTATATTTCCCTTCAAATATCCTTAATCTTGATAAAATCAAATCACATAAAACCTATAAAGGGGCGTTAATGGCTTCTTATTTATGATCATACTTAAACTACTAAACCCATTGTGGTATCAATAAGACTAATTTGAATTTTACCTAGAGACATACATGATTCCAAAAGATAACTCACACTTTATTACACAAATAATCTCTTATCATAGAAAAAAAATATTGGAAGATTGGGTTCAACATTATACTATTTGAATAAAAAAATAATTTCATTATTCTATAATTACTGTAAAGGAAGATAATAACATGAAATTATATAAAAGGATGAATAAAAAAATTAGGGTATATTCATGTAAAAAAATTCCCAAGTAATAAGGAGAGGTTTAGTTTTCCCTGTTTATCATGATTCGCTTCAAATATCATGATCTCATAATCATTCCCTTTTCCCTTTGTCTTCATAGGTTTTAGGCACTAATCATCAGTATTAACCCTTAAATTTGGGAACACATTATTATAATTCACAAACATTTATCAATTTAAACACTAAAGTGTGGGAGGTTTACCCTATAAATAATTCTCATTATTCGCATCATAGATAACTTATTCCCTTGAATTTGGAATTTTTCCACTGGATGAACTTCATTTCCACACATAAAAAATTTCATAGTCCTTTGAAGACAATTTCATCCATGTTTCTCCCCACACCTTTAGAATAAAAGAAACATCATCTTATTCCCTCAATGGTTTATAGATTTTACTTTTAATTTCATATTTCTATTCTTATCAAAACCATGATATCAATACAAAAATCAATATCTATTTCCACCTTGATATAATATAAAATTAAATAATCATGTATAATAAATAATCATATGGATAAAACCCTTGAAAATTTTGGTTTTATATAAGAGAAGAATCAATCAACCTAAATTTTAGGTTGGATGATAACAGAAAATGCATACCTTGCAGGCCAAGTAAAATTTTCCTCATAGGTATGAAATGATTCATCATCCATTGGCATTATCTAAAGGAAGTATTTCTCCATATTTATATGAATAATATGAGAAATTTACCTATTGAAAAATAATTTCTTGTACTCATCCCAATCCATTGAGTTAATTTTATCCTCCAATTCACCTTCAAAATGGTAGAAATCGAAAATGAATTTTCCACCTTCAACACATTAGAGAATGAAAAATATCTTTTCATTGTTTATTATCCATTTTTCAAAAACTATTATATGAGAATATAAATTGAAATAATGTGGAAATATCATCATAAATTAATCAATATAATATTTTTTCCTTTATTAATTTAGATTTCTAGCATAATTCATATCTTTACAAACTTGAGTGACCATAAAAAATATTTTTCCTTCCAACACCCATAATATTTTGATTCTTAAGTGTACAATCATTTCATTTTACAATATACACAAAATTAGAATGGATCCTTTGTATTCAATCCATTGAATAAAATTATATAGTATAGTGTGATAAATACTAATCATAGTGGAAAACAAAATTATCAATAAAAATAACTTATAGGATATCTAAATCCTAAAACATTATTTTTAATCTATGTCACCTTAGGTTTTTCTTCGGTATATCATATTCATAATCTATTTTTAATCAATTTTGATGGTTCATTAATTTTTTTTAATTTCTAATGTGTATCCATTGATATTTTCAAAGTATGAGAGCAGTAAGACCTATTATCATGCACTTGGTGATAATAAAATCTATCTCAAATGCACAATTTTTTATGTTATAACTCTTAAGTACCTATATGAAATATCCATATCCAATTGTATTATCCATAAATGGATATAATTTCATGGAAACCACTCATTCAATAATTTACCAAATTTTTAGGCCATTTTCCAAAACAATGACTGGTCCTTTAACTTATACTTAGACACGTGCTTAGGTATATCACTTGGGTTTTCTCAACCTGCTTTCCAAAGGTTAACTAAAACAATCCTTAGATACCAACTATAATGACCGAGACATATAATAAATTTATATTACATAATTTTTGACAAATATTCAGTACATTAAAGACGCAGAAACCTATGAATCATAATAGTTTAGTGTCTTGGGAAACATTAAAACATATGATATTGGTCCAAAGGTACATAACATCATCTCCAAAATGATATTCATTACTACAACACTTCTTAGACATATCATATATAATATATATCTCCATAACTTTGGGAAAGGAAACATAAAAAAGTTTGAGATAAGATCATCACTTTGGGTAATCATGGGAGATACATAACAATAACATGAACCTAAGGGTATGAGAAAAAGAGAATAACATTTGAAAACAATACCTTGTATATCAAAGATCAAAATATTCAGTCATAGAATAAATATTTTCAGTTTATAAGACATGAATCATAAGGGAATCAAAAAAACATGATCCCTGAGTTCATAACATTTCCATAAGACATATATGTGTGGCATACACATAAATATATAATACATTTTCTCAAGGATACCCATCAAGACATTCATAACATGTTAGTCTTGGGATAACCATTCGTGTACTAACATAATTCCGAGGTAAACCACCCATGTAACCTATTTTTTGGGCATGGGATAAAGACATGATTGCCCTAATTTTTGGTCATGGAAAACCACATATTTACCCTTTGATCTCCTGGATCATTTATCATTACACAATGTATTTCCAATAAATATTGGTATCACCCATCACATAATGAAAATCATACATATGTGTTCTATAAGAACATAAAACATTTATCATGTCATAACCCATTAAATTAATTGGTTTTCATAAACAATTCATCTTAACATAACCTGTGGATAGGATGCAGTTTTTTTAATCATTTTATCATTTAATCGAAGCATAACCTGCAGAACAAAGTGGTGATCATAGTAATTTTATCATTGTAAAACTTGTAACATCCTGCTCCTCACCCATTGGATTGGGAAGACAAGAATGGTGTTACTAGGAATTAGGTGACATCCTCAAGGCACTAAAGGTGAGAAATGAATATCATGGGATTAATAAATTAAAGGGGATGATTTCCCCTTAGACAAAAAAACAACTGACCCATGATAACCATAACAATAAAACATCTATTTGATGTGTCGGTTCAAAATAAAATTGAAACAATCCATAAAACAAATAGTAATACTATATTATAAGTGGAAAACACCAACAAAAAACTCAAGGACACCATATACAACAAGAACCACAGGAAATAAGGAAATATGAAGAACAAGTCCCAACATGGTACAAGCTCTAACTCTATTGGACATGCCCATAGTATCATGATGCATAACGAAAGAACTCTAGTAATTTTCCTTTACCTTTGTCTCAATATATAACATATGAAAATGCGCCAATGTTCTCGTGTTGGGTTTCAGTATAAAACTCATTGGGATTTCCCCAATGAAATTATAACTCATTCCTCTAGGCTAAAACATTTTTTCACAATATTATGAAAATTTTCAAAAAAAATAAATAAAATTATATCAAATCATAAAATAGTTTTCCAAACAAAATCATCTCTAATGATGGAAACCAAATATTTCTTTAAAACCATTTCTCAAATCCATTTACCATACCAAGTACATTGTTCCCCATGTCCACACAATCACACATGTATTCCCAAGTGACAGTTCTATACGAATGTGTGGTCTCCCATCAATATACCAAGTCATCACAAGTTAACCATTACCAAAATCCCAAATGGAAAACTCCCCTTCCATAAGATCATATTAATTAAAATGAGCACATTCCAAAACAATTAATACAAAATCCATTAAAAACAATCAATACCCATCCAGTTCAACAAAAAACTTTTTTAATTAAAACATTCATAAAAAAAACTACCATGTTCCAAAAACAATGTCCATAATATTAAAATCATCATTTTAAAGTTAACGTTACAAGGTATTCAAAAAATCCATCCAATTTCCACCATGTCACAAAACAGTAACTAAAGGGGCATTCCATTAAGAATAATATGTCAATTTCACCATAACATTCAAGAAATTTAATAAAAATTAATCCAAGTCTTAGATTTATAATAAAGAGGAGTTTGGTGTGACATAACATTCCTTAAAACCATTGGGAAAACCAAATAACGACGTGAAACTAAAACAACTGAACTGAAACTCATAAAAACAACTTTAGATAATGTTCCCCTAAATAATAAAAACATATCTCGTCATTATTGACATCCCATGGCTTAGACTTATCTTAAATGGATTAGATCCATGATAACCATAGAGGTGATAACAATAAATCAAAGGAAAATGACAAAGAATGATCACTTACCAACAAATATGACCTCCAATGCACCTATATTCACCTAGGAATATCTCTCAGATCAAAAGTAAGGATATAAAAATCCATGAGTGGAATTTTAATTTGGGTTATTATTAATTTACGTGGAAAAGAGTTGCATATAGGGTAAATCAGATGAGATCCAAAAAAATTTGATATAAATTTTAATGGTCCATGATTAGGGGAACAGTTAGGAAAATTGTGCGCAAATCGAGCATGATCCACTTTCATCAACACACATCACGTGGTTATCTTTCTTGGTTAGAGAAACCATGAACTAACCATTAAAAATCCCAAAATCTATCTTTTCATGGTTTCTACTATACATCTTCTTGGTTTGGAAAAACTAGGCACCTAACCAAGCTCTTACCTAGTGACCATTTTCATCGTGAATAGTTTCATAGGGGTGTTTCATGGTCTTTATTAACTAATCTCAAACTATGTACCTTCAGTAAACCATATAATGTATTTTTCAATTCATATAAATGACCCAAAATTGAAACCAAACATTATATATATTGAAAATACAAAAATAAAACGCCATGTACCATAAACTAGGGGTGGTACATTCTCCCGACCATTTTTGTTTGCATCCCCAGAAAGTAGAAAAATGGGGATTCCCTTGAAGAGTCCCAGACATCATTCTACCATTTCATACTCACACTCCCATGATTCATCCAACATTCAACCATGTTCCCATAATTCCCACAGAATATTGATTCTTACCCATTAAAGACTTTCTATTTCCTATCAAAAAAATTCATGAGAACATGTTCCAACAAAGCATCTGAATCTAGGTCATCATGATCCCATTGAATCACATGGTTAGAATCAGGTTGCTTCTTTTTAAGTTGGGATACATGAAACATATTATGCAATAAACATAACTTTGGTGGAGAAATCAACTGATATGACACCCATTCATGTATATCTATTGAGACTATGTGTCTAGAATATAACAATCCCTGCATACAGAAATAATGATTTCCAAGACATGGAGATATTACCAAGAACACATGATCAGTCACTTAAAATGAAAATAGTTTTCAAAAATGAACAGAATGCTACTTATGGTGACTCTGGGCCATCTCTTTTTTTTCTAATCAACTGAATCTTCTCTATTGTCTCATGTACAAGGATTTATCCAACTAGTGAGGTCTCACCAATTTCCACCCAACTAAGTAGACAGCGTGAAAGATACACATAAAATTTTCCAAAAATATCCAAATGTATTGGGGCCTAATAACTGATATTATACAAGAACTCCACTAATGGTATATGGTCCTCCCATGAGACACTAAAATCCATTAAAAATAATTAATCTTGTCTTTCAATGATTTTATCATCCTTCCATATTATATATCTATTTGAGGATGATATGTTATCCTCATAGTTAATTTTTTCTTAAGGGTAATCTGTAAGGATTTCAAAAAATGAGAAATCATCCTTGGATAACGGTATTATATAATCAAAACCGGTACACCGTAGTTTTTTTTAAAAATTATTGGATATTGATTTTCTACAAGTCCTCCACTATATGTGATTCACTAATAGGGATGAAATGGGCCAAATTTGTTAGTTGTTCCACTATCACCCATATGGTATCAAGTTTATGAGACATACATAGTATAACTCTTTCAAAATAAAGAGATACAAGCTATTGATTACCAATTGGAATTGGAAAATACTACAAGATATTGCCTAGATGTTTCTGTCATTCCTTAGCATGAAGATAGTTGAGTAATATCTTAAAAATCTCAAAAAAATTTATTTTCATGAAAACCACTAAAATTATTCTTTTAGTGACATATAAATATTTTTTATTCCTGTTTGAACATACTATCTTAAAAAGTGGTAAGAATGAAGAATTTATTCCTAAAAAGACAAATGTATGAAAATCCATTCTCAAAACCAAAAAAAAACTAATCATATGTCATGCTTTCATCCCACAAAGTTCCACTCACCATTGAGTTTCGACCTCATTGAAACACATTCACAATAAAATGATTGTACCTATTAAAAATTCTCAAAAAAATAAGGATAGAATGAAACTATAAATAAAACTAAAATAATAAATTGTTCTTCACAATCCTAATTCATATTAGTCATCACTAACATCGGCTACCATTTTTATGATGCATCTTTCACTGAATTAACATAAAAAAAATTATTTATAATGCATCAAAAACAAAATTTCCTTCACCCAATGAATTTATTAAGTAAAAATAAAACATTTTAATATACTTTGTCCTTTTTTTACTTAGATTCAAATATCTTAGTGAAAAAAATCGGTTTCAATCCATTATGATATAAAAGAACTATAAATTTTACAGCATATATATAATGATGACATGTCTTCATTGAATGGAACATAGAAGAAAATAAAAAATCATGTGTGGGGTGGTTCTTCCCATGAAACTATAAATATCATGAGACGTAAGAAAAAACATGATCTTCATGCCTAATAACACACCATGAACCAGATATTAAATCATGACATTACACTATGTGGGATTTTCATTATTCTAGAAATAAAAAGATCAGTATTGATGTAAGGTGGACTTTAAGCTATTTAAAATACATTTGAAATTAATAATTCCATTATAATGGATCATTTTTTCCTTCAAATTCTATATTTGGTGAATCTAGTCATGAAAAGTTATGAACTCAATGGTGGTAAAAACCTTCTAGACCAAGGTAATAACATATCATAAAGAAATTATTTAGCAGTTTTTAGGAGATAACAGCCATTATCATTTCTAGATCCACATAAAAACATTTTTCAGATAATTTATTTTCAAGTAAATGAACCTATTGTATACCAAAATCACCCTTTGAATGTTTGGCATATAAATGATTATCCTGAAAGACTCCCAACACTATTGAAAAGTGTTACTCGTTATTATCCATTTTCCTTTAATACATCAATATGTTATCCATACACACCACAAAAAATAATCTATATGAAATTTAAATAACCAATTCATCAATTCAATAAAAATATATAGTGTATTTCTACGAAAAAAATAAATAACCACACACTCATATTGGAAATATCTACTCTGGAAATATGTATTGATAATATACTTTTTCTAAACCTGAAATTAGCGATATCCCAAATGAATGTAAATTTTAGGGAACAATTGTGCTCAAATAAATTGATCAAATAGATCATCAATGTGTGGAAGAGGATACTAGTTATTTACCATTACATGGGTAATGTTATGATTATCCACACATAGCTGAAGAGTTATATCAAACTTTTTCACAAACAAAACCAATGCCTCCCTTAAATACACACAATGAATAATGAACCATTTTCATTCCATATATTTCAACTGGATATTCAATTCCATTAATTTGGTTAGTGACATACTATAAGAGTTATTTCTAATAGGGCTAGTCCCTAATAATATATCGATCACAAATTCCAATTCACTTGTTGGTGGAAACCTTGGGAAATTAATTGATAAATATCAAGAAACTGGTCAACAACTAATGAAAAAAATAGAATTCTTGATCTAATACAAAAATTCCAAGGTCAAAGTTTCTATCTAGTATGAAATAGTTCTAACCGCAGGTTCCAAAAATCCTATTCCACGTTTTTCTATTTCAATGTTTTTTACAGAGATGATCAATGACATAATAATTTATAAAACAAACACATCATGTATAACAGTCAATGTGATATTTTAACATTATAAACAAATTCATACCTAGGATTAAGTCATATCCATCCATATGAAGCATATAATATTACCAAACCAATTCATCCCCATTACTAGTTATATAACTGGCTTTTCATATATTGAATCTATATTCTCTTTGTCCAGGAGGTGTTTGGTGTTTTAAAAAATAAGGAATCATCTCAACATGAAAACATTTATGATAAATAGCAAGAGATGAAACAAATGAATGGGATTCACAAAAATAAAAAAAAATATTAAATAATTGTTAAATTCAAAAGAACTATACCTCTCACCATAGAAGATCATGATTGATCATCAGTGTTTATTTTCTCAACTCTATATAGTAGCTTTCTCACAGCACCTTTCTCTTAATTACCTAGTTGAGATTTCACTGGTTGAGGAGTCATTGTATTCCATGATTAACCAAGGATTTCTCAAAACTTTTAATAATACCTATTCTATGTAACTTGTCCCATAGAATCATGAGATGGATGAGAAACATGAGATGTGTCCATTACACCCGACCATGAATCACTTCAACAATAACACTGAAGGATTAACATCTTTTTAAAATTATATCATGTTGTGTGTAGTGTCAGAACATATTGTTTTATATTTTCAAAATAATCATATTGAAAGAATCTTGGAATACTCTTAAGATTAGGAAGAAGATTCATTTATCTCGTTGTCTAATTATGAGTCATACTTCCACCTTGGAAACATGTGTCCCTCTTATGCTTATTCTTATCAATACACTTCCGACTTGTTCCCATATGTTTTTTCATGCTTCCTAGACCCACATTAATTGATATTTATTTTTATTCCATGTTATCTCTATTTTTAATCTCTCTATAATAAAATATACAAATCATGAAAATATTTTAGTGAAATAATGGCTTAAATACTAATTCGAAAATGTGTTCCTTCAAGGATGAACATACAAAAACTTCTATTGGAATGTGGAATAAATTTATAATTTTATCTACATATGTTATTACCAAGACATTCTACTACATCATGCTAAGTAAATACATCATCCAAGGAATTTTAAACATGTGAGGACATAATTATTTTATGAAAAAAATATTTAAAATACTCCTCTAAAATTACTTGGTTTAATTTACCATGAAATGATAAATCCCATAACTATAAATATAGATCATCAAGCCTATATGTTTATGAATTCCCTTTTAGATTATCTGGTGTTCCAAGGATACTGATGATTTGATTCTTCCAATTCATCCTTACTTATACTTTTTCAGGTTTGAGTCACCCTGAAATATTGGTGGATTCTAGTTTTTGAAATGAACAGAATGATCCAATTTAATTACCTCATCAATCATATTCTTCCAATCCCCAACCTATCAATTCTAGACAATATATGGAACCAACTTTGGGTTAACCTGAAGCTCAATTAAAACAACATTACTATAATAATATTCGTGTTGGTTCTTATGATGCCTACATGGGTGCCTTTTTTTACCACAAGAAAAATCTACTTACTCTCACATACTAGAAAATAAAGGCATAGAAATTATAAATTTATCACATCAAAGATATCCTAACAAGAATATTAAAAATCCATGATTTTATTTTTGGACCCATTTTTGAAAATTACATTGTGCTTTTTGAAATTAAAACTATTTTTAAATATTTAACAAACAACACTTTTTCACCATGTAAAATATTTTTACTCAAAATAAATCATGAAATTATGTTGGGAAGGCATACATTCAGTGAATTTCATGAATATCGCATTGTTTAAACCCATGATGATAATGTTACCACTCATAGAAGTTTCTCAATACACTCATGTACCCAAACTCACTTGTAACTTCACATTCAACAAAAATGTGTTACCTATGCCTAATTATGATCTTCAATTAAAGTTCTGAAAATATTAATAATGTGTACCCTCATAAGATATATTCTAAATCTAATCCCATTTCATGGATCAAACATGATGAAAACATTTTTAACATCTCACCCCTCACCAATTATCTTGGGAAGAGGAGGAGGATATTACTAGGTCATAAAGAATATCCCCAAGGAACCAAAGGCTAGAAATTAATTCCAAGGGATTCATAAATAATCATGGGATAATATTTCCCTTGAGAATAAAACTACTAAAACCTTATAAAAATAACTATAAAACTATAAATGATGAATAAGTAATAAATTAAACTGAAGCAAGACCAAAAAAACCAATAATAATATCTGAGTACAATCAAAAACAAAAACCTAAAAAACTCAAAGATACAAAAGACCATAAAACCCAAAGGAAATAAGGAAATTAAAATAGAATCTACCAACATTCTGCAAAATCCAACTCAATAATCCATCCCCCTAGTATCACGATGTATCACTAATGATCTGTGATGCATTGCCTTTACTTGTGTCTCAATGTATAACTTCTGTAAACTCACCAAAGTGGTTGAATGGGGGTTAGTATAAAACATAGTAGGAACTCCCCAATGAATTCCTTACTCATTCCACTATGATAGAATAAGTTAGAACATTTATAAAAAACCTAATACAATTTAAAGAAGATTATATCCAATAACAAAACATTTCGCTAAAATGAATAGTTTCCATAGAAATAATCCAAAAATTTCTTTAAAAACATTTATCAAATCCATTTTGAATACCCAATACATGGTACCAAAAATCCAAAAAACCACTCATTAATTACCAAGGGATAATTCCATACTCACTATTGGTCTCTCATCAATCAACCATGTTGTTAGAAGGTAATGATTACCAAGTACCCTAATGGCACACACCACTTCCACATGGAAAAATTAATATTAATATACCCATTCCAACCATGTAATCCAAAACAAATTCCAAGACATCCCTTTCAATCCATTTTAAAATAGAAATTTATTTTATTTATAAAATTTCAAAAAAACGATTTCAAGGAGAAAAAACCATAATCCATAATTTTAAAATATGAATTCTAAAATTAACATCACAAGGTTTTTGACCAAACTAACCAATTTTCACCATTTCAAAAAACCATTAAAAAATATGTTTTCCATAAATAATTTTACAAATGTTTCATACTAAATTTTATGAAATTCATATTAATTAAAATTATGCCTTCATTTTCTATTAAATAGGATTCGAGAGGGAATATATCAACCTCGCAACCATTTTTGAAACCAAATAACGAATAAAAATTCCAAAAACCCATATTAAAACATCAAAAAAACCATAGATCTTGATTACTTCAATCAAAAAAACATATATCATAATTATTATCATAACACATCATGGGTTTATCCCATAAAGATTAGAACCATGATTCCACAACAGGTAATAAGAATAAAACTACGGAAAATGATGAATAACAGTCACATATTAGAAAATATGGCAACTCAAAAACATAAATTCTCTTAGAAATCGCTTTCTAATTTAAAAGGAATGGTCTCCACATCCCTGTGAAGAAGATAAATTCATTTTATGAACTGTTTTGTGGAAAAAGACTGTGTTAGGGAGTAAATAATATTAGATCCATAACATTCAGATCTAAATTTCATCAGTTTATTGTGAGGGTGCACAATTATAAAAATCGTTCACTAACATGCATGAGCCACTACCTCCAACACACCTTATATATTGGTTTTCACAGTTATACATATCATTTTCTAATCTTTTCAAATCCTAATTTCTAACATTTCTTGATATATCCTCAGAATCTTCTTGGTTTGTCCAAATTATGCACCGAATGGTGAGCCTACTCAATGAACAGTGTTTAACATGCATAGTAAATTGAGGGTAATTCACAGTTTCTACTAGTCGTGCTCAAACCTTGAACCACCATAAATCCCTATAAAGTATGTTAAAACACTTCCAAACCCCCTAAAACATAATATTCTCATTATATAAACCAAAAATAATTAAATAATGGGTTATGTACCTAACTCTAGAGGTTTTACATATCCCATGGTGGATAAATATGTTTTAAAAACATATCTTCATCCTAAAAAAAGCTATTAAGAGAAATAATAATAATGGTATCCATGCATCAAAACCCTAGTAATGAATAAGTAACATCAATGTATGTTTCCATAGATAGAATTTTATTTTTATTAAAAACATGGAAAATTAATTTGAAGGAAAATAACATTTTTTTAAAACAATTTCAAAACATAAAACATTTATTCATTAATTTTCTTGGAACAAATCATGTAAAATTATTAAGTATGATTAAATTAAAATAATGGTCATTAATATGGGATGTTTCAATTAGTTTGTAAATGTTAAAACAATGATCATTTTAACTTTTTTGGTAAACTCTATATGGCCATTTTTTTAAATGATATGAAGATTCCCTTCAAAAAAAAATTTTAGAAAGCATAAATCATAGGAAAACGTGTATTATAAAAAGAATTATCAAATAATAAAACATTTTGAAAAAACCCTTGTAGAAAAATTAGTTTGAGAAGGAATCACATTTTTAAGAAGAAGAGAGAAGTTTTTGGTTCTTTACACAGTGAAAGTGTGCAATGTTGGGAAATATATTAAATATATTTTAATAATCATTTCACACAACCAAGAGTGAGGATAATGACCATCAAATTTATAGTTAATTAATTTAATATTTGAAGACATAAATACCTTGTATTAGTAACATTTTTCATTGGTAAATGTTGATCATCTGAAAATACCATTTTTTGGTTATATTTCGGGTGTTGTGAGGATCAATGGATGTAATTCCTCTTGAAATGATCCATATGTTCTCCAATGATATCCATGAAATACTACCCATTCTCCAAATGGTAGCACAAAAATTTAAATGTCTTCTGTTGTTCATTCTTGATCTCTCATTCTCTAGCCTTGATTAATTCTCTCTTTCAATTCACATTCTTGGGAGGGAGAGATAATGAAAAGTCAAGGGATAATTTTTCGTGCACAACAATTCTCTATTCTCATTTTTTGTAAGCACTACACAATAGACTTAGCCATCTATTTATAGAGTCAGTATTTATGTTAAAATATTATTTAATTACATTTCAAACATTAATTAACATTTATTACCCTTAATAAACCTCATGCCACCTAATAATATTATTTTTTAAAATTTTTGGAATGTGTCAACATGAGCAATAAAAAATATTATTTAAAAGGCTTATCAATTAATATATTCACCAGACACATTCCTCTTTTGTTTCAGTTACTTTTCAATTTCTTGAACACCTAAATAAATTTCTATTTATAAATATATATTTCCTTTGAATTAAGGGGAACAAATATTTCATAAATATTGAATAAATTAAAAATATATATATATATTCACAATCCATCAAATAAATAATTATTTAATTATTATGATCAATGTAAATTTAATAAAATTATTTCCTTAGATATAGAATAATATTTATTCCCATAAATAAACTCTAATATAATTTAGTCGATATCTACAAAAAACATAGTGTGTGACCCTTTATGATTATTTCTCATTTCAATTTTGTGAGATTTCCAGAAGTATAAGATTTCATTTTAGAAATGGGTCAAGGAACCTAAGAGAAAGAACTTAATGTTGTAATTTCAATAATCGCATATGAACGCTCCTTCTGTAATATAATCCCTTTGTCACAATATCTCATCAAGAAGGTTACATGATTGTGTAATCAACCTACTTACACTATATTTATGTCTTTCCCTGTCTGAAATAAACTTGTTGTCACCTCGTGTCCATTTAATTTAATATGATGGTTAAATTCCAATCAATGGGTCAAGATATCAAGTTCTATAAATATGGAGGGTAAAAATCCTTCCTCGATATATCCACTGATGACAAGCCAATAATGACAAACCCAATGTGACCTGCTTCCCACCAATATATGGCACGAAAGGTTTGGATATTAAATATAAGTGTGTGAGTTATGATATAAATTAATGGTATTATTAAAGTATAAGGACCATTAAACATGCACGTGAATAAGAATTTATGATGACATGAAAACATATAGAATATCTAGTGGTTGGTTAGTTCTCATAATCTCCCATCATGGAGATTACAAGTGTGAATGTCAAGATAAGAATCATCATACACTAACAATAAATCACAACTTATGGTCTAAATAATTCTTTCACAACATATTAAATTATCCAAATAGTGAACCATATTATGAATATTGTCCTAGAAATTCAAGGTTCACATCATAGAGGGGAACTGAAATGACCTTATCAATGATATAGATACTCTAAGACATTTGTACATTAAATCATTGTAGAAACAATGAAAAATATTTTATATTATTTTAAATTAAAATTTAATAAAATTAATATACATGTAATCAATTTTTAATCATTTTTCCCAAGGACAACATTTCTAATAGAAATACAGTGGGATTTTCTTAAAAAAAATCTCAATTATTTTATGTTACAAATAGTGTAAAAATTTTATTATTACTTAAAAATATAATTAATAACCATATAATAATAAAATTTAGTAATTAATTGAGAGATTCATCATAAGATTTTATCATTTGTAACATAATCATATACAATCTATATAAATGTTAAAATTTTATCATAAAATCGTTATAATTTTTTAACATTTAATTATTGGAACCATAATAGAATAACATAAATTAGAATGTAGAATTTCATGATGATAAATTAATTCCTGATATTATATTTTAAAGTGGTTTTATATACATCTTAATAATGAATATCAGTTCATAACATAACATACATCTCAAACAATAAAAATTGATATAAAAGTATCTTATCGCATTAGTAATATTGTAACTTATAAACCCCAATAATTATTAACACCAAATAAATATTTAAATGTAATTATAGTAGTTTTTTATATTAAAATTAAAATTTTAATTATATATACAGCATATAAGAAATTGGTGGTGAATATGGAATGTGTCTCACATTTGTAAAAAGTGAAATGGAAATCCCTTAAAATATCTGTATTATTTTGAATCATAATACCCTATAAATCATAACATAAATAGAAACATTATATATCATAAAATAAGTATATTCATGATATAAAATGTCAATGGGGATGTTTATACACCACACAAAAGAAACAAGTGGTGAATTTTCATATGTCTCCTAAAAATAATAGAGCGTAGAAATACTGTACCATATGTATCAACTTCATTTTTACACTTTAGAACTAAATTTATAATAAATATAAGTTTATAATTCATCTACTAAATAACTATAGTTATATATATAACATACCATATATGATTTACTTATTACCTTTTACTGCCTGATTGTTAATTATTCCCGGTTAAAATCACATTTTTAGAAATAGATGATTTGTTTTTTGTATAAGTTTTGATTTTTTTTTAGTCTACATACCTTGATCCTAGATGCATTATATCAAAAATTATAATAATGAAATAATTATAATAGTTATATATCAATTATACTATTAATTACAATCATGATATATGTTTTTTAGAGTGATGTACAATACGATCATGAAGATGGTAGGTTGTACATATATTTGATTAATGATGTCACTTTTGACTGATGGTTGTGGAAAGGATAATATTAGTATATTATATTTGAATAATGATAATATAATTATAATTAACATATTATGTTTTTATATATAACTACACATATCATCCATGTTGTGTGGCGATGAATAGATCATCACACCGCTTCCTGGAGGTGGTAGTCAACACGTACATGAATGAAGTTATGATCTTTTAGTGAGGGAAATTATAAAAAATAAAATGATATATTAACATTAATAATGATATATATTTCATTTATATCATAATTTTGTCATATATATAACATATTTTTATCCTTATTATCTTCCATGTAAAGAAATAGTCAAAACAATTCACACCTCTTAGTGAGGTGGTAATCTGTCGTACACCCAACCGACATTATCGTACCACCTACTAAATGCATATTTAAATGGAAGATATTATATAATTACTCCATAGGTATAATTATGTTAAAAATATAACATATAAACTTCATATTAATCAACATACCAAACTATGATAAGTTGAAATTGAAGAACGAATGACATCAGTTACTGAGGTGGTTGTCCCCTATACACTTGAAGGATGATTTTAAAACCCAGTTGATGGAAGTGGAGATGGATGTCCATAATTCCCTTAACATAAAAAAAATATAATTATATCAAATATACTTATTTTATAAAATCATTATGGTATTATAATTATATAAATAGATGTAGAAATAAATAAAATAAAAATCGCTCATTGATGAATATTACCACTTTATCTAGTATGCTACATAGGTTTGCACAAAAAGCTTTCCTAGGTTGGACTAATGTCCAACTTAATGATTTTATTATCAGATTATGATATTTTGGAAGTGATTTGGTATGTTCTTGGGTGAACCAAAATGGTTTGATAGGGTGAATATGATAGGTGAAGGGGTAACCTTTTATAAGGGAAATGAGTTTAACTATTGTAATTTTTTGAAAGAAATAAATCCAGTAACGTTTTTTTCATGGAACAAGGATATAATAATAGATAATTATCAATAATATAAGGTATGAAGACAAAATATTTTTTTAAAATGGTGGTTTGAGATGTTTTTTTAGTTTAAATCCCTATATTTTCTGTTTACCCCCCTGGTAAACCCATTTATACATTAATTATCATAAATAATTTTTACTATTTTCACTATTAATTTTCCAATAAATTTAATTTAAAATTATCAGATAATATAAATTATTATAATTCAAAATATGGAATCTATTTTTTCAAATTCTATTCACATAATTTTTTAAATTTAATTTATAAATAATCCCCTATACAAGACGAGAAAGTGGGGTTTTAAAGGGAAATTTTTCAAATGTTTTCATGTTTTTTATATCTAAATACATAATGAATTTGATCTTAGTAACTTAATTATTATTAACAGATGTATAAATGAACTAAATTTACTTTTAATAAAATTTATAATATAATTTATCTTTATAACTAAATTAAACAAAATTCTATTTTCAATTAAAATTTAGTATTTTTCTCTATTCATAAAAAAAATAAAACATTTCATAATAAACTAAAGATATTCCCTATGATAATTTTGACATTAGGATTCAAAAAATTATTTTTATTTTATAATATTAAGAATTTAATAGCGTGAAAATTTAGTTTTATTGTTGTCCACATTATGAAATAAAAACCATTTTTTAAGAAAATAGAATTTTCAAAACATATAAATATTTAAGAAAAAATTAAATATTTTTTTAACAATATGATTACTTTATAAAAAATAAAAATTAATATTTAAAAATTATTAAAACTATTCATATAAATAATTTTAATATTGAGATTAAAATGGTGACATTGAAATAAAATATTAATAATATATATTTTTTTAACTAAATGTTGCTTGTAACATAAGATAGACATATGTTATGTGTTTCACAAAAAATAACATGTTTTTTTTTGTAATGAAAGATATTAAAAATATTAATTTATTCAAAAAAATCATTAAAACATGGGGTGTTATATTATATCATAATTCAAACAATATGATATTTTTTTATCATACCATATAATATACAGATGTCATACACTATACAAAATAAAAATGAACCATTATTTCATATTATATTCTATTAGATGCCTCAATAACCATACTATTAATATGTTCCTTGAAAATAAATTTATATATATATATATATATATATATATTTTCTTGGTTATTATACCACTGAAATGTTTTTGGGTATCATCTGATGATCTTAGAAATAGAGGAAACCCATTACAGTTATGATATATCATTAACAATATTAGCATTCCTAATTTAAAAAGGGAGTGAGAAGACCTACCTTTACTATTTCTTGATCCATCCCCCATGATTGTGATGGATTTTTCCTGATTATGATTACTGAAAGAAAACCAAAATAATCTCAAATTTAATTGTGGTTCACTGAAGTATAATATTTTTCATACCAAGAGGACCACTGGATAATAATAATGTGTTTGGTCATTAAAAAAATGAAAATGAATATTAGGGAGGAATAAATATTCAAAAATGTATTAAATGTATCAAGTATGCACAAATTGGGGATCTCATCCCTTTTATAAAATTTCACCACCAAATGAATTGGGTGTATTGTTAACTTCAATCACACACAGACTGATATGTTTTATGATAACACGGGTCTCATTTTTGTATGATCATTTTTTTATAAATAAAAGGTTCATATTTTTGAATGAAAACCAAAAGAAAATTTATTATAAGTAGCAGAATAATTCATGTATATTTAATTTTATATCACATGTCTATCATATGTTATGATAAAAACCAATCATATTCTATGATATGGGAATCAGTATTCTCAAATCACCAAATACAACTCAGCGATATGATAAAATTTTATTTCCCCATTTTAGTTCATTTCCAAAAGGACATAAAATTTTAATATTGTAAATATGAATTATGAAAATCAGTTACAAAACTAATAGGTATTGTTTATTTCTGTTTAAAGAGATTATATCTTATGAGATGCCGTACATGAAGAAGAAAATGCTGAAAAAATTCCATATTATTTAAAGTAATTTGTTTATTCTGAATAAATGAAAGATCAAATGGGAGTTGTAATCTCAAGGATATAAAGAATTATTTTTTCATTATTCTTAAAATATAAATAAATTCAAAATTTTAATATAAGGATTAAAAAAATTAAAACATGGCAGGATGTTACTATTGTGAAAAAACAAAAAATATTACAAAACTAGTGAGATTATGTATGATGAAACTAATTCCAAAGTAAGAATATTCATTGTATAATAATGATTTTTAGATGGTTTTGAAGGAGCAATTGATGATGAGGATTATGGATCCACATTAAAAGATGAAAATAATTCAATAATATTTATTGAGATCAATGAGGAGAATATCATTTTTAACCTAGTTTAGACCAAGATGTTTGGAGATGTTTTGAGGTGATTTTTTGATAAGAAGATGATTTTTTGGTATTTTATGAATGGAAAATGTTTTTTCAAAATGTGTTTTTTTTATTATATAACATAAATCACATTAAGTTTTTATGATTTCAAAAATAATGTGATTGGAATAATATGAGTGTCTTGAGTTTTTCTTGTCATGTCCATCTACCTATCCTTAAAGATATAATGTGTTGAGAATGAGTGTTATAATAAATTATTATCATAAAATTATTATTGGTTCTATAATATATAGTGTTCAATTATTTAATATAGGGATTATTTTCTACTCATGCAATTACTAACATCCTGAGTACTGAAATATCACTTGATTCCATCATTACTCGAAAAGGGGTAGAATATTGTTAAATGTAAAAAATTCATTACACAATTTTCTATGAAGTTAAACAGAATATATAATTTTATAGGTCAATCATTTTTAATAATTTCTATTCAGATGAAATTTATTGATTAAAACATATATTTTCCTTTATAACTTGATTAGATGAAGACCATCAGATGATCTCATCTAATTCTCTCAGTTTGAGTATATAGAACGAACCATTTGAAATATTACTATCATAAAGTATGTCTATTTTTTAAAAAATATATTTTATAGACTTATATGATTTCAAAATTTTAATCTAATAATGGATGATAAATAAACATTATTCAAGTAGTTGGGAAAATTTTTTCTATTAAATAATCATATGAATATTTCAATTGGAAGTACACAAGTCTGAGGTTGTTGTATGGTGGAAATGGTTGAATATATATGATTTATGTTATCTAAATGTAGAAGATTATAGTTAAAAAATTTTGATATTTTCTTAAAAAATTTTGATAAAAAAACATATGTCAAAAATATTGATATTATTTTTTACCATATGGATGAGTGGTATAAATTGTTTTCTAGTTTAAAGGATTATGAGACTTTTATAATGAATGAAAATGTGATGAAGTTGATCGAGTCATTAAATATTATTATAATCATGAAGGAAGATCATGATTATAATTGAGTCTTAAGGATGTTTAAGGATGTATGTTGTGACATCATATTAATTATCTATCCTATATTTTAGGAGAAATGAATCTGGTTAAATGTACGATGTTTCTTAGGGGGAAACTGAAAATTTTTAGATGGATGGTTGAATTTATGTTCCTATATTTCCATTAAATTTTTAAGGTTATATTCCAATAAAACAAGGGAATTTTCACCACATTTTATTGAGAATTTTTAGAAGATTGGTGAAGAACAATAGAATTGGAATGTTTATAGGAAAAAATTTGAAATGTGATATCAGTCGAATGAATACTAGATGATGTATTCCAATTATTCGTTATCGAATAGATGTTTTGTGGAAGATATCATACGAATACGTAGGAGATGGAATATATGAAAATATAAATAAAAAAATATCATATTAAGTGATATTAAAAATATTGTGCCATGGTGATCTGAAAAATAGAATATTTGGTGTGATATCTAACTATAAGATGGCACCAAATAGAGTATACCAAATTTACATTATATTATGTATACTAGAATAACCCATCGGATGAAATACCATTTTAATGAATTCTGTTCATTCTTGTTACTATGTGATAAAGTAAAGAATAATAATTAGTTTTAATAAAATCATGTTTGATGAAAATTTAATTAGCATAGTGACAACATACTATATCCTGATAGTAATGGTTTATAAATATGTTACAAAAAAATTTAAAACATGTATCAATTAGATGAGAACATTACTTTTGATCAACAGTTCTATTATGAAAGGGTAATGTTACTTCATGTTTTACATAACCTCATTTAAAATATTTTTTATAAGGTTTTTTGTGGTTTTGGATTATTTACAATACATTCCAAGTAATAGCTACTCATACTGAGTATTGAATATTTTAAATACATATGTCTCTATGGTTATATGTGTTCTCTAATTTTTTCAAGTTATATCAAAATAATAGAAAATGAAGTCTGTTTCTTTTGTAACAAAACATAAATTTAGAAGATAACTAATTCACCCCTCTTTCATTGAGTTGTCACATAAGTACATATTTTTCCCTTCAATTGGTATCATAGGTATGTTTCCCTTCATTTAAACTATTCATAACATTTAATAAAAGGTGGGACTCCATGGATGTTAGAACTCTGTTAATAGTGATCATATTCATGTTTATATGTTACGAACTATCGTATCTGGAAAGATATAATGTTAACTTATCTTATATACCTTTATAATGATTCTATTGAGGCTACAAAAAATGGTTTCCATCCTCATTTTAATGAATTTCGCTTAACATCTACTAAAATAAAAAATACAAGAATGATGGGTGACCCAGAAATGAAATACATCCCTCACTCTATCAAAAGTGAGTTTCATAGAGTTAATGGATAATAGTGATTAAAGGATTCTAGGAAATGTCGAATAACATCTATATAAGAAACAAGAATGTAAATAATGTGACATTACTTTTTCGGATATTTAATTATTATGATCATAAAATGGGTAAAGAAAAAAAATTTGGTGACTTATTTACAATAGATAATGAAAACATAACAACCAGAAAATATTTATATAAAAATTTATACATTTTCATTGTTGTTAAAAATATTTTTTGAATTTTTCTAGATAAACTTAATTATAAGGTATCATCGTTATAAAATAGAGGTCCTAAAACTCTATCTATGTACAATCTTTATAAAACTCTCATAAATTAAAAAATATAAGCGAAAAGGTTATGAATAACTAAGAAAATAATGGTCAAGAAATTTCATTCATATCATAAATGAAAGGAAATTATGACAATGAGTGTGATGAAGAAATTAGTTAAACTAAATCATAAGATGATGAATGTGTTAAATTTTATGAATTTATATCATTAATTTGTAAAAAGATGAAAATAGGCACGTATATGTCAAAATGAGATCCACTGTTTAAATGATTATCCATGAAGCTTCTGGAAATTTATCAAAACAATTCCCTGATAAAAGGAAGTTGAAGAACATTTTGAAGATCTTATAAATTCAAAAAGATCCATTATGATAAATGAATTAAATTCAAGTTATATTTTATGTTAAGGGATAAAACATTATCGAAATTGAAATAATTAAACTTTTTGTATATTTTTAATGAAGATGATGAAAATAAGGAATAATATTTAAAATACGATGATGATGCTTTACAAAATTTACTTCATATAAAACTGAATAATTAAATTTTCATCCATGAAGAAATATATACCTCTAAATAAGAATAATAATAGACTTTTTTGGAGTTTATTATTAATATGTAGTTAAAATAATTTCTTTTCACTGTTGTTTTACTTGAAAAAGAGAAAATCATATTGAAGAAAGAAATCATTTCAAATAAATCAAATATATTTTCATAAAGAAAAACCTATGTTTCTTGAAGATATTAGTGATCTGATGAATTTACCTAATGAATTTAAAAACCATAACATCATGTGTGAATAAAAGATAAAAGTGTAGGAGAAAGCACATGATCTTTTTAAAATAATTAATCTGGGCAAGGAAGAAAAAACATCCTAATGTTGATTTTAAATGTTGGAAAAATTATTTTTTGTGTAAAACTTGGAAGGATCAAAAAAATTTATCCTTAATGTTTAATAACATGGTTGAAGAAGTTCAAATGAAAAATAAAGAGGGGTATCTATGTATAAAAAATAATTAGAGATGAATATTATGAAATATCTAAGCGTTCAAATTCTTAAATGAATGATTCTAATACTAGATCTATTGATAATGCTTAGAATAAATCTATACAGATTAATAACATGTTTAAAGGTTACCAAAACAATGGTACAAACCAATTTTAAAATGTGTATGGTATGAAAATTGATGAAAAAAAGGAATAAAACTAATGTAAATATGCATATTACGAAGGAAAATATAAAATCTATGGTTATTTTTGGTATTGAGGAGGTATTAGGAAAATAGTTAATATTCGTTGGTTTAATTATAAACACTAAAGTGAATCTAGGAGACATTATATGCAGAGTTTGAGAGGGATTCATTCCACTCAAAGAATATAACATTTTCATGTCATTTTTATGAATGAAAATAAATTCCATACCAAGGAAATTATTTTTGAAAAATGTGATTAGCATTAAAATCATAAAAATTAGGTCTTCTCATTCATTCTTTATAACAATGTTCATAAAACAAATATCAAAATCTGTATGAGAAGGAAGCAATAGGAATGGATAAAATCCTTCATTATTTAAACTTCTCTAAAAGAAAAAAAAAGAGAATAACCATGGATATTGGATAGTTTGTGTTAATTATATGTGATAAGATATTTTATGTAATTGAATACTAAAAAATATTATAATTATGGTATAATTAATTTTAGTAAAAATGAGTCACTTGTAAATAAATGTGTTGGATTTTACATATTTTGAGTGGATAAATTGAAATCTACAAGAAATTTGTTTGATGATCGGTTAAAACATAATTTTTTATGTGTTTGAAAACATTATTAAAAAGGTAAAAATATTTTTTTAAATGGGTGCGGTTTTGTTGTTAATATGATAGAATATGGGGAAGCAATAATTAGAGTCCAATGAACCAATGGAAACTTATTTCAAATTAGTGAAGAACAAATTCATTTTATCCGAGAATTACAGTATAAAATCATCTATGGCATAAAAAGATGAGGAAAAATTGTAATAACAATATAATAATACTAAAAATGAGATAACGTATTCATGATATTTAAAACCTATAAATAATAATAGATTGGTTTTATTCTACATTCCAAAATGGGAAGATTTTAAACTTAGAATAAAAGAAAGTTTGGGTACATTAAACTCATCCATATGTTCTGAAACATTATAAAAATTTTGGTCCCATGAAAAAGGAATCCAAAAAAGGATGTAAGTAATTTATTTCTTTTATTAATGAATATACTCAAATTATATGTTTTATTTTTTGGAACATAAATTAGAGGCTCACAAATGATTAAGTATTTCAGGTGATGTGTAGAAAAGGAATGTAGATATTATTTGAAGAATATTTTAATTGACAATGGTGGTGAGTAATGAATGGTAGGTTTAGATATTATCTTGAAAATAATGGAATTCATTATAAATTAAATTCACATTACACAAAATAATATAATAGTTTTTCTGAATGAATAAATAGATGTTTTGTTTAGATGGAACGAATAATTTTGATCTAACATTATACTTCTTGGTATTTTTAGAGGAAAGAAATTAGAGATGTGGTTCTTATTAAAAATAAAATTTTCTATAGGAAAAAACTCTGATATTACTCCTTTAAATATGTATTACAATTAAACCCATTATTTAAACATCCTATTAGTATTTTTAATTCCTTGAATTATAGTGTTTAAAGATCTGAATCATGGTATTTTTGATCATAGAGGTGTTTATGGAATATTTTTGGGATACCCTCCTAATGGAAGAGTATACAGATTATATAATAAATAAATAAAATATTTTTTCACTCTAATAATGTAAAAATTCATGAAAATACCAATAATGAAACTTCATTATCAATTGAATATATGAGAGGAAGTGAAAATGAATTTTTTATAGTTGAAAAACATGACCACGTTTAACAAAAATATCATTATAAAGTATCATGAGATGATGATTCTGAATCAGTTATCTCATGTGATGGGTAACAAGTACACTCATTGAATCATAAGCTGAGGAAGAAATTGGATGTATAAAATTACATTATAGATCAGTGAGAAAAGGTTCCTACTAGATATACATCAAAGTTAGTTTCATATACTTCTTTATATTCATAGTTTGAGCTAAAAGAAATTGATGAATATTTGGATCATCAAGAGTAGAATGGGGTAATGAATAAAGTGTTGGTTTAGATTGAAAAGAATGTGAAATTAAAATTTTCAAAAAAAATTATTAAAAATGTGATTTATTAAAGGGGATATTCCAAAATATGATAATTGAAGAAGGACAAGTGATAAGGAACCAGGAATTCTTGGTTTGTAAAGGTTACTCACAATTTGATGTCATTAAATTTGATGAGACGTTTTCTCTAGTGTAAAAATTAGATAATATTAAAATATTTATTCTTATTGTTGCAAAATAGAGATATATGATTTTAGATATGGATGTTAAGACATATTTTCTTAATGGAGAAATAAACAAAGAAGTATATGGTGAAAAACAATGTGGATTAATTCTTGGAAAAGATAAAATATGTCTGTGTATGATGAAGAAGTATTTTTATGGTTTGAAGTATGAATTGGGAGCTTGCTACTCAAAATTAGATTCCTAATTAAGGTGTTTAAACATCAAGAAAGAAAGATTTTAAGAAAATATCATCATAAAATAAAATCAACTGGTTTCCATCATTATGATTATTTATAATGATGATATTAAATTTTTAGGAAATGATAAAGAATAATGTGAAAATATTATTATGGAGATGAATATGTTATTTGAAATTCCCATACTATGAGAAATGAAATACATTTTGGATTACAAGTCTCTGAAAATAAGATGTAAATTTTCTTATCTGAAGAGACATATAATAAGATACATATAAATAAGATTGACACGGAAAGCATAAAAAATATTTCCACACATATCTCATATTGTAAAAATCATTAAAAATATGTTGAATAAAATGAGGTTGACCCTAAAGATTTTACAATTTTTTATGTATTTTTATTATGTCTAATGGGTTCATGGATATATATAGGTTATGATGTTAAGCATTATTCCATGAAACAATGTGTACCAAATGAATATAATCTTACTATTGGAATAATAATTCTCTGATATATCAATGGAAAATTTTATTTGGGAATAAAATTTGATATCTTAGGAATGATTTGTCTATTTGGTTATACATATGTATATTGGGAAAGCAGTATTGATGAAAAAAGATCCACGTCTAAAGGATTTTTATTTTCATGAGAGATATTTGTGAGTTGAAAAATAAATAAGTAATATTATGTGACACTCAAAACTATATAATATGAGTATGTATATTCCACTCAATCTAAAACTCAACTTATGTGGATGAACACACAAATGGAAGGGATGTGTTCCCTTGTGATGTTACCCCAAATATGGGTTTGTTATAATCAATGTTCTATGAATATCATTAAGAATATAGTGAAACATTATTATTGAAATCATATTGATAAGAAATATTAATTCATTAAATAGAATGTGAAAAATAAAGAAATGGACCTATTGTTTGTTCCTATAATATAGAAACATAATGATATTTTCAAAAAAAATATGAAGGAAACATTTCATATGTAGGGGTTGATCATGGGTGTAAAAAATCACCTTATTCAAAATAATGTTATCTCGTAATTTCCCCTCTCACATATTTTATTAAGATAGTGTTGTAAAAGGGATTGTATAAATATGACATAAATCTATACATTGCTATTTTGAGAGCCTCTTTAACAAATATTATATACTTTGGGGAGTTAAAAGTGGTAAGCTATAATTTCAGTATGTGTGAACTATTTTAAAATTTTGTTGAAGTTGATATATAAAATATTTTTCTTGAAGGTAGAAGTTGTTTTTATGATGAGAGTTCATATCAGTTGGAAACATTTGAGAGGTTTCTATGAAAAATTTCTTATACGGAGTAAGAAAATTTTCTCAAGTCACTATTTATGGACATCATATTATTATTATTAAATTATTCTCAATTCTTACACTGAGTTCACTCATACAGGAATATAATTATATCAAAGGTAATACAAAACCTAAGTCTCAATGTTCTTGTGATTTGTGTTTCATGTTTGTCAATAAAATATATGATGAAGATTGTTGGGATAGAAGAGTTTAGAGATTTTTTGAGGTTATGATGTTATAAAAAGTAATGGGATAGGTTTATGATAGATGAATAATGTTTTTTCAAAGGTATTTCATTTGGTTTTCTAACTTAAAACACCTTACATTGTTAAATATTCAAACATTGGTGATCATAAGGAGATGATTATTAAAAATTTTCTAGGCCGAGTAAGTCAGATTAACTTTAACAGTCTGAGGTATTCATCCTTATGGTTATTCTAAATTCTTATCCTATAAAAATTTAAAGCTCCATCATATAGATTTTTCGATGATTGAGTTTTTTGATACTTTTCTTCTAACATCATGGTTACTAAAATATCTCATAATTCTACCTTAAGTTCAATGAGAGAAAATAATGATAATGTTTACAAAGCTCTGGTTGTGAAGTTCATTGGTGTTCACCAAACTATGAATTATTATCATTCAATAAAATTTTTAGATTTATAATAATGAGAAACATTTTAAGGTAAATGGGAATTAAATGTAGAATGTAATCCTATGGTGAACATTGGATGATCACTTATAATATCATTGGTAGGAGACCATCAGATGAACTATTTTCTATATTTTCATAAACAAGGATGTATGTTTTTTAAAATTTTATATTATATGGACTTATGTGAATTGATTATGTGAACATATTATATTATGGTCAGATATTAGTATATGAGTGTTGATACTATGATGTGTACTCCAAGCACTTTTCCATAGAATTCTAGATGTGAACCTCACATAGACACAAAATTTCATGTTTTTGTATAGATATGTCCTTATACTGAAAGGATAAGATTTTATTTCCATGTGTCATGACCCAAAATATCATCGATCATGCCATAATTTTTCATGGTACGATATTCCATTTTTCATAGGCAACTGTGAAGGTAGTGAATGGACTGGCATGAGGGGTCGGGACCGCATCCCAGCACTGAACCTGAGCAAGGGTATGGGGGTAAATCCTCCAAAATATAGAGTAGTGGGTTCTCTGAGGCCCCTATACACACCACCTACATATCCTAGAAGACACAACCACCCCTACATGAGGAAATGGTGCACACCACCTACACAGATCCCCTAGTATGGAACTTAAAGTTAGGTACCCCCTATGTGGGACACCTAAAACAATAATTAGTTCACAAGACCTATGTGGTAAAACACCTTTTACCAGGGTATCCCATTTTCTGATAAATATGACTCATGGGATCTTCTTTTGAATAACTTGAAAATTTGATGAAACCTCTATGATCTGGTAATTCATCCACTTCACCCAGGTCTCCAAAAATAGGTCAGGTTGCTCTCTAAAACCACATAGAAGTGAGAATTAAATGGGATAATAGATATTGAATACCCTTTATTATTTGAAATACAATAGACTTTTATGGGGACCCTTTCTCTCCTAAGTGAATAACCACTCGCATGAGGCCCATCTCACTAATTAGGGACATGTGTGAGACCCATACAAGGACAACTGAGTAGACCCATGGTTCCTAGGTTAAAATTTCTCCCAAGTGTTTTTTAGGGTATCCATTAACTAAGGAATTTCAATATCACTCAGGAATATCCCCCCTAATCGATGCCCTTTCATTTCCTTCTAGACCCTACTTATGACACATCTTCCCTCTAATCTAGGAACTTTACCTGCCTACCGTTGATCTCTCTTACAAGTCACCAATTATAGAGATCCTCTCTTTCAAGATCCCTCGCCCATGGGGGACTAATTTGAAACCTTCACCAAAGCCTTCATACATGAAAACCCATGGGAAGAGGAACATAAGAGTTTCTCCCATTTGGATTTTTATTCCTACGATCAAGGGTTTCCTACACTTATCCAACCACACAGTTAGTATTTTCAGGTTGTGTGTGGATTTGTATTCCCATGGCCACGAGGACCCCGACCTTGGGGATGGTACTATGGAGTTATTTATCTTGGACACTAGGGTTATGAATATGTCCGACCATTATCATATCTAAACCCAGAGACTCTAGTTTCATAAGATTTGGGTGGGGATTGATCTTTAATTTCCTATTAACATGGAATGAAATCATCCTCCCCATCTCTGAGACCAATTTCAAGGTATCCATCCTATAGTATGTATAATGACCCAAACTGATATCAATGGAATTTATACCTTCATATAGTAATTTCATATATAGTATAAATAATATAAAAACAGATTGAGACTATAGTAAAATCATTATAAGAGAATAATTAATTAAATAAGAAATATTTATAGAAGATAAGGAACCAATACCAAGGAAATAGTAACTTGACCTTAAGAATCGTAATATGGCCCTTATAAATAGTAAACTGGCCAAATGAATTGTATCATAAACCCTTTAAAGTAAAAATAAAATTTAGAAATCATATATGTGAAAATATTATATAATTATATCATAGAATAAGTTAGTAAATATTTTAAAAAAAATTATATGTTAGTATTTTTGTAAGTCATAAATATTTTATTAAAATTTTGTGATTAATTACATATTTTAAAGAAAATTAATTTTCATATTATTTATTTATAATTTAATATTTTCATTTCTTATGATTTTTAGATAAATTTATCAGAACTTAATTAAATTTTCTAAGTGTTACAAAATTATTTATGATTTTAGAATCCGTATTTTCCAAGTAAATGATGATTTTAATTAAAAATTAAATTAATAATATTTAGAAAACCATTTCATAAAATTTTGTTGAAATTTTAAACTCTAAACATCATAAAATTATAAGAATAAAGATTCAGTATTTTTTTTTAATACATGATCATTTGTGAATTTTAAAATATAATAATTTGTGATAAATGCTAATAACCTAGATTATTGAACCATGCTTGAGTCATAGAAGATTTAAGTGACCATTTATTGGAACTCACATTCAATAATTACATTATTTAGTCACAATAATCCTCAATAATTCTTATATTGTGAAAAATAATAAACTAATTATTAAAATAACTAGATAACACTCATCTCCTCCACTCAAAATACCACCTCTCACACCCTCTTCTTCTCACACCTCAAAAGAATAGATACAATTTTTAATTTCTATCCAATAGACCTCCATATACCCTTACACACGTCCATGAGCTCTTTATATCATCATGTGACCCATCCTAGGTTTCGTGGGAGGTTCTCAAGTGGAGAATTAAGTGGTGAATCCTCTCTCTTTTTCTTTTAATTTCATTTCAATTTAAATTTATTTTCTTATTTTATAATCACATCCATTAATGAAAATGGAATGACAACTCCAGTAAAATAAATTTACTGGAAATATATCATGTTAATGGAATATCCCACATTAAACTCCTCCCACTCCCTCTTTTATTCTAAAAATGAAATCATCGCACGTGATGTGTCAATTTAACGACATCATGGGAAATGAAATTTAATTTTCCACTAAAATTTTCAAGGATCTTAATAAGAACAGTAAATATTTTAAAATAGATTTTAATTTTCATTTTATAACCCTTTTTTATGTTCTAGAAATAACTTACACTCATAATACTAAATGAGATAACAGAAAAAGTTTCTTGTGTTGGAAAAAACGCAAAATTAACCTAATATGATTATCATTATCATTTATCTAATGAATCATAATCATGGTATAATGACCCATACTTTACATACATTGTTATTACTTCAAAATTGAAGCACACTTATTACAACATATAACAAAACCATGAAAGGACTGTATAGGTATAGTGTCTTTAGAAACTGGGAAACATAAACAAATGGTTCATAAATCATCTACATTGTCTCCCATTTATTTCATCATATATAGAGTCCCTTTTGACATATCCTACTTAATACCCTTCTTCTTGACCTGGGGAAAATAAAACATACAAAAGGGTGAGCTCAAATGCTCAGTAAGGTTAAACAAAAGAAATATCAATCATAAAAACATAACATCTTAGAAATCTTCACCTGCAAAAGAGATCATAATATCATATCATGAGATAAATCATAGTAGTGAAATGTAATCACAATAATCATAACGTAGAACATGAAACTTTGTGGCATACACACATAATCATAGAGAATCATTTCTTATTAGTCAAGACTCATTTCCAAGACTATCTTAGAGGACAAAGTCCATTTCTGAACCGAGTTCACTCCTCATTTCAGTCCTGTTTCACTGAACCGGATTAACCTATTGTTCCAGTAATTTCTATCTCATGAGATATAAATCTTTACCCAATGAATTGGAGGGAGATATAGGTCCCACCCATCTCATAATTAAACCATTATTATGTGTACCACAAGATCATAAATCATACATCATAGCATAACCCATGTAATAAAAATGGGATTCTTAAACGTTATGCCATCATAACATAATCCATATAAGATAAAATCACATAATAAAAATAATTCCATCATAACATAATCAAATAAATATAAAAATATGGATATAAACAGAACCTTATATTATCTTATATGGAAAATAATTTTGATAAAATGATTGAATTCCATTCTTGAGGAAAATATCATTTCTACTTCAAAAACATTTTTACATTCTTAACATGTCATAAAATTTTAAACTAAAAGAATTTTATTAAAAATAACTTCAAAACTTTTAAATTAAGATTCATGGAAATAATGTTCTATGAAATCATAAAAATCCATTCATGTCGTTTAAGTTAAAGAAAAACATTCTTCTCGTACTTTGGCCGGAAAAGTCAAAAAAAGTACCTCGTACTAAAAATGACAAAAGATTCATTTCATATATTTTACTAAAAACTTACCAGTGGGTAACATTGGATATAAAAAATTGTAGGAGGATAGAAATAATATTACATTTTGAGGAAACATGTATGTGGATGATAAATATTCCCCAGTAAATTCTGAAGTATAAACAATCTCGGATAAAAATGATATTGCAAGATTTTCCCTTACCTTAGGTCCAATTTGCTTTGTATGTGTCTGAACCTCCTGTATAATGATTTAAATAATGTTATTGACTTATTCCATAATCATACTCATTGTTATGATATCATATATGGTCATATTCTTAGATTCTTATTAGTAATATTTCATTGTTACTTGTTATTCGGGTGTTTATTACTTTTTGTTCTTATGCATGTTTGGTCGAATAAATTCTTATTCTTCTTTTTAGGTTATAGATAATTCATTTACAGAATATTATTAGTGTAATATATATCATATTTATTCATTCAATTTATTTATATAATCATTATTCAATGAATATCATGTAGAACGATTCTCATCACATCGTGGAGACGGTATTCTTTACGTACGTACAAGCGATTATATCATTCCCATGATCGTGGAATTGTATTAGAGTGTATGTATAATATTTCAGAATCAATATAACTTTACAATTATCATATATAGTTATTATTTACACCATTATACCCATCCAAGTAAGGTGGTGGTGGAAAATAGATTACACCACGGCATGGAGACGATATTCTGTACGTACGCACGCGCGGTGATTTTGTTTTTCGTAGGATGGATAGATGGTGAAATAGGGTTACTTAATAATTATAATAACATTTCAGTATATGAGTGATAATTCTGTTATTACTTCATAATGAAACAACTAAATAAGGATAAGTAGAAGAAGAAATAAAGTTGAATGAATCGGTAACAGACATTACCTCTTCTTTGAAGCGCCTCTTCTTAACCTCCTCTTAGGGAACTAAAAATGGTCTTTAAAGAATACCAGTACTTATAGGATGTTTCTAGGGAAGTGGAGAAGATAAATTTTTAGGGGTTGGCCGATCTTGAAGGCTCAAAGTCGTGTGAGGAAGAGAGGGAGGAGGTGCCCTTTTATAAGGAAGGAGAGGGGCACCTTTGGAAAAACTAAAAAGTTTATTTTATTATAAAGTCATATTCGGTTTTTTGTAGCTCAAAATTGATTTATTTGGAAGATAATATTGGGATGGGTCGAAATACCCTCATCCAATAGAATTTGGACAAGTTTATGTTACTATTTTAACCTTATAATTTAGATTTAACTTTAAGTTCAATAATTTTAATTTTACCGTGTCTTCGTGTTTTCTTACACTATAAGGTTCATAAACTTACTATAACAAGCCAAAAGAACCCCAAGTTGTTTATTATTAATATATATAACCTTATATAATTCATTTTTCTGAACCTTATATTTTTAGGAATAATATAACAATTAATAATATAATATTGTTTTAAAAAACTATTTTATGTCAATTTTGACACTACTTGGTAATTGATTTTTGTGAAAATAATAACAGAATGATTAGTTCAAAAAAAGGTAATTAAATAAATACTAACAAGTCATATTAACCTATAAAATTTTTTTAATTCATAAAAAGTCTCAAATTACATTTATTTGGATATTTATAAAATCAATAATGTCAATATTTCATTAATAAGATAATTACTGCATCATCATTGTGTCATAAATAAAATAAATTATTTAAAGTCTAAAAATTATAAATAAAATACCATTATGTAGGAAATATTTTTATCTTTATAATGAATATTTATAGTCAAATTTATCTTATGTATAACCCTATATTAAAAATGTTTTAGTTATTAAACTTTGATTTTAACTATTTTAACTATTCTTTAAATAAAATAATAATAAATGTCCTAATCTAATCCAAGTGGACCTAAATGGTCATATTTTATTCCTAAGGTTGTTTTTGGTCGAATTAAACTTATCCAGTAGAGTTAAGACATGTTTTAGGGTAATAATAATGTCATTTTTACCCTTAATTACCCTATTTACTTTTAACCGTGATAAATAAAAGTAAAAAGTTACTATTCACCAAAATTATTTTTATCTTATTGAACCACATTTTCCTCCTTTATGTTAATCGTGTCTCTCGGATTTTCGAAATTCTACTCAATGAAGCGGTAAAATTAAGTTTTATGTAAATTTTTAAACTCTCCTAGGAGGTTGGTAAAAGACGGTGAAAAGTTCAATAAAATTTTTATATATCTAAAATTATTATAAAATGACTCCAATAAATTAAATTGAACTTATATAGGTATTATGTTTCAATTTTTACCTAAAATAAATTTAAATAAAATAATTAATTAAATAAAAATTCGGTTTTTAAATAGTAACCTAGTGTTTTCACTATTCATCAAAAATTGAAAGTTTTCAGAAAAATACCAAAATTTCACCCTAGGCTAATTTCGATATTCTGAATCCAAAAATTAAGTCCATTTTGAAAAATAAAATTTATAAAATTTCCAAAAGTGGGTATTACTATTCATAACAGCTAGTTTTAATTATATTTTAATAGCATATCGTTGTTTAGTGAAACTCGGTATTGCGTACAACGCAAGCTATCGAGGAAGGTCGTGATTGCATGTAAAGTAAGCCAAGCTAGTGTTGTGTGTAGTTAAATATTCCTTTGATGATGTATATAACATAAAAACAAAATATTTCTCATAAAAATCTCGGGTGTTACATTCTACCCCCCTTAAAATGATTTTCGCCCTCAAAATTTGTCACTTTGTAACAAACAGATGAGGATACCTCTCTCTCATCATATCCTCAAGATCCCATGTAGCTCATTCTAATTGGTGGTTCCTCCATAAAATTTTCACCAAGCAAGTGGTCTTGTTCTGTAGAACTTTTTCGCTATGATCTAGAATCTCTATCAACTATTCTTCATAAGAAATATCTTGCTCTAGAGGTACAACTTCTAAGCTGAGTATATGTGAAGGATAGGGTATGTACTTTCTTAGGAGAGATACATGGAACACATCATGAACTTAAGAGAGATTTGGTGGAAGAACCAATCGGTTAGCTACCTTCCCAACACGATCGAGTATTTCGAAAGGACCAATATACATAGGGCTCGGCTTTCCCTTCTTTCCAAATCTCATTACTCTCTTCCAAGGAGATATTTGTAGGAACATATTATCACCCACTTCAAACTCTAGGTATTTTCCTTGATTGTCAGCATAACTTTTTTGTCGACTCTGAGTTGCACTTATGTGTTGTTGAATAGATCTGACCATTTCTGCCATCTCATCAACAAGATCAGGTCCTAATAGCTTTCTTTCCCTAACTTCATCCCAGCAAGTTGGAGTCCTGCATTTCTTTTCCATAGAGAGCTTCATAAGGATACATTTGAATACTGGAGTGAAATCTATTTTTATAAGAAAATTTCACCAAAGGTATATGTTGATCCCAACCACCTTTGAAATCCATAGAGCAAGCTCTTAACATATCTTCTAGAGTTTCAATTGTTCTCTCAGACTGACCGTCTGTCTGAGGATGATAAGCAGTGCTGAAACTCAACTCTATATCCAAAGTATGCTGAAGACTTCACCAAAACTTTGAGGTAAACCTCGGATCCCGATCAGATATAATGGAAAGTGGTACTCCATGCAATCTTACCACTTCCTTTACATATATCCTGGCAAGCTGATCAAGAGATAAATCCTCTCTAATAGCAATGAAGTGTGCTGACTTCGTTAGAAGATCAAATATGACTCAGATAGAATTATTGCCTTAGGATGTTTTAGGAAGTCCAGTGACAAAGTCCATAGTGATGTTTTACCATTTCCATTCGGGTATGGGTAATGATTGTAACATCCCCTTATACTTCTATTTCTCAGTATTAACTTGCTGACAAACCAAGCATCGAGAGACATATTCAGCAACATCTCTTTTAATGCCATCCCACCAGAAGTACTCTTTCAGGTCCCTATAAATCTTCGTGCTTCCAGGATGAATAGATAATGAAGAACTATGAGCCTCATCCATTAGATCCTTCTTTAATTCTGGGATGGGAGGAACAAAAACCTGATTCCTGAACCTTATTATCCCATCATAATCAAGGTTGAATTCAAGAACATTTCTCACCTTCTTTTGTAACTCTACATCTTCTTTCTGTGCCTCTTTAATCTTCACATGTATAGATGGTTGAACATTCATTTGAGAAAGATAAGATTTATTCCCTTCCATTATAATTCCAAGATCCATCCTTTTTAAATCCATAAATATTGGATCTTTTTTTATCCTCATCGTGGATAAGCTAGCATGGTCTTGTCGACTTAATGCATCTGCCACCTTGTTTGCTTTCCCTAGGTGGTAATGAATTGAGAAGTCATAATCCTTAATCAACTCCAACCATATTCTTTGGCGCATATTCAGCTCCTTTTGTGTGAAAATATAATTTAAACTTTTATGATCAGTATAAATATCACATCTTTCACCATAAAGATAATGCCTCCAAATCGTTAATGCAAAGATTACCGCAGCTAACTCCAAATCATGAGTTGGGTAATTTTTCTCATGGATTTTCAAATGTCATGAGGAATAAGATATCACAATATCATTTTTCATGAGAACACACCCCAATAACTTCTTGGATGCATCACTATAGATCACAAACCTTTCTCCACTACAAGTCAGTGTGAGCACAGGTGCACTAGATAACCTTTTTTTTAATCCTTGAAATTCTCTTCACATTCCTCCGTCCACACGAACTTAGCTCCTTTTCGAGTCAACCTGGTGAGTGGATTTGATAATCGTGGAAAATCATTCACAAAACGTCGATAATATCCAGCCAAAATAAGAAAACTTCGGATCTCAGTTACTGTTGTTGGTCTCGACTATCTTTCTATAACCTTTTTTTGCCGGATCCACAGATATCCCCTCTTTTGAGATTATGTGACCCAAAAATGCATCTTTTTGAATCCAAAATTCACACTTGGTATATTTGGTATAAAGATTCTCCTTTATCAGTGTCTTCAATGCAATTCTCAAGTGATCCTCATGTTCTTCCTTGCTCTTTGAATAGACAAGTATATCATCTATAAAGACTACCAAAACTAATCAAGATAGTTTCTAAAGACACTATTCATCAGATCCATGAAGATAGTAGGGTAATTAGTAAGACCAAATGGAATCCCTATAAATTCATAGTGTCCATACCTTGTACGGAAAGCCGTTTTTGGTATATCCTCCCTTTTGACCCTTAATTGATGATACCCTGAACAAAGATCAATCTTGGAAAAGTATTGAGCTCCACGTAGTTGGTCAAATAATTCATCAATACGTGGGAGAAGATATTTGTTCTTGATATTGATCTTGTTAAGTTCTCGATAATCAATGCAGAGTCTCATTGATCCATATTTCTTCTTAACAAATAGAACAGGTGCTATCCAAGGTGACACACTAGAGAATATGAATCCCTTATCAAGATTCTCTTGGAGTTGCTTCTTCAATTACTGCAACTCAATTGGGGCTATTCTATAAGGTGTCTTCGAAATAGGTAAAGCATCGGTACAAGTTCTATTGAAAACTCAACTTCACGATTTGGTGGAAGACCTGAAAATTCCGCTGGAAAGACATCATCAAACTCCCGTACAATGGGAATATTCTTAATCGTGAGTTTCTCACCAAACATTTGAGATAAATAAACTTCATTTAGTGGAATCAAGACCCATAATATGGAAGAAATTTCTACTGGAAGGTTATGTTCATCCTTGCATCGATAGATGATCATAGATTGATCTGGAATATGAAATGTGACTTCCCTTCTTTGGAAATTGATATGAGCTCCATATAAAGAAAGCCAAGCCATGCAAAGAATCAAATCAAATTCCACTATAGGAAGGATCACAATATTTTCAGGAAGCACTTTCCCACAAACTTCAATCGGAGAAGAATTATAAACTTTTGATGCGACCATTGTGCCATTAGGGGTTATCACAGCTAACTCAACATCTAATTGTTGAGGTAATATGGAGATACCCTTAGAAAATTATTCAGAAATAAAAGAGTGGTTGGATCCAGAATCAAATAAAACATTTGATACATTAGAGTTGATGGTAAGGGTACCATTCACCACTTTGTTCTCATACTCCACATCGATGATAGAAATTGCATGTGAATTTCCTTTGTCTTAATCCTTAAGAGTTTTTTGATGTTGATCATCATCAACAACCCTTGGATTAGGGCATTTATTGGCATAATACCCCATATCCTTTCACTTATAACATTGAAGTGTAGGAGGTGCACTCTGTGTAGCCTTTTCTTTGTTCGCATCATTTGACATCTTCTTCCCATCATTGCGGTATTCAAATACCTGATTACCTTCCTTTCCACATTTGAAACATTTACTTTTCCATTTAAGACAACTCCTTCCATGTTTCTTTCCACACTTTGAGCATAAGGGAAAACTCATCTTGTTTTCAGTGTGGTCTTTAGATTTCCATTTGAATTCCATTTTCCTCTTCTTATCAAATGCATATGACTGATGGGTTACTCCAATCTCCATCTCAAACTTGAGAGCACATCAAATGATTTCCGCGTAGCTTTAGAAGTCCCTTATGGCTAACACCCTTCTAAGACTTGGTTTTAAGCCACTAAAGAATCGATCAATCTTACTCTCAGGTTGGATTATAATTCTGGAAGCATACCTTGAAAGTCTTGTAAAATTGTCTTTGTAGGTACCAACAGATTCATCAACCTTTTACTTCAGTTCAAGAAACTCCTTCTCCATCTTTGTTCGAAGAATACGAGGGAAGTACTTATTGAAAAATAAGTTCTTGAACTCGTCTCATTCCATGGATTCAATTTCATCTCTTTGCCTCGTATTCTTGATAAGATTCCACCATTGATTAGCTTCATCTTCCAAACGATATACTACTAAGATGACTTTATCATGTTTAGAACATTGAAGAAATGAAAATATATTTTCAGTGGTACTAATCCATTGTTCATCCACTAATGGATTATTAGACCCACTGAATAAAGGTGGACACTACCTCATGAAGGATTCAACAAAATGTTGCTCCTTCCTTTTCTCGTTTGGAAGTCCTGCATGATTCATATCTTGAGAAAGTTGTGTGAGCATGGCTACAAGATTTTGCATTCCATCTCCAATAACGTTTGGTTGCTCAGGGGGATAATCATTTCATTGCCTGTCGCATTCTGCATTAACATGGTTCCTTCGGGTTCCATCCATTGACTAAAACCAAGAAGAATAGTGTGAGAAACACTAATTATAATAGTAAAACCACATAATCAAGAATAAAATTTCACACTTAAGGTATTATCATAGGTTGTTCATGGCCATTTCTAAAACACTAAGATTTTTTCCTATTCTTAGACATATCCTTAGGGTTCTTACTAAGGTTTTCACATCCTAGTTTCCAAAGGTTGACTATACCTTTCCTCTGATACCAATTATAACGACCCATAATTTACATACATTGTTATTACTTAAAAATTGAAGCACACATATTACAACATATAACAAAACCATGAAAGGACAGTATTGGTATAGTGTCTTTAGAAACTGGGAAACATAAACAACTTGTTCATAAATAATCTACATTGTCTCTCATTTATTTCATCATATCTAGAGTCCCTTTTGGAATATCCTACTTAATACCCTTCTTCTTGACCAGGGTTAAAGAAAACATAAAAAAGGGTGAGCTCAAATGCTCAGTAAGGGTAAACAAAAGAAATATCAATGATAAGAACATAACATTTTGGAAATCTTAACCTGAAAAAGAGATCATAATATCATATCATGGGATAAATCATAGTAGTGAAATGTAATCCCAATAATCATAACTTAAAACATGAAACTTTGTGACATACACACATAATCATAGAGAATCATTTCTTATTAGTCAAGACTCATTTCCAAGAATATCTTAACGGACAAAGTCCATTTCTAAACCGAGTTCACTACTCATTTTAGTCCTGTTTCACTGAACCGAATTAACCTGTCGTTCCATCCATGTCTATCTCATGAGATATAAATCTTTACCCAATGCATTGGAGGGAGATATAGGTCCCACCCATCTCATAATGAAACCATTATTATGTGTTCCACAAGATCATAAACCATACATCATAGCATAACCCATGTAATAAAAATGGGATTCTTAAACATCATGCCATCATAACATAATCCTTATAAAACAAAATCACATCATAAAAATAATTCCATCATAACATAATAAAATCAATGTAAAAATAGGGATAGAAACAGAACCCTATATTATCTTATATGGAAAATAATTTTGATAAAATTCTTGAATTCCATTCTTGAGGAAAATATCCTTTCTACTTCAAAAAAAAATTCCTTTATTAACATGTCATAAAAATTTAAACTAAAAGAAGTTGATTAAAAATAAATTTAAAACTTGTAAATGAAGCTTCATGGAAATAATGTTTTATGAAATCATAAAAATCCATTCATGTAGTATAAGTTAAAGAAAAACATTTTTCTTGTACTTTGGCCGGAAAAGTTAAAAAAAAGTACCTCATAATAAAAACGACAAAATATTCCTTTCATATCTTTTACTAAAAACTTAAAAATGGGTAAAATTGGATTTAAAAAATTTTAGGAGAATAGAAATAATATTATATACTAAGGAAACATGGATTTTGATGATAAATATTCCCCAGTAAATTCTGAAGTAAAAATAATCTCGGATAAAAATGTGATTGGGAGATTTTCCCTTACCTTAGGTCCAATTTTCTTCGTATGTGTCTGAACCTCCTGTATAATGTTTTAAATAATGTTTTTGACTTATTCCAAAATCATACTCATTGTTATGAAATCATATATGGTCATATTCTTAGCTTCTTATTAGTAATATTTCATTGCTACTTGTTATTCGGGTGTTTATTACTTTTTGTTCTTATGCGTGTTTTGTCGAATAAATTCTTATTCTTCTTTTTAGGTTAGATATACCTAATTTACAGCATGGTATTAGTTTAATATATATCATATTTATTCATTCAATTTATTTATATAATCTTTATTGAATGAAGATCATGTAGAATGAGTCGCATCACATCGTGGAGACGGTATTATGTACGTACTCACGAGCGATGATATTGTTCCCATGATCGTGGAATTTTGTTGGAGTGTATGTATACTATTTAATAATCAATATAAATTTACAATAATAATATATAGTTATTATTTATACCATTATACCCATCCAATTAAGGTGATGGTGGAAAATAGATTACACCACAGTGTGGAGACGGTATTCCGTACGTACGCACGCGTGGTGATTTCATTTTCCGTAGGATGGATAGATGGTGAAGTAGGGTTGTTTCATACTTATAATAAAAAATAATTATATGAGTGATACTTATGTTATTACTTCATAATGAAACAACTAAATAATAATTAGTATAAGAAGAAATAAAGTTGAAAGAATCAGTAACGGACATTACCTCTTCTTTGAAGCGCCTCTTCTTAACCTCCTCTTAGGGCACTAAAAATGGTCTTTGAAGAAGACCCAGACCTCTAGGATGTTTCTAGGGAATTTAAGAAGAGATATTTTCAAGGGTTGTCCAAGATTTAAGGCTCAAAGTGGTGTGAGGAAGAGAGGTAGGGGGTGCCCTTTTATAAGGGAGGAGAGGGGCACCTTTGGAAAAACTAAAAATATTATTTTATTATAAAGTCATATTCTGTTTTTAGTAGCTCCAAATTGATTTATTTCAAAGATAAGGTGGGTATGGGTCTAAATCCCCTAATCCAATAGAATTTGGAAAAGTTTAGTTTACTATTTTAACCTTATCATTTAGATTTAACCTTAAGTTCAATAATTTTACTTTTACCGTGTCTTCTTATTTTCTTACACTATAAGGTTAATAAAATTACTATAACAAGCCAAATGAACCACAAGTTGTTTATTATTAATACATATATTCTTATATAAGTCATTTTTCCGAACCTTAGATTTTTAGGAATAAAATAACAATTAATAATATAATATTTGTTTTAAAAACTATTTTATGTCAATTTTGACACTATTTGGTAATTGATTTTTGTAAAGATCATAACAGAATGATTAGTAATAAAAAAGTTAATTAAATAAATACTAACATGTAATATTAACCTATAAAATTAGTTTAATTCATAAAAAGTCTCAAGTTAAATTTATTTGGGTATTTATAACATCAATTATGTCAATATTTCATCAATAAGATATCTAATGCATCATCATTGTGTCATAAATAAAATAAATTATTTAAAGTGTAAAAATTATAAATAAAATACCATTATGTAGTAAATATTTTTAGGTTTATAATGAACATTTATAGTCTAATTTAGATTATGTATAACCCTATATTAAAAATGTTTTATTTATTAAACTTTGATTTTAACTATTTTAACTATTCTTTAAATAAAATAATAATAAATGTCCTAATCTAAACCAAGTGGACCTAAATGGTCATATTTTATTCCTAAGGTTTTTTTTGGTCGAATTAAAGTTATTCAATAGAATTATTACATGTTTTAGGGTAATAATAATATCATTTTTACCCTTAATTACCCTATTTACTTTTAACCGTGGTAAATAAAAGTAAAAAGTTACTATTCACCAAAAATTATTTTTATCTTATTGAACCACATTTTACTCCTTGATGTTATTCGTGTCTCTCAGATTTTCAAAATTCCACTCACAGAAGCGGTAAAATTATGTTTTATGTAAATTTTTAAACTCTCCTAGGAGGTGGGTAAAAGACGGTGAAAAGTTCAATAAAATTTTTATATATCTAAAATTATTATAAAATGACTCCAATGAATTACATCAAACTTATATAAGTATTATGTATCAATTTTGACCTAAAATAAATTTAAATAAATTAAATAATAAATTAAATAAAAATTCGGTTTTTAAATAGTAACCTAGTGTTTTCACTATTCATCAAAAATTGAAAGTTTTCAGAAAAATACCAAAATTTCACCCTAGGCTAATTTCGATATTCCGAATCCAAAAATGAAGTCCATTTTAAAAAATAAAATTTATAAAATTTCAAAAAATTGGGTATTACTGTTCATAACGGCTAGTTTTAATAATATTTTAATAGCATATCGTTGTTTAGTGAAACTCAGTATTGCATACAACGCAAGCTATCGAGGAAGGTGGTGATTGTGTGTAAAGTAAGCCAAGCTAGTGTTGTGTGTAGTGAAAGATTCCTTTGATGATGTATATAACATAAAAACAAAATATTTCTCATAAAAATCTCGAGTGTCACACATGGTATATAACCAAATACTTTTTAAGATTGTTTAGGAATAAGTAGAACCATTAATAACATATAATTTCAATTATGTATGTTCACCATAATTTTATACGAACTTCAACTCATGTATACAAACGAATTGATCATTAAAACTATGAAAATAAAAACTCCCAAATAATGAAATTAAACTTGATAACTCATCCAAAAGAACCATAAAAGAACATAATAAAGGAATAATGAATTATATTCATGTATAAAATGTTTTTAATTATTCATTAATAAATCTAATTTTATTATATTGGAAAATAAATTGAATAGAGTGATTGGACACAAGGTAAGGGGAATTCTCAAAACCAACTCTCTTTCTTTGGGTTTTCCCTCTTTCACCCTCTTTTCAATAATGATACTACATTAATGTAATTTCAACATCATTATATTACTTTTTCTGTGATATACATGTTTTCTAATTGAGATTATTATATACAAAATGTTTCCCAAGGGAACTCTTCCTTGAAAAAAACATACTTGTTGAAATTATTTCTACTTCACTCAATGTTTATGATTCTATTATCAAGTTTTTTATTACCAAATTAATTTGGGAACCCAATGTTTTTGAGTGTATTATTTATGAAATGAAACTCATTTAATTCCATGGGTTATTTTATATCCAACATTGATATATGTTCTTTGTGGAATGCATGATAATGTAAATGTTATGATGTGATGGGTGCGCCCAGAATTATATATCGCAATGTAAATGATATGACGTGATGGGTGTACCCAAAATTATATGGTGCTCTATTTAATCAGGTAATATGATTTATCTTAGAGGGAATATGAAATATGCGTGAACATGGTTCTATCTTGGGTAACACTTATATACTGTAGTTGACTACCAAGACATGATGTTTCATTTTTTATCATTTCCACATTCCATTCCATTGACTAATCCTTACTATCATGATGATAATATTACAATTATTCTCACCCCATGTCACATTGTGTCATGATATTATATATCCTCTTGTTGGGATTTTTATCTCACCCCTTTTTGATTTATATCGTTAGGTGACTATAAGTACTAAGGATAACACAAGAGATAATAAGATTCTAGATAAAAAGGAATTAAATAAATTTTTATGATTTATTTTTTCCAAGTTATATATGGTCGAAATTTTCCCAAGACACTGGAACTTTGGATCCTTGTTGTGTAATGTTTTTATCTTTATTATCAAAATAATTATGTATAGTAATGTAATAAAAATAATTATTTATATAGTTGGTAGCATATGATGATTTAGTTAATTTTTGAATTAGTAATAGAGAACATTAATGAAAAGCTTTAGTATGAGATAAATTATATGTAATCACCCATGTTTCTTTTCTAAACATTGGTATCCCACAAGATTAGCCTTTAGAATTTATTTCACAAAGGAATAAATTATATATTCATGACTTGTTGACTTATGTTTTATTCTAACCTTTTCTATTTTATAACGTAATCGGAACCAAGATAAATAGGGCCAACAACGAGTGCGGGGGACAATGGAATGATTTCTCAAATGACATCGCTAATTCATTAGTGGTTGGGGTTCAAAATTCTAGGGAGATGCTTACCCAAGTGTCTCAGGTTATGAAAAATAACCTTAATAATGTGGAATTACCTCCTTAACCACAGAGGTAGAAACTTTCTATCAAGTGTCTTATGAAGAAACAACCACTAATGTTTAGTGGATATTCCTATCTACTATTTTCATAAAAGTGGTTAAGCTGAATAGAGAAGATCTTTTCTATTATTCAATGTTATAATGTTGAGAAGGTGAATTTGGTCATTTATCATCTTGATGGAGAGGTTTATCAATGGTTGGATATGATTAAGAACACCAAGTAGATAGATTATTAAAGAGATGGAGTGGGATGACATTAATATAATATTTCTTCACAAGTATTTCGCCATAAATATTTAAAAAATATGGGGAAATAATTCATCGAGTTGAAGAAAAAGGACTGAGAATATATCTCGACCTACAAATAATGTTTCATAGTGCCTGAATGGTATGCTTCTAGTGTTTTAATAAATAATGATGGAAAAAATTGATAGATTCTTTAGTGGTTTCAATCCACACCATTGAATGGCTATTTTAATTTGATACATTGGGAGTTATAATAAAGTTTTTTGACATCTCTCAAAGTGTAGATGTAGTTTTGAGATTTTTCCCATGGTTATAGTGATAAGAAATATAATATATAGTTTCAATCTGGGAGATCTAATGAGAATGGTTGAATGAAAACTCAATCACCAACATGTAAATAATGTAGGCAGAAGCATCATGGGAATTGGATCAAAGGGATAGGGAAATGATTCAAATGTGTGAGTCAAGTACACCATGCTCATGAATGTATAAAATACATAAGTAAGAATGAAATTATGGTGGAGGAAAGGTGAGCCCCACCCAAGGTCAAATTCTACCATTTAAGGAATCAAGGGTACTATGCAAGCCAATTCACTAACCTTCAAGTCCTCAAGGGTAATCATCGTCATAAAAAAATACAAATGTTGAAAGGTAGTATTATTTTATCACTACTGCTGATGTTGATGAATAAATTTAATTCCTGCAAGGTACACTTTCTATTCACTCAAGAAAGGTAAATGTCTTATTTGATTCCAGATCTACGCATTCCTTTATATCTTTCATGTTTGATAGAACTATTGAATTTAATACTATAAAACATGACGTCGAGATATCCATAAAAACCAAATGTGGTGAAATAATTTAATCACATGTGTTGGACTCTTCCCATATTGGAATTTATGGGAATATTCATTCAAAGAACCTTGTAATACATCCCTTGGTGTAATTTGATGCTATACTAGGAATAGAGTGTATATCATTATATTGAGCACATATAAACTGTTGGGAAAAGGGAATATCTTTTCATATTCTAAACAACTATATTCTCCTCTATAAATGAAATTAAGATCTTGAATATCATTTTAAAAATCCTTCCATAGTTTGGGTGTTGATTCCCTAAGAGGATGTATAACTCACTCAAATGGTTGGGTCAAATGAAGGTATTAGACTAGGTGAAATTCCCATTGTGATGGAATTCATTGATTTATTTCTTGAATATTTACCCAATATTCCCTTGGATCATGAGGTATAGTTACAATAGAACTCATACTTGGAGCTAATTTTATCTAAAAGTGTCATTATAGGGTGTCACCTATCGAACTGGAGGGCATAAAGAAGCAACTATAAGAGAACATGTACAAAGGGTTCATACACTCTACTGCATCACCATTGGGTGTGTTAGTGATCTTTGTGAAGAAGAAGGATGGATCAATAAACTATTGTATCAACTATTGGTAACTCAACAAGATCACCATAATGAAAATGTATCCAATTACAAGGATTGACAACTTGTCCAATTAGTTGAGACGAGCACAATATTTCTTAAATGTGGATCTTTGTTCAAAATATTATCAGATAATAGTAAATAAGGAAGATATTTAGAAGAATTATTTTCATAAAAGGTAGGGGTACTATGATTTTTTGGTTATTACCTTTGGATATACTAATTCCCTTGAAATCTTTAGGGATTTTATGAATAGAGACTTTAGACATTACCTCAACAAATCTTTGGTAGTTTTTATTGATGATATTATCATCTACTCCAAGAGAAGGGAGAAACATGAAGAACATCAGAGGATTGTGTTAGTAATACTGAGGGATTATAATTTTTAGGCCATGTTTAGAAAGGGTGACACCTAGATGCATCAAGTCACATTCTTGGGACATGTGATCATAAGTGAGAGATTTTCTATGGACCATTCAAAAACAAAGGCAATTTAGGAATGGACTTGACCCCCTAGTTTCACATAAATACATAGTTTTCAATGATTTTATGGGTATTACCAATATTTTTTATGAAATTTATCTCAATTTTCAAGACCAATATCTACATTAACATGTAATGGAGACTGTATTCCTAGAAAAAATAATTTTAGGAAACCTTCAAGAAGCTAATGGGAAAGTTAATCACTGTACCTGTACTCGCATTACTAGAAAGTGGTGAACGTTTTGTGATATATATTCAAGTATCCAAGAGAGGATTGGGTTTTTAACTCATGAAAAATTATAATGTGATAACATATTCCTCACATTAGTTATATATAAATGAGCAGAAATACCTTATTCATGTCCTAGAGCTACCGGTTGTGATTTTTTATTATAAAATCAGGTGGCACTACCTCTACACTATGAAGTGTGACATATATACCAATAACAAGGACTTAAAGTATATATTCATAGAAAATGAGATCAAAAAGAAACAAAGGATATGGATATAGCTAATATAATACTTCAATTTCTCTTATAATTATCATCCTTGTAAGGAAAACAGGGTAGTTGATGCTCTAAGTAGAAAAGAACCTAGTACTCTATCTATGTTACATATTGAGAAAGACTCTACCTTCATGGATATAAAAATGATAGATTTAAAAATCATAATTAAATAGAATCCATCATTCCTTTACTGAATTATTTCCCAACCATATATCCATGATAATATTAAAAATGTACAAAGGGATGATTCGATGTTTCAAAAGTGGGTGAATGCAGTAAATGAATGGAAAATACTAGAGTTCCATATCAATTTTGATGGTGTGATTTGGTTTAGAATGAGGTTTTTTATTTCCTCGTCACCTTGGATAAAGAATGATATATTGGATAATGAAAATAAATCAACATCCTATATTAATTTGGAGAGTACAAATATGTTTTGTGAACTCCAATAACAAATCTTTTGGGAGTACATCAAGAAGGAGATTTCAAAGAATATCTCAAGGTGCTAGATATGTCAGTTTGTTAAAGCTGGGTGACAGATGTCCAAGGGAATGATGCAACAATTTCATATACCCATGTTGAAATTTGAGAATGTTACTATAGACATTATCATGGGTATCCCAAAAACATCAAAAGTAAATAATGTGATATGGTTTTTTCATGATTTACTCACCAATGTTGCGAAATTTATCTATATTCTAGAAGATCCCTCACTTGAACAACATGAAATGATATATTTGAAGGAATTGGTGTGAATACATGGGTTCCACTCTCTATTATCTCTAATTATGATCAAAGGTTCACATTTAAATTTTGGAGGAGTCTTCAACATGATTTGAGTATCGAATTAAATATCAATACGGCCTGTCGCTCCCAAAATGATAGCCAAACTAAATGGACTATTAAGATTCTTGAAGATATTATAAGAGCCTTCTCTTTATAATTAAAAGTTTTTATGGGATAAGAAACTCCCATTGGTTGAGTTCTCATACAACAATAGCTTCCAATCGACTATTTAGATGGCCCCATATGAAGCTTTTAATGGAAAGTAATGTACAGTTCCAACCTGTTGGGATGAAGTTGTTGAAAGTAATCTATTTAGACCATGTCTTATGAAAAAGATAACAGAAAAGGTCTAATCCATCTAGCAACATATCAAATCTTCCCATAGTCATAAAAATTTTAATGATGACAACCATCTAAGGGACTTAGAGTTAGACATTTGAAATAATTTATTCATTTGAATATCACCATGGAAGAGAGTCATGCGGTTTGGAAGGAATGGAAAGCTAATCCCAATGTACAATTTCCACTTTAAGATCCTTGTTCGCATAGAATCCATCACCTATCGGCATTAAAATCCACAAAATATGTCTCATGTTCTTTATGTGTTCCGCGTATCACTCAGGGGAAGTACATACAAGATCCCTCACATATATTGAACTCAGATGTGCTATAGCTGGAAGATGATCACTCTTATGAGTAACATTCAGTAAATATTTTGGACCTGAGAGATAATGTTCTATGCAATAAGAAAACCCATCTTTTCAACTTGTTGTGGAGGAAACATATGTTTCAAGAATCAATATGGGAACTAGAGGAGGTGATGATAAATAAGAACCCTTAGCTGTTTATGTAAAACAGAATTTCGTGGGATACATTTCAAAAAGGGGGAATAATGTATCAACTGAGACATTTATCAAAGGAATTTATTACTTCTATAGTAATTCCATATATAGTATAAATCACAAGAAATAACTTATAAATCATAGTAAAATAAATAGAAGTGTATAATTAATGAAATAAAAACTATTTGTAGAAGTTAAGGAACAAATACCAATAAAACGTAACTTGACCATAAAAATAATAGTATAACCCTTATCAATATTAAACTAGAAAAACAAATATTATCCTCAACCATGAAATTACAAATATAATTTACCTAACTTATATGTTAAAATATGATATAATTATATCATAGTATAAGTAAGTAAATATTTTATAAATTATTAGTTATGTGTTGGTATTTTTATCAGTAATAAATATTTAATAAAAATTTTATGATTAATTTAATAATTTAAGAGAAAAATTATTTTCATAAATTAATATTTTTATGTCTTTTGATTTTTAGATAATTTAATGAGACCTTATGTAATTTTTCAGAATGTTACAAAATAAGTTATAATTTTAAAATCTGTATTTTCTAAGTAAATTAGGATTTTAATTATAAATTAATTTTATTATATTTATATAAAAAAACATAAAATGGAGTTTATTTTTTAATTATACATGTTTTAAATTGTTTAGAGTTATTTTTTTGTATTTTTTTGAAATAATTGAATTTTTTGTGAATAGAAAAATAATATAATTTATGATAAATGCTAAAATCATACATTTTTAGGTCATGCTTGAGTCATGGATGATGTAAATGATCATTGTATCAAACTCACATGCACAAAATACTACATTATTCACAATAATCATCTATATTTCTTATCTTGAGAAAAATAATAAACTAATGATTAAAATAATAAGAAAACCCTCTTCTCCTCCACTCTAAATACCGCCGCTCACACATACTTCACCTCGGAACTCTGAAGCATTGAAACCTGCCTAAATTCTGACCAATACTATTACTTATACCATACCCCACATCAAGGATCTATTTTTCTAATAAAAATACCAAGCCTAGATCCCTTGAGGAGGATCTCAGTAGGAGAATTCAAATGGAAAATCCTCTCTTTTTCATTTCATTTCCATTGAATTTAAAATTATTTTCTTACTATATCCTCACCTCCCTTTTCAAAAGTGAAATTATTAATCTAGTTATTTACATATATTGTAAATATATATTTTTAATAGATGATATAACATCAAACTCATTCCTCTCAATCTTTTATTCTAAAATGATATTGTCTCCTGTAATGTGTCAAATTACTGACATTGTGGGCGATGCACTTTATGGTTACACTAACAAATTCAAGGATATTAATAAGAGCATTAAAAAATTTAAAATATATTTTAAATTTTATTTTATATCCCTTTTAGGTTCTGTAAATAACTTATACTCATTATACTTAATTATAAAACAATACGAGTTCATTGTGTTCAAAAACCCACCAAAATTAATCTGAAACGATCATCATTAACATTAATCTAATGAATCGTCATCATAGAATATAAAAATATCCGTTTTTAGATAATATAAGATTCTAGAGGATCACTAATAACATATAATAACAATTATAGATGTCCATCCTTGTTTTAAACGATATTCCATTTTAGAATACAAATGAACTGATCAAGAAAACTGTGAAAACAAACACTCCTGAATTATAAAATGAAACTCTATATCTCATTCAAAGGAAAATAAAGGAACTTAATAATACAATATTTAATTAAATTAATAAATAATATTTTCATTAATTGTTAATTAATGAATCTAATATGATTATATAGGACATTAAATTGAATAAAGAATTCAAATGCTAGGTAAGTAGAATTCTCAAACCCAACTCTCTTTCTTTCGATCTTCCCTCTTTCACCCAATTTTTAGTAATAATATTACATAAATATCATTTTATAACAATTATCTTACATTTTATTGTATATTAATTTTTGTATAATTGATATTATTATAAACAAATGTTTTTTCAAGAAGACACTTTTTTCAAAAACAGAACACTTCTCGAGATTGATTTTTCTTCGCTCAAAGTTGATGATTCTTATATCAAGTATCATATTCAATATTTCATATGGGAACCAAAAATTTTTGGATGTATTCATTATGAAATGAAATCCATTCCTTTACATGGGTTATTTTATATCCAGTATTGATATATGTTAGATATTTTATGCATTATAATGTAAATGTTATGGTGTGATGGGTCTACCCGGAATTATGTAGCACCAAGTAAATGATAAGATGTTATGGCTGCACAAATAATTTTATAGATCTTCAATTCATTGGATAATGTGATTTATCTCATTAGAAATATGGAATATTCACTAATAAGATGATAGCTTTGTTCACATCTATGTGTGGTAGTTTACCACAAATACATGCTTTTTCATTTTTAGGCATTTCCACATTCCATGCCTTTAAATAATGCTTCCTCTCAAGATGATAATTTTATGATTATTCTCACCCCATTTCATATTGTTTCTTGGTATTTTATACCATCTTACTGATATTTTCAGCACACCCTTTTTTATGTACTTCCTCATGTGACAACATGTACTAAGAATAATAAAAGGGACAAAAAAACTAGATAAGAAGAAATTAAATAAATGATTATGTTTCATGATGGAAAAGTTATTTATAGTCCTAATTTTCACAAGATACCAAAACCTTGGATCCCTGTTGTGTAATTATATTATTATATTTATCATTGAAATAATGTAATTGTTATTTAAGAAAAATCAGGGTCTCTATAGTAATCCCCTAGACTTTCATATAGGATGTTTCAATCCTGCTCCACTTCACCTCTTAGCCATCAAGTAAGAGAGGGAAAGGCCACTGGTGTCCCCACCTCCCTCTCATACCATTGGCATCATCCACCAGCATCATAGGAGAAGTGTGTTGATTGTTTGGTCTTCTACTCCCACTTGTCCATCAGGTTCAAGTATGACTCATTTGAACTAATGTAAACATATGTTATAGCCCTAGTTGTGGCATCCACACCATATGATACATTTTTCAATAGGATATTATCCTTTGAATCATCCTCTCAGCTTCTTTTAGAGTTCTTCTATAGGCATCGTTCATCAAGACTATATACCTATCATCAAGAAAAATAATTTTGGGTGGTTTTCCCAAATCTCCCATTTCCTCTTTTTTCTCAAACAAACAATGTCTCACCGGGGCTTAGAGGATGATGGTGGCCATGAAATCCACATGATCTAAAACCTTTCTGGGCATTATCATAGGAGTAAGACACCAACCAAATTTGGGCATCCTACTTGGTATAATCCCCAATCATTCATCACATGGGAATACTCCTCAAGATTAAGACCCAAGAAAATATCATCCATGGGAATCCCACTCAGTATTAAGCCCCAATCATAACCCTCATTCCCTAGGGAATCCTTCTCTAGATTAATCCCCTAAATCAACCCTATGGGCATCCTTTTCCAAATTAATCCCTAACCTAATTGTCTCAATGGTATATACTCCATTGCAAGACAAACCTTAAAAGTTCCACTTTAGGCATGAGTCCTCATGACCAAACTACATGGGATTTGATTCCCATCCAAAGGGGATACGTAGGAAGCCTCCCTGAGTTTCATACCCAATGATCCAAATCAACCATGTTCCCTCTGAGGCTGATTCACAGTGGGGTTTAATTCACCTAGAAAATTGATATCTTTTCCAGGTTCTATAGGATTATTCAGCATAATCCCCACACCAAAAAGTTACTAGGTACCTTTTTCATATAAATACTTGTCTTATAAAGTTAAAATATATGATTTGGTCCTTATCAAATGATCATAAAATGTATGAGGTCCCCCCATTTTGCGGGATCGAACTATGTGGGTTCTAATTTCTCACAAGGATACATAGGACTCCCATCCATGGGTTCAATCCCAACATCAAAACAAATTATATCTCCTTGGATGATGATACACTCTATAAAACCCCACTACATGGCTATAAAACAATAATAATCATAATAATAACTAAAGAATCTCTAATCAATTCATAAGAGGATTCTATCGATGAAGAACCTCAGATACATCTAGAAATCTCTATTGATAATGATCCTCATGTACATTCATATGATTTTCAGATCAATACATATTAATAATTGATTGTTAATTAATGGGTGTCTCATATCATACTTTTTAATTAATTAGGGGTTCTCAAAAATATCTTAAATTTATAAGAGAGTCATAGATCTTTCCACAATTCCCCCCAAAAATTATTTTATGAGCCCAACCTCCCATCCTCTCAAAAAATGTGAATTGTTAAGAGTTATTGGTTAAACATCCCAATAAGTACCTTCCTTTTTTAATCATGTCTCTCATGGATGTGGAATTGGTGGGTGACTCTAGTTACATAGAAACACCAATTGAAAATCAATCTGAAATAGTGAAAATTTAAATGAATGATTTATTGCAACTCAACTTCCTAGAATGAACCATCAATAAAATGAAAATATCCCTTAGAAAAAGAAGATTAACCCAATGTGAATACACAAATAAGATGATAGTTTCACTCATATGTTAGGCCCCTTTCACTCTCATAAATTAAAGAGTTCCAAATAAGACAACCAATTACACATGTGTTCATTCAAATGATATTATTATTTTATAGGGATATCTTGTTTTTTATTGTTATATATCTCAGAACATTATCTAAATACACCCTTAAATCTATTGGAATCCTTCTGAATTCCGAAAACATATGTCTCTAATACTTTTCTGGTAGGGTTCATCATCCATGTGTACGATGTCATCAGTAACCCATCATCTTCAATGATGGGACTCAAAGAAGCTTTTCTAGGAATATATTAATCATTGTACCATCCCAACCATGGAGGTCACCTAACAGGTCCACTATCTAACCAATTCCCACAACTCAGCCAGTCAGTTATGACAAGTGGTCTTGATCAAGATGGAGATGATGCATGTCTTAAACCATTTCATAAACTTATCCCCAGAATGTAACAGCAAACACCTTCTATATCTCAGGTAGGTGGATCATGTGGACACATATTGATTCATCTAGAATACATCGGGGTCTTTAAAAAGGGATCCTTACAGCAATATCATTCACCAACTCTATGCAGTAGTGGGCCCTTGATATAATGATGGTGTCATCCTTTGGTAATTGGAAAATTTTATCTTGACCTGGGTATGAAATATGACCCACTAGGGAAAAATACAATCAATAGGGATCATGTAAGCACCCCTCTCCCCTTTGGAGAATCCCGCCAATCCAATTTGGGGGTAAACTGTGATCAGTAACATAGACCTGCCCACCTTTATTCAGCTTTTTAGTAGCCACAGCTTCTAGCATCCTATAAATACCACCCTTCAAATCTTGTATCACATGGTAAGCAGGAACACAGAAATCCCTGTAATTACCAAGCCTTGAAGAAGACTCATCGAGCAACACCCTAATAATCCCACCAACAAAATGTGGTGGATAGAAACAAATAAGAATACACACCTACATGCATCCTTCCATCCTACTAGCAGTTCTGTTTTGAAGGACTAAGAAAAGTCAATCGGAATGTCCTGGTGACAAATAGGGGAATACCCAACTCTTTACCCCCAACATGCGAGTATTGTTAGTCTCCACTTGAAGGAATTGGAGGAAAGGAGTGGGCACACAACCCTACTATAAATATTAAATGGGTAAATAACACTATTCTATTCACTGAATTCTCCATGTATATAGTGAGAATGGTGAAAGGGAATATGAAATTCTTTGTCAATATCCTAAAGACCTTCCAGAACATCATAACAATGATGATAGTAGTGCACGAGGGATGGACACACAACTGTATCACCACAAGTGGGGTTTCTCATCAAAATGTAACACTATATAAGATATACACCTATGCTCTTATCCAAGAGTTTCATGGGTAAAAATCCCCCATAATATATGCACAACTAGATCGATAACATACACTTGCTCCAACATGAGAAAATTGTCTTATCCCAACAACCACTCCAAGGAAGGAAAAAACACCTACCCATGAAGATCACTTCCACCAACAAATGAACCTAATCACTTGAAAGAAGGAAAAAATCCTCTCCAATGAATACTATAAAACAAACTGATAATATATGATACCCAACTACTTAATACTAGTGTTAATGATTCCCTCATATGATAATATATGGAAATTTATGATCCTAACCTACTGTTCAAAAATTATGATTGCAGTTGTAGTAATTCTGACTATCCCCCCCAGACTCATCGTCATGATGTCTATCTTGATTACCACAATCTGATTGGTATTGAGAGTCTATATCCTGCTGATAGTCGTGGACACCTTCCATGTGTCCTAGAGATCATGGAGCAAGATAGTCTTCCCATTTCTATAATCCACTATAGTGGTACTCTCCATGATGGTGTTCTCATTGAAAATTATCTCTATAGTAGTATTTCATATTGTAAAGTGTATTATTTGATTGGAAATGTTGTGTTGAGAAATCCCTCCTATCGTGAGGTACTTGTGAAAACATGTCATGTCATGTTTGATTCCATTTAATTGGAAGTTGAAATCCTATCTCAACTGGAAGATGTTCCAAGGTAATGGTAATTCCCCAAACCACCCTTGGGTCACCAGCCTTCTAGTTTAATAATTTATGTCCCAACCAATCTCATCGTGTTTGATTAAGAATCTGGGAAAATTTCATTCTGGTCAAACTAGGTTAGGGAACCTATAGAAAAATATGACTGATAAATAATAAACATAAAGAAACATATGGTTGAAGATGACATACCAGACATGTTATCGCCTTTATATTTTCCTTGATATATCATTCCAAAGGATTTTTTAGAATATTTTGTGCATGACATCCTACTCAATATATACAAAAATCCCCATCACTTGAAATAATTAGTATTTTCTTATGATGATTATCAAAGTCATTTCATGGTAGCAAAAGGTATATAATTCCAAATTGATTTAGAATCTCTCTTATTTGCCTGATATCTAGAAAATAAGAAATGATCTATTCAATGTACATGATTAACTGCATCAAAAATATTTCAATAGATGATTGTTGATTCCCCACAAGATACTTAGTTTAGAGGATGGGATGTACATGGAGTGTTATATTTCACAATGATCCAAAACTATAAAATCCCTCCAAATGTGGTACCATGTAATGTCTTATCTTCAGGATGGATTCCATAAATGGACCCTTTTTAAAGCCATTAATATGTGCAACAAAAAATATATAATAAGATCCCACTAATACTAGGCTAAATATGATCATTATATAGAGATTATTTTTCACCAAGAATCTAAACAAGTTGAGAAAGTTCTCTCTTTGGGAGAAATCAATCATTAGGTAGTTAAAATGTATGAAATACCACAAAGGTATTTAGAAACTAATGATCCAAGTGAATACTAAATGATACACCTAGACTATGTTCATATATAAATTTATAAAATCAGGTGGGTAGTCACGGTAGTAGAATCCATAATAGATTTGGAGAAACCTCATCCTACATAACTGGGAGATCCTTTTAACCCAAACCTTTAGGTTTTCAAACCCGGCCAGATGTTTTATGAATTAAAAATGGGAATAGAACTATCTAATTGTTATATGGGATATTTTATCTCAAAAACCTACTCTTTAGAAAAAATCAATTTTATCCCCATTTAGAGAGATGGTATAGAATGGATCCTCCATGTCCATCCCATATTTTAATCAATTTCCCTCACTAGTAACACACATGATATAACTCTTTGGAAATTACATTCAATTCACTACGTGTCAAAAATCTCCTAGATAATTAGAAAAGGAGAAGAAAATGGTGTATGGAGGGTGTAGAAGGATAATTCCATGTTAATTCACTGATATAATTCAAATGATGTGTTACACATATATCTATGTCATCAGTACCACCCTTGGAGACCCTGAAGACCAAGAGGCCATTTCGGATGATGAATTATAAGAGCATTTCCCAACTCATGAAGTTTCTTTTCATACCCAAAACTAAAATAATTCCCTGAAAATAGTAAATTCCTCAAATAATTTAGTCATCCCTCCTCCAATGGAATCAAAAAAGGAAAAGGGAAAGGTTCATATTGTACCTCACCTACAACCCAGAGAGTTTCATCCCCTTTAACTTGAGGAAATACATTCTCGAGAATAGGAAAGAATTAAAGAGAAGACTCAATGAAGAAGTACTCTAAAGAAGACTGCCTTTTGGATATGCTCTAAAACTATCATAAACTTACCCCACTAGCCAGAGTACCTCAACAAAGAGGGTTCATTACCGCAAATGTAGTATATCTTGAACACATGAGCAACATATAGTGTCAATAACAGATATACTTGGATCCTTCTATGGAAGATTTGGAATTTCTGATGATAGTAGCACAGTAAGAACATGTTTATGAACATCCTTATAGGACTATAACAATGGGCTAGCCATGATAGATACTAACGATACCACCACCAATAGCCCTACCATCTGATGTACCATAACAAGTTTATCCCAAGCTATACATTCCACGAGGGGTCATGAATGATTTTGAATCACCTATGGATAGATTAGAATCCATGGATGAATAGAGATCACTGATAAAACCAAAAAACATGCCTTACCCCGAATGTCTAGATCCAAATCCACCACTTCTAACCATTGGAAATCTGACATTTCCCATTTTTAATGGATCAAGAGACATATAGTAGCATTTTATGTATGTTGTCTCTCATTGTGACCCCATGGTGGGGACCCATGAGATTTATGAGGCTCGGAATATCATGTGCTTTGGGAAAACACTCCAAGAACCATCCTTTGTGTGGTAGTCCACCAAGCTAGAGGTTTACACTATTACACATAAGTAGGCATATGTACCCACTCCAATTCCAAGGGATGAAAAATATCATGTGGATACACCACCTGAGCATCAGAAAAAATTCCTACCTCATCAGGATGACCAAATATAGCATATGAAAAAATATTTTGAGGAGTTGAAAAACAATGTTTATTATTTTTGAAATGACTAGGTCCCTGACTACTTCATATCGACAGTGGAAAACAACATAATAATGTTATCGAATCGTTGGAATCCTAGGAAGCCCAAAATATAAGGTGATGTAGATCTAACAAATTATTTACCCTTCAATAAAGTACTAGGGTATATGATATAGGAGTGTTTCCTTTTCAAATCACTCCTAAAAATGATAGTGGACTCTGCGCAAGTGAAGGTGAAAAATTCCCCATCTCAAATAGCGTGTGTCTCTACCACCAAGCTAGAGGAATTGAATGAATGGAAGGAAGTTAAAATCAAGGGTACATGGAAGTTCATTGATTAGATAATAAGAAAATTGATCAAATGAACTCAAACAATCCTCAGATAATAGTTTCACTAGCCAACTATGCCTTAGGCTTCTCCCAATACAACACATCCAACTTCATTGATAACTTAGTCCAATGAAATCCAGTCCTCAAAAAAGTTACATTATCATAAGGGTAAGAAGTAAATGTAGAAATATGAGGTCATTTCAAGACTATATTTATCCTCTAACCTAGAGGCCTTCATGTAGAAACTCTTAAAAGCATGATCACTACACCGAAAAATTGTATGATAAGATTCTTCCTATCAAGGATAATATCCACCAGAAAATGAGTGGATCATTGGTTACATTAATGTTATTCACATTATGGATCAATTGTGAATGTATTAGAATGGTTTTTGAAGGTAAATTCCTGATAAATCATTGGGGAACTAGGGGAGGTATCCGTCCGGTTTGAGCATACAAGGGCAGATACGATCATGCCAAAAGTCACTTCTTTGACCATGACATTTCTCGAACTGTATATGTGTATGAAACCCATGGGATAGATTTATAGTTTTCCTATCAGGAGAAGGGATTATTCCCCACACATGACACGGTCTTACCTGACATAATAATCCTAGAATATTGGTAATAGGATGTGAAACTGAAAAATCAACCTCGGCTTGTAAGAAAAACAATCCATCCTAATCCATCAAGAGAAAAAGCACATTCAACTCTTATTCCAAGGGATATTCTATCTACATCAGAAACATTTTATCCTAAAAAACATATGAATGAACACCCCCTTGGTGACAAGTTTAGAAAATTTTACCATAAGTATTATTTCAGGAAAAAATTGGCCTTGGTTCCCCCCAAGTTTGCAGTTATGAATTCCCTATGTCTATCAGAAGATATATGGGAATCACTCAACGAGGAATTTTCAAGCCCTTAAGAAAATGAAACAGCTGTTATTGCAGCTGAACTATATCCTGTAGATAATGATCTTGTATAATTCCATCCATTCATCTATTCCATATACCAAGATGAAAAATGAAACATATAGGGACAAGACAGACACATTTATTTATTTGGAAAGATAAATGAAATTCATATCCAATGAGTCATCATTAAAAAGGCTCCAAGAGTTAGCCTTATCTAAATCTGAACACTTCACCGAATGTTTTTCATGGAATTTTACTTTTCCTTCTCTCCCTTAATGTTACTACTTTATGATAAGAATGATGAAAATCCTCTTGGTGAAATCAAACTCCTAAAACAATTTAGGGATCTCATGTCTTACTTAGTGTTCTAGTTTTTCAATTGGATACATCCTTCAATGTTAATTTAGGATTTACATGGCTATGTGAGCATGAAAATATTCCCTCAGCATACCACCAATGCATAAAATATAGAAACAATGTTAAAATTGGGAAATTTCTGGGTAAAGATCGTCATTCAAATTTTTTCAATCATAGTACATTGATGTAGGATACTACCATAAGAAAGGGAAACGATCCATGGATGATAATGTCACTCATATCAATTCCTGAAATGGTTATGAGATAATTCCAACCTATCATTTATAATTGGTTGGTGTGAATTATGTTCTCCCAATCGACCGAATCAAATATGAGGCTTCAAATTTGAGAAAAAAAACCAATAATTGTTATTATGTTAAGGATAGAAGATGGTCCTGATAGCCTTGGATAATATTTCAACTCCTGATGAGATACTAAAAACCAAGATGAAAATATATTCTTTCCATCACAAAATCTTTGACAAATCCTAGTTTCATCATCTATATTGGAGTAAATAGTCATTTTAAATGGAGAAAATGAATAGGATCATTATAATCCCACATTTCCCCTTCGAGGATGTTGAACACCATTATAGTAATAAATGAGCTAGAAATGGTTTCTTAATCTTATGAATGTTCAAATGAAAATTCATCTCCCCCCTATGGATATTCATTGCTCACCTATTTCCCAAAAGTAGGTGAAATATGTAAATAATTGGTAACAAGAAGATTATGAAGGCATCGGTAATTCCCCTCCATAATTTGAGAGTATTTTATCTACAATTATTGAGAAGCTCATTGAGGTAAAACTGTGTACAAAAGAAGATTCATCACCCACTTTGATTAGTGAATCCATGGATCTCAAAGAACATGAATCATAAACATACTTATTAAAGAAACACTGGGATGTGATTGACTATAATTACACATATATTTTAGTATGAACCCCCAATGTTTCCACCCATCACTTTGGTTTTCCAAAATACCACCGAGGGTATAAGGAGATAGTAATGGGGACACACCAGACTCATGCATCCAAAATTGAGGCTAATGTGGATAAAATCATCAAGGATGACTTCATATGATCAGTAAAATATCTAAAATGGATAACCAACATCATTTCTATTAATATGAAGAATGTGAAAATCTTATTTTACATTCAATTCAGAGATATCAACTTGTACTTATTGAAGTTTGACTTCCCTATTCCAATCACAGAACTCCTAATTGATGGACCAACTAGTTTTCAATCCCTCTTCTTCATGGGTGTCTATTCAGGGTACAAATAAATTCAAATGTCCCCAGAATCATAATAATCAACATTCTTTAGAGCTCCCTATGTAATTATTCTGCTATTGGATAATTCTATTTGATTTTATGAATACTGATGCGACATACCAGTGTTCCATGAATCACATCTCCAAGACCCTTGTTAGATGTGGATTTTTAATTTGTCTTGAAGATATAGTGGTAAAATACTGACATCTTTCTCATCACATAACTGATATTGATACCATCATTAACAATATATGACAGTATAACATGAATATGAACCCCTTAAAATGTTCTTTCAAGGTAACCACAAGGAATTTTCTCTACTATTTTTTCCCATTATAAAATCAAAGTTGAACCTGAGAATAAAAAATAAATCTTTATCATATCATCACCTCAAAACCTTAATGTGTTTATATGAATTCAAAGACACATTCCCTATATTAATTAATTTATAGCCATCTTTGTAGGAAAATGTTTTTCCTTCACTTGAATTATGATGAAGGGGGTTACATATCAATGGACCAGTAACATTAACTAATAATTTCAACCCATTGAGTAAATATATATTGATCTCATCAGTATTAATGCCACATATTTATGGAATTCCACTCATACTCTATATGACAGCCTTGGAGTGATCAAAATGTTCTTTACTTGTGAAAAATAAAGATTTTTGGAATAATAATAGACTTTATTATCTTAGTTCAACAAAACTTCACACAGAGAGTCATTATTCCAATATATAGAAGATCTACCTAGAATTAATCATTGTAATCTAGAAACTGAGGCCCTGATTTCTGGACCAAGAATTACAACTTGTCTCCCCCAATATCCTACTCAAGTACATCCTCATCCTCCCTATACTGACAACATATCTATCATGGTAGCCAGTTATTATGAAATAGTTTAATATATAGTGTGTGCATCCGAAAGTAGTGAAAGACCATTCCTTAGAAGATTTATTTTTAGAACACCAATCTATTGAAACAACATCAAAAAATACTGAGCTACATTATAGTTATATATTTTCTATTCAAGAAATTTCCCAATAGTGGGAAATGTATTTTGATGGTGCATCTTGGATCCCAGCAGAATAGTTGATGGAAGACCATATGCTCAACAAAGATAGTCTATGTGTTTTTCTTATCTCCCCTACAAAGGAATTATTACAATACCCCTTATAGCATTCTGATGGTTGTACAATAATGATCCATAATATCAAGAACCCATTACAGGCATGGAACAAGTGCTCTATATACCAGTTGACCATGTTGAGGTGATAAACGATTTATAGTTGGTAACAAAATAGATCAATAGGGATTATGGTATCCGAAAAGAAGAGTGTATCATGATTTTTGAAATGTATAGGGGTTAAAGGGAGATTTACACTCAGATACAACATTGAATGGAATCCTAATATCATATAGTTTCTAATAAGATGCATTGAAAAATGCAGATACAACACCGGTGGATCTAAACTGGGATCATGTAGTCATCATCATCACCCATCACTGAATGTTATCACCTTACATTCAAATTAGAGCAATAGAGTTTAACAAATTCATCCATTTCCCTGAACCATATGGTCCTACCACTAGATAGATGATGCCCACATATAATTTCTACAATATAGAGTACATAAAAATGATTGATCTAGGAAATAGAAAATATGACCGCGAGTTGTTAACATCACCCTTTATGATGGCTCAAATCCCCAGAAAGTCCACTACAATTGAGGCCTTGATGGAGTCCTTTTTCTACGTATAGATGGATAATATATCATAGATATTATGGAAAAAGTTAATAATGATCATGTGATTCCCACCAGTTAGGTTATAGTATTTCTAATCAAATATGAATACTTTGATACTTCTTTCCTTCGATAATGCAGGATTTCATGGAACACACAAGGAAATTCCATTTCAATCATGTACTTGCCAAATTAATCTGTAAAACCATGATTTTGTTATATAAATTCATATAATCCTTGTAATTTTTCAAATGGGTAATTGATGTTGTTGGGTTGTGCCATCCATCTATTGTTAAGTTGTTCAAATACATCTTAATTACTACTGATTTATTCTTCAAATAGGTTGTATAAATACCCCGAAAAGAATTTTGGGCCAAAATAATCATTAGCTTCATGAAATCAAACATCACTACTAGATTTGGTGTCCCTCATACAATACTTATGGAAAAAGGAACCAACATCAATTATGGTGAGGTACAAAAGCTATACTGGGAATACAATATCAATTCCAACCCTTCATCTCGCTATCACGTGGTCTCTAATGGACTGATACAGGACTTCAACAAAATCTTGTCAAACATACTCTAAAAATCATGGATAGAGATGATAATTATTAACCAAACACATTCTTTAATTATTTATAATCATACCAGAATACAAACCATACATACACATAGGTGATCCAATACACACTGGTATACAGAACCAATGCAGTTCTTCCTATTCAGGTCCAATTTCCATCACTCTGTGTTTCTATATGTGATAATTTATCTATATATGAGAAATACAAAAATTGAATATATTAATTGGAGCAATTTGATGAAAAAATATTCCACAAATGGCATCAGTTTTAGGTAAATCAAAATTAGATAGATAAAAGTTTCATCAATAAAGTCTACCAATGCTCATTCCTCTAAGGATAACTAGAATTGGTCATGTGAACTCCAATGATACCAGGAAGGAAGCCTATGACACTTGAACCAAAGTTATAATGACATTATTCCATATATAAGGTCCATTCTAATGGATATTATTCCTTCATATCAACGGATGGAGGTATCATTACATCATTGACCAATGCAATGATCCTAAAAAATACTTCATGTTATCACATGGAGCATGCACTAGCTGCAAGATGTAAAATAATGTGGTGGATCATTGTAACATGACCTTAAAAAAGAATGAAATAATGTATGTTCTAAATGAAATTAAAAAATTTGGCATCATCATCCCAATCTCAATATTATAAATTATATGATATACGACCCTTGGCATATTACATAAAATAATAAGACACCCTTTTTCCTCACCACATGACAATAAACTTAATAGTTAACGTCCCTCTCAATTGATGTTAAGAAAACCCCAAAGCACCATGAGTTGACACACTCCATGTGTTCCCTTAAATAATAATCCACCATGTCATGTGTTGGTCCCAACAATATCCCCCAAACTACATAGTTGGTCAAGATTCCCTCCTAGTCAGACATGAGCAAGAAAACACTTGCATCTCCTCTGCATAATGCCCACATACTTCATCTCCACCCCACTATGTTACTTGGTCCCCCATTATGGGATGATGTACCAACATTATCACATCTTTATCACATGATAATAAACAATTTGATCCTATCAAAAACTATTTGTGGATTCATTCTCATTCTAAAGAAATCTATAGTAAAACTCAAGCCTTCTATACTGGGTCCAGCTATGATTAAGGGAATAAAAAACCCCTTCATTTTACCTATTTTAAAATCAAATAATAACAGGTAACCTTTACATGATAGGTTCCTTGATTCCCATTACAACATGTTTCATAATGATGATTAAACCTCATGTTTTATTCCCAAAAATTATCTTGGAACAAATTAAATCCATTCTCTGTGTACCAATGCTTGATTGTTATGGTGAATAATATTTAAATTACTTGGTGTGGCTTGATTATCATTCAAATGTGATACATATTGACCCCTAAATCTCCAATAAAATTCCCATCCACTATGAAATAAGAAAAATTGTCCACTCATCGTGCATGGGTCATACATTCATTGGGAATTATTTTTTACAAAATATGCATGGATTGATTCACATTTCAATGTGATATATAGTGATTCGTGTATCTCTAGCCTTGGGTCTAGATGCAATCAAAAAATCCACCAAACCCTTTGTACAGATCAAACCTACACATGGAACCTTTCAAGAACTATGTATGGCTTGATTCGCATCTTAATGAGATTCATAGTGACACCTATATTTCCATTCTCAATCCCAACTGAAACTTTCTAATTATTTAACATCATTTCATAATCATCCTCAAATATTGAAGTTAAACCAATTGGTATAATAACTATTTATGGATTTATTCTCATCCTAATTAGATACTTAGGGAAGCCTATATCATATCACTTCTCCCAGATACCACATAATATAAATTCACATATCCTTCACTTATGTTGTCTTTCTTCCATATAAATAACCTTTCACACTACTTGTTTCCCACATCGAGAATAGATCATGAGTTCTTAAGAGTTTTCATAAAATGGTTCAATACATAAGAGAGTAATATCTATTCAGATTGGGGTTACCATGATCCTGACTATAATACTATAAAAGGATCAGTAGATGACCTTATCTCATGAAAATAAAACTACATGATTTCCCTAAGAAAAATGTGTGTCTTGATTTTCATTTGACCAAGATATGTTGTGATGCTTAGATCTCCAGTTATGGGCCCAACAACAGCAAAATACAAAAAAAATACCTATATACCCCTATAATATTTAGATCTACAAGAGTGGACCCAATATGGTTTGTTCCCTGTACAGGAACCCAAATTCAAGAAAAATGCCATTTTCCCCACCCATGAATGCAATCAGTGTGGGGAACATTTATTTTAAGACTACATCTGTCTTGATTATTTCTCTTACAAAATACATAGTGATGTATGGTCCTTCTTACCTATCCTATCAAAATTATCCCCTCACTCTTCACATCAATATACATTTTTCATTAGATAAAAACAATAAATTAAATGGCTAATGTACTAAATGCATGACTTTATATTATGTGGTACCTTAGTAAATATGTACCGCATGATTGTCATTGAAATTTGATATTTGGTTATGCATAGGGCCCTTGTACTAGTACTAGCCATGTGGTAAAGAAGAGTACCATTTCTCTAGTGTACAATCAAAGATACATAAGTGAGCTTTTAATATGGGTCCACTCATTACGTGGTCCACCGTGGAAATAGATATTCCATCCATACACATAAGATTCAAATATTTGAAAGGGAATATAGACTTCCTAGACAATATCAATCAAAATATTTCTATTTTACTCAGACATATCTCTTCCACATGTCATACTTTTATCCTTGGACACTATTGGATCTTCAAAATCATTCTTCATCTCATGATGATATAATTTCTGATACTTGAGAACTCATTTTCTAGATTAATTTGTAACATTTCCCAGAGGCTTTTCATAAATTGGCCCATAAAATGGGTTTTAAAGCTAAGGGATGAAACTATTGACTATGCTATAACACGCCCGAGTTTGATTTTCATAAAACCACTCACAAAAAGGGTATTTCAATTATTGGTAACTTCATCCTCAGAATAATACCCTTTTGTGACCATTTATTTTGAAAATGTAATGTTCAAACCCATGATTTGAATTCATTATACAGATATCTCCATCATAATTATCCCATATCCTTTCTCCTGATATGAGATCCCCCAAGAGAATGGTTTTCAATTTCCTCCTTCATGTTGAAGTAAATTGGAATGTCCTTCATCCAGTAGGCCTCATGTTACTTGTCATTTCCATGATGACATTTTCATAGGCATATTACCAAAAACTACAGGAATCATATTTCCCGCTTATGGGTCTGATTTAATTGAGGAACCCTTTCCCTCAATTCTTGGGTAATTATTACTTGATGTAAACCTTATATAATTAGGTAATTTCCTTCCAGAAACCATACATTGTTCATGGGGAAATCTAAATATCCATAAACATCCATCAGATTTTAGAAATCGAATGTCATAATTTCTAGGAACGTTTTTTCCTAACTGTTCTATAACACACCCCATTTGGATCTGTAAAAAACATTATAAAGTATGGGTTTTTTATCCAAGATATTATACCATTGACTGTGTTGTAACATGCCCTAGTTGGATCAACATAAAATAGACCACAAAAAGGTTTTTTCAATCTGTAGTAAGTTTATCATCAGGACATAACTCCTCTATTTCCATAAGCCTTCATTTTTAACCCATTCCATTATTCAAATCCTATGATACCCAAGTCATAGCTTATAACTTTTTCCTATCATGTATGAATATGGTATAACATTTCTCAACATGTTACATATAATGAGAGAACCATCAACCATTAGGTCAAAGGTGAAATCCCTAAATTATATCCCCATAATTTCTTTATTGTATGACTTTAAACTACATAGCATAACATCCTTGTTGTATGACTTTAAACTACATAGTATAATATATTCATCATAAGACATCAAACTACATTATCAGTTTCTTAATTTCATGTCATTAAACTACATTATAACATAACCCTTGATAAAAAGGGTCCTTCTCCCCTACCATCGATCATTTATCAAAATTTACCCTCCTTGACTAGAGACAAATTTGTAATAGAGTTGTTTCACCTCCACGGTCAATGGAAATACAAAAACTCCATTCATTATTAAATATCTTAACTTTTTAAAACCACCCATTGTGGTCATAAAAAATATTAATCTCTATAAAATACATTTATCTATCAGAAAAAGAGTATAGTAATTCCTAAAAAAAAAATTTTTTGACTATGTGGTAATATTCCCCAGTTGCAGTTTTATAAATTCACCCAAAAAACAGTCATATCATCAAAAGGATTCCACTATATACTATCTAGTAAAATTCCCTAGTTGGAATTTCATAATATAACTCATAAAATGAGTTTTTCAAATTGTGGTAACTTTGTCCTCAGGAGAAACCTCCTCTATTCTTGATTTTTTTATTCAAAACCCACAATATCATGGCTCAATATTCCCCATCAAATATTTGGGTAATGTCATAATATTCATAGCCAACGAGCTATGTTGGGTTCAAAATTTCAAAATATTTGGTCAATGTTCTTCAACCTAAAATACCAGTACCATTAGTCTAGATTCCATTACTTAAAATGCTCACAAAAATAGATACAGTACTCATAATAATGAAAACTTGTAAAGGACCTATACAAAATTTGATTCTAAACTCACTAGACCTACAATTCATATGGTTTAGGAAAATATGTTTGATAAAAATAAATGGGTTAAAAACATGTTGGGGTGAAAAACAAAAAAGGGATGTCTACAAAAAAGTTAACTATCAATCGCTAAGCCTTCCTTATGTTGGACCAGGGAAAAAACAATGGTGATGACACAAAACACACAATGTTTGTAGTGTTTTCAATATGAACCTAGTAACAGTCAAACTATTCCCTCAGGGACCAATTCCTTAAGAATATGTTATACCATCCTTCCATAGTTATAATAGCTTCAAATCCCAAAATATGATGTTGGAATTCATCAATGATCCCTATAGTTACCTTAAAGATATATTCTTTTCATTAAAAATGAATCTAATTTTAAGGGGGAATTCATTTGACACCCATGAAATATTTTCCAAGCACTTTTCTATAGAATTCATGATGTGGACCTCATTATGATATATACTTTCTAGTTTGGGTATAGATATGTTTTTATTTGAAAAGTATAATATTTTATTTCCATGTGTCGCAACTTAAAACATAATTAAGAAGCCCTGAAAAGTTTGCAGTATAGAACTCCATTCTTTATGGGGGTCATCAAAGGTTTTGAAGGGACCAGCACAAAGGGTCAGGACTATTGCACGGTAGTGATCCCTATCAGGAGTGTGGGGGAGAATCCCCTACTATATGGAGTAGTGGGTTTTCCCAGGCACCTTTGAACACCAATATCACATTAAAGAATATTAGTCACCAATGCGTGAGGCATTAGTGCACACCACCTTTGCCTCCCCTATGTATAATTGAAATAAAATCCACCCTTTCACCTGACACTTATTTTGATCTCCTACTCACAATACATGCATGGTAAAACTCTTTCCACCATGGCCCCCCTTTTTTATAAATAATACCATTAGAATCTTTTTTAAAATGAACTGTAAAATCAGAAGAATCCCCCATGCTCTGGATTCACATCCCCTTCACCCAAGTCACCTTAAGGTTTCTAAATCGAACTCTAAAACCTTATAGAAGAGAGAATTAAATCGGATACGGGATATCAAACTCCCTTATGGGTTTGATATTCAATATAACTTCATGATAATCCTTCCTCCACTAAGTGATGAACCACCTACATGATACCCCTCTCTCTAATCAATTAGCTATGTGAGACCCATCCAATTAAACATGAGGAGAGCCATGGGGCCTAGGATAAAGCCTTACACAAGTGTTTCTTCTTAGATGATACATCGAGCCAGGCATTTCCATCTCTCACAATCCTCTCCCCCCTTCATGAAGCTCTTCGAATTAATCCCATACCTTGCACGAGGAACCTCTTTCCTCTCATCTAGGACTTGCGTGACCCTACCTTTGAGCCCTCAATTATGTCACCAATAGTAGGGATTCTTTCAATTTTGATTCCTCGCCCTAGGGTGTCTGATATGAAACCTCCACCCAAGCCTCCATACTTTAAAACCCATTTTAAAAGGAATGATAAAGTATATCTCTTTTGGATCCTAGAGGTGCATGTTTATATTTATTCCCATGGTAATTAGGACCCCAAACCAGGGGATGGTGTCAGTGAGTTACCAGTCTTGAATACTAGTGTTAGTACCATGCCCTATCATTGTCGTCTCTAAGACCTAGAACCTCTAGTTCTAGGAAGGTAGAGTGTGGATAATGCTTTCATTTCCTTTTTACATGGAATGACATGTTCCTACCCTTCTACGAGTCCAAATTTCTGGCATCCATCCTAGAGTATTCCTCTAGCCTTTCTTGTGGGAGGTTACACGACCCTCCTCTTCACCTCATGTCCAACGGGTCAGAGAGAGGATGGGCACGAGAGTCCCATCCTCTCCCTGAAACACTTTTCCTATTCTACTAGTGGAGGAGGTGAAGTGTGTGGTTATATATATCTCCTTTCTTCTATCACATTCAATAATGAATCATCCAGACTCATGTAGACATACGGGGTATCCATGATTACTGAATTCACAATGTAAGATGCATGTTTTGATATGATATCATAATATTAATCTTCATATCACCTTCCTTAATCATGCCTCCGTAGGTGTGGGTCCTCCAGTATATATATCAATCCTCTGGAAAAATAATATTGGTTGGATTCCCGAATCACATTTTCCCTCTTTTTTACCACATCTATCATGACTCATGTGGTGTTAGAGGTTGACGGCGGTCATTACATACAGATGATCCCAAACAATTTTGGGAATTATCCCATGATTAAGGCACCAACCAAATTTTGACCTCCTACTTTGTATAAGTCCCAATCATTCACCCACATGGGCATACTCACCGGGACTAATCCTCAAACAAAGCTTATCCATGGGAAACCTTCTTTAGAGAAATCCCCAATCATAACCCCCATTCATGAGGGAATCATCTTCAAGAGAAATCCCCTAAATCAAAATTTTGGGTATATTTTTCTAGATTAATCCCCAACCTAATCCTCTCAAGGGGCCATACTCCTCTTTGATACAAACCTTCATTAGGACACCATACGTGTGAGTACTCACAAAAAAATATGTGTTATTTGATTCCTGTACAAATGGGATATGTTAGATTCCTCCCTAAGGTCTCCACCCAACACCCAATATCAACCATTTCTCTCTAGGTCACATTCATAATAGGGTCTAATTCAACCTATAAATTCATATCCCTTCCATGATCCCTTGTATACTTCGGCATAAGTCCCTCACCGAACATTTACTAATAACATTTTTCCTAGAAGTTCATGTTATATGACATTAGACATCATGGTCTGGTCCTTATCAGAAGATTTAAAAAGGTATGATGGGGCACAATAATAATAACTAAACTATATGGGTTATAATTCATTTCATAAGGATACATAGTAATCTATTCCATGGGTTCAATCCCAATATAAAAACAATTTTTATCTCCCTGGATGATGATACGCTACAGAGTTCCCACTACCTATCTAAAAACCCAGAATCTTTGTTATAATGACTGGATAATATCTCATTAGTACATAAGAGGATTCCATCACTAGAGAACCTCTAATTCATAAATATATAACCACTGATAAATAACCTTGGATATATACATATGACTCTAAATTCCGTACATGTTAAAAATTGATTATTAATTCATGTTTGACACATATCATACTTGGGAATTAATGAATGATTTCTGAACATATCTCAAATAAAAAGAAGATTCCCAAAGAAGGAAAATTTTCTCCCTAAAAATTTTATGGTGAACCCATCCTCCCATCCTATTGCCCAATATGATTTCTTAAGCATCATTGTCTAAACTCTTCAATGAGAACCTTACTTTAGAAAGAAGGTCTCTCAGGGATGTAAAACCATTGTGTTGCGTTGGTTACATGAAAACCCATTGGAAACCATTCACAAATTGTGAAACTCTATCTAAATTATTTCACACAAATCAACCCCCTACAATTGACCATCAGGTAAACATGAATCCTTATAGGAAATAATATGTTTTTAGATATATTTTTTTCATTGAAATCATTGGATATATGTTTTTGTATAATGTTCATCAGCTATAGGATGGTGTGAAAATTAAATGATCGAATATTTATAATGCATGTAATTTGGTGGTATAAGAGTTTATAGGAATAATTCTAATATTTTATTTGGAATTTGTGCATGAACACAATGGTCAAATGTACTATTATGATGTTTTACTAGATGTGTAAGTAGTTTAAATTTTTATAGGGTTAAAATGAATAAAAATATTTTTTAATGGAATCAAATTTGATGATGCTAATATGTTCATTGACATTCCTAAAATAATTATGGAAGATCATAATTCTCACATATTATTGTGAAAGTTTGAACAAGTATGTTATTACCAAGTCTTGAGGAAGGATCACATCATAAAGGATAATTTAATTTTGTAATAAGTAAGATGTTTCCATGTGGGAATATAAAAATTTATTAGAGGGAAGTCTGGAATGAATTTTTTGTATTCCCCTAAATATTCATAGGTTCTATGCTTATATAAATTCAGTATGTGCATCATGATGTATAATAAATCTGTGGAACTGAAGTTTGTAATTGGAAATTTGATTAAAAAATATTGTAATGTGACATTTTTGTAATATAAAATAGAAAAATTATTCCCATTAGAGAGTATTGTATGGATAATATGAAAATTTGATCAGAAAAACAGTTTGAAGAGGAAATAGTTAAAAAGATGTTATACTTTTGGTTCCTAATATGTCATATTAGTTAGAAAATGTGTTGAGGTGATTAGAAGAACAACATATTTGATGTGGTATCAATCTGGAAGGAGGAACCAAATTGCATATATTAGATGTACATTGGATAAAGTATACAAAATAGATCCATTCAATTAAATAAAATTAATCTGAAGAAGGTTCCTAACAACTACTGTTAAAGAAATTGATGAATGAGAAGTACATGAAATTAAATAAATTGATTTGAAAGTACAAGAAGCATTGGAACAACATACTAAAGAAGATTATTTAAGGTTAATACAATTATTATAAGAATATTTTCATATCATTTATCTTTATAAAGGTAATGTGCATGTTTGATTATTTATGATGTTATTAAATAATAAGGATACTCTCCTCTTACAATAACCTCACCCAAAAGATTATTTTAGAGTTTTCTGTATAGTATTGGATTATTTCAATACAATTACATGGAATAGATACTATTACTAAGATGTGATCCTTGTATATAGTTGTGTTCCTATGTTTTTTCTTGTTTTCTTGTTTCAGAATATTCATATCTCACTAATAGGAGGTAAAGGTTTTTTATGTGAGGAAACTTAAAAATAGAAGTCCACCGATTCTCACCCTCCCCTACTAAGTGATAACACACATCCTAATTGTCCATTTTAGGAAGGGTAAATTCAATGTAAACTAGATGTATGAAGCCTCTATATCCAATATCATTCCTTTCTCAATCAGAAAAAAAATAATTTTGAGCATATTTTTAATGATAGTAATTGGATAATGTTTATAGATGAATTTATTGAAAAATTTAATAAAAATCAAGCATCGGTAATGGTTCTGTGGTTTCAAGAAAAAATTATCATCAAAATCAATTTGGTTCTTTATAAAAAACACAATAATCATTATATGTTAGTTTTAACTAATTCATAGAAAGTGTAAAAGGGGTATTATCAAAATTAATGGACTAATGTTGATCGTACATTTTCTCTTATGTCATAGTTAGATATGATTTATATTTTTTTAGATATTGTAGTGAAATGATGATTAATGGTGATCTAAATAGACAAAAAATCATTATTTCATAAAGGATATCTTGAAAATACATTATACATGAAGAATAAAAATGGTTTTATAATTTATTAAAATCATTACAATGTTTTTTAGTGAAAGGTTGATTTGTATAGGGTAGAACAAACACTAAATGATTGATACATTAAAAACATGATTTATAATGAGTATCAGTTTATAAAAATCCCTATATAAAAAATGTAGAATGATAATATATTTATTTTGGTCATTTTTTTTGATGAAATAATATTTATAGGATGAATATATCCTAATATAATTAATTTTTTGAAGTCATGAGGTGTGAGTTCCAAATTTCGATGATGGGGTAGTAATAATTATTATTTTATTTTTAAGTAACATAATGAAGGAATATAACATTAATTTCAAAGTAAACATATTCCCTAGAGACACTCAAATGATTTAGAATGGATAATTCCAAGGAAATGAAACATAGGTAGCTACCCAGATCTTATTTTCAAGGGACGGTGATAGAAAATAGGTTGATGTGATGAATTTTCGGAAAAAATTAAGATCCTATTATACTTAATAGTTACATGAAATAACATTGTGTTTCCAAATTATCAAGGAACATGGTACTGAATAAATCCTATAGAAATTCACATTCAACAAGTAAAATTTATATTAAATTTTTTCAATGGTATAGTGTATTTAATATTTTTTACAACAATAGTTCATAGTCAAACTTATTGGTATTTATATATTGGCTTCTGGATAGTAAAATTTGTGATCATAAATTATCATTATTCAGTGTACTATATATTAGAGGTTTCTAGTTTCCATTGATAAGAAATTATAAATATTTCATTACCTATACCACTAAAGAATCTGAGTACATTGAAGCTACTCAAGAATATACTAATCATCTACAGATAAATAAATAACTTTGTGAAGTTGGTGTTGATTTGAAATCTCTTATTTCAGTAATTTGTGAAAACTTGAGTTCTACCAGTCATAGATAAAATATTGTCCATCACTCAATGAAAAGAATATCATGATACTTTTTTAATTTTTCATAGGCAATATTGAATAAGTAAAAGTTATGTTATAGTATGTGTCTATAAGAAACCATGTAAAAGATATAATTAATAATACATTACCAAAGAATTTTTTTGAAGGCCTTAGTTTTTTCTTGGATTATAACTCTCTACATCGAAATAATGTCATAGAGAAGGGAACCCACTCCCCTAAGGATTTTTCCATTTGATTATTAGAATGTCAATATTTCACTCAAGAAGTGGCCTATAGGAATTTTTTATGATTCTCATGTAATTACTATTTGGATTTCAAATACCCTCTTGTTATCTTTTAGACAAGTTCTCAATTGATTTTTTTGAAAAAGGAGGATAAGTTTTACATGAAATAAAATGGTCTAAATTATTTCCCTCACTAATGAAAAGGGGATATATTTCACATTTAATAATAGTGAAGAAAGGGTTCATTTAGAGGAGAGTTCTTGATTTTATTTTCATGTAGATTTTGTTCATGAGGTGTGGTGTTTAAGTGAATGTTGATCGATGAAGTATTTTCATGAGAATATTTTCATTTAACTCTTTTATTGTGGAGCTTAAATCATGTGATATTAGATAGTATGATCATTAATTCATTAATACACTCTCTAAATGATGATGAATTAAACTAAATAAATCAACCAAAATGTTTTGTAATATTTTCAACAAACTCAATTGTGATATCTTTATAAAAAAACCTCCAGTGGTGTTTTTGGAATGTGATTCTTAGAAAAGTAATAAAAAAGAATCAAGTAATTAATAAAGCTTCATCATAATGGGTATAGGATACATTGAAGGAAGTTCTATGTAATTAATAACTCTGTAAAGGTTGTAATAATTTACATCGTTATAGATAGTGGAATTTGGAGAAAATTTATATTTTGAGTCCCAAAGTAGGGTATGTGTAGAGAATCATGATTTGATCTGGATTATAAGTATTGTAAAATATATCAGAGATATTTTCAGACATGGTTAGAGTTATTGGGGTTGTTTTAGATTCTTACATGAGCATAGGTTCATGGTTAGTGTGACCTCATTGATAGATTTTGTTATAGGTCATTCCATGATTGGTGATGGTATTGATGTTATGAGGGGTCCAGTTGAATGATCATTCCTTGTATATAAGGGTTCTTTAACGTGAAGGTCATAGTTCATTTCATGTTCAATGGTTCTTTGGCATGGTGTATTTTTTTGTTGACTTTTCATTAATGGAAGGAACCTTAAGAAATCATAATTATGTACCTGTTTAGGGTGTTGTTACATGGATATGAATAATATGTGGCATTTTGAGGACTCTTATGTTTTTTCACAATAATTTTTTGTAGAGGAGAAGTTATTCATGTCATTGCCCCTATTTACCATAGTGATATCATTCTATGATGGATACACCACAATGAGTATCGGGAGTGCCTCTCCATGGTAGGGGATGTCACATAATGAAGTATTGTATATCACCTAACAAATGGGTATTATATCAATACCTAGAGGGGTCATTCCATGATAGTGTCTAGCTTGGGCTTTGAGACCTTTTCCTAGGCTCATTCATTATATGAGACATAATGGTTGTGTTTTGATAGAGTCTGGAAGGATATTAAATCTCTCTTCCTAGGGGATGTTGGGTAGAATCCCATATGGGTTGCATAGTGATAGAGGCGTGAAGGGTGTTTGTGTTCTCTATCTAAGGATGGTCATGTAGTGACCCCATAGGATCGCATAGTGACCATGATCTGGGGTTGCTTTTTAACAGATTAATACAATTCATTTATCAGTTATCCCATTTTCATTTTTTTATGAGAGGCTTGTAGTATATGAATTTTTTTGGATATCTCCTCCCCCTCTCTTCCAAAAATTCTATCAAACATTGGTAGGGGGATTTTTATGTTACTCTAAGGTAGATTTGTGATGTGTAATTTATTTTTATCCCTTTCTTCATCCTTACATTAATTAACCCCTAATATAGATGTCATTGGGATAGTTTATGGTTTTAGTTTCTCTAGAACATAGTCGAATTTAGAGAAAATGTTGGGGATTTTTCTTTTCATACATAGATGAGACACTAGGAGGATGAACACAAATGATATCATGTTGTTTTGTGGTACAAAGATTCCATGTTAGTTTGTTAAAAGTTTTTAATCATTGAAATAAATTAACTGATTAATTATGAATTGTTATTATTAATTATTTTGATGTTATGTATTGATATATTAACTAAGCTGTTGATACTTGCTTCGGTATGGTATGGATGAGTAGTTTCAATAATGAGTGATGCATTGAAAAAATGGTGACTCGGTGATTATTGTAAGTGTTCCCTTTAATTCATAGCAATATTCTTGATTATTCATAAGTGTGCATATATACATGTCTTCATTAAACATGGTAAGGTATAAGGATCAAGAGTTTACTAAGTAAAGAGATATGTTGGTATTTGGAATCCTAGTGCAATAATGGCTGCTTCCATACACCTTTGGTAAATTGGGATCATTTGAAGACTATATATCCAATGAGAAAGGTATTATTTGGGTTAGTGGGAGACCTATGGTAGATACATTGATGGGATATTGGATTAGAATATCATATTTTAGGTATCTATAGATGTTTGGGTATCCATAAGATTCATATATCTAATTGAGGTAGTTGAGATAGTCATACATCTTACTTGTAATGGGAAATACTCTCTTGAGGGTGTATTGAGCTCTTTGTGTGTGATATGGAATGGGAAGAGACCTCCAGAACTATACATGGTGTGATAGATTTTTTTTCCTACATATGGTGGGTTCTACTAAACTTATATGGTATGAAATAGAAGGTTCTTAATTAGGGATCATGAAAATTGTAAGATGGGTTTGTATCAGTGTGTTAATTGATCAGAGAATCCATCTTGAAATAACCCATGGTAAGCTAGGTTTGGTATTGAAAATAAATTTTAATTAGGTTTTGGCCATTATTCTATGTATGGGGTGTAACAGAGACTATGGGTTTAGGGAACACCGATGAGTGTTATATGCATCTTTGTTATAGTGAGTAGATATGGAGAGGGGTCTAACAAATCTAGTGGATAACCTCATAGGATTGATGAGAATGTCGAAATGTTTTACATGTTGTGTTTTTTTTTTACAAATATGGTATTGAGGAATGTATTCAATGTGTATAGACAGATGAATAAATGTTCTTTAGGGTGCATGGTTATTTTTTATGTGACTCACACCGTGGAGAAGATCTTGTGAGCTTGTGGGAAAGATTGCATGCCCCATTGTTACTATGCGCATATACCCATCATTGATGTTATATTACTAGATTGATATTGTAAAGGACATAAGGAAAATTGTTGTGACCTAATATTTTCATGTGTACCCTCCCATATAAATATTTTTTAACACCATAATAATTTAAAAGATTAATATTAGGTTTTATAGTGTATACGAAATGAAACACCAAACATAAATAAACCACAAAGTATTATTATTTAAATATTTGAATTATAACATGTCCCTTGAATTGAAGGTTATGAAAAAGAATAAACACATTAATAAATATATATAAAAATTTCAAACTCAATAAAAAAATTTTTTTGATTTTTAGGAAATAAGAATTATTTTTTTAGTAATGTTGTATTATGATTCAAAAATATATTTCCATCAAACGCGATTTTCATTTTTTTATGATAAAATAATTCATAAAATTTTTGAAAATTTTACAAAATATACTTGATAAAATGAAATTAAGTTCAGAAATATACATGTACAAATTATCTTAGAGTAAATTTTTATAAATTTTATAAAAACTTTTACTTTTCAATTAATAGTAGAAAATATTGGGTTTTATTGAAAATTATATTTTTTTTAATTTAAAAAGTTCCATTTTATTTAAAATTGTATTGAAATTAAACATTACTATGTTATGTTATTAATAATCTAATTGCGTTAATTGGAATAAATTTTAGGTTATAATTAGAAATAAAAATATTTTAAGACCTAAAATGCATTTTTTTTGAAAAATTGGCTTTCATTTCATTCTTCATTTTTTAATAAATTAATTTCAACCACTTCTACAAGATGAATATTTAAAAAAGGTTTCTATATTGATAATAATGATGTCCACATTTTAGAAACATCACTCATTTCATTTTTTAATATGATAGGTAAACACAATAAATTTTAGTTGACATTGTTAAGGTAAAATAACTTTATTGTGGTTAAATATACTATGATTGTGTCTCAAAATACACCCAACACTTGTAGGTTATCCATAGAAAGATTTAAATTATAATATTATCATATAAAATTCAAATATATTGTATGTTGGTTCCATTATACCTTGATAATGATATTTATATTACTTTAAGTTAAAAAAAATCCAAAATTTCAATCTCTTGACTTTAATGACTAGAATATGTTTCATCAATTAAAAAATAAGTTACATTAAATTATATAGTTTTTTATTACAAATTTTTATTGGTTTTTTAATAATGGAATTTTTTTTAATTTTTTGTGATAATATAAATATATTATATACTTATGCAATGCCGATACAATAATTATTCAATTAATTTCAAAATAAAATAAATTATATTAAAAATTTTATATATATAAAAAATTGGATATATTAATTATTTTAGTGATTTTTTTATATAAATATGACATATAAGGAACATGTTAAAGGATTATATTCAAATTAAATAATCATCTTTGTGTCATTAATTTCAAATTAAATTAATTGTTTCAAAATTGATATTAATGATATTTTAAGTTAAATAATATTACATTAAATTATTTAAATATCATGAAAATATTGAATGAGGGAAATATAGATTATAACTTATCAAAAATTTCATCCATTTACAATTTAGGATCCAATTTGTTTCTATATATGTAAAAATATAACCATTAAGAGTGAAAAATTCATTACCATGGTTAAGGATAAAATTGGTTAACTAAGGGATTAAACCATAGATAAGGTTCAAAAAACCACATAACCCTATACAAATTATATTTTTTGATGATATTTAAACAAAATAATCCCTTATATTGGAATATATATCAATTAGGAAGAACATTTCTAGATAATGACTTTAATATATTTTATCCTTTTAATAAATTACAACAGTGTCTATCTCCTCACTTCTAAAAGGGAACCCCTCATTTATCTTATTAACACCACTTTGAGACATCTAGATCAAAAAAATCCTAAACTATTATCTTATAAAATTCCTTATATGCTATAATAAGTTTATTATCATCATAAAATATCATTCCAGTGGTTAATAATAAGGGATCTAAAAGAGGCTTACTGAGAAAGTAGTAATAGTCTTACCCGACATCCCTCTATTTTTATATTCTTATAACTCCTAAAAATATATGACACTATTAAAAAAACAATAATATATTAATAATTAATATAATTAAAATTCATTATGATTATTAAACCACATTTATTCATCATCATTTATATCAAATGGGAAGTTAAAGTATAACATCTGCGCATATATGACTTATCGTCTCCATGTAGAAATACAATTCATTTTCCATCATAAAATTTTAATGATGCTACTTATAATTGTTTTAATATTTATATATGATATTTTTTATATAATAATTAATATATAATTTTAAAATCATATCTCATTACTTACCTTACAATTCATTTGAAATTATTATTGGTGCTTGTGTGTACGTGTGGACTACCATCTCCAAGAAATAATGTGATTGGTCTTTCATTTCTGCTTCTCAAGGAAGGTAATATGGAGATATTTAATTAATATATAAGACTTATATGATATAAAAATGATCTTGTAAAGGTTAATTATTCATCACTTTATATTTTTTATGTCTGTTAGAAACTGAAATTAGTTTTTATGCGTACGTACGACTCACTATCTCCAAGAAATGTGTAATTCACTTTTCTATCTCTATCTTTTTTGGGTGACTCTAGATATACATTTATTTATTTATTTATTTATTTATTTATTTATTTATTTATTTTTGTGTGATATTTATATTAAGATTACAATTTTATAGACTATGTAATAATGTTCAATGTATAATAGTTGGAACAACAAAACCAATATTATCATGGAAAACTAATTAGTTAATAACTGAATACGATGATTTTACCAAGGAATTATTAATAATTAAGTATTCAAATATTATAACTGTTTTACATATTAAATTATAATTTTTTAAATTAATATGGTTTAAAATTATAATAAATTTAAATTTATTATAAAATAGTTCAGAGGGAATTCAAATAAATTCGAACTCGAGGTAAAGGATTTTCATCTCACTTTTACTTTTGTGATCCACATTCCTTATTCTCTATATTTTTCATTAATATGGTGTATATACATACTGTGAATTTATTTTTTTTATTCGTAACATGGAAATTATGTGTATTTACATATCTCTATATATATACATATATATACGATTCAATTGGTTTTGATTTAAATGTTATGAAGGTGGAAACCTTTAATGTTACAATCTCATTTTTTACTAGGATAGTTCATTATTAAGATTCAAATGATGAATTTAATGTTATAATTCACAATAATATAATCAATTTTCTTCTCCTATTGTATGCTCTAGTGAATTCATAATTTCCTTCAATTTTCATCTCTTTTAGTACTCATGATACTAAAAGACTGTTATTAAAAAATATCATCTTAATTTATCTTTTCAGTAGAAAACAATTTTTATTCCCTATCTATGCATTATAAAAATATTTTCAATAATGATTATATTATTATATGACTATTAAAATTCATTTTCACCCTTGAAAAACGTTTATTAAAAAATTTTAAAATGAATATTCTTTTAATTTTCTAAATGATGTTTTTCCATTTTAACGAAAATGTGAATTGAATATTTATTTTTAACTTATACAGTGTGAATAGAGTTTCCTTCTATAATGACTGATCAATGATTTGAATCTTGTTTTACAATATTCCATGGTTATTTTCTAATAATTTTTTTCTCTTAATATTCATCAAATATTTTTATTTTAAATAATTTGTTTCAAAATAAAACGGTTATTTTCTACAAGAAATGTTTATATTGGTCTTTTAAATAAAGTTTCATCTATGATGAAATACTTTGATGATATTTTTGATTCACTATGAAAAATATTATTTGATATCATATTTATTCTTTTATGGATGGTTAACATTAATTATGATTAAATGTTTAAAATCCTACTTATTATTTTCCACTAGTTACATTATTATGAAATGTTATATTTTTTTATATATTGGGGGTGAACATTTTATTGGATTATGATTATATGATGGTTGGTTCTATTATAGACCACATATTCATTTGGTAAAGATAGATAAATAATGAGCTGAATATGTTTTGTGTAAACTATATTTCATGTTCATAATTTTATCCATGGACCTAGTTATTATGTCCATAAGTTTATATGTAGACATAGGTTCATATCCATTAGTTTATGCAAGGATGTGGTTTTCATATACATAGGTTCATGTTTGGAACTTGTATTCATGTGCATATGATTATGTTTGGACCTGGTTTCATGTCAATGTTTTTATGGGAGGGCTTGAATTCATGTACTAAACATAATGAGTGGACCTATTTCTATTTATACATGTTCACAATGTTATAGGATTGTTTTTATTCCACATTCAAATGTCAATTTTATTCTCTTATTGCTCATTTTCATCGATTGTATTATGATTCTTGTTTAATGAAAATTCAAACATTGTTACATAGTTCACTATTATGATCTATGATATTTTGGGAATGGTTTAAAATGTTATGATGATGTTCTCATACCCCTATTCACATGTTATGCATATGTGAACATTTATATTTCCCATATTTACACTTAATGAGAATTTGAGACAACGCATTCTTGTATTTCCTTACACCAATTTTTAAAAATGTACTTATTTAGGTGTGTAAATATAGGTAATATGTGGGATGATTTTCCTTGCTGATATTGAAAATCATTCGTAAAATAATATGATCGCATTTCTTGTCTCAAAAGATAATAAAACTTTTTTACTTCTATTGAATATTGTATTGTTATGTATTTAATATTCATCTGTTTAGATGTAATATATATGTTTTGAAATATTGGGTCCTTATAGAGTAGTTTTGTGAAATTTTTACTACCACCTCTCTTTAGAAGAGTTAGTGTGGTTATTTATTAGTGTTTCCTTATCTATGAGGGAATATTTTGGGAATTATTCAGTGTCCCCAGTCTTATATGAACATAACGGTTGAGAATAATTTAGTTTTATTATTCCTATAATAAGATAAGGTTTGGGTGTATTATGTGTTCCCACTCTCATAAGAGGATGAGGGTTGGGTACTTTCAAATCACCCTAATATAATGATGTAATGGATTGGGATCCATTCAGTACCCCATTCTTTATAGGGAGTACAGTTGGGTATTATTTAATATTGAATTCCATGTGATGGATTATCTTTGTAGCATAACATACAATATACCCTAAATCATCTACTATGAGTGAATAAATTATCTATTAGATAGAAAGTATTTGGGATAAGCTGATGTGGATATGGTCATGTTTCTCTTTGGCTATGTTATCCCATGACAATCCAATGTGAATTCTTTTGTGTTTATTTCAAATATTTCTTTTACCCATGTATAAATGCACTTAATTATTTATATTATGAGAATATAGTGACAATATACTGTGATATATTTCTCACACCCTTAATAGAAACATTAGTACACATGTAACCTTATTTTTTCTTAAGAAGTTGACCAAAATTATTATAGAATATTGGGATGGATAAGGTCGATATGTAATCTAGTGAGGTCTAGGGATGAAATTATATCCTTTACTTGTTTTTATAATTTTAGTATTTGATATGTGATTGTCCATGTCAGTGATCCATTATGTGGATTCACTATATTAATTCTTCATGTAATAGTTTTTATACAATTGTTATTCAATTGATTACGTAGACTCTAATGATTATAATGGATGATGTTTTTTTATTTAGGGTATTTTTCACTCTAATTTTAGTTCATATTCTACCAAATGTATTATTTAAACCGTTTTCTCTAGTAGAAAACCTCTAGAGTCTAGGGCATGGATAAGTCCATGTGTTTCCTTGGATTGGGACATTGATGAGTGGTCTCAGATTGGTTCATTACAAAATGGTACAAGATAATATATTTTTCTTACTATTTGGTATATTTTAGACAAGTAATTGAGATGTTTTATACCTTAATATGGTCCGAAAAATGGTTTATCATCAACACCTTTTCTTTTAAAAACTCAAGGTTACCGAGGTGAAAAACATTTTATTTTGATTTTTACTAGTATAGATGATTTTTTTATTTAAATAAGATTTGTTTCTTAATGTTTGTTATTTATGATTTTCTATCTTGGAAAATTGATAATAGTATTATATAAATTCATTATAATTGGAACATATGATTCACATGACATATATGTGCTTATGTGTGATTGACTTCACTAATAATCGGGGGATACTTATTTAAAGTGTAATTAATAATTTATAATGTGTTTCCATTTATAACAAGTTTTTGGAATTCTAATTAGTTAGAAAACAATATTTTCCTTCTAAGGATAGATCATTTGGATTTTATGTTGAATGTTATATGGTGATAAAGACAATATAATTCCTCTATGAATGTAATTTATAACAATACTTAGTGGGTCATTATAAGAATCAGATGACTTGTAGATGACCAAATAATTTGTTTAGGTTACCTTGAGGATGTGGATAAACTAAGAGGGTTAAGGTAAGGTTTGTGAAAATTTCATATGGATCCTAGGATATGAGGAAATCTGGGTCATTCTTGTATCAGTTTTGGGTGATAGGAAAGATTTATAAGGGATCAGACCCTTCTCTAATATTAGTTTTCAAGCTTTTGAAGTCCAATATTCCCATAAAAATTTTGGAGTAGGTATTGTGGTGTGTGGGAGATAAAATCTTGAAGCTTTATGAATTCATTGTGTGAAGTGTTGTTCACAAAATGAGAGATTAATTTTTGTTATGAATGGTTATTCATATCTTGAGTAAGGGTGGTTCTTGTGGGAGAAATTCATGGCATGAACAATCAATTCACAACTTCAATGGATGAATGATCATATTAAGTGAATATTTCACAAATAATTCATGACATAAACATGTAATTTATTACATGTTTTGATCCCATGTATATGTGATATAGGTGACATGTTTTTTTTCACTTAAATCTGATATATTCCCAATGTGAATGAATAATTCCTTCCATTGAGGTGTGTGTAGATGAATGATAATAAATTCTATTACACCCTCAAACTATCTCCAAACCCTCTGAATTCTCCAAAACCCTATGTGTACATAGTTTCTATTTCAAGTTGTTTCAAAGAACTTTCAATATAATTTAGTGTCACACTGGTGATTACTTTTTGATTGCTCACTTTTCCCTTAAAATTATTATTGATAATAAAAATTTAATTTTGAGCTAGTCAATTCCCTTTCAATAGGATGTTGTTCTAGGATTCCACAAGTCGATATGTGGTGATCAAAGGTGATTTTTCTATATTTTCCATAATTTTTAATCTCTATTTAGTTTCCACTTATCATATTCATCCATTCAAATATTGTGTGGTTTAACTCTTTCTTTCTCAGAGAGTTATTTTTATGTTTTGTGGATTTTTCTTGATGTGGTGTCCAAAGGGACAATCGATACCTAATAAGGGAGGTGATTAGAGAGAATCAGTAGTCATTCAATTATTTTTTAATGAATGTGAAAATTATTTAGGTATGGGATTTGTTACTTCACTTAATTTATGTGTAATTATGGTGTTTTCATGATTTATATCATTGTTTAATAATATAATTAGCATTAATAAAGGTTTAACTAGAATTAAATAATGACTTTTGGTTTTGGGTTCTAGAAATTGCATGTCTTTTTTTCATATTATGGTTGTCTCTTTATTATCAACATAGTATATTAGCTATTGTTTATGTTAGGTTTACAAATGTTATTTATTCTTGAAAATTGATTAAAGAACAAAAATCTTGTAATTATTATTGATCTAAAAAAGAGGCATTTTTCATTGTTAATGTTACTCCTTTTAAATGAGAGAAATTATAGTTACTATGGAATCATGTTAAATAACATATTGGTAGTGATAGTTGATGTAGTAGGTTTTATATGGTTGTTAAATTTATTAAATGAGTTGGTTTTTTGTAAAATAATATATTTTGGTGGTTTAGTGAGCACATTTTTATATAATGGATAGATTACATGGTTCTCCAACATAAATTCCCTATTAAATTTTATTTGTTTCCTTGTTTCCTTCTTTTCATTCTTTTTATGTGGTGCCCTAATATCAAAAATTATGTGAGAATAGGATTTAATATGTTTTGTTGAGAAATTGGTAGGGATTCCTTGGTTTTTGGATGTAGTTGGCACCAATGATTAAATTATTGATGGTTATAAGAATTGTGCAATCAAGGATTGAAATAGAATAGATAGAGTGATATGAAGTTGGGCTTTCATACTGTTTATTGGTTAGAATTCTTAGTTTCTTTCTAATTAATTAATCTTATTTAGAGGCTACATAGCTGGGTTTCATATTTCTATATTCCTTTCACCACTGTTTGACACCACATTTTCTTCTTTATTAAGTCATTTTTTTATATCATTCAATGACTTCTTGACTAATAGTAATTATGAAATGATAATTTTTTTAAAAAATTAACCCATGGGTTTTGGTGTTTTAATGTTGAATCATGTTAAATTGTTATTAAATAATGTAAAAACGAAAATACGAAGTCGAAAATTTCTTGAACGTATCCTGGAATGTTTTTTTCCTATACGATATCCAGCCCTTAGTGTTTTTAGTCATGTGTTGAGAGGTGTTAGATGTAGGTGTGTTTAAGGCTGGTCATCTTCCCTTAGAGTGGTCATGATCTATATATATTTCTCATCTTCTATGACTTCACATTCTACCCCACCCAATTTATTAGGGTGACCCACATGTGGACTATGGGTGGTTTTCATCCCTAACATCTATATTTGAATGGATATATGGATGACTACCCCCTCTCCTACAGTCTCTTATATTGGTAGTATTACATGTTGGTATGCATGGTGGTTACCATCTTGTATATGTTTGTAGAGGGTTATAATGAATTGTTGTTATTACATACACAAGTATCTCTTGATATAGTATCCTAAGGATTATTATAAGTATACTTTGTTTCACTTGATATGAATTAAGTTATAGTATGAAATGTATATGCTATGGTCACCTATAGAAAATTACTCAGTTACTATCTAAAGGTTTTTATGATTTTGAGATAAGGAGATTCACATGGTGTGGGTTGATATAAGTTTTACATTGATTTATTTATGATAATTGAGATAGATTGATCAAGGCATGTGATGTTGGGGTAAGAGGTGAAAGTAGTTGGGAATTTGTAGTTAGATACCTAGAATTTTATATTATATAGGATATTACATTATTACTTTTATATGATTCTTTGTTAGAGATCCACGGTGAGGCTGCGAACAAATCATATTTGATTAACTGTATAGTTAGATTCAATGTTTATTAATTATAATTTCATTATCTTCATTAAAATTTTCAAGTGACTTATAGGTGGATCCTATTTAATATGCCTATTAATCTCTACTCTATCAATATAATCTTTTTTCATGTCTGTAGGAGTTGTTTTCTGATTGACTTTGTGGATTATTTTAGGATATGTTTGGGATTGGAGCTCACTGGTGAGGTTTTCTTTTTATCATTATGGTTTCCATTCATAGTTTATCAATACGATTAAAATTACATGCCTGTATTGGGATCTTTTACATGTTAAAAGTAAGATATTTTTTTGGTTTTGTCATCTTATTTCATGTTTTTATTCTTCATAGAGGGTAGTGTATCATATTTGTGTGTAAGATATACCCTCGATTCTAGTAGCTAACCTATTGAATATTGGATATGGTTTTTGGGTGTCATCATGTCTCTCCCTTCATATCTAGCCTAGGAGGTGTACCTTTGCGGGGAAGTGTTCATGAAATAGTATTTTCAATGGTTTTATGTTGTGGTATAAGATAGAGAGGATCGTATGGGTTGGTAGGGAGATAATGTTAGGTGATAATAGTATGTGATTTCAAAAGGAGAGACTATCTAGGGAACATGTATTTACCCCCCAGTACATTCAAGTTTACTGAACCTATAGAGTGAATTGATACATGTTATATGGTAGAGAACTAGGAAAGGTTCATGAATTATCTTTATTTTCATCTCTCTTTGAATGGGAAGTCCCTAGGGTTTGGTTTTAATTTAATTAATTAATAATTATAATTCAATAATCTATATTTATGAAAGAAATAACATTTATTCGTTCATATTTATATATCTATTAAAATTTACATATCATGTTTATTTTGAAGATGTTTAATATGATGGGATAGAAAATTACCATTGGATTGAGGTCGATGAAGACAACATATAAAGGTGAAACTCAAGGTGATTCTTCACTATAGTTATTTGATTATGGTGGAATTATTTTTAATCCAATAACTTAGAATTTTATAGAGGAGTTTGATATAGAATTCAGCTTGATCCATGGTCGGAACAAGCTCTGGGTTTGATTGATCGTGACAATACCACATGGGGAAATAAAGAAATGGTGGTTCTTTTTATCCAGGGATCATGAGGAGTGTGCTATTTCATGAGATAAGTTATGATATCAATTATAAGATGTGTTTATTTTTTCAACTATAATGGTTTCCATCAAACTAGATATTCATTCTCTTCGATAGAAGATCTTTATAATTTGGGATTTTGAGATTCATTTTAGGAACCATCTATCATATGCTTCAGCCCTAATGCTAGATGAGGTGGACATGGTGAGGCATTTTAAGGAGGTTGTGAATCTATATCACTAGTTCAAATAATACTCCATTTATGTTTTTGGGATATCTTTGGGTTCTCGTGATGTAATAGGTTGTTTAGAGGATGCTATAGAAGACCAAATTGTCATGGGAGGGGGTAATCAAGATTATCTGTATAGATTATTTGTTGTCTGGGGTTCCCTGTGTTTGGACAGAAGGTATTCTGGATAGTTGTGGGTAGTTCATATACCTCATCGTCTTGTTTAATTGGGGTTGGTATATCCTGGGTCTCTTTAAAGGGTCCAGATGTTTTTTTTATTTTGGATTCCATAGTCATCAGTGATGAGGGTACCCGACCATTCTGAGAAGATATCATGCAGTTAATAGTCTTTTCAGGTTCAATCAGTATAGAAGTTTTATATGCGAAATTAGTACCTAGGAGATATATTCTATGATAATCACAGTTTATTTTTGGTAGGAATAATATAACCCTTTGATTCTCCTCATCCTTAGTGAGTAGAGAATTGACTTAGAGGTGGTCACTATCAATGTCCTAGAAATTGTAGAGTAGGTCGTAGTCAGGTGCATGCTCTAGAGACTCATTCACCATGTGAGTTAGAAATTGATTAATGTAATATTTTTTTGTTTTCTAGTTTGGTGCATTAATTATTTTATTTAGAATATATGTGTTCTTTTATTTCACCTACCATGGTCCATGCTTTGCATATAATAACCCAAACATCAAATCAGGTATGGAATTGTTTAAGTTTAAGTTAAACAAGATTTATATTTGTTAATGGATTAGATCTTCGGTGTATGAGGATTGTCCAGGGTGTATCAGGGGTTCGAGATAAAAAAAGGGGGATGGAAATGAAATCCAATGAATTTTGTAGAGTTGGTGCACAGTTAGTAGTAATTTTATTCCATAACCATGATTAATTAGAGGATGCAGGTGCACAATTGATAAACCTTGCATTAGGTGGGGGGATGAAACCATGTGCACTTGTAAAAAATCCATTCTACATGGCAACTGCATGGTGTATCAAATGATGTGGGCTTCTAAGAGACCATGGAACCCAATCCCCTCATATAAAGTGGGTGGGGCATGGTTGGTGCGTAGTGTTTCCAACAATGTTGACAAATCGAGTGCCTCATTAAAAAGAGAGAATTTATGGTTTTCCCCCTTTGTATTTAAGAGTTCAAACCATTTTTTATTCCCCATTATTCTTACAATAGCCTATTTTATTAACTCATTCATCTAAATATTATATGGAACTATTCTCCTTTGACTCATGGACATTTGGAGTGTGGTATGGTGTGAATCAAAGATCTGTGAGTGTATAACAAACTTCTTACAACTATAATAAGAGAACATGTGTGGTTTTTTTCCCCTTCTAAATCCTCTAAAAACTCTATTTAAAGTAGATTTTATGTTGTTTATTTTATGGTTTTTTGAGTTCTAATTAAGGGATAAGGCTAAGTGAGCATTCATTTATGAACATGAGGTAGGTGGTCTACAAGTGTATCCCATTGTCTTGTTTCCTTATTCTATGTATATTTGGTTGTCTTGTGGTAATTTTTCCCTATCTATTTGGTTTACATACTGAGATATGGTAATTGGTTTACCTAAATGATTAATTTCACCCTCATGATCACTGTGGGATTTTTTGAGGTTGGCAAGACTGGGATAAAGGACACACGTGGGGTGTGACTCTTCCTTGAAATGAGAATTTATTTGTTAAATATTAAATTCATGGTTTTATGTGAAATAATCAATGATAACTATGTTTATAATGTTAACATGGGTGTATGAAATTATACAAATTATAATTATATGGATATTTTTACCCATTCATAGTATGAATTTTGGCTAATATGAAGTTGTTAAATGTGTTATGGAATAGAAATGGAAAATGTGTTAAATGGATAAAGAAAAATTCTCAGAAGAATATTTTGTTCTATTTGGGAATTGGATTTAAACACTACTCACATGAGATGGGTTAGACTATGGATCTAGTCCCGAACCCCGTATTTCATGGGTTAGGGTATCAGCCTGAGGCTTTATTCCCCTAATGAATTCATATTGTATGATTACCTAGATTGTGGCTCCTAGGTAAGTTTTGATTTTTGTTTTTTTGAAATGGGGGGTCCCATTGATGTAGAGAATTTGGATCCCCATACACATTTTTTATTAGAGATATGTTTTTTAGTTAACCTTCTTTGGATGAAGGATGTTTGATGAATCTGGGTAACACATGGAACTAATGATGAATGTGGATAAAAAATCTTATTAATTAATGTAACATGGTTTACCGTTTGTTTATATTTTTGTGTACCATAATCCTAAATACATTATTTTATAATACATAATATTTTTTAGACGCCTTTGGTGGTGTCCTACTAATTTTTACTCGTACCCTACCCAAACCATCATTGGGTACCCAATAATATTTCACAGTTTTAGGTCAGGTAATGGGAAAACTCCCAATAATAGATGTAAGATATTTAAGCTCATGTTTTTTCATGATTGAGGGAAACATATTTGGGGTTGGGACTCATATTTTTTATTCTTAAGTTTTTTTATTGTGTGTTTATTATAAAATTTTACCGGTAAGACATGAAAAGGTTTATTTACAATTTTTTTATGGGCATGTACCAAATTTTGCGAAATGGATTTGTGGTGAGTGTTTATTTTTTTTACTTTATTAATTATTTCTTAACCAATATATTTTTCATTACTCTTTTAAATAGTTTATAGTATCACCATATTTCTAATGGGATTATCAGTGTCATTCATATGCCTCTAGAATTTGGGGTGGTGTTCCTGATTTTAGGTGGTTCAACATCTCAAGACATCGATTTAGTTGATCCTAACTCGAGGCATTCTATAGTGGTCACATATAATTTTTTTATACTATTTATTTCATTTCATAATGTTGATATGACATTAGGATGTTTCACATCTCATAAATGAGATAATTTATGGGAGTAATTAACCTATATATGGGTGATACATGAGTATCATGGCTGGGATAATTTCTCATTACATTCATTATAATAGTTGAACGTTATTTCACATTGGGTGAGGTACTTGATGTGTGATGTTATTATATTATGAGCATTTTCTCATGGTATGAAAAGGTATAAGGTTATGAATACATGGATAATTTTAGGCCCTTAGGGATATTTTTGACCCGAATCCTAATAGGAACACATGGAAAAACAATTTGTGGTCATGTATAGGAATAGAAAATTCATCTTAATTCTATTATGATTTTAAGGAATAAGTACATAATGAATATGTTATAACAATATAACAAATAGAAAGAAATTTTAGATTGGTTAAAAATGTACCCAATTTAAAATTTTTAATGCTATATAATTAAAGGAATCTAAATTAAAGGGGTTAGTATGGTGTATAATGATAATTTAAAATGTGAGAGTTGGTTTCACTATGTAATAAAAGACCCATTATAGGGATGGTTGATAGATGTAATAAAGATTCAATCATGTATTTTAGTATATCGTATGTGAAATGGGATGTTTGTGGATACTACTAAGTCCAAAAACATTTAAACTATGTAAAATTATGTTATGTGTTTTGGGATGTGTGTTTTTCATGTAGATATATTCCACCATTATGAAACCTATGTGTTTGGTGAAACAAGGATATCACCATGGATTCTGCTCCTGATGTGGCGAAATAACACCTTTTGGTGTTATTCTATCATTGTAGTAGTTTAGGACATATTTTTGGTTTGTTTCTATGACCACTAGTTGAGTATTGACCATGTGGTATGATATGACACGTATAGAGGTTCTATAGGAACCCTCCTTAGGTGGGCATTGACAGATGATTGAGACTAATATATAATGCAAGTAGGGGTCTTTTACCCTATAAAAGGATGGTATTTGGAGTTCTATAGTTTATACTATATAGGGTGTAAGAAATTTTCCTTTAGTAAAATATTGTTCTTTTCAATATTGTAGTGTAGAATCTTTAACATATATTGTAGCTTAAGGAAGTTGGGAAGGTCATTTCATGTAGTTCATCATGTACCTATCAGTGGTGAAAATGGACCATCATCTTTTGTGGTATAATTCTTGTAACCTCTGTGCTTTTTTAACTTTATTGGACGAATTGGACTTAAATTATTTTATGTCAACTTAGATTGTGAGGGTGTTGGGTCTAGTTGTGGAATATATGTTTGGGGTTATGTTGATTGACACACCTTAGGGTGTTCGAGAAAAAAAACATTTCCTCCAATGTACAAAGTGTGATCTCAAGGGAGGGGGTTACCAATTCCTTTGGGACTTGTTTGTGTTTGAGATGTAAATTTTTGTCCTAAAATTGGGAGTGGATTGAATAGTGTTTTATCAATCCAATATTGGTTGTTATCATCGATGGGTAACACTAAAATCACTTGAGGGATATTCTTATTTTCACCATGGGGAATGGAATATCCCAGAATGTCATAAAAATAAATTTCATCATTAGTTAGATTATATTAATGCTCAAGAGGAATTTATTATTATTTATAATGATGTATTATATAATGATGTCTTTACTTATGTGGTTAATCAGTTTTAGGATGTGTTCCCTATAGATTTCATGGGGTATCTACCGGAGAGAAATGTTGATTTCGCGATTGTTTTAGTATATAGTGCTTATTTGGTATTCATTACACAACATATGATGGAACTAGCTAAGATTCAAGATCCTAAAACTCAATCTGAGGAATTATATAATAAGGGGTTTATTCACCCATGTAAGTCACCTTGGGGATCTCCAACTTTATTTTATATGAAGGCTGATGGGTTGTTGTGGATGTGTTCAATTTTTCGAAAGATATATAAGATGACAGAAAATAAATGATATCCTCTTTCACGTATCTATACACTTTTCTACTAGATAAAAGGTGTTTCTCTTTTCTCCAAAATTGATTTTAGGTCATGGTATCACCAGCTAAATGTGTGACCTTATTATATATTATGTACTACTTATAGTAGTAGGTATGGTTTGTATGAGTTATTCATGATGCCTTTTGGGTTTAAAATTCTCCATATTTGTTTCTATCCATAGTGAACCAAATATTCCTTCCATACCATTCTTAGTTTATTGTTTTCTTGGTGGATTACATGTTGGGGTACAACATGACTCTTGATGATCATTCCAAACACATTTACATTATCTTAAGTACATTGTGAGACCATTGTATATTTAAAAATATATGTGTGAGTTAATTTGGGATTTACATGGAAGCTTTCATGGGTCACATAATCTCTGTGGGAGGTGTGTTAGTGGTCATATATCAATTTCATGAATTTTTTTCTTTGGGGAAGCTTAAGAATGTTTGTTAGATTAAAATATTTTTTGGTATGACAAGCTATTATCAAAAGTTCATCAGAGATATGTTTCACTTTGTAGATCCACTTACAAGATTAACCAAAAAGGGTTTCATGTTTCGGTGGTAAGGATAATGTGATAATTCATTCTATGAATTGTATAAATGTTTCACTATTTCATCGATTTTTATCCTACTCTAGTCGATTATAGAGTATATCATGTTTTATGATGCATCCAGGGTTGTACATGGAGTAGTGTTTCTATAAGGGGATGAGTTGTGACATATGGGTCACTACTATTGAGGCCACATAAATAGAATTACCCTATACAAAATCTCAATATGGAAATGTTGCATTATTCCTTATTGTTTTGGTCAAATTTCATATTGGGGAAAAATTTTAATATGTATACCGATCACAAAAATATAATTTATATTTTCTTAATGTGATATTTGAACCTCTTCTAGTGGAGATGGGTTCACTATATGCAGTCATTCGACATTGAGAAAGCCTATATGCATGGGAAAATAAATAGTGATGCTTAATCGTTGAGCAAAATAATATAGGCTCAGGCAGTTCAGGTGTCCATTTCTAACTGGATGATAAAAACATGATTCTATAATATATATATATATAGGTTTAGCATGGCCATGGACATATGACCCTTTTATCCTTTTCAATTGATTCCTCACTTCTAGGATGGATCAAGGAGAATAAGTATGAGGATCTAAAGTGTTTTTCATTGAGGTAAATCCTTAAAGGTGTGTATTCACCATCTGAATAGACTGTCGATGATGATGATATCATTTATTTTCATTACCCTATTTTTTCCACTTTTTTATGGGTGCCATGATATATGTTTTTCAATCATAAAATTGGGACTTCCACCTTGGTTTGAGGAAAATGTATCACAATCATCATAGATAGTATTGGTGTACATGGAAGAATAAATATGTTTTAGGATTTGTGACATGATGCAACACATGTCTGTATGTGAAGTCTAAGTATCAGTGATGGTGTGTGTTATTAAAATCATTTTCCAATCCTGAATGGAAGTGGAATGATGTCATCATGGACTTTATGGTTGTTATTCCTAGGATTCCTTGGAAGAACAATAGGATATGGGTTATTTTGTATTGGTTAACAAATGTTGATTTGAGGTATTTTTATCATTCACCAGTTGGGTGACATGTGTGTTCAGGGGATAGTGTTTTTTCAGGTGGTGCCTTGGTATATTATTTCATAACATAATTTGAGTTATACATCATGCTTCTATAAAGGGTTTGAAAATCCTCCTAGTACCCATGTGTTTCTATGTACAGCTTATCACCCATAGAAAGTCAGGTAGTAAAAACGTACTATTCATGTTCTAGATGACATTTTTGAGGTCATGTGTCCTAGAAATTAGTATATTTTAGTTAAAACAATTATCTCTCATGGATTTATCTAATATCAATAGTTACCAAGAGACTACTCAGAAGGAAACATATGATGTACCCTATGTTAGTCCTTGTATATCTCTATTATGTTGGATAGGGGTTGTGGGATTAGAGTTCTTAGGTATGAGTATTTTTTAGGAGACATTTGAGCTAGTTTAGTTGATTCATAAATTTATGAATATAGCTCATATTTAGAAGAATTAATGTGATGATAGACGGCATCAACCTCATGATTTTAGGGTGAGAGATTGTGTTCCCTTTCTGGTTTCTCCATGGTTTGTTGACAACTGGATTCAGAACCAAGGTAGGTTGGAGCCCACATACATGGGGTCGTTTGAGATAAAGAGAGGATTGGACCGGTTGTGTTCTGATTGGGTCTTCCACATAGGTATAGTGTCATGTACGATGATTTTCATGAGTAAAAAATTATTTAGTACAACCCCAAACCTTCTCATGTGATTGAGGTTGATGATGTTAATATTGAGGCTAATTTATCCTTCAAGGAGCATCTATTTCATTTTTTGCATCATAGTGACAATGTTATTAAGAGGTATTATTGTTCCACTAGTCTGAGTATTATGACAACATAATAATGCCCTACAGGAGACTTAGGAGAGGGAGGAAGACATGTGGGACTAGTTGACAGATCTCTTTACCTTGGATTATTAGTAATTATTTAAATTCTGTCTCTAGAATGAGATTTTATATGGTGTAGACATTTAAAGACCCCAAAATTCTAATGAGATATGTTATTTTTTATGTTTTAGTTAAAAACCCACTATTTTGGTTATTGGATTTTTATCATGTGTATGAGGAGTCTCAAGGTTGTCTTGGGGGTTGGGGGAAATAAAGTGGGAAGGAAATTCTATTTTTTTGCTACAAAGTGGCTTCACTATTAATAGTAACTGTGTTACATAACCATGTCGGCCAGGAGGAGGCAGGGGCATGATTGAGAAATTGTTCAATTCTAGTGAAAAAAAACCATGGGGGATTGGACAGATCCATTCTACATGACCACCACATGGTTCCTTAAATAATGTAGTCTCTTAAGAGAACTTGTGACCCATGGCCCTGTTGGATAAAGAGTGGTTCAGTATTGGTACACATGTTGTTAATATTTGGGTTCAAACCATGCACCCCAAAAAATTATGCAATATTCAATTTTTCCTCCATATTCTTCAAGCGTACAAAAATGATTCAATTCCCCATTCGTCTTCTATAATCCTAGGTGATAAACACATTCCTCCCAAGATTCTTAGGGATGATTATACTTCGATTCTTGACCCTTTAGAGTGGAGTTTGGTGTGAATACATAATTTTAGTAAATCTATAGATTTCTATGTTTATCAAAGGATGGAATTCCAAAAGCAATGTAACATTTCTGTGTTTACTGGATGACCCATTCCATGAACTATGTTTTAAAATATAATTCCGAGAGTTGAAACACCTGAACATGTTGTTTTAATGCTTGGGTAAAGTCCAGAGCAGTTCCCCGGGTCCCTTTCTGAGTTTATACAGCACCCAGACCTGGAAATTATGGTTTGAGTGGCCACTATAGGGTGACATATTTTTATTAAACCACGTGTACCCTAGTAGAAAAGATTTTATCCTCAGAATGAGAGAATATGTGATGTGAAATGGCTACGCATGGTTTACCAAAAATGTATTTTTATTCCACGCATATTGTCCCAAATGGATAGTATGCTCACACTATTCATTTCACAATTCGCACACATTTAGGGTAACCATGCAGGATAAACCATGTGAGGATATTTTTTATGTAGGTGGTGTCTCATGGTTGGAACACAATTTGACCAATCTGTGCGGCCAAACTGTGTTACATGGTTTTTAGGGGTGAAATGACTCATTTTCCCTTAATGAGGTTGAAAACTCTTTCTACTTTTATTCTTTCATATATCCTACATATCTTCCTCTCCTAGGAACCATGGGATCTTTTACTCCATATTCTAGGTGTAAAGATAACTATTTCATCTTTTTTTGGATTCAACTATCACTAGTCTCTATAGATTTGAATTGGTAAGCTATCAATTCTTTTTAAATCATTTTTAGTTTAATCTCCTCTTTATAGGGTTATCGAGGTACAATCTCATTTTTCCCATTTTCAAGGCAGATACCCATTTCTAAAATTTATTCCAAAATGAACCAAAATAGATCAGGATATTAGATGATTAGAATATCCTAGCCATGAGGTTTGTGGTCCATACTTCTCCTAGTAGTTTTGGTTCTTTATTAGGCTAACTAGCATTGTTCGTTCCATCAGATGTTTTAGAGCAGCATTGAAATTAAATAAATTAATTTAATTAATAGAATTATACCTAAAAAAGGAACCCTCAAGTTCCTTTGTGTTTCATTGGTGGTCATTTCCCAAACCAAATGATACTCATGGTGGTGTTCCATATTGAATCACTATGATTATTCCTTATAAATCCACCCATGGAGTGATTTAATTCTTTCCTAGTTAAATAATGTTTACTAATAAATGAATTGAGTAAAATTGGTTGAATAATATATGATTTTCCACCATTTCATGTTATTAATTTTGATTAAATTCTTATATGGAACTTGACCATCTTAAAATGCATTATTGGAAATCCTAAATTAGTGGGTGAACTCATGAATTGTGATTCTTTATGATTTTATAAATAAGTGGGTATACTCATTATCTCCCTTGAATATGAATTATGGATAATGATTTGGTATACTCATGGGTTATAATTTGGATTTGTTGTTTATGAGATGTTTTGACTCCTTCCCATGATAAACATGATGTTGAGTTATTATAAAGATTAATTTTTTAATTGATTAAATTTTTATTTTATAGATTTGATAATTTAGTGGGTATACTCATTGGTTTCCTTTGTTTGTGAATGAAAAAACATTACTGATTATACTCTTTGATGTCTTACAAATGGGAATAGCTATATGAGTTGGTATACTCATCGTATAAAAAGATAAATGATTCATTAGATGCCTGGGATAATTCTCCTAGGATATTGAATATGGTAGTGGACTCCTTGGATAGAGTATGGTCGTTGGGTATTGATTTTATGGGATGCCTTGGGACTTTCTACTCATTTAATTAAGCTTTTTTGGTCTCATGTAGGACATGATTGGTTGACATGATCCTAGGACTCCAACAGCACCTTTACCAAGTTTCAATAAAGATGCTCATGATACCTGATGAGGCTTCCATGGTTATATATACCTTGTATATGACCCATAATTATCTAATCCAATTATTATGGATAATGGATCTGGTATTTGGGATGCCATTTTATTATACGACACATTTGTGGGTAATGTGGTATGCTTGGTTTAACAGCTTGAAAATGGTTACTCTAATACTTCTTCTATATTGAAAGGAACTAGTTGAAAATTTATGAATGGAAATATAGTGAGGTTGTGTTGTTTTTTTGTGAATTTATTTATTATAGTTTCCTTATTATATGAGAATGACACTTGTTTTGTAGGTTTCCTCTTGAGGCTATTCATTATCAATGGCTTAGTCATTGATATGCCATGGGTCTTTTACACTTAATTATTACTTATTTTCTTTACATACAAACATCTTATATTTTTATATTTCACATTATGGAATTGAATATATATTTTGGTGGTTACCTACTGGGATTGTATGTCACACCCTGTTTAGGCCGCCGTAGGGTACTCGGGCAGAATTTATGGATGCAGGTAGGGATAGGGGAAAGGTCCCATAGATCAATTATTCATTTTGTGCCCTAATTTTATATAGAGGAGTGCATGACCTTGTTAAGGATTGTGATTCTATTAGGAGATAGTCAATTTTTTCTTTAGGGAATTTTGGTACATATTTGATATTCTACTATTGTTTAACTATTTTGGATACTTTGTAGAGGCATGTATCATCATCATTTTATATGAGCTTCATTTTATTATCATGATCAATTCCTATTTCTATCTTTTTATTAACTATTATAATACTTTTATTGATTATTTTTATTGAGATTATGTTTTTTTACACTCTAGTAATGAGGGAATAGTCCCCCCATAGATACACTAATGTCATTTTCTTCTAGTCAGCAACCTATGGTGTTTGGCGAGATATGCTTGAGGACATGTGGCCAACCGGTCTTCAGGAACTGTTGATAGGAATATTAGTAGGGGATGTTACAAAGTGGCCTCATGGAAATTATTTTCCATTATATATATGTTTCAGGTTGGTAGATAGTAGACTAAGAATGAGTCTATTTTGGGTAAGTTGTCATGTTTGGGACTGATCACCCAACCCAAGAGGAAACAAATAATGGGCCTAGTATAAGATATATGTTCATGTTGTTCGATGTTATAGTTGATTCTGATTTCAACTAGAGTGATTGGATTCCTTTCTACAGCTATGGATTCATGGGATTCATGATATTTAGCATTTGGGCTCATATGGAATGGATGAAGCATAAAATTCATCATAATAGGCACATATATATTCAAATTTCAATCATATCCATGACATGTTGTTGCATTTATATATTTCCTTCTGATATGATTGTTCTCTTGAGTGTTATGTCATTCTTTGTTTATACATTCTCATGTAACTTTTACTATGCTTTCTTAGATGAAATTCCTAGTTGATTATATTCCATGATTCCTATTTATTCAGCATGTTTTTCCTATATATCATGTTTCAATGTCTATATCATGTTTTGAGGGGTTTACATATTTTGGTAACATGCTAGTTTTTTATTATATAAATTGGTTCCATGGGCTAAATTTATGGGTTGTGATTAAATAGAAAGAAATTTTCAATTGTAAGGTGCCTGAGCACGTTATAGTTGGGGAAAGGTAATAATTTACATGAACTGTCATTTAGAAATGATATATATATATATACACACTGATACCTTTTCTAAAATTCAATGGCTGTTAAAGTCTAAAATTTAATGTGAAATGAATTTGTTTTGATTCATTGGGAGATAGAAATTGATCTATAAGGTGTATGTAGGATTGATATATTTGGGTGATGGCGACCGATGTAATCAAACCACTATTTATATAATAATGAGGTATTTAAAAATGATCATAGATGTAAAATATATTTAACCATAAATTAAATTGAATTGGTTTCTATGGAACTTATTTACATTACTTGAACCAGTTAGGGTGATTATGTAAGTTAAGTTATCAGATAAAACCCATTAAGGTTTTTTTTCAAACTATTAATGGTTTCCACTACAAAGGCATATGACATTATCAAACAATCTTGACAATCATGTGGTTGACCTATACATTGAAAAACTGGGCCCATGTAGGACATTTGGGGCATGTTCTTTTTGAGATAACCCACTTTGGATGTTTAAAATTTAAATAATGAAATTATTACTACTGGGTTTTATTATGATGATCCTAGGTTTTTTAAATGGGAGTATATATGATTCCTAATATTATAAAATATGAAATGAATTTATCTGTTAAATTTCCTAATAAAGATGGGATGTCAACTAATGTTTATTGTTTTAAAAGTAATTTTGATTAGACATTCATGTTTTGAATTTTCTTTTAGCAAGTGCTTCTATTTTAAATTTTGTACTTGATTCCAAATTTTAAATCTTCATAATGCTTAAAGGAAGAATTTGAATCAATGTAATGACTTGAGAATTGAACTTGAAGCAGTGTCTTTAATTTTAAACACTCATGTAAGGACAACATTAAATCTCTTTATGTTTCCTTGGAACAAATTCATGAACATTATCAGTATGAATCTTCATTTAGTATAGGATTGAATGATCAGCTTAGGGCCTTTTTTTATCTTCTTAGCATGAACTAGTGACTCGGTTTATTCATATACTTTTTTAAGGGGGATAGCTTGTGGTTGGTATCACCCACATAGTCTAAATTCCTTTCTAATCTCATCATATTTTTAATTTTGGTTTGCATTGTCCCTTGTAGGATAGTTAGTTTCTAATTGAAACCCTAGTTCAGAAGGGTGTCTATGGTATCTTGACCCTTTTTAATGGGGTGATAATTGAGTAATTATTTGTTTTAGCATGTTAGACATGCCTTGGGCATGGTTTTCCACTTTATTGGTCTCATGACCAAATTTATTTTTCTTGTGGTGAATAGGGAGGTCATAAATTTGTTTTAGAGTAGGGTAGAATAATGTTTTTTTGGGACTATTTTTTTATGGGACACTTAATACATGAAAAAAATATGGTGAAAACCCTATAGATTTTATTGATTATGTGCCATTTTTATATTGAAACCTTGGGGTAGTGTGAATTTATACAAGTGGTGCCTATAAAATTGCTAAATGATATAAGGAGCCTATTATTTTTAGTTGAATCATTGACTTGTGTGCTGTTGAATAAATGTTCAGGTCATCATATAGTGGAGTGACCTTGGATTTAAAAAAATCAAATATATCCCAATGCCCAGTATAGAGTTTCAATAGGATTGAGTGTTTTGACATGCCGATCATATTGGTTTTATTTTTCATGTAAATTGTTGTGACACTTGATAGTGACTTAGATGAGTGTCACACATGTGTTTAAGGTGAATTCGATTTAGCGTGTTTGAGATTGGATAGTCTATCTCCCTTTTTTATATAACTAGGATACTCTTAAGGTGGTGAGGATCACATTAGTTTTAGTAATTATGTGTCCTTCCAAGAAAATAGAACATAACTAAGGATTTCCATTTTGAAATTGTTCATATTTATTGAACACCATAGGGTATGGAATGTTTTCATTCATGATGGTGCTTTCTCAATAGAAATATTTAGATGTAGTTGGATATGTTTTCAACCCTTAAAAAAACTTTTGGTCTTAGATGGACTTTTTTGGTAAATCATGGAAAATCAATTGATTACTTCGGTGGTAAAGGAATCTTATTTTGGTTGATGATGCTTTAGAAGGTGAAGTCGGGATAATTTTATGAAGTCATACAATAATGGTTTGACTTCTATTCTTTTGGTTTTTATGAATAGATAGAAACAGTACAAATCATCTTATTATACTCTTAATTAAGTGAAGATAATGTCCCATATCTTGACGTCATTCGTGATTCACTAAGAGATCATCAGTTATACATTGTGATAATGTATTAAAAGATATCATGATGGTTTGAGAAGGAATAATATGTGTTTCAAAATCAATGTGCGGTTTTTATCCGGGATTTGTTATTCTTGAGAGATATTTGGGTTCTGGTGTAGGAACACCTTGTGCACACTCTTGAACACCAGTTGTTTCCTTTTTATTTTACTGCTAGGCGGATGCCACCATGGGATTATTCAATGATCTAATGTGTACATTTTGTATTTGTACCTATATCTAAATTATAAAAATAGAGTACGAAATAACATATTTAGTTCTCTAGACTCCATTTCAATAAATCTGGTGTTATCTGAAACTTGTTGATGGCCCCGAAGGTGATTACTAAAGGGGTAACGATTCCAGTGGGATGGATATGGTTTTCACCCTTGTTCATGATAATTAACGATAGTTTAATTGGTTAGGTTATGGTTTGAACAAGTAACATCATTGAACATTAGGTTTGGTATTTTTTGAGTGTGCTTCTGTTGAACGTGATATGCCTTGTAAAAAGTTTTTGGTGTTTAGTTTTTAATAATTCATCCATATAAGTATAGTTTTTTCAACAATAGTTGGATGGAGTGGATTGACATTTTTTCCCTTCTTGTTTTATGCATGCAGTTGAAAATATCTTTTTGAAATGCACCTTCAAGTTAAGGTGGGTTTGGTTTAATGGTCGATTTTATCTTTCAATGAAATCTTCTGGGACCAGTTATTTCTTGGTCAATCGGGATTCAACCATTTTTTTCTATTGAAGTCCCTGTTATGACCTCAAAGGTTTTTAGGTTTTCATAGTTAAAGAAAACATGAAAGAAGAATCACTACAATTCTTAGTTCATGTGTTATAGGTAATTTTGATGGTGGATGTACCATGTATTGGATTTGTAACCTTTCAAGCTAAATCCTTTGGTGGAAACACCATCCATGAGATGGTTAGCAGAAAGATGATGTGATCATGTATCTAGAATGATGAGCTTAGATAAGATTTTGTTTCATTGATTCAATCATAAATAGAGTGTTGCCTCAGTTTTTGATGGTATTGTTGTTGTATTCTTATGAAGTTCTCAGAGGTGGATTTGGAGTTCTGAAATGCAATGTTTTCAATTCAACAATGCCTCAAGTACATTGTATGTCAGGTGATGTTTTCATTATTACTAATGTCTTCTCAAGGACGAGACATTCTAAGGTGGGTAGATTAAAGTGTCCCATGTTTTTGGACATGATGTAATTCCTAGAACATTTGAATAGTTGGTATTAATTGGACTATCTTTTCTTCGAATCGAGATTCATAACATAATTCCAAGTGTTGTAACACTTGAAGGTATTGAATTTAGGTCTAAGTAAATGCCTGAGGGGTTCCTCGGGTTACTCATTGGGTTTTGGGAGTGATGGGCCTGAAAAATAATGGTTTGGTTGGTCTGTATAGGGTGCCTAGTTTGTTTGAAATCTTGTGACTACCAACAGAAAATCATGCAGCCTATGGAATAGATCAAATGTGAATCACATGGGATGTTCATGGTTTACCAAAACTATGTGGCTATCATAAACGGTCAGTTCTCAATGGATAATATTCTAAAAAAGAATCATCACGTGGTTGGTTCAGGGATAGGATAACCATACAGGAAAACCATTTGAGGTGGATTCATATGCAGGGGGTTTTTCATGGTTGGCACATGGTTTTGCCAAACCATCTTGCCACACCGTGCAACTTGATTTTTAGAGGTAAAATGACTCATATACCCTTAATTTTGTTAAAATATCTACATACTTTTATTTTATGCTCTAGCATGGGTAGCATCCTCTCCCATGAACCATGGGATCTCCTCCTCTATATTCTAGGCATGGAGATAACTCTTCCATCTGTCTTCCAATTCGAGCATCATTGGTCTCTATGGATCCACGTCAGTAAGCTCTCAATTGTTTTGGATTTATTCATAATTTAATCTATTTTCAACAGAGTTAACGAGGTGGAATCTCATTTTCTCCATTTTTAAGTTGGATTCCTTTTTCATATATTTCTTCCAAACCATTCAAGATCAGAGCTGGAGATTGGATGAGTAGAATTTCCTAGCCACAAGGTAGGTGGTTTATTATTTTCCAATTGGTTTTGGTAATTTACTGGGATAACTAAAATTTTTCCACCCTATAGAATTTCTATCACAACCCTAAAATTAAATTTATGAATTGATTTGGTGTAATTAGACCTAATAAGAATTCTATTAGTTTATTTTTTGTTAATTTTGTAGCATTCCTCAAACCAAAGGCCACCCATGGATGTTTCCTATATGAAATAACAATATTGAAGCCTTGTTAAAAAACTGGTGGGGTGAGTTGATGCTTTCCTTATTAAAATTAATCATACATGTAAATTAATTAGAAAAAATTGGTTGAACTGGAGATGATTTTTCTCTTTTTCACGTTATTACATTCAATTAAATACTTATATGTAACATGATGAAATTAAAATGATTTTATGACAATTATAAATGAGTGGGTGAACTCAAGATTTGTGTTCTTTTATGTTTTGATAAAAGAGTGGTTATACATATTGTTTCCCTTGAATGAGAATTATGGTTAATGACTAGGTATACTCATAATTTATATTTTCAATTTCTTTTTTAGAACATATCCTTCCACCTTTCATGTTAAACAAGATGTTGAGTTATTATATTTTTTAATTGTTGAATTGATGAAATTTTAATTTTGTGGATCTAATAAGTTAGTGGATATACTCTTTAGTTGGATTTTGTTGTGAATTTGAAACATGAGTGGGAATACTCTGTGACTTCTTCCAAATGAGAATGGCTACATTAGTGGGTATACTCATGAAATGAAATGAGAAATGATTATTTAGATGCCTTGGGAAATGCTCTTTGGATCTCTAACTTGGTAGTGGATTCCTTGGATTGAGTATTCTCCTTGGGTCATGATTATATGGAATTCCATGGGACTTTCTAGTCCTTCGATATGTATTTATTGGACTCATATAGGACATGTTTAGATGACATTATCCTAGGAATCCGAACTGTTCTTTTATTAGGTTTCCATTATGATTATCTAGGGATTCGATGAGGATTCCTTCATCTTCTATACCCTCTATTTGGCCCCTTTGTGGTCTGACACTATGATTATATGGAATGGCTATTGTAATTTGGATACACTTTGATTATATGGCATAACTATGGGTAATGTGGTATTCTTGGTTGAACGGTTAGGTCGTCGTTACTTTTATACTTTCGATATATGGAAAGGTCATGGTCAAAATGTTACGTATGGAAATATCATGAGGTTGTGTTGTTTTTTTTTATGAATGTATTGATTTTATCTAGCTTTTTATAAGAGTTAACTCTTTGTTTTTCAGGTAACCTATTGATTCTATATATTGTCACCTTCTTAGTAGTAGATATTCCCTGGTTACATTACCCTTATTTATTGTTTACCTTCATTACTTAAACACTACATATCTTGTTACATTTCACAACATAGAATTGTAAATGTATTTAGGGGGTTACCTACTATGATTTTATCTCATTTCCTATTTGGGGCTTCAGTGGGTTCTTGGATAGACTTTTTGGATGTAGGTAGGGACTGAGGGAAGGTCCCATAAATTGATGCTTGATTTTTGTACAATGCTTAGGATCAGGAGAGCATAAGATCGGGATGAGGCACATGATTCTATTGAAAGATACCATATTTGGTATTTTTTGTTATTTTGGGACATTTTTTTATTATACTGATGTATACCTATTACGGTTTCTTTGTAGTGTCATGTATTATCGTCATTATATGTGAGCTTCATTTTTTATCACTATCTCTTCCTATTGTTGTATTTTTCTCAAACTATTATACTGCTTCATCTGTTAACTATAATTCATATTATTTTATGTTAAACTCTTGTAATAAAGGAATATTATCCCCATGGAATCACCAATGTTCCTCAATTCTATTCATCAACCCTGAGTGTTCAGGGAAATGTGGTTGAGTCCATGTGGCCAACATAGTTTAGGGAACTGTTGAGTGACTTCTGGGTCTAGAATGTAACATAGTCTAAAAATCCTATTACTTCTATTTTCTATAACGGGTGTTGTTTATTTTTTCTTATCATTTCTAATACTCTAGAACCTCTTTCTAAATAATATTTTGTGTCAGTTTTTTTGAGGTTGATTGATTTCAAATCGAGCATTATTGTTAAGTGAGTGTTTATCTATTAACATTATGTAGGTGGTCTATAAATGTATATCATAGCTTTTCCCCCTAATATATGTGTATTTGGTTGTGTCATGGCACCTTATTGTGTTCCATTTGGTTAACTTGGTTTTAAATTGTAATTATGTTAAATAAATGATGAATTGAACCCTCGTGATCCCCATGGGATACGTTTATCTTGGCTAGACCAGGCTAAAGGATTCTCATGGGGTGTGCATCTTCCTTGAAATGGAGACTAAGTTTTTAAATGTTAAATTGAAGGTTTTATGAGATATAATCAATGATAATTAACTTTATCAATTTCACATGGGTTTATAAAATGAAACCGATGATATTTGGGATGATCTTGTTGGCATAGAATAAGGGGGAATTTGGACTTACTTGAAAGTGTTAAATGAGTTATGGTGTAGAAAAGGGAAAATATATAATATCTTTAAATAAGAATTATGTGGTTTGAGTAGGGTATTGAATTTATGTTCTACTACCATGGATTAGGATAGACTATGGATCTAGGCCCCATCCCTATATTTCATGTGTTAGGGTATCAGAATGAGGCTATATTCCCATAACGAATGCAACTTCAATGATTACCTGGACAGAGGATTCGAGGTAAGTTGTTATATATTATTTTTTAAAATTAAATTTCCCTTTTATATGGAGATCATGACTCCCATTATGTATTTAATATATGATATATGTTAATTAGTTTGTCAGCATTTTCCAAATCATGTTTCATGAATATGTGTAACACGTCGTACTAATGGTGGAAGATGATAATGAAAATCCTTTTAATTAATAGAACCTATTTTACCTATTGTTTATATTGTTATTTACCATACTTCTGCATACCCTATGTTGTTATAATTGATATTCTGTAATAATTGTTTTTGGTTTCATACTGAGTGGTACTCACACCTTGGTTGGGCCAACATTGGGTACCCGAGCAGACTTTATGGTTGGAGGTCAGGATAATGGTAAAGGACTAATTTTATAGTGATGATTTTTTGGCACATGGTTGTACATGGGTAATGGAATCGAACATGGTTTCAGGACCTATTTTTGTGATTATTCAGGTTGACATTATATTGGGTTTCCTCTACACTTGGTAGTGTGAGACATGACACAAAATATTTACTATTTGGTTGTTGGGGTTTACCCTGATTTGGGAAATGGATTTTTGAAGCATGTTTGTTGTTTATATTTTTTCATTATTTCAAATCACATCTACTATTTATTAATATGATAAAAAGGGTATAGTATCCCCACATATCTCATTAGACACTTACTTTTTTTAAGCCTCTACTTTTTAGGGAGGTGCACATGAGGTTAAGTGTCACATTAGGTTGGGACACCGATTATGTTTCTACTACACTGGGGTGTTACATTTGGAGTTGACATGGAGAGGCTTTCTATTCCCCTATCATTGAATACACATTTTTAAGGTCTATATAATTTGTGTGATGTTTGTAGATATTGATATATTTTTAAATGGAATCACCTATTAGGTGAGATATCCTATGTTCATGGATACAACTATAAAACATCATTATCAACATGGACTTGTTGTATTCAGTGTAGGATATCATGTATTTCATTAGAAGAATGATTGTGTTATATGATGATGATGGAGATTATTCCATGTTCATTAGAAAATTGGAGCCTTGTAAGTGTTTGTAGACAACATGAAATGTGATGCATACACTTCTCCGCAATTGATGATGTATTACCATGTGTCGCGACACAAAATGTCCTCAACCAGACACGAAAATTTCATGGTGTGACTCTGTATTTTTTATGGGGGATAGTGATGATAATGAAAGATGGGTGGCACACAAGTGGGTATGCGCCAGATGGGTGGTGCCCAAGTATACTTGTGCGCCACCATGCTAGAGACGAATGGGTGTATAATTCTGGAAAATTCCTCAAGGTGTTTCCCTAGACTAGAAAAATCACAAGCGGCACGCAAGTACACTTGGGCGCCACCCATCTGGCATGAAGCCACTTGCATGCCACATTTTGATTCATAAGTCACTTGCGTGCCCAATCTCCTTTCACCCAAGTATCTATTTTTTATTATAAATAGACCCTTGGGGTCATCATTTTTATGGATGAATTTCCCTAAAGCTAAATTGCTACTTTGGTTGCCCTAGTACTTCTCCCCAGTATTCTGAAACATTCAATGTAGTTCTTCAACACCTTGAGTAGAGGATTTAAGGGAGGATCATTGGACTTATGTCCTTTTATAGATTGAAAACCATAACAATTGCACCCCTATAACACCAAACATCCACAACTCAAAAATACTTGAGTGCCACCTATTCCTTTGATAGGAACATGAGAACCATACTTCTAGGACCACCTGTGAATACTCCTAAAGGCTTGAGTCTTGTCTCAACCAAGTATTACTATACATGTTGTTTATCACTTAGGTGAATATCAGGATACCCAAGTCTACTTATGCACCTATACCTGGCACCCTTACCTATTTGAGCGCCCCTATTTGATTAACTAACTCTCTTCAGTCTACAATCTATCATGCCTTACTCAAATCCATTCCTGGAAAGGCTTCTTATTCCTTAGCTCCCTTGTCTAAAAGGAATTCTGTTTAGACCTCTACCAAAACCTCCCAACTTATAAAACCTTTGGGAAAGACACATCAGTGTGTCTCCTATTTCGGTTTGTATATCCATAGTTAGAGGTTTCCTACATTTTTTTTTACAATGGGGTTTAGGTTAATAGAGTTTTTGTGGGTTTGTATATCAATAGTCACATGAAACATTCTCCCAGGAACAATGTCAGTATGTTCCCAATTTGGAGGAGGGTTTGGGTCCTAGCCTCTCCCTTCTCAAAGATATGACCCGGAACCTTGGGTATTTTGGTAGGTAAGGTATGGTTCAAACCTACTTCATCCTTTTGAACAAATTATAAATCTTCCTCCCCTTCCAGGATCAATTTTAGGGCAACAATCATGGCACAAGCCCCAATATTTTCTTGCATGAGGAAGCATCATTTATCCTCCTCTATTATTCTATCCCAAAGACGCGAGGGGAGATGGGCATATGGACTTTTGTTACCCTTTCCATCTCCCATTGGGAATTGTCACCATGGGTAGCCATCCTAGTGTAATCTCCTAACCTTAAACCCTTCTTCTTTTCATTTTAACCTTGTCTAATGTAAAGTGAATAATGGGAATCTTTGTCACCTCACCCTCTTATCGGGTCAACTAAGTCCTCTCCCACTCTCGTCACTATAAGTGTGCCCTCTTCTACCAATAGAGGAGGAAAAGTACATGTGTCATTGTTGAATATTTCACATCCTCTTGTTTCTCACACCGAGAATGACTCACATGGGCTTAGAGATTGGTGATGATTACAACATGTGAACAAACAATCATGATTTAATGAACTATGAGAACTCTGACTCCCAAAATAATTGGGATACGTATGAAGCATTCTTAGGGCCCGAGCTCACTAGACAACCTCTTCCGGAATCCTACCATAATTCATTTAATCTGGGCATCCTCCTTAGGAATAATCCCCAAATTTAACCCCTAAATAATCAAGGCATCATTTTCAAGATTTAAGCCCAAACTCATTTCTCTCAAAGAACTATACACTCTTAAGAGATTTATTGAACTATGTGTGATTTGATTCCCATCCACATGGGATACGTAAGAAACCTCCTTGAGGTTCAAAACCAACACTTCAAATCAACCCTTTTCTCCGTGGTCCATATTCACAATAGGGTCTAATCTGACTTGGAAACCCATATCCTTTTCAAGTTCATTGGGGTTTTTTAAACATAAGTCCCAAAAAAACATTGACTAAGCACCTATCGATTAGATGTTTTTACCACATGAAATTAAATTATATGGTTAGGTCCTTATCACATGACCTTAAAAGGTATTATGTTTCCCATTAAGCGGCACCGAACTATGATGGTTCTTATTCCTTTCACAAGGATACTTTGGTAAGCCATTTCATGGGTACGATCCCAATATCAAAACAAGACTTCATCTTCCTGGATGACAATAAATTCTAGAGTTCCCCGCTGAGTGGATTAAAAACCAATATCATCATAATGGTGTTTAAAAGAATCTTGAAATAGTATATTGGAGGGTACCATTGATGGAGAACCTTGAATACATATGAATATCTCTATTAATCAAAAAACCTTGAATACATACTAATTATTCTAAATTTAACACATGTTAATAAGTGATTCTAAATTCCAAAGGAAACTAATGTTATGCTTGGTTAATTAATAAGGATTCATGAAAATATCTTAAATTTACATAGATATTCTTAGTGTTGATAATAATTCCCCCCAATAGGGTATGATGAGTCAGACCTTCAGCCCTCTCGACCAATGTATGTTCCTAATAATCGTAAAGTCCAAATTTAACAAATACCTACCTTTGGAAATCAGGTCCCCATTGGATAAAGAATTGTTGTAAGTTTCTAGTTCTATGAATAAATCTAATGGAATCCACCTGGAAGTAGTGATTCTAAAAACTAGAACACGCATTTCAAGGAACTACGAAACATTGTCAGAGGAATGTTTTTCATTATCTTCCTCGATGGACAAGTGGATGTTGAGTTCATTGGAGGTGCATATGATAATTTCTCATATGGTTTTTGAAGAATAACCTAATGAGTTTCTTAATGATGTCGTGTCTTAAACCCCTTAATGGGAGTTCCAGTTTGGGATAGTGGTATTATTGGGAGTATGTCATATTTCAATGTATTAACATAGGATGTAACCTTCTATGTTTTTCATGGATTGTTGAAAATGTATCGATGATCCCATATATTGAGGTTTTATTATATGAGTGTGATTCCATAGGGTCCTTTATTTTTGTTTGAAATAGAGACCATTGGTAGTCTATATCTGTATATCTATAATAATTTTTTGAATTAAGTGAAAATGATGAATCACAAACCTATTATGTGGATTGATGATTTATTCAATCATGTGATGGGGTCTAGTTAGTTATAGATGATTGATCTATGGATGGGATATCATTAAATGTGGGTAAAGGATAAAGATATTCTAGAGACATCTTATTTATGGTATTTTAGTAATTATGAGTTTTTTTAATTTTGTTTTTATGTTAAATTATCTATTTATATTCTTGGGATTGATCAATGTAGTTTTGAAAAGGTTATTTGATCAGTTCATGGTGATTTTCATTGACAACATTATTGTGTAATCCATGTTTTTGTAGGATCCTACAGAGTATCTCAAGGCCTGTTTTGACATTCCTCATTGTCATTGGTTTTTCAAGAATCTATCAAAGTGTTACTTATAGGTCCATTATATTCATTCATTTGGGAATTACTTGTTTTAATATAGGGAAGCTACAGATATTTCGATGATCGACGTGTTTGTTTACTGGGAAGCCCCTAACAATATAAAAAAGGTAGGAAGTTTCCTTATTCTTATAAGATATTATAAGAGGTTCATACTCATATTCTTATAGATTTAAACTCCACGAACAACCTTTAATGCAAATGAATAGGTGTTATTACAGACTAACCAATGCTTGAATGTTTTTCAATATTTAATGGTGGTGTTGTTTAGTTCATCTATTCTTTGTTTTCTAGAAGAGTGAGTCCAGTTTGAGTCTTACTATGATGTTTCACTTCTTGACCTAGATAATATCCAAATTTATTTTATATAGTTTGTTTCTTATGCATCTCAATAGTTACAACCCATTGAATTTAATTATGTGATCCATGATCTCTAGTTGGATATGATTTTATTTTATTTGAAGTTTTAGTGACAAAACCTTATTAGTTAATTTATTGTTGTTTTCATTGAAAAAATGTTTATTGTATGTATTCTCCTTTCATAATCATAACTTTTGATAGTAAAGGTGGATAGAATTATTATAGGACTATAAATTATTGATTTCTTATGCACCTAGACAAGTAAATTTTGAGGAATATTCACTAATAATTCATGTAGTGGGTTTCTGTGTATGTTTAGGTATTCATGGAGTATTATGGAAGAGTATCCTATGATACATCGTGATATGTGAGAAGTTCAAAGTAGAGGATACCTTTATTGACGATATTATATTCATGTTTAGTAATTTTGGTTGAGGACTCCTATATAAGGGATTTCAAGGTAAAAGTATAGTGGGATCGATATTTCTATCATGATTCCCCTTATGTATGGTCTTAGGACAATCAAAACCATGTGTTATTTTGGGGGAAATTTTTTAGTACATCGATGAGGGGAGGATTCCCATTCCTATAGTGATGAAAAATGTGGTTCTTCACAAGATTTATAACTTGGATTTATCCATACGTCCTATCATAAAATACATGTTCATGATCTAAGAGGAAAAATTTTGATGGAAGGGTTAAACTATTTATTATAAAATTTCTTGTCACAATATTTGGTCTACTATAAGGAAAAGGAAAAACACTATGTTCATGGGCTTTGTCCTCAAACACTTGATATTACTTAGTGGAAGTGGTAGGAAATTTAATGGACATTTCCATCGGTCTACCTCAACCTCAATGATTCTATTGTGATATATCAGTAATTTTGGCTTGAAAAAAATTCCTCAGTTCTTATCAATCAAGTATCTAAGACCAATGAAGTTTTTTATCAAGGTATTATGTGGAGGAGGTGGTGAGGATTCATAGATTCCTAAGGATGATCATTTCTAGTCATGATCCTTATTTAACCTTGAGGGTGTAGAGAGTTCTCCATGATTATTTTGGATATATATTATTCCTTAACTCCATATTTCCTTCATATATGAATGATCATATAGAGAGGACCCTCTAGTGACCTGAATAAATATTGTGTTATTTCTTCTTGGATTTTTGAGGTTTGTGGGTGGGTCACCTACCTTTTTTGAGGTTTATTAAAGTTATAATTTACTCTACAACATTTGTATGGAACCATTGAATTAATATATGTATGGCCATTAGAATCTCAATTGTGCTTGATGAGGGTTGTAGAGTCAATAATTTTTAGTCACAATTATTACAATGTAGGATATAAATGGAATAGTTGATTTGCAAGTGGATGAATATGTCACCAGATATTCAAATGTCTATTGTAGGAAATGGGATATGGCCTTTTTATTTTTATTTTGGAGATAATATATTATTTAATTTGACTCCTAAAAATGGTAATAAATGGTGTGGTCATAGGATTATGATTTGTCCTTTGATTATTTGGCATTTTTAGTTGTTGGGTCATGTTGGAGTCATCACATACCTGTTAACACTTCCACCATGGATGAGATAGAATCATGTTGTATTTAATTTTTCACAACTTCACCACTATATATATGGGGATTAAAACATCATATATTGGAGAAATATTGATTTTTATGATGATTGAACCTTTAAGTATATGCATGTTGAGATCTAGGACCACAAATAGATGGTGTTTCATGGGTGAGCTATTCCTTAATTCATGTTATATGACAACATAGTGGAATGGATGAGAGATCCATGGAATGTTTTTTGATGATTTTTTCTCAATATAATATGTATTTTGGTTATTGATTCTTATTTTTAATGTTATTCATGTTATGTTAACCTTTATTATGATTATAAGATACTTTTCTCTTCTTTTATTCATTTTTAAGTGCTATACTCCTATATTGGAGGTGTCTCACCCATTATATTTTTATGAAATTTCATCCCTATTTACTCCACAGGTGGTGTTCAAAGTCATATTATAGTAATATTCTTGAGATTAATGTCATAGGGTAGCTATTTAGGTGACCATTTTAATGTCCCTTCTCTTTGAGGTTGGTTTTAATTATGATGGGTGAGAATTGTTTAAGAGGTATCTGATGTAAGGGATCATACCTTTATAGATCATTCCTTCCATGTTTCTAATGATTTTGGTTCTCATGTGATTTTAAGAGTATGATTTATGGAGTTTGTGATCTGAAATATTAATAGAGGTGTAATTCTTAGTGTGAAGTTTTGTTTATGATGTGTGAGAGTAATTCACTACTAGAATAGTTATTCATATCATGAGTAAGTTTAGTTCATAGGTTTTAATTCATAGCTTGTAATGCTTCTTCTTGACAAGAATTAATAAAGTGTAATTTGTTTAAAATATATTCATTATAATTCACAATGTGAACATGGGATTCAGGATGTGAATGTATCCCATGTTTCTAGGATAGTGGTGAAAACTTTTTGGTAGGTCATAAATGTAATCCCATCATAATTTTAATGAACCTCTCACACTATGAATATACATCTAGTAGAATCCCAATAAAATTATTTGACACAAATATTTCCAAAAAACCCACAAGATTCTCCTATAACCTAATCATCTATAGGTTTTATTTCAATGTTCTTCGAAGCCATTTCAATTGATATTGGTTCCCAATATCCTCATATTTATATATGGTAGAAAACATTAATTTTTACCAATTTTCTATGTGTTTTATTCTCCATTAAACTTTTTATTATCCCTTTATACTTCTACATGATATAAAATTCTATATCCTTGTATATCACATATTTACTTTTACTTTAGGTTGCATGTCCATGGTGTGGTGTCCACAGAGACCATCAATTCTTTTAGGGTGAGCTGATTAGAGTCTTCATCGTATTGTTCCATTTCTTTTCAAGGAGCAATGATAGTATTGAGACATGGGATTCTTTTATTCTATTAAATTAATTGAAATTGTGGGTTTATCATGATTTATCTCATCGGTTAATGGTCTAATTAACCTTATTTAATGTTGAATTATAATTGGAGAATTTATTTTTGTTCTGGGTTGTGGTGTCAAAATGTGTTTATATTTTTTTTCAATTTAACATTTAATTTCCTAGATAGTGTTATTTATTTTTTTATACTATGGTTTATAATTTTTTTTATTCTTATAACTAATTTATATAACGTAAATCTATTAACACTTGTAGAAATAAATAAACTAGAATGATTAACTATAATATTTCTTCCTTGTAAATGATGGAAATTTTAATTCTTCTTGAACCATGTTTAAATAAAATAGAGTAATTGATAGATAATTCCAAATGTCCATCATTTTTTACCTATGATAAATTAATTAGTTAATTTAAGATGGTAATTATTTATTTTTTGTCAAAGATGGTTGTTTTTTGGGTTTGGTGAGCCCGTTTTCATATGAAGGATTGATTTTTTTATTCTAGGGCCTAGATAACCTACAACATATATTTTTTTCATTCTACATGTTGTAACTAATCTAGATGTTGAGCCTTATTATAAAGAATGATGTGATTTGGGTATGGATAATGGTTTTATGGTAAATGGGTGGGTATTCTTGGGTTTTGGTAGAAATTAACACCTCTGATGGCGAGATGGATGGTGATATTCATAGTAGTACCAGGGATCCCATGATGATTGATGGAGGGGTATGAATCTAATATTTCACATTGTTTTTGGGCATCAATATTTCATTATCTCTCATTAATTAATCCTCTTTTTTAGGATGATTGTTTGGGTTCCCTATTTTTTATTCATTTATCCACTGCTTCACACAACTAGTTGTTCATCTATTATACATCATTTATGGTAGCATAGGATTAGCCATATTATACACTAAATTATGGAATGGTGTTGAATAAAAATTGATTAAACCAATGGGTTTGGGATTTCTTAGTTCTACACAGATTTAATGATTTGTAAATAATGTAAAAATGGTAATCCCACCATATTAATCAATTAAATATTTCTTAAAATTTTTGTGTGGCAATAGGATATCTAGTATATAGGTTTTGTAGCCAAGTGTCCAAGAGAAATTTTATGCACTAAAGGTTATGGAATTATAGTCACCCTAATTTTTGGTTTTGAGAGATATATATTTCCTCAATTATGTGAGTTAATACACTTCCACACCCATATCTATAGAAAAATTGAAACTCAATGGGATCTTGTGGGTGGGGGTGTTTTCCCTAAAATATAGTTTAGCAATAATGGATGGTTGACTTCTCACTCTCCCCCACTCTCTCCTCATGGTAGTATTACATGTTGAAATACACGAAGGCTACCTTCATGTATATATATATATAGAGAGAGAGAGTTAATATATTTTTGGATATTTTACACACATATATCTCCAAATATAGTATCTTAAGGATTATTATAGGTATATTGTATATGAGATGTGATCGATTAGGTATATTACCTGGTGTATAAGTAGTGGTTGATTCTATAAAACCACATAGTCAACATTTGGGGGTGGTGAATATGATAATATTATGAGATATGTTAGGTGTGGTTTTTTATATAGTATCCTTTAATGCAAGTGTATTATTTCAGAGAGAAGGATCGGGATATGTGATATTGGGGTGAGAGAAGAAAATGGTGGGGAAGTTGTAGTGGGTTTCCTTAAAATTTATATTATATTGGATATTATATGATTACTTATAAGAGGTATTAGATGAGAATGTAATTGTGATGTTGAGAATATAGCACACTTGATTAGGTGATGAAATAGTTTCATTGTTTACTCACCAATATTTAGAAACATTTCCTCACTTGTACATAAGAGGTTTTAGGAGGATCATATTGAAAATACCTATAATGATTTCCCCAATATATATAAACCATTTTTAAGTCTATTAGAGATTTTTGGTGTTAGTTGTATATATTCAAATCTTGTGGAGTTATTTTGAATATATTGGGGAATCAAGTCACTGCTGGGGTTTTTTTGTGCACGTAGTTTCCTTTCATAGTTTTTAAATTTATATAACATCCCACAAATTTATTGGAGAATTTGAGTTACATTTTTTTGGTTTTATCATCATATCTCATATTATACATTATTATTAGAGAGAAATGCCTCTTATTAATGTGTGTGATATACCCTCATTGCTAATCTACAACCTATGGCCTATTAGAGATGGGTTTCAGGTGACATTATCCATCTTTCATCATTTCCAGCCTTGGATGGGTACCATTGAAGGGTTGGTTTCATAACATTATTAGTTATATGTCTAACGTTATGAGATAATGATCATATATGGTTGGACCTAGGATGGATAGAACATGGGTGTATGCTTTATGTTTTTTGAATGATGACTGGGTGGCGAGTGATCATGTCGTTTTTTTAGAAATAATAAGATGCCTTAGTCTAGTTAGAATTAAAGCATCACATATTATTCTTGGGTAAGAGATATAGAAAATAAATGAGTTATTGTAATTGGTTTAAAAACATGAACCAAATATCAGGGGGATATAAATCATGGGAGTGTGAGTGAGGTTGTGTAGTCGAGTAGTATGAGAGTGTAAACCCATTGGGTTTGGATGAGGATGAGTAGGAAAGTGGATAAGAACCTATTAGAAGGTTGTGTAAAGGAAATAATTACTTTGGAAGAGTATAGTGAGAAATGAAATGGATTTTTATGGAATTTTCTTGTCATGTTAGGGTAATTATGTGTTAGTTTTATGAAATTTTCATTAGGGTTGGGGGTAGGTGAGAGGTCATGTGCGTATGAGGACCAATGTCCTCAGTGATATTCAAAAATTCATGGTTTAATTAGGGGTTTGATAATAATGGGATTTGTAGAACTATTTTTAGAGTTGACTTATGATGTAAATTTGATTACCATGGTATGGTTGATCTGATCATTATACTTGACATTAGTTCTTTAGGATAGTGTTAGCATCTCTCAGTAGGAGATATGCGTCTATAATGTTAGATCATGTTAAAAAAAATTCATGAAGAGTAGTTTAAAAGGAATATATATGTTGAGGATTAGACCACTAGATGTTCGAGTTGCTTCCCCTCATCATAGGTGAATTTTAGCGAATTCAATGATGATGCTTTGGGTGAGTTGGGGATTGAAGTAGATGTTACTTTATGTTGGATCTAAGGTTAGAGAGAAATAGTCATGTCCAATCATTATATTTTTTAATGCTCCATATTTGGGATATAATGATAATGAATTTAAATATTATGGTAACATGATATGGATACACCTATGGTGGGGAGTATCTTATTAGTCACTAATGCACAAAAAATGTATCGACAAGGTCATGGATTCATGAGACTAGGTTTTGGATTGTTGACATAAAACTAAGATACAAGTGTTCATATAAATCATATTTTATCTATTTCATTAGATAATACCATATTTGGGATTATAATGTAATTTTGTGGATTCTCTTTGTAGGAATTATTATTAGAATTGAATTTCATGTGATCTGAGATTGATTTGGGTTATAGATGTATTCGTGCTCCTATGGAGAGTATAGAAGCTAATGTGGGTGGTTGAAGGACCGATTATATAATTACACGAAGCATTGAGTTTAGATTAGTGTGAGAATTGGGATGATTCTATGGTTCCTCTAGGATATTAAGGCATTGTGATCAATAGAGGTGGAAACACATCAGTGTGTCAGACCAAGAAAAGATTCAGCTAGAGGGGGACTAACTAATGTTTTTCCAAAATTGGGAGTGGTGAGGTGGAAACCCAAAAAATTGTGTCGATGGACTACAATAATAATATTTTTTAGATGATTATAATGGTGGGGAGAACCATGGATCAATAACATACTTTCAGAGTGTATTATAATTAGTAACACAATAATCCAAGATAAGAATTGATTTATGACACTTTGGTGTCTCAAGATAGGATATAGTGGTTGAGTATAATATTGTTTTTGGAGATGGTAATGATAGGGTAGAGAAAATTTTAATTTATAGTGTGCCTTTATGTTTTTAGTTTAATTATTGAATTCCATTTATTATGTCAAATTAAAACATGATAGGTTAGCGTTGAATTGAGGGTGAAGGTTAATTAGGAATGATGGAAGAAGGACCACAGTATCTACTGATAGAATATTTGTGTTATAAATGCGGGATTTCATAAAAACGTGTATCATTATTGATTCTGGAATTCATAGAGAATTTGATTTTTATGTCTCAATCAATGGGATATATTGAGAACCAGGATTAATATCAGGATACTAAGGGTAAGTTTGTTTCTAAAAGTTGTTTTTTTTATTTATATAGAGTTCATAGAGATGTTTTAATTTCCCATGTGAGTGTCATTTATGGGTGGGGTGACCCCACTGTAGAAAATTTTTTTATGTGGATCTTGAAACCCTGATAGGTGTCACCTGTTTCAAGGAGAGGGTTCTCATTGAGGTATCACACCCTGTCAACCATGGTACCATTGGTTAATGCTGCAAGACAAGATATAACTAGTGGTTGTCATGATGTGGTGGTTTTTTTGTTTTTTTATAAGGTATAAACTCTTTATAAATGGGAATAATGCCAAGGTAGATGAAATCATGTTATGGGAATAAATCATATACAGGTGTGTGAGGACACCTACTTTATTTACTCAATAGTTTTTTCGAAGTAGAAGTAATTTTTTTGGAAACTGATATTTTTTTTCTTGATGCTTTACATTTAGGTAGGGGTCATGTAGAGTCGTGTTAGGGTCATGCTATGAATGAAGAGGTTTTTCCATGATTTCTTGGGCCTTTTCTAGCCATGTGGAACTACTCTATGACCCAGATGGGTCTTATCATGTGGTGTAAAAATAGGGGTCATCCTTATGCCTTGTGTCTTCCATTTCATGACCCATATGCATTGTTTGATGATGGAGTTAGGTAGTGGTTTTTATCCCTCTACTAGGAAACAATCACACTATGTCCCAAATTTTTCACTCCATGACGGAGGGATGAATGGGTGTTCGACCATCTTCCTGAGGGAAGTCCCTCTATGACCTAGGAGTATCATGATATGGTTAGGCCAATGGGGAGTTATTTATATGGTGTAAACCAACCATTTTTTGGTAACACACTTCATATATAAATTCTATGAAAATATGATAGAGGTCTCTTTTTTATCAATATCCCCCTATCATTCATTCATTTGATCCCCTATACAGAGTGGTTATTTTGAAGTTATTTGTGGTATTTTCCATGTGTTTTCTTCCCCTTTTTCCTTTATTCCTCCTTCTATTCACTGGCCTTATATATTTTTTTTTTCTAGCCTAGTGTTTGGTGTTGGTACCACTAGATCCTGATGAAATTGGGAATAAATTTTAACAACCAAGACAATCAAGAATAAAATTAAATTTTTTTTAATTAAATGTCTTATGGATATAGAAAACACAGGCACACATTTTGTTTTATTATATCCAATTGTATTTAAATGACTATTAAGTATAATTCCCATTGATAATGTATTCATTGAACAGTGGTCACATGACTAGTTTAAATATAGGGTTTTAACAAATCTTTTTGGCATATAAAAATGATGTGATGACCTCAATAAGAAGAATTGTAATCTATAAAGCCCATTTATCAATGATTCTGAGGGAGATATAATTTTTGGGATTTTCCATAGACAAATCCCATGAAGATATACAACAAATTAAGAGTGAGAGAAATCGTTTATTAGAGAATTTCAAGATCATCGAGATCTCATCCCCAACCATGATCACCGAACGACCCATTGAATGCCCCACCATTACACACCTTACTCTTAGGGTGTATGCTGGTGTAATTAAGGGATATTTAAAAAGACATATAATTATGATTATGTGCATTATTTTTGTATAGAATAATGAATATACATTCATTCTATTATTGATACTTGGTAAATGATTTTTAAAGTAGAAATAGTATTTTTAGTTAATATTTAAATTCAATTTAAAAATTTATTTTGATGAAATAATTCATTTTTGAATTCAATAATATTATAATAAAATAATATTATTAAATTACTTTTGTTAAATATAAATGATCATATAATTTTTATGAAGTCAAATGTAATTTATATTAAGGATTGAAAAAGTTTTTTGTCAAAACCCATCAATTTTCAATAAATGTTGGTTTTTATTTTACAAAGTGAAAATTCCAAAATTTATAAAATTATTTTGAAAAACCAAATACTAATTTTGGAGTCCAGACATCGATATTATCCAATGGTGAATGTTTCATAATTTTCTAAGACATCCTTATTTTTGTGTAAAAATTAAATACCATCTAAATATATAATGTTTTTATGACATCATAATGACCCATTAGATATGTAATAAAATACTATAAAATGTATCATCAGAAAAATAAAAAAAATTCCATTAAAATAATATAATTTTTTGATTGTTTTATTTTTTTATAAAGCCTAAGTCAATCCTCTAAGACATATAAAATATTTTAAGATTTTAAATTCATTTCCTTGAAAGTGTTACTCACTTCCACATAATAAAGGGAAATATTTTAATATATTTGACCCTTATCCTTGTTAAATAATGTATGACACTCCCATTTTCCATAAAAAATAGAAAAACCATTAGATGGTTTCTGGTTTTGAATATTTTAGTGCTTAGTGTCCAAAACCAATATAATAAAGAATTCCCACGCCTTTCCTTTATAAACTCACCCAACCACTCATTTCTCTTTACTCATGATATTTTATGTTTGACCACCCTCTTTCCCCTACTCCCTATAGTCCTCTGATGGTGCCCCTAATCTCCCATGAATCATCTGTCAAGCCTTTGTGATCCCATATCCAAGTGAAGGATCATCACCTTTCTATCTTCCCTTAAATTCATGACACTTTTTTGAAATTAGTATTTTTCATTTAAAAGGGTTATTTTTTCATCCTTTTATAATCAATTCACTACTTTCCATTTTTTATATGAATTTGGGATCATTAATTCCCCCTTATTTGGAACCTTTCCTAAGCTGCAACTATGCCAAAATTTTGTAAGGGATCTCTCTCTCAATCCTTTTTTATCACCTCTATTATGTCATGACTTTAAATTTAAAATTTATTAATTTGAGATATGTTATTCCATAACTCCTTACTATCCATAAATTATTATATCCCCCTTCCTCTCTTATCAACCCATTTTACAAATTTCTATTGGACTTCGTTATGATGCAAAAATTACACCACGATTTCCTAGGGAAAAATCATCGCGTAGTGAATACCATACCCATTTCTATTGCTAGGGTATTCATCGTTATGATCATGTACTTATTTAATGGATAATTACATGTATTTATTCCATGTTCCATGATCATGGAATAAATTATGATGTTTGATGAATTCATATTGTATGATCTACGTGGTAGACTTATGTATGAAATGAAATGTTTATGAAGGGTGCACCCTGATAGCCCTCCAATACATTTTATAATGATTGTTATCATAATACAAAAATTTCAATAATGGTTTACTCAATATAATTCAATAAAATTAGGGTTTAATCATTCTAATTAATGTAGAATTAGGGTTTACTCATGCTAAACCATGGACAATGACCCTTGGCTCATGCTAATATAAGGTTGTATGATGTTGCCACACTTCTGTGTAATAAATATCATTATATATCATGACTTTATGTTCATATTTATTTTGCACTCCATTGATATGTCTATAGAGTAACATGTATTGTATTCCTCATGCTATTCCATATTTATTATCTTATTGGTCTTTATAGCTTACACTTTTCTTATGTATTCCCTAATTTACCTCATGCAATGATAAGTAAGAAGGAAGGTCATGTTCATGTAAAAGAAGTTTTCAATAAATATGTGTATTTAAAGTTTTATATTGTTATGTAATTTTTATATTACATAAAGACACTATGAATCTCGATCATTTGAGTTGTATTATGTAAAATTTCATGTAATAAATCATGTTTAAAAATGAATTAAAGAGCAGGGTTGTTATCAAAATTATGTGAAATTTTCTCAACTTGACTAGAGGATATCCCAAGGTGATGAATACATAATGTTACATTTAGATTTGTAGATACTATTATTCCCAATGTTTTTTTCAAAAATTTGAATCATATAATTAAACTAAATAATTAATGATGAATGGTAATAATTATTTATTTGGATGTTGTGTCTTGAGATAAGGGATCGGGTGTTGATAAGAGCATTTACACGGTATCATTAGGGTTGAACGATGTTGAGTGGAGCATAAAATGGATGATAATTCTAGGTTTGAGGTTTCTGATTCCTTTAATAAGATACCATATTCTTTTTTATACATTAGTGTGAATGAAATCAGGTTTTCAAGGGACTAATAAGGGATAGTGATCGAGGGAACCATGTGTAAAGTGATAGGATTACATTGATCCTCATTACGTAGGAGTAGGTGATTCCATGAACATTGGGTAAATTGGAACAACTCTATAACTATGTGGAAAAGGAGATAATTTTCTACTTGAATTAGAGAGATACCTCATGTATCTCTTAGGTTATGATATGGGGCGAGAATACTACTTTTTATGTTCCTAGATCTAATTGGAAATGAATAAGAGGATAGAGACTACCTATGGTTAGTGAGATATCCATAAATATTCCATACAATGGGAAACACCATATTAATGGAATAATGAATTATTGGAGTGCGCTATGGTTGATATGAGTCCGCTAAAAAATATTTGGTTTGATATTGAGTAATGTATACTAGAAGGTGGTTTCAAGATATCTTCCAAGGGAATTACATAAAGGGACATCAGTAAGGATCCTAGGAATTGATGGATGACTTTGCATTGGGGGACCAAGGCATTTACTGTGGGTCAGCTTTAGATAGTTCATAGTTAGTCGGGTAGGATATTGTCAAGTATTTTTTGAGGTTTTTTATTACCCTTGTAAGGTTTTGTTTTGATGGATTTTAGGGTCTGAGGGAACCCTGAGGGGTTTTGGATATGGTTTAGTGCAGGTGATCAGGGACATTGTGGGGTCTATGTGACTTAGTGGATTCCCTCATAGGTGATATGAGAATTATAAGATGGGTTGGTATGTTTTTCATGTGTGACTAAAATTTTCTTTATGAATGCATCTTTTTAGGATAGTTGGATGAGGAGTTGGTATTTGGGATGCAAGGATGGATCTCGAGAGACAATATCCCAATGGATAAGCTAGAATACTTTTCTTGTGAACTATGTTCCATATTTTAACATTGCATATACATGTTTCATGGATTCAAGTTGATTATATGTACATTGGGACTACCATAATAGAGAATTTTTATCCATGAGAAGTTTATGTACAACTTTCCCAATGATAAGTTGGTTTGGGATCTATTAAGTGCAGCCTATCCTAAGAAGAGTTGGTTTGTGTACATATAAGTATGACATTACCTACAAGGGAATGAGTTGTGAACTATTTAGTGTTCCTACTCTAATAATGGGATGAGAATTGGAAACTATTTCTTTATCCCACTATAGTAATTGGATGAGGTTTTTGTGCTTTTAGTTCTCTCACTCCAACAAGAGGATTATGGATGGGTGCTTCAAATACCCCCTTACCTGATGAGGGAATGGTTTCAGATCAATTTAGTGTTCCCTTCCTTAGGTATGGTTAGTTTGGGTGATATTTATCTTATCCATTAATGTGAAGGATTTGATTGTATAATATAAATGTGACCTACCCTGATTATTTGTGTATGGTTAAAGACTTGTGTCATAAGATAACTTGTTTTCAGCATAGACTTTAGTAGGTATGGACATGTTTCAAGGTGACCTTATTAGAACATGGAGACCAGATTCACATGATTTTCTATTAATTTTATTTATATATTTTCATCATCCATACACATAAATTATTGTATTTGAAAATGTTTCTTGGTTTTTAACTAGATCTTATTCAAATAAAGTTTTTAGAAAATCCACCTTCCTACAACTAGTAAAATCGTGAGTGAAGTGTTGAATCTATGAGTAATAATGGTATTTGTTTGTGTCCAAAATAAATAAATTAAATTAAAATAAACATTTAAAATGAGGTGGTGTTTGTGATTGTGTAAGGTGATGTGTAAAATAGTGGTGATACAAAAAAACAGTAGGGGAAAATGAGAAGGATACAATAATAAAGGTAGTTGATACCAATATTATTATTAGACTAATATGATATAGGTAATATATATTCTATATTATAATAAAATTATTTGTAATTATTTCATTTTAGAAATAAAATATTATGATCCACTGAGATCCCTCTTCATTGTACAACATAGTTCAGAGATATATCCTTTGATATGAACTCTCAATCATTACAGATGAGTAAATTTATTCTTTTATGGAAAATATAACATTTATACATTCTAATTTTTTGTACATTTTTGAACATTTAAGATTTTTCAATTTCACTTATGTCACTTCTCAGATCATTTATTAGTGTAAAAATTATTCTCATAATAAATGGAAGAAAGATCTATAAACCTAAACTGCATTGAGAAATTGTTTTCAATTGAGAGAAATATATTTAGAAAACTCAATTCAATACAATATGATTTCCATTATTATTTATCTAATCATGTTGGGAATAAAGAAATATTCAAAAAATGTTTTATATAATGCTAAATTGAGGAATAATAGGAAGTGATCGAAAGATTCTCTAGATTATTTTCATAATCCTATAACTCAAATCTTGTTACATTCCTCTTGGAGTTACTACATCTAGTGTATGATTATATTTTTTTTATACTCTAATGAATGAATTATAGTAAATTTATTATCAATAGTCTTCTTTTAAAATCATGTCTCCTTACAAATATGATATCACTACTCATAATCAGTTTCCCCACTGATTTACATTCCTGACTCACCTCATGGATACCTTTGTCGTGAATCCTATTCCACTAGTAATTCAAAAAAATACCCTCTAATCGATTTGATACACCCCATATGCATTACATTTCTTGTCATATCCAGGTGATGAAAATAATTCTATTCTTTATATAATTTCATATGCTTTTCCATGGATGCTTCATATTTTTCTCCGTACATTTAATGTGGTGGGTGGGTTGTCATTACTCATTGAAAGAATTCTCTATATCTATAATACATCATTTAGATAGTGAAAAAATTGAGCTTTGATATCCAACTCACAAATCCTTCCATTAATAAACTCAGTATTATTATGGTAAGACATAATAGATGAATTCTGTACCTATTTTCAAAATCCAGGTCCCATGTTGAATCCACATGATGATTGTATCACCCAAATCCTCAAACCATTTTCCTTAGTGGAATATCATCATGTAAATTCTGAACAAATACAAAAGAACCTAAATTATCAGCCTTAGGGAACCCAATTCATATAAACGTAATCTAATATACCATCAAGAAAAAGTACTCAGTATTTAAATCTTCATCCACATCATCTCATCTTCAATTGACCCCATCTATATCATATTCTTAAGTCATTGGGTTTTAATCCCAATATTCTCAGAAGAACACTCCATCAATCTGTTAGCTTAGTGTATTTCATGATTATTTGTCCGAAATGTGTTCATGGGATTCATTCTTAGCATCAACATCTCTTTCTAAGAGAATCTATTTCAACTGAGAAAATTCTCAAGAAGCTTAAATAGTGTAACCCACATTTATATTCTTGATATCATGGATTCCAATTATCACCCACATGGAAATAAGATAAAAAAAATTCTTCAATGAAGTTGTGTGAATTGGTAAAACATGGTGACACTTCTTCATCCACTTATCTTTTCTATAAATAATTGTGGATTCATCCTCTCCTCGGGATTCTTAAGTGTTCTCGGCTGACTAATTCTATTTCTGGTGTCGTGACATCTCTAGTTTAGAGGAGTCTTATCCCTCTTTAATTGAATAGGGGAACCTCCAATTTCAAATTAGCTTATATAATTCGGGTGGTTCATCTCCTTGGTTAATATAGTCATTAGTTGAATGAATTATAAAAAAATGTCACTTGTATCCTGGTATATTGAGAGGTGGATCTCACTATGGGTTAGAGTCAAGGTGGTTCATAGTAGGTTATGTTCATGGTTTATTAATCTTGCACGAATAAGTGGTAGCTATGAAATGGTGGATATGTGGGTGTAACTGGATATCCATGGTCACATAAGTGACTTCTGAGAGGGGGTTGCATTAGCTTTTGAGTTTTAGGCTTGTTAACTTAAATTCCTTAGGCATTATCACTTTACATTCATTCCCAGTGGCCACATAATCACTACCATGGTCAAGTTCACTTAAGCCACTATAATACTTTCTATAGTAATCTATCCCTTTTCCATGTAGTCAGATGGAATGATTTGATAAGTGGTTGAGGCCCTTAATCTGACCCATTGATGCATCCATGTAATCACTATACAGACCATGCCTAAATAAATCAATACAATCAATAATTTTGGATCAAGATAAAATTCATAAAAAATAATGAAATTAATGTAATATAAGAATAAATAAAAATAAATTCTTTATAAATAAATGAACAAAATACTAAATTAATTTAATATGAAAAAATTAAGTTAATATTTTAAAAATATTATTTTAAAAGGCATAAAATGAATTAAAAATTAAAAGACAAAAATTACATAATTTAAACAATCAATATTACTCAATAAAATATAAATTAACCAAATAACTAAAATAACTAATAAAACAAATATTTTAACATAAAAGAATGTGTTTTAATAATTTATTACAAAATTTATAATAATTGGAAATTAATGAACTAGAAACATTACTTGAACAATAAAAAAATAATTATAATGAATGATATTAGAAAATAATATAATTAATGTCCAAAAAAATTCCCCCATGCATTGTCAATTACACTCCAAAAAAATTTCATTGCATTTTATTTATTTAAAAGTACTCTTAAAAACATGTGTTTATCTTGCCTAAATTCTCATTCATTCCAGAGTTAATAAAAAATTAAAATACCTTCATTGCATGAAATAATCATGTCTCTTATGTGAATATTAATCACCAACTCATTTAAATTATAAATTGAGTTCTAGTTTAAGGAGTGAAATATATTATAAAGAAGTTTAATTAATACTTTAACAATAGAAAACTTCAATTATGAGTCTCCCATGGGTCCCATGAATAAAAAATCTATTCATCACTTCATTAATTCAACTACAAATGATTATTTTAAAATTAAATTTCCCCCTTTTTCATTTTGGTCTAATATTACCCTCATATTATTCAATTAAATTTTCACTATTAGGAATTTATTGACTTTCAAAAAAATACCTTACATGTATGTGGAAATATTTATGAAAAGGAACATATTCAATATATACATTGTGATTACTCACACACTCGATGCCTATAATATGATATATTCATCATGGGATCTCATTCTACTATTTTAATTTTGTTTCAGAGGACTTACATTATTACCATTTGAGTTTTCTCATGATGTGTTTATTTAATAATATTGAGTCCCCTTGGTTCATGAACAAACTATCTAGTTTTGTCAAGTTAAAATCATAATTTCTGATGGATATATCCTATATTAATTCCATTATCATTTCAAATATATATCATACCAAAATATATAATACATCATCACTAATAAATTATATAATTATATAAATTATAGAATCAGTGAAACCTGTCAATTTAGTAATCAATTATCACCATGTAATGACACAATTAATTTTTAATTCCTAAAAAATTGATTCCATTTGTCAAGAAATGTTGAAATTAGGCTCAATTGGGAAGAATTTTGAAAAAAAATAGAGTTTTTTGTGGGTTAATAGTGAATTAAATATCATCTTAATTAATGCCACCTCGCACAAAAAATATTGCATTTCCCCCAGTTCATAGTTTCAAAGCAGGAGACAAAATTAAATAATTTTGTTCAAAAAGTATTTAATAACCAATCACGTACAGTTTATTTATAATGGGTCACAAGAAAGTTTCAAATAAATTTGTGACACAACACTCACCAAAAAAATCTTTCAAAAAGGATCCCTGCTAAAAACATCTTAGTAGATTACGCATATACAAATAAATTCCCAAATATTCCATGAGAACAATGATGTAAGAGAATGACTTTCAGATGGGAAAATTTTTAGCAGTAACTTGCACTAAAAATAGGTAATATAAACAATGAAAGTGACCTAAAAGGCTTTAGAATACATTTAAGAATATATGGAAAAATTATAGTAATACATTTGAATTAATGAACTTGTTAAAAATAGAAGAATAATTAAAATAGAATAATAAAGAAATTAAAAAAATTGCACCCCATATATATATATGTGTGTTTTACTCATTGTCTTAAACAAATATGTAACCTTACATTAACCTAATAAAATAGTTCCCTAGGTGCATGTTCATGTTCTTACCAAAGGAATATATCCCAATGTGTTTCTAAAATTTAAAAATTACCAGATTTAGAGTTTAGGAAGGTTTATTCTAATTTTTCTCAGACTATAAAATACTTCTGACCTTGATGTTCAAAATAAATCTTCCACTGGTAAATAGTTCCAACAGCCAGTCGTGTCTACTTCTCATGGGTAGATGACCATCTGCATAACCCCTTCTCAGGTTCACCAACTTCACCTCATGGTTAGTTAAAACCAACACATTAAAAAACATTATTAATAATATCAAAAAAAAACTCCTAAAATTATGGTTCAATAATAATGGAAGGAAAACAACCTATTGAGAATTATTTATTTAAAAAAATTAAGAAGGAAAACAAGTAATTTATGGGTTTCTGCCCATGTAGTGTTGACTTTACATTCCTCGTATAAACATACGCATATAAAATTTTAATCCATGATCATTAAATGGGTTTATATTATTGATGTTTTTTACTAAAATATTGTCTAAAAATCATCAATAGGACCAATTATAATGTTTGTAACTTAAAAAAAAGAAAATTTCGACAAAAATACTCAAAAAAAAGTAGTTGGCGAAATGTTATATAGCTCAACATGACTACTCATAAACTCTTTCATAGATCTAAAAATGATAAAACATACATAGAAAACTCAAATACCTGATCAAAAAAAATCTCACATTGCCACTGACACTCATAGGGTTGAAAAAACACAAAAAAAAACAAGTTAGACTAGTATCAAAGTTTTTATAATTTTTAAAAAGAAATCCTAAAATAATTTATAAATTGAGGTTAACAAAATAATTCTATTTTAAAGAGTTGAATTTAACATTGAAGAAATATTTTCCAAAGTCCAAATTAGACTCAAATGATGTGAAATTTTCAAATTCCAGTTGTAATTCATCGCCAATGAAATATAACATATAAGAAAAAATGTTCGCAAAGAAGTACACTTGTTTATATTAATCAAAATCTTATTATTCAGTAAACATTAAAACAGAAAACATCTTAGCATAATATATTTACTAACACTAAATCATTGAAGAGAACAAAAAAAATAGGCTCAAAATAATCAATTCCTGTTAAAAGGCCTATTGAAACATTTTTAAATCACTCAACTTGTAATTAATAGGTGGTAGTTTCCATTTTAGAAAAATAATAAGGGTATGATATTTGATAAATCCTTGATAAAATCTTTCAGAAAGAGATCATGGTTATTTATTGTTAGCATCGTAGCCCTCAGAAATGATCCTCAAAATAATATTCTCAATATTCCATATTCTCTTTAATTCATGTGTATATTTAGTTTCAACAAAATAAGAATTAAAATTATTATTAGTATATTCATTTCCTAATTCATCAGAAGGATTTCTATGTTCCCTCTTAAAATCAGCTATAAATACCTCCTCAATAAAATCTAACAATTTACAACTCACTAAAAGTTGAGAATCCTTAAAAACATTTAACTAATATTGATCCCCATTATCATAATGAGTTATATTACCTTTTAAAAAATTAATGATTTCCCTATATGTGGCTAAAAAATGTCTCCTTGGAATGACTGTAACATTTTTTCACACTCCATTTTAATGATAAAAATATATATGGTAAGAGTTATCATTTAGATAGTAACTAATAGATAAAACACACTTCTATAATGATAAAAAGTGATCTATCATACATTTATTGTGAAATAGAATTTGGATTCATCCCCCAAAGACTCTTCATTTGAAATTAAAATTAATGCATAACTATGATTCCAGATCTAAGTTAAAAAGATATTTTATTCCATCAATTTAATCTATTATTTTATTTTTAAAATGGAATTCATGGTCTTCCAATTTTCCAGGTTACTATTTATTAATTATTTCATAGTAATTCACAATGAGATAAATTGTAGTAAAATCTACCCAATACCTCTTTTTTTCCCCGAACCATTTAAGAAACTTTATGTAGAATAGAATCTTGATTAAGACCCCCATAAATGGTATGTTAATGTTATAGGTCCTAAAAACATGATGAAGCTTCAAATAATAAATATCATCACCCTTTTTTCCTCTTGGGAGATAATAGATAATGTTGGGATAACTCTTCAAAATGGGTGGATTATTCTCTTCTTTATAAAACATTAATTTCTTCTTTCTATCATTGACTATTTCTCACTTCATCTTCCTTTCTTCCATGTCTTTTAAAGTTGATGATTCACAATTATATTCACATTGGACCTTTATTTATAAATTTCTATATTTATAATTCTCTATATTTTTTTCTAAAAATAATCATGTTCATCGGTTTGTATTTCACTTGGTTGTTCCTTTACTTTTTCGTGAGTTTGGCGGCCTAGTCCAGTATTTATAGACATGAAATCTTCTCTTGGTTTTTGTTTTGTTGGGATGTGAAGCATTCCCTTATCTCTACCGAATAGACCTCTAGAAAATTATCAAATTTTGGTTTTAAAACAATGGATCCTATAATATTTATCTTTCTTTAGTGAACTGATATCACCCAACACTATTGAAACTTATACTTAATTTCTCCATAATAGATTGATGAATCATCCCCATGTAGATTTTGGGATTATTTCATTGGTTGGGTTTAGTAATTTGATCAATAAACTAATTTATCAATCATAAATCCCTCCATTACATGTGGGGATGATTTTTATATACTTCATTGTATTGGTTTCATAAATGGTTGTTGATAGATTAGTTTTTATCCCAATAATCTATAAAATGGTAACTCTCCTCATTATGAATGGGAATATCATAATTCAGAAAATAGTTTTTACTGTGAATGTACATCTCACAATGAATTAAATTTTCTCTCAGAATTATATCATCAACAACATTAGCTTTGGTGTTTGTTTTAGGTCTATGGATTATGCTATTCTTATGTATTTATGTTGATACTTTTTAGAATTTTAATCAAAAATATATTTTACCTCATTAGTAGTTAAATAAAAAAAATTACACTGTAATACTAATTGAGGATATTTTGATTTTATGGTTTAATAGAAATGTAAAAGGTACCCATCAAGATATGGGGATCTAATTGGTGGTTGCAATATTTTATTAGTAAGCCTCTAAAACTATCACAAGTATCATTAACTATATTTATAACATCATAGAAAATAAGTTTTTTTGGGTTTTTCCTAAATTGTGGAATATCTGGGAAATAATTTATAGAAAAATCATTTGAATAATTCATACTAGGTATTGAATGTTTTATCATAAAGGGTTTAAAATCATGATCGATCCCTTCCCTTTAAAGAAAATTTAAGAACTCTCAACCTCAAATATTTCTTGCTCAGAACATATAGAGGTAATTGTTATATAGAATAATAAATGTATGTGATAAAATCAATAGAATATACTATAATTCATTCATTGAAAGAAGTTATCATGGATAGGTTGGGATTATTAATCTCATTTTTCCTAGGCCTTGGAGGCACCCTAGTGTAAGAATATTGATTAAAACTACATATAGTTGATAATTTCTATTTCTATGTTTCTTGGGGGGGAGAAAATAATGGTTATGGTACATTTATGTTTTTTATTTTCATCTCTTTATAAATCTAATTTGTGAATATTTACAATTTCAATTTTATTTTCATTAATGAAAAATAATTTTTACTAGTTTTAGATATTTGTGTATCATGATTTCACATAGACACTCTTGTGTGCATATAATATTATTAGAAATAATCAAATAGATGTATATAGTAATATTTTTTCATTTCATTAAAACAAATAATAGAATTTTTTTTTGAGAAATATTATTTTATATTATATTATTTTTTAAAAACATCTGTTTTCGGACACATGTTCCTCTCACTAAAATGATGCTAAAATTTGATGATGATGCTTAATCCTTAACATGATTTGTGTCAAATAAATTTTTAAATACTTGTTACATATTACAACAAGAATAATGTGTAGTTTAGTGTTTAATTAATGAGGAAGGCTAGTGTAAGTGTGTATCGAAAATAAATAAAAAACTTAGGAAAAATAACTAGTGACAACATAGTGGTGATTGTGATTTGGGGAAGTGGTGTGAAACGTAGTGGTGAAAAAATGGCAATGGGGTGCCAAAAAATCAAGAGACAAGAAAAAAACACAGTTTATGAAAATAGGGTTATCATACTACCCTATCTTGAGTAACATATATTCAATGATTAAATCAAGATTATTGAAATTATGTTATTTCTTAAATAAATTATGCTGATCAATTGATCTGTGACTTCGTTCTAAAACACATATTAGAGATATTTCATTCACTATGATCTCTCTTCCATTTCTCAAGAGTAAATGTATTCAACTATGGATAATATAATATTTAAATTATCCACCATTCAGTAATTTGGTAAACATTAAATATATATTAAATTCACTAATTCCACATATTTTATTTTTAATCCTTAAAAAATGATACACATAATATATGGAATAAAAATGAAATTAAATTTCACTAAACAAATACTTTATAATGGGAGAAAGATATTTAAAAATATCAATTCATTATAATTGGATTTAGATTATTTTATTTAGAAACTCACATTCAGAACAAAAATAGAAAATATATTCATTAAAATCAATTCAAGATGGTTATAGAGATGAATAAGAGAATTAGGTCAGAATATTCTCTTTAATATTGTTTACTTTGTATTTCTATAAGTTTTTTGCCTTCATCTACAAGTCTCTAGTTACAGTCTCTGATTCTCTATTATGTGTTCTTTAGTGATTATGGATTACAGATGAAGAGTGTATATCCTTCTATTTAGAATCATATTGTGCACTAAATATGACATCAAAACTAAAAATATATTCCATTTTCATTTTGGTTCTTGATCTCCATATGGAATACCATGATAGTAAACTAAATTCTCATATTAACACAAGTGATGATCCTCCACTAGATTTTATACCCCCATTTTTGTTATGTTTCTTTTCATATCCATGTAAAAAAATATTTCCCCACTTTAAGAAGTTCTAGATACATCACCAGGGATGCTTTGTATCCATCTATATTGATTTCTCGTGATTGGGAGGGTATTAAATTCTCATTAATAATATTATCTCCAACTTCACATCATCTTTTGGTTAGTATAAAAAACTAGGTTAAATTTACAAACTCAAAGAGACTTATATTAATCAATTCCATATTCTCTTGGTAAAATAACATTATTGAAGTTTCATCCTATAGTCAAAACAAAAATCATGGTTTTATTATTGCATCAACTAGATGCAACAACCATTTTCTATAGTGTTATATCATCTTGCTCCTAGTGTGGACCCATAAACAAATCTGAATTAATAGTACTCAAGAACTCAGAATCTTATCAACTCTATCAAATAGACCTATAAAAAAATAGACAAGTGATGAACTATTAATCTATATATTATCGTATTTTGTTAATCTCTAATTGATCATCGTCATCAAACATTGGGTTTGCATCCAAATATTCTCAAAAAAATTCTACTTCAATTGGGGTGGTCTGTCTACATCATGATTCTTCATCAAATAATAGTTAAATTCATCAATGTTAAATATCATTATCTCATCTAGAAATAATCCATTTAAACTGATAGTGCAACTCGAGAAGATTCAACAGTTTCACCTTCATCGATCTGAACTGAATCTTGGGTTCTAGTTATATCTCTCATGAAAACAGTTGGTTTTGCTTATTTAATGCATTGGAATGGTTCGGTTGAACATGAAGAATCTTATTCATCCATACATCTTCTTAGGTAAGTGGTGTAGATTAATTTTCTCCTCAGATATCACAATTGAGCTCAGTCATCTTCGTCCATTTTTTGTGTAGTCATATAACTAGTTTGGAGGAGGCTTAGTATTCTTCAATCAGATATGGGCACCTTTGATTTCCAGTGAGCCCATATTCTTCACTTAGATTACCTCTATTGGTTTTCTTGTAGTCAATTTAACAAATTAGAAATTGTGGTAACATGAATCATGAAATCATGAGAAGGGGAGATCATGGTAGGTTTTAGACATGGTGGCTCATGATAGGTTGTATCTGCGATAGGTTAAGCTGACATGAATATGTAGTATCTTATAAATGGTGGAGATTCAGGTGTGGTAGGTTATCCATGGTCACTTAAGTGATCATAGATATGGGTTTGTGGAAAATTTATATTTTCAGGCATGATAACTTTAATTCCACAGGCATGGTCACATTAATCTCATGCCTTGTGACCACATTGTCATTTCCATGATCATGGTAACTTCAGTGGCCATGATTATTTCTATACACTACAGGAAAATTGAATATTTACAATGGGTGATTTGCGGTGGGATCCCGTCGCAAAAGGTCTTTTGCGACGGGGCTCCATCATAAATCTCTCGTTGCCGAAAACGGCTTCGCAAATAGGTGTTTTTGCGGCGGTCTTGTCGCAAAAAGAATATTTGCGATGGTATTTTTCCCCCGTCGCAAATGAGTTTTCGTTTATATATAAAAAAGGTATTTTCGACGGGTCGTCGCAGATATATTAGTTGCGATGAGTCAGAAACCCGTCGCAAATGCGAAATTTTAAAAATACTTACGGCGAAGGTATTTTCAACGGACCGTCACAGAAATGTTTTCCCGACGGGTATTCGTCTCATCGCAAATGTTACAGTAAAAAAATATTTACGACGGGAAATCCCGTCATAAATGTTCCCATCACAAATATTAAAAAAATAAAAATAATAAAATAATTAATACAAATCGTATAATATTATATAAAAATAATAATATTATTATTAATAATATAAAAAATATATAAAATATAATTATGAAATATTAATATAAAATAATAATAATATGAATATAAATAATATAATATAATATAATAATACTAATATTAATAATATAAAAAATTAATATAATATTATTATTATTAAACTATGTATATAAAAATAATATTAATATTAATAATATAAATAAATTATATTATTATAATATTAATAATAAAAAATATATATAATATAATTATGAAATATTAATATCAAAAAATAATAATAATATAAATATAAATAATATTATATTATATATTATGAAATATTAATATCAAAAAATAATAATAATAGTACTTATATTATTAATATAAAAAATTAATATAATATTATTATTATTAAAATAAACATACATATTTATGAAAAAATATTATTAATATTATTAATATTAATAAAATTATAAAATTATAAACTTCTCAATATTAACAATAAATATAAAATATTAAAAGTAATATTACTAAAATAAGCAGACATTAAAAATAATACTAATAAGTAATAAAATATTTAAAAAAATAAAAATAAATTAAATCACGTAATATTCGTACCAATATGAAAGAGGAATTGTAAATAGTTAATATGACAATACACTACGAACTCAAATGTTTATTACATCTAAACAAATCACTGGGGGTAAATAATCTGGAGGACCTGGAGGAGGTGGTGGAGGAAACTCCATCCCTAAACTATGAGTCAGACGACGCATATACTCCATATACTCCTGATGATGCTCCTCATATTGACGTCTCTCCTCATCCTGATGCTGACGCATCTGCTCCTGCCATCGACGCATCTCCTCATCGTGTTGCTGACGCATCTGCTCCTGCCCCTGACGCAAATCCTCAATAAGCTGACTCTGAGCATGCAGCTGCTCTTGATACTGTGAGGCAGAAGATGATGTCTCTCCACGAGCTCCTCTCAAGCTGGACGCCGACATCGCAGCAGTACCATAATAAGCTGTAGGAGTCAAATGAGAGCCGATACCAACTACTCGGCCCTTTTTGAAGCCATACTGGGTCGCCTGCATCCATGTCGTCTCATCAAAATGGTGGGCACTATTCTGATCAGCCGTATCACCTTGACTCTCAGCCTGTGTCTGAGAGGTCGCGGCCTCATATGACTCCTTAAGTTTCAATTAGAAATTAAAATAATGAAAAGATTATAGGAATTTAATTTTCAAACTGAAAAGAAAATAATACTGACCACAATCTGACGCTGGCGGTCACCTCTAATCTCTCCAGTAGTCAGGTCAGTGCACATCCTCCGATAAACGCCGTACGCAGAAATATCGGGTTGCTCGGCTTCCTATATGAATATAAAATAAACTGTTTATATTTAAAGTTGTATAAAATATTAAAAAAAATACTTACCAGACGCTCTCTATGCGCACTGAATGTACGACTATCGGCTCGATGCGTCACCTCTTGTATCCCCCGATTCTGTCGAACCAATGCAGATCTCCTCTAAAACCCACCACTTAACCAGTGTGTACATAATCCATCCCAAACATGAGATGAAATGTACTCTGGTTGGTGGGCTCTATAAGACTCATCAAATTCTGTCACTCTGGCTTTCTTCACAGCCGTCTTTCTCAAATTATTCAAAAACTGATGGAAACGGTCACGCATAGACACCACCCATGCCGCGTGGATAGTGGCACGCATTCTCTCGTCGATGGGATACCATAAACCCTAATATAAAGTTATTAATGAATTAAATTTAAAAATAAATAATATTTAATTACGTACCAGCCAATGATCAAACATGGCGGCCTGCACATCAGCGGGAATCTGATCCCATGTGAGCCAGGGCTGAGAAAAATAATTTCGCAAAATAGCGCTCCCCTGTCCAATAGCTATATGTGTAAAACTGTGGAAAAAGAACAAATAATCAAACAATTAGAATATTAATAAATTATAATGAAAGATAACTAAAATACACAGGTTACCATACCACCGCGTGTGCGCATCAAATCCAAGAGGTGGACGTCGCTCCGGGATAGGATCTGGAATCATTAGTCTGGAAAGACCACGCCCCCTCTAAGTGCTCCCTGTAGTGCCAATAGCCTGAGGGTCAGATGACTCAAAAACATCATCATCCATAGGTAGATCAGCCTCCAGCAACTGATGATATGTTTCCGAGTCCATCTAAAACATGAAATGATTGTTATTAGCAAACAGTTGAAAATAACTATTATGTATAGATATATATTTTTTATCATTTAACCATCATTTTACTGTGTCAATGTTCATCTTCATCATAATATTCATAGTTTTCAATGTCAATGTCTCCATCTTCCTCATCAACATCATCAATTTCCATATTAGTTTCACTTTCATCATCTCTTTTCATTTCAAATTTAGTTGTAACATCATTGACAACATAGTCACCATCGACCCTTAACTGTGGGGTTTCATCCTTGATATTCATGTCTCTTTGTGAAAAAGATGTGTTTTGAGGAGTGTCCTAAAAATTTTCATTTCCTTTCACTTCAGTGGAACCACATTCAGTTTGAGTAAACTGGTTTTCTCAAGATTTAACTTTTATTATACTCCACCAATCATCCAACTCTTTTGTAGTAGCACAGTATTTTGCATAATAAATTTGATGTGCCTGATGAGCCAATAAAAATGGTTCATTTACTACAAGAAGACTTTTATGTTTAATATCAACAATTCCATGAGTCAGATGAATACACAAGCCTCTCTCAGTATCCAGCCATCGACTTTTAAACATTGTTACATAATTCTATCAAAAATAACACAGTTTAATAATTTCTTCAAGCATGCCATAAAATTCAACTTCAATATCTCTATGATGTGATCCCTTCAAACAAACACCACTATTCATTGTTTTCTTTTATTCCCCATATGCACGTGTATGAAAGCGATAACCATTCACCACAAATGTATTATAAGATTTAACCATTTTGGATGGTGGGATACTCAATATACTCAATCGAATATCAATATTATCAGCATGTACAGATACCTGAAAATTTGTAAAACATTTATCACTATTACAAGTAATAAATTTATTTTATATGTAAAACCAAAAAAGAATGTATGTTACTAGTTTTTGAAACTATTAGGCAAAAAAAATTTGCCGACATTCTTCTAAGCCAGCTACTGTAATTTGTGGAAATTGTTTCTTGATATGATCATCATATAACCTACAAATACAATATGATTAATTTAATGTAACAGAATCTATAGAATAAGGGATAAGTTCACTCATTGTAAAATTGGTGACATTTCTTCACAGTTGAGTAGAATATATGTATGATCTCTATGATGTTCATCATCTGAAATCCATTTATCATGAACTCCACAAAAGCCAAGTTTGGGCTGATTGACAACTGATAATTGATTGTTCATATCATCATCAACATTCCCCTCATTCCGGACCTTGCGGTTAAATTTTGAGGGATATTCAGATTCAAAATAATGAAAGCAGAATAAAGCAATTTCTTCTTGCAAATAATATTCAGCAATTGAGCCTTCAACTGATGCTTTGTTATTGACTTTTTTCTTCAATTTCTGCATGCATCTCTCAAATGGGTACATCCATCGAAACTGAACCGGAACTACACATTTTTCTTCATGTGGAAAATGTAATATCAAATGTTCCATTGAATCAAAGAAAGCTGGTGGAAAGATTTTTTCCAGTTTGCATATAATTACAACAACAGCTTCTTCCATTTTTCTTAGTGTACTGTAGTTTGTTGTCGCCACACACATGTCTCGGAAAAAATATGATATATCGGTTATCGAATCCCAAATATTATAATTCAACAAACCACTTAATCCAATTGGCATAAGTATTTCCATTATAACATGATAGTCATGACTTTTTAATCCAGTAATATGACCATTTTTAACACATCTGCCCAAGTTGGAAGCATATCCATCTGGAAGTCTCAAATCTGCAATCCACTGACAAAATAATAAGAGAATCTCTTTGGTCAGTGTATAAGATACTTTTGGATTCATTAATCTCTGTGATCTGACATTTTCAAACAATTCAAGTTCTGGTCGCCTGCAAATTTGGGCAAGATCTAATCGTGCCTTTACATTATCTTTGGTTTTACCCGGTGTATCCAAAACTGTATGAAATAAATTATCAAAAAAGTTATTCTCAATATGAATGGCATCCAACATGTGTTGGAGCAACAAATCAGACCAATATGGCAGATTCCAAAAAATTCTCTGTTTTGTCCAATTTTGTTCTTTCCCAAAACCATGAATTTTCTGTTGGTTTATTGTCGGTCTAAAAGTGATAGAAGGTAATGAAAATACAACTGATTGTAACTCTGTACCTGAGATCATTTTTGGAGGTTCATCTCTTTCAATTCTTCCTTTTTTTAAATGAGATTTATTCCTCCAAAAAGGATGATCGATTGAAAGAAATCTGCGATGATAGTAAAAATAGAAAGGTTTTTTTCCATTCACGAGCATAAATGCTTTGTTGTCTCCCATACAGTAAGGACATGATTTTAGACCATGTATACTCCAGCCAGATAACATACCATATGTCGGGAAGTCACTAATTGTCCACATCAAAGCATCTTTCATTACAAAATTCTGTTTCGCAGCAGCATCATATGTACCAATACCATGACTCCACAATAAATTTAACTCATCAATCAATGGTTTCAAATAAACATCAATATTATTTTTCGGATTTCCTGGGATTAATAATGTCAAAAAGATATAAATCTCTTTCATCAACATCCATGGAGGCAAATTTTACAGAGTTATAAAGACAGGCCAACCGGAATACTAACTACCAAAAGATCCAAATGGACAAAAACCGTCAGTAGAAAGACCCAATCGCATGTTCTGGGATTCTAAATCAAAAGACGAATGCACTTGATCAAAATGTTTCCATGAATCACTATCAGAAGGATGAATCAAGCTTTTACCATTTGAAATATTGGTTTTGTGCCATGACATCATTGTTGCTGTGTTCTGAGACATAAATAAACCTTGCAACCTGGGTATAAGCGGGAAATATCTCAACTATTTTACAGGAATCAATCCAGACTTCCCTGATTGAGTTTCTTTATACCTCGATTTTCCACATGTGGGAAAACTATCCAACGACTCATTTTTACCAGAATATAAGATGCAATCATTTAAAGATGCATGGATCTTCTGATAACTAAGGCCCAGATTACGAACGAGTCTCTTGCTCTCATAATAATTAGCAGGCAGCACATTTCCTTCAGGTAACAGTGCTTTAACCAAAGAAAATATCTGATCAAAACAGTTATTTGGCATTCCATTATCTAATTTAATAGCCATAAATTTTGCAACTACTTCTAATTTGCTTATCTTGAAACCAGGATATAGTGCATCCTCAGCAGACCTGAACAACTCAGCAAATTCAGATGGTGCCAACTCGGGAGGTAAATCAACATCATCCTCGATTTATGTTTTTTGAACAGATGACCCTACAACATCATGTACTAAATTTTGAAACCGTGATGGATCCAAAATCAAATTATTAGTATCTTCTCTGGAACTATGTTCACCGTGTTGATACCAAAAATATAATCTGATTGAAAACCATAACGCAAGAGATGTTTCCCAACGATGTCAAATGTCTCAAACGTTCTCAGAGCACATTTTTTACAAGGACACTTAATTTTCCCTTCTGAAACAAATTTCGGGTTTGATGATGCAAATGATAAGAAAGCTTCAACACCATCAACATATACAGGATTTAAACTAGAACCGTTTGGATTTCTGCACCGATTTATCCAAGCACAATCATCTAATAATGATTGATGTTAATTTCCTTGTTCCATATTCATATATATGTTTCTACAAAATTTAAAACCATTACTGTTTTTAAATAATTTGATATAAGAAAAACAATATCCTAAAAAAAGAAGATACATAATTACAGTTATTTATTAGTAATTACCAATAATTATAGGCGACACAGTTAGTTTGTAATCATCCCTACTAATTATTATTAATTTAGAAATACTTAGCAATACTTGGCAAAATGAAATATGCTTGAATAATGAAATAAAATTTTGTAATCATCATTGTGGAGATTATATTACTAATTATTCTGATTTTTCCAATGGCTCATCTCTTTTTAACTTTCTCCCGACTGAAATCAGTATGAAAAACTTTCTCTGACATACGTTAGAGCACATTTTTCATACTGATTTCAGTGGGAGAAAGTAGCAAAGATATGACACGTTGAAAAAAAGGTAGCCTCCAATCCTTTGGAAATTGTTCCAATTTATAACCATATACTTGAATTTATTTGATTTTTGATTAATTATTACTAATTATTACTAATTATTACAAATCTCAATATTTCCAACAGTTTTTTCTCTATTCTTAACATGTTCAAATCTTAAAAAGTCATCAATTTTCAGGTCATGCCCAATAAAAACTTTGCGTCAACCTTGTCCAATTTAAACTCTATAATTGTCCTTACATGGTTAATCATCTCGCAAGTAGTGTTGCAATAGGACGACACAAGTAATGAGAAAGACATGACTTGGGTTGTCCTATTGAAATGCTACTTGTGAGGTGATCAACCAAGCGAGAACAATTATAGAGTTTACATTGGATACGGTTGACGCAAACTTTTTATTGGGCATGACCTGAAAATTGGTGACCCTTTAAGATTTGAACTGTTAAGAATAAAGAAAAACTTGTTGAAAATATTGATAATTGTAATATTTTATAAATTTTTTATAATTTTAATAATATTAATATTTTTTTATAAATATTAAACATATAATAATAAAATAATTATATTATTAGTATTATTTAATTATTAATATTAGAGTAATATAATATTTTATATTATGTTACTATTTATGTTATTATTTATGTTACTAATTATATTACTAATTATGTTACTAATTAGAAATGCAAAGATATGCATATAGGTCGGGTGGTTAATTAATCATTGAATAGAAAAACAAACGTAATTGACCACTCATCTACCTCAATTTTCTTTTCATTTGTGTGTTGAGTTTGAGAAGAAACTTCTACCTCCACATGTAATATGTGCTTTTACTGTCAAAATTATAAACCTCCTCACCTCTATATTGGTGAGGAGGTTGATAATTTTGACAGTAAAAGCAGATATTACATGTGGAGGCATAAGTTTCCTGTCAAGCCTTAACACACAAATGAAAAGAAAATTGAGGTAGATGAGCGGTCAATCACGCTTGCTAATTTTTATAATTGTTTATTATATAATTGTTTCCTAATTATATAATTGTTTCCTAATTATATAATTGTTTCCTAATTATATAATTGTTTCCTAATTATAATAATTGTTTCCTAATTATAATAATTGTTTCCTAATTATAATAATTGTTTCCTAATTATAATAATTGTTTCCTAATTATAATAATTGTTTCTTAATTATAATAATTGTTTCTTAATTATTATAATAGGTTCCTAATTATTATAATTGTATCCTAATTATTATAATTGTTTCCTAATTATTATAATTGTTTCCTAATTATTATAATTTTTTCCTAATTATTATAATTGTTTCCTAATTATTATAATTGTTTCCTAATTATTATAATTGTTTCCTAATTATTATAATTGTTTCTTAATAATTATAATTGTTTCCTAATTATTATAATTGTTTCCTAATTATTATAATTGTTTCCTAATTATTATAATTGTTTCCTAATTAAATCTAATTGTTTCCTAATTAAATCTAATTGTTTCCTAATTAAATGTAATTGTTTCTTAATTGTTATAATTGTTTCCATATTATTATAATTGTTTCCTAATTAAATCAAATTATTTCCTAATTAAATCTAATTGTTTCCTAATTATTATAATTTTTTCCTAATTATTATAATTGTTTCCTAATTATTATAATTGTTTCCTAATTAAATATAATTGCTTCATAATTAAATCTAATTGTTTCCTAATTAAATCTAATTTTTTCCTAATTAAATCTAATTGTTTCCTAATTATTATAATTTTTCCTAATTATTATAATTGTTTCCTAATTAAATATAATTATTTCCTAATTAAATCAAATTGTTTCCTAATTAAATATAATTGTTTCCTAATTAAATCTAATTTCTTCCTAATTAAATCTAATTGTTTCCTAATTATTTTAATTGTTTCCTAATTATTTCTAATCATTTAAATCTAATTATTTCCTAATTGTTTGATAATTATTTTAATTAAATCTAATTAAATCTAATTATTTCTTAATTATTTGATAATTATATATTTATTTCTAATTATTACCAAAATATCCCCCGAGAGTGTCGAACCAAGAGTGCAGCAAGGCCCGTTGTTGTGTACCAGGTTACCCCGAGTTAAGCTCGAAACACTTTGTCAGAGTTTTCACTCCTAGGTACATCTATGCCAGAGCCGCCTCTACTTTTTCGTATCCAGACAAGGATTATTTGGTACAACCACATAATCTAATTATACTATATAGCTAAACATTCTATTAAAAAAATAAAATTAACAACTAAAAATAAAATTAACAATTAAAAATAATTTAACAATTAAAAAAATTAAAAAATATATATTTAAATACCTTTGATATTTTGAAGTAATATGTTCCTTCTAACTCCTTCCTTCCTCTTCTCGAAAGAAAAAATTAAAACAAAAAAAATTCTATTCAGAATTGAAAATTAAAGAGAGAGAAGAATAGAGATTTGAATGTTATGAAAAAAAATAGGTGGGGTGTATATATAGGTTAGATTAGTTGTGAAGGTCGTATTTGCGACGGTATCTCGTCGCAAATACCTTCGCCCGCATTAAATACGGGCGGTGGGTAAAAAGGATTTTGCGACGGGCCCATCGCAAATAGTCATCATTAGCGACGGGTGGATATCCCCGTCGCAAATTTCTATTTACCACCGCCGGTATTGGTGACGGGGCCCGTCGCAATTACCTTCACCCGCATTAATTACGGGCGGCGGGTAAAAGGGTTTTTGCGACGGGCGGATATCCCCATCGCAAATTCCTATTTATCGCCGCCAGTATTTGCGACGGGTCCTATCGCAAATACCGCCCGGTGAATACTTTTTTGCGACGGGACAATTTAACCGTCGCAAATAGTATTTACCACCGCCGGGTAGTTGCGACGGGTTGAAGGCAACCGTCACAAATAGGCTTTACAGTGGCCGATATTTGCGACGGGACCCGTCACAAATAACACCTGGTGAATAATTTTTTGTGATGGGGCAATTGTCCCATCGTAAATACTATTTACCACCCCCGGGTACTTGTGACAGGTAGCCTTTTACCCGTCGCAAATAGGCTTCCCGTGTTTTGGCACGCAAACCGCGCCATTACAATTGCGACGGGTCCTGTATTTCCATCACAAATAACTGACCATTTTCAATGGGAATATATTCCCGTCGCAAATATGCTTTTCATCGGAGTTTTTGCGACGGGAATAAAACCTGTCGCAAATACCCCGTTGCAATAAGCGTTTTTTCCCATAGTGATATTATGTGTAAGAACCTAGACCTTATTTTTTGGTATGTTTTTCCTTTCTGGTCGTTTTTGGAGAAAAGAGGAACTTCTGGAAATTTTCTAAGTACACACCGTGTACTTTATGAGTACACACCATGTACTCAGATACTGTATCTAGTTGTATGCTGGTCGTGTAGTAGCCGCATACATGGTCGTGTGGGAGTGACTGGAGGCCTCTTAAATCGGAGTACGGAAAAGGCGAGTACAAGTCGTGTACTCTAAAAGTACACACCGTGTACTTTCTTTTTTTCATTAAACGCAATGGGGTCATGTCTGACAGATAGGCACCACTTCATTTAGGTTTCGTTCATCCGAGACCACCAAGCATCTATGTATCTTTGATGAGCCCTTTATCCCCCGTTCTTCCTCCGATTTGAGCACCGTTGATTGCATTGGAATCGCATTGGTGAGTTCTCTCTTCTGATTGAGCCTTGGTTTCCAATTCCTCTTCTTTTCCATGTTATTTTGGGTTGAAAGTTTTGGATGGTTTCTTAGATATACAATGTTCCAAGGAGATTCAAGCTTCATGGTTCAAGTATATTGATATCCTAACCCCGAGGTAGGTGGTTTGTGCCTTTCCATTGAAAGTCGTTGAATATTTTGTGAAAATTCCACCAATACCCTTGAACAGGGTATTGTGTGTTTACCATTTTTAGCTCTATTTTTTTCTGATTTGCTTATATGCTAGAGTAGAGGATACTGAATGTGAATAAGGTTAATTGTTATGATTTAGAATTTTTTTCCAAACATGTTTTTCATGTCTGGACCATTGGGTCTAGTTTTCCTATTTGGTTTTTGTTTACTTTACATGCCTAGTATTGTAGGATGGTATGACCATAGTTCTAAAGTGATGATATGTCGTAGAATTCTATCCAAGTAGTTCTTGAGGTTTACTTTGGTTTACATTCATGCTATACTTATTTGACATACAAAGGTCCGTGAGAACCTAGTGTAGTAGACCACAGGGAGAATGGACGTAAGGGATTCTCCAGAGAGTCTTTATAATTTTACAATGCGAGACCAAAGGGTGAATTAACGTTGAGAGATTCCTCAGAGTGTCTTTAGTTCCTCGACATGGGCCACAAGGGGAATGAGATGTTGAGTGATTCCCCAGACGTTGAGTGATTCCCCACAGGTGAGACTGTGTGTGCTTCCCAGAGGGTTGCTAGTACTTGTTGGTTGAACCATAGGGGATAGGCTATGAGAACTACGTAGAGGGTTACCTGTATGTTTCTACTTTCTTGAGTAGCTTATTACTTTTTTGTGAATTAAATGCTTGAAATTTTGGACGGTTTGTTGTTGAGTACTTTCCTTGTTTACTAATTTATGTACTTTTGTCTGCCATATATTCACTAATTGTTAAGCATAGATCTTGTGGTGGTTGCCTACTGGGATTTAGTCTCACACCCTATTTAGGCCATGATTTTGGTCCTAAACAGATTATATTGCTACAGGTATAGACAAGGGCAATCTCCCTTCGACTTCAGGTACTTGATTACTAGAGCTGGTGATCATGGGACCAAACCGAGGCTTATAATGCTGAAGAGTTGCTCATCTGTTTTCCTTTTGTACTTTGGTTTAGTACTTTATTCTGCATTGTGACTTGTTTGGATGTTCTCCTACACATATATGTATCATGCATCATTTATATATATTTATGCTCTAGTTGTTTCTTTATCAGTCTTCTGTTGTTTACTGTTGTTGGATATTTACTACTTTCGCTATTGTGTGTTGTTTACTTATGTTGTGTACTCTACCAATGAGGGCATAGTTTCCCCACTACCACACCTAAGACCCTCGCTGCTAGTTGGAATCCTCTGGAGTTCGGGGAAATTATCTTGAGGCCATGTGACCAACCGGGTATGGGGCGCCTCTAGGTGGCTTCCAGAACTGGCATGTTACAAAGTGGTATCATAGGAATTCTTTTCTCATGATTTACTATTTGGAGCCTATAGCCAGGGATAGGACGGAATAGGTACTTGGTAATAAGTTGTACCTGAGAGTATCTAACTTCTGTATATATAAAATCTATACTACCTTGTTTATTTCAATTTTACTAGTTTGTAATTTTACAGTTGACTTGATTTCACCATTGGGTGATTCACATGTTTTGTGTTGTTACTGTTGTTGATATTGCAGTTCTACTTCTGTCACAAACCGATGAGATGAGGGTATTCCATCTAATGCATCATATAGGCACTTGATAAAAATCACATGCCATGCATTCCTTCCATGCCATCTTGGATGCATTAGCAACTGCATGTTGTTGTGATAGATAATGTGTAAAATATTCATGATGTTGTGATAGTTGCCTTGATAGAAATACCTACCTTTTGATAGGGTATTGTTTGTGTATATTTTTGATTGAATGAATGCCAAACATTGGTTATTGAGGTGTTATGGGCCATCATGGATCAGAATTTGGTGGATCATTGCACTATTCTCTTTTTTATAATTTGTATAGGATGCCAAACTTTGATTCGCAAGGAGTAGGTATAAGGACCTGGAATTAAAACATTACATAACATTAAATTAAATGAATAATTCACATTGAGGATCTTTTTAGGTTTAGAGTTTTAGAGAATTAGGACATAAATATTACATCTCAAAAGATTACAAAGCAGATACTTCTACTCAGTTTCCATTTTTTCATAAAATAAAAACTCTTAAAAAGAAACATGTATAGTTCCATGTTTTAGATAGCATGTCTTTCCTTGATCTCATCCTTGACACTATTCATCTTTAAGTTCTGTGGAAAACATTTCAAAAACTTGGGATGAGCATAAAAATCTCAGTAAGGGATACACAATGAAGGAAACTGTTAGTTTTTAAAACAAGTAAACCATGAATACTTAATCATAAGTAATACTCTTTACCTTTATGAAGTAGTAAATAATCTTCACTGAATAAAAGATCATTGCTTACCATTTTGTAACCAAAAGATCACCATAAAACCCATATAAAGAACACATAACATATAAAGGTAACTTGGTATATAAACATACTTAAATGTAATAACCATACGGTTGACTTCCACACATGTCACTAAATGGAATAGCCATACGACCGACTTCCATACCCAATGCATTGGATGTTATAACGTAACCACCCATCCTGGTTTATCATGGCACCACCCTTCATATGGTTTATCACATAACCACCCGTAAAAATTCAAAGTACCACTATAAAATCATAACACATACAACAAATATAAAGGAAAGAAAAAATTTCCACATTTCAATCACAATATATCACTTAAATATATTGACATAAAAAAATACATTAGCAAAACCACTTTCAATACCAAAATACATAATATATTATATGGTATTTATTTTCCATTTAAAAACATTATGGCATGTTAAGGAAGCTAAATATCAACTAATACTCGCTGTGGCGGAAAGTTCTTTGTCACCGCGTACGTTAATAGAAACATTCCTTCTTGTCATTTAGTAAAATGATTCATAGAAAGATATTCCTATTGAATGAAATAAATAGTCAAAGGTGCTTATACAGCGTATAAAATAGAGTCTTGTATTAAAACAAAATATGCCTCAATGAAAGGAGATTGAGATGAAGTCCCTTACAAAGACACTATCCTAAGATTAAGGATAAATAAATGGAATAATCATGCGTGACAAATATAAATACACCCAATATAAGTGGATATTAAGTGTAAAATAATCATAGTTCATTCACACATATTCATATCATGACATAATCAAGAAGTAGTGGTTTAACCCAAATAATTGAAATTGGGTTAAGAAGTTCCCTTACAAAAATTCGACACCCTAACGACGTCACTTTAAAATTCAGAAAATGAGTTGATGAGAGAGAAAATGGTATCTTGTCACTTGGACATAAAATTTACATCAATAAAGATATATAAGAACATATCCCAACATAATAATATGTAAACTAAAAGGCATAACAAAAAAAGTCTTTTAAAAAGAAGAGGGTTAAAGGTTCCCTTACCGATTTGGTAACTTACGAAACATATATCATATGAAAGAAGGACCATAAATTGTTGATGTAATTACCCATAAATAAAATTATATTACACAAATATTAGAATCATGGGCAGTACATACACCACTCAAAGGAGATAGTGACAAATATAGAATGAATCTCACGGGAATAAAAAGTTAGATAAAAAACCCTTACCTCATTGTAATAAATCGAGTCGTATGACCAAAAGATAATAAAAACCAAATGAATCACAGAATAACATGATTATAAATAGAAAAATGATAATATATATCCAATGGTAGTACACAATACACCACATGAAATAAATACGTGGCGAACAATGGAAATCTCATGGAATTAAAAGTGAGATAAGAAGTCCCTTACCACGTGTCCGACTTGACTCTCTCATATGTTCCTTGTTCTTCCTGAATGATAAAATTAAATTAATTTATACTTTACTAATAATATTTTTCAAGTTTAATATTCATTTTATATCACTTATTACCTTTTTATAACAATTATTTAATTATTTGTGTTCATAATAGACATTTTGTCGATGTTCGGAACTTGAGTCAAAAATGAACTTGTTATAATTATAAATTGTCCATGTGGTCAAGAGTCCATTATCTCCAGAATTATATTCATAATTTAGATGTCATATATATCATATATATCCAATAAATATTTGTATTTATAATAGTACATAACATTTGGAGATAAGAAATGAAATACACCGTTCATGGAGACGGTAAGCTGTATGTACGCATGAACGCTACTTTCATTTCTATTTCATATTTTAATGAAATGAAAACATAGTGATTCATAGGTATATTATAATTTCAGTATAATATGTATTTCATATATGTTACAAAAGTTAATAAATTATATCCTTTATACATTCCACGTATGGCATGAAAGAGTCATATCACTTTGAGGGGGCGGTTGTCCGCACTTCCTAAAATGAAATTATCGTGTTTACCTATTATGGAAACCATAATGGTATGAAATAAATGAAAAAAACAGAATCATAAGAAAAACATAAACATAATATATATTATATATAAATACAATGACATCTTAATTGCCACCATTAGAGGTGGTAAGAGATAATTGAACAATCATCGTTACGTGAGGCAGTAGTTTGTCGTCCACGGAAACATTATGTTCTTCACCCATTAGATGGAGGTGTGTGTAAGTGTAGATAAAATACTTCTCATAAAAACATCCTTGTATATTGAATATACTGGTTTTGTTACAAAATAAAGGAATAAAAAGATTTTAGGGGTTGGAGAAGAAAAATAAACAAAAGAACATAAGAGAATACATTACCTTTAAATCGGGTAACTCTCCTTGGTTTGAACCAAAAGGGTTTCTTGAAATTCTTTCTACAAAAGTTAAGTCTTCTAGGATGAATATAGGGATATTTGGAGCATATTTGAGTAGATTTTTGACAATCCAAATGTCTTTAGAAATGTGATAAAGGGGTAGGAATTGGGGTCTTTTTATAAGGGAGAGGAGGGGCTCTTTTGGAAAGCTTGAAAATATTATTTTATTATATAATGATTTTCGGTTTCTAAAGGTCCAAAAATCATTAATTTTGAATATAAGTTGTCCCGTGTTCGAAATAAAATCATCCAATAAGAATTGGACAAGTTTTGTATATTATTTTAAACATTATCTTCTTATTTATTTAAATCATTCATTAATGATGTAAATAGTGTGTCATCATTGTGTCATAAATAATTTTATTTATATGATGTCTAAAAATTATAAAAAAATTACCATGATGTAGGAAATATTTTTATATTTCTAATGAATATTTATAGTCAAAACGATAATTTATATAACCCCATGTAAAAATTATCTTAGTAAAACAATATATGTTTGTGACATTTTCATTTTTACTTTAAATAAAAAGTTATTAATGTCATTATAATACTCAAGTGGCTCCATGGGGCCCCCAAATTGACCCATGTATTTTCATGGTTGTCCATGACTCATCCAATAAGTTTAGGACATGTGTTAACAAAAATTATATTTTTATAATATTATTTTTACCATAAATTACCCTTATGACCTTTAATCGCGGTTAATAAAACTCAAAAGTTACTATTCACCATAAATTATTTTCATCTCATTTAACCACATTTTACTTACTAATTAAAACCATGTATATCGGATTTTTTAAATTCAATTAACAGAAGTGGTAAAATTTCATTTAAACGAAAAAATCATTTTTTAACTACTACTTAGGGGTTTCACTATTCATCAAAAATTGATGTTTTTCAGAAAAATACCAAAAAATAACCCTAAGATATAATATATATTCCAAATTCAAAAATTATTTCCATTTAACCAAATTAAAAACATATAGGTTGCATTAATTAATTTTATAATTAATTCCCGTTGTCAAAACAAATAGCGTGTTTTTAAAAAACAATATCTATAAAAAGATTGACACTTGTTTATATCCAATTTCAATGTGAAATTAATTCCAATGACCACCATTGGATTAAATGGTAAAAATATATTTTAATTACACTTTAAACCCAATTAAAAATATAATCCAACCATATAAATAAATTAGATTAAAAGGCAGTTTTGAACTAAAGTACCACATTTTTCACTATTCATTAAAAAATGAACTTTATCGGAAAAATACCAAAATTTTACACAAAGTAAATTTTGATGTCTTGATTATAAAGAAGTATTTTATTTTGTATAAAATAAAAAATTGACAAAAAGTATATTTAAAAAGTGTTCTCCATCAAAAGTCGGTTAATCGACCTTTTAAAGAATATTAGAATATTTATGCTTAAAATTGGATTCATTCTCATTTTAAACCTCTAACATTAATTGGATAAATGTAAAAACATTTAACAAACATGTATAATCATATTTTAGTTAGTTATATTCATTCCCACCATTAAAATGGCTAGGTGTTAACGACCATTTAAAATAATATTATTATATTATTAGTGTGCAACGTAACATTTCAAGGAAACTCATTTGTTGCGTATCGGGTACGCTATTGAACATAGAAACCCCTTTAAAGTAAAATTAATATTTAATTCAAAAATATTAATAAATATGAAACTTTCATATTCTTTATTTACCTGGGATGTTACATCCTTCCCCTCTTTTGGGAATTGTGTCCTCGCAATTTTAAAATTGGGCTCGGAAACTTCATTGAAAGCCCCACATCGGAAAAGGAGTCAATAAAACTATCACATTAAAAGAAAGAAAGATAAGTACAATGGTCACCATAGATAAACCATACTAGGATTCCATGAAAACATGGATATGGAGGAGAAACTAAGTGTCAAGTTCTGATGGAGAGTGATAGAAAACATGATCAGGAGAGAGTAAACAATCTGAAATCCACAAACATGTGACGGGTTAAACGATATTTGATTCCCTAGTAGGAAAAGTTAACTGAAAACGTTTTGGTTTTAAGTTAATTTTCATTGAGGAATTTATTTATGGGATTAACTAAAACATAAGGAAACATACTTACTTTTCATGTAGACTTTCTTCTTTTACTAGATTTCTAACACAAACTCATATTTTCTCCAAACAATGAGTACTTAGGATGACTTGTTCACATTAAAACCACTATAATAAACTTCTAGAGAATCACATAATCTACAAAATATGAAATATATATTTTCCATGTCTTTAGAACTTATCCAAAACCAAAATTATTAGTACATGATCAGATAATCCCCAAAAAGGATAATCTTTTACAAAAAAAGAAAAACTACTCTTAATCTCCCAAAATTTTTCCAACAAAACCCAATGTTCATCAAAGACCATTCAATAAACAGTTGTCCATAAAATTATTCAAAGTAATTCAAACTATGATTGAATCTAAAAACTCTGAATAATTTTATCACATAGTCTCCCACGATACATCTTAACATTTATCTCCAAATAACATCGGCTACTCTAAAAGTATCATACTGAAAAGTAATTAACTTAATCACATATCCTCCCTGATAGGTTAATAATTTCCATAAGTAACCCAAAATAAACTTATTCTTGATTCATAAAATCATCTAACTAAAAATAATTAGTCAAACTAACTAAGGACTTCACGTAGTCCAGTGGTTGGTGATAAATACTAGTCGCACTTTGGTTGTGGGTTCGATTCCCATAGCTTCATCTAACGCGAAAGGTTATCACATAGTTTGCGTGTTTTCCCTTTTCAAAAACTATATAATTTTATAAAATTCCCAAAAAGAGATAAATTCATCAAAAATAATTATAATATATTTTAACCACGAAGGTTATCTAATAGCTTTCATTTTGCATCCCAAAATGTATTAACCTGTAATTTCCTCAAATTCAAGGATAATATAAACCCAAATGGTTCTTTATAACTATATCTAGAAAATAAAAGATATTTATTCCTTGAATAAAATTTTTATATATCAAACTTCAGGATTACAAATACTATAAAAAGTCTTCTAATGTAATCTCATCATCAAAAGAGCCTTAATACTTTTAATCATTTCACCATACTAAAATCTACCAGAACTCTTGAATTCCTTATATGTTTACTTCTTACTCATTCAACATTATTCATGATCCATTAACCATTCCTTTCCAAATTATTCTGAAATACTTCTTTCCTACAAACAAAATCATGAATCATATCCTAAGATTTCAATAATAGGAAAACATATGTTAAGAAATAATCCATACCTTTCATTGGTCAATGCCAGTTTCTCCATCTTCAATCAGAATAGCATTAGGTATTAGTAAACAAATATTTGTACGGTCTTGGTGGTCCCATTCCCAAAACATCTTCATAGGACATTTGTTTGTATAATTACCATGCACACCATATTTAAAACATTCAATTGATCCCTCATAAAGAACTTATTTCCCTTTCCTAGATTCAACTGGATGCTTCCTTTTTCCATGGCAGTTTCTTGCTTTATGACCTTCATTTCCACAACTATAGCATCTTTCTATCCCTTTGAAACATTTTCCTAGGAGTTTCTTTACACATCTTTGACACATGGGCTTTTGAACACACTTACCTTTATGATTATTACCTGAACTTCCATAGGGATTTGTTTCTAGAAAATATGATGCCTTATAAAAATCATTAAGGTCCAGGTGTTCAATCATGACTCCAGATAGTTGGTTGATAATAACCACAAGGGTTCTCACTGCATCTCCAATATCATTCATTTGCTCGTTCAGAAAACTGTCACAGTTTATTCCCATCCACTGTTACTTTGGTGCCTGCTAGATCCAGCCATTTACTAAAACCAAAAAGGTTAGTGTGAGTATATCAGTAAAATCATCATATAATACTAAGATATAATTATTCATTTTATCTTAAACTCATTCACTTTATCTAAAAAAACAATGACTCTTTCTGAAATCCTAACCATTATGGTAGTGTCACTTATGCTTAAAGAATACCCTAACCTCTAAAGTTATCTAAACCGACCTCTGATACCAAATATAAGGACTCGGCCTTAAAACATTACATAATATTGAATTAAATGAATAATTCACATTGAAGATCTTTTCAGGTTTATATTTTTATAAAATTAGGACATAACTATTACATATCAAAAGATTACAAAGTAGATACTTCTACTTAGTTTCCATTTTTTTCATAAAATAAAAACTCCTAAAAAGAAAATGTATAGTTCCATGTTTTAGATAGCATGTATTTCCTTGATCCCATCCTTGACCCTATTCATCATTAAGTCCTGTGGAAAACATTTCGAAAACTTGGGATGAGCATAAAAATCTCAGTAAGGGATACACAAAGAAGGAAATTGTTAGTTTTTCAAAACAATAAGTAAACCATGAATACTTTATCATAAGTAATACTTTTCACCTTTATGAAGTAGTAAATACTCTTCATTGAATAAAAGATCATTTCTTACCCTTTATTAACCAGAATATCACCATAAAACCCATATAAATAACACATAACATATAAAGGTAACTTGGTACATAAACATACTTAAATTTAATTACCATACGGTTGACTTCCACACATGTCACTAAATGGAATATCCATACAGCCAACTTCCATACCCAATGCATTGGAGGTTATAACTTAACCACCCATCCTAATTTATCACGGCACCACATTCCATATGGTTTATCACATAACCACCTGTTAAAATTCCAAGTAACATTATAAAATCATAGCACATACAACAAATATAAAGGAAAGAAAACATTTCCACATTTCAATCACAATATATCACTTAAATATATTGACATAAAAAATCCATTATCAAAACCAATTTCAATACCAAAATACATAATAGAGTATATGGTATTTATTTCCTTTTAAAAACATTAAAGCTTGTTAAGGAAGCCAAAGATCAACTAATACTCGCGGCGGCAGAAAGGTCGTTGTCATGGCGTACGTTAATAGAAACATTCCTTTTTGTTGTTTAGTAAAACGCTTCATAGAAAAATATTCCCTTTGAATGAAATAAAATTCAGAGGTGTCCATACAGTGTATAAAATAAAGTCTTGTATTAAAACAAAATATGCCTCAATGAAAGGATATTGAGATGAAGTCCCTTACAAAGACGGTATCCTTAGATTAAGGATAAATCAATGGAATAATCATTCGTGACAAATATAAATACACCCAATATAAGTGTATATTAAGTGTAAAATAATCATAGTTCATTGACACATATTCATAGCATGACATAATCAAGAAGTATAGGTTTAACCCAAATAATTGAAATTGGGTTAAGAAGTTCCCTTACAAAAATCCGACAACCTAACGGTGTCACTTTAAAATTCAGAAAATGAGTTGATGAGAGAGAAAATGGTATCTTTTCACTTGGACATAAAATTTACATCAATAATGATATATAAGAACATATCCCGACATAATAAGATGTAAACTAAAAGGCATAACAAAAAAAGTCTTTTAAAAAGAAGAGGGTGAAAGGTTCCCTTACCGACTTGGTAACTTACGAAACATACATCATATGAAAGGAGGACCATAAAGTGTTGATGTAAATACCCATAAATGAAATATATTACACAAATAGTAGAATCATGGGCAGTACATACACCACTCAATGGCGATAGTTACAAATATATCATGAATCTCACGGGAATAAAAAGTGAGATAAAAACCTCTTACCTCATTGTAATAAATCGAGTCGTATGACCAAAAGATAATAAGAACCAAATGAATCATGGAATACCATGAGTATAAATAGAATCATTATAATATATATCAAATGTAAGTACACAATACACCACATGAATTAAATACGTGGTGAACAATGGAAATCTCACGGAATTAAAAGTGAGATAAGAAATCCCTTACCACGTGTCCGACTTGACTCGCTCGTATGTTTCTTTTTCTTCCTGAATGATAAACTTAAATTAATTTCTACTTGATTAATAATATTTTTAATGTTTATTATTCCTTTTATATCACTTATTACCTTTCTATCACAATTATTTAATTATTTGAGTTCAAAATGGACATTTTGTCGATGTTCGGAACTTGAGTCAAAAATGAACTTCTTATAATTATAAATTGTCTATGTGGTCAAGATTCCATTATCTGAATAATGATATTCATCATTTAGATTTTATATATATCATATATATCCAGTAAATATATTTATTTATAATAGTACATAACATTTGGAGATAAGAAATGAAATGCACCGTTCATGGAGACGGTAAGTCGTACGTACGCATTAACGCTACTTTCATTTCTATTTCATATTTTAATGAAATGAAAACATAGTGATTCATAGGTATATTATGATTTAAGTATAATATTTATTTCATATATGTTACATAAGTTCATAAATTATATCCTTTATGCGTTCCACGTATGGAATGAACGAGTCATATCACTTTGAGGGGGCGGTTGTCCACACTTCCTAAAATGAAATTATTGTGTTTATCTATTATGGAAACCATAATGGTATGAAATAAATGAAAAAAACATAATATATATCATATATAAAAACAATTAGATACTAATGGCCACCATGAGAGTCGGTAAGAGATAATTGAACAATCATCATTACGTGAGGCAGTAGTTCGCCGTCCACATAAACATTATGTTCTTAACCCATTAGATGAAGGTGTGTGTAAGTTTATCTCGAATACTTATTATAAAAACAACCTAGTATATTCAATATACTGGTGTTGTTACAAAATAAAGGAATAAAAAGAGTTTATGGGGTTGGAGAAGCAAAATAAAACAAAAGAACATAAGAGAAGGCAATACCTTTAAATTGGGTAACTCCCCTTGGTTTGAACCAAAAGGGTTTCTTGAAGTTCTTTCTGCCTAAGGTAAGGCTTATAGGATGAAGATAGAGATCTTAGGAGATTATTGGAGTAGATTTTTGACGATCCAAATGGTTTGAGAACTTTTATAAAGGGGTAGGAAATGGTGTCTTTTTATAAGGGAGAGGAGGGGCTCTTTTGGAAAGCTTAAAAATATTATTTTATTATATAACTATTTTCGGTTTATAAAGGTAAAAAAATAATTAAATTATAATATAAGGTTTCACATGTTCTAAATAAAATCATCCAATAAGAATTGGATAATTTTTGGATATTATTTTAAACATTATCTTCTTATTTATTTAAATCATTTATTAATGACGTAAACACTACGTCATCATTGCGTCATAAATAATTTTATTTATTTGATGTCTAAAAATAATAAAAAAATTACCATGATTTGGGAAATATTTTTATAATTCTAATGAATATTTATATTCAAAACGACAATTTATATAACCCCATGTAAAAAAAATTTAGTAAAATTATACATGTTTGTGACATTTTTATTTTTACTTTAAATAAAAAGTTATTAATGTCATTGTCATACCCAAGTGGATCGATGGGGCCCCCAAATTGACCCATGGATTTTTTTGATCATAAATGACTCATCCAATAAGGTTAGGACATTTTTCAAGATATTTTTATATTTTTATAATATTATTTTTACCTTAAATTACCCTTATTACCTTTAATCGCCGTTAATAAAACTCAAAAGTTAAGATTCACCAAAAATTATTTTCATCCCATTGGACCACATTTTACTTACTAATGACAACCATGTATGTCGGATTTTTGAAATTCAATTCACAGAAGCTTTAAAATTTCATTTAAACGAAAAAATCATTTTTTAACTACTACTTAGTGGTTTCACTATTCATCAAAAATTGATGTTTTCAGAAAAATACCAAAAATTCACCCTAAGATATATTTGATCTTCCAAATTAAAAAATGATTCCCATTTTACCAAATTAAAAATATAGAATTTACATTAATTAATTTTATAATTAATTATTGTTGTCAAAACAAATAGTGTGTTTTTAAGAAACAATATCTATAAAAAGATTGACACTTGTTTATGTTCAATTTCAATGTGAAATTAATTCCAATTACCACCATTAGATTAAATGGTAAAAATATATATTAATTACTCTTTAAAAACAATTAAAAATATAATCTAACCATATAAATAAATTATATTAAAATGTGGTTTTGAACTAAAATACAACATTTTTCACTATTCATTAAAAAATGAATTTTATCGGGAAAATGCCAAAAATTTACACAAAGTAAATTTTTATGTCTTGATTATAAAGAAGTATTTTATTTTTTATAACATATAAAATTGAAAAAAATTATATTTAAAAAGGTTTATTCATCAAAAGGTGGTTAATCGGCCTTTTAAAGAATATTAGAATATTTATGCTTAAAATTTGATTCATTCGCATTTTAAGCCTCTAACATTTATTGGATAAATGTAAAAACATTTAACAAACATGTATAATCATATTTTAGTTAGTTCTATTCATTACCACCATTACAACGGCTAGGTTTTAACAACCATTTAAAATAATATTATTATATTATTAGTGTGCACCGTAATATTTCAAAGAAACTCGTTTGTTGCGTATCGGGTACGCTATCAAACATAGAAACCCTTTAAATAAAAATTAATATTTAATTCGCAAATATTAATAAATATGAAACTGTCATATTATTTATTTACCTAGGATGTTACATCCTTCCCCCCCTTTTGGAAATTGTGTCCTCGCAATTTTAAAATTGGGCTCAGAAACTTCATTTAAAGCCCCACATCTGAAAAGGAGTCAATAAAATTATCACTTTAAAAGAAAGAAAGAGAATTACAATAGTCACCTGAGATAACCCATAATAGTATTCCATGAAAACATGGATATGTAATAGAAACTAAGTGTCATGGTTTGATGGAGAGTGATAGAAAACATGATTAAGAGAGAGTAAACAATCTGAAATCCACAAACTTGTGACGGGTTAAATGGTATTTGATTCCCCAGTAGGAAAAGTTAACAGACAATGTTTTTGTTTTAAGATACTTTTCATTGACGAGTTTATTTATGGTATTAACTAAAACATAAGGAAGCATACTTACTTTTCATGTAGACTTTCATATTTTACTAGATTTCTAACACAAACTAATATTTTCTCCAAACGATGAGTATTTAGGATGACTTGTTCACATTAAAAGCTCTATAATCAACTTCTAGGGAATCAAATAATCCACTAAAGATGAAATATATAGTTCCCATGTCTTTAGATCTTATAAAAAACCAAAATGGTTAGTACAATATCAGATAATCCCCAAAAAGGATAATCTTTTACAAAGAAGAAAAACTACTCTTAATATCCCAAAATTTGTCCAACAAAACCCAAAGTTCATCAAAGACCATTCAATAAATAGTTTTCCATAAAATTATTCAATGTAATTCAAACTATGATCGAATCTGAAAACTCCAATGAATTTTATCACATAGTCTCCCATGATACATCTTAATATTTATCTCCAAATAACATCAGCTACTCTAAAAGTCTCATACTAAAAAGTAATTAACCTAATCACATATTCTCCCAGATAGGTTAATAATTTCCATAGATAACCCAAAATCAACTTATTCTTGATTCATAAAATCATCTAACTAAAAATAATTAGTCAAAATAACCTCGGACTCCACGTAGTCCAATGGTAGGTGATAAATATCAGTCGCACTTTGGTTGTGGGTTCGATTCCTACAACTTCGTCCGATGCAACGGGTTGTCACAAGGTCTGTATGTTGTCCCTTTTCAAAAACTATATAATTTTATAACATTCCCAAAAAGAGGTAAATTGATCAAAAATAATAATAACATATTTTAACCACGAATCTTATCTAATAACTTTCATTTTGCATCCCAAAATGTATTAACCTTTAATTGCCTCAAATTCAAGGATCATATAAACCCAAATGGTTCTTTATAACTATATACAGAAAATAAAAGATAATTATTCCTTGAATAAAATTTTCATATATCAAACTTCAGGTTTACACATACTATAAAAAGTCTTCTAATGTAATCCCATCATCAAAAGAGCCGTAATACTTTTAAGAATTTCACCATCCTAAAATATACCATAACTCCTGAATCACTTATATGTTGACTTCTTACTCATTAAACATTCTTCATGAACCATTAACCATTACATTCCAAATTATTCTGAAATACTTCTTTCCTACAAACAAAATCATGAATCATATCCTAAGATTTCAATAATAGGAAAACATATGTTAAGAAATAATACATACCTTTCATTGGTCATTGTCAGTTTCTGCATCCTCAATCGGAATAGCATTAGGTATTAGTTTAAAAATATTTGTACGATATTGGTGATCCCATTCCCGAAACATCTTCATAGGAAATGTGTTTTCATAATGACCATGCACACCACATTTAAAACATTCAATTGATCCCTCAGAAAGAACTTCTTTCCCTTTCTTAGAGTCAACTGGATGCTTCCTTTTTACATGGAAGGTTCTTGCTTTGTGAACTTCATTTCAAAATCTACACCATCTTTTTGTCCCTTTGAAACATTTTCCTAAAAGTTTCTTTCCACATCTTTGACACATAGGTTTTTGAACACACTCACCTTTATGATTATTACCTGAACTTCCGTAGGGATTTGTTTCTCGCAAATATGATTCCTTATAAAAATCAATAAGGTTCAAGTTTTCAATCATTACTCTAGATATTTAGTTGAGAATAACCACATGGGTTATCAATGTAGCTCCCATATCATTCAGTTGCTCGTTCAAAAAACTGTCACAGTTTCTTCCCATCCACTATTACTTTGGTGTCTGCTAGATCCAGACATTTACTAAAACCAAAAAGGTTAGTGTGAGTATATCAGTAAAATCATCATATAATACTAAGATATAATTATTCATGTTATCTTAAACTCATTAAATTTATCTAAAAAAACTATGACTCTTTCTGAAATCCTAACCATTATGGTAGTGTCACTTATGCTTAAAAGAATACCCTAACCTCTAAAGTTATCTAAATTGGCCTCTAATACCAACTATAAGGACCCGGCCATACAACATTACATAATATTGAATTAAATGAATAATTCACATTGAGGATATTTTTAGGTTTAGAGTTTTAGAGAATTAGGACATAACTATTACATCTCAAAAGATTACAAAGTAGATACTTCTACTCAGTTTCAATTTTTTCATAAAATAAAAACTCTTAAAAAGAAACATGTGTAGTTATATGTTTTATATGGAATGTATTTCCTTGATCCCATCCTTGACCCTATTCATATTTAAGTCCTGCGAAAAACATTTCAAAAACTTGGTATGAGCATAAAAAGCTCTGTAAGGGATACACAAAGAAGGAAAATATTAGTTTTTCAAAACAACAAGTAAACCATGAATACTTAATAATAAGTAATACTTTTCACCTTTATGAAGTAGTAAATACTCTTCACTAAATAAAATATCATTTATTACCCTTTTGTAACCAAAAGATCACCATAAAAACCATATGAAGAACACATAACATATAAAGGTAACTTGGGACATAAACATACTTAAATGGAATTACCATACGGTTGACTTCCACACATGTCACTAAATGGAATAGCCATACAGCCAACTTCCATACCCAATGCATTGGAGGTTATAACTTAACCACCCATCCTGATTTATCATGGCACCACATGTCATATGGTTTATCACATAACCACCCGTTAAAATTCCAAGTAACATTATAAAATCATAACACATACAACAAATATAAAGGAAATAAAACATTTCCACATTTCAATCACAATATATCACTTAAATATATTGACATAACAAATCCATAATCAAAACCAATTTCAATACCAAAATACATAATAGAGTATATGGTATTTATTTTCCTTTTAAAAACATTACGTCTTGTTAAGGAATCCAAAGATCAACTAATACTCATGGCGGCGGAAAGGTCGTTGTCACCATGTACGTTAATATAAACATTCCTTTTTGTCGTTTAGTAAAACGATTAATAGAAATAGATTAACTTTTAATGAAATAAAAATTCAAAGGTGTTTATACAGCGTATAAAATAAAGTCTTGTATTAAAACAAAATATTCCTCAATGAAAGGAGATTGAGACAAAGTCCCTTACAAAGACGGTATCCTTAGATTAAGGATAAATCAATGTAATAATCATGCGTGACAAATATAAATACACCAAATATAAGTGGATATTAAGTGTAAAATAATCATAGGTCATTAACAAATATTCATTGCATGACTTAATCAAGAAGTATAGGTTTAACCCAAATAATTGAAATTGGGTTAAGAAGTTCTCTTACAAAAAATCGACAGCCTAATGGCGTCACTTTAAAATTCATAAAATGAGTATTTGAGATATAAAATGGTGTCTTGTCACTTGGAAATAAAATTTACATCTCTAATTATGTATAAGAACATATCCCAATATAATAATATGTAAATTAAAAGTCATAACAAAAAAAGTCTTTTAAAAAGAAGAGGGTGAAAGGTTCCATTACCGATTTGGTAACTTACAAAACATACATCATATGAAAGAAGGACCATAAAGTGTTGATGTAAATAACCATAAATGAAATTATATTACACAAATAGTATAATCATGGGTATTACATACACCACTCAAAGTCAATAGTGACAAATATATCTTGAATCTCATGGGAATAAAAAGTGAGATAAAAACCCCTTACCTCATTGTAATAAATCGAGTCATATGACCAAAAGATAATAAGCACCAAATGAATCTCATAATACCATGAGTATAAATAGAATCATGATAATATATATCAAATTTCATTATACAATACACCACATGAAATAAATACGTGGAGAACAATGGAAATCTCACAGAATTAAAAGTGAGATAAGAAATCCCTTACCATGTGTCCGACTTGACTCGCTAGTATGTTCCATGTTCTTCCTGAATGATAAAATTAAATTAATTTCTACTTGATTAATAAAATTTTTCAATTTTATTATTCCTTTTATATCACTTATTACCTTTCTATAACAATTATTTAATTATTTGAGTTCATAATGGACATTTTGTCGATGTTCAGAACTTGAGTCAAAAATGAAGTTGTTATAATTATAAATTGTCCATGTGGTCAAGATTCAATTATATCCAGAATGATATTAATCATTAAGATGTCATATATATCATATATATCCAGTAAATATATGTATTTATAATAGTACATAACATTTGGAGATAATAAATGAAATGCACCAATGATGGAGACGGTAAGTCGTATGTACCCATGAACGCTACTTTCATTTCTATTTCATATTTTAATGAAATGAAAACATAGTGATTCATAGGTATATTATAATTTTAGTATAATATTTATTTCATATATGTTACATAATTTCATAAATTGTATCCTTTATACATTCCACGTATGGAATGAACGAGTTATATCAATTTGATGGGGCGGTTGTCCGCACTTCCTAAAATGAAATTATCACGTTTACCTATTATGGAAACCATAATGGTATGAAATAAATGAAAAAAACAGAATCATAAGAAAAACATAAACATGATACATATCATATATAAATACAATGACATATTAATGGACACCATGAGAGGTATTAATAGATAATTGAACAATCATCGTTACGTGAGGCAGTAGTTCACCATCCACAGAAACATTATGTTCTTAACCCATTAGATGGAGGTGTGTGTAAGTGTAGCTTGAATAATTCTCACGAAAACATAATAGTATATTTAATATACTTTTTTTATTACAAAATAAAGGAATAAAAATAGTTTAGGGGGTTGGAGAAGCAAAATAAAACAAAAGAACATAAGAGAATACATTACATTAAAATCGGGTAACTCCCCTTGGTTTGAACCAAAATGGTTTCTTGAAGTTCTTTCTTCCTAAGTTAAGGCTTATAGGATGAATATATGGATATTGTGAGATTATTTTAGTAGATTTTGGATGAGCCAAAGGGCTTGAGAAGTGTGATAAAGGGGTAGGAATTGGAGTCTTTTTTTAAGGGAGAGGAGGGGCTCTTTTGGAAAGCGTGAAAACATTATTTTATTATATAATACTTTTCGGTCTAAAATGGTCAAAAAATCATTACAGTAGAATATAAGGTGTCACATTTTCTAAATAAAATCATACAATAAGAATTTTACAAATTTTGGATATTATTTTAGACATTATCTTCTTATTTATTTAAATCATTCATTTCTGATGTAAACATTGTATCATCGTTGTGTCATAAATAATTTTATTTATTTGATATCTAAAAATTATAAAAAATTAACATGATGTAGGAAATATTTTTATATTTCTAATGAATATTTATAGTCAAAATGATAATTTATATAACCCCATGTAACAATTGTTTTAGTAAAACAATACATGTTTGGGACATTTTTATTTTTACTTTAAATAAAAAGTTACTAATGTCATTATCATACCCAAGTGGCTCCATGGGGCCCCCAAATTGAGCCATGGATTGTCTTGGTCAGCCATGACTTATCCAATAATTTTATGACATGTTTCAAGGTATTTTTATATTTTTATAATATTATTTTTACCTTAAATTACCCTTATTACCTTTAATCGCGGTTAATAAAACTCAAAAGTTACTATTCACCAAAAAAATTTACATCCCATTGAACAAAATTTTACTTACTAATGAAAACCATGTATGTCAGATTTTTGAAATTCAATTCACAAAAGTGGTAAAATTTCATTTAAATGAAAAAATAATTTTTTAACTACTACTTAGTGGTTTCACTATTCATCAAAAATTGATGTTTTTTAGGAAAATACCAAAAACTTACCCTAAGGTATATTTTATATTAAAAATTGAAAAATTATGTCTATTTTACCAAATTCAAAACATAGAAGTTTCATTAATTAATTTTATAATTAATTCCCGCTGTCAAAACAAATAGCGTGTTTTTAAGAAACAATATCTATAAAAAGATTGACACATATTTATATCCAATTTCAATGTGAAATTAATTATAATGACCACCATTGGATTAAATGGTAAAAATATATTTTAATTACACTTTAAACCCAGTTAAAAAGATAATATAACCATATAAATAAATTATATTAATAGGTGGTTTTCAACTAAAATACAAAATTTTTCACTATTCATTAAAAAATGAACTTTATCTGAAAAATACCAAAAAATTACACAAAGTAAATTTGTATTTCTTGATTATAAAGAAGGATTTTCTTTTTATAACATATAAAATTGACAAAAAGTATATTTAAAAATTTTTAGCCATCAATAGGTGGTTAATCGACCTTTTAAAGAATATTAGAATATTTATGCTTAAAATTGGATTCATTCGCATTTTAAGCCTCTAAAATTTATTAGATAAATGTAAATACATTTAACAAACATGTATAGTCATATTAGTTAGTTCCATTCATTCCCACCATTACAACGACAAGGTGTTAATGACCATTTAAAATAATATTATTATATTATTAGTGTGCAACGTAATATTTCAAAGAAACTCGTTTGTTGCGTATCGGGTACGCTATTGAACATAGAAACCCCTTTAAAGTAAAATTAATAATTAATTCACAAATATTAATAAATATGAAACTATCATATTCTTTATTTACCTGGGATGTTACAGTATGGGCCCTCACGGATCAGAAATTGGCATTTCCAATGTTCGTTTCAGTGTTTTTCTGGGTTCTGGAGTAGTTTCTAAGGTTTACTGTCTGGAAAAACCCAGAATACAAGTTGTGTATTGTTAAGTACACACCATGTGTTCTTCTGTTTAGGAAGAAATAGTTTTTCTTAAGTACATGTCGTGTAGTCTCTGACCATGTCGTAGGCCGTGTGGGCAGAGACACGGGATTGAAAAAATCTAAAGTGAACATGTTGTGTATCTTTCCTACACGTCGTGTCACGAACAACAGGGTTCAGTGTTATCCCTTCAAGTACACATCGTTTCTGCCCAGAACATTTCATGTCATGTCAGGCCGTGTGTTATTCCATGTCACTAACAACATGGGATAGGTGACGCTTGTAGATTACACGTCGTGTTTACCTTGAACACGCCGTGTAGTCTTGTCTTGGGAGAGCCGTGTGGCTTAACCGTGTAGAAGGACCGGGGTAGGGGTAGAGGATTCAAGTACACACCGTGTGTTTGGAGAACACATCATGTGTTTGGGGTGTTACACGACCAGTTAGGGAAAGAGTACACGCCCATGTGAATGACTTTAGGGAACACGCCATGTAGGAACTATAAACATCGAGTAGTCATGCTTTGTAAAACTTGAGTGCTTTATTCCTCCTATTACCTTCTTACACTCCTTGTTTTAAGTCCTTGATATCTTGATCTAAGTTCTATTCTTGACCTTTCAGAGTCATGCCACCGAGATTCCCTTCGGTTGTACGTCAGTTTCTAGGCAGTGATCAGACACTAGACATGGCCGATCAGGGACCACATACAGATCCTCCTGTTGTGCCAGTCTTGGCACCAATAGTTATACCTGTTACTGGTGTTGTTGCATAGTTTATGGAAGGCTTTCTGAGGATTATTCAGACCTTCCAGGGATCACCACCACCTGCCTCGACTATGGAAGACTTGACACGGGTTTTCCAGCAGCAGCAACCCCCCACCTTATCATGGAAAGGAGGACCTCAGGCTGTAGAGTCATGTCTAGAAGTCATGCTGATGATCTTTGAGGATCTGGAGACACCTCCATAGAGGAGAGTCAAGCTCTCTACCTATATGCTATGGAATTCCGCAAAGAGATGGTGGGATGTAATCTCACAGGCAGGCCATTAGCAGGTTATGGCTTGGGAGGAGTTTCAGCGCGTCTTTTATGACTACTATTATCTGGAGACCCTAAGGTCCAAACGAGCCCAGGAGTTGATGAGACTTAAGCAGGGTAACCTATCAGTTATGAAGTATTCCTCTCATTTCACTAAGCTTCATCATTTCACAACCCTTTTGGTAGGAGATGGGTTGTTCTTAGAAAGAAAGTTTGAGGATGGTCTCAAACGGGAGATATGATAACAGGTGAATATCTTCAGGTTGACTTCCATTGCTTCCATCATCAACTAGGTGCTGATTGCAGAGCGCAATCTGAGAGATTCCAGAGCTGAGATCCAGGGTGGTTCCACTTCCAGATTTAGTGCTCCACTAGCTGATAGCAGGAAGCGTCGTAGGTAGTATACACAGAATGATCTGAGGTAGTGAGACACGTCTTCAGGTAGCCAGGTAGTATGCTACCAGTGTGTAAGGGTTGGGAATACAAGACCGTAGTGCCAGAGAGACCCATTGGAGTGTCGATCATGCGACAAATTGGGTCACCTTCAGTTCTTCTGTTAGATCTTTTCACCAGCATCTGGTGATAGGGGTTCTTCTATGACTCCTCATTTGGGAGCAGCACCACCGATTTCTCACCAGTTAGGGAACTGGAGTTCTTCTGGTTATTCAGGCTGAGGTAGATGTCGTGGCTATGGTGGTCAGTCTCCGGTCTTTCAGTAGCATCAAAGTGGATCATCTAAGAGTGTTCAAGTAGGGTCATAGGGCCACGGTTTAGGCTAGACTTTTGCAGTGGATCAGACCCAGCAGGAGTAGGATCCCGGACCCTCTACAGTTCGAGGTACGATCTTAGTAGCCTTGGTTTCATCTTATGCTCTTTTTGATACTGGTGATATGCATAGATTTATATATATCACTATTGTGGAGATCCTTGGGATCTGTATCTTTTCTTATGTTGATTTTTTGACACTAGACACTTCGTTAGGGACAAGGACATCTACTGTACGTCAGTGTAAGGAGTTCCCTCTAGAGGTTGCTGGGTGTCACCTTCTATGGGACCACTATGTCCTAGAGATGACAAGCTATGATTTCATTCTCAGGATGGACTGGTTAGTTCCCTTCCAGGCAGTCCTTGACTGTTATCTCCGCAGGGTAAGCTTCGTATCACCAGAGGGTGGATCCTTTCTTCATAGGGGTGAGTGGGATGTCCAGGTGAGCAGAGCGGGTCCAGAGCATCATGGGTTGGGAGGAGTTATAACCCAGATTGCTAGTCTTTATCTGGATGACCAGGGGAATTCATAGTTAGACTTTCCTCCAATGGTGGATCGTTTCAGAGATGTCTTTCTAGAGAACTTTTCATGTTTTCCTCCGGAGCATGAGGTAGACTTCTTGATTGAGCTTGTTCCAGGAGCGGCACTGGTGTCCATTCCTCCTTATAGTATGGCTACACCTGAGTTGCAGGAGCTCAAGAAATAGTTGGCAGAGTTTCAGGAAAAGGGTTTTATCCAACCCATTACTTCTCCTTGGGGTTCTCCAGTCATGTTTGAAAAGAAGGAAGACAGTACCCTCAGGCTTTGTGTGGATTATCGAAAGATGAACCAGTTGACAGTCAAGAACTGATATCCCTTACCGAGGATCGATGATCTCTTTGATCCACTTCGAGGAGCCCAGGTATTCTCGAATATTGACTTGAGGTCCGGTTTTCATCAATTGCATGTTAGACCATCAGATATACCTGTTACAGCCTTCAATATTAGGTATGGTCTATACGATTACTTAGTTATGTCGTTCGGTCTCACGAACGAGCCAATAGTTTTCATGGCACTGATGAACCGAGTGTTCCATCCATAATTGGATTCGTTCATAGTGGTCTTCATGGATGATATCTTGGTGTAATATCACACTCGACTAGACCATGCTACCCATCTTGAGATCGTTTTGAGTACACTGAGGGAGCATCAGTTATATGCTACGCTCTCAAAGTGTCACTTTTGGATGGACCAGATTCACTTCTTGGGTAATGTTATCTCAGAGGTAGGACTATTAGTAGACCCAGAGAAAGTGAGAGCTGTAGTTTCTTGGGAGCATCTGAAGAACGTCTTTGAGGTGTAGAGTTTTATGGGGCCAGCTGGATATGATGGGTGCTTCATACAGGACTTTCCACACTTAGCATCACCACTGACAGGTCTAACCAAGAAGGGTGCGAAGTTCTTATGGTCAGATTCTTGTGAGTCATCCTTTCAAGAGATTAAAGGGAGGTTGACTTCAGCACCGATACTAGTTTTTTCAGAGCCGGGTAAGATATATATCGTTTACTGCGATGCATCAGGTATCGGGTTGGTAGTTGTGCTTATTCAAGGAGATGGAGTCATTGCGTACGGTTCTTGGCAGTTGAGGTTACATGAGAGGAATTACTCGACGCATGATCTAGATTTTGTAGTTGTTGTTCATGCCATACGCTGTTGGAGACATTATCTTCTAGGAGAGAATTTTTTGGTCTTCACTGACCACAAGAGTCTCAAGTACATATTCACTCAGCATGATCTGAATTTGAGATAGCAAAGGTGGGTTGAGTACCTTCAGTCTTTTGACTTTGAGATTTCCTACACGTCGAGGAAAGGCAACGCAGTGGCTGATGCATTGAGCAGGAGGACTCAGATACAGGCAGTTCAGGAGGCTAATAGTGAGTGGCAGCATATGTCCCTATTCTCTAAGATGCATTTGGAGGTGCATGATAGACAGGGGTAGACTTTTATTTATTCTATAGTTGTTACCTATACCCTTTTTGATTGAGTACAAATAAGGCATCTATCAGATTCTTAAGGCCTAGTCCTATGGGAAAGTGTGTCAGGAGAGGACCCTATTTCGGGGTAGACCATAGGTGAATATGAGATCTTGCGTTTCCAGGGATGCATATGGGCTCCATTAGATATACACAAGGAGCTGATGCAGGATTTTCATTACTCAATTTGGGTAGTTCATCCTGGCGTCACCAAGATGTATCTTGATTTACACCGTCAGTATTAGTGGCTAGGTATGAAGAGGTACGTTGCTGGTTTCGTCATGAGGTGTTCCACTTGTCAGCAGGTGAAGTTAGAGCATCAACGACTAGAAGGTCTTCTATAGTTGTTACCCATTCTCGAGTGGAAGTGGAATGACATCACGATGGACTTCGTGACAGGGTTTTCGAGGTCTCCTCGAGGGAATGACACAGTTTGGGTTATTGTTGACAGAATCACGAAGATTTCTCACTTCCTGATGATCAAGGAGACCTTTAGTGTTGATGATCTGGGGCGGTTGTACATCCAAGAGATTGTATGTCTGCATGGAGTTCCACACTCCATTGTTTCAGACAAGGATGCACATTTTACTTCTCGGGTCTGGCAGGGGATTTAGAAGGCTTTGGGTACACAGGTACTTTTAAGTACAGCTTACCACCCACAGACATATGGCCAGTCTGAGCATACGATTTAGGTGCTTTAGGATATTCTCTAAGCATGCACTTTGTATTTTGGAGGTTCTTGGGAGAAGCATATACCTCTTGTGGAGTTTTCCTACAACAATAGTTTTCAAGCAACAATTCAGATGGCACTTTAAGAGGCTTTGTATGGTATACCATGCTGATCAACCTTATGTTGGTTGGAGGCAGGAGAGGCAGCTTTCCTGGGACCTCGTCTTGTTCAGGAGACCTCAGAGAAGATAGAGTTGATTCGGAGGAGGATAGCTACTATACAGTCTCGACAGAAGTCTTATTCTGACCAGTGGAGATGACCTGTGGAGTTCGAGGCCAGAGATCAGGTTTTCCTATGTGTCACACCGAGGTTGGGACACAAGAAGATTAGGAGACAGGGTAAGCTTTTTCCAAGGTATGCCATGCCGTTTGAGGTGTTGGAGAGAGTTGGTCGGGTTGCCTACTAGTTGCAGTTACCTCAGAGGTACCGAGCTATGCACGATGTTTTTCACGTCTCTCAGCTCCGACATTACTTTTCAGACTCGTCTCATGTTTTTTAACCTGAAGGTTTTGTGCTCAAGGTGGATGTGTCGTTTGAGGAACATACTATCCGAATTGTTGATCGCAGTACAAATGTTCTCCATGGCCGGTCTGTTCCCTTGGTATGAGTGCTATGGTAGCACAGACAGGTGTAGGATGAGACTTAGGAGAGGGAGGCTGATGTACGAGCACAGTGGCCGAAGATGTTCAGGGTTTCTTCTTCTACGTCGCGCTAGGGAAATTCAGGGACTAATTTCTTTAAGGGGGCAAGTTTTTAAGAACCCGGACCTTCTTTTCAAGTATGTTTTTTCTTTCTAGTCGTTTTTGGAGAAAAGAGGAATTTCTGGAATTTTTCTATGTACACGCCGTGTACTCTAATGTTGCAGCAGTCCGTACACTGGACATGTAGTAGTCGCATACACGGCCATGTGGGAGTGACTGGAGGCATCTCAAAGCAGTGTATGGAAAAGGCGAGTACACGTCGTGTACTCCAAAAGTGCATGTCGTGTACTTTATTTTTTTATTAAATGCATTGGGGTCACGTCTAATGTACAGAAACCACTTCTTTTAGGTTTTGTTCATCCGAGAGCACTGAGCATCTGCATATCTTCGACGAGCCCCCAATCCCCCGTCTATCCTCCAATTCGAGCATCGTTGATTGCGTTGGAATTGCATCGGTGAGTTCTCTCTTTTGCTTGAGCCATGTTTTCTAATTCCTCTTCTTTTCCAAGTTATCGTGGTTTGAACATTTTGGACGTTTTCTTAGATCTACAACGTTCCAAGGAGATTCAAGATTTGTGTTTCAAGTATATTGATCTCCTAACACCGATTTAGGTGGTTTGTGCCTTTTCATTGAAAGGCGTTGAATATTTTGTGAAAAATACACCAATACCCTTGAACGAGGTATTGAGTGTTTACCATTTTCAGCCCTATTGTTTACCTGCTTTTCTTAAATTCTATAGTAGAGGATATTGAATGTGAATAGGGTTAATTTTTATTCTTTAGAAATTTTTTCCATGTATGTTTTTCCTGTCTGGACCATTGGGTCTAGTTTTCCTGTTTGGTTTCTGTTTACTTTCCATGCCTATTATTGAAGGATGGTATAACTTTAGTTCTAAAGTGCTGATATGTCATAGAATTCTAGCCAAGTAGTCCTTGAGGTTTACTTTGGATGATACACGTTCTATACTTATTTGACATACATAGGGTCGTGAGAACCTAGTGTAGTAGACCACAGGGAGAATGGATGTAAGGGCTTCTCTAGAGAGTCTTTATAATTTTATAACGTGAGACCAAAGGGGGAATTGACGTTGAGTGCTTCCTCAGAGTGTCTGTAGTTCCTTGACGTGGGCCACAGGGGGAATGAGACATTGAGTGCTTCCCCAGAGCGCCTTTAGTACGATACGAGACTATAGGGGGAATTGACGGTGAGTGATTCCCTAGAGAGTCTATACTTTAGTTAAACCAGAGGGGTGAGACTTTGTGTGCTTCCCAGAGGGTTGCTAGTACTTATTGGTTGAACTATAGAGGCTAGGCTGTGAGAACTACCCAGAGGGTTACCTATTTATTTCTACTTGCTTCAGTAGCTGATTACTTTTTTGTGAATTAAATGCTTGAAGCTATGGATTTGTTGTTGTTTAGTACATTCCTTGTTTACAACTTTCTGTACTTTTACCTGCCATATATTCACTTCCTATTAGGCATAGATCTTGTGGTGGTTTCCAACTGGGATTTAGTCTCACACCCTATTTGGGCCATACTTTTGGGCCCAAACAGATTATATTGCTGCAGGTATAGATAAGGGAAAGTGCCTTTCGACTTTAGGTACTTGATTACTGGAGCTGGAGAGCATGGGACCAAGCTGAGGCTTGCGATGCTGAAGAGTTACTCATTTTTCCATTTTTTACTTTGGTTTAGTACTATATTCTGCATTGTGACTTGTTTGGCTATTTTCCTAGACATATATATATCATGCATCATTTATATATATTTATGCTCTAGTGGTTTCCTTATCAGTCTTCCACTTTTTATTGTTGTTGGATATTTACAGCTTCCGCTATTGTGTGTTGTTTACTTTCATTGTGTACTCTATCAATGAGTGAATAGTTTCCCCACTACCACACGCAAGGCCCTCGCTACTAGTTGGCAGCCTTTGGTGTTCGGGGAAATGTGCTTGAGGCTATGTGACCAACCCGGTACAGGGTGCCTCTGGGTGGATTCTGGAACCGGAAGGATGGTATGACTGTAGTTCTAAAGTGCTGATATGTTGTAGAATGTTAGACAAGTATTTCTTGAGGTTTACTTTGGCCAACACGCATGTTATAATTATTTGACATACACAGGGCCGTGAGAACCTAGTGTAGTAGACCACAGGGAGAATGGACATAAGGGCTTCTCTAGAGAGTCTTTATAATTTTACGATGTGAGACTACAGGGGGAATTGACGTTGAGTGATTCCTCAGAGTGTCTGTAGTTCCTCGACGCAGGTCATAGGGGGAATGAGATATTGAGTGCTTCCCTAGAGTGCCTTTAGTATGATACAAGATTATAGAAGGAATTAACGGTGAGTGCTTCCCTAGAGAGTCTATACTTTAGCTGAAATAGAGGGGTGAGACTGTGTGTGTTTCCCAGAGGGTTTCTAGTACTTCTTGGTTAAACCATAGGGGCTAGGATGTGAGAACTACCTAAAGGGTTACCTGTTTGTTTCTAGTTGATTGAGTAGATGATTACTTGTTTTTTGAATTAAATGCGTGAAACTGTGGATTGTTTTCTATTGAGTACTTTCTTTGTTTACTGCTTTCTGTACTTTTACCTTCCATATATTCATTGACTGTTAGGCATAGATCTTGTGGAGGTTGCATACTGGGATTTAGTCTCACACCCTGTTTGGGCCATGCTTTTGGGCCCAAACAGATTATATTGTTGCACGTATAGACAAGGGCAAGCTCCCTTCAAATTTAGGTACTTGATTACTGTAGTTGGAGAGCATGGGACCAAGTTGAGGTTTGCGATGATGAAGAGTTGCTCATCTGTTTTCCTTTTGTACTTTTGTTTAGTATTATATTCAGTATTGTGAATTTTTTGGCTATTTTCCTAGACATATATGTATCATGCATCATTTATATATATTTATGCTCAAGTTGTTTCCATATCAGTCTTCTATTGTTTACTGTTGTTGGATATTTACTGCTTCTGCTATTGTGTGTTGTTTACTTCCGTTGTGTACTCTGCCAATGAGGGTATAGTTTCTCCACTACCACACCCAAGGCCCTCCCTTCTAGCTGGAAGCCTCTAGCATTCGGGAAAAATGCGCTTGAGCCCATGTGACCAACCGGGTACAGGGCACCTCTGGGTGGCTTCTAGAACCAGGACGTTACAGTATGTTGAACCTTTACCATGTTCTCATTTGGAAATGTAACTTAAGTGATCACAACCCTTCATGTGGCCACTTGATGTTGACATGCAGTCACTATACTGATAATTTATGAAAAATAAATACAAATAATAATATAATACTGAAATTCAAAATCACAAAAAAACAAAATTAAATAAAAAAAATAACAATGATAAATTTATTTTTTACAAAAATAAATATAGGAGGGAAAAATAATTAAATGGAATACTCAAAAATTAAGTTAAAATTTTAAAATTATTATTTTTAAAAAAAGTGAATAAAAAATTAAAAAAATGAAGTACATTAATTTTAAAAAAACTCATTAAATATCAATTTACCAAAAAAAATAACAAATAAAATAAATATTTAAATATAAAATTAATAGTTTTAAGAATATAGTACTAAATTAATGACAATTGAAAATTATTTCTCTAAAAACATTATTTCAATAAAAAATACAAAATTAATTACAAAAAATGATGTGGAAAATTAGAGAATTAAATAAAAATTTTGTGAATATTTGGGGAACATGGTAAGAAGCTATTAAGATATTTTTCTCACACACTACATGGGTAATTGGGTGTGTAAAAACCTTATGTATGATATACAGGTTGAGAAAGGATTTCATAGGGCCTCCAGATGGAGAAGCTTGATAGCAGTTGTAAAGAGGCTCAAAGATCAAATTAGTGCCCAAATTTATTATATTTTCTTTTGTTTATATGTATACGTGATTTCCCTAGTTGTTGATCAATCCAACTGTACGGCTATATGATTTCTTTATGGTACATATATTATAATATGATTTATTTGTTGATTATTCATACTTAGATGATTATTTTGGATGATTTTTGGTTATTTATATAGTTTTTTCATTCTAATTAAAAGATATAGCCACCCCAAAGTGCTTTTTATAACTTAATCACTAGTCATCTACCTTTGGTGTACATAGATTTGTAATTGAGTCCATGTGGTTCCTTCTAATGGGACATTGATGAGTGATCTCATGCTATGGTCTTACACATATCATGGTGAAGATAGGAAAACTACATGGAAGTAACTACATTCAAGAAAAATAGTTAGAGTGTAAGTCATAGTGGGTAAATAACATGTTGAGAATTTGAATTTGTATTTCATATGATATAACCATTTTTAAAAACCCTACAAAAAAGGAGAGCTTGTAAGAGGCATTGTATGATTCGTTGTTGACTCGTGTGTGACTTATCAAAATTGTGATTCAAAGTTCAACAAGTTATAGTTCATTCCATTTCACCAAAATACTTCATATAGCGGAGTTCTATGAATTTTATAACACCAAGATATTTTTTTATTTAGTTTTTAAAATTAATTTAATATTTTTTTATATTTTTAATTTCAAAAAATAGTAAATATATTTTTTTGTTAAATCATTAAGTTTGGATTTGGTTATACCCAACACCATGTTAATCATTCACTAAATTCAACAATCATGTTATCTTTCATTACACGCAACATTATTTTTTTCTTTTAATACACATAATAATGATTCCCTTTGATAGATTGCATTACACACAAGGTCATGTTTTTACCAAACTAAATTATACTATTAGTACTATTATTAAAATATTTTTATAAGTACCATATAGTCATTGTAATGGAAGTTATGAATAATTTTATCAAAAATATAACATTCTGGGTAATTCAAGCTACATTATACTATTAATAATATTATTAAAATATTTCATTTTCCAAGAAAACTGTTTTTCTATGTACAAACACAATTTTATCTCAATAAATTAAAAAAACCACTTTTAATTCATTTTTTAAATAAAATTTATATATTATATTTTCAATAAAAGATTTTTATTCTTATACAATAGATTTTATAAGTTTATGATATGAATTAATCCAAATTTATGAATACGAATATGTGTTTTTCTAAAAGGTGATTTTACCAAATTTTAATTGGAACCCCATTTTAAATATATTTTTAGACAATTTAATAATTTTTATTTGTAAAAAGAAACTTTATTTTTGGAATCATAATATAAATATTTACATTGGGTGAATTTTTAGTTTTTTTCTATGAAATTACACTATTTGATGAATAGTTAAAACACTAAATTTTAATTTAAAACTATTTTCCATGTAATTTATTTCTATATTTAAATTACATTTTTAATTTTTTTAAGTTTAATAAGACATTTTTTATATATATTAACACAATTTAGGTCATTGTAATCACTTTTACATTGAAATATGATATAAAAACATTTCAATTTTTGGATAATATTTATTTTAAAAACCCACTTTGTCATCCCATTTTCCAGATTAATTTTATATTAGTTCAATTCACTTCTAGGATTATAATTTAAAAAAATGAATTAAATATTTTGAATAATAATAATTTCTAATTTCTAATCATTTCTAAATTTTTATTGGCCAAAAATATTTGTGAAGGTGAATTAAATTAATTATAATCATTAAGAGAACATTTAACTTCACAAAGGAATAACCCATAAACTTAAGGGCCAAAATGACATAAAAACTTGCCCAGAATCCATTTTCGGGACATATTTTGACCAAATACTCAAATTTATCTAATTTTTCTCATTATTGGAGCCATTATTCATAGGTAAAATGGGTGTGGAATTCCCTTTAAAAAAATTTACAATAATGACACTCCTCCTCCACTATAAAAAGAAACCCACCCTTCCCACTAATTGCAACTCTCAGTATCTTTTAATCACGCAAAAACAACTCTAATATTATAAAAAAAATATTGATTCATCACATAATCCTACCTTTGGGAAGAAATCCATCCAATTAACCCTTTGGTGAAAACCAAAATGAGTTACCCAAATAATAGGTAACATCTTTCCTTAAGATATTTTTTTTATTTTCATTTTACACCCCATAAAATATTCATATTCCATTATTTTATAATAATTTAATTATCCTAAATATTATTATTTGTTATTATTATAAGGTTTTTAATTACAATTATACAAACATCTATCTAATCTATAATAAACATACCATTCTTGTCTACGGTGAACTACCGCATCACGAAACGATGTAGTTATTTTTTCTTTTCCACCTCTCATGGTTAGAAATTATGATGTAAAATATATTTTAATATTATATAAATATATATGATATTTATGATATACTTTTTTTAATTGAATTATTATATAACACATACCTTCATTCTTTCCATTTCTTATAAATACAGTAATTTCGTTTGGGGAAGTGTTGACTACCATCTCCTCAAAGTGATGTGATTCATTCACACTCTACTTAGAATGTATTAAGGATGACTTTGGTTAAATTATATGATATATATGACATAATAATTATACTTAATGATATTATATATATATATATATCATTTAACTTTATTCTTTCAAATTGATAATAAAACAAAAACAACGTTCATGCGTACGTACAACCTATCATCTCCAAAAACGGTGTATTCCATTTAATATTTCTATATTATATAGATTATTAGAAATATATATATAATATATATGATATTTATATCAGAATTTAGATTATTTATATAATTAAATCATGATCTATGTAATATTATGAATAACAATGAAACAAATATACGAACAGAAAAGACTATATTACCATAAATGTAACATTAACATGGAGTTGTTGATAAACATGTAATATAATATCATAAACAAATAACATATCATATTATATATAATAATATATTTATATGTTATATTTATAATAAACATTATTTTTTATACAGGAGGATCAATTTTATATGAATAATGTCAATAATTAAGTTAATGGAATTTCATGTCAATTTTTTCTTTCGGGAGATAAATACCATATTCAAAACACAATTATTCTATATGGTTTATATACTGATCTATAACATGTAATTTCATTGTATAAATTCATTTAATTATTTTAAAATCATTAATTGAAATTACCCAATCATGAGGATCATGATTCTAATTTTACTCAAGTAGTAAGGGTTGTATCTTCTCACTATCATTTTCTATGAGACACAAGCCATGCTCACCTTCTATTTACTATATGTGGTGTGTATACTTCCCATGTATGTATTCTAATATTGTTATTATAAAATTATATGTGTATATACATATCCATTTTTTGATCTATCTTTCATGGGTTTTATATTTCAAAGGTTACCAAAATAGGTAATATAATTCGGTCTCGCCTTTCCTTCTTTGAGAAGCATGTTATGTTATGCACCTATATTTTTCTATGAGGTGTATATACTATATTTGAAATGTTATATCCCAAATATCCTTATTTTAATGATATTTTAATATTAATTTAATTTTATTATTTCTATTTTATTATGATTCTATCTTTATAAAGTTGTAAAATTTTGTTGTTATAATCTCATCATTTATCATGATTATTTATGATTATGGTTCCATTGATGATATCTTATGATACAAATCTCAAAAAACTTCGGAATTTTCATTCCATACGTTTATTAATGTTCTATACAAGTAATTGTACCATTATCCAAATCTTGGGTACTTAATATAATTATGAGAATATTTTTAGGAAAATACGACTTTATATATTCTTTCGGTTGGAAATACGTGTTATATAAAAATAGTTTTATCCACACACAAAATTCAAAATTTTCTTATTATTAACCTATAACGTTTAAAAAAAAATTACCCATGTTATAACTTTTTACAAAATTATTTTTAAAATTAATCACATTTTCATTTTCTGATTGAGACACTTTTCTATACTTCTACAATGAAAATGGAATGTACGACATGTACAGATTTATCTTCCATAATGACCATACATTCATTTAAGCTTCTTCTATATGATTACAAGATTTCATTTTCTGAATAATTAATTTTCTAAAAATTTGTACATTCATTTTCTTTATATGTTTTTTTCAAAAAAATGGATTTGAAAAATGTTATATGATATGATAAATGTTTTAAATTATTTTCAAAGATTCATTTAAATGATTAAATATATATTTTCAATGAATTTTTTTTAAAATATGTATTACATTTAATAATTTTAAATTTTTTATATATTACATTATTAGTCTTCTAGTTTATTTTAAATTAATATTGTTTTCAAAAGTCTTTATCTTTTGAAAAACATTTCTCCTAGAAAAATAGAATGGTATCCTAAATAATTTTTTTAAAAGAAATTGTAAATATTTCAATACAAGACAATGCTTTTTGAAATAGTTTTATAAAATTGATTTTCAAAGAAGGAATATTTATCCTAAGAAATATTCCATGTGATCCTTCAAAATCCTAATCCACATAAGATTAAATAAATTTATATATTTTATGATTTATTGGGGATATGATCTAATAATACCATTGTACTTTATTTTATGGTTTATGTTTAGAAGGAATGATATTTAGGATACTAATTCCACTTTCACATGTTATATTCATTTGAAACACGTTTATTTTCATGGGTTATTCTTGATGAAATGATTATGAAACCTACCTATTTTTTGAAGGTAATGATATTATAGAATATAATGATACACATTTCATTTCCTAGGTTGTGATATGATTTTTATGAAACCCATATTTTTTATAGGTCATTATATGATACAGGTTTTATTATCTTCTTTCACATAAATGTATTGTTTTATTATGTGATCAATGGGGCTTATATCTCCATCCAATGGATTGGGTAAACATTTATATCTCATGATATGATGATGGGAATAAATTAGATAGGCTTTATCCACTATGGTAAATGGGTAAACTACATACACTATGGGAAGATGGGGAAATATGATATATTATGGAAATATGGGGAATCATGATCCATTATGGGATGATTGGGAAACACGATCCAATATGCAATGATGGGGAATCCATGTCCATTATGGGAAGAAGGGGAAACCTGGTCCACTATAGGAGGATGGGGGAGCTCGATCACTTATGAGTTAAGGACTACGATTGGGGATGGTGGTGTGTCCTGCCCAATTAGTGTAGTCCCCATGAATTGCCTCATTAGGTTTTTGAAATGCGCCTTTACTTATATGTAATTATGTTACATGTTTATTTGTTTTCCACAAATTCTATGTCTTATTACATTGATTTTATCACATGGTTCATGTTCTTGATTATCTTATAATTTTGTTTTCCTAAAAACTCTTTACATTTATTCCATGTCTCTTGATTATGATCTTTTTATACAGGTTATGATATTTAAATGCTATTCTCAAGTTCTCATACCCTTATGTTCATGTTGAGTTTACAAATATCCTTTATTTACCCGTACAGTGCATTTGATCTCACCCCTTTCTAATATTTTTCCCCTGGTTTTGAAGAAATGTTTTATGTAGGAGTAAAATAGGGGAATATATTTAGATAATATGTTGAATATATTTTAAAAAACTAGAATAATGTGTTCCATGTTTCCAAATTCACAAAACTATTATAGTACTCAGTCACATATTTTTTTTATTCTTATTATTTACCTAAAATGATGCCATATCCATGTATGATAATCCTTGGTCACTAAATCTTGTATCAAAAGAAAGGTTTTGTAAACCATTGGAAACTAGGAGAAAACATTAGTAAAGCCCCTTGGTATTTCTCAATGGAAATTTATAGGGATTCATATAAGGATAAGTATAAGGATGATTTAAATTATATGAGAATGTCCAAACATTTTGGTAATTGATAGAGAGTGGTTTCTTAGAAATAAATTAATTTCATGATATTACAAGTGGATGTGGATCTAGAACAGATGTAAATATGGGTAACCACACCAAATTTCCATATTAATCTAGACTCAATCGATAATGGGTGCACGATAACAAGCCTAGTTGCACACCTAGTTTGAGACTCCCTAGGGATATTCTTTGAGAATTCAAAAACACTTTAAAACCCATCATAAAAGATTTAAATAGAATATTAATATGAGTAAGCTATGATAATCCAATGGTATCATATAATGAATAAGTAGTTTTCATTATTTATATGTATTATAAGTTATGTTTAATGATTATGTGGTTTTCTATTATTATAAGTGTTTATCACCCTATGATTTCTAGATTTAGTCAAAAGAGGGAACTAAAAGGAACTTTATTAAAATTGAATGTTTTAGATTTGGAATGTATAGTTATGATGAAAATAGATTTCATAAATGAAAATTTCATAAAGATAATTAGTAAGGTCCATGATTATTGGTTATACTTCTGAAGATAAAGAGACTAAAAACGACATGTGAAAGGTATAGGATGGTTTAACAGTATTGTATGTTTTAATTATAAGAAGCATTATTAGATTTAGATTGAGGAACATGAACATATGATTCTTATTTCATATTATATTGCATTGGGTATTAATTAATATGATGATTAAGATGGAGTAATGGTGTGAGAAAAAAATTGGATTATTAAAGTATATATGTTTTAAAATTCAAATATTATGTTTTATGAATCATGAAATATATAATTATATTCAGTATATTATTTTCATTATGGATTTAAATGGATATGATGATTAGTGATAATGAAATATTTAATTCATTTAATGGAAAGTTAGTATTTTGAAATAAAGGGAGGTGACCATTAATGTTTTCAAGATTTTGAGAAAATTGTGTTTATCTTTGATAAAGAGATGATTGATTTAGATAAAGTAAATTTAAAAGTATTTTTGACCTCAGAAATGTTAAATGATTTGTTAAAAAAGTGTTCCATGATATCAGGGGCAATGTTTACAACTTCTTACATTTATAGAATATATCTAGTAATCTTATGAATAAGTAACCATGATTTTTTTCTAAAAGGATTTATATTAAATCAGGTTATTACCATGTTTTAGGAGAATATATGTTGAGGGTATTCACATGTTGGTAGTTTTATAACCATGATATTCATTTTGATATATGGGGGTCAATTTTAAGCTGATTTAGTAACATTTTTTTCAATGTTTTGGATTTTCATCTTTTGTATGGGATATAAGGTTAAATGTTTATGAAAATTTTGTGTTAAACATTAGATTAATTTTGTGAGATTAAAGTACAATATATGGATTTATTCATATTTAATAGATTTTGAAAAACGTTTTGTTATTATAAAGATATATAGAATGATGTGTCATTATATTTTTGGATATCAGGATCGGTTAATGCTTCAGTATTTATAAACTCACCTTCATTTCATGGAATAAGAGATGAGGTTGAAGTTTATCAAGGTACAACAAAGGGTAATGTTTTATTGAAGTAAAGTTAGTATAAATTTTCACTAAATTTCATTAAATTTAGTGAAAATGACCCATAAATAATATTTTGTCAAGGTATTATCATTTTTTATGATATTGATGGAATTCATCAAGCCTCATTGGGTTATGTATTTGTAATTGTTAACATTATCCTAAAAATTTTCTTATAACTCTACATCAGAACTTAATAGTTACATTTTAAATACTGGTCCATATTTTCACTTCCCAACAAGGTTCTCCCATGTGGAATCCTACTTATGATTTGGTTTTGGTAATTGTAATATTTCCAACAGTCCCTTTTTAAAGGACGTTTTAGTATTCATTTTTATGATGTAGGTTTCTATGAATAGAACATTAAATTATTAAACCATTAACAACCAAGATGAATTTTGAGGTTGGAAAATAATTTTAAGGGGGATAAAAAGTAACACCCTACGATTTTTTGATGTATTATTTCTTAAATTACATTAAATTTTTTTACATTTTTATTTTCACATAACACTTAATATAGATTTTTTAAATTAATGAACAATGTTTTTATTTTATTTTATTTTATGTAACACCAAGTTAGTAGTACACTACACACAACTCCTAGATTATTATTTGGTACATCCAACATAGTGTTTTTATTGTATTATACACAACACTAAGTACCCTCAAAATCTTGTGTTACATGCTATGATGAGTTTTTATATAACTACAATATATTATTAAAATTATTATTAAAATATTATTATAGCTACCACATAGCCAAAGGATTGTAAGTTGTGAATAAGAATAAATAAATTTTGAGAACATCATATACACATGTATATAAAATTGAATCTTTCTTCCATTAGTTAGAAATGAATGTAACAATAATTTTATAATGAAGAAATTCCTATTTTAAGAAATATATTTTTTTATGTACAAACCTAGTTTTAACCCAATAAACTAAAAAAACCAATTTTTATTAAATTTTTCAATAAAATTTATATATTATTTATTCAATAAATATTTGTGATACTCATCTAATATATTTTATAGGTATTGGATAAGAATAAATTTAATTTTATGAATTAAAAAGATGTATTTTTATAAAAGGTAATTTTACTGCATTTTAATAGAAACCCATTTCAAATATGATTTTTCACATTTCTTTTATTTTTATTTGAGAGAATAAATTTAATTTTTGAAGTGATAACACTGAATTTTAATTCATAACTGTTTTCTCTTATAATTAATTTTTATATTTAAATTAGATCATTGTTTATTAATTAGATCATTTTTATATCAATTAATATAATTTAGGTAATTGGAATCTATTTCACCTTTAAATTTTATAGAAAAATATTTCTAATTTTTGAACATTTTTATATTAAATGCTTTATTTTTCATCCCATCTACATTATTAAATTTAAATTAATTTTGGTAACTTATGTGATTAGAATATATAAAACTATATTAAATATTTCCAAAAAGTGTTATTTATAATTTTTCATAAGTTTATCTTTGTTTTTGACCAAAAATATTATTAAATGTGATTAAAATTAATTACAATTCTTAAGAAAAAAAACTAACTTGGAAAAGGAATAAAACATAATCTTAAGGGCCATAATGACACAAAAACTAGTCCAAAGTAAACTTTCTAAACATATTTATACCATATCATCCTTTTGTTGAATTTATTTCATTATTGGATCCATGTTTCATAGGAAAAATATGATTGTAAATTCACTTTTCAAAAATTTACAAGAATTCCACTACTCCTATACATTAAAAAGGAACTCACCCTCCCAATTATTTTTGGTGAATTTTTTTTATCATAAGTTTCACTTTTTGATCAATAGTGATAACACTAAATTTAAATTCAAAGCTGTTTTTCTTATAATTAATTTATATATTTAAATTACATATTTTTTTGGTTTTAAAGTTTAATTAGATAATTTTCATACCAATTAATATAATTTAGGTAATTGAAATATATTTCACATTTAAATTTTATTTAAACAAATTTCTAATTTTTGAACCTTTTTATATTAAAAACATTCTTTTTCGTCCCATCTTCATGATTAAATTTAAATTAATTTTTGTAACTTGTGTGATTAGAATATATAAAACTAGATTTAATACTTTCAAAAATTATTATTTATAATTTTTCATAAGTTTATCTATGTTTTTTACCAAAAATATTATTAAATGTGATTAAAATTAATTACAATGCTTAAGAGAAAAACTAACTTGAAAAGGGACTAAACCATAATCTTAAGGGACACAATGACCCAAAATCTAGTCCAAAATAAACTTTCAAAATATATTTATACCATATCATCCTTTTATTGAATTTATTTAATTATTGGATCCATGTTTCATAGGAAAAATATGGTTGTAAATTCACTTTTCAAAAATTTACAAGAATTCCACTACTTCTGTACATTAAAAATGAACTCACCCTCCCAATTATTCACACCACACAATAACTTTTTCTCAAAACAAATATACTAAAATAATATCCCAAAATCACTTCATTCATCTTTTAATACTCCCTTTTGGTGTAAATCCATCAATGTATTCCCTTTGATGCAATCCAAAATGAGTTAACCAAAGTAGAGGTATCATCCTACCTCAAGATATTTTATTTTATTTTTATTCTCCATCCCTAAAATAATAATAGCCAATTATTATATAATAGAATAAATATCCTAAATATAATGATTTTTTTATTCTATTTTGTTGGACTAAACATAGAAACACATCCATATAATGGGTAATGAACTTACCATTCTTGTGAATGTCGAACTACCACCTCACCAAGTAATGCTGTTTATTTTACCATTACCAAATCTAATGGATGATAATTATGATAAAAAATATGTTTTTATATGTTATTTATGAAATATTAATGCTTTTGGAATTATTATATGAAACATAACTTCTTTATTTCTATTTAGTGTAAATACAATAATTTCTTTTGGGGAAATGTGGAAAACTGTCTGCTCAAAGCGATGTGATTCATTCACACTCTATATAGAATATTTTAAGGATGTGTTTACAAAATTTAAATGATATATATGACATAATAATTCTAATTTAATGATTCTATAAATATATATACTCATATATTTTGTTTACTTTTTTTCTTTTAAAATCAAAATAAAATGGAAATTGCATTCATGCATATGTACGACCTACCGTCTCCATGAATGGTGTAAGATATTTGATATTTATATATTATATAGATTATTATAAAATAATATATATTTAATATATATTATATTTATATGATGATTTATATTCTGGAAAAAAAATATGATTTATGTAAGATCAAGAATTAAATCAAAAACATATACGAGAATCAAAGAAGATATTACCTGAAACGTAACATTAACATGGAATTTTCAAAAAATGTGTAATATATTGTCATAACCATATAATATTTGTTATTATATATAATACTACTATTAATTTTAAAATTTATAATAAACTTATATTAATTATACAAGAGGTTTGAACATGTACGAATATAGTCAATACTTAAGGTAAGGGAATTTCATCACAGTTTTTATTTCTGGGAGATAAATTCCATATTCACCAATGGATTATGTTGTGTGGTGTATATACTGACATGTTACATGTTATATAATTGATTTTATTTTTTTAATGATATTAAAATCTTAAATTTATGTTATTATTTAATGGGAATCGGGATTCTAAAGTTAATCAAGTAGTATGGGTTTTCATATCTCACATTTATTTTCTATGAGACACAAGCCATGTTTAGCTACTATTTATTATATGTGGTGTTTATAATGGACATGGATGTATTCAATGGTTATTATAATTAAATTAATTTTTATCAAAATATCAATTTTATGATCTTTCTTTCGTGGATTTCATATTTCAAAATTTACCAAATCATTGATGTAATTTTGTCTCACTTTTCCATATTTGAGACACATTCCATGTAATGCGCTTAGTTTTTTATATGAAACATATATACCTCCTTATAAATGTTATATCATGAATATAATAAATTTAATTACATTTTAAGATTCATTTAATGTTGTTATTTTCATTTTATTATGGTTTAAAGATACCAAATTGGTAAAGGGTTACTGTTATAATCTCATCATTTTTCGAGAGTGTTTATTATTATACATCCATTGATGAAATAATTTGATCTATATCTTACTAAATTTCATTAATTTACTTACCCTATGATTATTCATGTTATTTCCATGTAATGTTAACATTATAAAATCTTTATTACTTAACATAATATATAAAATGTTTTAATGAAAATATGGATTTATGTCTCCTTTCTGTCATAAAACATTATTCCTTCAAAACATTGTTTTATAAAAATTATATCAAATTTTTTTTAGTATTATCCTAAAATTTTTAGATTTAATTTTCACACATGTTTAACCATTTTAAAAATAAGGTTTAAAAAATAATATTTTTTTTCGATAAGGGTGCTTTCTAAACTTTTACAGCACAACGAGTAATGTCCGGAATGTATGGATTCATCCATGATCATGGATATACTTCCTCGGAAGCTTCATTTGAAATTATAAAATATTTTATTTTATGAAAAATTATTTTTGTTACATTCTAAAAATTAATTGTTTTTTAAGTGTTTCGTCGATAAAAAGTTATTAAAAAAATTATGATTCAAGATGTGTTTTAATTGATTTTTAAAGCTTCCATTAAATGTTTTCAAATATATTTTGATAGAAAAAGTTTTCAAAGATGTATAACATTTAATAATTATTTTAAAGGCCTTACATCATCCTTAATAAGTATTCACATTTATTTTCAAAGAAAATAGTTTTCAAGAGGTTTTATATATTAAAAATCTATTTCAAAGAAGAAAGGATAGTTTACTCAATAATTTTTTTAAAAGAAATGGTAAATTATTATTTATAATAAAATGGTTTTTGAAATGGTTTTATGAAAATAATTTTCAAAGAAAGGATATTTAACTTAAGAAATTTTCTATGTGATCTTTCAATATACTTCTCCATCAATTATGGAATACTTTATTAAATTTCATCACTTTCCTAGAGAAATGATAAAATAATACAATTTATATTCTTTCAATAATGGTTTATGTTTAGATGTAATGATGTTTATGACACTAATTATTTTTTTATGGGTTATATGATTTTGAAACTTCTTTATTTTCTTGGTTTATTCTATATTAAAATATTATGAAACCTATCTATTTTATATAGTTAATTTTATGATAAAATTTTATGGTACCCATTACATTTCATGGGTTATTATATGATGCTTATGAAACCCGTCACTTTTTATGGGTCATGGTATGATGAAAATTTTATTATCTTTTGGAACATATATGTATGATTTTATATGACTGTTGGGCCCTATATCACCCTTGGATATTTTGGTTAAATATTTATATATCATTTCATAATGATGGGAAAGGAGTAAACATGATTCATCCACTATGGAAGGTGGGGAAAACAAATCTTTTATGGGAGTATAGGAAAAGATGATATATTATGGGAAGATGGGGACTTGATTCTCTATGGGAATATGGGGAAGCCCAATCCACTATGGGAAGATGGGGAAACCTGATCGTATATGGGAATATTTGGAAAATTGATACTCTCTAGGAAGATGTGGAAACTCGACCAGCTACATAGAAATCCCTATAACTAGGGATGGTGTGCCTCACCTAGTAGGTGTTGTCCCCATGAAGTGATTTATAATGATTTGTAAACGTTCTTTGACTTATAAGGAATGATGTTACATGTTTGTGTGTTTGTCATAAATTCAATGTCTTTGGCCTTTGATATTCTCACATGGTTCATGTTCTTGATTATCTAATAATTCCACATCCAATGAACAAAAAATATTTATTCCATCTCTTATTAATATTATCTTTTTTTGTAGGGTATGATAAGAAAAACTTATAATCACATTCTCAAACCCTTATGTTCATGATATGCTTATGTATTTCCTTTATTCCCCCTTAATGACCCTTTGAACTCACCCCTTTATTATATTTTTTTTACTCGGGTTATTAATAAAGGTTTTATGTAGGAGTTATAAAGTGGAAAATATCTACATAAAATACTAAAGATATTTATCCAAACATGAATAATGTGTTCTATGTATTCAAAGACACTAAACTATTATGGTCCTCAGGCATGTATTTTTTTTAATGTTTTTTATATTAATCAAGAATTATTAAATATCTAGGTGTGTTAAGACTCGGTCTCTATAGATTAATTATATTAAATTGATAATTTCATAGGAAATTTTGGTTTTCAACATTTTTGGATAAAACCAAAATAGAAAACTCATCCTTGGAGTAGGTCCTAGTAGTATGCATTTTTCCTTAGCATGAACTATGATGTGCTCATAATGGGTTTTCCGTATGGAATATGTTTACTAGACTAGATAATGAGTTTTTTTGGATGGATTACTTCATGGTGATGTTTAATGTAATATGAAATTTTTTTTTTCTTAGTGACTTTTTTAGAGGATTGAGATTTGGAATTGGGAATGTCAGATGTCAAACATTACCCAAGGTGGAAAATGGGGTTTTTAGTGTGTAATACGTCGTGTTGAGTCAATATTTTGTTCAAATAAATAATTTTAAATTCATATCATTTATATGTTGTTTCATGACTCATGGAATACATATATGACTAAAATAAGAATTCATTTATTATTTAATTTCCCCCAAAACAATGAAGATTAAAAGGTTCTAATTAGGTGAAACATTGATATTTTCTCATGAAAGGGAAAACTTGAATATCATTTAAAAGAATAGTAAGATAAAAAATAACTGAGGTAGATTGTATATTGAGATATATTTTAGGAAAGAAGACAGAATATAGGGAGATATATGAGACTATCTCATTAAAGGATCAATGAGCATCATCACATGGATGGAGCATGGGTTGTTTGATACAAAAATTATGGTGTAATTTCTTTTTTGGTTGTGATGATTGAGGTGGATTCACTTTTCAGAGAACTCAAACCTTTTAGTTTTTAAGAGATATAAATTATTTACATGGAAAGGGTTGTGAACCTAGAGGGTTGGTGAAACCAAACTAAATTGTAACAAAACAAGATACATTCTTATTAAATATGGTACATCAATATATCAATTATGCATTATCCCTGAACATATCCTAGTGGGTGTAAACCACAAAATAATTTCTTTTGTATCTCATATTATATTCTTTTTCACTTCTTATTTATTTTTTGGTTGATACAGTTCCCAAATAATAGTGAAAAAACTTTTTTTTAGTGAGGGTCTTTTGAATAAAATCGAGGTGACCTAATTCACCCTGCCCCACTCTCAGTGTATTTATCTTGTATAAGACCACAAAAATTGATCCCAACCTATTCGAAATAAATGATAAGGATCCAATTATAACTAACATGATCAAACCAAAAATAAATTGAATTGACACAAATTGACCCAAATAATATTGAATTGAACCATCTAAAGTCATATTCAACCAATAAAACTATATCAAACCAAGCGAACTAACTTTAAATGAGGTGAAATTAATCAAAATTCTCTAAATTGAACCAAAATAACCCAACCTGATCCATCCCAACATTATATAAAACAATATAAACTAAAAATATACTAAACTAGTAAAACTATATGGAATTAAATAAAATAGAAAAAAATAAATCCCAACCAACTCAATCTATCTCACCTTAAACTAAGCTATAACATCCTAACATGAATCAAAAACCCCTAAATTAACATAACCCCACCAAAAAAATAGTTTTTAAGATAATGAAATTGAATGGGTCTGAACCAAACTAAACTAATCCAAATATAATTTATCATAACCAATAAAATTCCAATATAATAAAACAGAAAAAAGTAAAAATTTGAACCAAATAGGCTAAATATAACATTAACTGAATAAAACCCCACAAAAATAGGAACTACATAAAGAAAATACAAAAAATTAATTGAAACCAAATAACTCATTCAAGATAGAATCGATTGGAATTTTAAAATACATACCCAAAGCTAATTGAATTTGATATAACCAAAAAAAATAGATTTAACTAATGATTTCTAAACCTTACTATTCCAGACTGATCTAATTCAAATAAAAAACTAACACACACATGAAATAAAGTAGATAAAACAAACCCAAAAATTACAAAAAAACAAACTAAATAGGAAAAAATTATTAGTCACTAGTTATAAAATAAATTTTTTACACATAAATAACTATAATTGAAATGGATATGCATGAAAGAGAGAAAAATAAAATTGTACTGAATGAAAATAAATTTTCCAAAAGTGTCCATTTCCAACCTGGTTTGATATAAAATAGTCCAAATTAGTCCAAATTGACCCCAATTGAGGAAAATAAAAATATATATACCTAAACTAATATAAAAAAACCTAACCTAAACCAAAGAAAACCAAATCAACCCTTGCCAAATAGAATTATTTAAAACCAAATAGTACCAAAATGAATTATATTAAAATCAAATAAATAAAACTAATCCAAGATTAACAAAATCAAATTGACAAAACAGAAATTGAACAGATTTGAATTAACCATACATAAAAAGAACTAAAAAGAAATAAACCAAACTATTCCAAAATAAGAAAACAGAAAACAACATAAATCAAATTGAATATAACTAAGTTGAACAAAAATTACCATTCTGAATCAACCTAGTATTTTTTGGACTTAGTTGATTTAAACTAAAATGAACCAACATAATCTTTAATTAACCAAATATACTAGTACAATGTCAAACTAAACTAAATCCAGTAAAAAAATATGAACCATAAAATTCTAGTAATACACTATATGGCGTAAATTGAACCAAATCAAACCAAAGAGAAGAAAATAAATATAAATATACTATATCCCAACTATATTACCCCAAACCAAGTAGAATAAAATAAAATTTAGTAGGGAAAAACTATGTTAATCCATAAAAACTAAAATAAATCAATCTAATATAGACTAAACCAAACCAAAAAAATCAAATTGAATTGAACAAAATTAATCAAACTGTATATTACAGAAATAAATAAAACAAAAAAAACAACTCAACTGAAACTAAATAAAATTAAAACAATCTAGGAATCTGAAAAATTGTCTCAGGTAGACTTAACACATCACCATGAAAATTTCACCATAAAGAATGATGTGCATTCTTGATCTCATTGAGCCGATAACTTGTGTCGGTGTATCAATGAAATAAAATTTTGGAATAATTTCAACCCAAAATAATAATTATTAATTTAATATAATGTATTGAGATTCTGTCTTGGTATTCTCATACATTATAATTCTATGAATATCAAATCAATATTATCAACTACATGGAAAATAAAAAAAATATCAGAAGAATAATAAATAACCAAACTAAACTGAATTTTATATATACCCATCAAATATATCCATAATAGGAACCAGTGCAAAAAATGAAACATAAATATATCTAAATAACAAATTTAAAAAATAATGCAGATTAATTAAAAAAATAATGAAATTATTGATACAAAAATTCCATTAAAATAAATAAACAAAAGCATCGGCCAAATATATATATTGGACCAATGGACACTCATCACATCCTACAATTTCATAAATCAACTATCCTAATGAAATCCAATATGAATTCAAAAAATTAGGACCTGTATGAAAACAAAATATTTGCGTACACACATACATGTGTGTTTGTGGAGTGTGATTCAAATAGGCCCTCTGAAACTTCACTATAGATTCTACGAAATAAGATTTTATATATCATTCTGTAAATTTTAGTTTGAATCATATAAAGAAAAAAAGTTTTCATCATGAGATGGTATAGGGAAAAAGGTAACGTGGTTTTATTAATTTTTAGAAAAAATACACCATTTTTATAATAAGAAGGGTGCAAAATCACATAGATAGTGAAAGATGTAGATCCATGAAAAAAGAATTAATGAGTTTTTAAAAAGAAACAAAAAAGGTGATTATGTCATTTAAAAACCATTCTGAATATACAATAGAAAACATTTCCCTTTTATTATTAAAATAAAACCTTAAAATACACATATGAAAATAATTTTGAAAAAATATACCCAACAATATAATTATTAAAATATAACCTCAATCAGGGACCATAATAGTAAGGGAACATAACAAGAATAAATGATGATCCGATAAATGGTTCTACCATCCAAATATATTTCAAGGGGATAAATTTAAGAATGATGTGGGAATACCTTAAATATAATCAACAATAAGATGTAAGCATCCTTAGAAACTCTCAACATTCTACTATGAGATGATCCTAGATGATACAAAAGTAGAATCAACTATCGACCATTATTATATTCCTAAAAATATAAAATCTTAATTGAATATCATAGTCTCGTTAGGTAAAACTGATATAAAGTATATAATCTAGACAAGGGGATGTTATCTAATTCTGTAATCCAAGATACTATAGTATAAACTAGGATATATCACAAATTATCCTAGGACTCTCATGAAATTAAACAAGAGGAGGCGATCAAACTAGTTCATCATGTGATAAATTCATATATCAATAAAAAACCTAAAAAACAAACCACATCTCACCACCAACACCTTATCAACAAACATCCTTATTCATATTCATCTAAGTAATATAGTGTAATTCAATTCATTACAAAAATAGCCAAAATCTATTTAATAAATGACATAATCCAGCATCTCAAACTAAGGGAATCATATTGAATCAGGTAAACACTTCTATGAAATTCCAAACAAACCATTGAAACAAACTCAGGATGCTAATTTAATTTACTTTCCAGTGGAAAATATTCCATAAAAACAAATTTTACAATTCATTATGAAATAAAATATTCATCAACATAAAAATAAACACATTCCTTTGAAAATAGGAATATCCTTCCTTGAAACCCAATTTAAAACCAAAACACCTTTTTTCATTGAAAACACTTCTTAAACCTGTTATTTTCAACTTTGGAAAACAAAAATATTCCGAACACATCATTATCATAAAATTAAATTCAAAAAAAACTTCTGGAAAAATTAAACATACACTCATCCTGTATGAAAATAATATTTCAGAAACCAAAAACTAGAGAAACATTAAATACCATTATGTCAAGTACTAAAATCATGGAAAAATTTTATAACCATTTCAATAGAATTATATATTGGTGCATCTTAATAGGAAAAATATTAAAAAACTTCAGTCATTTCATTATTTTCTTAAAAAATGGATTTAAAAAAATTACATACCTCAATCATGTGACATCCTCTAACCTTTGATGTTAGAACAACAAGCTCATAAGGAGTCAACCTCTTCAAGCCCTAAACATCCAAAGTCCTAAATTAAAAATAACCCAAACCCAAATTTGTAAATCATGGTCACTAATTTTTATGGGATATAATAAAACTAAGGGGAATATAGGAAGAGGGAATATAAGGAAAATAAAATTTTGGATGAGAGAACTCTTCGATGAAGAATCAATTAAAAGTGAAGGTGGGGGAGCTTAAAATCAAATGGTAATTAATGGGAGGAATAATAGGGATATATTTTAGTTTTAATGGATTGTATAGGGGAGGAGATAGACCAAATTTCATAAAAGGTAGTATACTAAAAAACATAAAATCACTCGTTTACAAAATTCAGGTAGCTCATAAGGTTTTTTTTCATAAATTACTAAAATATGTTCCAAAATTACATTTTTTAATGGATTGAAACTAAAAACATATATGGTTTTTTCGAAAGTTTTACTAAACCATGATTCAACCATGAATCACATTGCTAAAATAGATTCAATACTCTATATGGTTTTCCATGAACAATTTCCCAAACTGTTTTTAGACCACAAACAAGGAACCTCTTACATAAAATTCATCTGCAAGGTATAATCTGAAATATTATGTTCATCTAAACATTTTATCCTAACCTTACTATAACCATGAAATATATAGAACCAAATCAAAATTCTATATTCAAATAAAAAATAACCAAAATAAAAAATTATCCCGAGATTATTTTATACATTAAACCACAATGGCATATTGATGTCAAAAATCTCTCATCGTTCCACCTTATGCTCTAAGATATTATTTAATTATAGTTGATGAAAATTAAAATTAAAACCAAAATTCTCCACACATATGGTGAGGGAGTCATTTAAAAACAAATAATTTCCTATTAAAATAGAATCACTAAACCTAACAAATTATCAATATAATCTATTTTGAATCCTGAAGATCCACTGAAATGTTTCTCTAATATTGTCTAATATCCTAAAACATGCCAAAATCAACATAAATAGAGACCAATATAATGTTATCATGGACCCACAATAGATCTCCCCCCATTTATAATTTATCTAAAATGTAAATAAAAAATTAATCTCCCTTAAATAGGGCATTATGAAAATAAATGAATTTCAATCAAACATCAAAAGAGATGATGATCGACCCCCAAGATATCAATAACCATCAGAGAACTAATCCATAATGACTATAAATGAAATATATTCCAAATAAATACCCCAATACCATAGGATCATGACATGAAAAATCAATCAACTTCATATAAAGTATATAGACTGCATTAATCAAAAACATTTCTCAACACAGAATAGCATGTCTCTATCCTCACGTCACAAAGCTAAAGAAAAATAAACTTAGACCATTCTCATGGAACACTATCCCATTATTAACCTTAATTCATCTGAAATCTTGTATTATATAATTCATAATCTAAACTAAAAAATAATTCATCTTGGTTACACAATTATTACCAATATAATATTATCCAAATCTATGATTCAAGAGAAGGATGACATTATATTGATACCTTAAGAGGAAAAATTTTAATAAGGCATGAATGAAAAATAATAAACATGACTATATAAAATTAGATAAGATATCTAAGGAATATATAAAATAATAATAAACTCAATCATAACCTACTCTAAAATCATGGACCACAAATCAAAAAATGAGGATCACCCAAGTATAGGTTACATCTATGACTCCCTCTCAACCAATTACTAAGACCATACACAAAAAATTTCAATATATTAGATCTAATGACTAGATTGGGAAATATATCAAGGAACAGTATTAGATAATTTCATAGGAAACAAGCTTGCTAATGATGAGTACCAACATCAAAAAATGATCATCATATTCCCTTATCGTTCACATTTCTTTCTCAGGGCTCCTGAACTCAATGGACATCTCTAAATTTACATCCTTATGATAATTTGTATTAATAAACATCATCTTTATGAATTAATGAGGTATACCATTATGCAGCAAAATTAGGGCAATGTAATAACCCCACACTTGAATAATTCCTAAATTAAATCTATTAATGAATATGATTCTAACTCATCACTCAATCCTCAGTTTGTATAGATCCAAAATTAGAATATTAGGTCTCAATAGATAAGGTGAATCACCCTCAGGATTGTCTAGAGATAAGAACTTCAAATATTCATTGATATCTTCCAAGGAGAAATACTCTAAATGATATTGACCATAAACTCAATCCATTCATGCTTCCTAAATAAATTCACACAAAACCTATATAATCCAATGTAAAAAATTTAAAATCAGAGGCTTATTAAAATTATTAAAATAAAAAAACAACCTTTTTAGACAAAAAAAAATTAAAAATGGCTTTGAAATCCATTTTATCTAAACATTTTCACATTGAAAACAACATATTTGATTTTTTGAAAACACCCAGAATTCTTTATAATTATAAATAAATTTCACAATTTTACCATAAATTGAAATATTATTTCCCTTTTAAGTGATTAAAAACATTATACCAGCTTTTAAAACCATAAACCTATTATTAAAAATAAAATATCCACACAAAAATCATATATTCATACCTTCACATCAAAAAAAATTTCAAAATTCTATGATAAAATCAATCACCTATGAAAATACATCCATTATTTGGGATGATAAATAAAAAAATCAATTTTCTAAAAGACTTCCCAAATGTAATTATTAAAGAAAAAAAAATTAATCATTATTCAATATTAAAGATTCTTTCTATAAAATATCCATAAAACAAATTTATAAAGGAAAAAAATACTAAAAAAATTACAAAACTATCCATTACATCTCAAAACAAAACAATATCATCCACCAAATATCAGTCATAATAAAACCTAAAAATCTATATGCATCCTAAACACACACTCAATACAACTCAAATAATTGTTAAACAATATTAAAATTAATTTTAGATAAAAATGACTTAAAACAATAAACCCACGAGAAACATAGATATAGGAATAATTTAGTTAAATTATTTGGAAAACTGTTCTCCAACTATGTGATTAAAACTATAAGGATTTTAATCCTATGAAAATATTATTTTAATAGTTTCTATATCATGTGATTATATCGTTTTACTTTGGTTATTCCTCAATTTTATTCCCAAAACTCAAAAAATCACAAGATATCTAATATAACTCAGAATGGATCAAAACACCAATATATCAGAGGAAAATCCATCAAATTAATCATGACTAAAATTGATATTCAAAAAAAATCCTAGGTACCCATGAAATCTCAATTCTCATCCAAAATTGTGGTGACAAGAAACCTACTATTGACCCAAAATTTAAGGCATTATAATCCTTTCTTTTAACTAAATGACACACTCGAATTAATTGATGGAACTTTTATAAAATTTAGATTGAACTAGGTTTCGTTGACTAAACACATCACCTTGAACACTCAACTACATATCCCAAAGTTCATTCCTTATCACCATGGGTTGAAAAAATAATTGGGTATGAATGAAACAACCCACGACAATAGTTTCAACCCTAAATAATAATAAACAAGAACTGTAATATTCCATGAATCTTAAATGGAACATCCATAAATTATACTTTCATTAATATAAAATAAAACGTCCAAAAAAGATGAACATATAAGAAATGGAATAACAATAATAAATTTCCCAATCAAACTCTCTTTTACATATATGAATATACTATATAAAAACAATAACTTGTTTAATTAATTTGAAAAAAAAATGTCACAATAACAATAACATGAAATACTATAGATAAAATTGAATGGGATAAAATGATTGATACAAAAATTTCAGGAAAATAAAACAAAGCATAATCCATTATTCAAAACATTACATGTTACCCATTTTCTCTATTCACATCTAAAACATCCTTAAAAATACTACAAAAATCAGATCATATTTGAGATCAAAAAATTTGAACTATTATGAAGAAATAAGAGATACATTAAGATATAAGTGTATATATAGTGTGTGATATAAATAATCCTAGTTGTATTTCCCCAAGTAATCTATGTAATAATTTTTTATAAAACATTCAATAAATAATAGTTTGGACCATATTTAAAAAATAATTTTTTCTCAAGAGAAAATATAATGAAAACCTAACATAGATTTATCCATTTTTATAAAACTAATATCTTTTAAAAAATAATTTTGGTACATCACTTGGAGGGTAAAACATTAAAACAATGAAATGGAACCATTTGAGGTTACGAAAAAAACAAATACAATTTCACATTTCAAAACAATTTACAAAATCCCATACATTTACTAAAAATTCACATTTTCCTTTAAAGTAATTATTTAAAATCCATCATTGAAACCCATTTAGGAAAAAATAACCCAGAAAATAAAAAATGTAATATATATTCTCAATCAGGAACCAAAATTTCAAGGGATAACAAATAGAATAAATGATGATCACATAAAGGGTTCCACCATCCAACTTGAAAACAAAAGTATAAAAAAGTATGATATGGAGATCCCTAATATAAAATTATTTAAACAATTAATTAACATGGGAAACACACTACATATTAATATGAGATGATTCTATACAGTACTCATGTGGAATCAACTAGCATAATTATAAGGCTCCGACCTTAAACCTTACTTAATATTGAATTAAATGAATAATTCACATTGAGGATATTTTCGGGTTTAGAGTTTTAGAGAATTAGGACATAACTATTACGTCTCAAAAGATTACAAATTAGACACTTCTACTAAGTTTCCATAGAATAAAAACTCTTAAAAAGAAACATGTCTAGTTTCATGATTTAGATAGCATGACTTTTCCTTGATCCCATCCTTGACCATATTCCACATTAAGTCATGTGAAAAACATTTCAAAAACTTGGGGTGAGCATAAAAAGCTCAGTAAGGGATACACAAAGAATGAAAACTGTTAGTTTTTCAAAACAACAAGTAAACCATGTATACTTTATCAAAGTAATACCTTTCACCTTTATGAAGTAGTAAAAACTCTTCACTGAATAAAAGACCATTACTTACCCTTTTGTAACCAAAAGATTACCATAAAACCCATATAAAGAACACATAACATATAAAGGTAACTTGGGACATAAACATACTTAAATAGAATAACCATACGGTCGACTTCCACACATATCACTTAATGGAATAGCCATACGGCCGACTTCCATACCCAATGCATTGGAGGTTATAACATAACCACCCATCCTGGTATTCGCGGCACCACCCATCATATGGTTTATCATGTAACCACCCGTCAAATGTCCAAGTACCGTTATAAAATCATAAGACATAAAGAAAACATAATGGAAAGAAAACATTTCCACATTCCAATCACAATATATCACTTAAATATATTGACATAACAAATCCATTATAAAAACCATTTTCAATACCAAAATACATAAAAGAGTATATGGTATTTATTTCATTTTAAAAAACATTATGGCTTGTTGAGGAATCCAAAGACCAAATAATACTCGCAGCGGCGGAAAAGGTCGTAGTCACCGTGTATGTTAAAAGAAACATTCTTTTTTGTCGTTTTGTAAAACGCTTCGTAGAAAGAGATTCCATTTTATAAAATTAAAATTAAAAGGGGTTTATACACCATATAAGTAAAGTTGTGTATAAAAAAAATATGCCTCAATGAAAGGAGATTGAGACAAAGTCCCTTAACTCGGGTCCGACTAGACTCGATCGTTCTTTAACATCCTGAATAATAAACTTGAGTTAATTTATACTTGTTTAAGAACCTTTTTAAAGTTCATTATTCCTTTTATATCACTTATTACCATGTTATTAACACTATGTAATTATTTAGGTTAATAATGGTCATTTTTTCGATCCTTGGTACTTTAGTTAAAAATAAATTCTTTATAATTACAAGTTGTTAATGTGGTAAAATATCCATTATATCAAGAATTATATTCATAATGTAGATGTAATATATATCATATATATCCAGTATATACATGAAATTATAATATTACATAATCTTTTTAGAGGTAAGAAATGAAATTCATCGTTCATGGAGACGGTAAGTCGTACGTACGCATGAATGCTACTTTCATTTCTATGTCATATTAATGGAATTAAAACTAAATGAGAGGTATGTATATTTTAATTCCAGAATTATATTCATCACTTAGATGTAACATACATCATATATATCCATTATATTTATGTACTTATAATAGTACATTACATTTGGGGATAAGAAATGAAATGCACCGTTCATGGAGACGGTAAGTCGTACGTACGCATGAACGCTACTTTCATTTCTATCTCATACTTTAATGGAGTGAAATCATAATGATATAAAGGTATATTATAATTCCAGTATAATATCATATATAATATAATTAAATCCATCCTTTATACATCCCACATATGGCATTAACGAATCAAATCACTTTGAGGGGGCGGTAGTTCGCACTTCCTAAAATGAAATTATCGTGTTTACCCACAATGGAAACCATAAAGGTATGCTATAAATGAAAAATACAGAATCTTAAGTAAAACATAAACATATTATATATCATATATAAATATAGTGTCATCTTAATGGCCACCTTTGAAGGTGTTAGAAGAATATTGAACAATCATCGTTTCGTGAGGCAGAAATTCGCCATCCACGGAAACAGTATGCTCTTTAACCATTAGATGAAGGTGTCTGTAAGTGTAGCTAGAATACTTCTTATAAGAACATCCTAGTATATTTAAGATACTGGTGTGTTTACAAAATAAAAGAATAAAAAGAGTTTAGGGGGTTGGAGAAGCAAAATAAAACATAAGAACACAAGAGATAACACTGCCTTTAAAACGGGTAACTCTTTTTGATTTGAGCTCAAAGGCTTCCTTGGGAAGACTTCTGCCCAAAGTGATGCTTCTAGGAGTAATAGAGGGATGTGGAGAGACAAAATGGGTAGGTTTTGGCCGATCCAAAGGCTTGAGAGGTGTGGGTAAGGTGGTAGAGGTGGGGGCCTTTTATAAGAGTAGAGGAGGGGCACTCTTGGAAAGTTATAAAAGGTTACTTTATTATAAAATTCTTTTTGGATTTAAAAGGTCCCAAAATTATATATTTCTAGGATAAGGTGATAAGAGTTCTAAATAAACCCATCCAATAGGTTTTTTACATGTGTAGGTCTTATATTTTACATTATCTTTTCATTTTATTAAAATTGTTAAATAATGAGGTAATCGCTGCATCATCATGGTGTCATAAATAATTTAATTTATTTAATGTATATAAATTATAAAAATATATATAATGATGTAGGAAATATTTTTGGATTTCTAATGAATATTTATAGTCAAAAATATGACTTGTATAACCCCATTTAAAAATTGTTTTAGTAAAACGACTCATGTTTGTGACATTTTCATTTTAACTTTAAATAAAAAGTTATTAATGTCATTTTCCTACCAAAGTGGCTCCATGGGGTCCCCAAGTTGACCCATTTATTTTTTTGGTCGGCCATGACACATCAAATAAGGGTAGGACATGTTTCTAGGTCATTTCATATTATTAAAACATTATTTTTACCTTAAACTACACTAATTACCTCTAATTGCGATTAAAACTTAAAAGTTACGATTCACCAAAAAATTATTTTAATCCCATTGAACCAAATTTTTCTTCTTAATGAAAACCATGTATGTTGTATTTTTTAAATTCAAAACACAGAGATGGTAAAATTTAATTTAAACGAAAAATCTGTTTTTTTAAGTACCACTTAGTGGTTTCACTATTCATCAAAAATTGAAGCTTTTCAGAAAAATACCAAAACTTCACCCTAAGATATGATTGATATTCTGAATTGAAAAATGATGTCTATTTTACAAAATTCAAAACATATAAGTTATATTAATTAATTTAATAATTAATTCTCGTTGTCAAAACAAATAGTGTGTTTTTATGAAACAATATGTATCAAAAGATTGACACTTGTTTAAGTCCAATTTCAAGTTGAAATTAATTCCAACAACCACTATTGGATTAAATGGTAAAAATATATTCTAATTTCACTTTAAAACCAATTCAAAATATAATCTAATCATATAAATAAATTATATTAAAAAGAGGTTTTGAATTAAAATACAACATTTTTCACTATTCATTAAAAAATGAACTTTATCGGAAAAATACCAAAAATTTACACAAAGTAAATTTTGATGTCCCAATTCTAAAGAAGAATTTTATTTGGTCCAATATAATGTATAAGAGTGACCAAAACCATATTTAAAGAGGGTTCTCCATCAAAAGGCGATAGTTCGGCCTTTTAGTGAATATTAGAGTATCTATGCCTAAAATTGAATTATTTTCGTATTTTAAGCCTTTATCCTTTATTGGATAAATGTAAAAACAGTTAAAAAAACATATATAATCATATTTTAGTTATTTATATTCATTCCCGCCAATACAACGGCTACATGTTAACTACCATTTAAAATAATATTATTTTATTACTAGTGTGCAACGTAAGATTTCAAAGAAACTCGTTGTTGTGTATCGGGCACACTATTGAACATAGCAACCCCTTTAAAGTAAAATTAATATTTAATTCGTAAATATTAATAAATATGAAAATGATTTATTCTTTATTTACTTGGGATGTTACATCCTTCCCCCCTTTTGTGAATTGTGTCTTCATAATTTTATTCACTTATCAATATAATTGGGGGTATTTATCCCTCATAACATTTTCAGATTCCCATGTTGCCTCTTCAACCATATGGTTTTCCCACAAAACCTTTACCTGGTGAATTACTTTATTTCACAACACTTGCTCTCTTCAGTCAAGAATCTGGACTGGTTGTTCTTCATAAGAGAGATTCTCTTCCAACTGAACTACCTCTGGGCTCAAAACATGAGATGGATCTGGCATATACTTTCTCAACATCGAAACATGAAAAAGATTGTGTACCTGAGATAAACTCGGAGGTAAATCCACTCGGTAAGAAACTAATCCAACTCTCTCCAGAATTTCATATGGTCCAATAAACCTTGGACTCAGCTTTCCTTTCCTACCAAATTGCATCACACTTTTCCACGATGAAACTTTGAGAAAAACATGATCACCTACCTCGAAAGATAGATCCTTCCTCTGGTTATCCGCATAACTTTTCTGTCTTCTCTGAGCTGTTCTCATGTGTTTCTGAATCAACTGAAATTTTTCTGCCATCTCTTCCACCAATTCTGGTCCCATTATCTTCCTTTCACCCACTTCATCCCAAAAAGCTGGAGTTCGACATTGTTTTCCATATAATGCCTCAAATGGAGCCATCTGTATACTGGAATGAAAACTGTTATTATAAGAAAACTCAACTAAAGAAAGATGTTGGTCCCAACTTCCCTGATAATCCATCGAGCAAGCACGTAGCATATCCTCAAAGGTCTGAATTGTTCCTTCTGACTGCCCATCTGATTGCGGATGAAAAGTTGTACTAAAATTTAATTCAGTAACCAATGACTTCTAAAGGCCTTTCCAAAAGTTAGAAGTGAACCTGGGATCATGATTAGATAAAATGGAGAGGGTAACTCCATGAAACCTGACAATCTCTTTAAGATACAATCAAGAAAGTTTATCTAGAGAGAATGTATCTCAAATAGAAAGGAAATGATCAGATTTAGTCAAGCGATCAACAATAACCCAGATTGCATTATTACCTCGAGATGTCCTCGTTAATCCCATAACAAAGTCCATGGATACATTCTCCCACTCTGGCACTGGTAAAGGCTGAAGCATCCATTTCGGTAACTGTTTCTCTGCTTTAACCTGCTGACAAGTCATACACTTTACAGTAAAATCACCAATATCTCTTTTCATTCCATCCAACCAGTAATACTCCCGCAGATCTCTGTACATCTTAGTACTGCCAGGATGAACAGAAAATGGGGAACTATGAGCCTCACATAACAACTCACCCTTCAACTGTGAATCACAAGGCACACATAATCTCTTCCCAAACCTCAAAACACAATCATTATCAATATTGAATTCAGGCAACTTACCCTTCTGAACCAGCTCTACCTTTTTCTGCAACTCACTGTCTTGCTTCTATGCATGCTTGATTCTGTCTGATAGAGAAGATTTCACTGATACCTGAAACAAAATAGAAGGACATCCTGCACCAACAACTTTTATGCCAAATTTAATCAAATCCTTAACCAAAGGATCACATTTCAAACGCAACATTGTTAATAAAGCATTACTTTTTCGACTCAAAGCATCAGCCACTTTATTTACTTTTCCCAGATGGTAATGAATTGTACAATCATAATCCTTGATTAATTCTAGTCATCTCCTCTGTCTCATGTTCAATTCTTTCTTAGTGAATATATACTTTAAACTTTTGTGATAGGTATATATTTTACACTTTACTCCATACAAATGATGCCTCCAAATTTTTAAAGCGAAAACAACAGCAGCTAATTCCAAATCATGTGTAGGGTAATTTACCTCATGAGTTTTCAACTAACGTGAAGCATAAGCAATTACCTGATCATTCTGCATAAGGACACAGCCAAGTCCCTTCAACAAAGCATCACTATATATAACAAACTCACCATTCCTGGAAGGAAGTGCCAAAACTGGAGCATTCACCAATCTTTTTTTCAACTCCTAAAAACAATCATCACATTCTTTCGTCCAGATAAACTTAACACCCTTCCGAGTTAGCTTATTCATTAGACTAGATAACCGTGAAAAATTTTTAACAAACCTTCAGTAATAGCCTGCCAAACCAAGGAAGCTACGAATCTCAGTTACATTTGTGGGTCTTGGCCATTCTTCCACAACCTTTGTTTTTCTAGGATCAACAGTTATTCCATCTTTAGAAACAATATGACAAAGGAAAGAAATTTTTTGCAACCAAAACTCACACTTGCTTAATTTCCCATACAATTTATTTTCTTTTAAGGTTTGCAAAATAACCCTTAAATGTCTTTCATTCTCCTATTTACTTTTAGAAAACACCAAAATATCATCAATAAAAACAACCAACATTTTTCACCTGAGTCAACTGAGTCATCACTGCAACAAACTGTTTAGTTCTGATTCTGACCATCTCGGGATACTAATTTGAAAGGTCATTTCCCTCTGTATGCCTTCCCAGAAAATCTTTTCTATTTCCTCTATGGAAAACCATTCTTAACACAGAAATATCATAGGAGAAGCAACACGGTAACCTTCAAATGCTATATCTTTTCAATCATACCATAAATTAATTTATAATTTAACAATTTTCTAACTCCTAAAGTTGTCTAAACCGACCTCTGATACCAACTATAAGGACCCGGCCTTAAACCTTACTTAATATTGAATTAAATGAATAATTAAAATTGAGGATATTTTCAGGTTTAGAGTTTTAGAGAATTAGGACATAACTATTACATCTCAAAATATTACAAAGTAGACACTTCTACTAAGTTTCCATAGAATAAAAACTCTTAAAAAGAAACATGTCTAGTTCCATGATTTAGATAGCATGACTTTTCCTTGAACTCATCCTTGACCCTATTCCACATTAAGTCCTATGAAAAACATTTCAAAAACTTGGGGTGAGCATAAAAATCTCAGTAAGGGATACACAAAGAATGAAAACTGTTAGTTTTTCAAAACAACAAGTAAACCATGTATACTTTATCAAAGTAATACCTTTCACATTTTTGAAGTAGTAAAAACTCATCACTTAATAAAAGACCATTACTTACCCTTTTGTAACCAAAATATTACCATAAAACCCATATAAATAACACATAACATATAAAGGTAACTTGGGAAATAAACATACTTAAATGGAATAACCATACGGTCGACTTCCACACATATCACTTAATGGAATAGCCATACGGCCGACTTCCATACCCAATGCATTGGAGGTTATAACGTAACCACCCATCCTGGTATTCATGGCACCACCCTTCATATGGTTTATCATGTAACCACCCATCAAATGTCCAAGTACCATTATAAAATCATAAGACATAAAGCAAACATAATGGAAAGAAAACATTTCCACATTCCGATCACAATATATCACTTAAATATATTGACATAACAAATACATTATAAAAACCATTTTCAATACCAAAATACATAAAAGAGTATATGGTATTTATTTCATTTTAAAAAACATTACGGCTTGTAGAGGAAGCCAAAGACCAAATAATACTCGCAGCGGCGGAAAAGGTCGATGTCTCTGTGTATGTTAAAAGAAACATTCCTTTTTGTCGTTTTGTAAAACGCTTCGTAGAAACAGATTACTTTTGTATAAAATTAAAATTAAAAGGGGTTTATGCACTGTATAAAGTAAAGTTGTGTATAAAACAAAATATGCCTCAATGAAAGGAGATTGAGACGAAATCCCTTACCTCGGGTCCGACTTGACTCGATCGTTCTTTAACGTCCTGAATAATAAACTTGAGTTAATTTATACTTGCTTAAGAACCTTTTTCAAGTTCATTATTCCTTTTATATCACTTATTACCATGTTATGAACACTATGTAATTATTTAAGTTAATAATGGTCGTTTTTTCGATCCTTGGTACTTGAGTCAAAAATAAACTCTTTATAATTACAAGTTGTTCATGTGGTAAAATATCCATTATATAAAGAATTATATTCATGATGTAGATGTCATATATATCATATATATTCATTATATACATGAATTTATAATATTACATAATCTTTTTAGAGGTAAGAAATTAAATGCACCGTTCATGGAGACGGTAAGCCGTACGTACACATTAACGCTACTTTCATTTCTATGTCATATTAATGGAATTAAAACTAAATGAGAGGTATGTATATTTTAATTCCAGAATTATATTCATAACTTAGATGTAACAAACATCATATATATCCATTATATATATGTACTTATAATATTACATTACATTTGGGGATAAGAAATTAAATTCACTGTTCGTGGAGACGGTAAGTTGTACGTACGAATGAACGCTACTTTCATTTCTATATCATAATTTAATGGAGTGAAATCATAATGATATAAAGGTATATTATAATTCCAGTATAATATAATATATAATATCATTAAATCTATTCTTTATACGTCCCACGTATGGCATTAACGAATCAAATCACTTTGAGGGGGCGGTAGTCCGCACTTCCTAAAATGAAATTATCGTGTTTACCCACAATGGAAACCATAATGGTATGCCATAAATGAAAAATACAGAAGCTTAAGTAAATCATAAACATATTATATATCATATATAATTATAGTGTCATCTTAATGGCCACCTTTGAAGGTGTTAGAAGAATATTGAACAATCATCATTTCGTGAGGCAGAAATTCACCATCCACAGAAACAGTATGCTCTTTAACCATTAGATGAATGTGTGTGTAAGTGTAGCTAGAATCCTTATTATAAAAACATCCTAGTATATTGAAGATACTAGTGTTTTTACAAAATAAAATAATAAAAAGATTTTATGGGGTTGGAGAAGCAAAATAAAACATAAGAACACAAGAGAAAACACTACCTTTAAAATGGATAACTCTTTTTGATTTGAGCTCAAAGGATTCCTTGAGAAGACTTCTACCCAAAGTGAGGCTTCTAGGAGTAAGAGAGGGATGTGGAGAGACAAAATTTGCAGGTGTTGGCCGAGCCAAAGGCTTGAGAGGTGTGGGTAAGGTGGTATAGGTGGGGGCCTTTTATAATAGGAGAGGAGGGGCACTCTTGGAAAGTTATAAAAGGTTACTTTATTATAAAATGCTTTTCGGATTTAAAAGGTCCCAAAATTATATATTTAGAGGATAAGGTGATAAGAGTTCGAAATACACCCATCCAATAGATTTTTTACATGTGTAGGTATTAGATTTTACATTATCTTTTCATTTTATTTAAATCGTTAAATAATGAGGTAATCGCTGCATCATCATGGTGTCATAAATAATTTAATTTATTTAATGTCTATAAATTATAAAAAAAATATAATGATGTAGGAAATCTTTTTAGATTTCTAATGAATGTTTATTGTCAAAAATATGACTTGTATAACCCCATTTAAAAATTGTTTTAGTAAAATAACTCATGTTTCTGACATTTTCATTTTAACTTTAAATAAAAAGTTATTAATGTCATTTTCCTACCAAAGTGGCTCCATAGGGTCCCCAAGTCGACCCATGGATTTTCTTGGTCGGCCATGACACATCCAATAAGGTTAAGACATATTTCTAGGTCATATTATATTATTAAAACATTATTTTTACCTTAAACTACACTAATTAACTCTAATTGCGATTAAAACTTAAAAGTTACTATTCACTAAAAAATTATTTTAATCCCATTGAACCACATTTTACTTCTTAATGACAACCATGTATGTCGGATTTTTAAAATTCAAAACACAGAGGTGGTAAAATTTCATTTAAACGAAAAATCAGTTTTTTTAAGTACCACTTAGTGGTTTCACTATTCATCAAAAATTGAAGCTTTTCAGAAAAATACCAAAACTTCACCCGAAGCTATATTTGATATTCTGAATTCAAAAATGATTTCCATTTTAAAAAATTCAAAACATATAAGTTACATTAATTAATTTAATAATTAATTCCAGCTGTCAAAACAAATAACGTGTTTTTATGAAATAATATGTATCAAATGATTGACACTAGTTTAAGTCCAATTTCAAGGTGAAATTAATTCCAACGACCACTATTGGATTAAATGGTAAAAATATTTTCTAATTTCACTTTAAAACTAATTAAAAAAATAATATAATCATATAAAAAAATTATATTAAAAAGTGGTTTTGAATTAAAATACAACATTTTTCACTATTCATTAAAAATGAACTTTATCGAAAAAATACCAAAAATTTACACATAGTAAATTTTGATGTCCCGATTCTAAAGAAGAATTTTATTTGGTCCAATAGAATGTATAATAGTGACCAAAACTATATTTGAAGAGGGTTCTCCATCAAAGGTGATAGTTCGGCCTTTTACTGAATATTAGAGTATCTATGCCTAAAATTGAATTCTTTTCGTATTTTAAGCCTTTATCCTTTATTGGATAAACATAAAAATAGTTAACAAACATATATAATCATATTTTAGTTATTTCTATTCATTCCTTCCAATACAACGGCTACGTGTTAACTACCATTTAAAATAATATTATTTTATTACTAGTGTGCAACGTAAGATTTCAAAGAAACTCATTGTTGCGTATCGGGCATGCTATCGAACATAGCAACCCCTTTAAAGTAAAATTAATATTTAATTCATAAATATTAATAAATATGAAAATGATTTATTCTTTATTTACCTGGGATGTTACAATAATATATTAAACTCCTAAAAACATAATCTCTCATGTTACTCTCATAGTATCATTAGGGCACACCAATGGAAATGATATAATCATCGAATGGGGAAAATTTTCTACTGTATAACTCTAAAATAATCTAGTATAAAACTGGTTCATTCACCTAGATACCTAAGGTTCCCATAAAATCCATCATTTAGAGGTTAAAAAAACAAGATCTTTATGTGATGAACATATATATGAAAAATAATGAATAAAATGTATGCATTATCTCACCTCCAACATTGTATCATGAAAAATACTATTTCACATTAATCCAAACACTGTATAAAAAATCAATTTGTCCCAAAAATAGAGAATATCTAAATAATATATTATATAGATCAAAGTTATTAAACTTATGGTATCACAATTTCTAATGTATAATCCATTCTAAATTCCAAAATTAGACTTCAAATGATCTTGGGATTCCATGTTATTTTACCATCCTTTGAAAACTCAACCTTGAAATAATCCTTTATATATAATTCATAAAAAACAATTCCCTCAATATAGAACTCAATACATTCTATTAAAATTAAAAATATAATTTCTTAAAAATAATTGAATATAAGAACACGTTTTTTGTAAAAAAACACCTTGAAACCATGATTTTATCTATGAAAAAATAGGTACCCCACGCCTCTTTATCATAAAATTTATTTCAAAAAGATCCAATAGGTCATTTATATAAATTACATGTATGAAAATAATATGTTTGTAACTAATAATGAAAAAATTGAAACCCCATTACTTTATATCAATAGATCATGGGAAAAATTATATCCCTATAAAGGGAATCATATATAGGTGTATATTGAAATAATAATAATTTTGGAAATTCAAACATCTCAGTATTTTCCAAATTGACTCAGTTTCACAAATACAACTACCCCAATCAGAAAGAAACCGCTATATTTCAACGGTTGAAGCATAACCTTGCAAGGAAACACCCTCCCCAAGATTTGGAAACAAAATCCTTTTTTTCTAACGAAATAATACCCTAAATAATCAAATTTATTTATTACAGTTCATGGGAGAAAAAAACCATGGTGAATGGAGTAAGGGATATGGTGAGTAAAATTAAGAGGATGAGTAGAGGAATACACCTTGAAGAGTCTCTTAAATGTAAAAGGGGAGCTCAAAATCTCAAGGGTTGCAAGGGGGTTCTTTGGGATATCCTCTTGTGTTTTTAATGTGTTTGAGAGAGGATTTAGGTAAAAAATTATAAAAAATATAGGGGAAAATAATATATTCTCCTTCTATTGAATTTGGTAGGGAACATATTAGGGCCACACTATTTACCAAATTGTGCGATAATTGTTCCTCTCGAATTAGAATAGAAATATACCCTTGCACAATTTGGCCACATGGTTTACCAAAACATGCACAAATAGTGAAAATACCAATAATATTTCGATAGCACTCTACATTGTTTTCCTCGCATTGCTTTGATGTAATGCTTAAGCCGAACACAAGTCACATCATACATTACATTATTCTGTGTCAATTTTACTAAATCATATTATCAAATAGCATAGTTTTTTTGTATCTATATTTTAATATAGATATATATTAAATACCACTCCAAAATATAAAATCAAATTAAAAACTCAAATAACTGATAAATAAGCCAAAATTATATAATATATTTTACCATATTGACATTGGTGAGTTACCGAACCAAACATACCCAACTTGGGTCGAAATGGATTAAACTAACTCATCATTTACCCAATTAAACTAATATCAACCAAATTTAAGAGAAATAAATTTTATTATCTCAAACAATCCTAATGTATAATGAACCGTAGGGAACTAAACCAAAATGAATATAGTAAAATTTTAACTAATTTAAATATATGATACAAAAATAAATAGGACCAAGCTAATAATAACTTAAATTGAATTGAATCAAATGAAATCTTACCAGTTCAAAATAACCCAGATGAATAAAATGATAAAAAACAATCAAAAATAAACCAAATAATACTATTTTATGTCAGAAATAACACAAATTAAAACAAACAAAAATCTAAACAATCCAAAACCAACCACAAAAACATGAACCAATTTGAACAAAAAAACACAAGTTTTTTCAATAGAGCCTATTATACAATATACTGAATTTATGTGAAACATATATGATTTGACATACCATAATATAGAAAAAAGAATTAAAGAACATAGAATTTAATTGAACAAAACAAAACATACAAGGTTAAGACCAAAAAATCCAATCAAAACTAAATAAAACATAATAAAATGAAAAAAAAAATGTAAAACATATTTAATATATCTTTTATAAAATCATATAAAACTAAAATGTCTATTCTAGATTAAAGAAAATATGGTTGAACTAAATCAAACAAAATAAAACCAACAATATTCAATTAGACAATATAAAATTTGAAGAAAAACTAAATGAATCTAAATATAAATAAATTTAATAATAATGAACTGTATTGAAACATGTGTAATCAAATGGAATGGAACTGAAGACATGTAACAGCCTGAGATTTTATGATATTTTTCATTCCAAATTAATATTAATTATTTTTTAGATTTATTTAGATGCAATAATGAGTTTAAATATAATATGAAAGAGTATTTAAAAAATATTATGTGTTTTTTATATAATTTTTGAAAGTAAAATATTTAAATTAAATTAGGATGATTTTTTAGAGAAAAGATTTATTTTTCATGTTATAGTTACCAACTTCGGTAAAACTATCAAATTATTTCATTGAAAAGTATTAAAATTATTTTACATTGATATATAATTAAGAAAAATATAATTTATTTATAAATTATCAAACATATTATATATAAATTATATTTACACTTGATTTTGGTAAAAGGTTATTTTTAGGATTAAAACTGTTTTTTTCTAAAAAAACTAATTTTCATAGCATTTTATGCATGTATACTAAGAATAATTTATTTCACTTATAAAAAATCACTTTTATTAAATTTACTTTTTTTTTATCCGTAAATTTATCCAATGATTATTTTTTAAGAATTTTCTGATGATTTCATATTTTTGTTGAATAGAAAAAAAATACAGTTTTTTATGAAATATGATATATATTTTTATATCACCAAGACTAAATTATGATAAAAACTTTATTAAAACTATGTAATTATTTGTTTTTGATATTATACAATAAATTTCATACCATAATAATCCAAAAAAATATTAATTGGAATTTGTCTCATGATAAATATTAAAATCATTTTTTATGTCCTCGTAGTGTTTGTGTATTATTAGTAAAGTCAAATTTGGTATTCAAAAGATAATATTTGATATATAAGAAGAAATTAATTGAATTAGTTAATATATATGAATTATTATTCTCTATATCTATTTATATATATATATATATTATTTTTTACTTATATAACATTTGACTTATCGAAATATTTGTGCAATGGTTGTGCAAGGCTGGAAATGTCAATATAACATTTTAAATAAATTTTCTTCACATATATGTGTGTAAATATAAATATTGGATGAATATAAAAGTTTATATAGAACTTTATTTATTTATTTTCCCCATTTTTAGTTATTTTTCTTTTTTAGTGATTAAATAATTACTTTATGTTATTACGTATCCCTGATATAGTGCTACGTAGGAGTAAAAAAGTCAATGTAATTAATTTAAAAATATTAAAGAAATTCTTTTTGATTAATCATTATTCCTAAATAAATTATAATTTAATTATAATTTATTATTTATATTTAAAATTTTTATATTAACATTAATTATTTTCATTTATGTATTTCATGTCAATTTAAATGAATAGTTTTAAAAAGGAATTAATGATATTTTATGAAAAATAATAAATATTTAAATTATTTGAAAAATATTAAAATATTAAAATAAAAAAAATAGGATCATAAATGATCAAATATTACACTAATTAACCATTTTTGAAAACATTGTTTCCTTATAAATAAAATTATAAACTATTAATGTTGAAAAGTTTGTTACTACGGTTAATGTTAAAATTATAAAGCAAAGGGGTTAAAAAGTAAGAAAATTTTTAAATTACCACATAAAACTACACAAATATTATTTTTTGAAGTTATTTAACCCATATATTATCTTATGTTATAAATTATATCCACATATTTCCACTTTCACCTAAAAATCAATTTATTATATTTAAATCCTTTTATTAATTCCTTGTGTGCCATTTAGTTCATTATAAAAATCCACCACCTCTCTTAAATACACCATCTATAGCCAATTAGTGGGCCCAAACACTTCTAAAAACACTTCCCAACATCCTATCCATGTTATGGATATTTTTTATTTCCAAAATACCAAAACTAGGTCCCTTGATAGGAGATCTATTGGATCTCTTTCAAATAATTGGTAATCACATTCATGAAGCACTTTCATTTATCTTATTCTATTACCACCTTTAATTATATCATAATCATTATAATGTAATAAAAATATTATCTCTCTTATAATAAGATATTATTATGTTTATTTCATATTACATATCTATGTTCTTCTCTATCAAATGGTAAATAAAACCATCGCTCGTGTGTATGGTTGAATACTACCTTGTGAATCGATGTAATTTTCCTTAAAATATCACATTGCTTTCCATCATGACATAATTAATAAATATATATGATAAGTATGAAATAATTATAATAATGGAATTATAATATATATTTTTCTTCCTTACCCTTCCACCTGCTAAAAAATGGTAGCATCACTCATGTCTACGTATGACCTACCATCTCCACGAAGCGATGTGATTAATTTTTCATGTCTATTTATCACAGATTATTTTAAATATATATAGAATGAATATGTATTATTTTTAAATAACTATTAATAATATGTAAATTATATAGTCATTATCATGACATAAATACCATAGCTACTTAATCAATACAGACATGAAGAACATAGAATCTAACACACAAAACAATGGTAATAATAAAATATTATGAACAAATTGGTGATAGAGTATTACAAATTGATCATATATATATATATATTTATTTATTTATACTGTGTAATTATAATTAATCTAAATTTATTATAAACTAGGTTAAGACCACATATGATTCATGTAAAATGTAAGGTATGGGATTTTGTCTCAATTTCCACCCCATTGAGACATATTTAGTATAATTATGCACCTATTTATTTTTAACTGGTGTATATACTACCCCTTTTATTTATTTAGAATTAATATATATTTATTAATTATTATTAATGCTTCAATTTGAGTTTACTCTTTCAAGGGGTTACAATTTAAATGTTAACAAATATGTATGAATTTATATTACAGTCTCATTTTTTTGGATTTATATTAATTTAATGTAAAGAATCTTATAATTGATCCTTCCTAAACTACATCTATTTTATTATCCTATAGATATTAATGTATTTTAAATTTTTTCCATCAAACATTTCCTATGTTTTTAACATGGATCAATTTAATATTTTTTTACACAAAAAGATTATCTTATTTCTATTTTTGATCGGGTATACTTTTCATCCATGTCCATGTTATTCAAAATTGTATTTAAAAATTCCTCCTAATTTACCCAAATGATTTATTAAGGAATACCATTTTTATTCACGACATTTTATAATATTTTAAATTAATATATATTATTTATTCCAAAAGTGTCATTTTTAGTTTCTTTAAAATGGTCAAAAGGAATTTTTCCTTTTAATATACATGGAATTAATGGATTTTCTCAATACTTTAATATTTTAATAGTTTTTAGATTTATCAAAAAGTTTTCAATGGTTTTAACAAGAAAACTCTTCCTTGAAATAAAATTTTAATTTCCCTCTTCAATTTAATTTATTTACCTAAAGTACATAATTTTATTAAAAAATATTTCTAATGAATTAGAAGTGATTAATAATGTTAAAAATACTCTAAGGATTATTCAAGTTTGGGATATTTATAATTGTGATGAAGATGGTGATTAGGTTTTCATTTAAATCTTGGTGCTTTCATTCTACCTTGGTACCATGATACTAGATTGAAGGTATTCTTTAAAAATGCATTCAATCCCAAAGGTCTTTTTGAGGTCATTTGATGATCATGTGGTCTGTAATAAAATATTGGGGAATCCCAAAATTTGAAGTCATCTACTACTAACCATTCCCAGGATTCTTTCACGGACTCTTCTATAGGAAGAATCCTCAAAAAGGGCTCTAATGCAAATATTGAATCTAATATGGAATATTTTTTATAAGTTTTTTCATAGATATTAAATACCTAATTGTAAGGCTTGTCCTCTATAAAGGGGAAAATTCATGGAATATTGATGGATTGATTCAAATAATTTCATGCATATGGATCTTATCATATTTGAGGTTCATTTCCTTATTTAATTGTTTTTCCACTATATTTTTGCTTTATATGAATTCAGAATTTGTAGATGAAAATCCCATTCCCTATTCTTAAAAGTGGGCATGCTTCATATACATGAGTGGTTGCTAGACATTAATGTCTTGAAGGTGAGAAATTATTTTTATCAGGAATGTTTCAAGTTATATTGTCTTAATTGGATCCATTAGTATCCAAGGATCTTTCATGATAAAACCATGTAATTTTGGACACCTATTCATCTTGACATGGAGACTGAACACATTCAATTCAATCTATTCTGCCTAAATTCTAGTTAAGGTTGATCTTAGCTTTACCATCACAAATATTTTAATTCTCACTACACATAATGATGGTATTAATATTAGTATTAATTATGAGAATCATCCCTCTTTTTGATCTAATTGATTGGTTTTTGTCACATAATAGAGTAATTTTGTATGAATCTACTATGTGATTATTGCGACATGATAGGGAATTTGTCCAAAACATGGAATAAGAAGGAAAATTTTAAAGCTATGATTTAAAAGACCAATATGGATTTAGATGGGTATCCTACTACCATAGGATCTATTCAATCACTGAATATGGATTTGAATAAGTTAAAAAAATCCATGGACAATGTTAATTTGATTTAATTGAAATCAAAACATCTAGATCCATCAAAGCACTATGAAGATATTGTTGGAGAGGTATGACTTCAGAAGTATAATTATGAACCTCATCATTATTCCAAAAAAACATGGTATGCATTGTGGTAGTTCTACTAAAATTATGGTGATCAAGCACACATTTGGATATGTTCTCTCAAATTGTATAATGGATGATGAACCCTCTTCTCAAATCACCCATTTTGAATAGGTTATGGATATATTAACAATTGAAAAGTTTGTTGATTTAATTCATATATGCATTTATTTTTAGGCTCATAGCTATTTGAAGAATGATAAAATTTGTGAGGCTCTAATCATGATGAATTATTAGACTTCCCCTTGGTGTCAAATAAGCTTTCTCTGGTCATGTTGTTCTAACAGATCTCTCCATTAAATTTGAGGCTCATGCCACATTGAAAAATGATAAAGGAAATTACACTCCTAGTAGGTGGATGGCTCTTACTTGTGATCTAGTGCTAATATATACTCCAACTAATGATGTTAGTGGCAAGAAATCACACCCTATTAATGTTGTTTCTAATGGGGATATTGTTTTATCCTTCCAATTTGTTGTAAATTCCTCTTCCTCTAGTATTGGTGCTTTAGATGTTCTGTAGTTTTTTACCCAACATTCTATGATGTTCCTCATTGGAACCTCAGTGATATGGATTCCACCGGACTTTACAGTGTTCTTGATATAATTAAAGAAGTTGGTGACACTTAGTTTTACAATGCAGTGTCCAGAAAGGTTATCTCTAGTTCTTCTATCTAGGATATTAGTCATTTTGACTCTAGTTTAATGGTTAAATAACATTTAAAATGCATAAATACATTGTAATTATTGAATCATTTAATGTGGAGAAAGTTGATTCTATCTATGTAGAAATTATATAGATAGTTGCAATGATAGATTACATGAACACTACTCTTGATGATATATCTAAGTGTGTGGTGCCTCAACATTATGATGTGAAAAAGGACATTGAAGACAATTACTTTGAAAGCCTTTGGAAATATATGAAAACTTAGAGGAGAGGACTACATCCTAGTGGTCTTAATAATGGATGTGGATTCTAAAACTGGAATGAAAATCGTGATGTAGAACGTGCAGTTGCAGCTAATGTTAGGAAACAAATAGTTCTTAATTGAATTTGATATGGGTTGTTCTTTAATGTTTGACCCCATCCACATGTGTGACACTAGGTTTTTCTATTTTTCCCCGAATGACCCAAAGGCCTTCATTTTTATTGATTGTTGATAACCCCCCTTTCAAGGGATGAGGGGGAACCCTTACAAGGCCCGTAGGCTTAGAGATTACATGGCCCGTAGGCTTAGGAGATTACATGACCTGAAGGTCTTAAGGAATTCAACCAGACTATCTACAAGAAACTGCCCCTCCCCAGCATCTGCATCATGATATTGGCTCTCTACCTTTGCATGGTTGTCTGGCTAGGCATCCCGTACAAGCATAGGCTGGTACTGATGGCATAGCCATACCCTCTCATTCTAATAATCCATTTGGATTTGTTGTGGTGAGTTCACCTGCTCTGAATCCTCTTCTAAGGCTACTCCTTTTTTGTAGTGTGTCTGGGGCAACTGCATGTGGCCCGAAGGCCTTGAGGTGGCCTGAGGGCCTTAAAGGTGGCCCAAAATTCCTACTGACCCAAAGGCCTGGGTAGCCCGAAAGCCTTAAGGACTCCAAGCCCAAACTAGTGGCCCAAGGTGAATAGTTCCAACTGCTATAGTATCAAACAGTACCTGCTACAGTAACTGCTACGGTGTCTGCTACAGTACCCGCATAGTGTACAGTACTGCTATAGTACCTGTATAGTGTACAGTTCTGCTACAGTGTCCGCACAGTGTACAGTTCCGCTATAGTACCTTCTACATTACCTGCTACAGTACTTTAGGGGTCTTAATATTCTATATTAGTTATAAATATTTATTGATTAAGAATATTATTTATGAATTTAATTAATCATTCAATATATTAGGAATTCATTTTACATGTAGTAATGGGTGGGGCCTTATTATAGACTGTTGGACTACTAATATTTTTCCAACATATCCCATGTACTTTATGATATGATGATCTCAAATACCCTTCTTACTCTACTGGTTATTTTTTATTAAGTGTTTTGATAAGGTTTTATCTCATTTTATCTCAGCCAGATGTTAAAATTCATGTATTTTCATTTCTGGATAAATTGGATGAAATTTTCCAATGTCTGGAAAATTTAGCAATGTGATGAATTTGGTTACATGGATAAATATCTATGTTAATGAATCACCTAAATGTAATTTTCTAATGTTGTTCAAATGGTTTTTTACTTTATTTGGTTAGATGAGTTTGTTATATGTAGTAATCAACTACATGAATCAAATACATGGTGAAATTAGAAACATGGTTTCATTCAAATACATTATATTTTTCTATGTGACTAATAGTCTTATATAAATAAATTATGCTATGTGAATTCAGATTTGTGGAATAATAGGATATGTAAGGAAAGTTGGATATGTGAAGAAGTCCAACATAATTTTTGATACTTGGAAAAATTAGCTATGTGATGAAAATTTGTTATGTGATTTGGCCTATATGAATTCATCAATGAAGTAAATTCTGCTACATGAATTCAAATTTGAACTTTCTCTAAATAATGATCATTAATTAGGTATGTCATGATGCAATATGAATTTATTATTGTTGATGCACATGAGTGATATTTTAATGTTGTCATACAATCATTAAATGAATTATAACTCTTTTAGGATAAAAATTAATTATAATAAGAATAAATTATTGAGAAAGGAAACAATTACAAGGATAACTAGTAGATAGTATTGTAGTTGAGGTATTACCATGAAAATTACGTGTCACTAATCCCAAATTTTATGGATCATGTGTTGTGCATTTATGTAAGGAATTTTTTCTTTATTTTTCAATAACATTGCATGATATATCAATTATAAAAATATAAATAGATATAAGAAGCTATGTTTCTTCTTAATATAAAAGAACTATTTATTCATTAAGCTCTAGTACGTTGCTCTGTTTATCTTCAAAAGGAAGAAAAAGCATCATGATCTTCACCTATGTATTATCAATCATCTGTGTTGTAATTTTAAAAGACACTCCTTTAAATTAATTATTTTCATGTAACCGCTCCTTGATATATATTCCTTTTTTCAATTTTATTTTATAATCATAAGATTTAACTTTAAACACTATATTTATTATCACTTTATTTTTAAAGGTTCATAGTAAAATAACCTGAAGGTTTTTGTTTTTAAAGACCTACTAGACCTCATTGGAAAGTTCCTATGTTTTTTTCAAATTTTTCACTTCATGCACTCGTACATGTAATCCCTTTAACAAGTAATGGTTTAGTCATAATCAGTAAATGTGTGGAGAAGATGATTGGTGGAGTGGAGTATGAGACTTATATTTAATGAACCACAATAAATCATTATATCTTATTAATTTCATTTATGTGATTTTATTTCAATATGTTATAAAGTTTAAGAAATTATTAAAAGATAGTATTATCTAAAATATGGTGGAATCTAAGAAATTAAAATTTTAAATAACTCAATTTTATTCAATCTTGTGTCTTAGTATAATTTATCTCAAGTAACAATTAGTATCTGAGGTTTGTGATTCTTAAGCCCTCATCTATCAAATGTTTAAATATAAATATCTTTTCAAAATCAATTTTATTACATAAAATATAGAATTTATTTATGTGGTAAGATAACCATACATTATTGTATATAATTATGTATTTTTTGAATAAAGAAATGACCATCAATCTAAAAATCATGGATTAAAGGATTATCTTAAAGTATTGAAATCCCATGATATTCTTGAGGGAGATCCTGAGAAGTGGGATGCTACTAGAGAAGGATAATATGACTAAACTATAAATCCATGAATTTTATTATATGTGTACTAGGTCCATATGAGTTCAACCGAGTTTCTCAATGTCAAACAACCCACTAAATGTGGACTTCCATTTCAATATCTTATAAAGGTGAAAACATTGTGATGGTTCTTAGGTATAATATTTCCAAGCTAAAGTTTGATAATATTATAATGATAATAGTATAAGGAATCAACCAAATAAATGGAAGGATTATATATATTTAAAATTACTCTGCTTCCATGGAAGGCTTAATTACTAAGCTAGATCAATCCCTAAAATTTATAATAATTATACCACCAAGATTAAGTGAGATTTTTACTACTATTAAACAATATATAGAAGTGGGGAGTTTAAAAAAATATCTTATTGATAATTTAATGATGTATGAGGAATATTTGGAAGATGAAGTTAAAGAGTATAGATTACTTAAAAAGGGAAATACTCTTATGAAAAAATAAAAAATAAATTAAGATAAGAAATGAAAATAAATTCATACATTTGACTCATTCAATAAAGACACATTAGGAACTTCTCCTTCAGATAGTAAACTTTCTCACATTACTTGAAAATTCAAAATGTTGTATAATAAGATAAGTGGTTTTAATAAACCTTTTAATAAGTATAATAAGTTTTATGTAAATTTAAAATAATTGAGATGTTAAGAAAGCAAATGTCATGGATATATCAAGCCATATTTTCCAAATTTATGATATAAAAAAATTAGAATTAAATTACTTGAAGAAGTTTTGTTAAGAAATGAAATTCAATAACTCCATGAAGAAAACATTGAATGTTTCATAGGATTCTAGTAATTTTTCATATTCATAATCAAAATATAAAAGTTTTAATCATAGGTCCAACATATGATTTATGGCACATTCTAATGAGGTGCATTCATATTGTTCTTATGAGCATCAGTTTGAATTAGAAAATGAAATGTACTCATATAAAGAATTGAAATAATATTTCACTATCCATGAAAATAAGTATAAATCCTTTAAAAAGAATATTAAAACTATTAAAATGTAAAATTATGTAATTTATAATAAAATATATGACTAAAATTAATAAATTTCATAATTAAAACAAAATAAGAAAATCATGTTGCATCTTGTATCAAACACAGCAATAATATTGAACAATTGAAAAAAAAATGTTTAAGACTTCAAAGATGTTGTAAGTGTTTTTAAAAATGGTGAAATTTATTTTAGTCATACCCTTAGAAATGAAAAAACTCATAAAAATAAATTTGGAATCAGAATTTAAGAGCAGCAAAAATTTTATAAACCCAATTTTGGGCTTACATCCCAAATTAATAACCTCTATAAAATTTATTTTTTATTTTATGGAAAGATATTAAATTATAATAACCATTATAGTTTTAGAAACCCATAATTATGTTGGGTTAAAAAATTATTTTCTTTGAATATATTTTTTAAAATTAATTAAATGAATTTCTAAATTGAACAAATAGATATGGCTTCCCAAATGTTTCCTTACTAATATTTTTGGAACTAATAAAAAGTGGACTCCAAAAACATATCTTATTTGATTTATTTTTATTGGGAAAAAGTTCCAAGAGAATAAATGATTAATAGTATATAATCATTGTATACTAAAGTCATATTAGTTTAGATTTCTCTAACTTATACTTCTTATCAAAAGATTATGGAGGTTTTGTCACCTTTGGTCACAATACTGAAGTAAAACATTTTTGGTGTTGGATAAGTTAGTAATATATGATCAGTAATAATCATCAAAGTTATTTATTTAGAAGGATTAAAGAATATTCTAATAATTATTATTCAATATTTTGATGAAGTTTATTTTTATGATTTTTCAAATAATTCATGTTCATTTTTTAAGGATAAAAACCATAAATTTAATAAACCTATATTAGATAATATGTACACTCTAGATATTAATTCTTTGAGTAGTAAAAAATTGAAATATTTAAATACTAAAATAAATAAATATTATATTTTTCATTGATGATTAGGACATTGTGATGTTTGTTCTCTAATAAAATTCTCAAAAAGGAATTTTTTCATCTTTACCTCATCTTAAATTGAATAAAACACTATTTGATGAATACTAATTAGGAAAGTAATGAAAGTCATATTTTAAACTAATTAAAGATGATGTTGCTTCTATACCCCTAGAACTAATTCATATGGATTTTTTGGTCTATCTAGAGATGCAATCCTTAGATAAAAATATTTTATTCATGTTTTAGTTAATTATTTCTCTAGGTTTACTTGGTTTTTCTTTTTTAACGTTAAATACATTTTATATGTTTTTTCAATTTGGTTTAAAAAGAGAAATATGCCAAAAATATTTCTTTAATTAGTGACCATAAAATAGAATTTGAAAACCATGAGTTCAATTTTTTGTTCAAAACATGGTATCAAACATTATTTTTCTACCCACTTGACATCTTTAAAAATATTTTTGTAGAAATGTGGAATAAAAATTACAATAATTTTAAAGAACAATATCATGTGATTATAACTGACCTACTCATTTTTGGGTCAAAGTAGTGATTAAAGAATTTTTTGTCATAAACATAGTTCTAATTATATATATTTTGAAAAAAACACCCTATGAGCTATGTAATAATAAATATCCAAAATTTGGATACATTAAGGTTTTTGGGTGCAAGTTTTATATTCTAAATGCTATGGAAATTTAGGGAAAAGTTATGAAAAATATGATGAAGGAATATTTATTGGATATTATATAACTTCCAAGGCATATAGTGTTTTCAAACAATGTTCAATGTTTGTTGAAGATTTAACTCATGAGATATTTTTATTAAACTAATCATTTTAATCACAAAATTATTTACCCTAATGAACCAAGTGATTATATTAAAAATATGAGACTTGGCCCTCTCCTTGAATGTAAAAAATGATAAAAAGGTGTACTTAATTTTTAGTATCTAAATCCTAAAAGGTTGCATACCAGTCAACCAGAAATCGTGATAATTAGAAAGTATGTAACCCTTACGAACCATCCTTTTTCAATAGTAATCGGAATATTAGATAAAGGATTTGGGATTAGAAGGTGTGTATCAAACCATTTTGATTTTTATACCATTTTATTATAATAATATCCTAAGAATATTGAAGTGTCCATAGAAGATGAGATAGGTGTTGTAGTAATAAAATATGAATTCAACTAGTTAAATAGGAAATTGGTTTGGGTATTAGTTGATAGACCCACTAGAAATCTTGTAATATGAAAAAATATATATTTTTGGGAATAAACACGATGATCATGGTATGATCACTAGGAATAACTCTAGACATGTATCTAAAAGTTACTATCCATAAGAATGTATTGATTATGAAGATACCACTTCAATTATAGCAAGATTATAAACCATTAAGATTACTTTATCTTATGTATTACATATAAATTTGAAATTATATCATATAGATGTAAATTTTTATTTTCAAAAAAAATTTCCATAATGGATGTTTATGTTAAACAACCTCCTTGATTTAAAAATATTCCTTATCAAATTGTTTTTAAACATACCAATGATATTTATATCATTAAAAATTTACCTAGATCTTGGTATAATAAATTATGATATTTTATTTTAACAAATGGGTTTTCAAAAGGTAAGTCAAATCCAACTCTATTTAATAAAAATTATTCTTCATATATTTTTTTAGTTCAGATATATTTTGTTGATGTGATTTTATGTTCAACAAATGAATCAATTTGTAATGAATTTTAAGAATCATGAAAAATGAATTTTCAATGGGCATGATGGTTGAGTTAAATTATTTTCTATGTTTTCAAATTTATCAAAACTTTATTAGTAATGTGTTGAGTTTATGAAAAAAAATACTTGAATTGCATAAAATATTTACACACATAAGTGGTATTTTAAATATACCCCCAATGAGTTCTAATGAAAATCATAACATAGATGAAGCTTGGAAACTAGTTGAAAACAATATTTATATATGAATAATATGAATATTACTATATTTAACTACTAATAGAATAATAATTATGTTTTTGTCGTGTATTTTTTTTATATATCAAAAAAACTATATAGTATATATTAAATGTTGCCAAAAAGAATAAGGTATTTAAAGGGGACAATTTCTCTCAGCTTAATTTTGCAAAAAAAATCTATTTTTAACTTAACATCATATTCAGATGCCGAATTTAGTGGTTATAGATTATGTAAGAAGAGTAATTCCAAAACATTTCATTATCTAGTTAAATCTCTCGTATCTTGGTCTCGTAAAAAATATCACTCTATTTCATTATCTATTGTTAAAGCAGAATATATATTTTCAAGTAGTTCTTGTGTGCAAGTATTGTGGATGGAATACACCTTAATGGATTTTTAATTCAATTTTCGTAAATTATCAATTAAATGTGATAAAAAAAAGTTCTATTAACATTTATATAAGTCTAATAAATCATTTTAGAATTAATAATATACATTTATGTAATCATTTTTTAAGATATCATGCTCGAAAAGGTGATAATACTCTTGAGTTTACCTCAACTGATAATCAGTTATAAAAACATTTTACTAATCACTTTTCATGTGAATACATTGATTTTATCAAATGAAAACTGGGATTTTTTGAATTTAACTATTTATTTATTTAAAAAAATATTTTTTTCTTATTAATATGTTTTTATGTTTTATGTAAATTATTAATTTTATTATATTTTCAATGATTAAATGTCGTGAGTTAATAATTTTAAATTCTCTTTGTTTTAGTTTATATTTTAATTTATTACTTATCATCTATAATCGACCCAAAACCCATTTGGGTATGTATGAATTTTGGGAATAAGAATCATGACCAGAATTATAATCATCCCTCATCCCTTTTTCCACTTGTTTAAGTATCATCTTCTCAAAGCAATAATTTCTTACTAAATCTCTCAATATTCACTCAACCTTAAAATCGCCTATTATCCATTAGAAACTAAAATTGGGGTAATGAGGGATGTTATGGTTCTTCCATGAAATCCAAACGTAGTGTTCGGCATAGAGTTCTTACTGGTCAAGACATCGATATGACATGGGTTTAGAGTATTGATATTCTATTGAAGAAAGTGCTTTGTTTTTAAGGATGGGAGTTTGTTTTTAATGAAATGAATTCTTGTTTTTTATTCTTTGATAAGTTAAATGAGTTTATGAGTAATTTTGTGTTCGAATTTAATCAAAGAGAGCTTATTATAACTTTTAACATCAATGGTAAGGAATTTTTTTTCATCTGTAGAGTTGGTTGACTATCATCTGTGTCCCCATTCAGGGATGATAAGTTTCCATTATAATATTGTTGGAACATGTTTAGTAATACTGAAAATGATACTTGAGTTTTTTTTTGAACATCCACCTTTAGTAAAGAATTGTAATTCATTTAACATCATAGTAAAATGTTTTTTTATGCTTTGGAAACTGGGATTGTCATAGATATGTTTAGATAGAGAAATAATTATTTCAAGACAAGCACTTCCTATATTTTTTTAAAAAAAATTTGAAGATCAATTTTTATGGAAACAATATTATTTTTATGCATAATTACTGTAAAGGTAAGGGTAATAATTATTATTATCCATCAGGTAAAAGGAACTTTATGGTTTTATATAGAAAATTAGTGGATCTTAATGATGTAGATGTAGTAAAATGTCACAAAATTAATTACAGATATTCTATTATGTTGATGACCATTGGGTACTTCTATGAATATACTTTAAATTCTTTGAAACCAACTCAATAAGAAGGTGTAGCATAGGGAGGTCAAAAAACCACACTTCCTATGGATGCATCACCTACCGAGAGTGTGTCTTCATGTGATTTGAATGAGGTAGTAACATTTAAATATGTACTTTAGGTTCCAATAAAAAGTCCTAATGTGGAAGAGGATTCTAAGGGCTAAGTTTCTGAAGTTTATGGTTTATTCTCGTATGTTGAGGAACTAGTTGTTGAGGAAACTATTACTACTCTTGGAGAGAGGCATTTTGAGAATATGTTGATGGTTTCTGATGATTATAATATATCTATGATAATGGTTGAAGCATAGATGTTGGATCCAATTATTCTTGAATAACTTTTTGATAGAGAAAAAGTTAGTGATACCGTTATGAAGAATGATGGACACTATCAAACACCATATATTCCATCACTACCTATAGTTGTTCATGATAATTCACCATATGTTAGTAAAAGCTCAGATAGCTCTAAAAATAAATTTTCTTCATCAATTGTAAGGATGAAGTTTGATAATATAATAGGTTATTACTATAATTTGAATGTGGTTCTTATTTCTTGTAAATATGATATCAGAGAACTCAAGGATTCATCTATCTCCAAGACTAATTTTAATATATTTTTTGGGTTTAGTTACCCAAATAGAGTTGATAAATAGTATTCAATCAATCCACCCTTTTCAATAATCTAGTTCTAAAGTAAGTTAAAAATAACATGATGAGATTAAATATATTATAAAAGGATTGAATGATGTTTACCCACCATGTCAAAATTTAATGAACTTTGTCTAATGGTTTAATCACAAAGATATATGTTCCAAAATATTTCGTTCATATAATCCGGCATATCTCAAGAATTCAGTGAAGAAATTAAATCCTTTAAAACTGACATGAAGGAAAATTTTCACTTATTATTATGTTTTTTTAATAAAATTATAATTCATAAAAAAGTTTCATCCCTCTACTTTTGCTCCCTTAGAACCATCTCCCGTTATAGTTTATAATAGTATAATCAACCAGTTTCTCTTATATTTGATTTTTTTTCTTCTCTGATTTAGTGGATTCAATGTGATCTGATTACACCAACTATTTTCAAGAATTGAAGAAGGGTCTTATAGGAGAGTTACATGATACCGTAAAAGATATTGGTAATCTTGTTGTATGAACTTATAGATCAATAAATGAATTGTAGAGTTCCTCTAATGTATATAATTGGATGTTAAAAGATATTTTTTATATATCTAAGGATACTTGATGAATGATTTTTATGTATCTCGGTCTAATATTTAGTAATCATTAGAAAATTATATCCTTGATTCACAAATCTTATCATGAAGTTCTTGTAATTTATTCCAATTCTCTAGAGGAGGTATCAAGTACAAAATATGAAGAATCTTCAACAGTGAAAGTTTCATTTACATAAAAGGACTCAGTTGTCTGTATAACTCAAAGTCATGTCCCTTTTGTTCAACCTAGCCCTATTATAGTTGATCATATTCATTGTGAGGTACATATACCTATATCAATTCTTGGATATTTTAGTACTCAAATTTTAGAGTCTTCTATTAGTGGTGTTAATAAGGATTTTAAAATATTAATATATAAAGTAAAAGGTATATATAGAAATATGTAGTCTTTAAATAGAAGGATGAATGGAATGTAATTTTTAGTGGGTCAGATCCTAAAGATTATTTTAGTATAAATTCCATCAGGTATATATTTTTCTGACTTTATTCAATTTTTCAATCCTACTATAGTCAGTTCTCCTTCATTTTTTTCATCAAAAAATTTTTAATCCCTTCATGGAATTATTAGATTTGGTTTATCTTCTATTTCTAAAATTCATAAACTGGCCTCTATCATTATTCTTGAATTCCTCATATCATAAATTGTCACTAGGATTAACATGTGTGATGAATACTTATTTAATATGAGAAGAATAATGCCTCATATTCCTGAATATCATGATACTTTCAAAGTTACTATATATAAAATGGAGGTTGTTTATGGTCAAATATTTTTCTATAAGAAATAAAATTCCAAGGTATAAGCATCCTTATCTCCATAGTGATCAATAGAAGGAGTATCATCCTATGGACCTAAAAATAAAATGGATTTTCATGTTGTTATATCCTAGGATTTCAGTACATCTAATAGAAATATAGAAGTTCTTTTTAACATCAATTTTTAATGGCTTCAAATCAAATCTGATATTAGTAGTGAAGAAGGAACGTCTATATAACTTTGAAATATCATACCATCCACTCTATTTGACCATATGAATACCTCGCAAACTGATCCTACCCCAAATATACCACCACCCAAAACACCTTCTCAATTTGAACTCATCAATAAGCCTACTTATTCTGGTAGATGTATTGTAATTATATTTTTGTTGGTGTTGAGTTGATGTAGTTTTGTATGCCTTTTACCATCAGTGTAAGAATTATTTATTCTTATCTTAATGTTTCAATTCATGATATTTTTCAATTAATCTTATTCAGTTATTATCTTTTTAAAATGATTATTTTCATTTCTTGTTTATAATCTCTTTATTTTTTTTACTATGTTCCAGTTTTCTATAATTTTAAAATAAGTTTCAACACAATAATCAAATGGTTTGTTACTCTATAATATCTATATTAAATTTTTTCTTACCTCTACTTGAAAATATGTTTTAATGACACAAAATTTACAGAAGTTTTCACCTTTGAAAAAAGTAGATAATATTATTCTATAATTCGAGAATTTAGAAATTTTTACTCTAAGGTGAATCAAAGGGGGTTAATTTTACAATTAATATAGAAGGAAGAAGTTTATAACTAAAAGGGACAAATACTACCTTTAAAAAGAAATATATATTTTTTTTTAAAAAAATCAGGATCAAACATTTTAATTTTTCATTTTTATATCTTAGGCATTTTTTTATCATCCAAAAGGGGGAGATTGTTCGACTAATAATGTTTTTCCAACATATCCAATGTACTTTAGCTTTTTATGATCTCAAATACCATTCATACTTTACTGATGATTTTTTATAAGTATGTTAATCTGCTTTTATGTTTTTTTTTCATTGGTTATTAAAATTCATAATTCCATAATTCTGGTCACATTGGCAGAAATTTTCTTATGTATGAACAAATTTGATATATAAGGAATTTGGTTGCATGGATAAATTTCAAATTGAAGGAATTTTTGATGTGAAATTATCTTATATAATTAAAATGGAAATGTGAATAATTTAAAAAATTGTTTAATCAGTTATATGGATTAATCAGCTACATGAATCAAGTATATTGTAAAATCATCTATGTGGTTTCATTCTCCAATGTCAGATATGACTATATGAGAAAAATTCCTCATGAGTAAATTTGTTATTGTAAATTTGGATATGTAGAAAAATATGATACATGAGAAAAATAAGCTTCATGAAGAAAGACTACCAGAATTTTCATACATTGGAAAATTAGATATGTGAGGAAAATCATCTATGTTAATAAGGCCTATATGAATCCGGTTACATAGTTAATTTAGCTATGTAAATTCAAAACTAAAATTAGACCATGTGATGATTTGTAGTTGTCTACATCATGATGATTTATATATTTATTAAAATTTAATATATTGAGGGAGATTTTAATTCTTCCATGCGATATTTAAATACTTTATTTCCTCTTTATGGTATAAATGATTATAATAAGAAGAAATTACTTATAAAGGAGAAAAGTACAAGGATAATATATTGGATAGTAATATTTCCATGGTATTTCCAATTAAATGATGTGTCTAAGATCATGAATTTTATGGATCTTATGTTGTGTGTTTAAGTAAATAGATTTTCATTCATGTTCAATAACATAGAATGGTGTATTGAGTGTAAATAGAGATATACAGAGAAGAATATATGAATCTTCTCAATATACTATGACTCATTATTTCATAAATCTCTTTTCCACTACTTTTTCTTTGAAAAATAAGAATAAGAATCATGATTTATAGTTTTGTGATATCGATCATATATGTTGTTACTTTAGAAGACTCTCCTTAAGTTGTATTCTTCTCTTATCATCTATCTTGAGATTCCTTACATCTATTATATATATTTTACAAATATGAGTTGAAACTACAAACATGTTATTTATTAACTCCTTCACTGTAAAGGTTCCTCATAGAGGTACCCCAAGTCTATTGATTGTAATGCCTTGTAAGAATACAGTTGAAATATCATATTCTATTATACCATGTTTAGACGTCTTTCACTTAGTCCCAAGATAAAGGACTATAATTGTTTGAAAAAAGGGTTGGTGTAGTGAAAATCATTAAACCTGTGGAGAAGATGGTTTGTGGAGTGTACTAGGGGACTTCATTACCAAAAAAAATATAAATCACTATGTATGATTATTTTCATTTCAAGGATTTTACATATACTACTACATTTTTTATAGAAATATTGGAAGTTAGTCTTATCTAAAACATTGTGATTTATAATAGAATTTAATTTTAAAGAACTCAATTCACTTTCCCCCCTCTTGAGTCTTAGTATGGTCAATCTCTTTTAACATTGGTATCCCCTCGATGCATCGATATTTCTAATGAGATAAACAAGTTGGCCAAAATTATTTAATGGGTTTTTTGGCATATAACTACCCATAGATTAAATTAGCTTGATAAGGCCTTTATTGTAAATATATCATGATGTTTGAGATAATGACATCCTATATTAATCCTTTTATTAATTGTGAATTTAGTTATTATAATCAATGATATTATTTCATTGATATTATCAATAGATGCATTTCATACTCAATTCATTAACTAAATGGTATATGTTTTAGTTATTTACCTTTCTATATTTATTATGACTTATTTAATCATTATGGATTCAATTTTACATAACATGTACTACGAATCTGAGCTCACCCTTTACTTTTTTTGTTTTCTCTAGGAAATAACACTAGTGGAAAACACATTTAACATCATTTTTTTGACCTTTCAACATTATTTTATAACCGAATATGATATATGTGATGCTAAAAGTTCAACTTCCTATGTCATTTTCAATAAATTGAAACAAAAAAAACCCTTCAATAATGGGAATTTTATAGGAATGTCAATGATGAAAATTATAAAATTGACCTGGAAAGACTTCCCAGATAGATTTTGAAATGTTTATTACAAAAAATTGATGTCTAAATCTCAAAGATATCAAAAATGATTTCATTGTTGGTTTTTAAAAATAATGACATTTAAATCCACCCTTTCATGCTTTTGAAATCGTTTTTTATAGAAAACTGACATAGAATTCTTACAATGGGGCTTGTAACATTAGTTTTTTATAAAAATAACATTGAATGTAGAGTACTTATTTTCAAAAAAAATAAAATTTCATAATATAACACCTACAAGAACGAAGTATAACCAAAAATATCGAACATATAGTAGAAACATCACATAATTAACAAAACTCATTGAGATCTTAAACAAAAAAAATTACAAACATATATCTAAATTAAATTAAATATCAAAATTATCCATCTAATAAAATATTGTGTAAATTTATTTTGAAGGTGCATCAGGTCATTTTATGTATAATAAGAAAAATCATACAAAACCTAAAAAATAAAATGTTATGAATTTAGAAAATGACATATTTTTTAATGTTACAAGTCATATAATGAATCTAAAAATTTTAAAATATTTTTTTTGTCTTGGTCATGATTATCTCATAAATCAGAGTTAAAAAATAATATCCACATTCAATATTCACTTTTTGACAATGATACTATGTTTACGTAATAATATTTTTAAAATAAATAATTTATATATGTAATAAAAACCAATTATTCACTATTATAAAATTTATTGACTATAACTTTTACAGAATAAAAAAATACTTCTAATGTTGGATAGTGAGACCTATTGAACTAAATCCCTATCCTATTGTAATATAAAATAAAAATTATAAAAAATTATGTAAATTAAAATAATTAATATTTATTAACTAGAATCTATGATTAAAACTTATTTCATTAACATTTTTCTAAATCTTCTTCGAACACCACCCAATAAAGAGCATATCCAATATTCTATACATTGTTTCTGGAAAACATACACATAACATTCAATATTAACAAAGAATGAAATATTTAGTATTAATAATAGAATAATTAAGAGTGGTTCATAATTATATATTTATTATTACCCTTCATGTAATGGGAAACCCTATATGGGATGTCCATGTTTTTGAACCTTTCAGATACTATGTCAATTTTGGCTTATTGTTTCAAATATTTCACTTCTATTGAAATTTATTATGGGTCAATAAAACCCTAAAAAATGGTTAATTTGTATTGGATGAAAATGTTTTATAAATATTTTATTGTAAAATTTATTAATTAATTCAATAAAAATTATTTTAAATTAATGAAAATAAATTAATAATTTAAATTTACATACATAGAAAACAACTTTAACACTGGTACAAGGACATGATCTCTCTTTACCATAACTATTATGTAAATTTTGAAAATATTTAATATATAATAACATCCACATATAGAAATACTCATAAAAATTATAATAATTATCTAGTATAGGAAAAAACATTTCATAACATTGTTACCCAATTTGCTTCCTGAGAAATATCTGAAAGTAATGCAATCTGAAATTTACCATTCCTTTATAGTGATTCCTTCGATTTCAGATACTCTTATATAAGGTAAGTTTATGAAAATATTATAATTAATTTTTAATATATTGATATGTAAAATATAAAAAGAAAGTGATAATTTATATTTTAATTGATGAAAATGATCATCTGTCCATAATACAAAATGGACAACACTCTTTCCAATTTTAAACTACCCCTCATCATGGAGTATAACTAGATTAGTTTGATCAATAATATCTTGTACTTATACTATAACTTTCCTTGACGATATTATATAATTATGTACATAATCCCCCATATGATGTAAAATTATGTGTTATTTAATAAATACATGGGGATCCTAGCAAGAAACTCACAGTATGTGATTGGGTCTGAATGAGGAGGTGGTAAGACTATGTTTAATGATCGCACTAGATTCACTAACTATGCCTTTATCGTCTCTTTTGTATATTTATCCAATTAAAATAATTTAATATAATTCTCTACCAAATCATTTGTGTGTTGCATCTCATCCTTCCAATAAACTATTTCTTCCACATATTCGGTCCCCCCTGATGTCACACAAGGTGTGTAACCAAAATATTCTTTTAATCGGATACCCTCCTTATATCCTCTGACAGGAATAGGGTACTCAATATTTCTTAAAGTATATGTATGAATATTCTTCTTACCCTCATGGATAAAGTACCCCTATTTCATTTTCCCCTAAAGGTTATGTTGAGGTAATATTTTCAACTGTATTTTTAGTGAAATAAATTTTAAAAATTGTGATATTGATGAATAATAACAATAAATTGCCTAAAATTTTATCAGCAACTAAATAATTTTTATTAGTAATTTAAGTTCCTTTTTTGAATTTCTCACCCTTTTTAATTTTTCATGATGAGTGGGTGTAGATAGAAGGTCGAGATAAATCTCTTCAGAGCTACTACTTGACTTGGCTTTTAATTCATTTAGTATTGAATAATTCATTTGTTCATCTAATAAAGGATACAATACTCATGACAATTTATGAGTCTATAAATTGTGAGACTGTATCTCATTGTTATTTTTTATAGAGTTATAATAAATAATAAAAAATAAATTAGATATAAATTAATGAAAATTAGTTATATTAATACATTTTAAAAAAATTAAAAACAAATCTTAAAAGGTTCATCCTGTTGATTGGAGAAAAACTTATTTCATATCTCTATCTATAAACTCATACATAAGGAATGGATCATTATCGGTTTTACTCACAAAAATATAATTTGAAGTAAATAATGTCTTAAAATATCTCCATCGGGTTTCTGCTGAGATAAACACTTTTTTAATTAATTTTGTCTCTTAAAAAGTTAATTTTTTTAAATTGAATAAATAATATATTAAGAAATTTATAATAGTTGAACCATTATAAAACTAAAAAAATAATCGTATAAATTATACCTCTACTGAATCCTATAAAATATAATTTTCCAACTGGTTAATGCTACTCCAATTATGGTATAAAATACATGTATAAGAATGAATTTGTGTAGCGAGTTAAGATTAAAATTGTGTATTATTTGGGTTAGTTGGTATTCCATTCTCATCAATGGTATTTATCATCCAATACTCTTTGTGTGTTAGTAAAAATTTTGGTATCCATTTAATCCCATGCCTACTAAATTTAGGTTCCATCATCTCTTGAGAAGAATAATAGCTAAAATTAATGTTATGAAATATACGTTTAAGTACATTAAATAATTTAATTATAATATATATATATATATAAGAAAAAACATACCTAGGTTCCCCTACCTCGGTGTCTATCATTTTTAAGGATGTATACCACCTTAATAAAATCATTTGTACCTATATTTGAATAAAATTAAATAATTTTATTAAATTAAAACATGATTGTTCTTAATAGATAAAAAACAATTTATAATAGAATAGAATGAATAAAAAAATTATATCAACCACAAAAATTTTATAACACTAAAAAATATATAATAAAAAGCGATTAAAAATACCAATAGTTGCAACCAAAAATAATTATTGTCACAAAAATTTTATATTCATAAAAAACATATAACAATAAAATAATTTTAATTAGAAATATATATCTTTGATAATAAAATGTATACAAACAAATAATTGATTGAATGAAATTTATAACCAAGAGATGATTATTTTACCTTCAAAAATAAAAAAAATAACTTATAAAATTTTGAAAAATAGATCCTAAATGACATTGAAATCACTCAAAGGTTATGGAAATAGGGTGAATTCTACATGATTGAAGAGAAACATATAATCAAATATAAATCAGATAATTTAAACATACATAATGTTTTGAAAAATAATTCATATATTAAAAAAGTAAAAAATAATAATATACAATAAAAAAGATAAATAAAAATTATTTATAAGTAAAAAATATATTTAAAAATAAACATAATTGAATGAAAAAATAACTTACAAAATTTGGATTTCATTAATGAAAAATAGATTATAAGTATTTGCATGAATAATTACGAGAGTATTTTCCTATTTTCCCATATTCCTTCTCCATGATCATTTCATACAACATGGAATAAGTCTACATTATAGTCATTGTTATCATATAGAAATATCATATTAGACAAAACTAATAATTTCATAACATCATAATCATTCTCATACACCAAACTAATTCTATTCAATTATAAGAAAACAGACCACAGATCAATCGATAGATCAATAAAAATTTATTTTATTTTTAGGTGTCTTGAGGAAAAATGTTTCCCATTTAAAACTAAATATTTTGAAATCAAAGATTAAAAATACATAATTATCATGATTCAAAGCACCATTACTATTATCCTAGTTATACCTAAAAAATATTAATCAAAATTTTCTATAACCAATTTCCCATAATATCTTGTAGAACTATAAAATATTTTTTTGATGTAGAAATTTGGTATTTATCATTTATAATCTAAAAATGAATGGCTTCAGTGATGACCATTACCACACTATTTTGAGTAATACTATTATCATCCTGATTTATTCTATAAAATTTATACCTATTGAAATTAAAAAACTATGGGATCACATTAAGAGACGGTCCCCCTACATAAAATTTCAATGATTCTGATGTATATAAATTTTGGTTTAATTTCTCATTAAACATTGAAACAAATGTACTTTTATGCTCAATCATCAAGCATTTTTCATTTCTTTTTAGATATTTAACATTTAATACAGCAATAGGTTATGATATATATGGTTTACCTTTATCAATTTTGTTCAAAATGTATAATTTTTCATGAATAAATTCATCACAAGAAATGAACTTCACCTATATGTCATTAATCCTTCCTAAATCACTTTGAAATATCAAATTTCAAGATATAAGGAGACCAATATGATCCAATTCTAATACATAAGTAGTATAAAACTCAATAACCTCTTATGATGCTTATTTTTGAACAATATAGGCCTCTATTTTATAAGTATTTTTAATATGTCCCTACGAAATTTTCCTATATCATTCAAATGGATATGTCCAACATAAATAAAAAGTATCATTTATTCTTATCTCAGGAACCAAATGAATCTATAGGTGAACCATTATATCAATAAATGTTTGTGATAAATACTATTCTAGTTGACAATGAAGGAGTAAAGCTTAATTTTCTAAAAAAATATAATTTTTTTGGATCAATGTCTTCGCTAAAAATGGAATTGACAAAATTAAAAAACATGATGATAGTATTTTTGATAGGTGTCAATAATATACCACACAATGTGACTAAAAGTAGTTGTTTTTTTCATACATGGAAGTCTTGATATTTCATAATTATTAATTTAAAATCCTTCAATGACACCAAATACTTCAAATTTGAATAATATATGTGGTGGAAAATCATGCCATGAATTTACTGAAAAAAATCAACTTTTCACTCTTTCTCAATGTGTGATAAGCTAAAAGTAAATATGTTTTATTTCCTTATATAGTGGGAGATAACTCCATATGTATTCCCATGGATATAAATTCCAATATAGAATGAAATACATATTTGTTTTCTTTTCATTTATATCATGAATGTTTTCAATCAATCTATGACATATGTTTTTTTCACCTTGAATAACATCAATGATATATTTTACTCTAAAAATAACCTATAAGGTAGTTGGAATAAGATATATTATTTATTACAGAGATTTTTTTGATGACCAAAAAATCCATTCATTCCAAACATTAAATCAATATCTTTCACCTTTTTATAATATTAATTAGCTGAAAAATATTTTTGGGTAGATTACATTCCTATAAACCATAAAATTATTTTTTAAATATATGATAAAGATAATGAATTCTCAATAATCATCGATGTTCCATATACACTATAATTCTTCCATTATACAATTAATATAATGAACTATCTTATTCTATAACTGGATATGATTTATATCCATTAAATATGTATCCATATATATTTCCATATATAAGAAAGTAATTTATAATGAAAATTCTCAAATTACAAAAATGAAAATATACTTCCTTTTATGCATCAAAAATTATAACACCTATCTCCCATGTAAGTTTCAAATCATCAATAACTAATGAAAGATAAATATCAATATTTTTTCCTATATGTTTTGGCCAACAATTTATCAAGCTTGTCATAACATATTTTTTCTTCATTTGTATATCTGTGGGGAAAATTTGTAAACTACCAACAAAATAGGCCATGAATTATGTTGTACATTCAGTCTCAAATATGGATTCATTCCATCTGTGTGTAGTCCCATTTTTATATTTATACAATCATTCCAAAAATAAGTAAATTTTTTATCAAATCACATCCACTATGGTGAATCAACTTGGTGACGTAATTTTATATTAGATATATTTTCATCTCTATGACATCCTAACTTGTGTTCACCATTAGAATTTTTAAATAGACACATAAAATGAATAATTTCTTATCAATACAAGTGTTTTTAGTAATAGGTTTGATTCTAATACCTATAAATGAATCATATTTGAATTAATGATCAATATTATATATTGACATTAAAAATTAATGAAATTTTGATAAACATTCGTATTATTTCTTATACAAAACAAAATATTTAAGGAAATAATTTACATTTTTATACCACATTACCATTTTCTATAATATTTTCTTAGGATCATAATTTGATTTTGGAATCTTGTTTCCTTCTACAAGTAGATATTTTAAAAGTTCAATCAATTAAGAGAAACATTTATCACACCCCTCATTTATTGATTTCATTTTAAATAGTCTCATAACTACTGATCACCCAATAAATTTCGTGCATCCTAACAATAGTGGTTTCTCAAAATCTCTATTAAAACATTCAAAATTTTCCATTTTTTTAATGGTTTCAATTCATATATCATGAATTGATTCTTAAATATGATCCTCTATCTCAAGTGGAGTATTTCTATCCATATTAGTTGTTGATTTTTTTTATTATTTCACCATGCCAGATCAAACATGTATAATTATAGATGAAAACATAAAAAATGAGATGATACTTGATTTATATATAATTTAAATTTCACATATTCAAACCCTTCATGAATGGATAGAAAATCTAACCATTTTTTTGAACATTTAATTTTGCAAATTCTATGAAATTATCAACTTCTTCTTCATATTCATGATTGATTCTTCATAAATTTATCCAATTATGATCAATTAATTACCAAATATCAAAATATAAATTATTAATATATTTAAAAACATTTAAAAATATATATAAATAGTTAAATTTTAAACTAAAAACATATAATCAAAACAATCAATTATTAAAAATTATTTTATCGTAAAAAAAATTAGATATTATAAACAAAAAATTATCATTGAAAATTTTAAATACAAGTGATTATGAATATATAAAACAAATAAATTATACATGAATAAATTTTCAAAAAATAATTAATGTACCAAAAAATTTAAAAAATAAAAGAATATAAAACAAAAAATAACAACCAAAAGTCATTATAATGTTAAAAATAATTTCAGATTGCAAAACAAATTCAGAAAAAAAAATGATTTTAACTACAAAAACAATAATAATGGCAAAACATTTGAAACAATTTAATTATAATTACAAATAGTTACAGTAATAAAAAATTTAGTGACAAAAAAATTATAATAACGAAAAAATTATAACATAAAAAAATATCAAAACTTTATAATTGATAATAAATTAATAAATAAAATTGAATGAAGGAATTCAATTTATTGATAATATATAATTACTTTATCATCATAAATAAAAAAATAATGTTCAATATTTAGAGGTCGATAATGAATAATCGTTCTTTAGTTTTGAAAAAAATCTATCGATGTCGGCGGAAACCGGGTGAACACTGTAAGATTGAAGAAAACATGTGCAAAAATGAAGTCAAAAACTAGAAAAAAACCCATAAACTGTGAATGTGAGTTTATCAGAATAGATTATGTATTTTTAAATAATGTTAAATAATTTAAAATTGAGAATAAAACATGAAATAGTGGATGATAATATACTCCAAGAGAGTATCTAAAATCTTTGATGGGTGTCGGGTGTAGTCGAGTGTCATCGATGGTCAAGATAAAGGGTTTCAAGTGAAAATAAAATGATAATTTCAAGGTGAAGATATAATTTTTAAAGAACTTTTATGGTTAGTTTTCCTAATAAACAAATTTAAGTTGGTTTTTAAGGAATTTTAACATGGGTTATTATAAAAATGATGTTTTAATTTTCCCCCATCACTTTTACTATCAAATTCAAAAAAAACTGACATTAAAACCCCAAAATTGAAGCCTATACTTATAATTTTTTGAATAAGGATATTTTGAATAATATTAATGGTTCAATAATGTTCATTATGGTATTTTTATATATCTATTTTAATATGGAAATGATATATGTATCTAGTTATTCAATACTACTAAATTGATTGATCCTTGGTGATGTTATTCCATATAACTATAGTCAATATAATAATGATGGCATCGACACTTGGTTACTAGAGATGGGGGATTTTTTAGTTGGTATTAGATAATGTTCAGAAAATACATTGGGATCTATATTTTAAATGAACATAGCTATCATAAAAATTATGATAATCTCTTTTTGTATTTGATAACTATTAACATTATAGGGATTTTTATTTTATGGATCAATATTTGGGATTATTATGATCTAACTCAGTGTATTCCATTATTTACTGATGGAACCTAAAAAAGGATGTGAATCAGTACATGTAGTAAATATAGGGATTTCTATACTTATAATAGTAAAGAAACTTGTTTTTTAACTGAGAAGATCATGTCTATATTAGAGTAGTTGACTTATTTTATGATAAATAACCTTGCCTCTATAGAGAAAATTATTTTTCCAAATCATAACTCACTAATGTTAGAACACATTATCTGATACAGTCATCCAATTTAAATGGAATTAGAATCTATATGACATATTTATGAAGTTTAATTTTTTTCTAACAAAAATTTTCATTCTTAGGTCACATAATTTCATGTGAGGTTATTTTGGAGGATCCATCAATGATTGAAGTTATTGAGAAATATCCTAGGGTGACCACTATAATAGATATCTATATTTTTCTCAGTTTATATGGATACTATTTATTGTGAGATATTTCTCATCACTATCTCATATAATCACCATTTTGACCAATAAGGGAGACATGTTCATGTAAACAGATTAATGTGATGACGGTTTCAATGATCTGATGAGGAGGTTGGTTAGCATGACTGTACTTGTACTACCATACAATGGACAAGGATTTGTGATATATATTTATTCACAAACCAAGGAATTTTTATTATTCCTCATGAAAAAAAATATGGTGATATCTTATGGCTCTTTCCAATTAATATTCACGATAAATATACCTGAATCATGATTTGGAACTAATAGAGGTAATTTTTGCATTGAAGATATGTAAGAATTATCTATTTAGTTAGATTTGTGATATATATCTATAGAATAAAATATTTAATTATGTATTTACATATAATGAGTTCAATATAATCTAGAGAATATGGTTGATGTTGATCAATGATTATGACTACTCAATACATTACCACCCTAGAAAGGTGAACAAGGTGGCTAATGTTCTAAGTCGGAATGTCCATACTAGTTTGTATGAGATTATGATTTAATGAGATCTAATATAGATGAATTTTAAGTAGTTAGATCTTGAAATTGAGAGGAATGGGGTTAGATCTTATCATTATTATATGAATTATCAACCCTCTATCCAAAAAAGGATTAGAAGTGGCAAAAGGAATATGAAGATTTACATAAGATGGTGAGGAGTGTTTCTGAGTTAAACCATTTTAATTCTAGGATGATAAGGTTTATAAATTGGTTATGTGCTCCTTTATAATTCAGCATCTTCTATTCATATTAGATGTATAAATATTTATAGTGATCTGAATGATTATTTCTAGTGGTATAACAAGAAAATTGATATTGTATAGTATGTATGCTATTTCCAGATGTGTAAGAATGCTAGAGCCAAGAGAAAAAAATATATAGGTAAATTACAACCTTCATATAAACATGAATTAAAATGGTAAAATATTACAATTAATTTCATCGTTATACACCCCAAAAAATCTAATGGCAATAATGTTATTTGCGTTATAGTTTATTGTCTGGCGATATCAACACATTTTATCTCTATTAGAAAAGGTTTCTTGACTGGTCAGCTTTATTACTTATACATTATGGATATTTTGATGTTTTATGGGGAACCACAATCAATAATATATTATAGGGATCTATATTTTACCACATATTTATAGAGAATCATTTAGTTGGATCTAGATATAGATTTTACTTTCAACACTTCTTATCAACCTCATAAAGATGGTCTTTTTGTTAGATTTGGTGGCCTAGAACCAAATATTTTTTACTTTATTTATTAATAAATATCTTATCACATCTTGATTTCTCTTTTTTGTGAAAATTCATGTTATAATGTATTAAGGATAGTTGTTTCACTAATGGGTCATAGCGGATCCCTGCTGTGATGAGAACCCAGACTTTCCATAAATCTATTCTTGAATATATGTTCAATGGTCGTATAATTTTATTTGAGAGACACAAATAATACATGACATTTGGGGTAAGGACTCATAAAACATTGAGGCACCTTCTCATGGTGTGCACCCTTGGTAATATCCAGGTCGTTATTATGAGAACGAGACCCGCCAGTAGGAAATCCAAATTTCCTAGTGTCATTGGATGTTCCAATCTACAGACATGTGTGTTAGTCCTTATACATTAATATTATTATTAATTTGTAATACAAATCATGCTCTTAGATGTATTGATAAAAACTGTGATGACACACTATTCACAGTGAGGTAGGAAATGTTGGGTGTGTCATGAGTAATACTGCATTAATAAATAATGTGAGAAAGGATTTTTCCTTTCTGTTCCATAACAAATGTTGACATCTTAGTCTATTTTATGGAATTGATATAGCCTAAATAAATCCATGTCCATGGTAAGGAATGGGACAATTAATTTCCCATAAGTAAAAGAAAGAATAACAAAGCACATGGGTTGATGGAACTTGCATACAACCCACTTGATTCGAGATATCGAGACAAAGGAATTACATTACACAGTAAGAATTCATAGGATGTGACACATCATTGCGGCGTTAACTTATTTCTATATGGGTTCCATGCTGTGTTTCTAAATGAAAACCTTGGACTTTAGTCAGGATCCACCTAATTCCACTAAGAAAGAGGCCAAGAGGTTCACACACTAAATGTGTATAAGTATATCAGTTAAATATTAATTTAACATGTTGAATAAAGATTACTACCGATTATGGTTTAATAATTATACAAGGATGTATGATCACATTAATTTCAACACTAGTTTTTTGAGAGAATATAAAATGAGAAAAATAATATATTTATTTTCGATTAATGCAGTGATATTTATTTATGAAATAAATAGTAATTATTCAAGGTCTAATAAATGTGGTGGAGGAAATAAAGATAATGGAAACACAAAAATACACATTTTATATATTAATATACATTCTATATAGTTTTTCTGGGGATTTATGAGAAATAATATTAATTATTTAATTAAATAATATTATGTGTAATTCTTTTGGTGTAATCCAAGTGATAATAATAGTAAACTGTTATTATTAGACATGGGGCCTTACTAAGAATTAAATAAAATGAATAAATAATTTTAGGTAATTAATTAATTTTATTATTTTGAGTAATTAAAATCCCAATTATATTATTCCCATTAACCTAGTCATTCTTTGCGTTTGTGAACAACAGATCAAGAAAAATAGCTCAATCCATGTGAAAATTCTTTTCCTCCAAGAATGCTCTCATGTTAGGAGATAATCCCCCCCAACCAGATCAAGGAGAGCGATTCAGAAGCAGATCTGGAGGAAATCGAAGGCATACATCACAATCAAAGGATCTTCTGCACTAGCACACAATGATCCATTTAGTGATGTCTAGAGATACATGGATCATGTGTGGATCACTGCTAGAGGAAGCCTACACTTGGCTTCTATGAGGCAACAGTGGATAACATCGGGTCGTGACAAGAAACATCAGTTAAGGGAGAATTCCATGAAGGTAATTCTTATCAATTAATTAAATTAATTATAACCATCTTATGATGATCCTTTCTATGGTTCTAGGACTCTCCTCTTTTATTTATTTCTTCATTATACTCGGAAGATCCGACATTTTATCATTGTGATGGATCTCAGATTGATTGTTGTTAATGGAAAAATTAATGTTGGGTATAGAATCCATGCACTTATACTGCTATCGGAACCTTCAAGTGGTATCAGATTGGTTATATCATTGATTATAATTATTTAGTTTTTCATTTATGATTTGCACATTTAATTGTTTACTTGTATCAATTCATGTTAATTGTTCTGAAAATCAGAATCTCGATATCTGTTACTCCTCTTTCATTTCTCATTCACCTTATATAAATGATATTTTCTTTTAATTTTGATTAAAATAAAATAGAGTATCTCATCCAATGGTTCCAAATATTCATGTCCATACAACACTAGAACATAGGACAAGTATTCGGTAATACACACTGTGTAGTCTCAGTTCCATGCACTAGGACTAGTCTGCCAAACCAAGTCATTTGTTGGAGTCTATCTACACCTTAAATGACTCTGTGTGTTGACCAGGAATAGGTGGCATGTGGTATCCAAATTAAACTCTATGTGGCTCACTAGACATGGAATGTAGTCCATTTGGGTTAGGGTTGGACCGTGTACCCCGTACACGGCTTGCCAGGATGGAAAACCTGTAACGTGGATACTACACGGTGTGTGTCCCACTTAACATGTCGTGTACTATGAAAAATTTCAAAGTACATCTACATGCCATGTCCTCGGGCATGTACTTTGGATGGATGGTGAACATTATTACAATTCATGTAGTCTAAACTACACATTTTGACTTACCCAAATTACGTAGATTTATTAAAAAATTATTATATTATACAAAACCTTGAGATGAGTACCATAGTGCGGTCATAAAGAGGAGGCACACCAAATGATAAGTTTTTTATGTGTGTTTAAGTAAACATATTCGAATGTTCATTTCTACTCATTGGGTATTTATTAATGGGAATTCATCGAGTTCCTCCAACATACATGTTGCGTACAAAGTTATTTTTAAATTAATTTATTTGTTCAAAATTATGATGGATTATAATCTCGAGTAAATTCAAAAAAGGTTTTAAGAAAGAAGGATGTATTAATTAAATATAATTAATTAATTCAATCATTATTTATCTTAAAAAAGAACAATTAAATAATTTAATGATATATTTATTTATGCGTAAATATTTTTACATTTATGGATGATCATGAGCTAGACCATGACCTTGGTATGTGAATAGTTTCTTTTAATTTATTTATTTAAATTAAATTTTTTGGCATGCGAGCCTTCTCCTCACTAATATGTGGGGTATTCATGCCCAAAGTTTCATTTATGTAAAACCTCATTTTACCCCTCACCCATGAGTGAGATGAAAGAATATGCAATGGATAGAGCTCCCATTCTAGTGAAGGCAGCTCATGTGTGGAGACAAGGTGAAACCAATCCAAGGAGATACAGAGGTGGATAGGTGAAAATATGTAAACACAAACCCAAAAGGTTCGAGGAGTTTCTTCCCTAGGTCTTATGTTAGTTTATCTATAACTAGATAAACTAACCAATAGAAAAATATAATGATCATACAATTTATATTATTTCTGTCATTTTCATGGTTTATTTATTGTGGGTGTGTTGTCACGATCACACAATTAATGAATTAAACAAGCATGAAATAGGGAACTAAAATAAGACAAAATTATGCGTAAATATTATCTTAGACATGGTTAATCACATAAGTATATCCCACTTAACATTAAAAAGCATGTAATAAAATAAAATGAAAATTTACGTATAAGGAGAAAATCCCTCAAAGAAATATTAAGTCTATATATCCTTCCATATTCTTTGTTAGAATCAAACCATAGTTCAAAGTGCATGAAAACCCCTACTTGGGGTGAATTCAATTGTCGAAGAATTCTAATTCAATGATTTTTGTTGACTTGGCTTGTTTCACATTAAGGGATCACTACCAGAATAAGACTCTGTGTGACCATGAGAAAAAGGTTGAGGAAATCCAAAAATAAAAGGGTTTCAGGATTGGGGATTCCACTCATCGGATCAACGAACTGCGTGTTAATGCAGTTGGAATTTGGAAGGCCTGCCTAAAAAACATAAAGATTCTTGACCAACCCTATTTTTGGTAATGTGAAGGGAAATATAGATCCTATCCACTATAATACTTAGGCAACTGACTATTCCAAAGTCAGTGGTGAGGGATATTACATTTTGATAAAATAGTGGGACACAAATAAGTATTAATTTATTTATTTGTATCATTTTTATCATGATAAATTAATAAATATTTGATCATCTTAATTTTTATAAACAGAAAGAAAAATGACCTAAAAAATTTCATTTGGTACCATACTCGAGAAGGAAAACCTTCACACTAGCACCAATTTCGAGAAGTGGCAGAGGTGTTTACACATCAACCTTCACCACGAGAAGAAATTTTATGTGATAGAGGAGCCTATTCTAGTTGTCCCTGGAAAGATATGTCACTGATGAGGAACTATATCTTTATATGAAACATATGGATGATGCCATGTATTTCCAATGTTTCATGATTTCGCCCATGTCTAATGAGTTCTTGAAGTAGAATGAAAACATTGACGTGTACAACATGATGTCCCTCATTAAGTATCTCTATCAAGAGAATGTGAGAAATAAGAGATATGAGATCTCCAACACTTTTTTTAATACTATTATTAGACATTCTACTCCAGCTGGGCCTCATGTAGTCAATTGTATTTGCAACATTGAGCACCTGGACTTCTTAGGGATTAAAAATCCTTGATCAATTGTGTATAGATCTCATCCTATCATTACTACCCAATACCTTCTCCAGATTTATTATCAAATATAACATGAGAAGTAATGAGAAGAGTCTATCAGAACTTATGACCTTAATTCTCCACATAGATAAGGAAATGGGGCTTCATAAACCCACAGTCTTTATAGTGAATAAGAAAATGAAGGACAAGGAAAAGGGGCCAAAGACTTATAAATGGTATGAAGCCCTCGAGAACCATCTCTCCAAGATGGGGATGACCTAGAGGTATGGAAAGGAATGGTAGGTGGTATGTTTTACATATGTCATACCAGGACACTGGAAGAGGAACTGCACCAAAATGAATGGGGACGCTAAAGGTGCATTCGTTATCGAGTGTAATCTTCCCATTTCTACAAATTGGGTATTAGATATAGCTCGTGGGGCTCACATCTATATTCAAATATAGGAACCAAGTAGATTTAGAAATATTTCCAAATCAGAGGTGGATCTTCGAGCTGCCAAAGGTGTGAGACTGGTTGTGTTGGCCATTGGAGATTACCATCTCTCGTTTCCAATTAGGATACTTTTGGTTTTATATAACTGTTATTATGGTCCTAGTGTTACCAAGAACATAATTTTGGTATCATGTTTATATAATGATGGATTTATTTTCAAGTTTTGAAATAAGGTTTGTTTCATTTATAAGAACAATGTATGCTATGGTATGGATCATTTAAATAATGTTTTGTATGTATTAAATTAAAAAAACAAGTGTTGGAAATCAATAATGAAACAAACTCATGTGACTCATACAACACCCAGTTGTGGTATCACTATCTCGGTCATATAAATGAGAAGTTCTTGACAAATATCTGCCAAGATCGTTATCTGGACTCTACTAGGATAGAACCACTTGATAGATGTCATGATTGTTTATAAGGTAAATGTCCAAGCCAACATTCAATAGACAAGGTTAAAGCACCACAAAGCTTCTAGGATTGGTGCACACTAATGTGTGTGAACCATTTCTAGTAAAAGATAGTGGAGGATATTCTTACTTAATTTATTTTATTGAATATTTGAGTAGATATGGATATATATACTTAATTTGGTATAAGTTATTGGCCTTAGGAAAATTTAAGTAATTCAAGAATTAAGTATAGAGTCATCTTGGTAAGAAGATAAAGAAGATTTGATCAGATCGAGGGGGATAATATCTGAACCAAGAGTTCATCGACCTTTTACAGGAGTCTGGGATTTTATCACAACTCACTCCTCCTTATGCACCATAGTGAAATGGTGTTATTTAATGGAGGAATCACACTATGATGGACATGGTCTGGTCGATGATGAGTAATGTAGATATTCCATTATCCTTTTGGTGATATGCATTACAAACTGCATCATACACATTAAAAAGAGTACCAATTAAGGGAGAAATTTGAATTCCCTCTGAGTTATGAAATGGAAAGAAACCCATTTGGTCTCACACACTTGTATGGGGATGCGAGGCATTTGTTAAGGCCTTCTCATGAAAAAAACTAGCACCTTAGGCACGAGGTGTATCTTTAAAGGATATCATAAGGAAATAAAATGATATTACTTATATAATCCTTCAGACAAGTAATTGATTGTCACCAGACAAGACATATTTTTTGAGAGGGAGAACATCCCCAAAAGGATTGTGGGGGAATGATTGACTTAGACAATCTTGATGCTCAAGAAACACATTAGTTGGTATAGGAACAAGTTCTGTAGGTCCCTGTGGAAGAGGTTCTAGAAACACAAGTACTACATAGGATCTCAAGAGAGGTAAGGGAACCATAGAGATTTGGTTTCCTAGTCACTGAGGATAGAGAATCATTATTATTGGACAATGATGAACCTATCTCATACAAGGATGTAGTAGAGAGATCAGAAGCTACAAGATAGATAGAAGGTATAAATTCTGAGATGGATTCTATGTATTATAACCAAGTCTGGGTTTTAGCCAATGAGCTAGTTGATTTAAATCATGTTGTATGGAAATGGGTATTCAAGATAATTTTGAACATGGAAGGTCATGTTAGCACCTATAAATCAGGGATATTGGATAAAGGATTCAGAAATCATCATGAAATTGACTATCATGAAACCTTCTACCAGTTTCCATGTTTAAATCCATAAGAATAATACTTTCCATAGCAACTTACCATGACTACGATATTTGGAAAATGGATTTCAAAACATCATTCCTTAATGGGAACCTTTAGGAAGATGTCTATATGACATAACTAGATGGGTTTGTGACACGAGGTGAATCCAAATGGGTTTGCAAGTTGTACAAATCCATTTATGGATTGAAGAAAGAATCCAGGTCATGGAATATTCAATTTGATGAAGTCATAACAAAAAAAATCATTAAGAACTAATTTGAGCCATGTGTTTATAAGTATTTTAATGGAAATTTGGTCATTATTCTAGTAGTATATGTTGAAGACATATTAATTATTGTAAGTGATGTACCAGTATTTCAATCAGTTATGGATTGGTTGAACAAGTGTTTCTCTATAAAAGACATATGTGAAGTAGCCTACATTCTAGGGATTAAGATCATTTGTGATAGATCTAATAATCTACTAGGACAAATTTAGGGTACATACATTGACCAGATACTAATGATATTTAGTATGGAATAATTCCAAAGGGGATTGGATCCAGTGTCACATGCCCTACATATTTCTAGGAAAATGTGTCCTCAAACACAACAGGAGAATGATAGGATGAGTTTTATCTCATACGATTTGGATATAATATCCATCATGTATTCCTTGTTATATACAGGACTTCATGTTTCCTATGCACTGAGCATGGTAAGAATATATTAAGAGGATCAAGGATAATAGCATTGGACTTCTGTTAAGACTATAATTAAGTATTTGAGAAGAACTAAGGATATGTTCCTAGTGTATGGAGGTGATGAGGAGCTTATCATCATAGGGAATGGTGATTCTAGTTTTTAGATAGAATAGAATGATCTGAATTCACAATTTGGATATGTTTTTTTCTAAATGGAGGATCTGTGAGATGGAAAAGTTCAAAACCACAAGTTGTCTCCGATTCTACTGAGGATTCCAAATAGATATCGGCTTCTGATGAATCCAAGGAATCCATATGGATTCAAAACTCTGTCCAGAATCTTGATGTGGTGCCTAGATGTAAATATCCTATCACATTGTATTGTGATAATACTGTAGCGGTGGATCTTGGAAAATAACAAAGCCCACATCAATGGAAAAAAAATTCTACAGAAGTATCACCTCTTGATGGATTTCTATCAAAGGGGTGAAGCTACACTAAGATGATTGTCCATGTAATAGAACTTGGAAGACCCCATGACTAAACTCCAATATCAACAGATGCATGAATATCATGTGAGATCTAGCTGGTTAAAGGTTGTTAGTAGTTTTCTCTAGTCCAAGTGGGAGTTTGTTGGAATTTATGTCCTAGAACAAATACTTTGTACTTTATTCTTTAATAAATAACTTATCACATCATGATTTCTCTTCTTCATGACAATGCATGTGATAATTTCCTATGGATAGTTATTCTACTAAATGGGAATAACGGATCCCTATTACGATGAGAACCCGGAAGTGCCATAACACTATTCCTGAATATATGTTCTATGGTTGGATGATTTTATTTTAGGGATACAAATAATAAAGGCCATTAGGGGTGAGAAATTATAAAACATTAAGGCACCTTATCCTGGTGTTCCCCCTTAGTAATATTCATGAGGATGTTATGAGAACAAGACTCAATAGTAGCAAATCCATATTTCATTGTGTCATTGGATGTTCCTATCTAGAGACATGTGTATTTGTCCTTAAACTTTAATATTATTATTATTGGGTATTAAAACAGTTTCGCATAGATGTTTTGATGAAAACTATGATGAAACACCATTCACAGTGAGGTAGGATATGTTGGGTGTGTCACGAGTAATACTGCATTAATATATAATGCAAGAAAGGATTGTCCACTTCTGTTCCATAACTGAAGTTGATATCTTGGGCCATTTTATGGAATTGATATAGACTAAATAAATCTAAATCCATAGTAAAGAATGGGTAAGCTCTATTTTAGGAAGTCAATGAAAGAATAATCTATCTCATGGGTTAGTGGAACTAGCATGAAACCTTCTTGATTTGAGATATCAATACAAATGGATTACATTATAGGGTAAGTGTTTGTAGGAGGTTATAGGTCACTACAACATCAACTTCTTTCCCTATGGGTGCCTTGGTGAGTTTCTAGATGCTAACCTTGAAAATTAGGTAGGATCCACCTAATTCCACTGAAAAATAGGCCTAGAGGGTCACACATTGTGTTTCTAAGTATCTCAGTTAAATATTAATTTATCAAGATGAATAAAGATTATTCCAAATTGTGGTTTAATAATTATTCAAGGATTAATGATCACATTTATTTCAACATTGTCTATTTGAAAGAATATAGTATGGGAAAAATAATATATTTTTTAGTGAGTAATTTAGTGATATTTATTTAAGAAATAAATATTCATTATTAAAGGTCTAATAAATTTGGTGATGGAAATAAAGAAAATGTAAAAACAAAAGTACATGTCGTGTATATTAATATACACACTGTGTGGTTTTTTTGGGGATTTGTGAGAAATAATAATATTTATTTAATTAAATAATATTATGTTTAATTATATGGGTTCATGAAAATTGATAATAATATTCAACTATTATTATTAGAGATAGGGTCTTACTATGAATTAAATAAATTCAATAAATTCTTGGGGGTAATTAATTCTTTTTATTATTATTCATAATTAAAATCCCAATTATATTATTCTCATTAACCTATCCATTCATTATGGATGTTCACAATGGATCAAGAAAAAGATCTCAATCCTAGAGAGAATTATTTTCCTCTAAGAAAGCTCTCATGTTACAAGAGAGATCCTCCTCCACCAGATCAAGGATAGTGCTTTGGAAGCGTCTCTCATAGAGATTGAAAGTTGGCATCACAAGCAATGGCTCTTCTGCTCTAGCACTCAGTGATCCCTTAGGCGACATCCATAGATACGTCGAGCACATGTGGATCACCACTAGAGGAATCCTACACTTTTATTCTATAATGCAATAACGGATCACATCAGATCATTACCGGAATCATCAATGAAGAGAGAATTAAATCAAGGTAATTAATGTTAATTAATTAAATTAATTATAACCAATGTATAATGATCCTCTATATGGTTTCAGGACTCTCCTCTTTTTATCATTCTTAGTTCTATTCTCAAGATCCAATGTTTTATCATCATGACGGATCTCATATTGACCATTTTTAAGGAAAAAATTAATATTGGGTACACCCATCCAGGTGCTTCTCCTATACTCGGAACCAAAACTGTCTAAGAGGGAAATTTACACCCTCGAAAAAATGTTCAATTCATTCTCTATGGATTTTGAATGTGGTTGGTATCATCACCTTCCATTGGAAGAATTTTATATCTATCACTAGATCATTCAGGAGGCTCCTTATGAATTTCACTATGGAAGGAAGTAAATAATTCACACATGTTTGGACAAAGTAGGAGAAAGAAAGGTATTGGGACCAGATCTTGTTGGGGAAATAAAACTATGTCTAGACCCATTCCACAAAATATAAGAGCATGTTAGTGTTGAAAAAAAATTATAATTATAATATTTAGTGAGATATAGAGGTTGAAGTTGGTAAAAATGTATCCCTATGAATATCCCTTTGGAATAAGGTTATGATTCATTGAAAAAAGGGAAATCTATTCCCTTGATATATCATCCCCTTTGAATATATTGATCAATTTAGGGTTATATCATATCACTTTTCACTTCCATATAATCTTTCTCAAGTTCAAGACTTGTTGTATGGGTTTATTATGAAGAATTTAATAATTTATCCTTCATATCTACTAAACTCATAGGTAATATCACTCGGGAAATCTCTATCTTATGAGAAACAACTAGTAGAGATTCAAAATTGTAGAGAAAAAATGATATGGAACAAGACAACTCATCTGGTCAATATTTTGTGAAAAAACAATAAATTTGAGATATCTACACATGATCCTAAGGTTTTGATTATGTATAAGTATCCTAAGATATTTTTTTGAGTAAGGAAAATTATTGGGTGAAATTCTTATAAGGGGGTTGACTGTAACACCCTGAGATTTTATCATATATTTTTATTTAAATAAATATTACTTCTTTTATAGTTTTCTTAATATTAAACAATGAGTTTAAAAATAACTAAAAAACATTTGAAATAATATTTTGATCAGTTATATAATTTTTCAAATCACTATATCCAAATTATTAGAGGGTGAATATTTCTGAATTTTTTTTAAAAGATTACTTTTTTATGGAATAGTGAAAAAATACTGATGTTTGTAAAACTATCATTAAATTTCATTAAAAATTGAAAATATGAGACGAATATTATATTTTATTATTTTAAGTCTCCTTTATTTCTAATTAATGAAATTAATTACATATTAATCAACTTTATACTTGATATCGGTATAATTTTTTTTTATTAATATTTTTCTTCTAAAAACTGCTTTTTTGTGTGTTTTATGCATTTATATTAAATTTTATTATATAACATATAATAAGTGATTTTGATAAAATGGAATTAAGTTTTTTATTTATCAATTAAGTTTCACACTATGATATTTTTGTATATTTTTCTTATGATGTTATGGTTTTGGTGAATAGTAAAAAATATAATTTTTATAAAATACAGTATCTTTTAGGATATATCTATGAAATAAATAGAATATAAAAATTAATAAACATATTTAAAAAATAATTTATTATAATATAAAACAAATACACAAAAAAATAATTCAAAACATATAAATGATAATTTATTTTTAGATAAATATGAAAAACATTTTCATTGTCGACGCAGTGTTTGAGCACACTGAAGAAGAAAACATTGGTGTCCTAAAGATAATATATTAGAAGTAATAAAATGATTAGTGACTTTTTTATTATATATTATGAATTATTTATTATTTTTATAGATATATATTTATTGTGAAATTATATTATAAGGGTAATATCAAAATTATTGTGCAATACTTACGTAAGGCTAAAAAAGTAAAAATAACATCTAAAATAAGTTTTCATGACATATATGTGAGTAAATATTCATATTTAATGAATATATATGTTATTTATAACATAATTATTTAATTTTATGCTTTTAAATGATTTTTAGTTATTACTATTGAAATGATTACCATAAATTCTTGTGCAATTTTTACAAAGTGCTTTTGTAAATAGTTGAAAAATTAAACTAAATGATTTATAAAATAATAAAACTAAAATTTTTATAATTAATTAAGTTTTAAAAAATATCTTATAGTTTTTAATATTTTATAATTAATTTTAAAAATGATTATATTTTAATTCCATCTTTTTCGTGAAGTATTTCGATTCAAATTAAATAAATAGTGTCAAAATTGACAATAATGATATTTTATGAAAAATAATACTATATTAACATAGTTTAAAAAATAAATATATTTAAATAGGATAAAAATTATTATAAATGGTCTAAATTTTCATCCCTTTTCTATTTGGGGGAAAAATTGTACCTTATAAGAAAAAATAATACCCTTTATGATTGAAAAGTTGTTGTAGTTAAGGTTAAAATCGTTTAAAAAAGGGGTTGAATCAAATGATAAGGCTTAAAAAACAAATAAAACTTATCCAAATGTAATTGGTAAAATTTATTTCAAAAATATAATATCATAGATTCTAAATTATTTCTATGTGGTTCCAAATTTAGATAAAAATGTATTTATAATATTTGTATATTCTTATTAGTGCCTTGTGTTTCTATTAATTCACTATTGAAAGGAACAACCTATCATCTCTTCTATACAACACATATATCCACTAAACATGACCAAAACTTGAAAAATAAAAATAATTAAATTATTTATTGTGGTTATGTTCTTCCCAAAATATAAATCCTCATCCCCTTTAGAGGATATCTAAATGAGCTATTTCAAAGAAGAGGTAATCATATTCATCAAACTCTTTCATTTGTCTTCATCCTTAACCACCATCAATTTTTCCATAACATTATAATACAATAAAATAATTATATTAATATTATTATATTTTTTTATTTTTATAGAATAGTATTTATCCATTTTTATTCTCATTTAGATGGGAAACAAAACCATCACTCCTGTGTATGAAGAACTACAGCCTCACGAACCGATGTAATTGTTTTCCATTACAACCTCACAAGGATTGTAATAATGATGGTAATAATTAATATATATGATACTTATAACATAATTATATTTTGGGAAATATAATTTATCATCTACATCATTACCCTTCACCCTATTAATGAATGATGATGTTGCTCATACATACGTACACACAACCGTCTCCATGAAGCTATGTGATTAATTTTTCATTTGTGTTTATCATTAATGAATTTAAATTTCTATACAATAAATAAGTATTCTTTTATATAAAATTTAAATACTATAGATGATATAACAATTATCTAGATATAATATCCATAACTACCAAATCAAAACAAAGATGAAAAAAAGTAGTTACCACCCAAAATAATTATAATAGTAAATCATTATTAACAATCGAGTGATATGATGTTTTAAATCGATAATTTATTTTATCATAGATATGTATATCTATATGAAATACACTTATAATAAATATAAATTTATTATATAGGAGGTCAAAATAACTTACATGGAAATTAAAAATAAATGTAAGGTATTTCGTCTCAATTTCCACTCCATTGAGACATATTTGTTATTATGCACCTATTTACATTTAAGTGGTGTGTATACTACCCCAATATGTATTTAAAATGAAATAATTTTTATTATATATAATTAATGTTTCAATTAAACTTCACTCTTTCAATTTGTTGCAATTTTTTTCTTACTAATGATGTAAGAATTTATTTTAGAATTTCATTTTTTTGGATTGCTCATAATTTTAGTGAAGGAATATTATAATATATCCTTCAAAAAATCAATAAATTTTTATATCCTATAGTTATTTAATGAGTTTCAATGTTTTATTTAAACTTTTCTTCTCTTTGGAACTTGAATCATATAATAATTTTTTAAAATGAATTTTTATCTTTTTCACCTTTTTGATCGTGTATATTTTTTCATTTAAATATTTTTAAAATTTATTTTACAAAATTTATTTTTATTTAATAAAATTATCTATTAAGGAATTTTTTTTATTATTTAACTTTAATTTTTAAAATTAATCTTTATAATGTTTTATTAATGGATCAATTTTGCTTTTTTAAAAATAATTTAAGTGATTGTTTCATTTTAACATATATGTTGTTAATAGATTCTCTCACCACCATTACCATTTTATTATTTGTAACTAGATATATTAATTATCAAGGGATTTTAAATGAAATATCATTAAAGAAATAGAATATTAATGTTTCTCTTCCATTTTATTTATTTCATTAATGGAAATATTTTTTTACAAAACCTATATTTATAATGAATTGATTGTAACCTTTTATCTCTTATTAATTTTTTTCATTAACTTTATTTAGAAAAATTCTCTTTCTGCTCATAATTTTTCAATGGTATTTAAATTTACCTTAAAAATTATTATTCTTAGTATGATGAATAATATTTTTTCTTAAACCATATTCAATTCCACTTTACTGTTTTTTACTATGAAATTGATTTGATAGAATAGGAAAATACTAATATTCTTGATTCCTTACTCAATATAAATATTTGTGATAATGAGTATTTTTTATTAATTAAATTAATCATTCATCATATATAGAATACATTGGAAAGATATTAATGGGAGGACCTCAATTATAGATAGCCCCTCAATGCATTAGCAGGACTCATGAGAAACTCCATTTAGACAAATTTATTAAAATGGGTTTTGGTGTATCCCTACCCATTGATTAAACTATCTTGATAAAAATATCATGATATCAGTGATAATGAAAAGAAACCTTAATCTTTTTTTTATTGAGAATTCACTTATTATTTCCCATGATATTATTTTATTGATGTTATCTAGGGATTCATTTCACAATCAAGTTATTGATTTATTGAAATGTGATTTTGGTTATTTACCTTACCATAATTATTATTACTTATTTTCCTATGATATATTTTTTTATATGCAACCCTTAATAAGCATATGAGACCACCATTAATTAGTTTTTTATATTGGATGTGAATAAGGATATTGTGAATAACATTTAGAAAGTGATAATGTATCTTATGATATGTTTTTTTATTACCAATACAACATGTGAATAATGTGTGTATCATGTACCTCAAGAATAATAAAATAATTGATCCTCAATATTGTGATCCCTTGTATCTTATGACAATATAATAAATTAGACACCGGATCTAGGTTACAAGAGTTTGGGTTTTATAGAATACATGAACTAAATTAAATATAACCAAACCAACTTGACCAAACCCACACTAATTCGAACCTAACCAGAAATTAAAAATTATAATCCCCATACATCCTGATCCCAAATATACAATATTAAACCAAATCAAACAAAAAAATCATAAAATAATCTAGAAATATGATGAAAAATCAAAATTTATCTAAATGGAATTGAACTAAATAAAATCATATATAAATTACCCAAACTAAACTAAATTTAATCAAATTGAACAAAATGAAATAAAATCATATGAATAGATATAAAATAAAATTTATTGAAACTGAATAGAATAAAACCAAATAAATCCAAAACAAAATGTATCAAATAAAAATAAAAAAAAACTAAATCAAATATTACATAAATAATTTTATATTAATTAGAAAAACTAAATTTTTTCAATCTTATTATATGTGAATTAAATATAAATAGTCAAAACCAATCAAAAAAACATAATTATTCAAGACATTCCCATACCCATATCAAAATTAATCAAGTTTACATGAACAGTCTAGTTATGAAGTGACCAAAACAAAACTAAACATAGATAAACCAAAATGAACTAACCCAATATGGGCTGAGTGTAATTAAATAAACTTAAGATGAATCAATATAATATGGACTAAATTAAAATAATTTATCCTATCCCCAACCAACATGTAATGAACTGAACTGAATTGAACTAAGACACATCCATTAAAATCGAACCAACCTATATTGATCATATAAAATGGGTACTATACAACACTAAATAGAGTTAAATCATGTCAAAACAAACTAAAATTAAATGAATTTAAAAATTAAAATCAATTAGAATTGAATTATATTAAATTGAACCTAATAGTCCCTAAATAAACTATAAAAAACTAAACAAAACTAAACTAAACTAAACTAAACCAAACTGAACCCAACATAACTAACCAATCATAGACTAAAAACACTAATAATGACTAATTTGATCAATTCCAAATCATCCCTATAGTAATTGAATAAAATTGTAATGATTATGAATAAAGTACATCAAGAAAAACAAAATTTATTTGAACCCTATTGAGTTGAATAAACATGAATTAAACTAAACAAATATAACTTGAATAAATCTATGTTGAACTGAATTAAATTAATTAAAATTAAACTAGATTGAATAGACTAGTCTGAAAATTAATTTTTTTTTTATTAAAGTAAAGGTGGGAAAACCCACCAAAGTAACACAGAGAACCCTCATGGAGGATGAAAATGAAGCAGTCCAAGGGAATCTACTTGGGTAATAATCATACACTCCAATGTAAGTAAACACAAAATATCATAAATAGCTAGCACCTTAGCTGGCCTCCCAAAGCAGGAAATCACATCCACTAAGAAGTTAGCCTCCCTCTAAATATAATGAGTGATCTATCTATGGTCGGTCTCTAATAAACATATTCTGATTAGGGAAATCAAATCCTATGGAGGTTCAGATTTCTCTTGGACCATTCTCACCAGAACATCAGAGTCTGACTCAACCTCAGACACTTAAAATCCAAACCTCCTATAGATCATGATACCAGTATGGACCACTAGCACCTCCATACCCAAGGAGTTTCTAGGTCCATAAAATATATTGAACCCCATGAATACCAAACCAATCGATTCTTATAGGAGCCTACCTCTTTTCATAAACTAGTTCTTAATGGAACCATCCACATTAAGCTTCAAAACAGTAATAGGACGGCTCAATCTAATCCAATGGATGCTTGTTATTCTCAGCATGGAAGGACTATTGAGAAGGTTGTAGACTATAATTGAATATTGACCCCATTTCATAACCAACCCCAATTTGAAGATTAAATTCCTCAACCTCATATAATGATATAGGAATAGGCAACATGAGCCCAGTCTTTCCTAGTTTTGAGCCTCTCAAAGGGTCTAGAAAATGGATGAGAGGATAACAGCCCAAACATTCCCTTCTATTTCCCTATTCTTCAAACCTTGAAACCAATATGTAAAGAAAAATTGAAAAGAGAACTGATCATTATTAAGGTGGGGATTTGGAGTAAATAAGTATCAAATACTAGTAACCTAACCACTAATAAAAAAGATGTTATAAGTTCATTAAGTTTGTGGACTATTATAGAAGAAGCAATGTGAAGCCAAGGGAATACCTTTTCTTTGGATATTCTCATCTATCGGTGTTGCCTTGTTCCTGACTCTCTAAACAATAAAATTCATTTTTTTGGGGATTTCATTGCACTAAATCTTTAAATACCACTCATCAATCTGAACCAAACTAAAAAACATTTAACTAAAAGAAGTAATTGAATGAAAAAACAAAATAAAATAGTATAAAACTATGTAAAAAATAAAAAATAACTAAAACAAAAAAAACAAACTTAACATGAATCAAACCAAACTGAAGATATATATTTATATAAAACCAAAATAAATCAAATTGAAAAAATATATAAAAAAAGTAAAACATAACTAAAACGAATGTGGCTGATGTAAATTAAACTGAAATGAACTAAACTAATAAAAACCAATCCAAAAAAGTAATTACAATTGATCCAACAAAAATAAATCCAAATATAAAATTAATTGAATTAAATCAAAACAAATAAAATTGGATAGAATAAAATAGAACAAAACTAAATCAAATAGAACTGAAACAAACCAAAAAAAATAGACCTGAATAATCATTATTTGAACTAATCCAAATATAAATGAATTAAACCTAAAATAATAAAATTGATATGATTCAGGCTGAACCAAACTGAATATATTTAAACCAATTCAAACCAATCAAAAAACATGTCAACTAAAAAAACAATTTTCCCAACCTTACCTAATCAAAACCAAACCAAAATAAATCCACCTAAGCTAGTCTAAATGAAACTAATATTAAAATAACAAATTTAACCAAGAAAAACTAGTTTGAAACAAATCATAAAAATATTATATAATATAAACTAAATTAAACATAATTATATCAATATAACTCAACAAAAACCTAATGTAATCATGTTGAACTAACCTAACATTAAAATAATAGAAGATAATAAAACCTAATGAAAAAGTACAACTAAATCAGATAGAACCAAATAAAACCTCACTAATTTGACTGCACTTGATTAGAACTAACTAATAGATTACCAAAAAATTGAATCACCAAAAACTAAGTAAGAAATAAATCAAACTCTATGGAATTCATATTATTTTCCCTAACTCAACTGAAAAATGAGTGATATGATCCAAAATCAACTAAATCAATATATATACAAATTGATAAAAGAAACAACAATGGATAAAATATAAAAAAATAAAACTCTTTGAACCTAAACTCAAGATAAATATATGGAAAATAATACAAATAATCTAAAGGGAATTGAATCTGATAAAATGATATTAAAATGAAATAAATAGACAATAACTGAAATTGCATTGATCAAACTGAATAAAAATAATCTTACTCAAATAAACCTAAAATAATAAACTCAAACATATCATGCCATTATTGGTTTACTTTTACTTGAACAACACTAAAAAGAACCAAAACAAACTAAAATGAAATAAATCAAACCAAATAGATTTGCATCATTTTTAATTGAATTTAATAGACATATAAAAATAAGAACTAATTTGAACTTTCCAAAATTGAGACCAACTGAATTGAAATAAACAAATTGGATTAAATATACTATAGATGGCCTAATCCAATCAAAATGTAACTGAAACAAATATAATCTAAATGAGTTAAAATGAACTATATGAAAAAAAACATAACTAAATCATATAAAACCAAATCATACCAACTACTTTGTATATTTCTGTCATTATTTTTCATTATATTTTCATTTTTTTCTATTAATTTTTGTTCTTGGGTAGTAGTTTGTATAATATTAACATATTTTGAGATTAATTAATCAACTTGTCTTATAGTAGATAAATTCATTTAATATATGATATTTATTAAAAATATTTTATAAAATAATATTTTATTGAGTTTCAACAATTTGAAATATTAGAAAACTACCATAATATTAAAAAAAAAAATCAAGGGACAATTGAAAAAAAAAAATAAATCACAAACATAATATAAAATTTGGATGGAAATTTTGTATATAGTGGTCTTGGATAGAGAATCATTCATCCAATGTATTTTGGTGTCTAGTATATGAGAAATTTTTATGCTCTATTAGAAGATACTCTAGGCCCTATTAATACACCATGCCTTAATAAAGATACAAAGAGACACCTCAAATTGTGTTCAAGATTGTACGTGGTCCCATATATGAACATTATCTTATTCCACCATCCATTATAATATAAAAAATCTAATGTAGATTCCATAACTCACCAATATATCCTAGAAACTCAAATAACATTACAACATCCCTCTAATAGATATTTTTTGTGATAATTCGGATTGAAGGAATTTATAATGGAATAATGATGGATCTTTTATCTAGATAATGAAAAATCACTTAATTTAATAAGGCTACAACATCCATATTGGTGCCTCATGTATCAACCCAATTAATATTCTCAACATAATGGTGAATCACGCTGGGGAATCAAACTATGTTGGTAGCTCTAAATATTCTCAAATCTGACCAAAAGATTATGTTCTACTATCAACATAACTTCATTAATAATAAAATTAATTTGACACTTGAGAAACCCATGAATATCATATGAAATAAAATCAAGGAAGGTCCTAATAGTCTATTTTAAATCCATTGATACAATATCAAAAAAATGTTTTTAGCATGGATGATGAGGTTACCATCTAGAAATCCTTACACATAACTTTTCTAAATAAATCAAGACTAGTCTATAATTTCATTCCACGTAGAAGAAAATCATAGAGAGGGTTGGTCAGATCCTTTTATAGGGTGATAAAAATAATTCTTATGTAAGAGGAAGTTAATCAATCTATATGAAAATGATATGTTTTTCAAATTCCACATGTTTAAATCACACAAATTTTGTGCTGAAATAGATTTATATAAAGATAATTAAATGATTTTAAGGCCAAATAACAAAGTTATCCCTGACTGGGAAGAGTATATAGAAGTAAGGGTTGTATAGACCACTAAAGGATGAGATAATAAAGACGACACTGATGGTGGAGTAATTGACATGAGATCTAGAGGACATTTTTATAGATCATTAAACACCGACCAATTCTTATCCCACGATTTTATTTTATATATTATATTATTGTATAACTTGATTTGTATATATAATCAAGTGGAGGGAGTTGTTTTTAACTCAGTTAATTGTTATTTTTTTGTTAATTTATGTGTTATAATAGTTTCCTTAAAACTCAATACTACTACCACATAGTTATTGAGTATATGATCATATATTCTTTTAGTAAAGTATAGAAATCCAAAACTCACCATAGTAAAAATCATCATTAAAATAAAATATGGGTAATGAAATATTAGAAAATATAATCGCTATAATAATGTGATTTAGAACCCTAAAATAACATCTAACCTCTTGAGAAAGTAGTACAATACACATAAAAAGTGTGGGACATATTGATACTAATTGAAATTTGGAAGGAAATATCATGGGAACCTGAATTTTAACCATGAATCATTTGAAAATGACATGTGAAATTTTATTTAAAAGACAAAAGATAACTTCTCATGTAATTCATAAAAATAGTAGGTAATGTATGGTCAGTTACTTAGACTCACATCCCTTACAAGTTAAAATGAATTTATCGAATGACAACTCTACAGTAATAAATTTTTGGGAAATCCTAAACTTTAATATCTTTAAATACATCTTAGATTGGATTTTACACTTCCGTCACTTCCATATTTTACTTCTTTGATTATAGAATATCAGTTAACTAGCCTTGTACAATCACACATACTCATGTGTTCAACTTGAACTCCTTATAAAAATTTACTTGTGCAAAAAGGAAATTCAATTCATAAATTGGAACCATTTATAGGAATAACTATTAATATTAATTATTTCATTGTATAAAAATACCAAAAACACCAAAAAAACTATAAAATTATATAAACTAGAAAATTCATAAATAACATTAATATCCTAACCACATTAACCAATACATTATTTTAGTATAATTTTTTGATTATATCTTATGGATATAATATTTTCTTACATAGATTCAATTTAATTTCACCCAACAAGTATTTAATTAATATATATATATTTATAGGGAATGGACATTCAAAGGTGGATGGATCATTAGGAGAACATTTGTAGCATATTTTAAAATATTTTAAAATACTTTTAGAACTATGATAGATCCTAGATAAATGAAAAAGGGAGAGATGATATCTTGATATGTGATGAAAAAGTAAAACCCAAAATGAAAGTTTCCTTAATCTATGGAGTTGATGATACACCCATGGTATACCCACTCATTTCAGACCAACCCTCCTCGAACCCTTATATGATCACAAAAATGGATGACTCAATGGAAAATCTATTATATTAAACAAAAAAAGAAAACTCCAAGGGACATTTTTTATTACCAAGAAAAGAACTCCTAGATCAAGTAAAGATAACATATTATTTAAATAATTTCTTCTAAATATTTCTAAATTGTCCTAAACATAACAATTTCATATTAAAAAACAATAAAAAATCTTTAGTAACTTTCATATGCATAACCTCTTTAGGTTTAGAGGTTTTTAACATTAGGGAAAAATATTTATCTAAAAACCCCCATTTCTTTCCCATCCAATGATGATTTTTTCCATTAAACCAAGGATTCTTATTTGAAAATATATCACAAACAACTCCCACAAAATTAAGTACACATGATTTCATTATATACACATCTTTATTCATACTATTCTTCATTTACCTATGGAATGGAAATGAACATAAAGGGTGAGTTGAAAACTAAATAATTGATGGTGTATAGTGAAATATATCAAAGAATAAACAAGGCATGGGTAATATTCCAATTATTAAGAATATTGAAATAATTACATATGAAGGATAACATGAGTATATAATAAATACATGGATAAGATAACAATATGAATAATAACATGAAATATAATATATAATTTCACAGTGATGGATTATGTAACACCTCATCCCGAACCAATGGGTGTGAATCGGAGTTCCACATGACCTCATACAAACCTCTCGATATATAATAAGTTTTTGACTAGTAGCGAGGTTCTATGTCCATTAGTGGGGAGACTATACCCTCTATATAATTTTATAAAAAAATACATATATAATAGAATATAATAAAATATAATCATTAGGGTAAACTTGTGATAGCATTTTAGATGGCCTTTTAGTCATAGAAATAAGAAAATATAGGCCCTAGTGAGGAAAGAAAAATTGATGTATAAATTAAAATAGATATATTAAATAAAATCTAAAATTTCATCTAGACTATATTCAATTACACTACCATCTCCATTCTCGATACTTAGTAATCATCCTTGGGCCCCATTCCCTTACTTGGATCACTGTACATAAATTTTGCACACACAATGGGATGTCCATGCAGGGTGTGAGTAAAAAACCCAGTAAGACACCAATAATGATTCCTTATAAATTTTTAACATGTATAACATGTGGATTCCATGATAACAATAAATATAAAAGAAAGCATAACAAACACACATTCACATAATGAGTGTTCATGTACTAACCATTCCTAAAAAACCTAGGGTCATACCTCATTCGACTCTATACTGATATTGAAGTAAAAAAATAAATATTTATATAAGAATATTTTTTAACATGTATAAGAATATTTTTTATAAATATTATTGATATTGAAGTAAAAAAAATAAATATTTATATGCCACCTCAAATATCCATTTGTAAGGGATGAAAAGAGTATATTGAAAACAATAATTTTAAAAAAATTATAAATATAAAAACACTAAAAATAAATGAAGGTAAAAATTTGAAATATGGAAAAGAAGATAATAATATATAAAAGTGGAATGAAATACCATTGCCTATTCTTCAAATATTTAAAATTTATTTTCAAATGAAAAATGTATAGAAAAATGGAAATAGAAATTTATTTGAAAAAACTATAATTATGGAAGGAATATTAATAATGCATAATTGTCATTATTAAAGGAAAATTCATTTCCATGAATGACATTAAAGAAAACATTATTTTAATATTTTATAAAAATGTTTCAAAAATTAACCATGTAAAAAAATTTAAAATATTCATTTTAATAAAAATTAACTATAGTCAATAATATTATAAACTTATATTTTGAAATCCTTGATGTATTTATTATAACACTATTAAAATATTATAATGAATTTTTACCTGGAATACAAAGATTTATGATCATAAATAATAGATAAGGAAGAGTCCACATATAGGAAACCATTTGGTTAAATTGTAAACCAAATTGGAGTGGAATGTCAAGAATAATTATAAACCCAAAAAATGAATAATCTAATACAATATAATAAAATAATTGGGTGGAAGAAACCAAACATAGAAAGATGATTTTTAAAAATAAAGTTTATATATTAATGAATGTTAATTTAATTTATCAACAAAATTATTTACGAGTTATATATTGTATGAATCAAAGGAAAATGAAAGGTGAAATATTAAATTAATGTTAAATTGAAAACAATAATAATGATTTATTATATATGATGTCAATAAGTCAATATTTTTACTATGAAATGGTGAATATCCATATAAGAACAAAACTACATCAAGCAATTAAAACTGAGACAAATATACTTTACCTTATGTCACATTTTATTTTTTATGTTTATACCTCTTGTATCATAAAATTATGATAACTCAAACAATAATCAATTTGAAAATTATATTCATTTTTTATTATTTATGAGTAATAAGATATATAATTTACTTATAAATATTGTGTTTGAAAAGATAATACCTTGAAGACTTGTTTTGTTATAAATCATCTTATTTTTTTAACTTCTTGATTTTGATTATTTTAAACTTATGTTACAATACCTGAATTAAAGTGACCCACATGGGTAGCAGTAGGTTGAGTTTTCCACCCCAATCCCACGTATGATAGCCTAGTGTATAGGGATGATCATAGAGTTCAAATTTCCCTCAAATGAGAGGCATTATCCTAAATCACCTCTACACACACCAACATATCTACATACACAACAATGTAATGTGGGAAAATCAACCTGTGGAACTATAAATGCATGCATAACATCTAATATCCCAGAAATATAAAAGAAAATATATATTGAAGGAAAATAGGTAAAAATATAGGCCCAAAAACCAAAAATTATGACTAAACAAGCAAAATGAAGGAAAATAGTCTCAACATATAACTAAAAATATGACTACAGTACTTATACCTTAGTCTCCATGATCTATTAAGAAAAACCCACATGAGGTCCCCTTAAATCTTTTTTGAAAAATATTCTCATATATATAAGATAATAAACATTTGGGTATATCCCATGATGGGGTGAATATATATATTTCTACTAGGATACCTCTAAAACACCATGTAATAAAGGTTCAAAAGAAAGACTTAACTGGATACCATAACTAATATCGAAATGGAATGGATAATCTAGATATTCATATAGAAGGTAACAAAGTCCCATGATATAATATCAAACTCACTTCTGTCCATGAAAACTCTATATACCCATATTTTAAATAGAAAATCTCAAGAAACCTATATGTTCCTCACACTAGATGATGTTGGGGGATCCATATCCCATGACTATTGGTGAAATAAAAACACAAGTACAGCATACCAATCCAATGTGACTTCTATAGACAGGTGAAAATTCTAATCTATAGATATAGGACCCCTTTCCCTTAATGTGGGTGAAATATTATCTCAATGATTCCACTACTAAAGGATCATGGCACCATTATTACTTGGTATAAATACTAACTACACTAGGGGGTATTAGTCAAATATGTGACATAGCTACTCCCCTAATAATAATGAGAGGGAACTATATTCTAGTAGAAATATTAAAGTCCAATATAAACTAATTTGTGTTTGTAAAGGGAACATAACATGTTATTCTAATTCATCTAGAAATAGTATATCAGGGATAAAAAAAACTAAAATCTTGATAGTTTTCCAAATAGATGATTTACTTTTAGAGTTAGGAGTACTATTTTATATTGATCTTTATGTTCTTATATCAATTTGGAATACACCAAACTATCATACCTAGAAACAACAATGAGAGAGTCTAATAAATAATAAAATATATGATTCATCATAGTCATAAACACTGATGGAGAATCCATAAGACAAAATAGAATAAAAAAATAATTATAACACCCATCCCTAATAATAAATATTTTTTTATTAATATCTTTCACTAAACTCTAAATGATGTTACTTTGATCTCAGATCAATCATAGAAACCCATCAAGATCCCCTGAGTTGTTCAAACATTATATAAATATTAGGGAAAGGATATCTATTCGTAACAATCACCTAATTATGATTGACATAAAAAAACAAAGAGGAATATATAAATAATCATTGCAAAGTGAACTGTTTAATCCCTAGGTGATACACATAGAAGAATAAATTCCTTATCCTCATCATCCTCAATCTGATCTTGGCATTCCTACAATATAGTAGGTGTTATTTGATTATATAGAAATGATTTGGGACTCAAACCCAGACATTGAATAATAGTAAACTCTTCCTCCATTAAGGGTGATAAGCTATAAAAATAATCAAAAAAATCTAGGTACTAATTAACAAAAATAAGAATTAGACCACAAAACACCAGTTAGTGGTGTCAAGAAACATATCTAACAATTAGCATGAAATTATTTTAACCACAGGAGAAATATTCCTAGTTATCCTAGATTTAGGATCGTACTCAACCTTAAATACATGATTAACCCAATGTATGTATAGAAACTAAAATCAATGATGATAAAAATAAATGAATCATCCAATCCATGCCAATGATGAGGTTGAGGATATTAAGACTGAGAACTAGGAAATTCCATAAAATGTTGTGGTTGGCAATCAAAATATGGTATTATAGACATTTAAACCCTATGATTTCAAACATCATAAGGGAGTTGAAAGATCCATCATGAATAAAAAAATCTCCATGAATAATACTATTATATCGACCATTGTAGACGATATAAAAGAATATAATGGACCAATATAGAAACATTTTAATATTATGGATGATGAAATTATCATTGTACATATCATAGTAGCTAGATCCACTTCATATTTCTCTTGTACATACTCCACTACATAACAATTTTTAACCTCACCCCCCTACCATACATCTTCATTGTCTGAGTATCCCCCTTTAAATAAGAATGAGATCTACTTCCTTTCATTGTATCTAATGAATATTTCCAGCCTTTAGCATCGGTGGATCTATCTCTACTGTCATGTGATAAATTTATACAAAAATTCATAATTTTACCTTATTTCCCCCAACCATGGTAAATCATGGGTGCAACCATATATTCAGGATTAGTATGGCCATGTTTTCCATGCTAGAATAAAACTACCTTCTATTGTCTGAATGAACCCCCTACAACTGATCCTAACATAACCTAAGTACCCATATTGTTAATCCTTTTCTATATATACTAAAAGTTTATGATACCCCTACTATAATAGAAAATCCATTTGAAACACCTCGAAATTCTAAAGTGTGGCATTTTATTCACTAGATATTGTGACACGCAACACCTAGCCTAGAAGAGAATATAACACCCTAAGATATTTTAGTATATTTATTTTATAATATATATTAATTATCTAAAATCATATGATACATGAAATAATGACTTTCTTTAATATCTTGTGTTACACTGAAGACAAATTTTTACATAACAATAATAATATATTATTATTATTATTTAATATGAAAATTAACATCTCTCCCTCATAAAAATGGGTAATAATTGGATTAAATTACTTATTAAAAATTATAGTTTACATATGTTTCGTAATTATCAATTTATTATAAATAAAATAAGATTCATTTAAAAAATGAAATGTTTTCTGAAAAATTTTATTTTTTATACCAGACGGTTTAATCATTCTATGTGCGCTTAATTTAAATTTAATTTTTATGATGTTAAGAAAAATAATTTGATTAAATTAATATATTTTTTTAATTAATAATATCAAAATTAAAATAGACTGATTTTTTATATTTTTTTGTGCGGTTTCATTTTTTGATGAACATTGAAATATAATGAATTTTAATTGAAACTTTTCTTTTCATTTAAATAATAAATAGTGTTAAATTGTTTTATTAATTGGGTTTAAAGTAAAATTAGTTTAAATTTACACCCTTTAATACAATTTAGGTTTTTTTGTTAATTTCATCTTGAATTTAGATATAAAAAAATTTCAAACTTTTAAACATTTCCATATTAAAAACTCACTTTCTCATCATGTCTATGGGGTTGATATATAATTTAATTCTTCCACTAATGATAGATAATTTTGGATAAATGGATTAAAATTTTGGAACCATAATAATTTATATTAACTAATAATTTCCACATATTTTCTTTACAATTATGATAAGTGAGAAGATATAAAATTAATTACCACGATTAAGGTTAAAAGCGGGTATTTCAAATTACATGTGTTTGTACTAAAATTAATTTTACACAGACATAGGATATCTATTAAATAAATTTTATTTAATTTTGGGAATCATTATTTCATAATTTTATATTAAAAATTATTTTTATTTTTTTCCTAAATTTTAAATTTCCTAGGTAAATAAAAATATACAAGTAACCGTGGTAAAATCAAAGAAGGGTAAAATTGACTAAAATTAAATACTAAGGAATAAAATTATAAAATGTATTTATTTTTTTGGTGGTTCTTATAGACTAAAAGAACCCTCTTCTCAATTACTATTCAATTTTTGATCCAAATTACATAAGAGATACCTCCCAATGGTGGATACTTTTGAGTATTTATAATAATGTCACTACTCCTCTACTATAAAAGGGAACTCACTCTCCCCCATTCTTCACTCATTAAATCCTATTTAGATCATAAAAATAGCAGACTAAATCACATCCCAATTTATATAAAATCATTATATTAACCTTACATTATTCATAAATCCAAAATTGTAAGTATTTATTTTAAATCTATGGAGGATACCCGAAGAAGATTTAATGTTCTTCAACGAGTGTTTTTATTTTAATTACTTCTCCCACTCCTTCAATTACTATTAAAAAATTATATAATAAACATGGTATCTTCTATATAATTAAATTTTTTATGTTAATTTTATTACCTAAAACTACACACACATCCATAAAATGGGTTACAAAATCATTGTTAGTGTGTATGGAAGACTACCACTGATGGACTACCACCTCGCGAAGCAATGTCATTTTTCTTTCACTAATGCATCACGTGGAAGGTGATTAAGATTTTGTATAAAAAATACGTTTTATATAAATTAAATAATTGTGATATTGATGAAATAATTATAATTATGTAATGATAATATATATAATTTTCTTCCTTTCCTTTTCACACAAGTAATGATGATAACATTGTTCATGTACGTGTGGATCCTCACATTCACAAAGCGGTGTGATTATCTTTTCATAACCAAACCAAATGGATTATATAAAAGTATAATTAAATAATTAATATGATAATTATTTCATTATTATTATCTAGGATATGATATAACCATATAATATTCTAGAGAACCTAATCTTACATGACAAAACATGCATGATAAAACAAGCAGATTAATACCTGAATTAATGAAATTAATAAAATTTTATTATCAAAATGATATTAAATTTATATAAGGGGACCATATATGATATTATAATTATTAATTTTGTTCTTTTGTTAGTTAATAACATTCATAAAACCATTATACAATATTTTAAATAATGTTTAACCAAAATGGGGTATAAGGTATGGAATTTTGTCTCAATTTCATTTCATTGAGACATATTATAATGTTATCAACCTAATATATTTTATGTGGTGTATATAAATCCCCATTTATAAGTAATATCATGAATATTTTATTATTCATGGTATTTTATTTTTCAATTTTTATTATTTAATCTAATGTTATTTTAATTAAAAGTTACCAAGTTGTAAATAATTTTATAACTCGATTTATTTTCATTTGGTAATATTACTCCGTTGTCTTTTATATTATAAGATTATGTGTTTAATGGCTTTTAACTATATAATATATTATTTATACTTATTTTAGGAGTATTTTTTATTGATACACATAATTTATTTTTGAATGTGTCTTTATTCAATGTTATGATCATTTTGAGGGTTTATTTCACAATCGCATTCCAATCAAGATTGATTATTCTTGAATTTCAGTTGATAGAAATTATTTAGTACTTTTATAATAATCCCTAATAATTTTGTTCTCGTCTATTTATTCCCGATATTTTCATGTAATATAACATATTTTCTATTATATTTTAATTAAAATTCTTTATAATGTTTTTTTAAATCCAACATCATCTCTCTCTTTGGTTAGAAATCTATTTTATTCCAAAATCATATTTTCTAAAAATGTATTCAAAATTTTTCCAACCATTTAAAAACGATTTATAAAATTACTTTTCTCTGACATTTACTCTTAAAAAAATTTAATGGAATATTTTTTCATTTTCCAAACAATTTTCATTGGGATTTTAAAAAAATGTGAAAAGAATATTCTTATAATTTTCTGAAAAATGTACTTTCCTAATATTTTTACAATAAAAAAAAGAATATTCCTTTTTACTTTTAAGCATTATATGGAATTAACCTCCATATTAATAGTAATTTATTTAAATATTCATTTTCATTTTGATGAGGAAATTTTGATTGAAAAAGTATTTATAAGTTAATTTCAAAGAAAATGATTTTAAAAATGCTTTATAAAATGTAAATTATATTTTACTAAAGAATGTTTTTAAAGATATTTTTATGTAATTTCTATTAATCAATAAAAATTCCCATTTTATTACTACTATGTGTATATTTTATTACCATTATTATTCTTCCACTATATTCTCATTTATTTTTATCACCAATGATAATATTAACATTCACTTTCTTGTTTTATTTTGTAGTCATTTACTTATCCATAAAATATTCACTTTTTTATAATCATTATACTTTAAATTTACCAAAAATATCCATATTATTTATCATATATATTATTATTTATATAGTTTAAACTATCTTTTGAATAATCTTTAAGATAGAGGTTCCATGTTCCTGAGAAATTATATCTATTAATTAATCATGTCAAACCTTATTTTTTTCATATATTATTATGCATGAGTTTCACAATGATATTATCTCTGGATGAATTTTATTTTCAGTTAATTGATTAAATGGGTGATCTATATTATTTAAATTTACATATTGAATATTTCTTATCCAATTATTTAAATATCAAGTGTTCTTAATTATTTACCTTACCTTATTAATTGGTCTTTATCCAGTTATTTAAATGGCATGTGTGGTATATTATTTTCCATGACATATTTATTATTATTATTGATTAAAGATATATTCCATTGTAATTGACCCTTAATGAAAATTTGGGATCACCCTTATTTTACATACTTTTCTTAATAATAAATGAAGTTTACACTGATTTTAATGCAAGTATATTATATATGGAATAATGTTATTCTAAAAATAAGGAAAAAATGGTGTAATTTTTGTAGTCAAATGTAATATAAGACATCAAGTATGTATCTAGTGTGCCAATACTACTAAACTATTCAATCCTTTTGGATGTGATTCTTTATATCATATTCCAATGTAATGTTTTGGGCATTGGTTCTGGGTAGCATGGGATAGTGTCTCGAAACCTCTAAGACATATGTTCCTAGGTATTCCATCCTCATCTGTAAAAATTTTATAAACTACCTTAGAATGTATCAGTAAGAACATGATAACAATTGGAAATCTAATATTAGGCCTCGAAACCATATCAAATCATCTATACTTGAGGTATTCATTAGTGAAATTCTGTGTAAATTGATGGAACAAAAAATTGAAACAATTATCATATTCTATCAGAAAATAGTCTTATTGATCCAATGTCCCAAAGTCCTGAACCTTCACTATACACAATGTCTCACAATATAAAAACATAATGAATTATTTTATTAAAGTTATCTAAGTAGGATCTCCACATATTTTTTATAACAATATTGTGTCACATAACTTCCTTATGTGTCCCTCAATCGGACATGTGGAAAACACCACCTTCGAGTCCTCTAAAGTCTCTAAAATGAGGAAAATCCTCTCAGTCATTTCAGTCCATTCATGAGATTCTTGGGTTCCATTGTAACTATTTAATATTTATGTATTCTATATTGTAAACACAAAATAATTTTCCCCCATCCATTTATGTTTTCTACCACCCCTTTGACAAGATGATTAAATAGTCTAGATTTCCATTTCCGCAAAAGTAGTAGAGACAGAGGGGTTTTTCTATTGAACCTTTCTTTCATGACCTTCAATCTAATTTGAGGAGATCATTCTAGGTGGAATTTTTAATTTAACATAAAATATAATACCTTATTATCTTAGGAATACATATTGAAACCAAATCATTAACATCATGAAACCATATTGCATATGTCAAAAACCAATAGAAAACATTAAAAGGTTTATCTAAATAAACCCAAAAGTCTTGCTCATTCCCAAATAAAAAATCTCTACTAACCCATAATAACTAGAGGTTATATAGAGAAGTAATATGACTTTGAAACCTTACATGATTACCACCCGAGCCCTAGTGATACTAACTACTATCTACGAACTGTACTAGAAAAAAACCATTCAACTAATACCATTTTGTAATTAATGTACTCATTTCAACCTGAATTTCAAACCAAGGTGGATCTTCATTTGGAATGTTACATATTATCAATCAATATGGAATTATGAAAAGCACCTTGGTATCATAACAAAACATTGGGAGCGATTTCACCTAGAAAATACAACAAAATATGTCTCTGGTGCTACAAGATAAGGATAAACAATTAGAGTGAAACATAGAAGAAAAATGGTATAAAACCATGATGTAAAACAATATAATTCAATAGCCTAGTCCTATAAATAGTACAAATAAAAAACCAAAACAAATTATCCATAAAACTATTTTTCATCTTCATTATATGACACCATAAATAGATATCAACCAAGATAATTCATTGAGATAAATGACACCCTTCTCTTTACTTGTATCTTACAAAAAAAATGTCTATATATTTCCATTTTTCAAAACTCTATGTGAGGTAAATACCTTTTTGGATACTATAATGAATATATATAATTTTTTTCACCATGAAACCATTAGTTATATATTTAAAATAGAACAATTTTATAATGAATTTAATTTCAATAAAATTGTCATAACATATACTATAGTTTCCTTTAAATCATATCATATTAAAATAAACCATGAATACAATAAAATATAATAATGGTAAATAAAGATAAATAGTAAAACCATCCATGATATCTCATAAGATAAATTCCTAGAAAATAAAAACAAGAATCAATACCACCATGAATAATCATATCACAGATGGGATCTAAACTAGGGGAATACATAACTAAGACATGAAAGGAACACTAATTCAATATAAACATAACTATTAATGATATCAAGTCCCCCCCCCCACATTATATTTATATCACAACCATAATCACTAGTGGTGCCATGCTCACTAAGGTTTTTATATGTCCCAAAATCAATTTACCCAATGTTCAAAATGTGCTCTTTTTTCGCAAAAGCATTCATGTAAACCATGATCACCATTTAGTAAAATATTTTCAAAAAGAAAATAATTACCTTGCCCAAGATTTAAAAAATAGTTTTATTATAAAATCTAACTTTAATCCATTTAACAAATCACCTTATTTGAATAAATATATTTTTAAATAAAATACCCATTAGAACTAGTTTCCATGTCAAACAAGAAAAAATAATACAAAATATCCCTCATTAATATAAAATCAAACATTTAAAATGGAAAATAAAAAGGAAAATATAATAAAAAGAAGGTGTGACATAAGATATATCCCTTTTATACAGAAATTTATCTTTCTAATAGGGTAAAATTAGTCACCTTCAAAAATAGTGCCTGGATATGATGAGAATGAAATACTGAAGAGCCTATTTAATTAGGAAAATCTTGAGAAGGAAGGTAATCACTCTAATATACATATTTTTAATGGAATATTGAAAATAACCCTCCTTGGAAATTTCTGGATTAGGAACCCTAGTAAGTGGAGGGGTGAATAGATTAATAGGGATTAAAAGGTGGGTTTAAGATACATTAAAAATAAATTCTTAATTGTCTCTTGTTTTATCATTAAGTGGTGTAGCATCAACTAGTAGATTAGTAGCTGAATTTTTCATTTACAATTTTGAAACAACCATAACTATGACCTTGGGTTTCTCACCATGGTGTGCTCCCTTGACCACACCAGTCCTGGGTTTTTTTGAAATAGTGACTGTTTATAGTTTGGTGTAAAAACCATGGCCATTTATGATAGACAACGTCCACCACAAAAGAATAATTGTGTCTATTTTAGTCATGGTCTACATGGATTCTACTATAATCCCACACTCAGGGTCACACCCCACCATGATCACTGTTTTCTTTCTTGATTCACACAGGTGGATCTAAGATTCAAAACGTCTTGGACCACAGTGTGATCTACTCCATATTTCATATAGAAGTGGTGATGAACACATATAAATCAGATTGAGAAATCCTAAATACATTAAATTGAGGAACCAATGGTGTTAATGTTTATATTTTCCACTATTCATTGTTCTAAATTGAATATAATGGAATTAAATTATATCAATAAGGGTCGAAGAATTCATAGCTCAAAATTCTAGGACAAATTATAAATTAATAGTAATAAAATAATCTAAAAATGTATTAAATTGGGAATGTGTTGATTCGTGATCATTTTAAAATAATTAATAAAGATGAATTTATAACAATAACAAAATCCTAAATTTAAACGGGTTGATCATTGATGAAACATGTATGGGGAGGTGATGTAGTCGATTATACCACATCTTTCATCATTGACTCCATGAATACTTATGGTCATTGATAAAGAATCCCACCATGGGATCTCTCTCATTATCCCTACCAAATTCATAGGATTGTATGGATAACACTCTGGGTTTAAACCAGGGTTGATTTTATAGATTGATCTACAATGAAAGATGAATTAGACATTAAATTATTATTATTATCAAATATGATTATTTATTTCCTTCATTTACAATGCACCACCAAAGCATCCTAGGAAAAAACATATAATGTGATTAGGGTAAAACACATTTTTTGGATTCAGTGGAAATATTATATTGTTACTAATAGGAACCATTTTGAATATAAATAATTATTTATGAGATTATGTTCACATGTCTGTTAATATTTTTAATATGTTAACATATAAACATCTATGGATTTATGATGCCAAAAAAATTCACCAACTTCGTGACTGGTTGCATAAATATTATTTAAAATATTAAAAGGCTATAATCATAAAACCTGTATTCATTAAATATTTATATTGAAATTTTATCAATATAATTATAAAATACATTAAAATATATTTATATTTCACAATATACACAAACCTTCTACATAGTTGGTGTCACAAGTATATAATGTTTCATTATGGTTTATAAAAATCTGGATAATTATCCAAATAATATCCCTAATTAGTGTAAAACTATGTGTGATGTTAGACTCTCTTTTAATGAATTGATAAATGATCAATTTATAAACCAATGATGTTTTTTCAAGTAATTACCACTAGTTGTATAAGATCCAAATGTTTTATCCACTTGTTTGTAGATATATAGGGATTCCATTGCAAGGAAACTACACCCTCTTTACATAACAAAATTTACATTATTTAATGGATATTTAGGTTTTTGAGAATTATAGTGCATTATGAATGTATTATAATGTGAATGAATAGTGATCCATTATTGAAAAAAAATATGTAATTTAAAAAAAGGATGAAAAGTAAAATTTATCATTGAAAAAAATAAATGGAAGGATTGAAAAAAAATAAAGGGGAGAAGATGTTAGGAACACTTAACTTAGAAAATATCTTTTTGAAGTTTGATAGGAATTTCATAGAACCTTAAAAACTCTTTGTAGAAACTATTTATATTGAATATGAGAGTGAATTCATGATCAATGGCTTTAGAGTGGAGAGTAATGGGAGAATAGATGGTTATTTAGGAATGAGGATGGGGTACCTTTCATTATGATATTGATTATTTGTTCATTTAAGCCAACTTAATTTTGGTGGCATTCATTCCCATGAGACTAGTTACATTATCATTAAAAAAATTAGGTTTATTTGACATTTAAATGAATAAAAAAATAATTACCACCTTATAATAACCCTATTAAATGTAATAAAACAAAAATATTTTTTTAAATAAAATGTAATTTAGGATCTATAATGTGATATATATATATATATATATATAAGTTTATAAATTCAAATTTATATTTATAAATTCTTTATTTTATATCATAAATAATTTTGTTTTGAAAAATTGTTTTATATATTTTTAATTAGTGATTATATTATAGTGTTTTCATAAATGTTATTGTATTTTAAAAACCTTAATTTTGATAATTCACTAAAATATCAACTTTTTATGAAAATTCCTAAAAATTACCCAAAACAAATTCTAACATAATGATTCAAAATTTAATCCTTTTTTTGTGAAAATAATTATGTATATGAGAAATTTTTCGGTAAACAACTCGTAATTATGAGTATTAAATCTAGGATTTATCATATTTATATTCCTATGATATTTTATGTTTATATTTGTAGAGAATTAGGAATGTAATTTAATTTCATAGGGTACATAGACATATAATTAAATTTTTTTTAAAAAAATATGAATCTCGAGTTTACAATCATGTTTCATTTATGATGCCTTTATCTTCACTGAATACCTACCTCCATTGAGCATTCTATAATCCCCATACATCCTAAATAAATCCTAAAAACACTTGAAAAAATTTAATAAGAAAACCCAATATCAAAAAAGCATTAAAAAATAGAAAAAACCCATTAATACATTTTAAATTCATAAAAATATTAATGAATGTTTTTATTTTTATAAAAAAAATTCAATTAATCATTTACTAACTCATGAATACAAATTCAAAGCTGAAATTTTATATGAATCATTTTTTAAGAAATAATAAATGAATAAATAATTATATTGAATGTTACTAAAGAAAAAATGGGAACTGATGATAACAATATTTTGACCATTATAATATCATAAAATTAATCAAGAATTCATTTATATACCTTATGAAATCAAATAAATTACTTTACATCACATAGAATGCAATGAAAACCCATATAGTTATCATGGGACATTACCTTTACAATAACCCTTAGAAGGTCCACTGAAAAGGAATAACCATCATGGTTAATTCTATAAAATATCTTAAGATAAACTTACTTGTCATTATCTTTTATATTATTAAAAAATGTATTGGATAGCTATATCAGGTTCACACATTATCAAATATTTATCGAGCTCAATATTTATCATAAAAAATATCCAATAACCATATCATGATCAGATACAAAATATTTTAAATTTATATCATAAAATTTCATAATATGTTCTATTCAACACATTTTTAGAAGAGCTTTCATGCTTTATATAAAAAATGTTATAAAAATCTATTTTCCTTTTAAAATTATAAAAAATTAATAGAAGAATGAGAAATTGTATATTAATTAATGAAACCATGAATTATTATAAATAAATCTTATTAAATAATAATTAACATTATGGATATTAATTTTTTTCATTCCTCAAATGATAAAAATAAATTTTTCTTAAATTTTTGTAAAGAATGCCAAAATTGAACTTTATGAAAGCACTAAAAAGTGTCATTTTTATATAGTTGTAAAGAAATTAAAAACATAATGAAAATTTCTTTAGAAAATATTTTATTTATAAATAATAACATTCAAGATACATTTAAATGATTATCTATATAGAGAAAAAATATTTTAAAACATTTAAAATGGTGTTTAAATAAAAAACTCTAACCTCTTTAATATCTTTTGAATCAAAAGGAAATTGAAGAAGAAAACATAAAATGGAATTGTAAACTTTTATTTCCATAAATTTTATCAAATTCATCCATATGGTAGTTTATACCATAAATAGATGAGATGTTCTAAAAGTTTCATAACTCTCAAATAAAGGAAATTGAGAATATAAATCACATATTACATCTCCTGACTATCCACGTACATTTTTTACTTTCATAAATAATAAAATTACATTATATTTCTAACAACCTTTTTCAAGATCATTCCATTTTTATTATTCCTTTTATTTCATTTATTAATATATATTTTTTAGTTACCAAATTGGTTAAGTTCATGTCAATCATTTTGATGACATTCAGTTAATAATACCAAACTTCTTCAGTAGGTTATCCATGGTCAAAATGTCATTACTCCATCATATCTATAATATTAATCATGAAACCATTATCATTTATATTCATTTTATATACCATTATAACAATGTATGTTAGTAATTCAATAAAAATGAAATACATAATTTCATGGACATGGTAGTCCATATGTATGCATGGATAAAATTTTCATTTTTCAACTGGGTGTAATAGAATTAGTGTTGATAATATATCAATTTTCTAGAATCATAACTTAGTTATAAATGTCATATTTATTTATTTGTTCCATCCTTATGAAAAAAAAGTAAACTGGGATAATTATAAAAAATTAACCTCAAAATTTAAAAAGTTAAATGCATTTTTTCAAGATTCTCCTTATAGAGTAACATAAATTAATTTTAATATATGAAATAAAAAACCAATGAAAGTAAATATTTTTAAAAAAAATTAAGAAAAATAAATAAATATATAACAAAATCAAGTATATTTTTGTCAATTTCATATTAAATAGATTATGTTTAGTCAAACAATTATAATTTTATGTTAAAATAAATAATAAATTGAATGACGGTGTAAAGACCCGGAAATTCCGTGGAAATTTTTTTCTTAAATACATGGGAATTTTGTGAGTCCGTGAATTTTTATGGTGCTTGATTCTAAGGCCTGGTGTAACCGGAATAAATTTCTGAAGTTTTGTTTGGATACATTTAGTAAACGTACGAGCGGGATTTTATAACTTTTAAACTGATGCTCGGAATTGAAATCTGATGGAACCGTTGAACTCGCAGCGCCAGTATTTGCTTAAGAAGACTTTCACCTCAACGGCAGTAGGTCGAGAATGAAAGTTAATTTTTGGAGTATTTAAGAATAAATTAAATAAAAATAAGTGTGTAGCTTATTTTTATTTGGTGGTTAAAACCTCCAAGGGGAGGTTAGGGGTGGGTTCCACCACACTATAACCTCCCATGAGAGGTTATGGTGGTGGGGCCCACCCTAGGTCTAAACACCTCTTATCAATTAAAGTGGTGGGGACCACCCGAGGATGAAACCCATGAACTCCCCATTTATGGAGACACCACCCATGAAATCTCTTAAACACCCTTAATTAATTTGTGCCTACACACAAGAATTAATTAAGTGAACCCCCCTTAATTAATTATCCTTTTGAATTCATGCCAAAAAATAAAATAATAGACAAACTATTATTTCATTTTGTTGGGAACATTCATTTTTTTGGAAGGAAGAATTGAAGAGAGGAGGAGCACTTGGAGATAGAACGCCAAGGAGGAAAGAACTCTCCAACGAAGAATGACGGACACCTTCTTCCTTCTTCAACTGGAACAAAGGAGGGAGCGCTGTCCTTGAAGAACGTCGACGATGCCATCCTCAGCTTCTTCATTTTCGGCATCAATGAATCAACGTCCGCTTTTCTGCGACATCGTCAACGAACAATGATACGAGGTAGGGGATTTGAGTTTGATTTTATTCTCGTTCTACATTGTTCAATCTTTGGTAATGTTTTGTCGATTGATATCACCATAACGTAGAGGTCTCGGGCCACACAAACACGGCACAACCCTCCCCCTTGTTTTTCCTTGTTTGTTGAAGATGGCGGCCGGCGTCGGTCCGGCCAGAAGGGAAACCACCACGCCCAAGAAACCGGCAACGCAAGGCCACCGGGTCACCAGAAGGGCGTGGCACCGTCGTACCGTGTGGAAGAATAGGTCGCGGCCCTTAGCCGCAGCGGTGTACACGGGTGGCCACCAGGCCGCCGGAGGGGCACGGAGTCGTCGCGCGGAGGTGAATAAGTTGCGGCCAAGGTGGGCCGCAGCGAAGGGGCATGGCGTCGTCGCATCGCGCAGACTTGAAGAGGTCGCGGCCAGAGCGGGCTGCAGTGGAGGAGCAGGGGCGGCCGGCATCGGGCCCACCGACGGCGGAGCAAACATGTCGGCCACTCGGCCATCCGAACAAGTCAAAACCCTCTCAGGTCCCGCAGTTACTGAACTGGCACCTAGCGCCAGTTCCAGTCGGGAGAGGGGGGGCGGGGCACCCCCCCCCCCCCCCTCCCCCCCTCACGCAGCTAGGGCGGGCCCCGTAGGGTGCCTCCAGCCGCTGGCCAGCCAGGCCATGTAGGCCGTCGGGCTGGATCCAGCGCGGGCTAGGCCGCCCCCTCGTGTCGGGCCGCCCCCTCGGGCCGAGTCGCCACCTCGGGTCTGGTCAGACCCGCGGACCGGGTCGGACCCCAGTCTGGACCCATTGACCCGAATACACCTTTTCACCCATATCTTGGGCTACGGGTATCTGATTGACGAACCGTATGTGGTGACGGAAAACATGGAGCAAGACGGTTCTTTTGGAATACCCCATTTAAGGTTTGGACATAGTAGGGAAATGGTCGGGTTGGATTGAACCCAAATCCAATCGGGCCCTCAGAACGGTAATGCCAACAACTCACAGACCGGGCGTCCGATTGACGCGTCGTCTATTGCATTGAAACCCCTAGGACGTGGTGGACCTTTGAGATACTTCTTCGTGGAACTTCGTGATAGTTGGAGTATTGATCAGTATCTCATGGAGCGGATCCTTCCAGTGACGAGAAGACAGAGTGGGGAGACCTAGTAGCTGGAAGACCTGACGACTGCTTGACCGTTTCGACTCGGAGTGATTCAACTAGCCCAGTGGGGAGCGCCTGGTAGTTGGCGAAAGACCCACGGTGGAGGAGCACCTGGTAGTTCGCGGCAGACCCGCAGTACTCGACAGGAGGAGTACCTCTGCAGGCTATTAGGAGGAGCACCTGGTAGTTGGTGATAGACCCACAGTGGAGGAGCGCCTGGTAGTTGGTAGCAGACTCACGGTACTTGACAGGAGGAGTGCCTCAGCAGTCCAAGGTTAGTGAGAAGCACCTTAATGTCATGACAGGCCCACTGTACTTTACAGAGGATGAGTTCTCTAGCAGTCGTGGTTTTGATAATGAAAATCCTAGTTTGAGCTGAGTCAATGACTTTTGTGTTTTCCTCATGATTGAGATGGGTTACTATATAACTTAGGTATATGTATGGGCATATACCTAAGTAATGGTTATCCGTTGATTTATTACTTTGAGGTTTATCCTTGTTGAATTTTGTGAGACCTTGAGGGTCTCGGGGTCTCTACTGGGTATCGTTATACTCACCCATGCACGGGCTATGTCCGCACCTCATTGTGTTGGTTGAAGATGATGGACAGTGCTGACTGAGGTAGAGAGTAGTAGGACTGGACGGTACCCAGAGGTGGACCACTCGGTGAGATGATACACGGAGCAGACGGATGGATGTGAAGTGCTAAGGAGGCCATTTGTACCTACCCTTCAGGTAGGAACCTCGGAGGACGACCCAGTAGCTGCTTTACTTTTCTTCAGTTGTACTTGCTTTTCAGTTGTACTTGTACTTTCATGTTGGGATTTTATTTCCCGCCCCTTTTTACTTTCCAGCACTTCTCTTGTATTTATTTTTACTTAGTGTTTTTCTTTCAGTTGTGTACTCTGATGTGTTTGTTTACAGTTATAAAGGCAATGCCTTCCCAGTTTAGGGATTTATGCCTTTGGTGCTGGTTGCCAGCCCCTGGCCTATTGAAGTTGGGCTTGGGGTAGTCACGATACGGGCCTTGGGGGACGGGTCGTGACAAATTGGTATCAGAGGAGTCAGTTATACCACAGAACTTAGGACTCTAATTTTTCTTTTCTGTGAAGAAATAGTGTTAAGGGTACTAAGTGTGGTTTTCAGTTCAGGGAGTCCAGTGTTGGTTCGGGCGGATGATGTATCCATACACCAGGACCATGATTTCTGATTTTGGAATTAGTGCACGAAAACACTAATTGCATGTGTGTTTCAAAAGTTTTTCTTTAAGTCAGCTCACCAGGTTTAGTCTTTTGACCGTGTCACATCTATTTCTTTTAGGATTCCTCCCCACGAGCGACCAGTTAGAGCCCCGAGAGTTGTACGCACTGACATCCCACCGAGCGATGAGGCCTCAGTGCAGGGCCCTTTACCAGCAGAGGAACCAGCGGTACCACTTCCCATTGGGCCACCGATGCCACCAGCCCTAGCAGCAGACTATGCACGCTGCTTGAGCGTGTTGCACGAGTTCTAGTTCTAGAGACCACCCAGGTTTAGGGGAGAGACGGACCCACAGGAGACTGAGGATTGGTTGGAGGTTGTGGTGAGAGTTTTCAGGTAGGTAAGGACACCAGCAGACTTCATGGTGATCCTTGCTACTAGCCTCCTTTAGGCAGCAGCAGGTAGATGGTGGAGCCTGATGCTCCAGGTGCATGACGAGGCAACACTACTCTGGGCAAACTTCGAGAGCCTGTTTTAGGCGAAGTTTCTCCCAGCCACCCTTCAAGCGGTGCGGATATAGGAGCTACTATATCTAAAGCAGGGTAGCATGACAGTAGCACAATACTCAGTGAGTGTAAGAACCCGGGTTTTTGGAATGGGTCAATATTCCGACCCTGTTTGAAAGTTTTGACTGGTTTCTGAGAAAACTGGAGAAAACGAGAAGTTTATGGAATTTTCCAGACTACACTTCATGTACTTTAAGTACACTCCATGTATTCTTAGGTGAGTGATCGGCCGTGTGCTCTCCAAGTACATGTCGTGTGGTGACCGTGTATAATTTTCTTACTACACGGCGTGTAGTTTTGAACACGTCATGTATACCCCCGACCGTGTGTGTCCATATATGGCATGTGGGCCTGTGGCCGGGTAGAGCCAGGGGAACGCCGTGTTCCCTTTGGACACGTCGTGTAGTCGAGCCATGTATAAGGGAAACACATGGCGTGTGGGTAAGTCGGTAAGGAAGATAAGAGAAACTCGGTATACGCCGTGTACCCATAGGTACACGCCGTGTACTCATGTCGGCAGGTTCGAAAAGTAAGTCGGCGGAATCCTGTCATCTTATGAACAGTTAAATGATCTATACACAGTGTGTAGTCCTAAAGTACATGTCATGTACTTTCTTTTTTTTTTTGCTTAAAATGGGAAGTAGCCTCGTATTGAGGTAGAACCTCATACCCTCCGCCCGGATTCTCAAACCAAGCCATCTGAGACTTTAATCCTTCCCCAGATCACTATCCGAGACCCGTTTTGAGCTCTGATTAGTGCATTGGAACCCCCTCGGTAAGTCCTCTATACCTTTTTGGCTTTTTTGTTTGATTTTCGTTCTAGAACAATTTATAGGCATTTGAACGGTATTGAATCTTTTATAGATTTACCACGTTTTATACCGAATTGGCGGCTATTACCGGAGTAGTAGCATTGTACGAGTCTCAGGTAGGTGGTGCATACCTCATTTTGTGTTTTCGTGGTTGTTTGGGTGACGCGGCCTTCGGCGCGTTTTCGGGTATTTTGAGCGGGACCCGTTTTATCTGCTATTTCATATTGAATTGCTTGTTAGACCTATGGGATGCCTTTGGGTAGGCCCTGTTACCAGTTTGCATGAGCGGGGCCGGGTGAGGGGTCGTTGCTCATCGGGGAATTTTGACCGGGGGATGCCAAAATGATTTAAATTGAGTTATATTGTTATAAACTATTTAGTTTAATTTATTAAAGCCTGATATGATTGCTAGAGTAATTTAAGACATCAGTGCTGGTATGGGACAGAACCGTGCATATTGCAATTCAACTGTTTAGTTTGTTTTTCCTGGTTATGTTTTTTGTTTGAATATGTTATATATGAAATTGCTGAATTTCATCTTCTGGACCCTTTTGGGTTGTGTTGGGCTTGGATCGGTTACGCTTGACTGATGTTGATCACAGGTTGGGGCTTTTCCGGGTTATGATGGGTGGTTTTGACCATGGGATTGGGCGTCGTTGACGTCAGCTTGAGGCAGTATGACTGTCAGGTTAGGCATGGCCCTGGTTACTAGGATGGCGATGCCATCGGACTTGAGTGACATGGTCACAGGGACACGAGGTGTCAGATGTGTTGGTGGCTTAAGTACTATTTGATGATTACCACTCACCCGAAACTTTGAGTAGTGTGTACATAGATATACTCCATGATGAGGTGGTTTTGACCACTCGTGTGGGTAGAGGCCCCCGTAGTTGCGGTTAGGTATTTTTTTATTGGGGGTGCTTGCCATAGAAATCCACGTGGGAGGTGAGGAGCCTTTAGGGGATGGGCGTGCCTTCGAGACGTCGGTACTTGAGACACGAGGTGTCAAGAGGCATGTGGTGCCGGGTTACTATTCTTGGGCATGCCTTTGGGATGTCGATAATTGATACACGAGGTGTCAGGGGGCACATGGTGCTGGGTTACTATTCTTGGGCATGCCTTCAGGATGTCGGTACTTGAGACACGAGGTGTCAGGTGGCACGTGGTACCGGGTTACACGACAGAGATTCTGGCATTGGCCGAAGCAGGTGACACTCCTTGGTGGCTGTTGAGCACCAAAGGATTTTGTGTTTACTTGTGCACTATTCTGTTTACTGCTTTTCTGAGAAATTCATAACTGCTTAAACACATTTATTTGGTACGCACCGTTGGGTGGTATCCTACTGAGATTTGTCTCACACCCTGCACGGGCCCTTCAGGACGCGTGCAGACTTTATGGATTTACGTGCAGGAAAGAGGCCAGCTTCAGGAGTTGGATGCGTTAGTTATTTCATGAAGATGGTATGGACCTTGAGGTCATGCCTAGCTGGGTTTACTTTGTTTTGTTTACTTTTCTGTATCGGCATGCTTACTTTTTTTAGCTACTGTTGGTTAGCCATTGGTGCCCTTTTTATACTCAGTTGTGTATGACCTGCTTTGGATGCATGTTTACTATTTAGTAGTAGTTACATGTTATCAGCATGCTGTTGTGTTTATTTATGATGCTAATGTTATATATATTTCTTCCGTTGTTTATCGATATTGATTATGCTTCCGCTCTGCAGTTCTGGTTCGAGTCTGCTGAGTCCTTCTTTCTGCTGCATCTTTACTGTTAGACGTGGACCAGTACCCTTATTTTTTTTTCCTCTGAGAGGGTATAGCCTCCCCACTATACCTAACAGAACCTCGCTGCTAGTTGGAAACCTTTGGCGTTCAGGGGAGGTGCGCCTAAGGTAGTTACACCCGACCCGTTCGGCAATGTTCGGGTGGCTGGCCGGGTCCGGGTCATTACAAAGTGGTATCAGAGGGGTTCTTGATAGGGATTTAGTAGTGGTGTTTTATAGATACTAATGAGTTTGAGGCTTCTTGTTTCTTTCTGATGGTTTTACTATTTGGGATATGGTAGACTGGAGATATTTTGTTACAGGGACTGGGTTTCTAGCTTGTGCTTGGGTGCCTGCAGCCCCAGGTATGAGGGATGGACCAAGTTGCTAGTGGGTGGGAATTGTTGTTTGTTTTTACTCAGATTACAGTTTATATTATTTCTACCTTGGTGGATCACTTAATGTGTGATGTTCGTGATTGTGATATGTGACCCTTAACCCAGTATGGTAAGGGAGAATTGGACCTTGGCCCGGTATGGCGAGGCTTGGTTGCATGGCTTTGATAGGCACATTTTTAGGGTATTTCAATTTCATAATTGCACGTATGCTTTGTGAAGTGATAATGCCATGTGAATAAAATATCAATTTCAATGCTTTATATGTTTTGAAATGTAATTTGGTGAACTTCCTGATAGAATTTCTTGTATGTTGCAATGTGTATGCCATGCTTTATTTTTGTATAATTGCATGTGGCGGAATATTTGGGTCTAACTCTTATGAGAGCAGGCGGGTACTATGGCTGAGGTAATTTAACTTTCAGGATTGGGCGACTCGGTCGTCGGTTTGAGGCAACGTGAGTAGTCAGGACGAGCATGGCCGAGGTACTTTTGATACTTGGCTCTGTTGAGGGCGGGTAAGGAGGCCATGAGGCCGGGATGTCGTGGGGCATGGGTTGCGGTGAGGGGGAGTAAGGGTAGTTGTTATGCACTTCCTTTTACTGCTTTCCTTATCTGCGTAGAATATATTGTTATATGTATGTATGGGTTGTCTGACCATTTATGGTATTTAGAGGGTTACTCCTTCACGACTCGATGAAGCATCAGGTGGGAGAGGATACAGTGCTGCAGGATTAGGGTCAGAATTCAGTACAGGAAGAGTACGAGCCGCAGGTACAGGCTTAGAGACAGGATCAGGTTCAGGATCCAGTGCAGGCAGGACAGCAACCGGGTTTGGAATCATTCGGGTCATGGCTTGATGGGCAGCTCCAAGCTAGCCTGATTCATGTGTTGCAGGGGATTGACAGAGGTGCGCAGGGTACAGAGCCTTCTATGGCGTATCTGACGCGGGAGTTCTAATCGCAGCACCAGTCTCTTTTTCAGGGTGAGGGTGGTCCGCAGGCGGCTGAGAACTGGATCGAGAGCATGCAGATGATCTTAGAGAAGCTAGAGACGCCTCCAGGGTGGAGGGTCAAGCTGGTGACGTATATGCTGAGAGGACCGGAGAAGCGTTGGTGGGACGTGTAGGTTCAGTCTCATAGGCACGAGGGACTGGCTTGGAAGGATTTTGAGGACAAGTTCTTTGAGCACTTCTACCTGGAGACACTGAGGGAAGAGAGAGTTCGAGATTTCTTAAGCCTTCGGCAGGGAGATATGTCCGTCATGGACTACGCAGCTACCTTCATAGAGTTGTCTCACTTTGCACCCGGTATGGTAAGCGATGACGTAGCTAGGGTGAGGTGCTTCGAGGATGGCTTATGACACGCCATTCAGGTCCAGGTGAACATCTTCAGGCTTGGTTCTTTCTCCGATGCGGTGAATCAGGTGCTCATAGCTGATGGAAACAAGAGAGAAAAGTCTCGCTTGGGCAGGGCGACAGCTTCAAGTGATGGTTCGAACAGCAGGAAGCGAGGGAGGGATGAGTTCCAGTAGGGCAGTCAGGCTAGGGATTCATCTAGACCACCTCGTGGTAGTTCTTCGGTGATTTTCTTCCAGTATGGACAGTCGGGACATGTTTGGGCGCAGTGCGATAGGCCTCTGAAGGAGTGTCGAGCATGTAGAAAGGACGGGCATCTGGAGAGGTTTTGCAGGAAGCCTTCTCAGATAGCCGGCAGGCAGGGACTAGGACATACTGTAGCGTCTGGAGTTTGTTCGGGTTCGGTACCCGGTGAGGGTAGTCGAGGTTCAGTTGTGCGCGGAGGTCGTGACAGAGACAGTGGGACCCAACTGAGGGGTTAGTGGCCGGTGACTGGAGTAGAATCGTAGGGAGGACAGGCTTCAGGCAGCCGTGTGTCAGGCCAGGTGCACATTGTGGAGATTCTAGTGGCTGAGCAGGCCGGTGAGCTGATGATAGTTAGAGGTACACCACGGTGTGGTCGTGATCTCCATGTTTCCTTTTTGGCATGACCTATAGAGGCATTTCTTTTTTGAGTGCACGTGGTGCGTAGGATCTTTGTGGACTGACTAGATGCTAGTCAGTGGGATTATCACCATATCGAGTGTGTGATATATATATATATATATATATATATATGTATGTATGTATGTATGTATATATGTATGTATGTATGTATGTATGTATGAGGTGTCGTGGGCATCGGGGCATCAAGGATGCGGGTTACTTGAGGTGTTGTGGGCATCGAGGCATCGTGGATGTGGGCTATTTGAGGTGCTAGGCACCAGGACCTCGTGGAGGCGGCCACCGATGCGGTGTGGGCTACGTAGGGTGTCGGGAGCAACACGTGAGCACCAATGTGGCGCAGGGGTGACGATGCGTCACGGGAGGACTATGCGTCCGGAAAACAGGTTATTAAACCTTGGTTACTTTGAGCTTTGTTGGATGAGACCGAGTAGGCAATTCCTAAGGTGGGGAGCCCCCTTGAGGAATTTAGCCAGAACCTTGGGACCGGGGTAGTCTAGGTTGTTTAACTGGGATGGACGTGTTCGGTGCCATCTCCGGGTTTCGTTCAGTAGCTCGGGGACGAGCTGCGTTAAGGTGGAGAGTTTGTAAGAACCTGGGTTTTTGAAATGCGTCAATATTCTGACCCTGTTTGAAATTTTTGACTGGTTTCTGAGGAAACTGGAGAAAACAAGAAGTTTCTGGAATTTTTCAGACTACACGCCATGTATCCATAGGTGAGTGACCGGCCATGTGCTCGCCAAGTACATGTCGTGTGGTGACCGTGTAGAATTTTATTACTAAACGGCATGTAGTTTTGAACACACTGTGTATACCCCCGACCATGTGTGGCCATACATGGCATGTGGGCCTATGGCTGGGTAGAACCAGGGGCATGTCGTGTTCCCTTTAGACATGCCATGTAGTCGAGCCGTGTATAAGGGAAACACATAGAGTGTGGGTAAGTTGGCGAGGAAGAGAAGAGAAACCTGGTACATGCCGTGTACCAATAGGTACACGTCGTGTACTCATGTCGGCAGGTTCAGAAAGTAATTCAGTGGAATCCTACCATCTTATGAACAGTTAAATGAACTATACATGGCGTGAAGTCCTAAATTACACACCGTGTACTTTCTTTTTTTCAATTAAAATGGGCAGTAGCCTCGTATTGAGGTAGAACCTCATACCCTCCGCCTGGATTCGCAAACCAAGCTGGTTGGGACTTCAATCATTCCCCAGATCGCCATCTGAGACCCATTTTGAGCTCTGATTAGTGCGTTGGAACCCCCTCGGTAAGGCCTCGATTCCTCTTTGGTCGTTTTGTTTGATTTTTGTTCTAGAACAAGTTATAGGCGTTTGAACGGTATTGAATCTTTTATAGATTTACCACGTTTTAGACCGAATTAACAGCTGTTACCGGAGGATTAGCATCATACGAGTCTTAGGTAGGTGGTGCATACCTCATTTTTTGTTTTCATGGTTGTTTGGGTGATGCGGCCTTCGGCGCGTTTTCGGGTATTTTGAGCGGGACCCGTTTTATCTGTTGTTTCATATAGAATTGCTTGTTAGACCTATGGGATGCCTTTGGGTAGGCCCTGTTACCAGTTTGCGTGAGCGGGGTCGGGTGAGGGGTCGTTGTTCATCGGGGCATTTTGGCCGGGGGATGCAAAAATGGTTTAAATTGAGTTATATTGTTATAAACTGTTTATTTTAATTTATTAAAGCCTGATATGATTGCTATAGGCATTTAAGACCTCAATGCTGGTATGGGACAGCACCGTGCATAGTGCAATTCAACTGTTTAGTTTGTTTTTCCTAGTTATGTTTTTTATTTTAATATGTTATATATGAAATTGCTGAATTGCATCTTCTGGACCCTTTTGGGTTGTGTTGGGCTTGGCCTGGTTACGCTTGAGTGATGCTGATCACAGGTTGGGGCTTTGCCGGGTTACGATGGGTGGTTTTGACCATGGGATTGGGCGTCGTGGATGTCGGCTTGAGGCAGTATGACTGTCAGGTTGGGAATGGCCCAGGTTACTAGGATGGAGATGTCATCGGACTTGAGCGACATGGTCGCAGGGACACGAGGTGTCAGATGTGTTGGTGGCTTAGGTACTATTTGGTGATTACCGCTCACCCGAAACTTTGAGTATTGTGCACACAGAGATACTCTGTGATGAGGTGGTTTTGACCACTCATGTGGGTAGAGGCCCCTGTAGTTGCGGTTAGGTATATTTTTTTTGGGTGCTTTCGTAGAAAGCCATGTGGGAGGTGAGGAGCCTTCAGGGGATGGGCGTGACTTCGGGACGTCGGTACTTGAGACACGAGGTGTCAGGAGGCACGTGGTGCCGGGTTACTATTCTTGGGTGTGACTTTGGGACGTCGGTACTTGAGACACGAGGTATCATGGGGCACATGGTGTCGGGTTACTATTCTTGGGCATGCCTTCGGGACGTCGGTACTTGAGACATGAGGTGTCAGGTGGCACGTGGTGCTGGGTTACACGATAGAGATTCCGGCGTTGGCCGAAGTAGGTGACACTCCTTGGTGGTTGTTGAGAACCAGAGGAGTTTTTGTTTACTTGTGCACTGTACTGTTTACTACTTTTTTGAGAAATTCATAACTGCTTAAACACATATATTTGGTACGCACCGTTGGTTGGTATACTACTGATATTTGTCTCGCACCCTACATGGTCCCTTCGGAACATGTGTAGACTTTATGGATTTACATGTAGGAAAGAGGTCAGATTCAGGAGCTGGGCTATGTTAGTTATTGCATGGAGATGGTATGGACCTTGAGTTCATGCCTAGCTAGGTTTACTTTGTTTTTTTTACTTTTCTGTATCGGTATACTTACTTGTTGTAGCTACTGTTGGTTAGCCATTGGCGCCCTTTTTATATTCAGTTGTGTATGACCTACTTTGGATGCATGTTTATTGTTCAGTTGTAGTTACATGTTATCAGTATGCTATTGTATTTATTTCCGCTGCTAATGTTATATATACTGCTTCTGTTGTTTATCGATATTGATTATGCTTCCGCTTTGCGGGTCTAGTTCGAGTCTGCTGAGTCCTTCTTTCTGTTGCATCCTTACTGTTAGACTTGGACCAGTACCCTTATTTTGATCCTCCGAGAGGGTATAGCCTCCCCACCATACCTAACAGACCCTTGTTGCTAGTCGGCAGCCTTTGGCGTTCAGGGGAGGTGCACCTAAGGTAGTGACACCTGACTCGTTCGTCACTGTTCGGGTGGATAGCTGGGTCCGGGTCATTACAGTGAGGTTCACCAACCGCTCGCACTACTCCACCGATATGGTATAGGACCCATTCTTCATGGCCCAAACCTTCGAGCAGGGGCTCAGGCAAGAGATCAGAGCTCCGATGATCTCACTCAGTATCCCGACACAGGTGGGGGTGCTATAGATAGCCCTCCTAGTGGAGAGTTTCCTTGTTAAGCAGTCTCTAGCAGCGAGACCCACCACTAGTCGACACGCAGCGGAGTTTTCTGCAGCTGGCAGTAGACAGATGTCGCAGAGTTCCAAGAGGATCATACCTACATGTGGTCAACCGCATCACTCAGGATCGGTTGTGCGGGGCACCTAGAGTGGAGACAAAGCCAGACATGCCAGGAGCGGACAGTGTTACTCATGTGGCGGGCTTGGTAACAAGGCTTATGACTATCCAACCCAACATTCTGATGATCAGAAGATAGTTTAGGGACCTCCCAGGCAGAGGCAGAGGTTCGATCGAGACGGTCCGCAGGGAGGAGGCAGGCATGGCAGAGAAGCTGGACGTGCAGCTGGTGGTGGACAACATTTCGAGGTGTTTCCACCGCCACCACCAAGAGGTTCACCCTGACCGCAAGGAGTGGGTGGACAGGGGAGATCTCAGCTTTAGGTAGATGAATCATATGACCATAGCGCTCCAGAGATGATTCGAGGTATGATCTGTGTCTACTCCACCTTAGATGTAGTTCTTATAGACACAGGTTCCAGTCACTCTTTCATTTCCACTACCCTCGTTCGGAACTCGGAGATTCCGACGGAGCCATTGGCTCAATCCTTACAGCTAGAGACTCCTACAGGAGTAGACTCGACAATTATGAACTAGTGCCGATAGTGTAACATTACTCTAGGAGGTGAGAGCTTCGGCTGGGATCTCCTCATAGCGGCGTTGAGGCCTTATGATGTCATCTTGGGTATGGACTGGTTATCTACATTCCATGCCCAGATCGACTATATTAGGAATAAAGTGTGGTGTTTCTGCACAGATGGGACCAGGTTTACCTTCACCGGCGAGAAGGGAACCTTTGCAGCACAGGATAGACTTACTCAGAGGAGGGTTCAACAGATCACTCATCAGTTGTCCTGCATTACCCATAGATCAGTAGATGTGGAGAGTTTGAGCTATCCTGTAGTGGTGGACTAGTACATGGATGTTTTCCATGATGATGTTCTAGGACTACCTCCTCATAGAGAGGTGGACTTCTATATTGATCTGTACCCTGGGACAGCACCGATATCTACTCCAGTATATCAGATGGCTTCCACTGAACTTCATGAGCTGCGGGTATAGCTAGAGGACTTGCAGGGAAAGGGATTCATCTGGGCCAGTGTTTCTCCATGGGCAGCCTCGATTCTATTCTCCAAGAATACGGATGGGAGCTTGAGCCTTTGTGTTGAATATCGTCGCCTAAACCAGGTGACTGTGAAGAACAAGTACCCACTCTCGAGGATTGACGACCTCTTTGATCATCTGAAGGGAGCACGGTGGTTCTCGAAGATAGACCTCAAGTCAGGCTATCACCAGCTCAGATTTCGATACGAGGATGTGCAGAAGACAACCTTCAGGTGTCGTTATGGCCACTATGAGTTCTTGGTTATGCCCTTCTACGTAACCAATGCTCTAGCAGTGTTCATGAGTCTCATGGATAGGATATTCCAGCCTTACCTTCATCGCTTTGTCATAGTCTTCATCGACAATATTCTGATCTACTCGACTATTGAGGAGGATCATGCCTACCATTTGTAGGTAGTACTGGACACACTCTGAGTGCACCAGCTTTATGGTAAGCTCTCAAAGTGCCAGTTTTGGATTCGAGAGGTTCACTTATTGGGAAACGTCATCTCGGAGTCTAGAGTTGCAGTGGATCCAACGAAGATTGAATCATTACTTGCTTTGGAGCCACCTAGAAGCGTGATGGAGGTACGGAGTTTCCTAGGTTTGGCTGGATACTATCAGAGGTTTGTTCCAGACTTCTCCAGAGTTGCAGAACCACTATCATCCTTGACGGAGAAGGGGCAACCATTTTTATGGTCGGAGAGATGCCAGTAGAGCTTTCAGGAGTTGAGGCAGAGGTTGACTAGTGCCCCATCTTGAGGCTTTCAGAGGAAGTTGTAGGGTACGTAGTTTACTGTGATACATCAGGGGCCGAACTTGGGTGTGTCCTGATGCAGGAGTGAGTACTGATTGCTTATGGCTCTTGGCAGCTGAGACAGCACGAGCAGAACTACGCTACCCATGACCTGGAGTTATCAGCAGTGGTCTTCGCCTTAAAGATGTGGCGAAACTATCTAATGGGTGAGCATTTTACTTTGTACTCTGATCACAAGAGTCTCAGGTATATCTTCTCTCAGAAGGACCTGAACTTGAGACAGCGGTGATGGCTCGAGTTCCTCTAGGACTATGACTTCGAGATAGTCTATACTCCTGGGAAGGGGAACGTTGTAGCAGATGCTCTCAGCAAGAGATCTGGTATTCAGCTGTTAGGAGAGGCGACAGAGCAGATGGATTATTTACAGATATCCTTTGTGGATAATGATGGAGCAGCATTCCTACAATCTCTTACGTTCACTCCCTCACTTCTTTAGCGAGTTAGGGCGGTGCAGCATGGGGACACTGACTGCGAGACACGACATGCTCGGATATCCACAGGACAGGCACCTGATGGATTTTCTGAAGGTGGGGAGCATGTCATCCTCTTCATAGGATGTACCTTGGTACCAGTGTAACTTTAGGAGGAAGTGTTGAGGGAGTTCCACACATCCCCTCTAGAGGTACATCCAGGAGTGGCGAAGATATACCAGGATCTTCGATGACATCAATGGTGGCCAGGTATAAATAAGGAGGTAGAAGAGTTTGTCTTATGCTGCCTCACTTGTCAGCAAGTGAAGGCAGAGCACCAGATACCAGCAGACTTGGTTCAGCCTTTAGAGGCCCCAAAGTGGAAGTGGTATGTGATATCCATGGACTTCGTGATGGGTCTTCCACGTAAATTCAGGGGTCAGGACTCGATTTGGGTGATCGTCGACCGAATCACCAAGTCGACCCACTTCCTACCGATCAGAGAGAAGGGCTCAATAGAGATCTTGGGTTGGGCTGCCCCCTCTGTCTAGGCCACCCCCTTAGGTAAGGTCGGACATGCAAACAGGGTCGGACCCCAGTCCGGACCCATTGACCAGAATACACCTTTTCACCCATATCTTGGGCTACGAGTGTCCGATTGACGAACCGTCTATGGTGACGGAAAGCTTGGATCAAGACAGTTCTTTTAGAATACCCCATTTGAGGTTTGGATGTAGTGGGTAAATGATCGGGTTGGATTTAACTCAAATCCAACTGGGCCCTCGGAACGGTAATGCCAATAACTCACAGACCGGGCATCCGATTGATGTGTCGTCTGTTGCGTTGAGACCCCTATGACGTGGCAGACCTTTGAGATACTTCTTCATGTCACTTCGTGACAGTTGAAGTATTGCCGAGTAGCTCATGGAGCGGATCCTTCCAGTGATGAGCAGACAGAGTGTGGAGACCTAGTAGCTGGTAGACCTGACGACTGCTTGACCGTTTCAACTCGGAGTGATTCCACTGGGCCAGTGGGGAGTGCCTGGTAGTTGGCGGTAGACCCACAGCGGAGGAGCGCCTGGTAGTTGGCAGCAAACCCGCGGTACTCGACAGAAGGAGTACCTCATCAGTCCAAGGTTAGTGATAAGAACCTTGATGTCGCGACAGTCCCACTGTACTTGATAGAGGAGGAGTTCTCCAGAAGTTGTGGTTTCGATAATGTAAATCCTGGTTTGAGCTAAGTCAATGAATTTTGTGTTTTCCTCATGATTGAGATGGGTTACTAGATAACTTAGGTATATGTATGGTCATATACCTAAGTAATGGTTATCTGTTGATTTCTTAATTTGTGGTTTATCCTTGTTGGATTTTGTGAGACCTTGAGGGTCTCGGGGTCCCTACTGAGTATCGTTATACTCACCCCTTCATGGGATATGTCTCCACCTCGTTGTGTTGGTTTCAAACGATGGACATCGCTGATTGAGGCAGAGAGTAGCAGGACTAGATGGTACCTAGAGGTGGACCACTCGGTGAGATGATACACAGAGCAGACGGACAGACATGGAGTGCTGAGGAGGCCATCTGTACTTACCCTTCAGGTAGGAACCCCGGAGGATGACCCAGTAGCTGCTTTACTTTTTTTCAGTTGTACTTGCTTTTCAGTTGTACTTGTACTTTCCTATTGGGCTTGTATTTCCGGCCCCCTTTTACTTTCCAACACTTCTCTTGTATTTAGTTTTACTTAGTGTTTTGCTTCTAGTTGTGTACTCTGATGTGTTTGTTTACATTTATAAAGGAAATTCTTTCACAGTTTAGGGATTTACGCCTTTGGTGCTAATCTCCATCCCTAGGCCTATGGAAGGCGGGCTTGGGGTAGTCACAATACAGGCCCTGGGGGATGGGTTGTGACAAGTTGGTATCAGAGGATTCGGTTCTACTGCAGAACTTAGGACTCTAATTTTTCTTTTCTATGAAGAAATAGTGTTAAGGGTACTAAGTGTGGTTTTTAGTCCAGAGAGTCTAGTGTTGGTGTGGGTGGCCAACGTATCCATAAACCAGGACCCTAAATTCTGATTTCCGACTCAGTGCATGAAAATACTGATTGCGTGTGTGTTTCAAAAGTTTTTCTTTAAGTCATCTCAACCAGTTAATCTCACTAAGTTTAGTATTTTGACTGTGTCGCATCTATTTCTTTCAGGATTCCTCCCCGTGGGCAACCAGTTAGAGCCCCGAGAGTTGTACACACTGACAGCCCACCGAGCAACGAGGCCTTAGTGTAGTGCCCTTTACCAGCGGAGGCACCAATGGTACCACTTCCCATTGTTCCACTGATTCCACCAGCCCCAGTAGCAGACAATGCATGCCATTTGAGTGTGTTTCATGAGTTCCAGCACCAGAGAACACCCAGGTTTAGGGGAGATACGGACCCACAGGCGACTAAGGATTAACCAGAGGTTGTGGTGAGAGTTTTCAGGCTGGTAGGGACACCAGCAGACTTCATGGGGATCCTTGCTACCAGCCTCCTTCAAGCAGTAGCAGGCAGATGGTGGATCCTGATTCTCCATGTGCATGACGAGGCGACACTGCTTTGGGCAGACTTCGAGAGCCTGTTTCAGGCGAAGTTTGTCCCAGCCACCCTTCGATCGGTGCAGATATAGGAGCTACTGCATCTACAGTAGGGTATCATGACATTAGCACAATACTCAGCGAGGTTCACTGACCTCTCGCGCTACTCCACTGATATGGTACATGACCAATTTTTCAGGGCCCAGACCTTTGAGCAGGGGCTCAGGTGAGAGATCAGAGCTCTGATGATCTCACTCAGCATCCCGACGCAGGCAGGGGTGCTAGAGATATCCCTCCTAGTGGAGAGTTTCCTTACTAAGCAGTCTCCAGTAGCGAGACCCACCACTAGTCGACACACAGCAGAGTCTTCTACAGCTGGAAGTAGATAGATGTCGCAGAGGTCCAAGAGCACCAGACCTACAGGTGGTCAACCACACGACTCAAGATCGGTTGTACGGGGCACTTAGAGTGGAGACAGAGCCAGACATGCCAGGATCATATAGTGTTACTCATGCGGCAGGCTTGGTCACATGGCTCGTGACTGTCCGACCTGCCATTCTGATGATCAACAGATAGTTGAGGGGCCTCCCAGGCAGAGGCATAGGTTCGATCGAGGCGGTTCACAGGGAGGAGGAAGGCATGGTAGAGGAGATGGATGTGCAGCTGGTAGTGGACAATGTTTCAAGGTGTTTCCACCCCCACCACCAGGAGGTCCACCCCTATAAGGCCCCAGCCTTAAACCTTACTTAATCTTGATTTATTACAAGATTACACATTGAGGATCTGTTTAGGTTTAGAGTTTCAGAGAATTAGATCATAAAACTTGAATTACATTCCACATTTAAACAAAGTGGTTACATAAAAGATAGTATTCATTTTTCCCATCAACAGAAACATATTTAAAATAAAATATGGATTCTTTCTTGACACTTCCTTGACACTATCATCATATCATGTACCATTCCCTTGACCTGTGAAAAACATTTCAAACACTTGTTATGAGCATAAAAATCTCAGTAAGGGTTATAAAAATATGGAAAGCAAACATGAGTACATATATACATAAGAATGAAATCATACATTACCCATAAAACATAAGCACTTTAACATACCTCATCAAAAAATGAATAAATCATAGAAATCATAAGACATAAAGGTAACTTGAGGCATTCATAACATTCTTACGTAGGGAGTAACCCTCTTGGTTACGTTTGGAATACCCATCATAGTATATTCCCTAAATCTCTTCGGAGAAACCTTAATGTTTAACTCCTTCATGTTACCCAATACATTGGAGAGCTATATCGGGCTCACCCGCCCTTAGTTTATCATGGAACCACCGTCTTCGTAACAATGCCCAAGAACCATAACATAATCGTATCACATAAAACATGCATAAAGGAAACATAACATTTCCACATTTCAATCACAAGATATCAATACAACACATTGATATAATTGAAACATTATAAAAACCATTTTCAATACCAAAATAAAATAATAGTAATACATGGTATTTATTTTTTTCATTTTTTAAAAAAAAAGTTAGGTTATGGGTTGTAGAGGAAGCCGAAACTCAAATAATGGTCACGACGGCGGACAAGTCGTTGTTGCCGCATACGTACGACAAAAAAAACATTCCCTTTTGTCATTTAGTAAACGCTTCATATAAAAATATTCCTTTTGAATAATCATAAAAGTCAAAGGGGTTTATACACCGTATAAAATAAAGTTGTGTATAAAACAAAATATGCCTCAATGAAAGGAGATTGAGACGGATTCCCTTACCTCGTGTCCGACTCGACTCGATCATTATTTAACCTATTGAATAATAAATTTGAGTTAATTTCTACTTGATTTAGAACCTTTTTCAATTTCATTATTCCTTTTATATCACTTATTACCATGTCATGAACACTATGTAATTATTTAAGTTAATAATCGTCGTTTTGTTGATTATTGGTACTTGAGTCAAAAATAAACTCTTGTAATTACAAGTTGTTCATGTGGTAAAATATCCATTATATCCAAAATTATATTCATTATGTAGATATCATATATATCATATATATCTATTATATACATTCATTTATAATATTACATAACATTTAGAGGTATGAAATGAAATGCACCATTCATGGAGACGGTAAGTCGTACGTACGCATGAACGCTACTTCCATTTCTATTTCATATTTAATGGAATTAAAACATAATGATACATAATAGTATTACAATTATAGTATGGTATTATATATAATATCATTAAATATATCCTTTATATGTACCACGTATGGTATTAACGAATCAAATCACTTTGAGGGGGCGGTAGTCCGCACTTCCTAAAACGAAGATATTGCATTTACCCATAATGGAAACAATAAAGGTATGACATAAATGAAAAATACAGAAGCATAAGGAAAACATAAACATATTATATATCATATATAAATATAGTGACATCTTAATGTCCACCTTTGAAGGTGTTAGAAGAATATTGATCAATCATCATTTCGTGAGGCAGAAATTCTCAATCCACAGAAATAATATGCTCATTAACCATTAGATGTAGGTGTGTGTAATTGTATCTAAAATACTTATTATAAAAAAATCCTAGTATATTTATGATACTTTTTTTGTTACAAAAGAAATGAATAAAGAGTTTAGGTGGTTGGAGAAGCAAAATAAAACAAAAGAACATAAGTGAAGACATTACCTTAAAATCAGGTAACTCCCTTTGGTTTGAACCAAAAGGGTTTATTAAAGAGCTTCCTACCTAAGTTAAGGCTTATAGGATGTGGATAGGGATTTTGAGAGATAATATGAGTAGGTCTTGGCTGAGTCAAAGGCTTGAGAAGTGTGGGTAAGGAGGTAGAGGTGAGGGCCTTTTATAAGAGGAGAGGAGGGACACTCTTGGAAAGGTATAAAATGTTACTTTATTTTCAAATGAGTTTCGTATTTTAAAGGTCCCAAATTGATGTATTTAGATGATAAGGTTATAAGGGTTCTAAATATACTCATAAAATAGTTTTTTGACATGTTTAGGTCTTATATTTTACATTATCTTTTCATTTTATTTAAATCATTAAATAATGAGGTAATCGCTGCATCATCATGATGTCATAAATAATTTAATTTATTTAATGTCTAAAAATTATAATAAAAATAATATGATGTAGGAAATCGTTTTAGCTTTCCAATGAATACTTATAGTCAATAATCTGACTTTTATAACCCCATGTAAAAAATTGTTTAGTAAAACAACACATGTTTGTGTCATTTTTACTTTTACTTTAAATAAAAGGCATTAATGTCATTATCTTACCCAAGTGGTTCCATGGGGTCCCAAAAATCGACCCATGGGTTTTCTTCATCGGTGAAACTTTGTGAAAGGCATTAAAAGTTACTATTCACCAAAAAAATATTTTAATCCCATTGAACCAAATTTTAATTCCTAATGACAACTATGTATGTCGGATTTTTGAAATTCAAAACACATAGGTGGTAAAATTTCATTTAAAAGAAAAATCAGTTTTTTTTAGTACCACTTAGTGGTTTCACTATTCATCAAAAATTAAAGTTTTTCAGAAAAATGCCAAAACTTCACCCTAAGATATATTTGATATTCCGAATTCAAAAATGGTGTATATATTAAAAAATTCAAAACATATAAGTTACAATAATTAATTTAATAATTAATTCCCACTGTCAGAACAAATAGCGTGTTTTTATGAAACAATATATATCAAAAGATTGACACTAGTTTCAGTTCAATTTAAAAGTGAAATTAATTCCAATGACCACTATTGGATTAAATGGTAAAAATATATTATAATTTCACTTTAAAACCAACTCAAAAGATAATATAATCATATAAATAAATTAGATTAAAAAAGAGGTTTTGAATTAAAATACAACATTTTTCACTATTCATTAAAAAAATGAACATTATCAGAAAAAATATCAGAAATTTATACAAAGTAAATTTTAAAGTCTCAATCATAAAGAATAAGTTTATTTTGACAAATATAGATTATAAAAATATCAAAATATAGATTTAAAAATGGTTCGCCATCAAAAGGCGGTAAAATAATCTTTTAAAAATATTAGAGTATTTCATGCTTTAGGTTGGATTTATTCTCATTTTAAGCCTCTAAAACACTATCTAATTCATAAATAGACATAGATAACTATATCTATTATTCATTTCTTACTTGGGATGTTACATCCTTCCCCCTTTAGAAAATTGTGTCCCCGTAATTTATTTACTTATCGAATAAGTGGGGGTATTTATCCCCCATAGCATTTTCAGATTCCCGCGTTGCCTCTTCAACCATATGGTTTTTTCACAAAACCTTTACCTGATGAATCACCTTATTCCACAACACTTGCTCCCTGTGGTCAAGAATCTTGATTGGTTGTTCTTCATTAGAGAGATTCTCTTCCAACTGAACTACCTCTGGGCTCAAAACATGAGATGGATCTGGCATATACTTTCTCAACATCGAAACATGAAAACCATTGTGTACCTGAGATAAAATCGGATGTAAAGCCACTCGGTAAGCAACTGGTCCAACTTTTTCCAGAATTTCATATAGTCCAATGAACCTTGGACTCATATTTCCTTTCTTACCAAATCGCATCACACTTTTCCATGGTGAAACTTTGTGAAAAACATGATCACCTACCTCGAAAGATAGATCCTTCCTCATGTTGTCTGCATAACTTTTCTGTCTGCTCTGAGTTGTTCTCATGTGTTTCTGAATCAACTGAAATTTTTCTGCCATCTCTTCTACCAATTCTGGTCCCATCAGCTTCCTTTCACCCACTTCATCCCAAAAAAGATGGAGTTCGACACCGCTTCCCATATAATGCCTCAAACGGTGTCATCTATATAATGGAATGAAAACTGTTATTATATGAAAATTCAACCAAAGAAAGATGTTGGTCCCAACTTCCCTGATAATCCATTGAAAAAGAACGTAGCATATCCTCCAAAGTCTGAATTGTTCGTTCTGACTGCCCATCTGATTGAGGATGAAAAGCTGTACTAAAATTTAATTCAGTACCCAACGAATTCTGAAGGCCTTTCCAAAAGTTAGAAGTAAGCCTATGATCACGATCAGATACAATGGATAGGGAAACTCCATGCAACTTAACTATCTCTTTAATATACAATCAAGAAAGTTGATCTAGAGAGAAAGTATCTCGAATAGGAAGGAAATGAGTAGATTTAGTCAAGCGATCAACAATAACCCATATTGCATTATTACCTCGAGATTCTTCGGTAATCCCACAACGAAGTTCATGGATATATTCTCCCATTTCCACTCTGGCACTGGTAAAGGCTAAAGCATCTCTTTAGGTAACTGCCACTCTGCTTTAACCTGCTGACAAGTCAAACACATCACAGTAAAATCAGCAATATCTCCTTTCATTCCATCCCACCAGTAATACTCTCGCAGATCTCTGTACATCTTAGTACTGCCAGGATGAAATGAAAACGGGGAACTATGAGCTTCACATAAAAACTCTCTCTTCAAATGTGAATCACAAGGCACACACAATCTCTTCCCAAATCACAAAACACAATCATTATCAATGTTTAATTCAGGCAACTTACCCTTCTGAACCAGCTCTACCTTTTTCTGCAACTCACTGTCTTGCTTCTGTGCTTGCTTGATTCTGTCTAATAGAGAAGATTTCACTGATACCTGAAACAAAACAGAAGGACATCCTGCACCAATAACTTTTATTCCAAATTTCATCAAATCCTTAACCAAAGGATCACGTTCCAAACGCAACATTGTTAATGAAGCATTACTTTTTCAACTCAAAGCATCAGGCACTTTATTTTATTTTCCTGGATGGTAATGAATTGTACAATCATAATACTTAATTAATTATAGCCATCTCCTCTGTCTCATGTTCAATTCTTTCTAAGTGAATATATACTTTAAACTTTTGTGATTGGTATATATTTCACACTTTACTCCATACAAATGATGCCTCCAAATTTTTAAAGCGAAAACAACAATAGCTAATTCCAAATCATGTTTAGGGTAATTTACCTCAGGAGTTTTAAACTGACGTGAAGCATATGCAATTACCTGATCATTTTGAATTAGGACACAACTAATTCCTTTCAATGAAGCATCACTGTAGATAAAAAACTCACCATAATTGGAAGGTAGTTCCAAAACTGGAGTATTCACCAATATTCTTTTCAATTCCTGAAAACAATCACCACATTCTTTTGTCCAAATAAACTTAACACCCTTTCGAGTTAGCTTAGTCATTAGACTAGATAACCGTGAAAAATTTTCAACAAACCTTCGGTAGTAACCTGACAAATCAAGAAAACTACGGATCTCGGTTACATTTGTGGGTCTTTTCCATTCTTTAACAAATTTTGTTTTTACAGGATCCACAGTTATTCCATCTTTAGAAACAGTATGACCAAGGAAAGAAATTTGTTGTAACCAAAACTCACACTTGCTGAATTTTCCATACAATTTCTTTTCTTTTATGGTTTGCAAGATAACCCTTAAATGACTTTCATGCTCCTCTTTACTTTTATAAAACACCAAAATATCATCAATAAAAACAACCAACATTTTTCACCTGAGTCAATTGAGCCATCACTGCAACAAACTGTTTAGTTCAGATTCTGACCATCTCAGGATACTGATTTGAAAGGTCATTTACCTCTGTATGCCTTCCCAGAAAAGTTGTTTTGTTTCCTCTATGAAAACCCATTCTTAACACAGAAATATCTTAGGCGAAGCAACATGGTAATATTCAAATCCTATATAATTTCAATCATACCATAAATTAATTTATAATTTAACAATTTTCTAACTCCTAAAGTTGTCTAAACCAACCTATGATACCAACTATAAGGCCCCGGCCTTAAACCTTACTTAATCTTGAGTTATTACTTTAGGTTCTGGGCACAGCAGAAGCGCATTGGTGGGTTAGCCCAACTTTAATTTTAACATTAAACAACGTTCAATCTAAGATCCATCACGATATAAAACTCCAAATCTTCAGAATAGAACGAAGAACGAAAAGAAAAGAAGAGTCTCGGAGCCCTTGAGGAGGATCATCATATGTTGATTATAATTAATTTAATTAATGCATAAGAATTACCTCGTTGGAATTATTTCTTCGTTGATGTGTCCAGTCACGATTCGGTGATCCATCGTTGCATCGTAGAATCCAAGTGTAGGATTCCTCTAGTGGTGATCCACACGTGTTTCACGTATCTACGAACATCGCCAAAGGGATCTCCGTGTGCTAGCACGGAAGAACCTTCGCTTGCGATGTCCGCCTTCGACCGCCTTGATCTGGTGGAGGATCTTGCTCTCGTAACTTGAGGGCGTTCTTGGTGGAAAGGGAATTCTCTCTTGGCTTGAGAGTATTTCCAAATCCGTTGTGCACAACAATGGCTCTTTTCAAATGTTGGGTTTGCGAGGATATTTATAATCGCGTTTGAGGTTAATAGAGTTATGACAATAAATAAATGTGTTACGCATTTTATTTATTTCATTAACTCTTATTGAAAACCCCCATGTCGAATTATTAATTCCTTGACATGCTCCCACACTGATTATAATAAATATCATTTAATAAAACAATATTAAATCCTCAAAATCCCAACTAGAAAAACTACATGGCGTGTAATAATTAATACACGGTGTGTAATTGTTTTCCATAAAACTACACGGCGTGTATATTTAATATACACGGCGTGTACTTTTATTTTCCATTTTTCTCCACCACATTTATTAGACCTTGAGTAATGACTATTTATTTCTTAAATAAATATAACTGCATTACTCGCTAATAAATATATTATTTCATCTATAATATATTCTCTCGAATAACTAGTGTCAAAATAAATGCGATCAGACATCCTTAAATAATTATTAAACCACATTCGGGAATAATATTTATTTAACTTGTTAAATTAATATTTAACTAAGATACATGGACACACTTAGTGTGTGACCCTCTAGGCCTCTTTCTCAGTGGCATTAGACTGAGCCTGCCTAAAGTCCAAGGTTTTCATCTAGCAACACGGCAAGGCACCCATAGAGAAAGAAGTTAACATCGCAATGACGTGTCACTTCCTACGAACGCTTACCGTGTAATATAATCCATTTGTCTCGATATCTCCAATCAAGGGGGTTGCATGCTAGTTCCATCAACCCATGTGCTTGATTATTCTTTCTTTGACTTCCCAGAATTGAACTTGCCCATACCTTACCATGGCCATGGATTTATTTAGGCTATATCAATTCCATCAAAGGGCCTGAGATATCTACTTCTGTTATGGAATGGAAGGGACAAATCCTTTCTCGCATTATCAATTAATCCGGTATTACTCGTGACGCACCCAACGTATCCTACCTCGCTGCGAACAGTGTGTCGTCACAGTTTTCGTCAATACATCTAAGTGCGCGAGTTGTAATACCCATTAATAATAATATTAAAGTCTAAGGACCAATACACACGTCTGCAGATAGGAACATCCAATGACACTATGAAATGTGGATTTCCTACTGGTGGGTCTCGTTCTTATAATATCCTCCTGGATATTACCAAGGGCGCACACCATGAGAAGGTGCCTCAAAGTTTTATGAGTCCTCACCCCTAATAACCTATATTATTTGTGTCCCTAAAATAATATCATTCAACCATAGAACATACATTCAAGAACAGTGTTATGGCACTTCTGGGTTCTCATCATAGCAGGGATCTGCTACGACCCTTTAATGCAACAGTTATCCTTAGGACATTATCACATGACATGTCATGCAGAAGAACAATCAAGATGTGATGAGGCTTTTATTTAATGAATAAAGTACAAAGTAGTTGGTTCTAGACCACCAACTCCAACAATTAAAAGATTACACATTGAGGATCTTTTCAGGTTTAGATTTTTAGATAATTATATCATAATACTTGCATTACATTCCACATTTAAACAAAGTGGTTACATAAAAGATAGTATTCATTTTTCCCATCAACGGAAACATATTTAAAATAAAACATGGATTCTTTCTTGACACTTCCTTGACACTATCATCATATCATGTACCATTCCCTTGACCTGTGAAAAACATTTTGAAAACTTGGGATGAGCATAAAAAGCTCAGTAAGGGTTATAAAAATAAGGAAAGGAAACATGAGTACATATATACATAAGAATGAAATCATACTTTACCAATAAAACATAAGCACTTTAACATACCTCATCAAAACATGAATAAATCATAGAAATCATAAGACATAAAGGTAACTTGAGGTATTCATAACATTTTTACATAGGGAGTAACCCTCTTGGTTACGTTTGGAATACCCATCACAGTATATTCCCTAAATCTCTTTGAAGAAACCTTAACGTTTAACTCCTTCACGTTACCCAATTCATTGGAGAGCTATAGCGGGCTCACCCACCCTTAGTTTATCACGGAACCACCCATCATCGTAACAATGTCCAAGAACCATAACATAATCATATCACATAAAACATGTATAAAGGAAACATAACATTTCCACATTTCAATCACAAGATATCAATACAGCACATTGATATAATTGAAACATTATGAAAACCATTTTCAATACCAAAATAAAATAATAGTAATACATGGTATTTATTTTTTTCATTTTTTAAAAAAAAAAGTTAGGTTATGGCTTGTAGAGGAAGCCAAAACTCAAATAATGGTCACAGCGGCGGAGAAGTCGTTGTCACCGCATACGTACGACAAAAAAACATTCCCTTTTTTCGTTTAGTAAACGCTTCATATAAAAATATTCCTTTTTAATAATCATAAAAGTCAAAGGGGTTTATACACCGTATAAAATAAATTTGTGTATAAAACAAAATATGCCTCAATGAAAGGAGATTGAGATGGATTCCCATACCCCGTGTCCGACTCGACTCGATCGTTCTTTAACCTCCTGAATAATAAACTTGAGTTAATTTCTAATTGCTTGAGAACCTTTTTCAAGTTCATTATTCCTTTTATATCACTTATTACCATGTCATGAACACTATGTAATTATTTAAGTTAATAATGGTCGTTTTTTTGATCATTGGTACTTGAGTCAAAAATAAACTCTTGTAATTACAAGTTGTTCATGTGGTAAAATATCCATTATATCCAAAATTATATTCATTATGTAGAGATCATATATATCATATATATCCATTATATACATGAATTTCTAATATTACATAACATTTAGAGGTAAAAAATGAAATGCACCGTTCATGGAGTCGGTAAGTCGTACGTACGCATGAACACTACTTCCATTTCTATTTCATATTTAATGGAATTAAAACATAATGATACATAATAGTATTATAATTATAGTATGGTATTATATATAATATCATTAAATCTATCCTTTATAGGTACCACATATGGTACTAACGAATCAAATAACTTTGAGGGGGCGGTAGTCCGCACTTCCTAAAATGAATATATCGCGTTTACCCATAATGGAAACCATAAAGGTATGAAATAAATGAAAAATACAGAAGCATAAGGGAAACATAAACATATTATATATCATATATAAATATAGTGACATCTTAATGTCCACCTTTGAAGGTGTTAGAATAATATTGAACAATCATCGTTTCGTGAGGCAGAAATTCACCATCCATGGAAACAGTATGCTCATTAACCATTAGATGTAGGTGTGTGTAAGTGTAGCTCAAATACTTATTATAACCACATCCTAGTATATATAAGATACTGGTGTTGTTACAAAAGAAATTAATAAAAAGAGTTTAGGGGGTTGGAGAAGCAAAATAAAACAAAATAACACAAGTGAAGACATTACCTTAAAATCGTGTAACTCCCTTTGGTTTGAACCAAAAGGGTTTCTTGAAGAGATTCCTGCCTAAAGTAAGTCTTATATGATGATTAGAGGGATGTGGAGAGATACAATGCGTAGTTATTAGCCGATCCAAAGGCTTTAGAAGTGTGGGTAAGGAGGTAGAGGTGGGGGCCTTTTAAAAGAGGAGAGGAGGGGAACTCTTGGAAAGGTATAAAATGTTACTTTATTTTCAAATGAGTTTCAGATTTTAAAGGTCCCACGTTGATGTATTTCAAGTATAAGGTTATAAGGGTTCTAAATATACTCATCCAATAGGTTTTTGACTTGTTTAGGTCTTAGATTTTACATTATCTTTACATTTTATTTAAATCGTTAAATAATGAGGTAATCATTGCATCATCATGATGTCATAAATAATTTAATTTATTTAATGTCTAAAAATTATAAAAAAAATACTATGATGTATGAAATATTTTTATATTTCCAATGAATATTTATAGTCAAAAATATTACTTGTATAACCCCATGTAAAAATTGTTTTAGTAAAACAATACATGTTTGTGTCATTTTTACTTTTACTTTAAATAAAAGGCATTAATGTCATTATCTTACCCAAGTGGCTCCATGGGGTCCCGAAAATCGACCCATGGGTTGTCTTGGTCGGCCATGACACATCCAATAAGGGTAGCACATGTTTCAAGGTCATTTCATATTATTAAAACATTATTTTTACCTTAAACTACACTAATTACCTCTAATCGCGATTAAAAACTTAAAAGTTACTATTCACTAAAAAATTATTTTAATCCCATTGAACCACATTTTACTTCCTAATGACAACCATGTATGTCGGATTTTTGAAATTCAAAACACATAGGTGGTAAAATTTCATTTAAACGAAAAATCGGTTTTTTTAAGTACCACTTAGTGGTTTCACTATTCATCAAAAATTGAAGTTTTTCAGAAAAATACCAAAACTTCACCCTAAGATATATTTGATATTATGAATTAAAAAATTATGTCTATTTTACAAAATTCAAAACATATAAGTTACAATAATTAATTTAATAATTAATTCTCACTGTCAGAATAAATAGCGTGTTTTTATGAAACAATATATATCAAAAGATTGACACTAGTTTAAGTCCAATTTCAAAGTGAAATTAATTCCAATGACCACTATTGGATTAAATGGTAAAAATATATTCTAATTTAACTTTAAAACCAATTAAAAAGATAATATAATCATATAAATAAATTATATTAAAAAAGAGGTTTTGAATTAAAATACAACATTTTTCACTATTCATTAAAAAAATGAACATTATCAGAAAAATACCAGAAATTTATCCAAAGTAAATTTCAATGTCCCAAGCATAAAGAATAAGTTTATTTTGACAAATATAGCTTATAAAATTGTCAAAAGATAGATTTAAAAATGGTTCGCCGTCAAAAGGCGGTAAAACAATCTTTTAAAAATATTAGAGTATTTCATGCTTTAGGTTGGATTTATTCTCATTTTAAGCCTCTAAAACATTATCTAATTCATAAATAGACATAGATAACTATATCTATTATTCATTACTTACTTGGGATGTTACAACCCCGACTGCCGGGAGCGGGTGGATAGGGGAGAGCTCAACTTCTGGCAGCTGAAGCGTATGACCATGGCGCTCCAGAGATGATTCGAGGTACGATCTGTGTCTACTCCACCTTAGATAAAGTTCTTATAAACACAGGTTCCAGTCACTCTTTCATTACCACTGCCCTCATTCAGAGCTTGGAGATTCTGACGGAGCCATTGGCTCAATCCTTGCGGCTAGAGACTCTTACGGGAGCAGACTCGACGATTACGAACTGGTGCCGGCAGTGTAAGATTACTGTAGGAGGTGAGAGCTTCGGCTGGGATCTCCTCATAGCGGTGTTGAGGCCTTATGATGTCATCTTGGGTATGGAGTGGTTATCTACAGTCCATGTTCATATCGACTATATTAGGAAAAAATGTGTGGTGTGTCCGCATGGATGGGACCAGGTTTTCCTTCACCGGTGAGAAGGGAACCTTTGCAGTGCAGGAAGGACTTACTCGGAGGAGGGTGCAACAGATCACTCATCAGTTGGCCTGCCTTACCCTTGGAGCAGTAGATGTGGAGAGTCTGAGTTATACTGTAGTGGTGGAACACTACGTGGATGTTTTCCCTGATGATATTCTAGGACTACCTCCTCGTAGAGAGGTGGACTTCTACATTGACATGTACCCTGGGACGGCACCAATATCTACTCCAGCATATTGGATGGCTCTCACTGAGCTTCATGAGCTGCGGGTATAGCTAGAGGACTTGTAGGGAAAGGGATTCATCTAGCCTAGTGTTTCTCCCTGGGCAGCCCCGATTATGTTCGCCAAGAAAGTGGATGGGAGCTTGAGCCTTTGTGTTGACTACCATCGCCTAAACCAGGTAACTGTGAAGAACAAGTACCCACTCCCGAGGATTGAAGATCCCTTTGATCAGCTGAAGGGAGCACGGTGGTTCTTGAAGATAGACCTCTGGTCAGGCTATCACCAGCTCAGAGTTTGAGACGAGGATGTACAGAAGACGGCCTTCAGGTGTCGTTACGGACAATATGAGTTCTTGGTTATGCCCTTCTACATAACTAACACTCCAGCAGTGTTCATGAGTCTCATGAACAGGATCTTCCAGCCTTACCTCGATCACTTTGTCATAGTCTTCATCAACGTCATTCTGATCTACTCGACTACTGAGGAGGAGCATGCCTACCATTTGTAGGTAGTACTGGACACACTCTGAGAGCACCAGCTTTATGGTAAGCTCTAGAAGTGCATGTTTTGGATTCGAGAGGTTCACTTCTTGGGACACATCATCTCGGAGGCTAGAGTTGCATTGGATCCAGTGAAGATTGAAGCAGTACTTGCTTAGGAGCCACCCAGAAGCATGAAGGAGGTACAGAGTTTCCTAGGTTTGGATGGATACTATTGGAGGTTCTTTCTAGACTTCTCCAGAGTTGCAGCACCACTATCAGCCTTGACGAAGAAGGGGAAACCCTTTGTATGGTCGGAGAGATGCCAGTAGAGCTTTCAAGAGCTGAGTCAGAGGCTGACTAGTGCCCCATCTTGAGGCTTCTAGAGGAAGCCTTAGGATATGTAGTTTAATTCGACGCATCAGGGACTGGACTTGGGTGTGTCCTGATACATGAGCGAGCTGTGATTGCTTATGGTTCTCAACAGCTGAGATAGCACAAGCAGAACTATGCTACCCATGACCTGGAGTTAGCAGTAGTGGTCTTCGCCTTGAAGATGTGGAGACACTATCTGATGGGTGAGCATTTTACCATGTACTATGATCACAAGAGTCTCAGGTATATCTTCTCTCAGAAGGACCTGAACCTGAGACAGCGGCGATGGCTCGAGTTCCTCCAGGACTATGACTTTGAGATAGTCTATGATCCTGGGAAGGGGAACGTTGTAGCAAATTCTCTCAGCAGGAGATCTGATATTCAGCTTATAGGAGAGGCGACTGATCATCTGGCTACTTTACAGATATCACTTATGGTAGAGATGGATCAGCATTCCTACAGTCTCTTACGGTCACTCCCCCACTTCTTCAGCAAGTCAGGGAGGTGCAGCATGGGGACACTGACTGCGAGACACAATGTGCTCAGATATCCACAGGGCAGGCACCTGATGGATTTTCTGAAGTTGGGGAGCATGTCATCCTCTTCATAGGACATAACTTAGTACCAGTGTCACTTCAAGAGGAATTTTTGTGAGAGTTCCACACATCCCCTCTAGCGGTACATCCAGGAGTGGTGAAGATATACCAGGATCTTCGACGACATCACTGGTGTCCAGGTATGAAGAAGGCGGTAGCAGAGTTTGTCTCATGGTGCCTCACTTGTCACCAAGTGAAGGCAGAGCACCAAGTACCAGCAGGCTTGGTTCAGCCTTTAGAGGTCCCAAAGTGGAATTGGGATGGGATATCCATGGAATTTGTGACGGTTCTTCCACGTATATCCAGGGGTCACGACTCGATTTGGGTGATCGTCGACCGACTCACCAAGTCGGCCCACTTCCTACCGATCAGAGAGCAGGTCTCAATAGAGAGCTTGGGTCGGGCCACCCCCTCTAGCTGGGCTTCCCCCTCGGGTCAGGCCAGACCTGCAGACCGGGTTGGACCCCAGTCCGGACCTGTTGACCCGAATACACCTTTTCGCCCATATCTTGGGTTACGGGTGTCCGATTGAAGAACCGTCTATGGTGACGGAAATCTTGGAGCAAGAAGATTCTTTTGGCATACCCCATTTGATGTTTGGATGTAGTAGGTAAATGGTTGGGTTGGATTGAACCCAAATCCAACCGGGCCCTCGGAACAGTAATGCCAATAACTCACAGACCTGGCATCCGATTGACACGTCGTCTATTGCGTTAAGACCCCTATGACGTGGCGGAACTTTGAGATACTTCTTCTTGGCACTTCGTGATAGTTGGAGTATTGAATAGTATCTCATGGAGTGGATCCTTCCAGTGATGAGCAGACAGAGTGCAGAGACCTAGTAGCTGGCAGACCTGATGACTGCTTAACCGTTTCGACTCAGAGTGATTTCACTAGCCCAGTGGGGAGTTCCTGGTAGTTGGTGGCAGACCCACAGTGGAGGAGTGCCTAGTAGTTGGTGGCAGACCCATGGTACTCGATAGGAGGAGTACCTCTGCAGGCTATTAGGGGGAGCGCCCAGTAGTTGGCGGCAGACCCACAGTGGAGGAGCGCTTGGTAGTTGGCAGCAGATCCGCGGTACTCAACAGGAGGAGTACCTCAGCAGTCCAAGGTTAGTGAGAAGCACCTTGATGTCGCGACAGTCCCACTGTACTCGACAGAGGAGGAGTTCTCCAGCAGTCATGGTTTCGATAATGTAAATCCTATTTTGAGCTGAGTCAATGACTTTTGTGTTTTACTCATGATTGATATGGGTTACTAGATAACTTAGGTATATGTATGGGCATATACCTAAGTAATGGTTATCCGTTGATTTCTTACTTTGTGGTTTATCCTTGTTGGATTTTGTGAGACCTTAAGGGTCTCGGGGTCCCTAATGAGTATCGTTATACTCACCCCTACACGGGCTATGTCTGCACCTCGTTGTGTTGGTTGGAGATGATGGAGAGCGTTGACTGAGGCAGAGAGTAGCAGGACTGGATGGTACCCGGAGGTGGACCACTCGGTGAGACGATACACGGAGCAGACAGACAGACATGGAGTGCTGAGGAGGCCATATGTGCCTACCCTTTAGGTAGGAACCCTAGAGGATGACCCAGTAGCTTATTTACTTTTCTTCAGTTGTACTTGCTTTTCAGTTGTACTTTTACCCTCCTGTTGGGCTTGTATTTCCATCCCCTTTTTACTTTCCAGCACTTCTATTGTATTTAGTTCTACTTAGTGTTTTTCTTCCAGTTGTGTACTCTGATGTGTTTGTTTACAGTTATAAAGGAAATACCTTCCCAGTTTAGGGATTTACGCCTTTGGTGTTAGTTGTAATCTCCTAGCTTGTGGAAGGCGGGCTTGGGGTAGTCACAATATGGGCCCCGAGGGATGGTTCGTGACAGACAGATTTTAAAGACATGAAAATAAATAATAAGGTTTTTATAAATCTGTATTTTACAATATTTACCCAAAAAGTAAATATTTTTAGAGGCATTGAAAAACCCTCACCCCATACAAATATGATATTTTGAATCCAAATTTAATTTTTATTTTATCAAATAATTTATCTAAAAGTGTTATAAAATATTTCTATTAAACACTCAAAGAATGCATAAACCCCATTTTTAGAAAGATTGTATTTTCAAAGAATAAAATGAATTTATTCTCATTCATTTTCTGGTAAAACCATTAAATGATTTTTAATTTAATTTATTGAATAAATTATCAATTACTTTCCTAAAAATAAATAGTTATTAATTTAACTTATTAATATCAATATATATTATGCCTTGAAAAATAGTTTTTAATAAAATATCTCTTATCTCATCAAATGATTTTATCATCACTTCTAACAAATTTAAAATCAACATATGAATGATTATTAATTAGTTTAGTTGTATAAAAAATACTTTTCAATAAATTCTATACTATGAATATTATAAATTTAACATTAAAATTAAATATATAAAATATTAAGAAAACCCACTTATATAGATAAATGATCCATTTAAACATTATTTGTTATTATACTTATATGATTCCATGTTTATCATCCAAAACTAAGTTCACATTTCCTAATAATTAGTAATTAATTTTTATTAGATATGTTTTCCTACATATTGAAAATTTTAGTTACTCTTATTCATAACTTCCAATCCAATAACAAAGTTATAAAGGTTTTATTTAAATAAAAAAATTTACGCTCACTATTATGAGTATTTAACACTATTTAGCCAAACTAATTTAAAATAAACTACTTTATAAAATCTCATGGTGTTAAATAATACCAAACATAAATAAATTGTGTCCTCATAGTTATATCTCATGTTTGATAAAAAGGGTCTAAAATTATTTTTAGAATAAATTCTAAGGAGTTCGAGATAAATAAAAAAAATGTAGAAAAACATTACATTTAATCCACATTAATTTCATTTCCTTTTAAAAAGAACATATTTTCTATGATAAGATGAGGAAACATATCATTTACTAAATACATATTAAATACTTAATTCTCCATAATGAGACTTGTTCTTGAGAAAGAGTTTCACAAAGCATACCTTCTTAGTTGAGAGATATTTTCCACATAAGACATAATAGTTTTAACTTTCTCTTGGATTATTTAAGGAATTATTTAACCAGAAATATAGATAACTACAAAAAATATTCTCAATTCATTTCATTCTATTTCATAAGAATAATTTTTTCATTCAGTTATATTTTTAGATGTTTTTGAATTATTCTTTATCTTGTGTTCTAACTGATATATACACATGATAAATTTTTCATGCCTAAATCACAAAAATATAATTTCAATGGATTTTGATATGATTAATATAGATTATAATTTATTATTACTCCATTTATATGTCTACTAAAACTCAAAATGGTTAGTAAAAGAAAAGATAATACCCAAAGTTAAAGATAAATCATTCCATAAATAAATAACATTAAAACACATCATAGTCTGCAAGAAAAAATGTGAAAGAAATTATTAGAATGATTTGATATATATAATTAGAAAATAAACTTATCATTAATATCCATGAAACTTAAATCACTCATAATGTCACATACCAAAAATACATATGCTCAAATCATAAAATCTCTAAGATATTCTAATATTTTCCACAAATAACTTGAACTACCATAAAGCCACAATATAATCATATATGCTTCCAAATGTTAAATCAACCTTTATTTCTAAAATAAAATCATATATTATAAAAATATAGAATATTTACCTTAAAAATAAAATTTTCAAAATATAGTGATCTTCTAAAAAATAACTTTAATCAATTAGTCACCAAATCACTTTTCAGTCTCATTGTAATATCTATGATAAAACATTGGTTCCCAAAATGTAATAACAATTTTATCCAAATTAATCCAACTTGCATCCTAATCCAAGATAATATTAAGCCTAATGGTTATCAATAACATTCAACTTATGCCCGAAAAATATAATATCCTTATTCCACAAATGTTTTTTTACCAAAACACATGAAAAACATAAGTTTTTTGTATAAAATAATAATATATTAAAACTCAATAAATTTCTCTCAATTTAACCTTTATCATATTAATCTCTAATCACATAAAATCATCCATAAATTTAAAACATATTAAATAAAATAAAACTATATCATAACTCTTGAAACTCTAAATGTAGACACAATAGTAATACATCTTCCTTCATAAACCATTAACTATATTCTTTAATCTTAATACTTAATATTTCCTTCCTATACTAAAAAAGAATCATGTAATAAGATTAAAAAATCTTGTACTAATCATGTTTCATAATTTAATGATATGAAAATCTATTAAAATAATCAATTCATTTTATATACTATTCATATTTTTCATCATCATCATCATGTAATATTCTTCACCCTATACTCATATGATCTTATTGATCCCCTTATCATAGTTTTCACCTAGGTAACTGAATTTTTAAAATAATGATACATAAAACATTTAAAAAAAATAAATTCATATATTTGGTATAACATTATTCCCATTTACTTTATTTTTTCCATGGTAGTTTATTACTCTATGAACTCCTTTATTATATATGAGATATCTTCTCATTTCTTTGTGATAACCAAGCACTTTTTTCAACATTCATAAAATGTAGTAAATTGAATCATTTGAACCTCAAGATATTTATCATAGTAAATTCCATGAAAAAATATTTTTCAATTATTTGGTTCATTAGGAAACTAAAATAATTTTGGTTTTTAAATATTAACTCAATATATATAGTTAAATGTAACTATTATAGTTTTCACAATAACACTAATCTCATTGGATTTATTGTTCATAAAACCATTTCATTGTCCTTTACATCGATTATTAACTTTGTTCCCTTTAGTTATATCTATTTACTAAACCAAAAATGGTTAGTGTGAGTATATCAAATAAAATTATAATAAATTATCTTATTGGAGGAATATAAACTATGATATCATTAATCATGTCATCATTTATTCAAATATTTAGATTTAGACAAAAATAACTACAATTAAACAAAATATACTAACATTTTATGTTATAAAATGATTTATTATATGATTAAAAACCTTTATATTAACCACTAAAGGATTAAAAATATTTTAATTTACACTGAAACAGTAACATCCTAACCCTGAAAGTTATCTAAATGTTTAATATGATATTAACTATATATCCTTATGTCATAAATAACCCTTAATTTGATCTTGATCACAATTATTTCACATTTTTTACATTACCAAGAACATTTAGGTTTAGAGTTTTATATAATTAGAAAAAACATCACATTACATAGATAACACTGAAACATAATGTACATTTTTCAAAAAAAAATAAGGATTCTCATGTTTACCGTCATGTTTCATTCATGTCACATTTTGGTTCTCTAAAGGCATCTCACCACTAGCCTCACTATAATATATAAACCACCTTAATACCTATAAAAAACATTTCAAAAATTGGAAAGAGAAAAAAAATCATAGTAAGGTATATTAAAAGAAAATTTACATGTTAATCCATATGAAATTCAAAAAAACCAAAATAAAGAATTATTTTTTTCAAAATAAATTTTAAGGTAAAATAATCTTTTACATACTCATAAAATCATTTTCAAAGCTAAAAGTATTCATAGATAATTTTGTAAGTGGGAATAAAGGTAAAATCACAATCATGAGAGGTATTTTGGAAAACATGAGTTCTCATAAAAACAAACCATTGATATTTATAACATCAAATTTCCATTAATCATGAGATAATTTTAATACATTATGAAATCAATATATTTCATTTAAAACCCATATTAAACATTGAAAAAACATATAGGTATCTTAGGAAATTATCCTTAAAATCACCCTTATAAGAACACTTGTAAAGAAATTAATTTTATTTCTACTTCAAGCATATCCCTTAGGAGAAAAGTTTGTCATTTTAACTCCATTATCATTACCAAATACACTAGATAGATATATTAGGCTCATAGATTATCAAATCTATATCACAATAAACCATTATCACATAAAATTCATAATAATCCTATTAGGAGAAAAACCACAAAAAATATTGCATTTCAATCATAAAATATCATAATATATTATTTTTATCACATAAATAATAACTTTCTATCTTCATTTAAAAATAAGGATAAACAATATTTTTTCTATTAAAATTATTGAAATTATAAAAAACCTAGAATAACGGGATGTGGGATATTCTTTGAATAAATTGTAAAAATATTTAGATGAATCTTATTAAATTATAATGGCCATGATGATAGGAAGTTTCATTCATACTATATATGTTAAAAATATTCTTATCATACTTTTTCAATGAATGTTAAAATGTACTCTATGAAAAACATTAAAAAGATTTATTTTTAATCCTTTGTAAAGAAAGTAAAAAATTAGTTGGAAATAATAATTAATAGGAAACATTTACTTATAAATAATAACATTCATGAAAGATTTAAAATAACATGTCAAATGAGTAAAAATAATTTAAAATTTTTAAATTAGTGTTTTAATGAAAAATCGCTTACTATTTTTGTAACATATAAATCAAAAAATTCATCGAAGAAGAGAGCTTGAAAGGGATTTTAAATGAATTTAACTTTGAACAATATAATAAAATAAATACATATGAAATTATATACACCAAAATAATACATGTGTTGAGAATGGAATAAGTATCAAACAAAGTAAATTAATATGGGAAATCTCTTACCTCCTCTCCTTAATCGCCATTCACATCTTATACTTTCTTAATTAATAAAATTATATTACTTTTCTTATTTCTTAAGAAACCTTTTAAAATTAAACCCTTATTATTGTTTCATTTATATGTTTTATTAACAATTTTTATTTATTTTCTAAATTGGATAAGTTTATGTTGGGTGTTTTGAGGATATCTGATTCATAATACCATAAAAACATTAGTAGGTTGACCATAGTCAAAGAAGTAATTATTCTATCATCTCTCAAATATTAACCATGACATAATTATTATTTTTATACTAAAATATGACTTTAGAACTACCTAAGTAAGGTTTTCATTAAATATGAACCATATAATTTCATGGAGATGGTAGTTCTTGTGCATGCATGAATGACATTTTAATTTTTCTACATAGAGGAAAAGAAAAAAATAGATGATATTTTATTTTTTCGTTTTCATAAATTTCTTATCAATGTCCTATTTATTCATTGGTTCCATCCTTATGACCAAAAATGAAATTGTGAAAATTAATAAATTTGAATCTTTATATTCCATAAATGAAATCAATTTTTCAAGATTAAATTTTGTAGAAGTGTAGGAAATTAATTTAAATATAATAATATAAAAGGAATTGAAAAATGATTTTTTTAAGAAAGCACATTTATGATAAAAATGACGGTATACTAAAATCAATTATAATGATTATTTCATTGAAATTAATTGGATTATGTTACATTAAATGAGACTAATTTTACATTAAATAAATTCATATATTTAATTGTACTTTCTAAATACTCGAAAAGAAATTCCAATTTTCATTAAATTCGTTATTTTTTCACTATTCACCCAAAAATAAATATTTTCATATGAATCCCAGAAAATAACCCAAATACAATTCATATATTATAATAAAAAATTAATGTCTGTTGTATTAAATAAAATTTCTAAAACTATTAGAAATTAATTCTATTATTCACTCACAAAATATGTAAAAATATTTTTAGAAGAAGTGTTATTTCAAACCGTTGAGTGACATTCTTATAATTAAATTCATATTAAATTCCATTAAATGTTTTTAACATTGTTTTATTTAATATATTATCAATATATTTCATCAAAATAAATTCTGATTAATTAAAATTATTAGAGAAAAAAACAATGCACACTTAAAATTATTTTTCTGAAAAAATATCTATTTTTACCAAAAAATGATTTCATTTTTATTTCTATCAAATTTGTAATAATTTATAAATGATTATACATTACATTAATTTCATAAATAATAATTTTTTAATAAATTTAATACTCTAAATTTGATAATTTAATCTTTAAAATGAATCATATATAATATAATGAAAAACATATTTTATATAAAAAAGACACTTTTAAACATTAATTGTTCTTATCCTGATAGGATTTAATTTTTATAATTAAAATTTGAGTTCTTATTTTATAATAACTAGTAAATTAATTTTTATTATAAAAACATCTCTATATTTTTCATTATCCAGTTACTCTTATTTATACCCTCTAATCCAACATCTAGGTTATAGAATCTACATTTAAATAATAATGTTTGAGATCAGTGTTAAGTTTGATATACATAGAAAAACATAATTTTATTAAAATAATGTATATTACAACATATAAGGTTATTATATTGTATCTATGTGAAATTTAATTATTAAATAGATGAACTTTTCAATTTAGAAATTACCCATTTAGTGAAAAAAATCAACTATTCTTCTATTAAATAAATTTTTATTTTTAGATATATTAGTGTAATTAAGATTAATTGAGTGATTTAAATTTTTTATATTTAATAATTATATTATCATAAAAAACTATATGTTTTTCTTTTAAAATGTGAATAAATAAATTTTATATTACCTAAGTTGAATCTTGGGACTAATATATTTTGAAGAATTTATTAAAGTGGTTCCTGCCAAAAATCATTTTGGGAAAAAAAGTGGTAGTCATTATTTTTTAGAGAAGAGGAAACCCCCACTATTGGTGTTTCCAACTTAAGAATCCATATAACCCATTTCACTAGGGATATTTTTTTAGGGAGAGCCTAGTATAAGGGATTAAAACCCCAGAGCTAGTTTATAGGAAACCAATTATAAATATAGAGATTTTTTTTACTTAGATGTAATATAAATTTTTAATGCGTCTCATTTCACTACACTGAGAGTGTGCTCGAAATTTTTATATGGTAGAAAAACAATAAAATAAGAAGAATATTGATAGAAAGAACATGAAAATAATGGTTCTATATTGGAGGTGATTATTCTACTATTACCTTTATTTAATTATAATTTTATTGGTAATTATTCACTATATTTTCATATTTCTATGAATACTATTATAATGTGAAAATAAGGTGCAGGGTTTGGTGAATGTGCATGGTGTTACGTGTGAGTAATCATTCATTAAAGGTTTTTTTGTCATCATATAGGAGGAGAAAAAATTTGGATATAGTAAAACACATTAATAGAACTGGTGAAGTGGAGTGTAATCAGAAAGATTATAGGTGAATCAATCTTGATACATGTTCCCAATATGAGCTAGAACTAAAAATATGGGATTTATTTAATTTGAAAAAGTAACATCCTAAGGAGAAATCTAAAACATAAATTTGTTATCCCATAAGAATTATAGTAAAATAAATATCTGGTAACCAAATATAATTTTATAATGATAGTCGGGCACTAAGTGTATGATTAAAAAATAGATATAGTCAAAAAGTGTTTTAGGATAACTATGATATGGTTTAATTTAATTTTCTTTCATGTATTGGTCATAACAAATAAACACCAAGGATTCCAACTTTATGGGATTGATTGGTTCAAAAAAATTGATACATAATGAATATGTACAATTACATATATCATGTATTAAAATCAATTAAAAATATATATTTTCCAAATATTTGGGGATATATACAGTGAGGGGAATACTGGATGAAAATTAAGATTGGTGGGATGACTTATTAAATATAATTATAATTTAAATCACGGGAGTTCAAAATACTGTTGTGGATTAAAATTATTAGGGAGAGGAATTTTAGAAGGTGTATTATATTGAAAATTGTTTCATCTAATTTCATGCCTTTTATTTATTATTGAACTAAGACTTGAATTTAAAGTAATAAAAAATGGGGCCAAATTTTTTTTAGAGTAATTACATGATCATATGTAATCTCTCATGTATGGGGGGTATTCTCTTCACCTGAACATACCATTATTTTTTATATTTTCATTTTTATTTTGATTGATTTTCTAATAATTTAAGTTATTATGTTGTTTTTTATATAATTATTAAAAAATTTGATATTAATTGATCAATATGGACTTTAGGGGTTAAATAGATTGAAAATAATATATTTTTTAAAGCAATGTTTATACTTTAAAATTTATTGTTTTTTAAGGTGAAGGAAAAATAGCTTCGAAAGAAAAAATAATGAAATTAAGTGGATTCTACAGAAAATCAATGGAAATCCAGAAAATAAATTTGGAGGCCAATAAAACATGAATTGGGCCTCTAGAGAGCATAAATTGTCCAATTTAGAGACAAGTTTACAAGATTTGAGGGAATTTAGTTGACAACAACAACTTCCCCAGACCTTGAGAATATGTCATCCCTCAATAGAGCCTTGTGGAGACCCCTCACACTATATTCAAGAGAAAATGTTGGTTTGTAAAGAAAATTGACATTACGCCATTATCCAAAGATGTAATAAAAAGGTAATGTAGTTTTAACCAACTCACTAATGTAGTGTGGAAACCTTAAACACAGTACAAAGTCCCTATTATTCATTCCACGTGGTGATACTCTAGATTCGGGGAATTTATATTGCCACAATGATAGATCTTACACCTAAATAACATAAAATTTCATTTATTCCTGACACTATTAAAATAACTAAGAAATATTTGGGTCTCAATGTAATAACCATTATCAATAAAATTAAGTACTATTATTGTACACCATAATATTCTGACAAATAAATATGGTCTCACATTTGGGCCTAAGATTACATCGGTCAATCAATTTCATGTTTGTTCACTAAAGACTGTTGTTCACACATGGGAAATTGATGAAAATGATCAAAACACCATTTTGGTCATCATATGTAATGTCATATAATACTATAGGTTATTTTTTTGATACGATCTCAAGAATATGTTGCTAACATAAAATCAAAGGGGCCATTTAGAAAACATTGCACTCGTATTTTTTAAACTAATCAGGCAAATTCTCTAACAACAATGGACATGGAAGCTGATATTGGAGAGAGGTGGAATTTTGATATTATAATCCTAGGTTCAAAAAAAGTACTTAAGGGGTAGAAAATAAATAGAATCACTTGGCCGAGATGTAATGCCCTGAAAAATCTAAAAGAGTAACTTTTATTTGATATAGTGTATGACATGCAACAACAAACACATAAGAGAATATAATATCCCAAAACATTATAATATATTTACTATCTTAAATAAATTTAATATATTTTATAGATTTTAATTCATAAATCATTAAGTTATCTTCTGTCTCATGAAACAATGACTTTCTTTGAAATCGTACATTACACGTGAGACTGCGTTTTACCAAAAAACAATATATTATTAAAATATTATTATTCAATATAATAGGATATAACCAAGAAATTTAAATATTATTAATGAATATTATTAACTCACTTATGAAAATATATGGTTAATAAAAATATAAAATTAATTCATTGGTTACCAATTAATCATTAGTGAATATAAGATCCAATTGAATATAAAGGAAAATATTTTTTATAGAAAACTCTTCTTATGCTCATAAAGATTTTTATAATAACAAATTAAATTAATTACAATGAGTGTATGTTATTAAGGAAAATTATATTTTCTATATTCAATAAAATATTTTTGGTATTCACCCAATATATTTTAGAATCATAAGATTATAACAACCCCAATATTTCACATAAAACCTATATTTTCATAAAGGTAATTTCACCCCCTTTTAATAGAGACTTGTTTTAAATAAATTTTTTTGAAATATTATAAATATTATATGTCAAAATATAATTATTTTTTAAAATGATAATATAAAAAATAGTTTAAGTTTTATTTTTGGTATTTTTCTATGAAGTTTCATTTTTGATGAATATCGAAAAATATTGAATTTTAACTCAAAAGTGATTTTTCATATAATTTATTTATACGATTAAATTAGATTTTTTTTCAAATATTAATTAGATAAATTTTATAATATATAATACAATTTATATTATTGGAATCAGTTTTACATTGAAATTTTATATAAAACATAGAAAACCTTTGAATAATTTTACATCAAAAACTTGTATTGTCACCCCATCTACAATATTAAATTTAAATTAATTTCTCACAATTCTATGATTTGAATTTCGAAAAAGGGATTAAAAATTTTGAATTATCATAATTTATAATTTCTAATATGTCCAATATAGTTTTTGAACCAAAAATAGTGAGAGTGATTAAAATTAATTGCAAAGATTAAGAGAAAAATCAGTTTACCAATGGAATAAAAATTAAACTGAAGGGCCCAAATGACATAGATATATGTCCAAAAGACATTATATAGCTAATAATAGACCATATATAACATTTTCCAAAATTTTATCCATTATTGGATCAACATTAAATGGTAATAACATGTGTTTAATTCCCTTTTCCAAAATTTACAAGAGTGTCACTTCTTCTCAGCTATAAAAAATGCACTCAACCCTCCCACTTCCTCACACCACTCATGCCACTTTTTCTCGACCAATATCAGCCAAAATATGTCCCAAACCCACCCCCCATATTACTATAAGTACAACCTTGGTTTGAAATCTATCCAAGGAATCCATTTCGTGCAAACCAAAAAGAGTTACTAAAAGAAGAGGTAACATCTTTCCCCAAGCTCTTTAGTTTTATTTCCATTTCCTCCCTCCCAACTCTCATTATTCAATTATTATAAAAAAACACCAGTATCATAATATACTGATATTTTATTATTTTAATGGTTCTACCTAAACTAACTAATACTTCCATCTAATAGGTAACACACTCTATGTTTATGTGCATAGTGAACCACCCCCTCCCAAAATGAAGTTGTTTGTTTTTCATTTACCACTTCCAATGGTTGGGAATTATGATGAAAACTCAATTTATATATTTTATATATGATTTAAATAATTTATACATACTTATTTAATTAATTTATAACACATACCATTATTCACTTCATTTTTTGGGAAAACGATATGATCGTGTGGACTACCGCCCTTTCAAAGTGATGTGATTCGTTCACACTATACAATTAATGTATAAACGATGGTTATAATAGACCTATGTAACATATATGAAATAGATATGATAATTTAATTATAACATACCTATTTATGAATTTATTTTAACTCCTTTAATATGAAAAATAATTGAAAGTAGTGTTCAAGCTTACATACGGCTTACCGACTCCAAGAATGATGCTTCTCATTTCTAATCTCCATATAGTAGATATTATTAAAAAATATATACTGAATATATATGATAATTACATCATTTTTTAAATTTTATAAATGATGAAACCATGATCTAATTAATAATAATATAAAGTAAAAAAAACTTAAAACATACTTGACAAGCTATGAAATTGACACCTGAAATAGTGAAAACAATGAAAGATTGTCAACAAACAGGTAATAAGATATTAAAAAAATATAAAAATGATATTATAAATATGATTATGGTTATGGTATCAGTTAGTGATGTGTTTAAACCCATTATATATGATGTCAAAGGATTTTCACTCAAAAAGGAAATAAATTATAAGGGATTTCTTCTCAATTTATATCCCATTAACACATATTATTATAATGCACCTATTTTATTTTATATAGTGTATATACATACCTTAGAAATGTTATAACATGAATATAATTATTATCATTTTATTATATGTTTTATTTTATTTTATTTCCCCATAGATATTATGACTCAAATTTTTCAAAGTGTTAAGGACACTTTGGAATGTTTAAAGATAATTCTCCTTGAAAAAAATTTTAATGACTGAATTTGAAATCTCACTACATTTTGTGATTTTTAACATTTTTTTGAAATAATAACTTTATTGTTTTTCACCTAATTTCTTATATACCATGTACATACTACTACTTTTTCATATAATATCATGAATATTTAATTATTCAAGATATTTTGATTTTTAATTTTAATTTTTCAATATATGTGGATTTGAATTAAAAGTTACCAAGTGGAATGTAATTTCATAATCCATTTTACTTTAATTGGGTTATACTACTACCTCAATGTTTTCAATATTTTATGATTAATTATACAATGAATTTGACTATCTATTGATTTATTCTAACTTCTTTTTGGCTGAATGGCCCTAAGGCCTAAATTTCTATTCATTTTTGGATAAACCCCCTTTTAAGGGTAAAGGGGAAAAACCTCACAGACTTCAAAGACATAGATAAAAAACAAACTCAAAGGTCAAAAGGGCCAAAATCTTCCCAGAACAAGACTACAAGGAATACTCCTCCCTAGCATCAACATCATTATGGCAAGCCTTCACCATTGCATGACTGCTCAGAAAGTTGTCCCGTGCAACAATACACGGGCCTGGTACCGATGGCAGCGCCATACCCTCTCATAATCCCAAATCTGAATAGCCATACATGGTCAACGCTACCTACTCTGATCCTCTTACGAAGCATTTCATTATAGAATGTCTGAAAAAAGCAACCCCTGAACCCTTTTTCTCCTTCACCAATACACCTCATTCGATCCTCCACCAAATCCAATCCACCAAATAAACACACATTTCACCGCAATGCAAAATCTAGATTCACCCAACAACACAGCAGAATCAACCAAAACAGATCACACAATTAGAATCCAAGAAAACACACGAATAACAGTAGGAAGAGTCCATCACCGCACACTTAATCCTTCACACACCTCCACAGATCCACAAACCACAAATCCTCACCAAAAAACCAGAAATGCATAGCAGATCGCAACCAAACCAGAAACAAGTCAAAAATCAAGAAATAAAAAACATCACCGGCAAGACAAACACCTGAACACGGGTCGGAAGAAAGATTCCACTGCAATCCAGAACTGATCCCTTCTCCGCCTTCATGACTGCACTCGAGACCGCAATAGACCTCCCATTCACACCCACTACCGATGCGAAAACAAGTCTACAACCCTTAGTTGAAAAATATGATCTTCTCATTGATTGATTCTCACTTCAACATTATTATATTTTCAATGGTTTATTTTAGCACCTCATTTATTCAGGATTCTTAACACTTGAATTACTATCAGTTGAAATTTTTGGATAATAATTTAGTAAACCATTTATTTTTATGCTAATTTGGTTATTCTTGACCTTTTTTAGTAATAGTTCCATTTGTTCATTATTCGATACTCAGAATGTTTTAAAAAATATTTTTAAGAAAACCAGAATCTATTTCCCTCTTTAGTTAGAGAAACTTTTTTCTACTAAAAACCCTATTTTCTAAAAATGTTTTGAAAATTATTTTTAACAATTCCAAAATTAATTAGAAAATAAATGTTTACTATTTTTTCATTTACCATTTTTTAAAAAAAATCTTCTTATTTCTTTTAAAAAAACATTTTTCTATCGGTTATACCATGAAAAGGGAAATTTCTTTTTACCATGTATGGAATGTATAGATTTACCCACAATCATTTCATTAAAGCTTCCTTTTCAGGTTTTAAATGTAATTTTTTAAAGGAACTTTTTTCAAATATCATTTTAAAATAAATGGGTTATAAAATGTTTTTCATATAAAATGATATTTTCCACAAGAATGTTTTTAAATATATTTTTTTATTATTTATATTCATCAATGACAAACACCATTTATTTTTACTCTACTTGGGATATATTGAATTGACACAATATTTATTCCTCTTCTAGATGGTTTATGATTTATTTGGCCAAATATTGTGTTTTCATTCACTTCATTGATTCCTTTTACTCCCCTTTAAATATTCAATTTCTGATGATAACTTGAAATTTATGTTCCCCTAAATATCCATATCTTTTTTTATAGAAAATATTATTTTCTATATCATTTACCAGTTTTCTTAGAGTGTTTGCTTTGAAAATTATTTTATTATCTTGGTAAATATTACAAAATATGTATCCTTTATTCAAAAAATATATTTGATAAGGCATATTATTTATTAATTAAATTTATTACACAATATGAGGTATTATTTGGACATGTAGTGGCAGGTGGGTCATAAACAATATATACTCCCTTGATGCATCGACATGTTCTCATGAGACAAATTGGTTTACCAAATTAAATAGGTTTCTACCTGTAGATTAAAATTTCTAGAGGATGGATCTTGATATTATAAGTTTTCTTATTTCTGAGACATGATATCCAATACTTATGAATTGCCTTTATTTTTTATTCATTATTTTTTATCCATGATATTTTGTCAATGAAAAATTCTATGGATGCATTTTATTCTTAGTTTATTAATTAAATGGCATTTCTTCACGTTTTTTACCATATTCTATAGTTTATGAACTTCTTTATTAGTTTTTTGATTTCATGGTTGGTATGTTCAATAATTTACCAAACCATAATTATTATTACCATTTATTCATTATTACTTCCATAATAATTTTCCCTTACTAATTTTTTGAGCTCACCCTTATTATGTTTCCTTCCTCAAGAATCTAAGAAATGTAAAAGGAAAGAAATGTAAGGATATACTATCTGGAATAAAGTTATCCTAGAAAGAAATAAATTATGTTGTAATTAGTGTATTAATTTGTAATCCAATACTCTTGTAGGTATTTGGTTTACCAATACTTCTAAACTCTTTATTCCTTCATGAGTTGATTTCTTATAAAAAATGACAATGTGATGGTATCATGACACTATCTATGGGTTTTTGGGGTCGAGTTATTTCAGTTGGTATCAAATGAAGTTTAGTATCCACCATAGGAACTATATTTAGGAAAACACAAATTAGATAACACAACCCTGAGATAGAATATGAGGTAAACTATAGAAAAACATCCTAAAGTTTCTATTAGATAGAGATTATGTGGTTTTGTTAGCAATATATCTCTATTTGGGTACTACATGTGGAACTGGTTCTAGAATAGATATACCTAAGAGTAAAAACTACTATAATGTGTGCCGGTCCTAATATTTCATAACTTGGTAAAATACAATGAGCCTTAACACGCACCAAGTTTGACACTCTCAGGTTATTTTTATAGGATAATTAATATTTTATTTATAAATCATTATAAAGGATTTTGAAAATGTATAATGTGGGTTAAACCTAAGGTGTTTTAGATTGCAGATAATGTGTCATTATTTAGATATCCTATAAATTATTATACAATTTTTTTATTTCTATTGTTACTCACACAATGCTTTATGTTTTTGGTAAATGGAATGTACCTGAAGGAATCAAGTTAACATTTTAAATGATAGAAAATGTGGTGAGAATGGGAAAAATGATGTGTTTAAATGAGTAAATGATATCATGTTTATGCCTAATCAATTTACCCAAAATTTTATTAACAACATATACTTGAACCAACTTCTGAACTCACCAAAGAAGAAAAGGATGAAGTTATATAAGAGCTAAAGTGGTATAGACCATGGAGAAAATAAGGATTCATTTCCATCATTCAAGAAATGTGGAATGAGACACCATGGAAAGTGTCTGAGTGGAATGGGAAAATTCATTATGTGTGGGAAATAAGGAAATAATGCAAATAATTACTAAGGAAAAGTAAATGATGGAAGGAAATGAAATGAAACTTATGTAATCCCTTATATTTTGTTGCCTTGACTGCGGGGAACCAAGAAATTACATGATTCAATTCCCTCTCATAGAAGATAAACTCTTCAACAAGGAATGATCAATGTGTAAATAAGTGGATTATATATTTATGCATTGGGTTTGATTAGAAAACCTTACCTAAAAGGATATTTAGTGATTAACCTTTTTTCAAGGTTGTCCATTAAATTTTTTTTTGGGTATTATATTAATATGGTTTTAGAAAAGTAAAACCTAAATGTTCGGTGACAACCAATAATATTGGGAAAGTCTGTGGGACTTGAACCCATGACCGACAGATGATAATAGTTTAACACCCACCACTGACCGACATAATGTCCTAGTTAATATGTCATTGTTTTTAGTTGAACAATTTGATGTATAAATATTAATTTTAAGAAATTAGTTTATATTTTTAGGTTTAGAGATTAATGTATTAATCATATCATTATTGGAGAATAGGTAAAACAAATATAAATAATTTTCACTCTTTTTTGAGCCTTATGACCCATTACATTTTTATTTTAGTGCTTTAGGGATAAAAGTTAAAATTTGGAAACTCATTTTATTATATAAGTGATTAATTATAATTTGATCAAATCACAACTAAAAGATGGAATTGTTCAGATGAAATTAAAATTTATCACATCAGTAATGGAATTTCTCCACATGAGGAAAATTATCTTAAAATTAAATGTTGTCCTATTACCTAAATTTTTATTGAACTTATGATCTTATAAATCATTATAGATTTATGGATTTGAGGCCATTAAATTCCCATTGATCTTTCACTTATTTGTGATTTGTGACCTCAATCACTCCCTATAAATATTTACACTTTTCCTCTAAGAACATATATCAACATTCCACTAAAGTTCTCCTATATAGAGACATAGTTATATGTTATTCCATGGGACCTTTTTACATCCCATTATACCTTTTCTAAAGGATTTATTAATAACCCTTCTCATGATGTTATATTTAAAACATAGAAAATATCAAACAATATATCACCAAGATAATGTTAAAATTTTTTGGATGAAATTTAATTAAGGTTGAGTGAATGTAATGCCCTATAAATTCTAAAAGAGTATGTTTTTTTGATAGCATGTATGGCACACAACACCAAGCACATAAGAGAATATAATATCCTGAGACTTTATAATATATTTACTACTTTAAATAAATTTAATATATTCAAAATCATGTAATGCATGAAATTTTGAGATAGCTTGCATCACACACAATAACAAATTTCGATGAAATCTTTCATTACATGCCAAAATGAGTTTTACCAAACAACAATATATTATTAAAATATTATTAAATAATATAATTATATATAACCTAACTTTTAAATTATTGGTTATGAATAATATTAAAAAACTTATGAAAATATGTGTTCCATAATAATATAAAATGAATTTATTTATTACCAATTAGTTTTAAATGAATATAAGAGCCAATTGAATTTAAAGGGAATATTTTTATAGAAAACAAATCTTATGCTCACAATCCTAATTCATCCTAATAAATTAATTTATTTAAAATTATTTAATGATATTATATAAACATATATATTATATATTCAATCAAATATTTTTGACATTATTTGAATATATTTGATAATCATAAGACAACAACAAACTCTATATTTCACATAAAAATCTATTTTTTTATAAAGGCACTTTTACTGCCTTTTTATTGAGAACCTATTTTAAATCCATTTTTTTCACCTTTATGAATTTTATATGTCAAAATATAATTAATATTTTAAATAGGAACATTAATGTTAGGTTATAGTGATTTATTGGTATTTTGATGTGATGTTTCATTTTTTGATAAATAGTGAAAAATTCTAAATTTTAACTCAAAACAATTTTTCATCTAATTTAATTATAAAGTTAAATTAATTTGTTATTTGTTTTGAAGATAAATTAAAATAATTATATGTCATTTAATACAATTTAGGTAATTTTAATCAATTTCACTATGAAATTTAATTTAAAAACATAGCTGATTTTTGAATATTTTTACTTGGAAACAAAACATTATCATCCCATCTTCGGGATAAATTTTAAATTAATTTCTACCACTTATGTTATTGGAATTTGAAAAAATAGATTCTATATTGGTAATAATAATAATTTATAATGTCTAATATGGTCAAATATGTTTTTCAAAAAACATATTAGAGGACATAATTAAAATTAAATATAACTATTCACAGAAAAAATAACTTAACAAGGGACTAAACCTTAACCTTAAGGGAAAAAAATGACCAATGAACTTGTAAAAAATACCTTTTATGGAAATATTTTCACCATATCCTCTATTTTACCATTTTTTTCAATTACTGGATCCACATTCAATTAGAAAACCATGGTTAAATTCTCTTTTCCAAAATTTATAATGGTTCCACTCATCCTCCAATATAAAAAGTCACTCAACCCTCCCACTTCCTTACGCCTCTCAAGCCACTATTTCTCAAAAAAAGATATTAAAAAAATAGACCATGAACATCCATAACATCATTATATAAGTCACACCTTGGTCATAAATCTATTTATGGAATCCCTTGGTGCACAAAAAAAGGAGTTACTCATAAAGAGGTAGCATCTTTCCTCAAGGTGTTTAATTTTATTTCCATTCTCCACCCCATACACCCTACTTCTTACATTATTATCTAAAAATAACAATATAGTAAATATACTGAGTTGTTTTTATGTAATTTTTTCTACTTATAAATATACACACTTCCATCTAATGGGTAATGAAATTACCCTTTATCTTTATAAAAAACTACTGCCTCCCAAAATAAAGTTGTTCTTTTTTCCTTTACCACCTCTCATAGTTGGGAATTATAATGGAAAATATATTTATATATGTTATAAATTATATTTATAATTTATTTTCACTTTTTTAATTAATTTATAGCACATACCTTTATGCATGCCATTTTTTGGGAATATGATTACAATGTCTGTGGAAGAGTGGACTATCATCCCCTCAAAGCGATGTGATTCATTGATACTATATATGGATTGTATAAAGGGTAGTTTTAATAAACCTATATATCATATAGAAAATATTTATTACACTAGAATTATGGTTTACATATATGTGTGTGTGTGTGTGTTTCTAATTCTTTTAATACAACAATGAAATGAAAGTCAATTTCATGCGTACGTACGGAAAACCATCTCCATGGATAGTGCATTTCATTTCATATCTAAAAATATTATAGATTATTTAAAATATATATATATATGGAATATATATTATATTTAAAAAATATTTTTGATTTTGGATAGCATTAAACCAAGATCTAATTAATATGAACAATAAGTAACAAGCTAAAATATACTCGATAAAATAGAAAATTAACACCCGAAATAGTGAAAATAATAAATGATTGTTAACAAATGATTAATGAGATATTATAAGAAGATAATATATGATATTATAAATAAAAGTATGTTTCTATAATTATTTATTGAAAATTTTAAAACCAATTACAAGATTTTAATTAATGTTTACTCAAAAAATAAATTCATGGTAATGGATTTAATCTCAATTTACATTTCATTGGGACTTATTTGTAGTTATACACGTATTTTATTTTATAAGTTATATATAAATCCCTTTGACATGTTATATCATGAATTTACTTATTATCATGATATTATAAGTTTAATTTAATGTTATTCCTTCATAGATATTATGACTCAAATGTTTCAATGTGGTGTGGGACACTTTGGAATGTTTAAAGATTGTTCTCCTCAAGAATTTTTTTAGTGATTATATTTACAATGTCAATTCCATTGTGATTTTTAACTTTCTCTTGTAACAAAAATGTTTCTATTATAAACCTAATTTCTTATATATGGGGTACATACTTCAATTTTTTCATATAATATCATGATTAAATCATTAGTCGTGATATTTTGATTTTTTATTTTAATTATTTCATCTATGGGGATTTGAGATAAAAGTTACCAAGTGTAATAGAATTTCAAAACACAATTTCTTTTCATTGGGTTATACTAATACCTCAGTGTCATTAATATTCTATGATTATGTGTATAATTACTTTGAATATCTATTATATATTTCCACTTCTTTATGTGGATTTAGAGTTGATATACATAATCTAATAATTAATTGATTCTCACTTCTACGTTATAATCTTTTTTGGGTTTTACATTAAAATATCATTTTGTTTGGGTTTTTTTACATATGAATTCCAATCAAAGGAAATTATTTTATCATTTTTTATAAATCATATTAATTTTATTAACCTCTAGTTATTCAAGATATTTTTCAATTAATAGTACTATTTTACCATTCTAGGTTACTCAAATGTTTTCAGAAAATGTTTTTACGAAAACCTGAATTTATTAATCTATTTAGTTGGGGAACCTATTTTCTTCTAAAAAACCAATTTCATAAAAAAAAATTCAAAAATGTTTTTAAATATTCCAAAATTAATTATTAAAGACACTTTTACCCATTTTTTCTTTTAAAAATGTTTTTAAAATAAATCTTCTTTTAGCTTTCCAAAAAAGGCATTTTTCAAACGTTTTTACCATGGAAAAAGGATTATTCCTTTTACCTCATATAGAATATAGATATTTACCCACCATAATTTCATTGAATAATACTTTACATGTATAAAATATTACATATTAAATAATTTTTTTAAAAAATTTATTTTCAATGAAAAGGTTTTTCAAAACTAAAGTATAGTTTTCACAAGATTTTTTTTGAAATATATTTTTTATAGAATTACTTATCATAAAGGAAAAAACCCTTTATTTTTAATCAACTTGTGATATGTTGTATTAATACCATATTTATTCCCCCACTATATGGTTTATGACTGATGTGGACAAGGATGATAGTGACATTGACTTCCTTAATTCATTTTAGTCTCCCTTAAATATTCAGTTTCCTATTATCATTTGACATTAAATATCCTCTAAATATCTAAATTATTTGTCATGGGTATGATTACAGCCTAAATACTATAACTTTTTTCATATGGTTTTAACATTAAAAAAATATTTATTAGTTGGGGAAATATTGAAAAATTGGTATCCTTTATTCAATACAGATATTTGATAATGAATATTGTTTATTAATTAAATTGATTACTCGATAAGAGGGATGATTTAGACATGAACTGATAGGTGGGGCCCGAACATTATATATCCCCTCTGGGAATTAATAGGTTCTCATGATATAACTTATATGTCCAAATTAAAGAGGTTTCTACGTATATTTTCAAACTGTCATGAGGATGGATCTTGATAGTAGAGTTTTTCATGTTCATAAGACATGACATCCAATAATTAATCATTGTCTTCATTTTTTATTAATTATTTATTATCCATGATATTTAAACTATGAAAAGTCTACGGATGAATTTAATTCATAGATTATATATTAAATGGAATGTGTTTCAGTTTCTTACCTCTGTATATTGTTTATGCACTTCCTTCTCGGTTTACTGATTTCATGGTATTTGTGTTTAGTTATTTAGCATGCCATAATTATTATTATAATTTATTTATTATTTATTCTGTTATACTTTTCCCTTACTGAGGATTTGATCTCACGCATATTATGTTTCCTTCCCTATAAATCTAATAAGTATACTAGGAAACATATGCAAGGATATACTAGATTGAATATATTTATCCTCGAAGGAAAAAAAATGTGTGGTAAATAGTGTATTCATTTCTAATACAAGACGCATATATGTATCTAGTTTAATCAGACTACTAAACTATTTAGACATTTAAGATTTGATTCCATGTAATTGTTCCTGTATAATATTAATATGACACCAGATCTAGGATTTATGGGTTCAGGTCACATTAAGTGATCATCTCTTCCTATGATACATGTCTAGATCTCAAAATATTAGTACCAAAATGGAATTCTCAAAAGATATTATTAAGAGGTCAAGGATAAAGGATAGAGGGATATCTAAGTCGGATGTTTATATAGGAGGAAGGGATATACAGATCACCAATGGTCAATATATCTAAGAGGAACCTCAAGATGTAGGAGTTCACATGCAATTGGGTGGAGCTACCAACAGATTATCAAATTCTGACACATCCACTTCTATGGTTTTTATTTCATATATTTGACTTATTTTTAACTAATTTTTTTCATTTATTCAAATGGTATGAGTTTTTTTCCTTATCTCATTCCAATTATATTTATTTTAATTTTTTATGTGATGATTCATTATGTTAGAATTAGTTCTTCTACCATACTATTAAAGAGTAGATTATCATAGGGGATTAAGTGAAGCATAAAAATCTAAATCTTTCGCTAGTCACTATGGTTAGGAAACAATAATAGGGGAATGAAAAGGTATAAAATTGAAACATCTCAATAATAGGATTGAAAAATGTGTCTTTTTTATTTAAAACCCCTATGGAAGACACAACCTCAAGATAAGGTGGTTCCACACACATCACAAAGAGTGATACATAATTCTCTTAAATTGAGATTTGGTATGAAAACCCATGATAAACTCTAGTATCACTAATAATTCTTAGGTAATGAGTTGAGATAGCTTCCTAGAGATATCAATGATGGTTTCTTGTATCATTATCATGAGAAGTATGTAGTTTGAGGTGAGTTAGTAGGATTCACATCACCAAAAAGTGAGAATCACTTAAATATATTTCAACACTCGGGTGAACAAGACATAGGTTGTCATTCATTTAATTTTACATTAATTTATCACATTGGGGATTTAACACATCCTACCACTTCCCTTTTTAACTTCTTTTTATATAAAATTAAACCAAACTATGGTTATATTATCACACCTTCTCATGTGTTCAACTTGGATACCCTGTAAAACATTTTTAGTGCTCAAAATAATTTAATGCACAATAAAATAAAAAACACACCCAAATCAAACTGACCTAGCCTATATTGATCCAAAATGATCCAAAATATACTGAATGGAATTAAATTTATCCATGCTAAATTGAACAAGACTATATTGAAGAGAGAAATAAAAACCTCAATATATGACTATACAAAATAACCAAATCAATTAAATCTAATCTAAGTCCGCTTTAATACAATTAAACTTAACAAAATTGACTCAAGTTAAACCTAACTAAACAAAACCAATATGGATATAAAAAATGGAACTAAAATATACCAATGAAAACTAACTTGACATGAAAGGAATAAAAAAAACCAACTATATCAAACTAAACGAGACAAAGTTGAACTAAACCAAACCAAAATCACTAAGAAAAATATATTAAACTAAACTAAATGAAATAAAATGACACTGTATGGAGCCAACATAATCGTTATAGAACTAAATCAAACTAAAATTAACAAAACCAAACCAAACTAATTGGATTGAAATGAACTTAAAATATAAAAAAATTGACTAAATTAGAATAGACTTAGAAAACCAACTCAACCTAAATTGATCTTAATTTAAAATATTCAAGACAAATCAACCTAGATTATAATATAACCAGATGAAACCCATATGGAATAAATTTAATTAAATCAATTTCATATAAACCAAACCGAATCTAATGAACCTAGTTTCAACCAACCAGATAATATCATAACTAAATCTACAGAAAATAAAACTCAATAAATGAAATTAAATTGAAAAATTTTCTTATTTGACCATAACTAATCAAAATAGTGTATAACTAATTTAAAGGATCTCAATCAAATCTCTACCAAATATATTAGTACCGAAGAAAACTTTAATTAATGGTACTAAAGTGAATTAAAAAAATTTCCAAACTGAATAAAAATAAACTAAACCAAACCAAATAGATATGAACCTTATTTAATCAATTTAGAATGAACCACATAGAACTATAACAGCATTACATTTCTCAACATGATTCGAACAAGTCTAAACTAAAATACACCAATGTAAATGAAACCAAAGGCAGTTAATAGGAACATAATAGAGTGGAATGGAATGTTAATAAATAAAATTAATCCAAAATAAATTGAATCAACTTATATAAAATTGACTTAAACCAGAAAAATTGAATTAAATAGAGAAAATGTACCCAAACCAAATGTAAATAAAAAAAGTAAAATTGAATAAAACTAAAATTATTTAAACAAAATTGAACAAAACCAAAAATGAACCAGTCTATACTTAATAGAATTAAACCATTATAAAATGAACCAAACTAAACTAAACAAAGTGGAAATGAATAAAACTGATGTAAAACAAACTGAACTAACCTATCCCATCCTAAAATAAAACCAAATATAACTGAACCAATGGAACCAAAATGAAACTAAAATAAATTAAAACAAACTAAACACACTAGAACTAAAAAAATACAAACAAAACTATCCAAATAAAAATATTTTAAAAATTTTAACTAAATTGTACCGTACAAAATAACAAAACTAAATAGAGTTAGAATGGAAAAAATTTCACCAAACTATTACATTGAAGCTAAAATAAACTAAAATGAATTAATTTATACTTATTCGTACTCATCCCAACCAAATCGAATCAAATTTAATCAACCTAAAATAAATAATGAACCAAATTGTATCAAAATGAATGGGATTAAAAATTACTAAACAATTGAATTTATTTTACTGGATATGAAAAAGGAAACAACTTTTCTTAATTAACATGAATACTTTTAAACTAATCCAAAATTACCTGACATGACCTAACCCAGACCCAGAAAAATCAAAACTAAAAAAAATCAAATTGATCTAAACTAAAAGGAACTAAACTAAATCCACTAATGTAAACCTATCCAGTCTAGTAAAAACAATAGAAATAAAATATCAACATAATGAAATAGAATTATATGTATGTGAATGGGCTTGTAGAAAACATAATGGAATGAAATAGAATGAAACTAAGGTGGGTGAAACCAAACCATAAAAAAAATCTAACCAAATAAATATTCACATTCTAGATCAATTAAAATTGATTTTAAGAAAAATATACTAAAATAAATTGAATTAAACCAAATATATCTGAACTAACTTGAACTAAATGAAAAAAATCAACCTAACCAACCCAATTTCACCTAAAATGAACAAAATTAAATCAAACCTAATGTAACCAAAAAAAACAAAACAATCGTAAATTGAACAATGCTTAATTGAATCAAATCATCCTAAATATAATCTAATGAAATAAAATAAATTGTACCAAACTAAAATAAAATAAACCAAATAGAATAAATCCAAATATAGTTGAAATATATCAATATTAGAAAAATAAATACAAACTTAATTTTTCTAAATTGAATCAAAACATTTAAAATATAATTTTATAAAATTGAAATGACCAAAATAAATTTATATAAAATAAATATTATTAGTTGATCCCTAAATAATGTTTTAATCTTTGGGTTTTTTGAAAAAAATGTAGAATAAAATCACATTATGATAATTAATGCTTTTTTATGTTTTATAGAAAGTAGTAGATAAAATTTTATCATTAAGAAACAAATTATATTGTTGTGAATGACACCACTCTAGACTATATGTGTTACTGGATAATTAAACCTCTTTATCATGATGAGAAACAAAAATAATTCACTTGATATAATGGATAGAACTAAAAGTTTATATCATGATCAATGATTATTTTATATTAGATTATACCAATGCTATTTGATACTATAAATTTATAGTCTATAATGTTATGGTACTAAACATGGTATAAGAAGTCCCATGATTAGTTACTTCCTAATATGGCACAACACTATATCATGCATCATGTTATGATATTATTTTCAAAATGGTAGGTATCATGAATTTTGGGTAAAATAAGATAATAGGAGAACCACACCACAATGAAGGTAGTGTTCTTTAAACTCTTTAGTGGAAAATGACGTGAAATTCATTAATCATAGGTTTACATTTAGGGGAAAATTTTGACTTAGGTTATAAAATGTTTTTTTCATCAAGACATCAATGCATGTAGTGAAGTGATATGGAATGATATAAATATATATAACTAGATAAAAATATATGGAAATACAAGATATCACACTATGATTTTTTTGTCAATGTTTACTAAATATAAAATGAATTTTGTTTACAATACCACACTAGGACTGGTTCATCTTAAAATAAAAACTTTATTTCAAACATCATTCATATATACAATGATTGTAGATTTTATTTTAATGATAAATATAAAATATATTTTACTACATTCAAATCTGGAGAGGTTATTTTTAAAACCATTTAATATTATAGTAACCTATAAATTTAATTAATTGCATTTAAAAAAATAATGTCTATTTTTAATAACTATAATTTAATGTTAGATATATAGAGTTAGATGATATAAAAAGTGAATTTTGTTCCTTTGGGTTTCAGAATTGTATTTACACAATAGAGTTCATATTTGGAGAAAAATAATTATTTATATAGAAATTGGGAGAGGTTTTAGTAAGAATTATGGTAAGGTTATAAGGTTATTAACTATATAAGATAATCATTCATTATGGAAACCTTAGTGTCATATTTGATTCAAGGATGGTGCATATGTTGGATAAACTATGCATTATGACATGGTATTATATTATTGTATAAGGAATACTCCATTTGGATAAATTGTTAGTTAGATTTCATGATGTTCATGCACCCATATCAAAGATATATGATTTTAATTAAAACTAACATAAAAACTCATTTAATGCTCTTACTATCCTATAGTCAACCTATATGAATTTAAGGGACCCTTGGGGTAGATTTGGATGCTCTCTCTCATTTTTTTCAGATCATTGGTGTGATTGATCATAGTAAAATAATTATGTATTTAATCTCCCAGTTAATTTCTCTTTTTCCACTCTTGAAATTCATGCACAGTGCATTTAGATATTTAAATAATATAATATTTAAATTTATTTTGTTTTTTTATAAAAGGAAGATTTTTTATATGGGATTTATTAGTGAAAACATTGGGATCTGTTGTGATGTACTTTTGGATTAATAGTGTAACATTAGAACTATGGTCAAAAGTTATATAATGATTACATTTTCAAAATCATACAAAAGTATCTAAGATAGGTGATTCAAAATCTCATATCTTATTTAATGTCTCATTAGAGAAATTATTTGTATTTATATTCATTAAATAATTGATAAACTAAAAAATAATAGAAGAATATAAATAGTAATGAGATTATATTATATGGATTTGATGATATGTGGTTTCATATATGAAATGTTATCATTATGATTTTTATTTTATTGATTTATATGTGTTTGATTATGAGATTTGTTTTTAAAAAATGATGCATTCTTATTATTAAATAATTTGATAATTAATAATTGAGTTAAAACAGAATTTAATTTTTTATGTATATTTTAGTAAAACATAGTCTAGATAAACCAATAAAGATAAGTAATTATATTAATACATAAAATATATTAAATAATAAATGAGTTTAATTTTTATTGAATTTTATGTAAGATATTATTTTTATTATGAATGATGAAGGTGGGTTATTCATATTGAAATATCATGTTGAAGTGTATTAATTTATTTAAATGAATAAGGATGTGATTGATTAGAAATTAGTGGTTGAAACACCCCATTATTTTACTATGAATTTTTTCCTTTGAATGATAAATACTTGGTTTGACATTTGTCACCAAACTAAAACAAACCACATTACATTTTATGAAGTTGAAATATTAAAATACAAGATACACATTAATACATTTTCAAAATTCAATATGAAAAAAAATATTAATAAATGTTCAAGAGGAATAAATTATCATGTAAATAAAAATATCACAACAATACAATCCATATACTCATAGTTTTTCATTAATTTTATCACCCCGATTGAAAATAGAAAAATAATAAAAAATAGTTAGAAATATAATATATATGTTTAGAGAGAATGAAATGAATAAAATGAAGGGATTTAGTAATTCATGTAAGGTTTAATATATGAATGAAATCTAATTGCTATATATAGACACCAAATATATGGAAATTTTAAATATGGTCCTTGGATATATGTTCATTGGGTTTATCCATTGATTATATTGTGTAATTTAAAATAAAATAAAAATAATATAAAAATAATTTTGGAATTAAATAATTTCAATATTAAAATATTTTATAGTAAAAATATATTTTTTATTTATTACCTATAAATGTTATAATAATTATTATTATTATTAAGTATGATTTATGTTATTTTTAAAATTTAATGAATTTTATTTAATACAAATTGATTAATCTAAAACAATTTATGGAAGAATAATTATAAATTTTAATAATATGGGGTTAAATTTAATTAATGTAAAAAATGATATTTTTCAGTGAACAATTTTTTAAGTATTGTGTATTTTTAAAATAATAATTAAAATAATAAATTATTAATTATTAATCCAAATTAATAGTTCAATATATAAAAAATATTTTATAACTTAATTTATTGTTAATTTATATGAAATTTGATTAAGAATACATGATTTTTTAAAAGTTATAATTTTATAGAAAGATTTTTTTCTATATATTTTATGTTTTCTAATAAAATATAAATTTTCCATATTTAGAAATTGAATTAAATTAAATTTATTATTAATTTATAATCAACGCATATAAATTTAGTGAGGATATAAATTTCCTTTTTTGGAAAAAAAGATTTGTTACCTAGGTTAAAATTATGTTTCAAAGGTAAACGTGAAATGAGGCAGTGATTTTTTAAACTATAAGGTAAAGACATGGATATCATAAAAAACTATCTCTAATTTTTTGGATAAGATAATTATCCAACAAACCATATCAAAATATCATTATTTTTCACTTTTCATCCACTTAAATTCTAAAATGAAAACTATATAAGTTATTGAATGAATATTTATCAAAATGCCATTGAAAACACTCTTATAAAAGGACCCCCTCCAAAAAAATCAAACCATTATGTTATTTATTGGATACCTACACATAGTTTCTATCTCAAATACTTATTATAATTTTGTAAGATTCTATATAAGGCCCCAGCCTTAAACCTTACTTAATCTTGAGTTATTACAAGATTACACATTGAGTATCTTTTCATGTTGAAGTGTATTAATTTATTTAAATGAATAAGGATGTGATTGATTAGAAATTAGTGGTTGAAACACCCCATTATTTTACTATGAATTTTTTCCTTTGAATGATAAATACTTGGTTTGACATTTGTCACTAAACTAAAAAAAACCACATTACATTTTATGAAGTTGAAATATTAAAATACAAGATACACATTAATACATTTTCAAAATTCAATATGAAAAAAAATATTAATAAATGTTCAAGAGGAATAAATTATCATGTAAATAAAAATATCACAACAATACAATCCATATCCTCATAGTTTTTCATTAATTTTATCACCCCGATTGAAAATAGGAAAATAATTAAAAATAGTTATAAATATAATATATATGTTTAGAGAGAATGAAATGAATAAAATGAAGGGATATAGTAATTCATGTAAGGTTATATATATGAATGAAATCTGATTGCTATATATAGACACCAAATATATGGAAATTTTAAATATGGTCCTTGGATATATGTTCATTGGGTTTATCTATTGATTATATTATGTAATTTAAAATAAAATAAAAATAATATAAAAATAATTTTGGAATTAAATAATGTCAATATTAAAATATTTTATAGTAAAAATATATTTTTTATTTATTACCTATAAATGTTATAATAATTATTATTATTATTAAGTATGATTTATGTTATTTTTAAAATTCAATGAATTTTATTTAATACAAATTGATTAATCTAAAAGAATTGATGGAATAATAATTATAAATTTTAATAATATGGGGTTAAATTTAATTAATGTAAAAAATGATATTTTTTAGTGAACAATTTTTTAGGTATTGTGTATTTTTAACATAATAATTAAAATAATAAATTATTAATTATTAATCCAAATTAATAGTTCAATATATAAAAAATATTTTATAACTTAATTTATTGTTAATTTATATGAAATTTGATTAAGAATACATGATTTTTTAAAAGTTATAATTTTATAGAAAGATTTTTTTCAATATATTTTATGTTTTCTAATAAAATATAAATTTTCCATATTTAGAAATTGAATTAAATTAAATTTATTATTAATTTATAATAAATGCATATAAATTTAGTGAGGATATAAATTTCCTTTTTTGGAAAAAAATATTTGTTACCGGAGTTAAAATTATTTTTTAAAGGTAAATGTGAAATGAGGCAGTCATTTTTTTAAACTATATGGTAAAGACATGGATATCATAAAAAACTATCTCTAATTTTTTGGATAAGATAATTATCCACCAAACCATATCAAAATATCATTATTTTTCACTTTTCATCCACTTAAATTTTAAAATGAAAACTATATAAATTATTGAATGAATATTTATCAAAATGCCATTGAAAACACTCTTATAAAAGGAACCCCTCCAAAAAAATCAAACCATTATGTTATTTATTGGATACCTACACATAGTTTCTATCTCAAATACTTATTATAATTTTGTAAGATTCTATATAAGGCCCCAACATTAAACCTTACTTAATCTTGAGTTATTACAAGATTACACATTGAGGATCTTTTCAGGTTTAGAGTTTTTAATAATTAGATCATAAAACTTGCATTACATTCCACATTTAAACAAAGTGGTTACATAAAAGATAGTATTCATTTTTCCCATCAACAGAAACATATTTAAAATAAAACATGGATTCTTTCTTGACACTTCCTTGACACTATCATCATATCATATATCATTCCCTTGACCTGTGAAAAACATTTCAAAAACTTGGGATGAGCATAAAAAGCTTAGTAAGGGTTATAAAAATATGGAAAGGAAACATGAGTATATATATACATAAGAATGAAATCATACTTTACCCATAAAACATAAGCACTTTAACATACCTCATAAAAACATGAATAAATCATAGAAATCATAAGACATAAAGGTAACTTGAGGCATTCATAACATTCTTACATAGGGAGTAACCCTCATGGTTACGTTTGGAATACCCATCACAGTATATTCCCTAAATCTCTTCAGATAAACCTTAACTTTTAACTCCTTCGCGTTACCCAATGCATTGGAGAGCTATATCGGGCTCACCCGCCCTTAGTTTATCACGGAATCACCCATCTTCATAATAATGCCCAAGAATCATAACATAATCGTATCACGTAAAACATGTATAAAGGAAACATAACATTTCCACATTTCAATCACAAGATATCAATACAACACATTGATATAATAAAAACATTATGAAAACCATTTTCAATACCAAAATAAAAGAAAAGTAATACATGGTATTTATTTTTCATTTTAAAAAAAAAGTTAGGTTATGGCTTGTAGAGGAAGTTGAAACTCTAATAATGGTCACGACGGCGGAGAAGTCGTTGTCGCCGCATATGTACGACAAAAAAAAACATTCCCTTTTGTCATTTAGTAAATGGTTCATATAAAAATATTCCTTTTGAATAATCATAAAAGTAAAAGGGGTTTATACATCGTAAAAATAAAGTTGTGTATAAAACAAAATATGCCTCAATGAAAGGAGATTGAGACGGATTCCCTTACCTCGTGTCTGACTTGACTCAATCGTTCTTTAACCTCCTGAATAATAAACTTGAGTTAATTTCTACTTGCTTAAGAACTTTTTTCAAGTTCATTATTCCTTTTATATCACTTATTACCATGTCATGAACACTATGTAATTATTTAGGATAATAATGGTCGTTTTGTTGATCATTGGTACTTCAGTCAAAAATAAACTCTTTATAATTACAAGTTGTTCATGTGGTAAAATATCCATTATATCCAGAATTATATTCATGATGTAGATATCATATATATCATATATATCCATTATATTCATGCATTTATAATATTACATAACATTTAGAGGTAAGAAATGAAATGCACCGTTCATGGAGACGGCAAGTCGTGCGTACGCATGAACGCTACTTCCATTTCTATTTCATATTTAATGGAATTAAAACATAATTATACATAATATTATTTTAATTCCAGTATGGTATCGTATATAATATCATTAAATATATCTTTTATACATACCACATATGGTATTAACGAATCAAATCACTTTGAGGGGGCGGTAGTCCGCACTTCCTAAAATGAAGATATCGCGTATACCCATAATGAAAGCCATAAAGGTATGCCATAAATGAAAAATACAGAAGCTTAAGGAAATCATAAACATATTATATATCATATATAAATATAGTGACATCTTAATGGCCACCTTTGAAGGTGTTAGAAGAATATTGAACAATCATCGTTTCATGAGGCAGAAATTCACCATCCACAGAAACAGTATGTTCTTTAACCATTAGATGTAGGTGTGTGTAAGTGTAGCTCGAATGCTTCTTATAACAACATCCTAGTATATTAAATGTACTTTATTTTTTACAAAATAAATGAATAAAAAGAGTTTAGGGGTTGGAGAAGCAAAATAAAACAAAAGAACACAAGTGAAAACATTACATTAAAATCGGGTAACTCCCTTTGGTTTGAACCAAAAGGGTTTCTTAAAGATATTACTGCCTATGGTAAGGCTTCTAGGATGAGGATAGGGATGTGGAGAGACAAAAATGGGCAGGGTTTGTCTGAACCAAAGTCTTGAGAGGTGTGGGTAAGGAGGTAGAGGTGGGGGCCTTTTATAAGAGGAGAGGAGGGGCACTCTTGGAAAGTTGTAAAAGGTTACTTTATTATAAAATGAGTTTCGGTTTTTAAAGGTCCCAAAATTATATATTTTGAGGATAAGGTTCTAAGGGTTATAAATATACTCATAAAATATGTTTTTGACATGTGTAGGTCTTAGATTTTACATTATCTTTTCATTTTATTTAAATCGTTAAATAATGAGGTAATCGCTGCATCATCATGATGTCATAAATAATTTAATTTATTTAATGTATAAAAATTATAAAAAAAATAATATGATGTATTAAATCTTTTTATCTTTCTAATGACTATTTATAGTCAAAAATATGACTTGTACAACCCCATGTAAAAATTGTTTTAGTAAAACAATACATGTTTGTGTCATTTTTACTTTTACTTTAAATAAAAGGAATTAATGTCATTATCTTACCCAAGTGGCTCCATGGGGTCCCAAAAATCGACACATGGGTTTTCTTGGTCGGTCATGACACATCCAATACGGGTAGGACATGTTTCAATGTCATTTTATATTATTAAAATATTATTTTTACCTTAAACTACACTAATTACCTCTAATCGCGATTAAAAACTTAAAAGTTACTTTTCATCAAAAAATTATTTTAATCCCATTGAACCACATTTTACTTCCTAATGATAACCATGTATGTCTGATTTTTTAAATTCAAAACATAGAGGTGGTAAAATTTCATTTAAACGAAAAATCAGTTTTTTAAGTACCACTTAGTGGTTCCACTATTCATCAAAAATTGAAGTTTTTCAGAAAAATACCAAAACTTCACCCTAAGCTATATTTGATATTTTGAATTCAAAAATGATGTCTATTTTACAAAATTCAAAACATATAAGTTACAATAATTAATTTAATAATTAATTCCCGCTGTGAGAACAAATAGCGTGTTTTTATGAAACAATATATATCAAAAGATTGACACTAGTTTAAGTCCAATTTCAAAGTGAAATTAATTCCAACGACCACTATTGGATTAAATGGTAAAAATATATTCTAATTTCACTTTAAAACCAATTAAAAAGATAATATAATCATATAAATAAATTAGATTAAAAAGAGGTTTTGAATTAAAATACAACATTTTTCACTATTCATTAAAAAATGAACTTTATCGAAAAAATACCAAAAATTTACCCAAAGTAAATTTCAATGTCCCAATCATAAAGAATAAGTTTATTTTGACAAATAGAGCTTATAAAATTGTCAAAAGTTTGATTTAAAAAATGTTTGTCACCAAAAGGCAGTAAAACAATCTTTTAAAAATATTAGTGTATTTCATGCTTAAGATTGGATTTATTCTCGTTTTAAGCCTCTAAAACACTATCTAATTCATAAATAGACATAGATAACTATATCTATTATTCATTACTTACTTGGGATGTTACATCCTTCCCCCCTTTAGAAAATTGTGTCCCCGCAATTTATTTGCTTATCGAATAAGTGGAGGTATTTATCCCTCATAGCATTTTCAGATTCCCACGTTGCCTCTTCAACCATATGGTTTTTCCACAAAACCTTTACCTGATGAATCACCTTATTCCACAACACTTGCTACCTGTGGTCAAGAATCCGGACTGTTTGTTCTTCATAAGAGAGATTCTCTTCCAACTGAACTACCTCTAGGCTCAATGAGATGGATCTGGCATATACTTTCACAACATCGAAACTTGAAAAACATTGTGTACCTGAGATAAACTCTGAGGTAAAGCCACTCGGTAAGCAACTGATCCAACTCTCTCCAAAATTTCATATGGTCCAATGAAACTTGGACTCAGCTTTCCTTTCTTACCAAATCGCATCACACTTTTCCATGGTGAGACTTTGAGAAAAACATGATCACCTACCTCAAAAGAGAGATCCTTTATCCTGTTGTCCGCATAACTCTTCTGCCTGCTCTGAGCTGTTCTCATGTGTTTCTGTATCATCTGAACTTTTTCTTCCAACTCTTCTACCAATTCTGGTCCCATCAGCTTCCTTTCATCCACTTCATCCCAGAAAGCTGGAGTTCGACACCGCTTCCCATATAATGCCTCAAATTGTGTCATCTGTATATTGGAATGAAAACTGTTAATATATGAAAAGTCAACCAAAGAAAGATGTTGGTCCCAACTTCCCTGATAATCCATCAAAAAAGCACGTAGCATATCTTCCAAAGTCTGAATTGTTCGTTCTGACTGCCCATCTGATTGAGGATGAAAAGCTGTACTAAAATTTAATTCAGTACCCAACGACTTCTAAAGGTCTTTCCAAAAGTTAAAAGTAAACCTGGGATCACAATCAGATACAATGGAGAGGGGAACTCCATGTAACCTGACTATCTCTTTAAGATACAAACGAGAAAGTTGATCTAGGGAAAAAGTATCTCGTATAGCAAGGAAATGAGCAGATTTAGTCAAGCGATCAACAATAACCCAAATTACATTATTACCTCGAGGTGTCTTCGGCAATCCCACAACGAAGTCCATGGATATATTCTCTCATTTCCACTATGGTACTGGTAAAGGCTGAAGCATCCCTTTTGGTAACTACCGCTCTACTTTTACCTGTTGACAAGTCAAACACTTCACAGTAAAATCAGCAATATCACTTTTCATTTCGTCCCACCAGTAATACTCCTGAAGATCTTTATACATCTTAGTACTTCCTGGATGAACTAAAAACGGAGAACTATGAGCTTCACATAACAACTCTCTCTTCAACTGTGAATCACAAGGCACACACAATCTCTTCCCAAATCTCAAAACCCAATCATTATCAATGTTGAATTCAGGCAACTTACCCTTCTGAACCAGCTCTACCTTTTTCTGCAACTCACTGTCTTGCTTCTATGCTTGCTTGATTCTGTCTGATAGAGAAGATTTCACTGATACCTGAAACAAAACATAAGAACTTCCTGCACTAAAAACTTCTATGCCAAAGTTCATCAAATCTTTAACCAAAGGATCATGTTCCAAATGCAACATTGTTAATGAAGCATTACTTTTTCGACTCAAAGCATCAGCCACATTATTTTCTTTTCCCGGATGGTAATGAATTGTACAATCATAATACTTGATTAATTCCAGCCATCTCCTCTATCTCATGTTCAATTCTTTCTGAGTGAATATATACTTTAAACTTTTGTGATCGGTATATATTTCACACCTTTCTCCATACAAATGATGCCTCCAAATTTTTAAAGCGTAAACAACAGTAGCTAATTCCAAATCATGTGTAGGGTAATTTACCTCATGTGTTTTCAACTGACGTGAAGCATAAGCAATTACCTGATCATTCTGCATTAGGACACAACCAAGTCCTTTTAATAAAGCACCACTGTAGATAACAAACTCACCATTCCTAGAAGGTAGTGACAAAACTGGAGCATTCACCAATCTTCTTTTCAATTCCTGAAAACAATCATCACATTCTTTTGTCCAGATAAACTTAACACCCTTCCGAGTTAGCTTAGTCATTGGACTAGATAACCATGAAAAATTTATAACAAAACTTCGGTAATAGCCTGCCAAACCAAGGAAGCTACGAATCTCAGTTACATTTTTGGGTCTTGGCCATTCTTCAACAACTTTTGTTTTAGCAGGATCAACAGTTATCTCATCTTTAGAAACAATGTGACCAAGGAAAGAAATTTGTTCCAACCAAAACTCACACTTGCTGAATTTCCCATACAATTTCTTTTCTTTCAAGGTTTACAAAATAACCCTTAAATGTATTTCATGCTCCTCTTTACTTTTAGAAAACACCAAAATATCATCAATGGAAACCACCACAAACTTATCCAAGAACTCATGGAAAATTCTATTCATAAGGTCCATGAATACAGCAGGTGCATTGGTTAGCCCAAAAGTCATTAATACAAATTCATAATGGTCATATCTTGTACGAAACGCGGTCTTCGGAACATCTACTTCCTTTACCTTCAACTAATGGTACCCCGATCTCAGGTCAATCTTTGAAAAATACCAAGCTCCCTGGAGCTGATCAAACAAATCATCGATATAAGGAAAAGGATATTTGTTCTTAACAGTGATTTTATTCAAGGATCTATAATCAATGCAAAGTCTCATAGAACCATCTTTCTTTTTAACAAATAAAACAGGAGCACCCCATGGTGATGTGTTAGGTCGAATGAAACCTTTCTCTAATAAATCTTGCAATTTCTCCTTCAACTCTAAAAGTTCAGTTTGAGCCATTCAATAAGGGGGTTTTGAAATTGGCTTAGCATCAAGAACTAATTCAATAGTAAATTCAACTTCCCGATCTGGTATTATTCCAGGAAACTCATCAGGAAAAACATCAGGATACTCATTTACCACTGGCACATCATTAATCTAAACAGTTCCCTTGTTTTCAACGATATGTGCAAGGTAACATTAATTTCTATCTTTTACAAGTTTCCCGGCCTCTTGATATGTTATCAATAGTAAGGGTTAATTCTTGTACACAAACTAAAAGTCTTTCTGAAAAGAAACTTCTTTAAGTCTACAGTCAATCTTAGCATGGTAAATAGAGAGCCAATCCATACCCAGGATAACATCAAACTCTACTAAAGGTAAAACAATAAGGTTTGCAAGTAGGTTCTTTCCACGGATAAGGGTAGGAAGATTCTTATAAATTCTTTTTGCCTCAACATTTCCCCCATGTGTTTTTACCATAAGTTCAGGAGTCATTTCTTGAGATGGTATTCCCATTTTACTAGAAAAGTTTTCAGAGATGAAAGAATGTGTAGACCCCGAATCAAACAACACACTGGCATAATCTGAAAAAACAAAGTACCTGATACAACTTTATTTGATGGCCCAACATCTGTTGAAGTAGTTGTAAAGGATTTCACCACCCCTTTCTGCTTGTAGTCTAACTTCTTCCCATCACTCGAGCTCTTTGTCAGACACTCATTTGCATAGTGACCCATCTCATTGCACTTAAAACATTTCACTAACTGTAAATCAAATTTGGTCTTACCATCACCTTGATCCTTTTCAATGTAATAACGATCCTTATGTCCCATCTTACCACATCGGTAGCACTTTCTAGAATTCATAAGACATTCCCCAGCATGCCTTTTACTACATTTATCACAAGCTGGAAACTTAGTTTTCTTACCATTAGACTTTTTTGAAGAATTCTTCCCTTTCTCCTGTCACCTCGGTCTCTTCTTCTGTTGGTTGTTATATAACACTTGATCATCGGCAAACTCCATTTCCACCTTCTCAGCACATCGAACAAGCTTTTCATAACTTTTGAACTCATGAGAAGCTAATGCCCTTTGATATTTTGGCTTTAATCCTGAGTAAAAATGATTGCTTTTACTATCAAGGTCTCGGATAAAATTTGGAGCATACCTTGCCAATCGAGTGAACCTTTCTTCATAGGCAGTCACTGATTCCTCCTCTTGCCTCAATTCCAGGAATTGTTTTTCCATCCTAAGTAGAACAGCCTTAGGAAAATACTTCTCAACAAACATACCTTTGAATTCATCCCAGTCAAGAGCATCAATCTCATCAGCATCCCTGATATTTTTAACCATCGACCACCACTGATCTGCTTCACCCTCCAAACGGTAAATAGGAAGACTAACCTTTGATTGTCTGAACACCCCATGACATTGAAAATCTTCTTCAGTTCTTTAATCCACCCTTCAGCTAGCACAGGGTTAGATGATCCTCTGAATGATGGGGGATGTTGCCTCATGAAATGTTCCACCACTGACATGTTCCTCTGCGGTTGATCTGGCTGATCTTGTGCATGGATACCGCCACCATTTATCGCATGAGTCAACTGCGCCATTACTGCAACAAACTGTTCAGTTCCAATTTCGACCATCTCAGGATGCTGATTCGAAAGGTCATTTCCTTCTGTATGCCTTCCTAGCACTGCCTCCCTGTTTCCTCTGTGGAAAACCATTCTGAACAAACATGTCTTAGATGAAGTAACGTGGTAATCTTCAAATGCTATATCATTTCAATTTGACCATAAAAAAAATTTGGATAATCATTTAATAGAATTCTAACTCCTAGAGTTATCTAAACCGACCTCTGATACCAACTATAAGGCCCTAGCCTTAAACCTTACTTAATCTTGAGTTATTACAAGATTACACATTGAGGATCTTTTCAGGTTTAGAGTATTAGAGAATTAGATCATAAAACTTTCATTACATTCCACATTTAAACAAAGTGGTTACATAAAAGATAGTATTCATTTTTCCCATCAACGGAAACATATTTAAAATAAAACATAGATTCTTTCCTGACACTTCCTTGATACTATCATCATATCATGTACCATTCCCTTGAACTGTGAAAAACATTTCAAAAACTTGGGATGAGCATAAAAAGATCAGTAAGGATTATAAAAATATGGAAAGGAAACATGAGTACATATATACATAAGAATGAAATCATACTTTACCCATAAAACATAAGCACTTTAACATACCTCATCAAAACATGAATAAATCATAGAAATCATAAGACATAAAGATAAATTGAGGCATTCATAACATTCTTACGTAGGGAGTAACCTTCTTGGTTACGTTTGGAATACCCATCACAGTATATTCCCTAAATCTCTTCGGAGAAACCTTAACGTTTAACTCCTTCGCGTTACCCAATGCATTGGAGATCTATATCGGGCTCACCTGCCCTTAGTTTATCACGGAACCACCCGTCTTCATAATAATTCCCAAGAACTACAACATAATCGTATCATGTAAAACATGCATAAAGGAAACATAACATTTCCACATTTCAATCACAATATATCAATACAACACATTGATATAATAAAAACATTATGAAAACCATTTTCAATACCAAAATAAAAGAAAATTAATACATGGTATTTATTTTTCATTTTAAAAAAAGTTAGGTTATGGCTTGTAGAGGAAGCCGAAACTCTAATAATGGTCACGACGGCGGAGAAATCGTTGTCGCCGCATACGTATGAAAAAAAAACATTCCCTTTTGTCATTTAGTAAACGCTTCGTATAAAAAGATTCCTTTTAAATAATTGTAAAAGTCAAAGGGGTTTATACACCATATAAAAGAAAGTTGTGTATAAAACAAAATATGCCTCAATGAAAGGAGATTGAGATGGATTCCCTTACCTCGTGTCCGACTTGACTCGATCTTTCTTTAACCTCCTGAATAATAAACTTGAGTTAATTTCTACTTTCTTAAGAACCTTTTTCAATTTCATTATTCCTTTTATATCACTTATTACCATTTCATGAACACTATGTAATTATTTAGGATAATAATGGTCGTTTTGTTGGTCATTGGTACTTGAGTCAAAAATAAACTCTTTATAATTACGAGTTGTTCATGTGGTAAAATATCCATTATATCCAGAATTATATTCATGATGTAGATATCATATATATCATATATATCCAGTATATTCATTCATTTATAATATTACATAACATTTAGAGGTAAGAAATGAAATGCACCGTTCATGGAGACGGTAAGCCGTGCGTACGCATGAACGCTACTTCCATTTCTATTTCATGTTTAATGGAATTAAAACATAATGATACATAATATTATTTTAATTCTAGTATGGTATCGTATATAATATCATTAAATCTATCCTTTATACGTACCACATATGGTATTAATGAATCAAATCACTTTGAGGGGGCGGTAGTCCGCACTTCCTAAAATGAAGATATCGCGTATACCCATAATGGAATCCATAAAGGTATGTCATAAATGAAAAATACAGAAGCTTAAGGAAAACATAAACATATTATATATCATATATAAATATACTGACATCTTAATGGACACCTTTGAAGGTGTTAGAAGAATATTGAACAATCATCGTTTCGTGAGGCAGAAATTCGTCATCCACAGAAACAGTATGTTCTTTAATGATTAGATGTAGGTGTGTGTAAGTGTATCTCGAATGCTTCTTATAACAACATCCTAGTATATTAAAGATACTGGAGTTGTTACAAAAGAAATGAATAAAAAGAGTTTAGGGGGTTGGAGAAGCAAAATAAAACAAAAGAATACAAGTGAAGACATTACCTTAAAATCGGGTAACTCCCTTTGGTTTGAACCAAAAGGGTTTCTTGAAGAGCTTCCTGCCTAAGGTAAGGATTCTAGGATGAGGAGAGGGATGTGGAGAGACAAAATGGGCAGGAGTTGGCTGAGCCAAAGGCTTGAGAGGTGTGAGTAAGGAGGTAGAGGTGGGGGCTTTTTATAAGAGGAGAGGAGGGGCACTCTTGGAAAGTTGTAAAAGGTTACTTTATTATAAAATGAGTTTCGGTTTTTAAAGGTCCCAAAATTATGTATTTAGATGATAAGGTGATAAGGGTTCGAAATATACTCATCCAATAGGTTTTTGACATGTGTAGGTATTAGATTTTACATTATCTTTTCATTTTATTTAAATCGTTAAATAATGAGGTAATCGTTGCATCATCATGATGTCATAAATAATTTAATTTATTTAATGTCTAAAAATTATAAAAAAAATACTATGATGTAGGAAATATTTTTAGCTTTCCAATGACTATTTATAGTCAAAAATCTGACTTGCACAACTCCATGTAAAAATTGTTTTAGTAAAACAATACATGTTTGTGTCATTTTTACTTTTACTTTAAATAAAAGGCATTAATGTCATTATCTTACCCAAGTGGCTCCATGGGGTCCCAAAAATAGACCCATGGGTTGTCTTGGTCGGCCATGACACATCCAATAAGGGTAGGACATGTGTCAAGGTCATTTTATATTATTAAAACATTATTTTTACCTTAAACTATACTAATTACCTCTAATCGCGATTAAAAACTTAAAAGTTACTATTCACCAAAAAATTATTTTAATCCCATTGAACCACATTTTACTTCCTAATGAAAACCATGTATGTCGGATTTTTGAAATTCAAAACACAGAGGTGGTAAATTTTTATTTAAACAAAAAATCAGTTTTTTAAGTACCACTTAGTGGTTTCACTATTCATCAAAAATTGAAGTTTTTCAGAAAAATACCAAAACTTCACCCTAAGCTATATTTGATATTCCGAATTTAAAAATGATGTCTATTTTAAAAAATTCAAAATATATAAGTTACAATAATTAATTTAATAATTAATTCCCGCTGTCAGAACAAATAGCGTGTTTTTATGAAACAATATATATCAAAAGATTGACACTAGTTTAAGTCCAATTTCAAAGTGAAATTAATTCCAACGACCACTATTGGATTAAATGGTAAAAATATATTCTAATTTTACTTTAAAACCAATTCAAAAGATAATCTAATCATATAAATAAATTAGATTAAAAAGAGGTTTTGAATTAAAATACAACATTTTTCACTATTCATTAAAAAATGAACTTTATCGGAAAAATACCAAAAATTTACCCAAAGTAAATTTCAATGTCCCAATCATAAATAATAAGTTTATTTTGACAAATAGAGCTTATAAAATTGTCAAAAGTTTGATTTAAAAAATGTTTGTCACCAAAAGGTAGTAAAACAATCTTTTAAAAATATTAGTGTATTTCATGCTTAAGATTGGATTTATTCCCGTTGTAAGCCTCTAAAACACTATCTAATTCATAAATAGACATAGATAACTATATCTATTATTCATTACTTACTTGGGATGTTACATTCTATTTCTATGAAGGAAGCCCAAATCCTTCATTTTTTATGGAACCCATACTGAGAAGGTGACAAATCTTCATGTGAGTATCTAAGTTCACTAAATTTTTCAACAACCTTCTCATATTCAGTATTTAGAAATATTATTATTTATTGTAATTATGTTATATTTAAATCATTATTCTTTGGATAAAATGATATTATTGTTATGTTAATTTAATTCTTACCCATTCACTAGTATAGCATGCCCCAATGTGGTTCAGTTCAACCACCTGTATGAACAATTGTATACTGATATCACAATTTTTCACCATTAATAATTATAAAGTCATTAATAGTTGTAATATATGATATTAATAATTTATATATATCATGAATTTTGTTTTATAAGAATGATTTTAAAAATAATGATCTGTAACACATGGTTATTTTAAATTTACCTGAAACATTTTTTCCATAGATTACATTCTCTTGAATAATACTCATACCTTCCATAAAATGAAAATCATAATAAATTCCAAATTGAAAAAAAAAATCATTCCAGTACCTTTTCTGATTAGTAAACGATGAACATGGTATAAATGAATTAGGACTAACATTGATATTATGGAACTTGTTCAAAACATTAAAAATCACTAACATCCCATGATGAAAATTTAAAATAACTAACCAATATATACTTTATGAATGATTATAACTATGGTGTATAAAAGGATAAATATATAAATAAGGCTATGAAATAAGTTTTCAATATTCTTATATTTACTATATATTATATTAATTTTCTTTGGGGGAATGACAACGGGGATCAAAAGTCCCCCCTAATATCAAACAAGGACCATGACCTGTTATATGAACAGTGAAAAAACACTGTTCACAAAACTATCGGAGGTCCTTCTCGGGTATTAGGAGGGGTTTTTGGTCCCCAATTGTCATTCCCCCATTTTCTTTTATTGAATTTGGGACTAAAGGTATGAGTTTATTTACCAATATAGTTTTAAAATTAACATTGTTTATGATTGAAATGATGTCGCTCAGTCTCTCTCTTCGTCAATTGCGATTAGAGCGAACCCTTTCAATGGCGTCGGTTCTGGATGGTTATTTCAATCTGAGAGGGTTTCATCGGCCCATTGAAGAAGAATGAAGTCCCTTCTGCTCTGGATCGTGTTCCTTTGGGTGCGGCTCAGGACTCTGTGAAGGTACCCTTTTCTCACTTTATAAAAGGCCCAGATTTAGTGAGTCGCGATGCTTTGACGAACCCATCTACGATGCGAGTCGACGCATCTGCTATGGATATTTTTTTCCCAGGTTTTCGGAGTGAATCAGTGGTGGCCAGCAATCGTATTTCTCAAAATGGCTCGATTGCGTTTGTTGAAACTAACCCTAGGTTCTTTGAGTAGCGGATGACAGCTTGTAAGCACTCTGTTATTGCGCGGATGACCTCTAATACGTGTAACGATGGATGGAAACTCGATGATCTTTGGAATCGACTACAGAAGGTTTGGGGTTTTACTAATTGTAATATGGCGTCGCTTTGCTTGGGGTTTTGTCACATCAATTTTCCCTCTAATGAGATGAAACTGAAGCATGAGAGAGATAACTGTCGTAAAGGTGCTAGATTTTCAAAGTGCTAGAGATTTGGTCATCATGTTGATAGATGAATATTTAAATTGCCTGATAGAACTGTTAATAATGTTGGGATGCTTGATGATTCACATGAAGTGAATGACAGGGGTGTTAATTCTCATATTCCTGAAATGGATGCTTGCTGTGTTAGGCCTGTGAGTGAAAAACCCACAGTCTTTACCTCTCCATCCTTTGCTCAAGTGGTGGTTGGCATCAAGGCAGGTCCTACTTCGGTTATTTCTTTATCTCCTAATGATGTTGACCCTACACCTCATGGTATGGGAGTTAACATTGATGCCCCTGATGGGAAGATCAATGGTAATCCAGAAGTGTTGGCTACTGCACTTGAAAATGAGGCATATCCTGATGATATGAAGCATGTTAATTTGGTTGATAGAGATCCATTGATGGGTCCATTGATGATAACCTGGTTGATGTGAGTTATTTTTTGAAAGGAAGTAGGAAGGGGAAGCATGTACACTTTGAGCATATGATGTTGCCTATGAAGTCTTCTGCTAAAAACTGAAATTTGTGGCTCCTGTTGGTGGCATGCGGGTTCCCTCCCCTTCTGAAGGTTATGGAATGTCTGTTCCAGCAAATGATGATACCTCTGTTTCTGCTGTTGTTCAGGATGGAGGTAAATTGGTTCTATATTCTAGTTGGGATGTTGATTGTTCTACAGCTCCAACGCAGGCTGTGTCATCTGAGGCTGCTAGTAGTGTTCCGGAATCTAAAGAGGATGTGACATTGAATATTTATGGGGAAGAAGGGTCCCAAAATCCGAAAGAACAGTCTGGGTGATTCACCTAATTTTTTTGATATGCAGGATTCAATTAACTATCCAAAATTTGATGCTTTTTATCTTGAGAGTCTTGAGAAGAAAGACATAAGGAATAAATGCTGGATAATGGAAGTTTCTGAGCCTCTTTCTTTTGCTGATGATAATGCTTCACCCTCTTTCAGTGTGCAGGTGGAGATTGTGGATCCCCAAGTGTTGAACTCTGAGGATCCATTGTGCGGTGATGCAGCCACTCAAGACTCGCATGGGAATCTCATGCCCCATGTTGATGCTCGAGAGTAGCAAGATGTCAATGGATGCCCAGCTGCTGAACCTAATAGTGAGAAAGAGGTCTCATTAGATATTAATGATTAGACTGATTCGTGGCAGACTCCAAAGCACTGGAGGTGAAGTCGGCATAGGCCGAGGTGGTTCACATGGGAGGGGCGGAAGGCACTAAAAAGGATGACGTAGAGTGTTGCATTTTGGTTCTGTTGGTGCCATGTTTGTCAATATTATCTCGCTTTTCCATCTTATTTATGCATGTTTACTTTTTATAAATAAATTTCCTATGGCTATGGGATTCACCCATAGTCTGCACTTTTTGGTATGTCTGAACTTCTATATAGGGATTTAAATATTTTTTCTCTCTAAAAACCATTTAATTTCTTATAAAATATTTTTTCATTTATGATAACATCCTTTAATGTTTTTTATGCTTACCTCCATATATACTCCAATAAACCGATCCACCTAATTTCTCTATTTATTATGATTATGTTATGATAAAGTTCACATGATACCCTTTTCTTTTTTCATGGGCTATTTATTCTATTATGGATTTATAAAGGCTTTCATGACCATGTGACTCATATAAGTATGGTTTGATGTTATATGAAGGGTGGGCCCATTATTTCCTCCAATTCATAAGAAAAATTATTATATTTCATGAGATGATACGTATGGGTTTGGTGAGTAAACCAACTACAATAAGAGACTATGTCCACTATGCTTATGGGATTACGGAGTAACCCAATCCACTAAGGGATTTTTTACACGATGTGATGATTTTCATGACAATGAGCTTAGATATATCGAATTATTTATTATGATTATATCATCACATCATTAATATATTATGTAATGTACATGTGATGTGTTCTCATTGTTGAAGTTTATTTACACATGTTTGGACTCTCTTCTTACCCATGTCTTATGTTATTCCACGATCTTTATTCAATGACTCTTCATTTATGATATATGTTTTATTTCATATGATTCTCTCATTCTATAACCATGTAATTTTATTATGTTATCATACCCACATTCTTATGTCATTCTCAATTATTATCATAAATTAATCTCTCTTATGATTACACTTATTGAGCATCTAATGTCACCCATTCTTATGATTGCATTCCCCAAGATATAAATAATTTAATTATGTGTGTCGTTTATAAAAGTGTATCATGAGAAACTGTTTGTGGTAGATGATGAAAATGTTATAAAAATAAATTTTTATGTATCTAACCTCCAAAGACACTAAACCATAAGGTAATGGGGATTGATTTATGGTGATATGTAATGAATTTTCATTTAAAATTATGAAATGTGTATGTATGTTGTTATTAGGTCTGTTTAGTTTGTATCATAGTCATGTTTAGTTATTTTTGAGGATTAGGATATTATCAATCAGAGCATGAAACAAAAAATAACCTATCTTGAACCAAAAGTGATATAATATGAGCCTAAAATATCATAGGTTGAAATGATGGTGTCATATTCTAAGATATATTAGGATTTAATCTATTTATAATATTATTTTTAAATATAATTAATTATCATTTCATACTCACAAAAAAATTATTAATAGATGGAACAAGGATTAATGGAGTTAACAATGAATACGATGGACAATTCCAGGATTGTCCTAAAAGTTACCAAATGGGTTAGGATCTGGAGTGAAAATTTTAATTTATATACTCACCCAACTCTCTCAATATATGTATAAGAACAAAAATTATATTGAATGACCTAATGTTCTAAGGAGGGAACAATCTACATCGATTACTTCATAAAAAAAATTCAACCCTTCTTTAGTGTGTCTTTCAAAACTCTTATTATCTAGCAATGGATCCACATAATAGAAAATATATTTTATGTAATGCAGTTCACAAAACCTAAAAAGGATTTTTTTTTATTTATATTTTATAATGTTAGGTTGATCAATGATGAACTCTAATTAAGAAAACAAGGAAAGATAAAGAAGTCCACTTAATGGAATGGGAGGACATTACTAATTTATATCTTAATATGTAATTTCCATTAATTATTCTAAATAAATTGGAGACATAATTCATTGACTTGATAGAAAAGGATGATGAATGTATTGGTAACTATAAAGAATCATTTACAAGACATTAAGATATGATATTGGTTTTATTATTTTCCATAAAAGAAAAAATGAACATTTATTTAGTGGTATAAAACAAATACTTGTAAAAAATATTAAGTATAAGGTATTTTATTTCAAGGAAGATATTGTTTAATGTTATATTACGGTAGAAATAATAATTTGAGACTACCATTATTCATGAGGTTTCAAGGAGAAGAAGTGAAAAAATGAAGTTTATGTAAATTCTATTGATAAAACCCCCCATGGAAAAAAATTAAACTTCCTACATCTTGAAAATGTGGGAATAATAATAGATGAAATTTCCATAAGGTATAGGTAAATGATTCAAGTGTGGAATATTTGACCATCATGAAAATTAATGCTGAATATATTTGAAGATCCCAACCAATGAAATGTATTAAATGAAATATCATCCTAATAAACAATTGTAAATCCCAGTGTTTTGGAACCGGGTTAAAATATAATTTTTTTTTTATATTTTTTGTTTTCTGGATGGGTCGGTCTTAAAAAAAGCTTTGGGTTGATGTTTTGTGATTTTGGACCATTTAAAAGTGTTGATAATAGGTTTGGGTAAAGGTTCGAGAAGTTTTACAGGTGGTTCAATGGGTTTCAGGAGCACCGAACTTGACAGTGGCATTCACACGATCTTAGAACTATTGGTCAAACCGTGCAGGTCAAACCATGCAGCTTGTTAAAGGTGAGAAAGAGGCGCTCGCACGGTCTGTGCACTGTTAGGCAAACCGTGCGGGACAAACCGTGTGATGTAGGTTCCTTAGATAGAAGGTCCCGCGCAGTTGGCGCACAGTTTTTCAAACTATGCGGGACAAACCGTGCGGGACAAACCGTGTGATGTAGGTTCCTTAGATAGAAGGTCCCGCACAGTTGGCGCACAGTTTTTCAAACTATGCGAGACAAACTGTGCAGCTTACCTAGTTTTGGGTTTCGGGTTAATTTATTTAATTATATTCCTGGTTGCGTGGGACTTAATTAAATGTCGTGATATGTGGGGTTTTAATTGATTAAATACATGGTTAAAAAGGAATTTAATTAATTAATGAAAAACAGGGTTTCATTCCTTTAAATTAATGTGAGAGAATTTAATTAAATGATAATGAGTTGGAGTATTATTTAATTAGATTCAGTTCAATGTAATTTAATTAAATGAAGAATAAATGTGGAGTTTGGGTTTTACCTAATTAAACTCCAGGATACGATGAATTTAATTATTTAATAAAAAGTGGGGGAAATGATTTAATTAAATTTGAGGTTGTAATAATTTAATTAAATAAAGAAAAGTTGGAGTTGTAATAATTAAATTCGTTGAATGGAATTTAATTAAATGAGTTAAGGATGAGTTTTTATTTAATGAAATTCGTTGTAGATGAATTTAATTAAAAGAGGTGTAATGGGGGAGTTATGGGGATTATCAAAGAATCGTTTAAATTAAAATGATAATAATAATATGGTTGTTGTTGTTGTTATTATTATTATTATTATTATATTAATAATTATAAAACTAATTGGGGTTATAAGAGGGAGGCGCATAGTAGGGTGAGGCACGACCCCCTCACCTCATTCTTTAATGGTGAGGCGCACCACTCCCCAACTCGGCACCCTCTCCACGCACCATATCGTGGTGGTTCCTTCACGGAAGTGGTCTTTCTCGTTGAGGTAAGTCATTCTCTACATGTTTTGTTCTTCACATCAGCCATTTATGCTCTTCTTCATCTGGTCTCCATTTGGAAGAAAGCCTAAGGCCCAGGGTTAATTCTGTTTCTTCCCTTCTTCTAATTCTAGGTGGTGCAGATGATGTCTCGGGACCCGTTGGTCCATATTTCGACAATCGCCGCTGAAAGCATAGCAGTTTGTATCGATTTGGTTCACTGCCGTCATATGTGGGTAAGGGTTTATACTTGTTAATTGGATTATCACCCTTGAATTAGTGATTATGGTGTATTTTGAGTTTCGTTAAATTAATTGGGTGTGTGTTGGTCTTTGTCACACTATTTATGAGTGCTGGTTAATTGTTGTTAGGTGCAGTGATGAATTCTGAGTGTGTGAACGCTTTTTTGGAGGTGCGTTTGCGTGAGAAGTTTGCAGTTTAAGTTAGAAAGCATTGGTTCTGAAAATTACATGAGGTAGGGTCCTTTACATTTATTTTATTTTGTAAAAATGTAATTTTTGTTAATCTACTACTTTTGATAAAGTTGACTGCAATATTGCAAAAAATTGCTTATTATTTGTTAGATTGAAAATCACATTTTGTAAAAAAACCCCTCCAATGGAGGTATGCTTCCTTCATGCTAAAAACATATTGTTTAAAGTGACATGTTTGTTTAGCTTGCAGTAATGTGAATTATTATTGCTTCCCCTTTTTTGTTGATGCACATGGGTTTTGTGGAATTTATGAGTATTGGGTGGGATAAGTTGAGATAATTAATCGAGGAATTAATTATGAGATTTTAATTGGATAAGTTAAGATAATTAATTTTTGAATTAATTATGAACCTAGAGAATTTTAATTGAAATATTTAATTGGTTATGTTAAGATAATTAATTAGGGGAATTAATTATGAGATGATGATTGACTATGTAAGATAATTAATGGTGAATTAAATATGTGCCATGATGTTCATTAAAGTTAATTAATTGTGAGAATTAATTATGATAAGTTGATATTTGGTTTAGATAATTAATTGTGATGAATTATTTATTGAGAGATGAGATTTAGAATGGAATAATTAATTGTGAATAATTATTTTCTTGACCTTGAAATATAGATAATTAATTAGGGGATTAATTATAAGATATTGAATTGGATAATTTAGGTAATTAATCATCTGAATAATTATGATAGGATGCTTTGAATAAAATGAGATAATTAATGGTGTATTGATTATGTTCTATTATAGTAATGTTTCGGATAATTAATTATGAATAATTATATATCAAATGAAAATTTTGTGGACTGATTAAGTAATTGATGAATTAATTAATGGGTTATGTGATTAGTTAATTATTGAGTTAACTAATGGCATTTGAAATGTTTAACTAATCATTTGATTTGTAATTGGATAATGTGGATAATTGTTGTGAGTTATTAAATGAGGTAAATAAATGAGAATGTGGTGCCAGGTATGGCATCCTAGACCAATGTATAAGTTAGGACTTGGACATGGAATTCCTCCCCAATAGTTATCAAATGATGTAAATGAATGAGAATGTGGTGATAGGTATGGAATCCTAGACCAATTTAGAAGTTGGGATTTGGACATGGTGTTCCTCCCCAATAGTTATATAAGTGCTTAGATGCAAGAGAGTTAGGCATGATGATCTACACCAAATGAGAAATAAGTGTTAGACATGGAGTTTTAACACCAATAGTATGAATATATGAATTGGGTTTTTAGGTTATATACATGGTGTTCTTCACCAATAGTATATTATATGAATGAATTGTGTAATGAATGAGATATATGAATCATGCTTGAGTTGAATGTGATTAAAAAAAGAATGATTGGTAATGATTAGAGTTCTATCACAAGTCAAAGTTGGTATTGAGGTACGAGATACCATGGGAACCTCAGAGATAATAAATGATGAAATAGAGAATTAATTGTAAAGTGTTTAAAGGTATTTATATTTGATAAATATGATTGTATGATTCTTGAGCAGACTTTTATTTTGGCCATGAGCCGAAGCAGGTATCGCCGTGGGGTGTCCCTTTGGAACCTAGATAGGTTGTTGATTATTTATTTAGTTATGTTATTACCTTATTATATCTGCACATCATTTTTTTATATTGTGTTGTCTAGATTGATCTAGACAATCGGTGGTCCTGGCCTACTGAGATGTTTATCTGACACCCTATTCAGGCCGCCATTATATTAGGGTACCCGAGTATACTTTCTTGTTTGCAAGACTATGGACCTTTGCCTTTGGGTGTTACGTGTACTTGGGAGTTAGGATCAAAGGGCCCAGCGGGAGTTTGGGATGCTCGTGGAGATCACCCTTGGGGCTTGATTCCTTTATTTCTATATTGTAATGTAAAGCATGTTGTTTTTTTACTGCTTTCCGATATGTATCACCATGACATGCATGCATTGTATAAACTGGCGTTGTACATTTTCATTATCTAGCTGAATATTGTTTTATATGCTTCCACTGTTTTATGAGTCTATTATCTATTTCAGATGTGCACTCTGAATATGAGGGTATATTCTCCCCACTGACTATCCATAGACCCTTTCTACTAGTCAGTTGCCTCTGGTATATGGGGATACGTGCTTGAAGTCATGTGGTGACCATTCCGGCAACTAGTTCAAGGGTAATCCCGGTCGGGACATTACAAAGTGGTATCAAAGATTCAGGTTTTCTTTCTTTTTCCTCTGCCTTTTTGTTTTTGGGTTGGTAGATAGGAAGCTAGGAAAGTGTCAGTGCTTGGTTAAAAGCTGTGCTTGGACTGATCACCCCATGTATGGAAAATGACTAAGTGGACAGGGACAGGAATTGATGTTTATATTGTTTGAGTTTATAGTTGATATAATTTCACCTTGAGTGACGGGTGCATTGTAATGCCCCGACCCCAGAAGCCTGAAGATGGTGTATTATTTGAATACATTGGCATGATTACAAGGAATCAATTCCTAAAGAACCAATCTATTTAGTAGTCTTGGAAAATAGATTACATACATTAACATTACATTACACATTCAAACATAAAACACAACATAAATATTCCTTTGAGAACACCATTATTCCCCTATCTTAACATTGCATATCAATCACAATACACTTCTTGGAAACATGGGAAAATAAAACATAAGAAAGGGGTGAGATCATATGCTCAGTAAGGGTAAATAATTTAGTGAAAGATGTAAATATTTAAGGAAAAATGTGTAATAAAAACAACAGCCTTTTAAACATAAACATGAACATAATTTGGAGAAAATAAATCAAACATTATCATATAATCATGCACATGGATATTCTACTAGTCAAATAATCACATGTAATAATTAAATTCATAATGAGGGAATGTCTAATGCTGGACATCATTACCACATAGTCAATGCCTCGTGCCAAGACTACAAATAATTTTTTTTGTCAATGCCTTGTTCCAAGACACTAGTTTATCGCATGAGACGTACTAATGCATCTAGGAGCTATAGCGGGCTCCACCCGTCACTTACTAAGTCCACTGCATTTTTCGTATGAAAATGTTGAAACATAACATAAACATTCATATTGAAACAATCATATGAAATGTCAATACATTAACCATAAACCATGAATGGTATAAAAAATATCACATTCATAGTCATACATATCATAACTCATTCAATACAATATTTAAAATTGTATTTATATTAAATCAACCTCAATAAAGAATAATTTCCAAAAAAGGATGTTGACATAGTTGAAAATGATTAGTAAAACTCTTTGAGAGAAATATAACTTTTTCATGAAAACATTTAAAAGTCACACAATTTAGAAAGGAATACATTTAAATACATTTTTGAATAAAAGTGTCCCATACCACTTTGGAACTTTTTAAAAGAAATTATCATTTTAAAACATTCATGTCCATATAAATAAATCCTTAAAAACCATTATGAAAATATGGACATTAATGAGAATGGTTTAGAAGAATAAATATTTAAACGATTTAAAATGATGATCTAGTTAAAGATTCCCTTCCATAAAACTGTAAAAGATTACTTTTGAAAACATTTTTATGAAACATTGACATGGATGATAAATATTTCCTAGTAAATACATATATATAAACAATCTCAGATAATGATGAGATTGAGGAATTAACCCTTACCTTGCACTTTCCTTTGATCGAGGGTACGTTTAACCTCCTGTATAATGACCATAGTATGTTATTAAATTATACCAGAACGATATTCATTTTTATTATATCATATATGATTTATTTGTGACTTTATACTACCCATTTAATAATGATTTCCTTGTTAAATTAACATTTCAGGTAATAATCACTTTCTTTACTGTACACGTTTTAACTTTTTATTTTTGTTAGTATCATTTTGATCATGATTTAAATACATACATAATATAAAACATGATTTATTTATAATATAAATATGTATAATAGATAGATATATGAAATGGGAAACACCGTTTATGGAGACGGTATGCCGTACATATGCATAAATGTTGTTCCCATTTTCATATCGTATTGAACGAAAGTAAATGAATAAGATATATATAAGTATATATATATCTCCAGTATAATTATTATGTCATATATTACATACTAATTAATAATATATATTTTTATAATCATCGTTGAATGGTGAACCAAGAAATGAATCTCATCACGTTGTGGAGACGGTAAGTCGTATGTACACAAGAGTGATGATATCATTTCCTTAATGATTAAAAGGTGTGGAATTAGATGGTATATTAACTATACAGAGAAATTATCTTGTTATTTTCATTATTTATATACATATTACTCATCATCATATCCATCCAAATAAAATAGTGTTGAATAAAAAATTACACCACGACGTGGAGACGGTATGCCGTAGGTACGCACACATAGTGACATTATCATTCATAGGATGGATAGAATAATTAATATGGTTTAATAATATATATAATAAAACAATAGTATATAGAAGGTACTGGAGTTATTATTTTGGTATGGAAATAACAATAAAAGAGAAAGTGGAACACAGAGATAACTTTGAAAGAGGTGATGAAATTATTACCTCTTCTTTGGGTACTTCCTTTTGATTTGAGAAAAATAGCTCAATAGGATGAATTTATGCTCAAGGGAAGGCTTCGAGATTGAAGTGATGGAAGTTGGGAGGAGATATGGGCATGTATTGGCCAAGAAAAATGGCATTGGAGGTGTGATTTTGAGAGAAGGGGAAGTTCCCTTTAATAAGAGGGGAGAGGGGAACCTTAGGAATAACTTGAAATATTATTTTATTATACTATAATTTTTGGTTTATAATGGATCCAAATGAATTTATTTTGAGCCTTAGGTGGTTATGGGTCGAAATAATCTCATTCAATAGGTTTTATACATGTTTAGGTTACCGTTTTAACCTTATCTTTTAGATTTAACTCTTAGTTAAATATTTTAACTTTTATAATGTCTTCTTGTATTTTTATATTACATGGTTAATAAACTTGCTATAAAATCCCATGAAAACCCCAAGTGGTTCATTAAAGACATATATATCATTATATGAGTCCTTTTTCAAAGCCTTAGTTATTTAGGACTATTATATAATTTAATAATATAGTATTTCTTTTAAAAACTCATTTATGTCAATTTTGACACTATTTGGTATTTTGTTTTTGTGAAAGTCATAACAGATTGATTACTTCGAAAAAAAATCATTGGATCAACCCTAACATATCATATGAACCTAGAAAATTAGTTTAATGCATCAAAATTCCCAATTTACATTTATTTGTATATTTATAATATCAATTATTTTAATCTTTCATTAATAAGGTAATCATTGTATCATCATTGTGTCATAAATAAATTTAATTGTTTAATGTCTAAAAATTACAAATAAAATACCATTATGTAGGAAATATTTTTATCTTTCTAATGAATATTTATAGTCAAATTTATCTTATGTATAACCTAATATTAAAAATGATTTAGTTATTAAACATTGAATTTAACACTTTTAACTCTTCTTTAAATTAAATAATAATAATTTTCCTGATCTAATACAAGTGGACAAAAGGCTCAAATTTGTAAATGCTCTAGAAGGTGGGTAGGAGACGTTAAAAAGTTCAATAAAAATTTATAAATCTAATTTTATTATAAAATGACTCTAATGAATTACATTGAACTTATATAGGTATTATATATCTATTTTTCATTAAAATAAATTTAAATAAAATAAATAATTATTTAAATAAAAAGTCGATTTTAAACAATAACGCAGTGTCTTTCATTATTCATCAAAAATTGAAAGTTTTCAGAAAAATACAAAAAATTCACCCTAAGTTAGTTTTGATATTCTGATTTCAAAAATGAATTTTATTTTACAAAATTAAAAACATAGAATTTTCATTAATAAATTTAAAATTAATTGTTGTTGTCATTACCAAAAAACAGATTTTTTAAAATGTAAAAACTTTCAAAAGATTGACATGTGTTTATGTCAAATTTAAATGTGAAATTACTTATAATTAACTAAATTGTATTAAATGATAAAAAATATAATCTAATTATACTTCCAAACCATTCAAATTTGTAAATTAACACTATAATTTTTTTATTAAAAAAGTTGTTTTCAATTAAAATTTTATATTTTTCACTATTCACCAAAATAAAAAAGTTATCAGAAAAACACCAAAAATTTATCGAAACAAAATTTTTCCATCCTGATTTTAAAGAAGAAGTTTATTTTTTCAAATTGAATATATAGAAGTGTCAAATATTGGATTTAAAAAGGGTTCTCCATTAAAAGGCGGTAAAATTGAATTTTATGGAAAATACCTCTTTTACTTGTAAAATTGAATTTGTTCTTATATTATGTCTAATAAACACATAATATGGATGTTAAAATTATATTGAGTATATAAAATTCAAAATGCAGTTAATACTATTCATAACCATTTTTTTACAGCTAGTTTGGTAAGTCATGGTGCGCTCGAACTCGGTGTTGCCTGTTGCGCAAGTTATTGAATTAATTTGAAGAGATAATGTACTATGACATCTTAGGGCGTTATATGTATTTTACACTACTTATTGTTTTTTATAATTTTCAATCAAAAATCCATGTCCTGTTATGGAAAGGAAATTTCATTACATGCACCATCTTAGGCACTTAGAGATTCACATGCCATGCATATTACATGCCATGTAGTTGCAATAGTAGGGTACCTGCTAATTTTGATTATGTTCCTTGGGTAGAATTCCATGTTTTGATTTTATTTATAATACCCCATTAGATATAATGTTTTAGTTATAGATATAACATGTTTTGGTTTTTATATTCCATGTTTCCTATGTTATTATCTTGTTTTCATGTTGTACCATGCTTATGTGTCATAACATGTTGTTGTGTTATTGGTAATGATAAAATGATAGTGTAGTATTGATGTGTAAATGACTACATGAGTATAAAAACATTTTGATTGATTACGTCTTCAAAAGGATCCAATTTTAGTTTTATTTTGAATAGGAGCCTTATAACTGGGAAAAGGGTAACCCGTGTATTCAAATGATTAAAAATGTCGAAGCTAAAGTTAAAAAAATGTTAAATGGAAATTAATTGTGATAAATGGGAGCCCAATTCTAGTGGTAAGGTGCATGGGCGTCTTATTGATAGGTAGATATCCACCCAAGTGACTGAGACTAGTATAACCATAGTGTGTTCGAAAATGGTTATAAATTTAAAACTGTGGAGTTTTTATTGAAATGATATGTTATAGGGTTGCTTTTTTAAGAACCTATATGTTTTGAATTAAATGGGACCCTCGGAGGTCTCCTACTAATTAAAATGATTTTAAACTCTAAGTTTCTTGTTTAAAAATGAAATGAAACTTAATGTTAAATGTTCAAGAGGATGTTTATTATAGCTTGCCTATTTTGGCCAAGGAGAATTGTTTAAGGACCAAGTTCCTTGTTGTGAAAAAGTACTTTTGGATTTGTTAAAATTATTTCAATTTTTATAGGTTGAAATGAATTCAATGAAATGACTAAAATGATATAGGGTATTTTGATCATAGTGATTTATGTTTGGTGTAACCAAGAGATAGGGTTGACGTGTATGCTTCGTAAAGGACTAGCCTGTGGTAGGTAGCACCCATAGAGCTTGAGATGAATTGTTCTACTGTGAGATTTTGATGTTGGTGTCATTATAGTTTCGTTTCCCTTACTATTACTTTTGGGACTCGGGTGTTTTGACATGCTGATAGGTGTAAGTTGAGGCTTTAATACGACATGTTGACGTGGTGATCGTTGTTCATGGAATGTCACACGTGCATTTAAGGTGTTTCTAAAATAGTACACTTGTGAGCGTCTGATATTCTATTCTATGGCATGGAAACTCCCATGGTGGGTAATTTTTCATTGAAAAGTTTTTCAAATGAGTTTTAGTGGTATACATTGAAGGAACAAGGATACCTGGGGGATGCAGACATCAAGGTTTGGCTGATGACACATCGGTAGGAGAAGCTGAGCCTTTTTGTTAAGAGTCGATTGGTGATAGTTTGACTGTTCTTTTGGTGACCTGGGTTTACTCATAGTGTTCTATTTTGAATGATATGAGCATGTCCCCTATCTTGACCTCGTCCTGGAGGTAGTGAGATAGCGTCGGTCATACTTCATGCTAATGTTTTAAAAGTTGTTGGACTCGATAAGTGGTTGTTAATTGGTTTGTACATGGGTTGTGTGGTTCTTTGGGTTACTCTTTTATTCTCACTTGGAAACAATAGTTTTAAGGAAACCTTGATATTTCCTGACTTGGAGAGGTCACCAAAAGAACAGTGAGGACTTTGGTTACTTGTGGTTGGTGATGAGTATTTTTAAAGGAATGTCTCCAATTTAATGGTGACTGTCGGTTTTAGGGTTGTAATTATCAATTGAGGAGATGATGATGGGATAATGTCTCTAGTAGTGTGGGTTAGGTTATGTGACATTTTTATGTTTTGGTTTGGATTTGTAACTTTGGACCGGGTTTAAAAGGTTTAAGTCATTGGGATTTTGATTTGGTTAAAGGCGTGTTTGGTGTTTAGAAACGCAATGTAATTGTTCAAATGAGAAATTACGAGCATGGTGGGTTTGTTAATGTTGTATTAGTCCCCATTATATTCTCAAGGATAAGAATTTTTTAAGGTGGGTAAATTGTAAAGTCCCATGTTTTTTAACAGGGTTAAAATATGAATGTTTTTGATCTTTTTTGTTTATTGGATGGGTCAGTCTTAAAACCAAGATTCGGGTTGATGTTTCGTGAGACTGGACTATTTAAAAGTGTTGATAATAGGCTTGGGTAAATGTTTGAGGAGTTTTACAGGTGGTTCAATGGGGTTCGGGAGCACCGAACCGGGCAGTGGTGTTGGCACAGGCTTAGCATAGTTAGTCAAACCGTGGAAGTCAAACTGTGTAGCTTGCTAAAGGTGAGACAGAGGGGCTTGCATCATCTGTGCATAGTTAGGAAAACCATGTGGGACAAACCGTGTGAAGTAGGTTCCTTCGATAGAAAGTCCCACATGGTTGGCATACAGTTTTCCAGACCATGTGAGACAAACTGTGCGACTTACCTAGTTTTGGGTTTCGGGTTAATTTATTTAATTAAATTCCCGACTGTGAGGGATTTAATTAAATGTCGTGATATGGGGGTTTTAATTTATAAAATTCATGGTTAAAAAATGAATTTAATTAATTGATTCAAAATGGGGTTTCATTTAATTAAATTAATATGAGAGAATTTAATTAAATGATAATGATTTGCATTTTTCATTAATTAGATTCAGGTCAATGGAATTTAATTAAATGAGGAATAAATGTGAAGTTAGGGTTTTACCTAATTAAATTCAAGGACAGGATGAATTTATTTATTTAATGAAAATTTAGGGAAATGATTTAATTAAATTTTAGGTAGGAATAATTTAATTAAATAACAATGAGTTGGAGTTGTATTAATTAGATTCATTGAAGAGAATTTAATTAAATGATTTAAGGAATAATTTTTATGTAATTAAATTCATTCGAGAGGAATTTAATTTAATGTGGTGTAATGGGGGAGTTATGGGGTTTATCAAAGAATCGTTTAAATTAAAATGATAATAATAATATGGTTATTATTATTATTATTATTATATTAATTATTATAAAACTAATTGGGGTTATAAGAGGGAGGCTCATAGCAGGGTGAGGCACGACCCCCTCCCCTCGTTCTCCCATGGTGAGGCACACCACTCTATAACTTGGTACCCTCTTCACGTATCATATCATAGTGGTTCCTTCATGGAAGTTTTACGCCTCATCGAGGTAAGGCCTTCTCCGCATGTTTCGTTCTTCGCATTGGCCATTTCGGATCTTATTTGCCTGTTATTCATTAGGTTGAAAACCTAGGGCATGGGGTTAATTCGGTTTCTTCCCTTCTTCTGATTTGAGGTGGGGCAGATGATGTCTCTGGACCTGTTTGTCCTTATTTCAATAACCTCCACTGAAATCATGGAGGTTTTTCACAAGTTGGTTCACTGACGTCATATTTGGGTAAGGGTATATACTCGTTAATTGGATTCTCACCCTTTAATTAGTGCTTATCGTGTTTTTTGGGTTCAGTGAATTGTTTGGGAGTGTGTTGGTCTCCACCAAACTATTTATGAGGGGCAATTAATTATTGTTAGGTGCAGAGATGAATTGTAAGTGTGTGCACAGTTTTGTGGAGGTGCGTGTGCATGAGCAGTTTGCTGTTTATGTCAGAAAGCATTGGTTCGGCCAATTCCTTGTGACTGGGTCTACAACATTGATTTTATTTGGAAAAAATGCATTTTTTTAATCTACTACTTTTGATAAAGTTTACTGAAATATTGGATAATATTGCTTATTATTTGTGAGATTAAAAAATCATGTTTTGTAATAAACCCCCCCCCCAACGGAGGTGCGCTGCCTTCATGCTAAAAACATAATGTTTAAATTGACTTAGTCATTTAGATTACGATTATGTGAATTATTATTTCTTCCCTTTTTTGTTGATACACATGGGTTAAGCGGAATTTATGATTATTGGGTGGGATATGTTGAGATAATTAATCGGGGAATTAATTATGATATTTTAATTGGATAAGTTAAGATAATTAATTTGTGAATTAATTATAAACCTAGAGAATTGTAATTGAAATATTGAATTGGTTATGTTACGATAATTAATTGGGGGGAAATTATTTATGAGATGATGTTTGGATATGTAAGATAATTAATGGTGAATTATTTATATTCCATGATATGATTAAATATAATTAATTTTGAGAATTAATTATGATAATTTGATATTTGGTTTGGATAATTAATTGAGAAGAATTAATTATAGAGAGATGATATTTAGAAAGGAATTGTTAATAGTGAATTAATTATGTTCTTGACCTTGAAATATAGAAAATTAATCAGGGGATTAATTATATGATATTGAATTGGATAATATAGTTAATTTATATATGGATTAGTTGTGATATGATGCTCTGAATAAAATGTGATAATTAATGGTGTTTTGATTATGTGCTCTTGTAGAATTTTTCGGATAATTAATTAATGAGAAATAATTATCGAATGAAAATAGTGTTGATTTATTAAAAAATTGACGAATTAATTAATTGTTTTGGTGATTAATTAATTGTTGAGTTAACTAATGGCCTTTGAAATGTTTAACTAATCATTGTATTAGTAATGGGATAATGTTTCTAATTCTTGTGATTTTTCAAATGATGTAAATGAATAAGAATGTGGTGTTAGGTATTGCATCCTAGACCAATATAGAATTTGGGACTTGGAAACGGAATTCCTCCCGAGTAGTTATCAAATGATGTAAATGAATGAGAATGTGGTTCTAGTTATGGAATCCTAGACCAATGTAGAAGTTGAGACTTAGACATACCATTCCTCCCCAATAGATATCTATTCTCTTATATGTAAGGGTGTTATGTATGACGATATACACAGAATGATAAATAGGTGTTAGAGATTGCATTTTAACACCAATAGTATAAATATATGAATCGAGTTTTTAGGTGCAAGACACTGAGTTCTACACCAATAGAATATTATATGAATAAATTATGTTATGAATGAGAGATATGAATCATGATCATGTTGAATGTGATTAAATAAGTAAATATTGGGAATGATTAGTGTTCTGGAATGAGCCAAAGTTTTTATTGAGGTACAAGATACCCTGTGAACCTTAGTGATAATAAATGATTAAATAGAGAATAAATGGTAAAGTGTTGAAAGGTATTTATGTTGTATAAATATGATTGTATTATTCTTGAGTAGACTCTTATTCCGGCCACGAGCTGAAGTAGGTATCCCTGTCAGGTTTCCCTTTGGAACCTGGATGAGTTTTTGGTTATTTATTATGTTATGTTATTACCTTATTATATCTGCACATCATTTTTTATATTGCATTGTCTAGATTGAGTTGGAAAACTGGTGGTCCCGGCCTACTGAGATGTATATCTCACTCTCTATTTGGGCCACCATTGTACTGGGGTACCCAAGTAGTCTTTCTTGTTTGTAGGATTATGGACCTTTTCTTATGGATGTAATGTGTACTTTGGAGTTAGGAGAAAAGGACCGAGCGTGAATTTAGGATACTCGTGGAGATCTCCCTTGGGTCTTGAGTCCTTTCTTTATTTCTGTATTGTAATTTAAATTATTTTGTTTTGTTTACTACATTATGATATGTATCACCATGACTTGCATGTATTGTATAAACTGGCGTTGTCCATTTTCATCATCTTGTTGAATATTGTTTTAAACACTTCAGCTGTTTTCAGATGTTATTATCTATTTCCATTGTTCACTCTGAATATGAGGGTATTGTCTCCCCACTGACAATCCATACACCCTCGTTGCAAGTCGATAACCTCTGGCATATGGAGAGATGTGCTTGAGGTCATGTGGCGACCAATCCAGCTACCGGTTCAAGGGCAAGCCTGGTCGAGACGTTACAACCACCAATAATCCAATTATAAAATTGTGTGAATTATGTTCATTATAATAATTAGTGTGCCAATTAAATATTTAATTTTCAAAATTGCTATCAAAAACCTCTAAAAATAATGGAAAAGGTAAATCTTATATAGTCACAACTACTAAAGTGGGTCACACAAATAATGTGTTGAGAGGTACACTTATCTTACACTCTAGACCTATTAATTTCTTATTTTATTCTTATTGATCACATTCTTTTGTATTGTGAATTTTCATTAAGAATACTGATTCACTACCTCAAACTCTTGATATTGTATTCTATTTGAAAACACTTGGTGGAGAAATTATTGAAACCATGGTATATAACACTTCTCTGATTACAGTTTTTTGAAAGAAACATAATGAAAATATAGTTCTTGTTCTTATGGTTAAATTAGATGTGAAACTTAAAATGTATTCATTCTACCAACATAGATATCATATCAATTTTCATGATAAACAAATCTCATTTATATCCCAAATCTCCCCTTGACTAAATATCAATTCATGTCTAAGGATAGAATATATTTATAAAAAAATTCATTAATTTGAGTATTGATACACAATAATGAGGGATTATATTCTTAAATGACTTTGGTGGAACATAATTTTGAATACGTCATTATTTTTTGAGATTATAATGATTTATTTCTTGATTAATTATAGTCTTCCCCTAGAATGATAGTTTTAGTTTTCAATAAAACTCATACCTTTTTCTATGACCCTAACAAAGATTACCCCTAAAATAGATCCCATTGAATTATATGAATTAAAGAAGAAATTTTATGAAAATATGGACATGGATTTTATACACCCAGTTGCAATAACATAGGGTGAACTATTTCTATTATTAAAAAAAATGGATGACTAAATATTCCAATATATTAATTATCTTGAATATAAGAAAACATAAAGTCCATATATCCACTACCCTATATCGATGAATAATTTGATCAACTTATAGGGGCTCAATACTTCCCATAGATTAACCTTTGATCCATATATTACCAATTCAGGGACAAATGTGATGATATACCCAAAAAACATTCCTTCAAGATATGGGCATTATTAATTCAATGTGATTCCATTAGGACTACAATATTATCTTGCTATATTTATTGATCTAATAAATATAGGCTTTAAATATTAACTTGATCAACTTTTATTAGTCTTTATAGATGATAGTCTCATGTATTCCAAGAGGAAGGAAGGACACGAAAATCATTTTAAAATTGCTCTAAAAACCAGGATAAAAGATAAATTATTTGTTAATGTTATCATGTTTTACTTCTAGCTAAAAAAATTAAAATATATAGGACATTTAATAATGAGAAATGATATATATATATATATATCCTTTAAAGATGGTGATGATTAAATAATGTCATGGATCAACCATTATAATAAAATATGTACTTTTCTTAGATTGGAAGGGTACTATTTAAACATTGTTAGAAATATATCATGGAATTAAAATCTAATAACAATGATAATAAGGATGTAAAGAAATTTCCACTAGTCATATTAATATAAAAATATTTCACTGAGTTGAAGAGAAAGTTGGTAACTAAGCCTGTACTCACCTTAACCTGCAATAGAGAATGGTTGTAATATTTAGTAATGAATTAAAGAATAGTTTGAGATGTGTCCTTGTATATAGTGACATAGTGGTACATTTTAACCTATTTCAATTAAATATTCCTAAAAAAATTACTCAATGTATTATTTATAGCTATTAACAGTTGTATTTTCTATAAAAAAATTTCGTAGAGATCAAGAGAAATTTGGTCACTGAAACTGTACTCACATTAACATACAATGGAGAAGGGTTTGTAATATTTACTGTTGAACTTAATAATAATTTTATATTTTTCCTTATATTTAATGAAACATTATAATATTTCACCCTCTATTAATTAAATATTCATGAAAAAATTTCCCAACACATGATTTGGAGCAAGTAACGACAATATTTTATAAAGATATAAAGGAATTATAATAAAAGAAAAAATTGTGATATATATATATATATATATATTAAGAGATTAATGTATATATTCAAGGATAATAAGTTGATAATACACTAAATATTTTTTCTAGAGTTAATCAAAGATTATCACTAAATAAAAGTTTACCATCCTTGTTAGGTAGACAAGTTGGATGATGCTCTGAGTAGAAAAGACCATGGTACCTTATCCATGATGAGGATTGATAGAAAACCAATTTACATGGATTTAAAATTTATGGTCTATGAATTCATATGGTTGGGGGATAAATCCGTTATTTTCCAAAATGACTACTCAACTATACATCCATGTTAAGATCTAGGAGGTTAAAAATGATGAAATAAAGCTACAAAAGTGGGTAGGGACTATTCCAATGTTAAACATTGTTAGAGATAGAATTATAAGATTAAATATATAAATATGTGATCAATAAATACCTTAATTGAAGGCAGATATGTTTTATGCTACACATATATCATCTTTATTTATCCATACTGGAAGCATAGTTATGTATGGAGATCTCAAGAATCATTTCTAGTGGGACAACATGAAGAGGGAGATTGGAAATTATATATCTCGATGCATGGTATGCTAAAAAGATAATATATAATGAGGAAGTAATAATTTAATGGTGTAACTATAACCCATACCTATACAAAAATTGGATAACATCGTCGTGGATTTAATTTTATATCTTCCTAATACCTCTTAAGGGAATAATATCAATTGGGTTGTAATTTATCACTGAGTGAGGTCAACACATTTCATTGCAATTAAAAAATATTTCTCACTCAATTACCTTTTAAATATATACATAATGGTAGCGTTTGGGATGAATAAAGTACCACTATCAATTATATCTGATTAATATCTAATGTTTACCAAATATTTTGGATAAGCTTTCAATATGAATTGGATATAAAGTCGACCATCATCACAACCAATCATCATCGGACTGATGGTCAATTATAAATGACTATTAAAACTATATAGGATATTCTAATATCATGTTAAATTAATTACATAGAAGGTTAGTATAAACTCCTTCCCCAAGAAGAGTTCTCATATAACACTAATTTAAATTATAGGATTCAAATAGAACTATATGAGGCTCTGTATAGGAATACACATAGAAAAAAATATTTGGATGAATGGGTGAGTGTTAAATAATGGGAATGGATATTTCTCAATAAATGATATAAAACATTTATACCATTCAATGTCATATTAAAATTTCAAAAAATTGATAGAATATCTATGATAAAATCATCTACAAGATTTGGATTTTGTAGTCGGAGACAATGTATTAATTTGATTATCACTGTGAAAGAGGATAATGATATTTTGGAATAATGAAATGTCTTATCTTTAGATACACTATTCCTTTTCTAATCCTTGATCATGTGTGGGGGTTATTTTATCATATTACACTTCCAATGAACCTATCATTTGTGCATGATATGTTTTGTGTATCACTTTTAAATATGTGTATGCTTGATCAGTCACATCTACTAAACTCATATGTTGTACATATGAAACAAGAACTCTTTTAGAAGTAATAACAAATATAAAACTTGTATCATATAGTTAATGTTCTATGAAATGAGTCTATTCACCCAGTTAATGTTCATTGTATTAATCTTAAGTTTTAGGAAGGAACATGGGAACCCAATGATGAAATGAGGCTGAAATAACCTCAATTTTTCGTAAAAGTAAAAAATTTAAAGGGAGAAAATATTTTAAAGGGAGAAGAATGAAAAATTCCATGATTTTACTATGTATTTTATATTTAATACATTGAATATATTATTTAATATGAAACAATAAAATTAAAAAAACAATTATACATTTTATTAAGATAGAATATTGAAATATATTGTAAACATTATTATAGTATGAAAGTGAAATATAGAACTATAAAAAGAAAAGTAAAATTGGATGAAATCTTCACATAAATGAAAATACTAGGAATTTTAAATACGTATCCTTGTGGATTTTCATGGATATAATACCCCCAATTGAAATTATAGAAATATTTAAAAGAGTTTGAGATATAATATAAATTTTTGAGACAACTGAATGAATATAATGAATTATTTTAGTAATGTATGTTTGTCTATATGATCATATAGATACTGAATCCTTATAAAAATATTATTACATGATTTTTAGAAAAAACATCCATTAATTAAAACCTAAATATTGTGATCCCTGGTGTATTTGGAAGTCTATTAACATAAAACATCAATAATAAAACTAAAAAAAATAAAATTTTCATTTTCATTTTCCATAATGATATCTAGGATCAATTTTATCTCCTTAAATTTCATGGGGTATCCTAGGGAATACATAGATAAAAGGAGATGAGTTTAAATTCCATGTAAGAGAATAAACATGATAACAAAACATAACATGTAAATAGTATAACATGATATCATAAATTAGAAGGTATGTGAGTAATCACATGGGAGAATAACATAAAAACCATGGTATCATAAGAACATGGAATCAAGGAAATTGTGAATGAAACAGATAACATCACACAATCATAAGTCAATAATAACTATCTATAAAATATCACACATTGGAAAAAAGACCCATAGTGGATTTGGTTTACTCCTTTATTATATACATGATATCTCATGAGACTAAACCATTACCCAATGTATTAGAGCTCTATCTAGGTGCACCAATCATATAAGCTATATCGGGCTTGTAACGTCTCAGTTCTGAAATCCACCCAGAGGCGCCCCGTACCCGATTGGTCACATGGCCTCAAGCACATTTCCTCGAACGCTAGAGGCTACTGACTAGCAGCGAGGGCCTTGGGTGTGATAGTGCGGAAACTATTCCCTCATTGGTAGAGTAACACAGTGGAAGTAAAACAAATGGTAATAGCAAAAGCGGTGATAATAATAACATTCAATAGTAAACAACGGAAGACTGAAAGTCAGAAAAAACAAGAGCACATATATAAATGATTCATGATATATATGTCTAGGAAAGTATCCAAACAAAAAAAATGTTGGAATACAATAAAAAAACAAGTACAAAAGAAAATAGATAAACTCCTCAACATCGCAAACCTCATCTTGGTCCCATGCTCTCCAACTCCTCAGCAATCAGGTACCTGTAGTAGAAGGGTGCTTCCCCATATCTATACCTGCAATAATATAATCTGTTTGGCCCCTAAATCATGACCCAAATAGGGTGTGAGACTATTCCTAGTAGGAAACCACCAAAAGATTTGTGCCTAACAGTCAGTGAATATATGGTAGGCAATATGTAAAAGAGCACTAAACAAGGATGTACTTCGTAGTAAACATTAATACAATTAAAAGTATTCAATTACACATATCAAGTAAGCATCTAATCAAATCCGGTAACCCTATGAGAAGTACTCTCAGCATAACCCCTCTGGTTCAACCAAAACAACACAAGCAACCCTTGGGTAAATACACACAGTCTAACCCCTCTGGTTCAGCTTAAGCATAGACTCTCTGATGAAGCACTCACTGTCAATTCCCCCTACAGTCTCATATCAGTAACTAAATATCACTTTTTGTAAGAACTTACATCACATTCCCCATGTGGCCCGCGTTAAGGAACTATAGAAACTCTGAGGAAGCACTTACATAAATTCCCCCTATGGTGTCGCATCGTAATAGTAAAAACTGACACTCTGTAGAATCCCTTACATCCATTCTCCTAATGGTAAACTACACCATATTATCACGGCCCTGTGTAAGTCAATCAAGTATAGCAATGAAATACGACCAAAGTAAACCTCAAGAACTACTTGGCTAAATAGTCTACAGCATAACATAATTTCAGATAATAAACACTCCATCCTACAATACTAGGCATAGAAAACAAACAAAGTATCCTAACAGGATATGCAAGACCAAACTATCATAGACAAAACATGCATGGGAAAACACTTCCAAAGCATTGAAATTAACCCTATTTACATTCAATTAACCTATACTCAACCATATAAGCATAACATCCAATTAACAGAGCTAAACCCGTAAACATGCAATACCCTATTCAAGGGTATTGGGAAATTTGGCCCATATAACTCAAATAAATTCTATAGAAAGGCACAAACCACCTACCTTGGCACTGTGAGATCGATATATATGAGTATCAAGCCTTGAATCTCCCTATAATTCCATAGATCTAAAAAAATGTCTAAAACGTTCAATGGAGGATAACATGAGAAAGAGGAGGAATCAGGAAATGAAGCTCTAGAAGAAGGAAAATCTAACCATGGAAATCCCAACGCAATCAACAATGGTCGATTTAAAGAATAGATGCTTGATCGAAGGATCAGAGAAAGATCATGGCCGTATGGTTTCTCTCGGTTGAAACAGACCTAGAAGAAGATCATTATATCACTTAGACACGACCTCGACCCTTTTAATGAAATAAAAAGAAAATACACTGTGTGTACTTTTGAAGTACATGACGTGTACTTGCCCTTACCGGCCCACGCATTAGGAGATCTCTAGGTCACCACACACAGCTGTGTGATCATTCATTACATGGCCAACACATGACAACAGAGTACATGATGTGTACTTATAAAGTACACAACGTGTACTTCAGAAATTTCTAGAAATCCCAGTTTTTCTCAAACACACCAGAAAAAGGAAAACATACCTGAAAAGATAATATGGGTTCTTAAAAACTTCCCCCATTAAATAAATTCATCCCCTAATTTCCCTATAAAGGCGGCATAGAAGAAGAAACTTCAAATATCTCCAGTCACTATGATCGTACATCGACCTCCATCTCCCAAGTCTCATCCTGTACTCGCCCGGACTGCCATATCATTCATACCAAAGGAACAAACTGGCCATGAAGAACCTTCATAATTAGATCAAAAATATGAATAGGATGCTCCTCAAAAGATTCATCCACTTCTAGCTCAACTTCCTCAGGTTGAAAAGCATGATATGGGTTTGATAAGTAACGTCAAAGCTAAAAAACGTGGAGGAAGTCGTGCATAGCCTGGTACCTCTGAGGTAACTGCAACCGATAGGCAACCGTATGCACTCTTTCCAAAACTTCAAGCGGCCTGACGTACCTCGGTGAAATCTTACCATGTCTCCTAATCCTCCTGTGTCCCAACCTTGGTGTGACACATAGGAAAACTTGATCTCCGACCTCGAACTCCAGAGGTCATCTCTGCTGATCAGCATAAGACTTCTGTCGAGATTGTGCAGTATCCATCCTCTTCCGAATCAAATCGATTTGCTTCATTGTATCCTGGACAAGACGAGGTCCTAGCATAACTGCCTCTCCTGCCTCTAGCCTATATAAGGGTGATCATCATGGCCTACCATACAAATCCTTATAAGGTAGCATCTAAATAGTTTCTTGAAAACTATTTTTGTAGAAAAAATCTACAAGAGGTACGTGCTTCTCCCAAGAACCTCCAAAATCCAGGATACATGCTCGAAGCATGTACTCAAGCACCTGAATCATATGCTCAAACTGGACATCTATCTGGGGATGGTAAGTTGTTCTCAAAAGTACCTGTGTACCCAAAGCGTTCTGATTCCCCTGCCAGACCTGAGAAGTAAAACATGTTTCCCTATCTGAAACAATGGAGTGTAGAACTCCATGAAAACGTATAATCTATCAGATGTAAAAATTCCCCAGCTCATCAACATTGAAGGTCTCGTTGATCGAAAAGAAGTGATCAACCTTCGTGAGTCTATCAATGACAACCCATACAACGTCATTACCATGAGGTGTCCTCAGAAAACCTATCACTAAATCCATCGCGACATCATTCCACTTCCACTCAGGAATGGGTAACTGCTGTAAAAGCCCTGCTGGTCGATGATGCTCTACCTTCACCTGCTGACAGGTGGAACACCTCATGATGAAACCAACAACATCTCTCTTCATACCTAGCCACCAATATTGACAGTGTAGATCACGATACATCTTGGGGACACTAAGATGAACTTCCCAAACCGAGGAATGAAAGTCCTGCATTAGCTCCTCGTTTACGTCTGTTGACACCCATACACACCTATAAAAATGAAAGATCTCAACCTCACCTATGGTCCATCCAGGAATAGGGTCCTCTCCTGACATGCTTTCCCATAGGACTAGGCCTTCAGAATCTGATAGATTCCTCATTCTCACTCGATCAAGTAGATTATAAGTAACAACTACAAAAGAAAGAAAATTCTTCCCCTGTCTATCATGAACCTCCAAATACATCTAAGAGAAAAGAACCATTAGCTGCCACTCACTGCTGGCCTCCTGAACTACCTGTATCTGAGTTCTCATGCTCAACGCATTAGCTACTGTGTTGCCTTTCCTAGGCATATAGGCAAGCTCAATGTCAAAGGACTGAAGGTACTCAACCCAACTTTACTGTCTCAAATTCAGTTCACGCTGAGTGAATATGTACTTGAGACTTTTGTGGTTAGTGAAAACCAAAAAATACTCTCCCAATAGATAAAGTCTCCAATAGCATAAAGCACGGACAACAACAGCCAAATTGAGATCATATGTTGGGTAATTCCTCTCATGTGGCCTCAACTGCCGAGACCCGTACGCAACGACTCCTTCTCCCTACATAAGCACAGCTCCCAGCCTGATACCTGAAACATCACAAAAAATAGTATAGCTCTTGACCGACTTTGGAAATAATTGTATCAGTGCTAAATTCAACCTCCCTTTCAGATCTTGAAAGGCTGACTCACAAGAATCTGACCACAAGAACATTGCACCCTTCTTAGTCAAGCCCGTCAATGGCGCTGTTAAGCATGAAATGTCCTGTATGAAACATCTGTAGTATCCAGCTATCCCTAGAAAACTATGTTCCTAAAAGACATTCTTCAGATACTCCCAGGAAACTAATTCTCTCACTCTCTATGGGTCTAATGATACTCCTATCTCTAAGATAACATGACCCAATAAGTGAATTTTATCCATCCAAAAGTGGAATTTGAGAGCTTAGAATATAACTAATGCTCTCTTGGTGTACTAAAAACAATATCAAGATGTGTGGAATGGTCATGTAGAGTGTGAGAGTAAACCAAGATATCATCCATGAAGACTACCACAAAAGAATCCAAGTATGGGTGATACACTCATATAATCAGTGCCATGAAGACTGCACGTATGTTTGTGAGACCGAATGGTATAACCACATACTCGTATGGACCATACCTGCTCCGGAAGGCTATAAGAGGTATATATGATGGTCTAACGTGCAACTGATGGTAACCATACCTCAATTCAATCTTTGAGAACACCTGGGATCCTCAAAGAAGATTAAAGATATCATCAATCCTCATCAAGGGATATCGGTTCTTGATCGTCAACTGGTTTAACTTCCAATAATCCACACATAGTCTAGGGTGTCGTCTGTCTTCATCACAAACAGGACAGGTGAACCCCAAGGTGAAGTACTGGTTTGGATAAAACCCTTAGCTTGCAACTCCTCCAACTAATTCATGAGCTTCTGTAAATATGTTGAAGCCATCCTATAGGGAGGTATGGACACTGGTGATGCTCCTGGCACAAGCTCAATGGAAAAGTCCACCTCTCACTCTGGAGCCAAACCTGAAAAGTCCTCTAGAAAGACATCTCTAAAACAATCCACCACTAAAGGAAAGTCCAAATATGATTTCCCCTAGTCATCCAGATAAAGACTAGAAATCTGGGCTATAACTCCTTCCATCCCATTATACTCAAGTCCCTCTTTGCTCGCCTGGACATCCAATTATCCCTTATAAAGAAACGATATACCCTCTAGTGATGTGAAACTCACCATACAACGATAGAAATCAACAAAATTATGGAAGGGAACTAACCATTCCATTCCAATAATGACATCATAGTCTATCATATTTATGAAATAGAGGTCCCATAAGTAGTGAAACCCACCAAACTCTAGAGGGAACTCTTTGAACTGACATAAACTAGCCGTTCTAGTCCCTAATAAAGTGTCTAGAGTCAAGATATCAGCAGAAGAAAAGATACAGAGCCTAAGGCTCTCCACAACATCAAAAAATATAAATCTATGAGAAGCCCATGTATCTAAAAGATCAGAAGCTAAAATGGAGGAAATTAGAATCGTACCTCAAACTATAGAGGGTCTGGGATTTTTCTCCTACTAGGTATGTTCCACTGCAAAAGTTTGACCTACACCATGGCCTTGTGACCCTGCCTGACCACTCTGAGCAGATCCACCCTGTTTTCACTGAAATCCAGGCGACTGGCTACCACGTCCATGACCTCCACCTCGTCCTGAACGCTAGAAGAACTCTAGTTCCCTGAATGATGAGAAACAGGTGGTGATTCTCTTGAACAAGGAGTCATAGAAGAACCCTTATCACCAGCTACTAGTGAAAAGATCTGACAGAAGCATTGAAGATGACCTGTCTTGCCACATGATCGACACTCCACTAGGTCTCTCGGGCAATGTGGCCTTGTATTCCCGCTCTTCCTGCACTGGTAGAACACCACCTGGCTACTATAAGAAGTGTTTTTCCTCCTCGGATCTCCAAGAAAAGTCTCCCTATGGCACTTATGACTGTCAGTGGGAGGGACACTAACTCCAGATATCGAGCAGCCCTAGCTCACAACTCCATAATCCCTTAGATTGCACTTGGTGATCAAAAATTGATTGACTATAGATGTGATGTAAATCTACCTGAAGATATTCACCTGTGATCAGATGTCACGCCTGTGAACATACTCAAACTTCATCTCTAGGAATAACTCATCACCTTCTGGAATTGGTGTGAAGCACTGAAGCTCTATGAAATGAGAATAATAATCCATAACAGAAAGAGTACCCTGCTCCAAGCTCATGAACTCTCAGGCTCGATTGTCTATCAAAGTCTACAGATATAAGTATTCATAGAAGGTACACTAGAACTCATCCCAATCCATGACCTACTGGCATCCCGATTATGAGATCACATCCCACCATCTCTTGGCAGAATCTCAATGCATGTACGTAGAGAGCTTCACCCTCCTCTTCAGAGGCGTCTCCAGATTCTTGAAGATAGATAGTATGGTTTTTAACCAATACTCTACAGCCTGAGGTCCTCCTTCCCCTATGAAGGTGGGAGGATGTTTCTACTGGTAAACCCTCGTCAACTCTACCATAAAAGGGGTAGGATGTGGTACTCCGCAGAAGGTCTGCATGAACCCCATGAAGCCCTCTATGAACTGTGCATTAGCACCTATGTCCAGAATGGAAGCTGGTACCAAGACTGGCACTACTGGAGGATCTACTGGTAGTCCCTGACCAGCCATGTCCAGTATCTGATCACTGCCTTGCAACAGGCGTACAACCAGAGGAAAGATTGGTGGCATTACTCTACAAGGTCAAGCGCACACCTTAGATCAAGGTAACCAGGGACTGAAAACTAGAAGCAATAGAAGGGAACCTAAGAAATAAAGCCTTCCAGTTTTCCATAACATGCATACATGGAATGTATAAAGCCTACACAACATGTTCCCTTAATCCTTTCACATGGGTGTGGAATCCAACCACAACTGGTCTTGTAACACCCCAAACACATGGCGTGTTGTCCAAACACACAGCGTGTACTTGACTTCTCTTCCCCTGCCTGAGTTCTTCTACATGGATAATCCACACGGTTCTCCTAGAACAAGACAACACAACATGTTCATTCTAGACATGGCGTGTACTATACTAGCTTCACAGACCTGTGTTGTTAGTGACACGACTGGATACATGACTCACACTACATAGTGTGTTCTAGATGGACACGGTGTGTACTAGGAAGATTTTGTCGGCCTGTGTTGTTCGTTACACGGCTGGATACTCAGGTTACACTACATGGCGTGTTATAGATGGACACAAAGTATATTATAAAAGACTCAATTGACCCATGTTGTCAGTGACATGGCTGGTTACATGGTTCTACAACACTGTGTGTACATCTAGTAAATGGCGTGTCCTACCATGGATTTCCAAACCCGGTGTCCCCACCCACATAGTCTGAGACTTGGTTAGAGACTACACGATGTGTATATACAGTACACGACATGTACTTAAGAAAAACAGTTCCTTCCTAAACAGAAGGACACAGGGAATTTATTCTTCATTACACACTATGTATTCTGGGTTTTTCCAGACAGTAAGCCTCAGAAACTACTCTGAAACCCAAAAAAACACAGAAATGAACATTGAAAGTGCCAAATTCCGATCCATGAGGGCCCATACTTCCTACAAATCAAAGCTTGACATCTTATACATGTCATATACAAGAAAAACAAGTCAATGATCCACAAAATTCAGATTCATGAGGGCCAATAACACCTAAAGAACCAATATTTGGATATCATTCAAACAAGACCTTCACAATTTAAAGCTCTATCAAAAGCTGGAATTCTATCAAGGCATCTATCACAACAACATGTAATCGCTAATGAACCCTAAATGGAATGGCAAGAATGCATGACATGTGATTTATATCAAGTGATAATATAATGCATGAGATGGAATACCCTCATCTCATTGGGTTGAAATAGAAATATAACCTCAATAACATCAACAATAACAACACAAAACATGTAAATCAATCAAGGTAAAATCAAATCAACTGTAATAATTGAAAAACCAGAAAAATTGAAATGACAAGGTAGATTGGATTTTCCCTGTACATGGGTTAGCTAATCCTGGACACAACTTATTACCAAGTACCTATTCCTTACTATCCTTGGATATAGTCTCCAAACAGTAAGTCAAGAAGAAAATAATTCCTTTGAAATCACTTTGTAACATATCGGTTCCGGAAGCCACCCAGAGGCGCCCCGTACCTGATTGGTCACATGGCCTCAAGTGAATTTACCTGAACGCCAGAGGCTGCTGACCAGCAGTGAGAGCCTTAAGTGTGATTTTGGGGAAACTATACCCTCATTGTAAGAGTAACACAACGGAAGTAAAAAAATGGCAATAGTGAAAGTAGTGATAATAATAATATTCAATAGTAAACAATGCAAGACTGAAAGTAAGAAACAACAGGAGCACATATATAAATGATGAATGATATATATGTATAGGAAAGAAGCCAAACAAAACACAATGCTGGAATATAGTACAAAACCAAGTACAAAAGAAAACAGATAAACTCCTCAGCATCGCAAGCCTCATCTTGGTCTCATGCTCTCCAGCTCCTCAGCAATAAAGTACCTAAAGTAGAAGGGAACTTCCCCTTACCTATACCTGCAACAATATAATCTATTTGGGACCAAAAGCATGAACCAAATAGGGTGTGAGAATAATCCAAGTAGGCAACCACCAAATGATCTATGCCTGTCTATCAATGAATATATGGCAGGAAATAAGTAAAAGAGAAGTAAACAAGGAAGTACTTAGGAGTAAAAATTCATACAATTGAAATCATTCAATTACACATATCAAGTAAGTAGCTAATCAAAGATGGTAACCATTTGTGAAGAAATCTCAGCCTAACCCCTATGGTTTAACCAAAACAACACAAGAAACCCTCTAAGAAGTACACACAGTCTATCCCATCTAGTTCATCTTAAGCATAGACTCTCTGAGGAAGCACTCACCATCAATTACCCCTATATTCTCATATCAGTAACTAAAAGGCGCTCTAAGGTAGCACGTACGTCACACTCCCCCTAAGGCCTGGTTCGAGGAACTACAGACACTCTGAGGAAGCACTTATGTTAATTCTCCCTATGGTCTTGCATCGTAATAGTAAAAACAGACACTCTGGAGAAGCCGTTACGTCCATTCTCCTTATGGTCTACTACACCAGGTTCTCACAGCCCTGTGTAAGTCAATCAAGCACAAAAATTTAATACGGCCAAAGTAAACCTCAAGAACTACATGGCTAAACATTCTATAACATAACAACATGTTAGATAATAAACACTACATCCTACAATACTAGGCATGGAAAACAAACAAAGTAGCCTAACATGCTAAGCAGGACCAAATGGTCATAGAAAAAACATACATGGGAAAACTCATCAAAATCATAACAATTAACCCTATTCACATTCAATTAACCTCTTCTCAAGTATACAAGCATAGAAGAAAATTAACAGGGCTAATACCGTTAACACACAATACCCTGTTCAAGGGTATTGTGAAATTTTGAACATCTAACTCAACGACTTTATACGGAAAGGCAAAAACAACCTACCTCGATGTTGTGAGATCGATATACTTGAGTCTCAGGACATGAATCACCCTATAATGATATAGATCTATTAAAAGTATAAAACGTTCAATGGAGGATAACTTAACAAAGAGGATGAATCAGGAAACAAAGCTCTAGAAGAAGGAAAATCTTATCGTAGTGATCCCAACGCAATCGAATGAGGTCGATTTGGAGAATAGATGCTCGATCGAGGGATCGGAGAAAGATCAAGGTCGTACGGTTTCTCTCGGTCGAAACAGACCAAGAAAAAGAGCATTAGGTCACTTAGACGCGACCCTGGTATGTTTAAAGAAATAAAAAGAAAGTACACAACATGTACTTTGGAAGTACACAGCGTGTAATTTCCCTTACTAGCCAGCACATTAGGAGGTCTCTAGGTCACCACACACAGCTGTGTACTCGGCCATTACCCGGCCAGCACACAGCTATGAGCGGTAACAGAGTACATGGAGTGCACATATAAAGTACACAACGTGTAATTCAGAAATTTCCAGAAATCCCTCTTTTTCTCAAAAACACCAGAAAAAGGAAAACATACCTGAAAAGAAGATTTAGGTTATTACCAAGATCACCTGGATCAATCTAGGATAACTTATCATAAAATTTTAATGATTTATTTGATCCAAAAAATAAAATAAACATTAAGTAAGAACATAAGAATTACCCATGGAATTAAAATTGGTTTCATAATCCTGTACCACGTCAATATGAAAAGAAGTTTCATAATAAAATAATTCAAGATATGAACATAAGGCATGAATTACACTATAAAATTATCGCATAATAAGCTAGTTATATATGTAAATGAAATATATACATAATTTAGAAGAAATTAATAACATCATATGTTTTATTCCTTGATATAAATGTCTTTAAAATATTACACTGAATGTTTTTTGAGAAAAATTCCCTTTTGACATAGAAATAAATTCATAAAAAAACTAAATCTCAAAAATATTATATAATATTTTTTCATTAAAAATAACCATGGAAACGTATAAGAAAACATCAAATAATTGAGTGGCCATGATTATGGTAAATTTTGTACATGTTGTATAAGTTAAAATAACATTCCTTTCAAACATTTTTCAAAAGGTTAAAAAATATCCTCATTCAGAAAATGATAAGAAGATTCCTTCCAAATAATTTTTAAAAAATAAAAACATGGGTGAAAAAATCTTTAAAAAATATTTCGAAAGATATTAAATTTTTTTTGAAAATAGTTTTTGAGAACATGGATATGGATGAAAAATGATTTTTAATAGAAGATAGACATGAATTTCTCTTTTCTTAAAAACATTTTTTCAATACTTTTGAGTACCAAATAGTGTAAAGTGAAACTGTTACATTAAAATTTAATGAGTAACCATATTATACTATAATAACTGGGTCTTATTAGAAAAATACTAAGCAATTTACAATAATTTAAATTCATGCATAAATAATCCCGATTAAAATGTGATTAAAACATTAACCCTTACATCTTAGAAACTTATAAATCATAACTTACCAAGAATTAAGTAGATTAATTTTAAATTAAAATATCCTTAAATATGGTGTATTCATGATATAATATATAAAATTTCACTATATACACCATTTATAATAATTTACTTAAACAAAAGGACATGTGTATCAATGAAGGATATTTTGAGATAAAGCCCTTACCTTGAGTCTAGACTTTGTCACGTATGTATTTCATCTCCAGTATCAATAATTTATATCTATTATTTTTTCTAATAAAATTCTATACGTTAAATACCTTATACCAAAATTATTTACATAATTTATTTAAATGGTGTATCTTACGACATAATCAGTTATTTTCATATCGGGTGCTTTGAGGATGCTCAATTCATTATTTCCAAAAAAACATTGGTCTGCCGACCATGGTCAAAGGATAATTTTCCCATCATATATAGAATAATTACAATTAAATTTTTATAATTTTTATATATAAATTATAATTTTAGAAATATCCAAAAATTATGGTTATGAGAAATTAATTATATTATAATTATGGAGACTGTAGGTAGTACGTACACATGTGTAACGTTTCCATTTTTCATCAATCGTGATGAAAATAAGGTTAGGGTTATTTTATATTTATATAATTTTAATAATTTAATAAATATAATATTACTTCTTTAAATACACTTTCATATAATATTCATGTGATGTGATAAAAATAAATGAATCACATTTCTTCGTGTTGCAGTGGTTGTCCATACACACGAATAATGCTGTCATTTTTTCATGGATGGTAAGGTAAGAAGTTATATGATATATTAATATTATGGAATTATTAATATTTCATTAATATAACATATACAAATTAAATTCACCTACATAATCTTCTATGAGTGGCGATGATGGAAAACGAATTAAATCAGTTCACGAGAAGGTAGTCCATCATACACACAAACATTGGTTAGGTTTCCGATTTGATGGAAAAGGAAATGATTCAATATTATTACATAAAAATAATACAATCTAAGTATATATGATATAATTTTGTTATTAAATTTTAATTTCTAAGAAATAATTTAATGTGAAAAAGGAAGAAGTAAAAAAAGAATGAGCTCGGTGAATATGATTACCTTCACTTAGAATAACCTCCCTTGAATCACTTATTAAGGACCATGAGGTTGGTCTTTTGGGAAGAACATAAGCACTAAAAAGTGGATAATGGTGTTTTGGAAATATTTTTGTATGTTTGGGATAAAAATGGCTCTATATGTGTGAATATGTGAGGAGGTTCCCTTTTTATAATTGTAGTGGAGTGGTATTTTTGTAAATACCCAAAACTATTCAATAATGGGAAGTCAACCTCATGCCAAGTTCCTCAAAAATTGAAAATTAAGGTATTAGAGAATATGAATTCTAAGAAACACATCTAACAAAAAAATAATCATGTTTAAAAAGTGTTATCCTCTTTTCCTTTAAGGTTTCTCACTTTTACAATTTTAATTTTTTACTACAATCACTATTTTTTTCTTTTACTATTCATTATGACCAAAAGTTTAGTTGCCCATATAATATAAATAGAATTAGTATGATTCAAAATATGGATTCCATATTATCAAATTAAACTCAAATAAGTGGTATTATTTAATTTAGATGTAAACAAATAGATATGTTGAAAAATTGTTTTTCCTGAAATACGTTTTTCAAGCACAAGATGATCTGGTAATAATTATATGAAAAGTAAAGAAATAAATTTATTTAAATTAATATATATATATATATATTATGTTAATTTAATTTATTTCATTTCACAATATGGTTTATTTTAATTATTTATAGTGTAAAAACATTATTCACATTAAAACAGTTTTCCAAAAAATGGGTTTTATAGCCTAAAATTAAAATTATATTAAAATAATGTTTAAAGATGATTTAAATGAAATTAATTGGAAGAAATATTACTATATAATTATTATTTTCCTTTAAAATAATTTCAAAATAATAATGGTACTTTTAAATTACCTAATTTATTAAAAATTATTGTTTTACCAAAAATCATAATTTGTCCCTATTCATTCCATCCATCCAAATCTATTTTTTTTGAAATTTTCCAAATCCACTTTATGTGTTAGTGGTAACCGTACACTTCAAAACTCAAATACAACAACATTACAAAATTCAAAACTCGAATTTCAAAAATAAAAACCAACAAAACCACATTCAAATTTGAAAACTGGACCACCGCTTGGTCCAAAAAATCCACCACGTGTATTGAGATGATAAGTCTGGATCATTGCGTAATCCATATCGTCATCACCATCGTATAATACTATCATCCTAGTCCCATCAATGTCATCCACTTCCCCATCATCCACCATTGTAATCGATTTCTCCATTGATAGCACTGGTCGCAAACTACTACATTCAAAAGTCCTAACGAAGCGTCAAACCGCGATCGCCTCCATTAGAAACAACACCATACAAAAAAACACTGATCAAAAAAACTCTTAACATATTCAGCATAGCCACCAAATCTAGACAAACAGACACCAGCATCTCCAATCAAACATCCTAACGGAACACTGAAACCCATCAACAACACCATATGACTTCACTGACATGTCTTCACGCTATAAACGACCAAACTAGAAGTGAATCTTCCAATAAGAACAAACACTGCTAACAAGAATGAGGACCAAAAAATATGAAAAATAACCATGGGATGAAACCCTGATGAAAACTGCGGATGAAACCTAAAAGAAAACATCACGACTACCTAAATGTATGGCCTAAAACCCCCAAACTACAGCTCCAACTCCGACCTGGTGTGGAGTGGTGAAACCCCAGATCAGATCTTGTTTGGGAGGCTGGGAATGAAGCATAGAAAACAAAAGAACCAAATATGGTAGTGACAGAAACCCATCGTCAACCACCCCACATATCCTAAAACCTTGATGTTAACAAAAACCAAACTCTGACCAAGAGAGGAACAGATAAACATGAGGCCAGAGTGGGGTACAACAACAGAGGGAATCCACAATACGTACCTTCATCGGAAGATCAAAATCCATGGAGAAAGCCCACAGCAGTGAGCACCAGAGGAGAGGACAAGGCCAAGAATGGAGTGGAGAATACTAGATCTGAGGGTGAGGGTGAGGCAAAAAATAATGGGTAGAATCTAAGAAATGGCTCAAAAAACCTAGATGTGGGGAGAATAATAGCGTTGATAGGGCTCTTTACAAAGCACGAAGAGCGCTTGTCACTATTCACTAAAATATCAATATTTTCCAAAAATTCAAAAACACTCCCCCTAAGTTATTATAAATATTATGATTTCAAAAATGATGTTAATTTTATAAAATTAAATTTATAATGGTTCTAAAAATTAATTATAATATTTTCCTATAAAACCAATATAATCATTTTAAATGAAAACATATTTTTTTAAAATAAAATATCTTCCATAAAGTTGAGTAATTATTTATACAGAATTTATAAATAAATTTATATATATTACTACCTTTATATGTACATCATATAGAATCTAATACTATTAATATCCTCTGATTTAATGGAAAGGTTATACCAGTCATGATTTATTAATAATATTTAAATATTATATAAATTTTCTTCTAAACTAGGTGTTTTGTGTTGAATACAATACAAAGAAAAGCGTTTTTTAAAATATTGGGGTGTTGTATTATACCCCCTTAAATAAATTTCATCCTCAAAATTTGAACTTCTTCTTAGTAATAAAAGTTTTGATATTCAAAAATTCATTTTTGGAAAACCCACACCTCAAAACGGGTTAATAAAAGATCCACTAAAAAGAAGGAAAAAGAAATAATAATGTCATCATATAACTTGGTTTCTGTATATGATAACATTTCTGGTAAGTGAAAACATGGATTTGAAAATAATATCCATTAAACAAATAATGTTATACCTTTCTTTTAAGAGAGAAGAGTATATCGATTTATCAAAAATGAATAACATTTCTATTTCAAAATACTTACCATAGAGTTAAAGGATCCTTTTACCATCAAGAATAACTAAATAAAGAAATATAATTACTTTAAAAGTTTAATTTCAACCTTTATTAAATTTTCACTATATTCTCTTCTATTTCTCCAAATGATGAGCATTAAAGATGGTTTTTTTCATTAAAGCACTAAAATTAACTTTTAACGGATCATGTGACTCTAAAAACTGATATCAAGATATTACTCTTATCTTTAGATGTCAACCAGAACTGAAAATGGTTAGAATAGTGTAAAATAACACTAAAAATTATTACCCCATTAGATTAATCTCTAAATCAAAATTTCTACTCAAATAATTATATAACTAAGTAACCCTTTATCTAAAATAACCTCAAAATTCAATGATTAATTTTTTTTATTCACAAATAATATTTCAAGTTAAGTCACATGAAATAATTTAATCATTGAATTTTGAGGTTATTTTAGATATGGAAAGGCTACATGGCTTGAAATATTTATATAATTATTATAAATATATAGCATTTCCATATATAATGGGGTGTCTCATGGCATGAAGGTTATCATTTTTCAAACACCATATTTATATAATTCCTATAATATTATAAAATTACAATGAACATCCTAAAAATATAATTAATCATCAAATAATTTTTTAACCACTAAATTCTTCTATAAATTTATTTTTATCACCAAATAAAATAATCATAATTGTCTATATTTACCTAAATATCATGGACATATAAAATATTATATTTTAATAAATCATATTTTTTATATAAAATATATCCTTAACATTGAATAATGTTTCTAGTTAATTAGTACCATTCAAGATATTTTGGTAAATATTTTAAAAAACTATTTCAGAATGATCCTTAAAAGTTTCATGATACCATTAATAAAAACAATTTATAAAAACGATTCTCAAATTCAAAAAAATTTGTAGTTAAATCATTCCACTCCAATGATTTTCATAACATAAATCCTTAAGAATTAATCCATGGATTTGGGAATTAGCTCAAATAACGTCCAAGTTCTAAACATATAAAACATTGAACTGTTTGTGGTGCCTTAGGCTGGAATTTATTTCTCGATGCTCGGTTTACCAGACTCTTCATTTTTCAGTAAAAATTAACTGCTTCTTCACCCCTTCAAACAATTGAAGCATAATATAGTTACTTTAATTCACATTATGTGTTTCCTATTTCTACATTATTGATATGTAGGAAATTTAATCTTCTTTTATTTATCACACTTAACATTTGAACTTTCATGAGAATCCATACTTATCACCATTGATGAGTTTGGAAAGTAAACTATGTTCCATTTGATAATCTTAATATAAGATAGCTCATTTTTCATGATGAAAATATTTCTAACTATTGTCCACATTATATTATGAGTCTCAATTAAAAAATCATTTCCTTTATTATCAATTTGTTTTTTGGCATGCTTTATCCTATTTTCCTCTATTAATAAGAAGAAGAAAAATAATAAGATAATAAATTAACTAATAATGAGACAATATGGAAACAAAAAACCTGGGACGAATAACTTATAAATGATAATTATATCCTGACTTATGAGTCTTTAGTTTTAAATATATTTTATCCACAAAAATTTATTCAATTAGGTTTTCTAACCTAACTATTTATTCAATTACTACATAATGGTTCATAAAGATCTTGTGAATTTACAAATCATATCCCTCAGTATTTTAAAACTAGGTGTGTATAATGTCCCATTATCATTCCATGTGTAATAATCAATTCATCTTTAATGCACCCTTTTTCGAGTTATTAAACCTAGGTACAACAATGTCAAGTCCACATCAACATGTATTATCTAGAGAGAGATCTGATTACTTAGAAACCAGTCTCTCTAACCTTCACCAATATTATAGTATATTTTCACGTCCTTAAACATTTACCAATACTTATCCCTAGGTTTCTCCCTAATTTTTTCTCATTATAGTTCAAAAATATTTACTAAACATTTTTTTATCAACAATAGAGACCCATGCTTTTTAAACATATTATTACATTATTTTTAACATAAAAATCCTTTAATTACATCCCAAAGATCTTGTGGCCTATTTTCATTATAAGAATTGGTACATAAAATAGAAAACTAAAACTAAAACATTAAATATTTATTCTTATTAACATCAGGGATATCCAAAATCCATTTGATTTCTTAATAGTTCATGGGATAACCTGGGGAATACGTAGACAAAATGGGTGAGCTAAGAAGAATAGTAAGAGAATAAAAATTATAAGGAAATATAAAATTTGAGTCAAAGGAATAACATGATATCATAAGAGAGAATACAAATGAGTAATAAAATGGGATAATAACATTAAGATCATTTTTTCATAATAACATGAAATCATAATAATTATTTAGAAAAAATATAACCTGACATAAACATGTGTCAAGAAAATTTGTCTAGACAGCATAACATGGTTGAAAATGTCCTATAATGGGTTATGTTTACTCCCTAAATCCATACATGATGTCTAATGAGATTTAAACATTACCCAATACACTAGATCCCTATCCAGGAACACCCATCATATAAGATATATCGAGCTCACTTAAATCTATTTGGATTCACAAATCACAAAATGTTCAACATTTTGTGTTCCATAAAAATGAAATCTATCATAAATAATAACATAATCAATATCAATGGATTGAAAAGGGGTTTCACAATCTTGTCACACCTCATAATAAAATAAAGTTTCGTAATCAAGGAATTAGATAAATAAACATAATGCATGTATTAACCCCATAAATGTAAGGGAGTATAATATAGGTTTATATGTGAGAGACATATATACATCATGTTTAATAAATCCATAACATCAATGGTTTTTGTCGATGATGTAAATGTATTTAAAATATCACAAGGAATATTTCATGAGAAAAATATACTTTTCACTTTGAAATAACATCTTCAAAATAAAAAAATTTATAAAATATTATTTAAAACATTTTATTCAAAGATCACCATGGAAAATATAGATTAATCTTTAGATATTTTAGTGACCATGTTAGTGGGTAATTCATTACACACCAAGTATTTTATAAGAACCATTCCTTTTACCCTATTGTCAAAAGGATAAAAAATTTCCACATTAGGAGAATGATAAAAAGATTCCATTAAAATAATTTTTTGAAAAGTAAAACATCTGTAAATTTTTTTATAAATATTTTGGGGGATGTTAAAATATATTAAGGAATTTTTTATAAAATATGGACATGGATGAAAAATTATTTTCAACTGATGAGATAAATGTAGTAAGTATTTCATAAAAACATTTTATCAATAGTTTTTAGTACTAAATATAGGAAAATGGTACTATTACTTTATTATTTCATGAATAATAAAAGGAGAAAAATAAAAGTGTTTTATTATACATAGATCAAATAATTTTTTGTAATGAAAATTCAAACATAAACAATCCCGATTAAAATGAATTTGAAATATAAACCCTTACAACTTGTTATCTTTTGAGTTATAACTTCCCATGATTGAATTAGATGAACTGTAACTTAAAATATTACAATTTATTAAGGTTTCATGATATAATAAGTAATGGGAAATTATATACACCTTTTAAAAAAAATTAAGCGCATAAAAGAACATGTGTCCCAAAGAAATATGTTTTGAGACAAAACTATTACCTTGACTCCAGTCATTATTTTTTATGAATTTTATCTCATGTACAATAAACTTATTTGAATTATTTTATTTCACAATATACTTTTTGTAACATCCTAAGAGTCTATGGTATTCTTCTCTTTGAATAATACAATAGCCTGTGATGTACGCAACACCGTGTTCAAGCGCACCACGACCTATCAAACTAGCCATTAAGAAAGCAGTTATTGATAGTAATAACCACATTTTTAATTTTATATATATATCCCATATAATTTTAACATTCATCTCTTGTTTTTATTAGATATAATATGTGAAAATAATGCATTTTAATTCAAAACTGCCTTTTAATCTAATTTATTTATATGGTTAGATTATCTTTTTTAATTGGATTTAAAGTGTAATTATATTATATTTTTACCATTTAATCCAATTTGGGTCATTTTAAGTAATTTCAATTTGAAATTGGGCATAAAAAAGTGTCAATCTTTTGATAGTTATTATTTCTTAAAAAACACATTTTTTGTTTGGATAACGTGAATTAATTTTAAATTAATTGATGAAACTTCTTTGTTTTTAATTTTTTAAAATAGAAATCATTTTTGAATTCAGAATATCAAATATATGTTTGGCTGGAGTTTTGGTATTTTTCTAAAAAACATCGATTTTTGATGAATAGTGAAAACACTAAATAGTAGTTAAAAACCTTATTTTTCATCTAAATGAAATTTTACCGCTTCTGTGAATTGAATTTCTAAAATCCTAAATACATGGTTGTTATTAATAAGTAAAATGTGGTTGAATAAGTTATAAACAATTTTTTGTGAATAGTAACTTTTACTTTTATTTACCGCGATTAAATGTAAATAGGGTAATTCAAGGTAAAAATAATATTATAATAATATTAAATTACCCTAACATGTGTCCTAATCCTATTGGTTGATACATTTACGACCATTTTCATCCTTGGGTCTATTTTGGGACCCCATGGATCCACTTAACAATGACAATGACACTTTATATTAATGAATTTAAAGTAATGACAAAAATGACATAAACATATATCTTTTAGTAAATAAATTGTTACATGGGGTTATGTAAGTTATCTCTTCGACTATAAATATTAATTTTAAATCAAAAAATACTTCCTACATTATGGTAATTTTTTATAATTTTTAGACATCATATAAATAAAATTATTTATGACACAATAATGATGAAGTGTTTACCTTATTAATGAATGATTTAAATAAATAAGTTAATAAAGATTAAAAAAATATCCAAAACCAGTAAATTTCTTATTGGATGATTTTATTTAGAACCAGAGTCATCCTATCTTAAACATTAATAAGTTTTGGACCTTTAGAAACTGAAAATCATTATATAATAAAATAATATTTTCAAACATTCCTAAAGAGACCCTCCTCCCCCTTATAAAAATCCCTCACATCTAACCCATTACTCACACCTCTCAAGCCTCTTTTATCATCCAAAATCTACCCAAATAATCTCTAAATATACCTATCTTCCACCTAGATGCCTTATCAAAGGCAAAAGGCATTTCAAGAAATCGTTTTGGGTCAAACCAAAGGGAGTTACCCGATTTAAAGGTAACACCTTCTCTTAAGTTTTTTTCTTTAATTTTACATCTCCAACCACCTAAACACTTTTATTAATCTCTTTTATAAAAAAAATAGTATAATAAATATACTAGGTTGTTTATATGATATTTATTCGAACTACACTTACACACACCTCCTTATAATTGGTAAAAAACTTATTGTTTCTGTGGACGGTGAACTACTACCTCACGAAACGATGATTGTTCAATCTTATGCTACCACCTCTTACGGTGGCCATTAAGATGACAATGTATTTACTTATAATATGTATTATATTTATATTATATCCTTTCTTCTGTATTTTTTATTTATATCATACCCATATGGTTTCCATAATGGGTAAATACGATAATTTCATTTGAGGAAGTGCAAACAACTGCCCCCTCAAAGTGATATGAGTCGTTCATTCCATAAGTGGAACATATATAGGACAGATTTAGGTAAATTAAATAACATAGATATTTTACTAGAATTATAATATACCTATGTATTATTATGTTTTCATTCCTTTAAATATAAAGTAAAAATGAAAGTATCATTCATGCGTACGTACGGCTTACCGTCTCCATGAACGGTGCACTTAATTTCTTAACTCCAAATGATATGAAATATTATAAATACATATACACTGGATATATATATGATATATATGATATCTAAGTCATGAATATAATTCTGTAGATAATGTAATTTTGACCACATGGACAATTATTAATTATAACAAGTTTATTTTTTGACTAAAGTTCCTAACACCGAAAAAATGCCCGATTTGAACTCAAAAAATTAACTAATTTTTATTGCAAGATAATAAGTGATATAAAAGGAATAATAAACATGAAAAATGTTCTTAAGGAATTTGAAATTAACTCAAGTTTATTATTCAGGAAGAACACATAACATATGATCCAATTCAGACATGAGGTATGGGGTTTCTTATCTCACTTTTAATTCCATGAGATTTTCATTGTTCGCCACTTATTTATTTCATGTGGGGTATTTTTTACTTTAAGTTGATATATATTATAATTATTATCTTTATGTTCATGGTATTATTTGATTCATTTTGTGGTTATTAAATTTTGTTCATACGACTTGATTTTTTACAACGTGGTAAGGGGGTTCTCATCACACTTTTTATTCCCCTAAGATTCATGCTATATTTACTACTATTTATTTTTGAAGGGTGTATGTACTAAACATGATTGTATTCTTTGTGAAATATACATTAATTTATAGGTATTTAAATCTTTTTTGTATGATTATTTTTTCATGGGTTTTATGTTATGTTTGTTACCAAATCTGTAAGGGAATTTCAATTTCCACTCATTGGGCTTTACGCATACTTCATTTATTATTTTACTCCAAGATTATGGGTGGAATCACTATTTATTATTTATGTTGTAATTTCCACTCCCCTTTATGTGGATATAACTTTGATACACATAATCACTCCATTTATAAATTCGCATGCTTTTGATATGAACTTGTTAAGGGTAATGTTAACTCAATTTCCATTCATTGAGTTAAACATCCAAGTCATTGGTATTGTTTTTACAAGAATATGTGTGAAAGTCCTATGATTATTTTACACTAAATAACCAATCATATTGAGTTTATTTATATTTTCACACTTAATTATTTCATTTATTTATCATTAATCTAAGGATACGGTCTTTATAAGGAATTTCATCTCAATTTACATTTCATTGAGACCTTTTTGTAGTTATGCACCAATTCACTTTTATATGGTGTATATACTATCATTTGACATATTATATCATTAATACCATTATTCTCATGATATTATAATGTTTTTATTAATTTTATTCAATAATTACTTTTATTTAAGCAAACTCTCCTTTGGTGAAGAACTCTTTATAAAAAATATAGTTTTAAATGTTTTAAAGATTTATTCTTTTAAATACTTCTCATTAATGTCTATGTTTTGAAAATGGTTTTAAGTATTTATTTATATGGACATGAATATTTTGAAATAAAAATTTCTTTCAAATGATTCAAAATGGTATGGGACACTTTTATTAAAAAATCTATTTTAAAGGTCCTCTTTGATAAATAGTGCGACTTTTAAATGTTTTCATAAAAAAGGGAATGTTTATCTCAAATAGTTTTACTGACTATTTCCATCTATGTCAATATACTTCAATGCATTTTATTCTTTATTGGGGTTGATTTATTATAATAAAATATTCTATATTGTATTGAATGAGTTATGTTTGACTGTGGATGTGCTATTTTTATGCCATTCATGTTTAGTGGTTCATGTATTGAAATTTCGTATGCTAGTTTTAATACTAATGTTTTGATTATGTTTCAAACATTTCATATGAAGAATGAATTGGAATTAGTAAGTTACTGGTGGAGCCTTCTATAACTCCTCAATGCATCATCAAGTATCATGTGACAAACTAGTGCTTTGGCACAAATCCTTAACAAAATTTTATTTGTAGTCTTGGAACGAGGCCTTGACTATGTGGTTATGATGTCAGAAATTATGCATTCCATCATTATGAAATTAGATATTGATATTACATGCAATTATTCGACTAGTAGAATATCCATGTGAATAAGTAAATGGAATTATTAAATTTATATTGCCATATTATGCTGCAGTTTATGTTTAAAAGGCTTGTGTTTTAGTCTAATATATTGCTTTAAATGTTTATGGTTATATATGAATGTTTCAACTATAATTTTATCCTTACTAAGAATCAGAGCTCACCCCTTTCTATGTTTTATTTTTCTCTAGATGTGAAGAATTATATTATGATTGACCTTCATGGATAGTCTAAGGGATATGAGTGTGTTCAAAGGGGGGCATAGTGTTGTTGTTTTCATTTCATAATGTAATGTAAAACATATGTATTTATCTAGTGTTTCCAAGGACACTAAACTAATTGGTATTTCAATACATGATCTCTTGTGATCAATCCAATGTTATGTAATAATGCACCGACTCTGGGTAACTGGGGTTAGGGCGTTATATTTGGTATCAGATGAAGTTTAGAACAATAAATAGAAACTAGATTCAGATAAACTCTGATTAGATAATGTTACCCTAGGATATACGTTGAGGATTAGTATATAAGAACATCCAATAAATTTTTTAGTGTAAATATTATGTGGGTTTTCCAAGAAAATACAGCCTTGTCTAGATACAAATAGGGAGAGGTGGCGCTGGCACAAACGTACCTAGGAGTGAAAACTTTGACAAGGAGTTTCGAGCTTGACCTAGGGTATCCTAGAACACAACAATGGGCCTTGTTGCACTCTCGGTATTGAAACTCCCAGAGGATATACTTAGGATAATTCACATTTTCTTTTCAAACTAACTTATTATGTGGGTTTTACAATTATTAGTGCTCTTTGTTGATGAGATTACTTTGGAAGACTTTTCACTTGTACGTGTTACCCTATAGTTTTTTATATGAAAATACAATTCAAGGAAGAATTATCTTTTTTTTTTCTGTGGATATAGTTATAAATAAACATTTGGGTTTATATGATCTTTGAATTTGAGGCAATTACAGGTTATTAATTTTCAGGATGAAAATGCGAGGTATGAGATAACATTTGTTGTTAAATTATGTTATGGTTATTTTGAGGAATTTATCTCATTTTGGGAATGTTATAAAATATAGTTTTTGAAAAAGGACAACATGCAGACCATGTGAAAACCTGTCACATCGAACAAAGCTGTGGGAATCAAACCCACAACCAAAGTGCTACTGGGATTTATCACCTACCACTGGACTACGTGAAGTCCATGGTTAGTGTGACTAATTATTTTTAGTTAAATGATTTTATTGACCAATAATAAGTTGATTTTGGATCTTATGTTTTATCAAATTGATATCCTTAGTGTAGCAAAATGATTTGATTATTTAGTGATAAATGTTATTTTGGAAGATGTTCGCTCTGTTGGGAACACTATATGCCTAAGGAAAATAGAATACTATGGGATTTCATTTAAGGAATAATGGTGGATTTGTATCTATGTTTTTATTGTGGATTTATAGAGATTTTGGTTATTTATGGAAATGATTGACCTATCATAGAGAATATGTGATTAGGTTAATTAATTTTAAGTGTCTTTAATAGTAGTCGATGTTATTTGGAGATACAATTTCACGTGGAAGACTATGTAATCAAATTCTTCTGAGTTTCAGGATTCAATATTACTTTGGATTGTATTGAAAGATTTTAAGGAAAATTTTTAATTGAATGGTATTTATTGATCTTTGGGTATAGTTGGTTTAATTTTAGAAATTATGATTAGTATTTATTTCTCTAAAGGATTATCCTTTTTGGGGATCATCTGATCTTGTACTAACCATTTTGGTATTGGTTAATCTCTAAAGATAAGGTAAATATATAGTTTTTCATTTATGGATTATGTTATTCTCAATTATTTTATTCTAGCGCTTCAGGTGTGACCAAGTCATCTTGAATACTCATCGTATGGAGTGAAAGATGAGTTTGTGGTAGAAATTATTTAAAGGATGGAACTATACTTATCATGTTTTTTTCTTATTCTATGAAGAAATTAATTCTTAAATCTTACGTAAAGGATCTTAAACCCAAAAATATATTATCCTATTACCTTACATTATTCATCATATATTTATGGCTTTGAGGCTCTCAAATTCCCATTCACTTGTTTTTGATTGATGACCTCAATCACTCCCTATAAGTATTTACGTTTTTCATACAATTATAATTTACACCAATGTTCTCCTATTTTAAATCCTATTTTGGTGGTGACTTTTTCAATTCCCTTTCCCTCTTATTAAGACTAAATTTTATTAACCCTATTTCCGATGTGGGTTTTCCACAAAGGTATTTTTTTAACCTTTTTTTTCGAAGAACAATTTAAAATTGTGATGACACAATTTATTAAAAGAGGGAAGAATGTAACACCAAAAGATTCCATGGTATGCTTCTATTTTAATAAGACAATAGCGTGCGATGTAGGCAACACTGAGTTCAAGCGCACCACGACCTATAAAACTAATAGTTTAGAAAGCGGTTATGAATAGTAATAACCATGTTTTAAATTATATATATATATATATCTCATATAATTTTATCATTATTTTTTTTCTTAGACATATTATAAGGACAAATTCAATTTTCCAGATAAAAGAAGTATTTTTAAAAAAATGCAGTTTTTCCACCTTTTAATGGAAAACCCTTTCCAAATCCAATATTTGACAATTTTATATCATCTATTTAACAAAATAAAATTCTTCTTTAGAACAGGTACATCAAAATTTACTTTGGGTAAATTTTTGGTATTTTTCTGTTAAAATTCATTTTTTTAATGAATAGTAAAAAATACTGTATTTTAATTCAAAACTGCCATTTAATCTAATTTATTTATATGGTTAGATTATATTTTTAATTGGTTTTAAAGTATAATTAGATTATATTTTTACCATTTAATCCAATTTTTGTCATTTTAAGTAATTTCACTTTGAAATTGGACATAAACAAGTGCCAATCTTTTGATAGTTATTATTTCCTAAAAACACGTTTTTTATTTTGAAAACGAGAATTAATTTTAAATTAATTGATGAAAATTCTATTTTTTTAATTTGGTAAAATACACCTCATTTTTTGAATTCATAATATCAAATATAGCTTAGGTAGAATTTTTGGTATTTTTCTGTAAATCATTAATTTTTGATGAATAGTGAAAACACTAAGTAGTAGTTAAAAAACCGACTTTTTCAGTTAAATGAAATTTTACTGCTTCTTTGAATTAAATTTCTAAAATACAACATACAATTTGGTTATTAGTAAGTAAATGTTTTTTCAATAATATGAAAATAATCTTTTGTGAATAGTAACTTTTGACTTTTATTTACCGCGGTCAAAGATAAATAGGGCAATTCAAGGTAAAAATAATATTATAATAATATTAAATTACCCTTACATGTGTCCTAATCCTATTGGTTGATACATTTAATATCATATACATCCTTGGGTCGATTTTTGGATCCCATGGATCCACTTAAGAGTGATAATTACACTTTATATTAATTAATTTAAAGTAATGAAAAAAATAATGTAAACATATATCTTTTAGTAAATAAATTATTTCATGGGGTTATATAAGTTATCTCTTCGACTATAAATATATTTTTTAAATCTAAAAATATTTACTACATCATGGTATTTTTTTTATATTTTTTAGACATCAAATAAATAATATTATGTACAACACAATAATGATGCTATGTTTACCTCATTAATGAATGATTTAAATAAATAAGATAGTAAAGATTAAATCAATATCGAAAACCTATCCAATTATTATTGGATGATTTTATATCGAACAAGAGTCATATTATCTATGAATTTAATAAGTTTTGGACCTTTATAAAATGAAAACCATTATATAATAAAATAATATTTTCATTCATTTTTAAAGAGCCCCACCTCCCCCTTATAAAAATCCCTCACCTCTAACCCATTACTAACACCTCTCAAGCCCATTGGATCGTCCAAAATCTTCCCAAATAATCTCTCAATATCCCTCTATTCCACATAAAATCCTTTCCTTAGGTAGAAGGCACTTCAAGAAATCATTTGGGTTCAAACTAATGGGAGTTACCCGATTTAAAAGTAACGGCTTCTCTTTAGTTCGTTTCTTTAATTTTACTTCTACAATACAATAAACTATTTTATTCCTTTATTTTATAAAAAAAGTATCCTCAATATACTAGGTTGTTTATATGAGATGTATTCTATCTACACTTACACACACCTCCGTCTAATGGGTAAAGAACATACTGTTTTTGTGGACGATGAACTACTGCCTCATGAAACAATGATTATTAAATCTTCTCCTACCACCTCTTATGATGGCCACTAAGATGACCCAATATTTACATGTGATATATATTATATTTATATTTTTTCTATACTACTGTCTTTTTCATTTATATAATACCTTTATGGTTTCCATAATGGGTAAATACGATAATTTCATTTGAGAAAGTGCTGACTACCGCCCCCTCAAAGTGATATAAGTCATTCATTCCATACGTGGAAAATATAAAGGATGGAGTTAGTTAAATTACATAACATAGATATTATAATTTAATTAGAATATTCCTATTTATTTTTAAATTTTCATTCCTTTAAATATAAAATATAATTGAAAGTAGTGTTCATGCGTACGTACGACTTACCGTCTCCATGAACGATGCATTTCATTTCTTAACTCCAAATGATATGGAATATTATAAATACATATACAATGGAAATATATGATATATATGATATCTAAATCATAAATATAATTCTGAATATAATGGAATTTTGACCACATGGACAATTTTTAATTATAACAAGTTCATTTTTTACTAATGTTCTGAACATTGACAAAATGCCTGATTTGAACTCAAATAATTAAATAATTGTTATGGAAAGGTAATAAGTGATATAAAAGGAATAATAAACATTAAAAATATTTTTAATGATGTATAAATTAACTTAATTTTATTATTTAGGAAGAACATGGAACATATGAGTCAAGTCAGACACAAGGTAAGGGGTTTCTTATCTCACTTTTAATTCCGTGAGATTTCCTTTATTCACCACTTATTTATTGAATGTGGTGTATTGTGTACAGACATTTGATATATATTATCATTATTATATTTATATTAATTTTATTCTTTGATTTATTTTGTGTTTACTAACTTTTTGTCATACGAATCGATTGATTACAACGTGGTAGGAGGGTTTTCATCTCACTTTTTATTCCTATGAGATTCATGCTGTATTTGCCGCTATTTTCTCTTGAGTGGTGTATATACAGACCATGATTGTATTAATGTTTTAATATACTTTAATTTATTTGTATTTAAATCTATTTTTTATGATTCTTCTTTCATGGGTTGTATGTAATGTTTGTTACCAAATCAGTAAGGGAATTTCAATTTCCACTCATTGGGCTTTACGCATACTTCATTGATTATTTTACTCCAAGATTATGTGTGGAATCACTATTTATTATTTATGTAGTAATTTACACCCCCCTTTGTGTGGATATAATTTTTAGACACATAATCACTCCATTGATAAATTCTAATGCTATTGATATCAACTTGTTAAGGGTAATCTTAAATCAATTTTCATTCATTGGGTTAAACATCCAAGTCAATGGTATTGTTTTTACAGAAATATGTGTGAATGTCCTCTGATTTATTTACAATGAATATCCAATTATATTTAGTGTATTTATATTTTTTACACATTATTATTTCATTGATTTATCTTTAATCTAAGGATAATGTCTTTATAAAGAATTCTGTCTCAATTTACATTCCATTGAGTCCTCTTTGTCGTTATACACCAATTAACTTTTTAATGGTGTATATACTTTCCTTTTCCATATTATATTATGAATCCCTTTACTATCATGGTATTATAAAGTTTTTATTAATTGTATTCCTTAATTACTTGTATTTAAGAAATCACTCTTTTGGTGAAGAACTCTTTAACTAAAATATTGTTTTAAATGTTTTAATGATTTATTCTTTTAAATCCTTCTCATTAATGTCCATGTTTTAAAATTGGTTTTAAGTATTTATTTATACTAACTTGAATGTTTTGAAATTAAAATTTCTTTAAAATTATTTGAAGTGGTATAGGACACTTTGATTAAAAAACCACTTTTAAACGACTTCTTTGATAAATAGTGAAGCTTTTAAATGTTTTCCTGAAAAAGGGAATATTTATCTCAAATAGTATTACTGACTAATTTCATCTATGTAAATATCCTTCATTAAATTTTATTATTTATTGTGGTTGATTTATTATAATACAATCCTCCATATTTTATTTAATGAGTTATGTTTGACTGTTGATGTGCTATTTTTATGCCATTCATGGTTTGTAGTTCAAGTATTGACATTTCATATGCTAGTTTTAATACGAATGTTTAGATTATGTTTCAACCTATTCATTTGTGGAATTCCTTGGACTTAGTAAGTGATGGGTGGATCCCTCTATATCTACTCAATGTATCTGTAGGTCTCATGAGACAAACTAGTGTCTTGGCACATGGCCTCGACAAAATCTTATTTGTAGTCTTGGCACAAGGCCTTGACTATGTGGTTATGATGTCTGGAATTATGCATTCCATCATTATGAAATTAGCTATTGATATTACATGTGATTATTCGACTAGTAGAATATCCATGTGAATAAGTAAATGGAATTATTTGATTTATATTCACCATATTATGCTGAAGTTTATGTTTAAAAGGCTTGTGTTTTAGTCTTATACATTGACTTAAATTTTTATGATTATTTATAAAAGTTTTCTCTATACTGTTATCCTTACTAAGCATCTGAGCTCACCCCTTTCTATGTTTTATTTTTTCCAGGATGTGAAGAAGTATATTAGGATTGACCTGTAGAGATAGGATAAGGGATATGAGTGTGTTCAAAGGGGGAAAATGTTGGTGTTTTCATTTCATAATGTAATGTAAAACTTATGTATGTATCTAGTATTTCCAAGGCCATGAAACTAATCAGTCTTTCGAGACTTGATCTCTTGTGATCAGGTCAATTTTATGTAATAATGCACCAACTTTGGGTAAATGGGGTTAGGGTGTTACACTTTTATAGGTCTATTCCTATATACTTAAACTATTTTCTTTATTTATTTTAATTATTTATTTTACTACTTAATTAATTATATCCACATCGTGCATTTTGACGACGATCAGTTCATAATTTCATAATGGAATAGCTGATCAACCTTGAAAAAATGGGCCATTTTCACATTATAATTGGAATAATAATCATTAAAAAAATATAATTTTTCTATAAAAAGTATCTTCTAAAAATAAACATGAATTATGGTTATAAAAAAATAATTGTGTTACAATCATAAAGATGGTATTTCATATGTACGCAAGTGTAGTATTTCCATTTTTCAAGGGCCATCATGTAAATGAGACAAGTGTTATTTTATCCTTAAATATGATAATAATATAATAAATACCATATTATTTCTTTAAATACACTTATATATATCTACTATGTGATTCGATAATAAAAAACAAAACACATCATTTTGTGAGGCGGTGCTTTACCGTATACACAAATAACGTTATCATTTTTTCAATGGACAGTATGGTAAGAAACTATATAATATATTAATTTGATAGAATTGTTAATATTTCATGAATATATTATATAAACATTAAATGAAACCACATGAATAGATATGATAAGTGATTATGGAAAATGTATTACATCATTTTATGAGGTAATAGTCTACCGTATATATGAATGCTGGTTTTGTATCCCATTTGATGGAAGGTAATATGGATAAAAATTGTTCTATAAAAATAATAAAATATTAGAATACATTATATAGTTTTTTTATTATATTGGAATTGATAATTCATAACTTAAGGTGTTAAAATAATAAGTAAAAAAGAAACTCAAGGAATATTATTCCCTTTTCTTAGAAGAACCTCCTTTGGATCTCTTATTAAGGGACATAAGGATGGTATTTTGTGAAGAACACAATCTCTAGAATGTTAATAAGGGTATTTTGTAGATATTTTTGATGGGTTTTTTAATAAAAATTTCTTGAGATGTGTGAATATATGAGAGAATGGGTGCTCTTTTATAAATGAGGAGGTGTTTCATTTATGTAAATACCTATAACTATTTAATAATAGGAATTCACTATTAGGAAAAGTTCCACTAAAATAGAAAAAAATAGATTAAAAAATAGATAATTCCAAAGAATAACTCTAACACTAAATATTATCATGTTTTATATTTTTTATCCTTTTTACCCCTATGGTTACTCGCTTTTACCATTTTAATTTTATTTACCATGGTAACTATTTTTTTATTATTTTTACTATTCAATATTACAAAAAATGAAGTTAAACTTATTATATAAGGTAATTTATTATGATTCAAAATATGGAATCCATTTTATAAAATTTAATTCATATAAGTTGTGCAACTAAATTTAATATTGAACCCATAGACATGTTCAAAAACCTATTCTCCAAGAAATTCATTTTTCAAGCCTAAGATAATCATACATTAATTATATGAAAATAATCATAATTAATTAAAAATAAATTAATATTTGAATATATATAATTTATAATTTTAATTCAAGTCGTTCTTCATTAGGGTTTATTTTAATTAGTTAGACTGGATAAAAATTATGCACTACAAAACAATATTCAGAAAAATATGTATTAAAGCACAAAAATAAAATTATATTAAAATATAAAATAAATAATATTTAAATGTAATTAATTATATTAAATATTACTATTAAATACTTATTTTAAGATAATAATAGAAATTTTAAATTAATTAATTTATTAAAAATAAATGATAATTTTACCAAGATTCCTTATTTTTCACTATTCGCTGAAAAATATATATATTATGAAAACTAAAAACATTCACCATAAGTTAATAAAAATATTCTAATTTTAAAAATTAATTTTCTTTTATAAAATATAATTTATAAAATTTCCATCAATTACATTCAATTTTTGCATCAAAATGAAATAAAAATCATTTTTAAGGAAAATTATTTTATGAAAAAAAAATATTTTTAATAAAGTAGAGTTCTTATTTATTTTACATTTGTAAATTAATTTATAATGAGTAAGAAATTTATATATATTTCATAAATAATTTAATAATATTTATACTAACGAATTTAATGACTAGGTTATATTGGTCATGTTTAAATAATAATATAATATTATATTTTTTCGTTTAAAATTGGTGTTTTGTGTCAAACACACTATCGACAGTAGTTTTATTTTAAAATATATTGTAGTTACAATTGGAATCAAATATTACTTTCTTATGTGTCTATTAGATATATTGACATTAGAAATGTGTACATTGGATATATATAGCCATTGAATATATCTAATGGGAATGTTTTATAACTGAAAATAATATAAAAATAAATAAATTTTGAATGAAACAAAAAGATAATATTAAAATATTTTATTTTAAAAATATAATTTTTATGTGTCGTATATTTTTAATATTATTAAATAATAAATTAATGTTGTAAAGACCCGTAAATTTCAAGGGAATTTTTTTTCTTAATTTTCTTTTGGATTTTACAAGAACGCAGTTTCTGACGGAACTTGATTCCGAGGCCCGGTGTTCCCGGAATCATTTTCCGAAGTTTGGATCGGGTACGTTCAATGAACGAACGAGCGAGTTTTCCTAACTTTTGAACCGGTGCTCGGAATCTAATTCCGAGGGCACTGGTGGAATCGCAGCACCGGTAATCGCTTAAGAACGCCTTTTCCGGAGTTGCGTTTGCCCGGGTGAGGTTATTTATTTTTTTTGGGTTAACTAAAGAATAAAATAAAATAATGTGCAACAGATTTTATTTTTATTCTAAGTAGTGTTAATCTAGGCATGACTGTTGGAGTGGGACCCACTGATATCCTAACTCCTAGGTAGGATATTAGTGAGGTGGGTCCCACACAAGGCCCACCCCTTTAATTCCTTTTTACCTCCCACGTGCATTTAATTATGTAACTCACCCACACCCCTCTTAAATGCCAAGTCAACTCTTGCGTTTAATTGATTTATTAAACGCCTCTTTAATTGGTCAACGCTTGATAATTAAATCGTGATCTGTTTTTGAATTTCAAAAACCGTTGGCATGGGAAATAAAATAAGGCAGAGCCTTATTTTATTTAGTTGTTGTTTCTTTGTGAGAGAAGAATTGGGGGGAGGAATAACTCAAGCCTTGAATCTTCACCTTCTTCGTTGAAGAACGCAAAGAACGCACCGTCGCCGACGAAGAACGCCGGCCTCTGACGAAGGGCGACGAAGAACACCGAACCCTCGGAGATCGACGATGCGATTCCGTGTACCGCGACACCGACGATTCCTTTCTCCGTGACGCCTTCTTCTATGATGTTCTTTCCCACGACGAACCTTCGTTCAACGACATCTTGAGGTAGGGAGTTTGGTTTAATTTATGTGGATTATATCCTCAAGCTTTGATTTAATTGTTGATAGTCATTTGAGCCACCTGTTATCGTATTAACGGGAGGAGGTCAGACCGCACGAACACGGACGACCCTCCTCCCCCTTTGATGGTTGTTCTTGTTACGGCATGAGTAAAGGCGACGCGGTGCAACAACACCACGCATAAACAATTTAAGAACGGGCGAAGAAGCGCGGCGCCGTCGCGCCGCACCGTTGCGGAAATTCGAAGGCTCCGCTGATCATTTAATTGACGATGGATCTTCGGACGATGACAGAATGGGCCGCAGAGGCGGTTTGATGATTCCGCAGTAAAGTTCGAGACCCGAGATGAATGCCGGCGCAGACGAATTTGAAAACGGACCACCGGAGCAACTCTGGTGGCCCACAGAAGACCCTGCCGGCACGCCACGCCGGCACGGCGGAGCCGGCCGCCAGGAGGCGGAGGTGACCGGCGCACCGCCGCGGCTGAAGCCACGGCGGCAGGCGGCTGGTCCCGAGACTGCACGAGACCGAAGGGGGGACACGGCGCAAGGCCACGTCCGCTGGCAAGGAGCGGCCCCCATGCGGGGGCCGTGGCTTCGATCAGGGGGGGGGGGGGAGGGGCAGCGCCCCCTTGCGCGCCCGCTCGGCCAGCACCGAGCTGTCCCAGGCCGGACCGGCCGCACCGGGCCGGGCTGTGCCCGGCCGGGTCGGACCCGGACCCGAATCGGGCCGACCCGGGGGGGGGGGGGGGGTTGGTCGGGCCCAGACCCCCCATTTTTGGTCTATTTTCGATCTTTTGACCATAACTTGGGCTACAGACCTCCGATCGACGCACCGTCAGTTGCATAGCGATCCTTGGATCGAGATGGTCGTTTCGGTACATTACACTCAATGTTTTGGAGTTCTTTCGGTACGGCCGGGTTGGTTCGAACACGAAACCAACCGGGCCCTCGGAGCGGAAACGCTTATAACTTGAACTCCGGACGTCCGATTGACGTGCCATCAACTTTTCTGGATTCCTCTTAGTGGGAAAGATCTTACGACTTACTCCACTCAAGGTTTGGATGTAGTTGGAGTGTGGTCAGGTTAGTTTTGACTTAAAAACCAACCGGGCCCCTGGAAAGAAAAAGCCAATAACTCTCAGACCGGGCGTCCGATTGACGCGCCGTCTATCACGTTGAGTTCCTCTTGTTGAGACGGAACTTTGAGATACATAAACTCTAGAATACGTGTCAGTTGATGTATCGCCCCCTTGGCTCGTGGAGCGGACCCTCTCGGAATGAGCATGCTGTGTGCGGGTACCCTAGAGCTGGCTGCGACTGTGACTGTGACGACTGCACTGAAATCCTATGTGGGTTCGGCAGCGATGAAGACCATACTGAAATCCTATGTGGGTTCGACGGAGATGAAGACTACACTGAAATCCTATGTGGGTTCGGCAGCGATGAAGACCGTACTGAAATCCTATGTGGGTTTGACGGAGATGAAGACTGCACTGAAATCCTATGTGGGTTCTGGAGCGATGAAGACCGTACTGAAATCCTATGTTGGTTCGACGGAGTTGAAGACTGCACTGAAATACTATGTGGGTTCGGCAGCGATGAAGACTGTACTGAAATCCTATGTGGGTTCTACGACAATGAAGACTACACTGAAATCCTTTGTGGGTTTGACAGCTTGGCTGGTTTAGTATCGTACGTGGGTCCTAGCACAGATGAATCAGTGGCTATATCTGATCATCTCTATCCCCGAAGAAGTATACCTATGTGAGATGAGTCTTGACTTTCAATCATTATCTTCAATATGATTGACTTGCTTTCCTATGTGGATTGTGTTGTGTTATCCTGTGTGGACGTGATCGAACATGGGCTTGGATGCTGGAGCCGAACTGGAATCGATGACTTAGGTATATGTATGGGCATATACCTAAGTAGTGTTGGTTGTTACTTCATGATTGTATCTTTCTTTTGTGGATTATCCTTTGTGGATTTTGGGAGACCTTCGGGGGTCTCGGGGTCCCTATTTAGTAGCATATACTCACCCCTGCACGAGCTATGCCCGCACTATGTTGTGTTGGATGCAGACGACGGACAACACTGATCGTGGTAGAGGCTAGTGGAGCAGTCGGTACCTGGAGGTGGACCACTGGGCGGGACGTACACGGAGCGGACGACTGGAACCGAGGAGCTGAGGTGGCTATCTATACCCACCCTTCAGGTGGGACTCCTAGTGGACGACTCGACGTTGCTGCTTTACTTTCAGTTGCTGTACTTTCTTTTTAGTTGTACTTTACTTTCAGTTTGAGTTTGTATTCTGGCCCAATTACTTTTCCGCACTTACTTGTACTCAGTTTACTTAGTTTTTACTTCTACTTGCTTGCTCTGTGGTGTTTGTTTACTTATAAAGGCAATGCCTTCCCTTTTTGTCGGGATTTGTGCCTTGGTGCTAGTCGCCAGCCCCTGGCCTACGGGAGGCGGGCTTGGGGTAGTCACGACACGGGTCCCGAGGACGGGTTGTGACAAATTGGTATCCGATGAGTTCAATTCTACCGCAGAACTCTGGACTCTGATCTTTCTTCTATGTGAAGCAATAATGTTAAGGGTATTGAGTGTGGTTATCAGTCCAGGGAGTCCAGTGTTGGTGCGGCGTCCGGCGTATCCGTACACCAGGACCCTGACTTCTGATTTCCGACTCAATGCATGAAAACATTGATTGCATGTGTGTTTTAAAAGTTTTCTTTGTGATTACTTTGTGTTAGCTCACCAGGTATACTGTTTTGACCGTGGCGCACCTGTTTCTTTTCAGGATGGCCCCACGATGGCAGCCAGCTAGGGTTCCGAGCGTTGTGCGAGACAACAACCCACTGAGCGAAGAGTCCTCGGTGCAAGGCCCTTTGACAGTGGAGGCACTGGAGGTACCTCTACCTGATGATCCACTGATGCTACCAGCCCTAGCCGCTGATAGTGCATGTCGCCTTAGTGCACTGCACGAGTTTCAGCATCAGTGACCGCCTAGGTTCCATGGGGAGATGGACCCTCAGGAAGCCGAGGATTGGATGGAGGTAGTTGTTCGAGTTTTCAGGTTAGTGGGGACACCATCTGACCTCATGGTGATCCTCACAGTGAGCCTCCTGCACGCGACAGCAGGCAGATGGTGGAGCTTGATGCTCCAGGTGCACGACGAGGCATCACTCCTCTGGACGGACTTCGAGAGCCTCTTCCACTCGGAGTTCGTCCCAGCCACCCTTCGTGCAGTGCGCATCCAGGAGCTTCTACAGCTGTGGCAGGGCAACATGATGGTCACCCAGTACTCGACAAGATTTACCGACCTCTCATGCTATTCGACGGACATGGTACGAGACCCTTTCATCCGGGCCCGGACCTTCAAGCAGGGACTGAGGCATGAGATCAGGGCATCGATGATCTCCCTCAGCATTCCGACACAGTCAGGAGTACTGGAGCGAGATCTTCTCATAGAGAGATTTCTTTCCAAGCCCACGCCAGCAGCGAGACCTACCGCAGGGCGACACGTAGCAGAGTCGTCTACTGCTAGAAGTCGACGAATGTCACAGGGGTCCAGGCGGACCGGAACATCAGGCAGACGACCTCAGGACACTGTCTCAAAGGTGTGGGGCACAGGGCGTAGATCCATCATTTTGAGGAGTAGGCAGTGCTATGCATGCAGTGGGAAGGGCCACATGGCTCGTGACTGCCCGACCCGCCGTGCCGAGGAGCAGAAGACGGTTGATGGGCCACCTAGGCAGAGACAGAGGGTCGACCGTGGCGGTCTGCCGAGAGCAGGTGGACGAGGCAGGGGATCTAGCCGAGCAGCAGGTGGTGGGCGACGCTTTGAGGCTCTACCACCACCACTACCAGGAGGTCCACCCCGACTATAGGGAGCTGGAAGGTAGAGACAGACTCAGCTTCAGGCAGCAGAGGCCTACGACCACGGCGTGCCAGAGATGATTTGAGGTACGATCTGTGTCTACTCCACCCTTGCTGCAGTTCTTATAGACACATGAGCGAGTCATTCCTTTATTGCTGCTACCCTTGTTCGGAGCTCGGAGATTCCGACGGAGCCGTTGGCTCGATCCTTACGGCTAGAGACTCCTATGGAAGCAGACTCGACGATTACGCACTGGTGCCGACAGTGTGATCTTACTCTAGGAGGCAAGAGCTTCAGCTGGGATCTTCTTGTAGCGGCGTTGAGGCCTTACGACGTCATCTTGGGCATGGATTGGTTATCTATAGTCCATGCTCAGATTGACTGTATTAGGCACAAGGTGCGGTCTGTACGCACCGACGGGAGCAGGTTCACCTTCACCGGCGAGAAGGGAGCCTTTGCAGGACAGGATGGACTCTCGCAGAGGAGAGGACAACCCATCACTCACCAGTTGGCTAGCCTCATCCTAGGAGCATTTGACGTGTAGAGTCCTAGTTTTCCTGTGTGGTAGATCAGTATGCAGACGTTTTCCCCGATGACATCCCAGGACTACCTCCTCGCAGAGAGGTAGACTTCTATATTGACCTGTACCCCGGGACAACCCCGATATCCACTCCAGGATATCGGATGGCCCCCGCTGAGCTTTGAGAGCTACGGGTATAGTTGGAGGACTTGTAGAGCAAGAGATTCATCCGACCCAGTGTTTCACCCTGGGCTTCCCCGATATTGTTCGCCAAGAAGGCAGATGGGAGCTTGCGACTTTGTGTCGACTATCGTCGCCTGAACCAGGTGACCATGAAGAACAAGTATCCGCTACCTAGGATTGAAGACCTCTTCGACCAGCTCAAGGGAGCACGATGGTTCTCAAAGATAGACCTTAGATCAGGCTATCATTAGCTTAGAGTTCGAGATGAGGACGTGCAGAAGACAGCCTTCAGATGTTAGTATGGCCACTATGAGTTCTTGGTTATTCCTTTCAGCGTAACCAATGCTCCAGCTATGTTCATGAGTCTCATGAACAAGATCTTTCAGCCATACCTCGATCGATTTGTCGTGGTCTTCATCGCTGACATTTTGATTTACTCAACCACTGAGGAGGAGCATGCCTACCACTTGCGGGTTGTTCTAGACACACTCTGAGAGCACCAACTTTATGGAAAGATCTCTAAGTTTTAGTTATGGTTACGTGAGTTCCACTTATTGGGATACGTCATCTTTGAGGTGGGAGTTGTGGTGGATCATGCGAATATCGAGGCAGTGCTAGCTTGGGAGCCACCTAGGAGCGTGACGGAGGTGCAGAGTTTCTTGGGTCTAGCTGGGTACTACTGGAGATTTGTTCCAGACTTTTCCATAGTTTCAGCGCCACTCTCAGCTTTGACGAAGAAGGGGAAACCCTTCGTGTGGCCAGACAGATGTCAGCAAAGCTTCCAGGAGCTGAGACAGAGATTGACCAGCGCACCTATCTTGAGGCTACCGGAGGAGGGAGTAGAGTACGTAGTCTACTGCAATGCATCAGGGACCAGACTCGGATGTGTCCTGATACATGAGCGGGTTGTGATCGCCTATGGATCACATCAGTTGAGGCAGTATGAGCAGAAATACACTACCCATGACCAGGAGTTAGCAGTATTGGTCTTCGCTCTGAAGATGTGGCGACACTATCTAATGGGCCAGTGCTTTACAGTCTACTCTGACCACCAGAGTCTCAGGTACATCTTCTCACAGAAGGACCTGAATCTGAGATAGCAGCGATGGCTCAAGTTCCTCTAGGACTATGACTTTGAGATAGTCTATACTCTTGGGAAGGGGAACGTAGTAGCTGATGCTCTCAGCAGGAGGACGGGCATCCAGCTACTCGGGGAGGTGACGGAGCAGCTAGCCACCTTGCAGATATCCTTCGTGGATAGAGATGGAGTAGCCTTTCTTTAGTCACTCATAGTCACTCCTCCACTACTGCAACGGTCAGAGAGGCACAGCGTGGGGATGCTGACTGTGAGACGCGGCGTGCGCAGATATCCTCAGGACAGGCACCTGATAGATTCTCTATAGGAGAAGAAAACGTCATCCTTTTCAGAGGACGTACCATTTTACCAGCTGCTTTGCAGGAGGAGGTGCTGAGAGAGTTTCACACTTCCCCTTTAGTGGTACATCTAGGAGTGGCGAAGATGTACCAGGATCTTAGACGACAACACTGGTGGCCGGGTATGAAAAAGGCTGTGGCAGAGTTCGTTTCTCGATGCCTCATCTGCCAGTAGGTGAAGGCAGAGCACTAGGTACCAACCGGCTTGGTACAACCCTTGGAGGTCCCGGAGTGGAAGTGGGACGAGATATCTATGAATTTTGTGACTGGACTTCCACGTACTTCTAGAGGTCACGACTCCATTTGGGTGATTGTCGACCGACTCACCAAGTCAGCCCACTTATTACCCATTAGAGAGTAGGACTCAGTAGAGAGATTGGGACGTCTCTACGTTCAGGAGATTTTACGGCTTCATGGTGTTCCATCATCTATCATCTCCGATCGAGATGATTGCTTTACTTCCCAGATTTGGAAGGGGTTGAAGGAGGCATTCGGAATGCAACTACATCTGAGCACTGCCTTTCACCCTCAGACGGATGGTCAGACGAAGAGGACCATTAAGACTCTCGAGGACATGCTCTGAGCATGTTTCCTTGACTTTGGTCGTAGCTGGGAGGACCATCTACCCTTGGTGGAGTTCGCGTACAACAACAGCTACCACTCCACCACCGGGATGACACCATACGAGGCATTGTACGGATGACCTTGTAGATCACCCCTGTGCTGGACAGACCCTGGGGAGTCATCACTTGTGGGACCGGAGATGGTCCAGGCCACGACACAGAAGGTCCAGGTCATCCAGGAGTAGATGAGGATAGCTCAGAGTCGGCATAAGTCTTATGCTGACAGGAGGCGGAGGCCACTGGAGTTCGAGGATGGCGACCACGTCTTCTTGAGGGTCTCACCATGACATGGATTACGGAGATTTGGCTGAGGCAGCAAGTTATCTCCGCGCTTAATCGGACCATTCCAGGTCCTCAGCAGGATAGGTGAGGTGACTTATCGCCTGGCTCTACCACCTCAGTTGCACCGGGTGCACGACGTCTTCCACGTATCTCAGCTGAGGAGATACGTGCACGACCCGATGCATATCATCGACCATGGGGAGATAGACCTTGATGATGGGGTGACCTTTGCGGAGGTCCTGGTGGAGATCGAGTATCGACAGGAGCGGGTCCTATGTGGGCGGTTGATTCCTCTAGTGCGCATCAGATGGCAGCACAGGAACCTTCAGAAGAGCACTTGGAAGCGGGAGGCTCAGATGCGTGCTCAGTACCCACATTTGTTCCCCTATTTTATGATGTATCTTTACGGGGACATAAATCCCTGAGGTGGGAGTAATGTAACGACCCATAAATTTCAAGGGATTTTTTTTCTTAATTTTCTTTGGGATTTTACAAGAATGCAGTTTCTAATGGCACCTGATTCCGAGGCCCGGTGTGCCCAGAATCATTTTTCGAAGTTCGGATCGGGTACTTTCAGTGAACAAACGAGTGGGTTTTCCTAACTTTTGAACCGGTGCTCGGAATCGAATTCCGAGGGCACTGGTGGAATCTCAGCACCGGTAATTGCTTTAGAATGCCTTTTCCGGATTTTCTTTTGCCCGAGTGAGGTTATTGAATTTTTTTGGGTTAACTAAAGAATAAAATAAAAAAATGTGCAACAAATTTTATTTTTATTCTAAGCAGTGTTAATCTAGGAATTACTGTTGGAGTGGGACCCACTGATATCCTAACTCTGAGGTAGGATATTAGTGAGGTGGAGCCCACATGAGCCCCACCCATTTAATTTTTTTTACCTCCCACGTGCATTTAATTATGTAACTCACCCACACCCCTCTTAAATGCCAAGTCAACTCTTGCGTTTAATTGATTTATTAAACGCCTCTTTAATTGGTCAATGCTCGATAATTAAATCAAGATCTGTTTTTGAATTTCAAAAACCATTGGCATGGGAAATAAAATAAGGCAAAGCCTTATTTTATTTAGTTGTTGTTTCGATGTGCGAGAAGAATTGGGTGGAGGAATAACTCAAGCCTTGAATCTTCACCTTCTTCGTTGAAGAACGTGAAGAACGCGAAGAACGCACCGTCACCGACGAAGAACACCGGCCTCCGACGAAGGGCGATGAAGAACACTGAACCCTTAGAGATCGACGACATGGCGCCGTGTACCGTGACACCGACGATTACTTTGTCCGTGACGCCTTCTTCCGCGACGTTCTTTCCCGCAACGAACCTTCGTTCAACGACACCTTGAGGTAGGAAGTTTGGTTTAATTTATGTGGATTATATCCTCAACCTTTCATTTAATTGTTGATAGTTGTTTGAGCCACCTGTTATCGTATTAATGGGAGGAGGTCGGACCGCACGAACACGGCTGACCCTCCTCCCCCTTTAATGGTTGTTCTTGTTGCGGCATGAGTAAAGGTGGCACGGTACAACGACACCACGTGGAAACAATTGAAGAACGGGTGACGAAGCGCGGCGCCGTCGCACCGTGCCGTTGCGGCAATTCGAAGGCTCCACTGATCGTTTAATTGACAACGGATCATCGGACAATGACAGAACAGGCCGTAGAGGCGGTTTGATGATTCTTCAGTAAATTTCAAGACCCGAGATGAACACCGGTGCAAACAGATTTGAAAACGAACCACCGGAGCAACTCTGGTGGCCCGCAGAAGACCCCACCGGCGCGCCACACTGGCAGCTGGAGGCGGCGGCCGGCACCGGTCGGCCGCCAGGAGGCGGCGGTGCCCGGCGTGCCACTGGGAAGGACCGCCGCGGCTGAAGCCACAGTGACAGGCAGCTGGTCCCGCGACCGTGCGAGACCGAAGGGGGGACGCAGTGCTAGGCCGCGTCCGCTGGTAAGGAGCAACCCCCATGCGGGGGCTGCGGCTTCGATCAGGGGGGGGGGGGGCAGCGCCCCCTTGTGCGCCCGCTCGGCCAGCGCCGAGCCGACCCCGCTCGACTAGCGCCGAGCTGGACCAGACGCCCCGGGCCTGGCCGGGCCGCGCCCAGCCAGGTCGGACCCGGACCCGGGGGGGTTGGGACGGGTCAGACCGGGCCCAGACCCCACATTTTCGGTATGTTTTCGGTCTGTTGCCCATAACTTGGGCTACAGACCTCCGATCAACGCACCATCAGTTGTGTAGAGATCCTTGGATCGATACAGTCGTTTTGGTAAATTACAATCAAGGTTTCTGAGAACTTTGGGTACGGCTGGGTTGGTTCGAACACGAAACCAATCGGGCCCTCGGATCAGAAACACTTATAACTTGAGCTCCGGACATCCGATTGACATGCCGTCAGCTTTGTTGGATTCCTCTTAGTGATACGTATCTTATGGATTACTCCTCTCGAGTTTGGACGCAGTTGGAGTGCGGTCTGGTTGGTTTTGACTTAAAAACCAACTGGACCCCTGGAACGAAAAAGCCAATAACACTCAGACCGGGCGTCCGATTGACGCGCCATCTGTCACGTTGAGTTCCTCTTGTAGAGACGAAACTTTGAGATACATCAACTTTGGAATATGTGTCAGTTGATGTATCACCCCTTGGGTTGTGGAGCGGACCCTCCCGGAACGAGCATGCTGTGTGCGGGAACCCTAGAGCTGGCTGCGACTGTGACTGTGACGACTGCACTGAAATCCTATGTGGGTTCGGCAGCGATGAAGACCATACTAAAATCCTATGTGGGTTCGATGGAGATGAAGACTTCACTGAAATCCTATGTGGGTTCAGAAGCGATGAAGACCGTACTGAAATCCTACGTGGGTTCGACGGAGATAAAGACTGCACTGAAATCCTATGTGGGTTCGGCAGTGATGAAGACCGTACTGAAATCCTTTGTGGCTTCGACGGAGTTGAAGACTGCACTAAAATCCTATGTGGGTTCGGCAGCGATGAAGACCATACTGAAATCCTATGTGGGTTCGACGGCAATGAAGACTGCACTGAAATCCTTTGTGGGTTCGGCAACTTGGCTGGTTTAGTATCCTATGTGGGTCCCAACATAGATGAATCAGTGGCTATATCTGATCATCTCTATCCCTGAAGAAGTATACCTGTGTGAGATGAGTCTTGACTTTCAATCATTATCTTCGATATGATTGAATTGCTTTCCTATGTGGATTGTGTTGTGTTATCTTGTGTGGACGTGATCGAACTTGGGCTTGGATGCTGGAGCCGAACTGGAATTGATGACTTAGGTATATATATGGGCATATACCTAAGTAGTGTTGGTTGTTACTTCGTGATTGTATCTTTCTTTTTTGGATTATCCTTTGTGGATTCTGGGAGACCTTCGGGGGTCTCGGGGTCCCTACTTAGTAGCGTATACTCACCCCTGCACGGGCTATGCCCGCACTACGTTGTGTTGGATGCAGACGACGGACATCACTGATCATGGTAGAGGCTAGTGGAGCAGTCAGTACCTGGAGGTGGACCACTGGGCGGGACGTACACGGAGCAGACGGCTGGACCCGAGGAGCTGAGGTGACAATCTGTACCCACCCTTCAGGTGGGACTCCCAGTGGACAGCTCGACGTTGCTGCTTTACTTTCAGTTGCTATACTTTCTTTCCAATTGTACTTTACTTTTAGTTTGGGTTTGTATTCTGGCCCACTTACTTTTCCACACTTACTTGTACTCAGTTTACTTAGTGTTTACTTCTGCTTTCTTGCTCTGGGGTGTTTGTTTACTTATAAAGGCAATGCCTTCCCTTTTTTTTCGGGATTTACGCCTTGGTTCTAGTCTCCAACCCCTGGCCTAAGGGAGGCGGGCTTGGGGTAGTCACAGCATGGGTCCCGAGGACGGGTCTTGACAAATGTATTGATCAAATTCGAATAAATATTTTAATACAAATGGATTGATGAAATGAATTATTTTTAAGATAAATAATTTATTTTAGTAGGATGTTGTAAAAATTAATAAATGTTAAAAAATGATATTTTTCAAAGAAAGATTTTTTTATTTGTTGTAAATTTTTTACCTTAATATGTTAAATTGATTATATTAAAATATGAATATAATTTAATGAATCAATATATAAAAAATAAATCAAACTCTTTTAATTGGTAATTTTATGAAATAATATAACCAATACAGAATGTTTTAAAAGTCAGTGTTTTATAAAAATGGTTTTTTCTAGTCTATTTGTTAATTTCATGTATAAGTGTCCAAAATTTATTAATTGAATTAAATTAAATGGGGTATAAATTTATAATCACTACGTCAAATTAGGTTAGGTAATTAAATTTCATTCTTTTTCTTAAAAAACAATAACCAAGGTAAAAATTGAGTTGTCAAGGAAAATCTGAGGGGAATTGGGTGTAAACTAAGTGGTAAATATATAAATTTCATAAAACCCTATATATAAATGTGTGTATAGGTTATTATCAAGAAAAAAATTTCCCACCACTATTAGTTTCCACTTTTTATACACATACCTTTATAAATGACAACCATATACATTAATGAATGAATATATATGGAAATACCACTCAAAATGCCTATAAAAGGTTTCCACCACTATCCCATAATTTTCACTCAAAACATTTGGTTATACAATTAACCCAACCCTATTGGTTCTCTCAAGAACCATTCTTACAATTTTACTTACGTTTTCTTCCATGAAGGTAGCCTAAATCCTTCATTCTGAATGAACCTGTATCGAGAGGGAGAGAACTCTTCTTGTAAGTATCTATGTTCTTCTCAATGTTTTTCAATTCCCTTATGATATACACTCTTTATAAATAATATTCTATATTTTAATTTTATAATATTAATATGAACATTATTATTATAAAATGATACTAATATTCTATATCTATAAATTATTAACCATTCACTTGTATAGTAAGATCGTGTTTCGGTCAGTAAAACCATCTACATGAAAGATGCTAAACAAATATCCCCATTATTTCACCATAAATAAGTATCAAGACATTATAAATGGTAATATATGATATTAATGAGAAATATATGTCCTGAAAATGGTTCTGGTAGGATAAAATAAAAATTAATGATCATTATAATGTTACTCACAGTTAGAGGTAAGTTACATGAAATGTGTTCATTATATATTACATTATCATGGACCATAACCATGAATTATAATAAATGAAATGTTACTAAATAAATCATTGAAAATCAATTATTAAAATACCATATATAATTATGTAATTATGAACTTTGTATCAGATAATTAGGACATATATAATCTTAATGGAACTTGTACAAAACAACCCAAATCACTCACCTCTGATGATAAAGAAAAATAATAACTAACTAATATATGTCTTATAAATTATTAGAATGTAAGTGTAGAAAAGATAAAATTTATAAATATGGTTTTAAAATATTTAATTAATATGGTTATTTATATTATAAGAGAGATTACATTTGTTTCATGGAAGTCCTAAGTAAAGGTAAGGGTTTCTTTATAAATCTTATTTTAAAATTAAGATTGTTTATAGTTGAACTTATGTATTATAAACTTATATGTTATTATCTATTAAAACTTTAAATTTTAATCTCTTTATTCTATTATTTGGATTTATGTGTATTCTTATTAGTTTCCCTCCCTTTGGTTGAAAATTTTACTAAAATGACATTTATAAGTGGAGCTAAACATATCTATCCTTTTTGGTCAAAAATATTTATCCTCCAGGGACATATTATTTTTTTATATATGTTTTTGTCTCTAATTATTTTATTAGATAAAATATATTTCAATATGTTTACCTTTATTTAAAAATTGAATCTTCTTTTTTATAATATTTATTTCTGTTAGTGTCTTCTAAATTTGACCTTATTGAAAATTGTTAAAGGATTATCCTTTTTAAACTTTTTTCACAATAACAAATTTTTCATTTCATCTTTATTAGTTTTCATTAAGAAAATTATACTATATATTTTTATAGATTTATAAAGAAATAACTATTCAATTTTTTTTTAATTCTTTATTTAAAAATTATATTTACAAAATCAAAAGGAGATTTATTCTTGTTTTTCAAATAAATTTTCAAATGATCTTATAAAAAGGTTTTTAATCTACGTCAACATAATTTCATATTTTTTGATTCACTAGGGTTATTTTATAATGGTACTATACACCTTCTTTCTTCATAGTTGTTATAATTTTTATCCCAACTATGTTAAGTGACCTAGGAGTGGGGGTGAATTAGGGTACGAAATATTAAAATAACTATCACTTTGCATATAGTTTAATCATTAAACAAAAAACTCTTATATCTCTTTCTAATAACACAAAATAGTTGGTAATTAAAACAATCCCAGGACACAATAATTTTACTCGATTCACCCTCACTGGGGTATGTCAAAGGATCATACAATGGAAACGTACCAACATAATAGATCCACTAAATCATACATATGTTATAAGGTTTAGAGAGGACTCACTATCCCTCTTAGTTTATAACCATTCAATATTTGAAAGCTCAAGGATATCTCTTTGTTTCAACGATTACACTACTCCTCCAGTGGAATCTTCAAGTGATATTTTCTTATTTGATTCCCACTTGTGTGTGTCTTTTTTATTTTCTTTCATAAAAGAGATGAAAACCACCTTTGTGTGGGACTTTTCCTCTTAGAGATTGAGAACCACATGAAATACCCCTTAGAAAGACCCCTTAACAAGACCCCTTTGCAATACCCATTCACAAGACCCTATACATATTATACATATCATATGAACTTGTTATATTAACACAAACCATATGACTCTATCTCAATAACTTATTATTCTCAAGTGGATCATGTGACTCTGGTGGTTCTTTCTATGTCAAAAAATTCCAAGTACCAAACTACCTACAAGTCTTTATTTATTTTATGTTGATCATGTAGCTCTAGTGCAATAAATTATTATCATAACATGAGGAACTAACACAAATTCAATAATGTATACTCCTCAGGGTCATGAAAATCCCTCATTTTTCATTGATTCGAATCAAACCAATTAAGAAAACATATAAAACTTTTAAGGAACGGTTAAGGGTATTTAAAATAATAATTCCAAAACCATAAATATGTAAATAATATTTATTCATCTATTAAACTACATCAAAATATACCTTACATTATTCACATGATTAGTTATAGCTTTTCGATTGACCTCCATGACATACTGCTTGTCACATGTCCTTCCTTCTTGGTCCGAATCATTTTCATGCAGTGTGTTGTCTGAAACCATCAAAAAATCCATACATAATTTTACGGTGGTCAATGACATTTTATTAATGATATTAAAATGATCCCATAATTTAATCCAATGAAAATCTTGTAGTGGTAATTCAATGTTTCTTCCAAATAATTACATGATCCCATCGCGAAATCTAATGAAAATCATTTGGTCACATGATTTTGAATGATCATGAGAATTCTCTATCATTTTCAACCTATATTCTTACATAAACTTCATGTCATATTTTTGGTACTTCATGGGATACCTTTTCTTGATCATTTTCATCATATGTGATTGCATGATCAAGTGACCACAATACTTATCTATATTGGCCAATGTTGGGATATGTGATAAACTATACTTGATACGATCATGTGATCACCATCAACTCTCATAGTCATAAGACATCCAGTAATCTATTGATTCTGAATGACCAAGATATATTTCCTCATTATGTAGTCATAAAAACTCTATATGATTCATTATGACTTACATAATTCTTTTTGATCCTTTAACACTTACATGATCTATGTAACCCATTAAGACTTTCACTCATAACGTGACCTTGTAAAACATCCACACCAAATTTTATTCTTAGCCACATTATTCTTTGACTAATTAACTTTTTCAACATTATCAAAACTTTTATACAAACATAATAAACCTAGAAACCACCAAAAAGAAGTATTTTTTACAATAATATTTCACATTGAGATTACTGAAAACAATTCAAAAATCAAGATCCAACATATTGAAAAGTCAACCGCATGAGAAAAAATTTTCCTTATTCAACCCGAAATAGGTATCAAGGAATTTCAAAACACCTACTCTAATCCCACATGAGTCAAGCTTCACATGAGATAAAAGATTAGTATGAAAATTTCATAAATGAATCACTTCATTATTAATCATTCATTTTGAAACCTTATAAACATAAAAATATAAAAAAACTCATCCCTTGAGAAAACATTTTATCATTCACCAAACAACTCCTCACTTAATGGACCCAAATTCCACTCCCTTTCAGGATTCTTCTTCATTTATAGACTATTTTTAGCATCTTTATTTTTAAAAAATACAACATTTCACTACTCCCCTTATCATATCTTCCCCTTATCATAATTGATAGATTTATCCCCTATTATCTACAAACCCAAAAGTTCACTTTATTAAGATATTCTATACTTTAAATAACCCATATAATTACATAATGGAAGAAACACCTTTGGGGAGTGGGTCTTATATATAAACTATTAATGTGTGGGGAGTTTACTGAACTCCAAGAGATAGTCGATGAAATTCAAACACTTCTTTGGTTAAGGCCTTAATCAAGATATATATAGCCTATAGATTAGTGAGTACATCTCCATATTCAAATGTCCATAATAAACTTTATCCTTGATAAAGTGATATTTTATTTCAATTTTCATTTTATATAATTGATGGAAAGAATTTATTTCAATATTTATATCACCTGAATTATCAAAATGGATTATAATTAGAGACTTTACTTCTAACCTCCATATCTTTAAGCTTCTGGTTCATCATTAGTAATTGAATATATAATTGAGGAGATGAGATGTGTTCCTATATCGTAGTTCTCAATGAAATGATTTTTTTATTATCCAATAAATATATATTCTTCCAAGATAGAATGCACCACGTGATGATGAATTTCAATCATCTGTTGAACCATCCTAATTAGCATCTGTAAAACCCAATAACTCTTTTTGGAATTTTTCATTGTATAGTAACATGAATTCTACCATGACTTTGATATTTAGAAGTATTATTTTCACTAGTAGTAAGTGAATTTATTTGGGAATAATTTTAAACCACTCTGAATGACCTAATAAAAAACAATATTGGGTCATTTTTATATTAAGTATAAATGTAAGCCAATGATCTATCTTTATTTTATAATATTTACTTCTTTTTCTTTATTGTCACATAATAATTTCACTTGTATAATTACCATATTTATCATCTATTTGGAATTTTCCATTTCAAATATTTTCAAAAACATTGTAGAATATTTTTATTGATGAATAAATTTTCCTTGCCTTCCATGTGTTACCTATAAACCAAGGAAAAATGTTTGCTCACTAATCATTGACATTTGGAACTCGTATTTACTGAATTATACAAATTTATTTCACTTTGATTAATTATTTCAACCAAAGATTACATCATTGACGTATACCATCAAGATAATACATTTATTACTCTTGTAATTAATATATATATTGTATTAAAATTAACCACACTAGAAATTGAACTTCTTGAAATAGTGATCAAGGCATGAATATCATGATCTAGGTGTTTGCTTCAACCTATATAGTGAATTCTTTAACCGATATTTTTTTTCAATATTGAATAATGATAAACCATTTAGGTATTCAATATAAACTTCTTCATCAATAAACCCATTAATAAATGATAAATTGAAGTCAATCTAAAAAACATTAAATTTCATTTTGGCTGGTATGGTCAGGAATAATTGAATTGTCTCCATCCTTATAAGAGGTATTAGTGTTTCATTTAATACACTAAATATGGAAGTATCCCATAAACACAATTATTGATTTTTTTATAATTATCTTATTGTATTCACTCATATATGTATGGAATAATCATTTGGTTCTGACAAAAATTTTGTTTTTCAGCCACGACACCGTCTCCCATTAATATATTTTTTCAATTTAGTCAGCCTCTTCTTTCATTGCTTAAATCCAATTTTCATCTCTTTGATCTTATCCAAAACACTTTGGATCTACCTATGATAGAAATGATTCAGGATGAATTTTATTTTCCCTCACATGAACTAGTTTTGTTTGACCTCTAATTATGTCCTACATATCAATTTTGACTAGAATCTTCTATTTCTATTTAGATACATGTCTAAGTTCATCAGTAACAACATATAAATATTCATCTAAATCTATGTATGGTACTTAAAATCTCCCAAATATTATAAAAAATTGTTCACTATCATCATGTGATTATTTATGGATTTGCAATAGATTCCAGTTATTTTCCACCACAATAACATCTTTACTCCCTATAAAATTTTCCATCCAATTTTTGAATCATTTATATGATTTTATTTTTCATGATTAAACAAGAAATATATCATAATATCCATGACATTAAAACATCCTATATTTCTATTTATTTATAATGAAATACTTAATTTTGATGAATAAAAATTACATAAATGTAAAGACCCGTAAAATTCAAGGGAAATTTTTTCTTAATTTTCTTTAGAATTTTACAAGAGCGCGGTTTCTGACGGCACCTGATTCCGAGGCCCGGAGTGCCCGGAATTAATTTCCGAAGTTTGGCTCGGGTACGTTCAGTGAACGAACGAGCGGGAATTCCTAACTTTTGATCCGGTGCTCGGAATTGAAATCTGAGGGCACCGATGAACTCGCAGCGCCGATATTCGCTTAAAGAGACCTTTTCGGGAGTTGCGTTTGTTGCGGGTTGAAAGTTACGTTTTGGGGTTTTTAGTTTGAGTTAAATAAAATTGTGTAGAACAATTTTTTTTTTTTACTTGTTAAAACCTATCTAAGGAGGTTGGGAGTGGGACCCACACCCACTTAACCTCCCTTGGGAGGATTAAGTGTGGTGGGGCCCACACGAACCCCTAAACCTTTCAAATCCTCCCAACTCCTTTAACGCCTCTTTTAATGGCTTAAGTTACCCTTATTTAATTAAGGGAGTTAAACCCTTTTTTTTGAATTTCAAACTTTGAAATTCTTTTGTGTTGTGTTAATAAAATAAGAGGTAGTCTTATTTTATTTGGAGTTCTTTGTTTTTCATTTGAGAGCTTTCCCTTCATCTTCAAGCTCTGACGAAGAACGAAGAACATCTTTATCCTCAACGAAGAACGACAACACTTCGTCAAGGATCATCGACTCGGCGACCCGGTATCTTCGGACCTCTTCTTCCTCCTCGAACCTTCTTCGTCGGCAAACGAAGAACTGCCAACGTCGTGTCTCTTCGGGCATAACACTTCGTCAACGGATTTGACGAACGACGACCGCGACACCCGACCTCCGCGACGCCGTCTTCCGCGGAGCATAGCCGAACCTTTGAATCTTAAACCCGAGGTAGGGGTTGTCGTTTTCTTTTGGTTTCCTTATTTTTATTCTTGATCGTGATTCTATCAAGACTAACGTGTGACTTGATTTATTTTAAGTTGCGTTTTTAATTTAACGTGAGGGGGGCCGGACCGCACGAACACGGCCGAACCCCCCTCCATCGTTCATGATTATTCATGCGGGTGGAAGCAAGTGGCGTGGTGCCGTCGCACCACGCGGATGATCGTGCTTATTAATTTACGCGGCGCCGTCACGCCACGCCGAGGAAAAATCTTCAAGAACACGACGCCGTCGCGCCGCGTTGAAAAGAATCGAAGCACGGCGAAGGGGCGCGGTGCCGACGCACCGCGCCGGATGACGAACGCCGCGGCCGGTTCCGGGCCGCGGCGGGACGAGAAGACCGCGGCCGGTTCCGGGCCGCGGCGGGACGAGGAGACCGCGGCCGGTTCCGGGCCGCGGCGGAAGGCAAGACCGGCGGCCGGGCCGCCGGCGTCGGAAGCCGAAGAAGGGGACCGGAAATTCCGGTCCCGTTTGAGAAAACCGGCCGGCCAGCTGGCCGGCCGGATGACTTAAAACCGGGGAATTTAATTCCCCGGCCAACCATGAAAACCCCCCTCTTTAAGAGGGGGGGGCGTTTCTTTAAAGGGAGGGGGCCGGCTGCCCCCTCGGTTCCACCAGCAGGCCCCCCACGTGGGGGGGGGGCTCTTTGAAAAAAAATGGGGCGCGGCCCTTGTGCCGCGCCGCCCCTCCAGCAAAACGCGGGGCTTAGCCCCGCGTGCCACCCACCTCGCGGCACCCCGCCGCCACCGCGGCCCGCCGCCGCCGCCACCGCGGCCCGCCGCCGCCGCCGCCACCGCGGCCCGCCGCCGCCGCGCCGCCCCCGGGGGGGGGGGGGGGGGGGGGGTCGGGCCGGGTCGGCCCGGACCCGGACCCCCCCGTTTCGAACCAGATTCGGTTTTTGGCTCATAACATGAGCCTCGGACCTCCGAATGACGAACCGTTTGCGGCAACACGATCCTTGGTTCGAGACGGTCGTTTCGGTATATCGCACTCAAGGTTTCGGTTTACTTTGAGTTCGGCCGGGTTGGTTCGTTCACGAAACCAACCGGGCCTTCGGAGCGGAAACGCTCATATCTTGAGCTACGGACGTCCGATTGACGTGCCGTCAGTCGCGTAGTGTTCCTCTTAGTGAGACAGATCTTTTGGCATACTCCGCCCGAGGTTTGGACGCAGGTGGAGTACGGTCGGGTTGGTTTTGCCTTAAAAACCAACCGGTCCCCGGAGACGAAAATGCCTATAACTCTCAGACCGGGCGTCCGATTGACGCGCCGTCTGTTGCGTTGAGTTCCTGTTGACGATACGGAACTTTTGGATACATCAACTTCGGTCTTCGTGACAGTTGATGTATCAGCCTCTCGGCTCGTGGAGCGGATCCTCCGTACGAGCTTGCTGTGTGCGGGAACCCTAGTGCTGGCTGCGACTGTTCTACTGCTACGACTGCTACTGTGACTGCGACGACGAAAGTACAGAGATCCTGAGTGGATTCGACGACGACAGTACAGAGATCCTGTGTGGATTCGACGACGACGACTACAGCACTCAGCGATCCTACGTGGATCAGTGCTACAGGTTCTGTGTGAGCCCGATCCTGTGTGGGTCCTTGCGCTCAGCGGTTCTGTGTGAGCCAGCGCCTACAGGTTCTGTGTGAGCCCGATCCTGTGTGGGTCTTCTGCGGGGGTTAGTTACCTAACGATCCTTCGTGGGTCCGACGACTTAGATGGATCAGTGATCATCTTTATCGTCCTTGAAGAAGTATACCTGTGTGAGCTGAATCCTGTTGTTTTCCTATGTGGATTGTGTTGTGCAATCCTGTGTGGATTATGTTTTGCTTTCCTATGTGGAATACGTATACTTTCCTGCGTGGAATGAGTTGTACTTGGGCTCGGAGGTTGGAGCATTTTTTTTAATTGATGACTTAGGTATATGTATGGGCATATACCTAAGCAGTGTCGGTTGTTACTTCGTGATTGTACTTTTCTTCGTGGTTTATCCTTTGTGGATTTGAGAGACCTTCAGGGGTCTCGGGGTCCCTACTGAGTAGCTTATACTCACCCCTGCACGGGCTTTGCCCGCACTACGTTGTGTTGGTTGCAGACGACGGACATCGTTGACCTTAGCTGAGGCTTGCACAGCGGGACGGTACCCGGAGGTGGACCACTGGGCGGGACGTGCTCGGAGCGGATGGCGGGACCCGTGGAGCAGAGGTGCTATCTGTACCCACCCTTCAGGTGGGATTTCCAGTGGACAGCTCGGAGTAGCGGCCTTTACTTTACAGTTGCTGTTTTTCCCTTTTCGAGTTGTACTTTACTTTCAGTTTGGGTTTGTATACTGGCCCATTTACTTTTCCGCACTTTCAGTTGTACTCTGCTTGTTTAGTGTTTACTTTCCGCTTTCTTACTCTGTGGTGTGTGTTTACTTATCAAAGGCAATGCCTTCCCTTTTTACCGGGATTTACGCCTTGGTGCTAGTCGCCAGCCCCTGGCCTATGGAAGGCGGGCTTGGGGTAGTCACGGCACGGACCCCGAGGGCGGGTCGTGACAAATTGGTATCAGAGGAGTTCGGTTCTACCGCGAACTCTGATCTTTTCTATGTGAAGCAATAATGTTTAGCGTATTGAGTGTGGTTATCAGTCCAGGGAGTCCAGTGTTGGTGCGGCGGCCGACGTATCCGTACACCAGGACCCTGACCTCTGATTTCCGACTTAATGCACGAAAACATTGATTGCGTGTGTGTTTCAAAGTTTTCTTTGTGATTACTTATATCAGCTCACCAGGTATACTGTTCTAACCGTGGCGCACCTGTTTCCTTTTCAGGATGGCCCCACGACGGCAGCCAGCTAGGGTTCCGAGAGTCGAGCGAGACGACAGCCCACCGAGCGACGAGGCCTCGGTGCAGGGCCCTTTTCCAGTAGTGGCACCGGCGGTAGCTTTACCCGCCGAGCCCCCGATGCTTCCAGCAGCAGCCGCTGACGATGCACGTCGCCTCAGCGCACTGCATGAGTTTCAGCGACAGCGACCGCCCAGGTTTCGCGGGGAGACGGATCCCCAGGCAGCAGAGGACTGGCTGGAGGCAGTAGTGCGAGTGTTTAGGCTAGTGAGGACACCAGCAGACCTCATGGTGATCCTCGCTGCGAGCCTATTACACGCAGCAGCAGGACGATGGTGGAGCCTGATGCTCCAGGTGCACGATTAGGTATCTCTTCTCTGGACGGACTTCGAGAGCCTCTTCCGCTCTGAGTTCGTCCCGGCCACCCTCCGAGCGGTGCGCATCCAGGAGCTTCTACAGCTGCGGCAGGGCAGCATGACGGTCGCCCAGTACTCGGCGAGATTTACCGATCTCTCGCGCTACTCGACCGACATGGTACGAGACCCATTCTTCCGGGCCCGGACCTTCGAGCAGGGTTTGAGACACGAGATCAGGGCATCGCTGATCTCCCTCAGCATACCGACTCAGACAGGAGTACTGGAGCGGGCCCTTCTGATCGAGAGCTTCCTTGCTGAGTCTACACCAGCACAGCGACCCACCGCAGGGCGGCACGTGGCAGAGTCATCTGCAGCAGGCAGTCGACGGATGACTCAGGGGTCCAGACAGACCAGACCTTCAGGGAGACGACCTCAGGGCACTGGCTCAGCAGTGCGGGACACACAGCGCGGAGCCAGTCTTCCGAGAGGCAGACAGTGCTACTCGTGCGGCGGGCTGGGCCACATGGCTCGCGACTGCCCGACCCGCTGTGCCGAGGAGCAGCAGTCAGTTGATGGACCACCGAGGCAGAGGCAGAGGGTCGACCGTGGCGGTCCGCAGGGAGGAGGCGAATGAGGCAGAGGAGCTGGACGAGCAGCCGGTGGTGGCCGACGCTATGAGGCTCTACCACCACCACCACCAGGAGGTCCACCCCGACCACAGGGAGCTGGCGGGCAGCGACAGGCACAGCTCCAGGCAGCAGAGGCCTACGACCACGGCGCACCTGAGATGATTCGAGGTACTATCTGTGTCTATTCCACCCTTGCTGCAGTTCTTATAGACACATGAGCGAGTCACTCTTTCATAGCCGCTGCCCTTGTTCGGAGCTCGGAGATTCCGACAGAGCCGTTGGCTCGATCCTTACGGCTAGAGACTCCTACGGGAGCAGACTCGACGATTACGCACTGGTGCCGGCAGTGTGAGCTTACTCTAGGAGGCGAGAGCTTCGGCTGGGATCTTCTTGTAGCAGCGTCGAGGCCTTACGACGTCATCTTGGGCATGGATTGGCTGTCTACGGTCCATGCACAGATTGACTGTTTTAGGCACAAGGTGCGATGTGTACGCACCGACAGGAGCAGGTTCACCTTCACCGGCGAGAAGGGAGCCTTAGCAGCACAGGATGGACTTCCGCGGAGGAGAGGACAGCCCATCACTCATCAGTTGGCTAGCCTTATCCTTGGAGCAGTTGACGTGCGGAGTCCTGGTTTTCCTGCAGTGGTGGATCAGTTTGCGGACGTTTTTTCCGACGACGTTCCAGGGCTACCTCCTCGCAGAGAGGTAGACTTTTATATTGACTTGTACCCCGGGACAGCCCCGATATCCACTCCAGCATATCGGATGGCCCCCGCCGAGCTTCGAGAGCTACGGGTACAGTTGGAGGACTTGCAGGGCAAGGGGTTCATCCGACCCAGTGTTTCACCCTGGGCTTCCCCGATATTGTTCGCCAAGAAGGCGGACGGGAGCTTGCGACTTTGTGTTGACTATCGTCGCCTAAACCAGGTGACAGTGAGGAACAAGTATCCGCTACCGAGGATTGATGACCTCTTTGATCAGCTCAAGGGAGCACGGTGGTTCTCGAAGATAGACCTCAGGTCAGGCTATCATCAGCTCAGAGTCAGAGACGAGGATGTGCAGAAGACGGCCTTCAGATGTCGATATGGCCACTATGAGTTCTTGGTTATGCCTTTTGGTGTAACCAATGCTCCAGCAGTGTTCATGGCTCTCATGAACAGGATCTTTCAGCCATACCTCGATCGGTTTGTCGTGGTCTTCATCGACGACATTCTGATTTACTCTACGACAGAGGAGGAGCACGCCTATCACTTGCGAGTTGTTCTTGACACACTCCGAGAGCACCAGCTTTATGGTAAGCTCTCGAAGTGCCAGTTCTGGATACGTGAGGTCCACTTTTTGGGACACGTTATCTCTGAGGCGGGAGTTGCAGTAGATCCTGCGAAGATTGAGGCTGTGTTAGCATGGGAGCCACCCAGGAGCGTGACTGAGGTTCGGAGTTTCTTGGGACTAGCTGGATACTATCGGAGATTTGTGCCGAACTTCTCCAGAGTTGCGACATCACTCACAGCTTTGACGAAGAAGGGGAAACCCTTCGTATGGACTGACAGATGTCAGCAGAGCTTCCAGGAGCTGAGACAGAGATTGACTAGCGCACCTATCTTGAGGTTGCCTGAGGAGGGAGTAGGGTACGTAGTCTACTGCGATGCATCAGGGACCGGACTCGGATGTGTTCTGATGCAGGAGCGGGCAGTGATCGCCTATGGATCACGACAGTTGAGGCCGCATGAGCAGAACTACGCTACCCATGACCTGGAGTTAGCAGCAGTGGTCTTCGCTCTGAAGACATGGCGACACTATCTGATGGGCGAGCGCTTTACAGTCTTTTCCGATCATCAGAGTCTCAGGTATATCTTCTCGCAGAAGGACCTGAACCTGAGACAGCGACGATGGCTCGAGTTCCTCCAGGACTATGACTTTGAGATAGTCTATACTCCTGGGAAGGGGAACGTAGTAGCCGATGCCCTCAGCAGGAGGACGGGCATTCAGCTACTCGAGGAGGCGACGGAGCAGCTAGCCTCTTTGCAGATATCCTTCGTGGATAGAGACGGAGCAGCCTTTCTTCAGTCTCTCACAGTCACTCCTCCACTACTGCAGCGAGTCAGGGAGGCACAGCGCGGGGACGCTGACTGTGAGACACGGCGTGCACAGATATCCTCGGGACAGGCACCTGATGGTTTCTCCCTTGGAGCAGAGCACGACATCCTTTTCAGAGGACGTACCATGGTACCAGTAGCTTTGCGAGAGGAAGTGCTGAGAGAGTTTCACACTTCTCCTTTGGCGGTACATCCTGGAGTGGCGAAGATGTACCCGGACCTCAGACGACAGCATTGGTGGCCGGGTATGAAGAAGGCTGTAGCAGGGTTCGTTTCTCGATGCCTCACCTGTCAGCAGGTGAAGGCAGAGCATCAGGTACCAGCAGGCTTGGTACAGCCCTTGGAGGTTCCGGAGTGGAAGTGGGACGGCATATCTATGGACTTCGTGACTGGACTTCCACGCACTTCCAGAGGTCACGACTCCATCTGGGTGATTGTGGACCGACTCACCAAGTCGGCACACTTCTTACCCATCAGAGATCAGGGCTCAGTGGAGAGCTTGGGACGTCTCTACGTTCAGGAGATTGTGCGGCTCCACGGCGTGCCATCATCTATCGTTTCCGATCGAGATGCCCGCTTTACTTCCCGGCTTTGGAAGGGGTTACAGGAAGCGTTCGGGACGCAGCTACGTCTTAGCACAGCCTTTCACCCTCAGACGGATGGTCAGACGGAGAGGACCATTCAGACTCTCGAGGACATGCTCCGTGCATGTGTCCTTAACTTTGGTCGTAGCTGGGAGGACCACCTACCCTTGGTGGAGTTCGCGTACAACAACAGCTACCACTCCACCATCGGGATGGCACCGTACGAGGCGTTGTACGGCCGACCATGTAGATCTCCTTTGTGCTGGACAGACCCTGGGGAGTCAGCACTGGTGGGACCGGAGATGGTCCAGGCCACGACAGAGAAGGTCCAGGTCATCCAGGAGCGGATGAGGACAGCTCAGAGCCGGCAGAAGTCATACGCTGACAGGAGGCGGAGGCCACTGGAGTTCGAGGATGGCGACCACATCTTCTTGCGGGTCTCACCTCGACGTGGTATTCGGAGATTTGGCCGAGGCGGCAAGTTATCTCCGCGCTTCATCGGACCCTTCCAGATTCTCAGCAGGATTGGCGAGGTGGCTTATCGCCTGGCTCTACCACCTCAGTTGCACCGGGTGCATGACGTCTTCCACGTATCCCAGCTGAGGAGATACGTGCACGACCCGACGCACATCATTGACCATGGGGATCTTGACGTTGACGATGGGGCGACTTTTACGGAGGTCCCGGTGGAGATAGAGGATCGACAGGAGCGGGTCCTGCGTGGGCGATCGATTCCTCTTGTGCGCATCAGATGGCAGCACGGGAATCTCCAGGAGAGCACATGGGAGCGGGAGGCTCAGATGCGTGCTCAGTACCCTCATTTGTTTCCCTAGTTTTTGTTGTATCTTTACGGGGACGTAAAGCCCTGAGGTGGGAGTAATGTAAAGACCCGTAAAATTCAAGGGAAATTTTTTCTTAATTTTCTTTAGAATTTTACAAGAGCGCGGTTTCTGACGGCACCTGATTCCGAGGCCCGGAGTGCCCGGAATTAATTTCCGAAGTTTGGCTCGGGTACGTTCAGTGAACGAACGAGCGGGAATTCCTAACTTTTGATCCGGTGCTCGGAATTGAAATCCGAGGGCACCGATGAACTCGCAGCGCCGATATTCGCTTAAAGAGACCTTTTCGGGAGTTGCGTTTGTTGCGGGTTGAAAGTTACGTTTTGGGGTTTTTAGTTTGAGTTAAATAAAATTGTGTAGAACAATTTTTTTTTTTACTTGTTAAAACCTATCTAAGGAGGTTGGGAGTGGGACCCACACCCACTTAACCTCCCTTGGGAGGATTAAGTGTGGTGGGGCCCACACGAACCCCTAAACCTTTCAAATCCTCCCAACTCCTTTAACGCCTCTTTTAATGGCTTAAGTTACCCTTATTTAATTAAGGGAGTTAAACCCTTTTTTTTGAATTTCAAACTTTGAAATTCTTTTGTGTTGTGTTAATAAAATAAGAGGTAGTCTTATTTTATTTGGAGTTCTTTGTTTGTCATTTGAGAGCTTTCCCTTCATCTTCAAGCTCTGACGAAGAACGAAGAACGTCTTTATCCTCAACGAAGAACGACAACACTTCGTCAAGGATCATCGACTCGGCGACCCGGTATCTTCAGACCTCTTCTTCCTCCTCGAACCTTCTTCGTCGGCAAACGAAGAACCGCCAACGTCGTGTCTCTTCGGGCATAACACTTCGTCAACAGATTTGACGAACGACGACCGTGACACCCGACCTCCGCGACGCCGTCTTCCGCGGAGCATAGCCGAACCTTTGAATCTTAAACCCGAGGTAGGGGTTGTCGTTTTCTTTTGGTTTCCTTATTTTTATTCTTGATCGTGATTCTATCAAGACTAACGTGTGACTTGATTTATTTTAAGTTGCGTTTTTAATTTAACGTGAGGGGGGCCGGACCGCACGAACACGGCCGAACCCCCCTCCATCGTTCATGATTATTCATGCGGGTGGAAGCAAGTGGCGTGGTGCCGTCGCACCACGCGGATGATCGTGCTTATTAATTTACGCGGCGCCGTCGCGCCACGCCGAGGAAAAATCTTCAAGAACGCGACGCCGTCGCGCCGCGTTGAAAAGAATCGAAGCACGGCGAAGGGGCGCGGTGCCGACGCACCGCGCCGGATGACGAACGCCGCGGCCGGTTCCGGGCCGCGGCGGGACGAGGAGACCGCGGCCGGTTCCGGGCCGCGGCGGGACGAGGAGACCGCGGCCGGTTCCGGGCCGCGGCGGAAGGCAAGACCGGCGGCCGGGCCGCCGGCGTCGGAAGCCGAAGAAGGGGACCGGAAATTCCGGTCCCGTTTGAGAAAACCGGCCGGCCAGCTGGCCGGCCGGATGACTTAAAACCGGGGAATTTAATTCCCCGGCCAACCATGAAAACCCCCCTCTTTAAGAGGGGGGGGGGGGTTTCTTTAAAGGGAGGGGGCCGGCTGCCCCCTCGGTTCCACCAGCAGGCCCCCCACGTGGGGGGGGCTCTTTGAAAAAAATGGGGCGCGGCCCTTATGCCGCGCCGCCCCTCCAGCAAAACGCGGGGCTTAGCCCCGCGTGCCACCCACCTCGCGGCACCCCGCCGCCACCGCGGCCCGCCGCCGCCGCGCCGCCGCGCCGCCGCCGCCGCCGCCGCCGGCCGCCGCGCCGCCGCCGCGCCGCCCCCGGGGGGGGGGGGGGGTCGGGCCGGGTCGGCCCGGACCCGGACCCCCCCGTTTCGAACCAGATTCGGTTTTTGGCTCATAACTTGAGCCTCGGACCTCCGAATGACGAACCGTCTGCGGCAACGCGATCCTTGGTTCGAGACGGTCGTTTCGGTATATCGCACTCAAGGTTTCGGTTTACTTTGAGTTCGGCCGGGTTGGTTCGTTCACGAAACCAACCGGGCCTTCGGAGCGGAAACGCTCATATCTTGAGCTACGGACGTCCGATTGACGTGCCGTCAGTCGCGTAGTGTTCCTCTTAGTGAGACGGATCTTTTGGCATACTCCGCCCGAGGTTTGGACGCAGGTGGAGTACGGTCGGGTTGGTTTTGCCTTAAAAACCAACCGGGCCCCGGAGACGAAAATGCCTATAACTCTCAGACCGGGCGTCCGATTGACGCGCCGTCTGTTGCGTTGAGTTCCTGTTGACGATACGGAACTTTTGGATACATCAACTTCGGTCTTCGTGACAGTTGATGTATCAGCCTCTCGGCTCGTGGAGCGGATCCTCCGTACGAGCTTGCTGTGTGCGGGAACCCTAGTGCTGGCTGCGACTGTTCTACTGCTACGACTGCTACTGTGACTGCGACGACGACAGTACAGAGATCCTGAGTGGATTCGACGACGACAGTACAGAGATCCTGTGTGGATTCGATGACGACGACTACAGCACTCAGCGATCCTACGTGGATCAGTGCTACAAGTTCTGTGTGAGCCCGATCCTGTGTGGGTCCTTGCGCTCAGCGGTTCTGTGTGAGCCAGCGCCTACAGGTTCTGTGTGAGCCTGATCCTGTGTGGGTCTTCTGCGGGGGTTAGTTACCTAACAATCCTTCGTGGGTCCGACGACTTAGATGGATCAGTGATCATCTTTATCGTCCTTGAAGAAGTATACCTGTGTGAGCTGAATCCTGTTGTTTTCCTGTGTGGATTGTGTTGTGCAATCCTGTGTGGATTATGTTTTGCTTTCCTATGTGGAATACGTATACTTTCCTGCGTGGACTGAGTTGTACTTGGGCTCGGAGGTTGGAGCGTTTTTTTTAATTGATGACTTAGGTATATGTATGGGCATATACCTAAGCAGTGTCGGTTGTTACTTCGTGATTGTACTTTTCTTCGTGGTTTATCCTTTGTGGATTTGAGAGACCTTCAGGGGTCTCGGGGTCCCTACTGAGTAGCTTATACTCACCCCTGCACGGGCTTTGCCCGCACTACGTTGTGTTGGTTGCAGACGACGGACAGCGTTGACCTTAGCTGAGGCTTGCACAGCGGGACGGTACCCGGAGGTGGACCACTGGGCGGGACGTGCTCGGAGCGGACGGCGGGACCCGTGGAGCAGAGGTGCTATCTGTACCCACCCTTCAGGTGGGATTTCCAGTGGACAGCTCGGAGTAGCGGCCTTTACTTTACAGTTGCTGTTTTTCCCTTTTTGAGTTGTACTTTACTTTCAGTTTGGGTTTGTTTACTGGCCCATTTACTTTTCCGCACTTTCAGTTGTACTCTGCTTGTTTAGTGTTTACTTTCCGCTTGCTTACTCTGTGGTGTGTGTTTACTTATCAAAGGCAATGCCTTCCCTTTTTACCGGGATTTACGCCTTGGTGCTAGTCGCCAGCCCCTGGCCTATGGAAGGCGGGCTTGGGGTAGTCACGGCACGGACCCCGAGGGCGGGTCGTGACAATAAATATCATATTCATTCCATTCCTGAACTTCTAGGGATACTTCCCTTCCATTGGAAATGATAATCCCCTATTTAGAATATATACCGATGTCAAAATTTCTTCTTTCAAATACTTATCCAGATGGTTTTACTCAATAAGCTTCATTTTTTCTAGGTTTTTGAAAATCTCAGATCTTCTCTCAACCACCCCATTTTTAATTTGAGTTCTTACTGAGGAAACATGGTGCCTTATCCCATATTTCATAAGATAATCATCCACTTGGCTATTTGTGAACTCCATTATAAGTTCAGAACTTCTATATATTTTTACCCATTGTCTTTTCAAATTCCCACCAATAATGTGTTAAGGAAATAATAACCTAAGGCCAATAGGTGATAATTTAAACCCATTTAATTCTTATAAAATAATAAATGAAAATGAAATAATAACTCTTCACATAAATAAAACATAGAAAAATTGGTCCACACAAACCAATATTCACTTGTTCAATCATACTTATTAGCCTTTTATCTTTCTCCTTATAATTATTTTGAGTGATCTTACCTTGTTGGAATTCATAACACATATGAGTATGATCACATGATAACTTATGTAGATTTCATGAATCATAATATTTCAAGAGATCTTCCATGGATGAATGGATCATATGCCTAGTACATTTATTCTACAACTTGTTTTATTCATTTGTAGACAAAAAAAATATCTTCTTCTCCTATCACAAGGTATATCTTTTCCTTTATATTAATTACTAACAAAACAAATACTTAATATTTTTACCATGATAATACAAAACTTATTATTAAATCGTATATCATGTCCAGAGCCACAAAGTTGAAAAACACTTAACAAGTTGTGAATGAGGCCTTCAAAAAACAAGATATCCACTCATCTGATTTTTACCCCAACAATGGAGTTTCAATTAACAATAATTATCAGGAATTTATCATTGATAATTCTTGAAACACCTTCCATATCTTACATGATTCCTATAACTATATACTCATTTCCAATCATATGGGAGTTTCATCCACTTTCATTATCCATATAGTTATAATATCTGATTCATTTAAAGAAATATCTGCAACCACTACATACTCATCTCATTAAAGGAAATATATAAAAAACTAAATACCTACTTTTATCCAACATATCACTACCCCAATAGGTATTGATAAATTTATAAGAACTAGGGTTTGGTCCAACTTATCGATTTAATCAATTCTCAGACTCAACTTCATTTAATTTTACTAAAATTTAATTAGTCATTAACTCTCTTTCATTAAGTTTTTTTATATTCATCTAACTCATTTTTTTTCTTATAGGATAAAGAATAAAATTATAATTCACCTGGAAAGGAATCAATAGTGTTCCCTAAAGACAACATCCATTTATTAGAGTGTATACAATAGGAGTTTCTAGTTTCCTTGAATAAAGAAGTCATGTCATAAGTTTTGAACTTAGAAGGTTTTGATATAAATTATTCATGTTTTAGATAAATCCAAATAAAATATTTTACTAAATTTCAATTTAATAATTATATTTATATGAAATATTATGAGTTGGAACTGGATGATAGAGAGTCGATTATGCATTTAGAATTGAGAAAATAATAGGACCCATATTATCTCATACCCCAAAATTAAATTTATAGTTTATTATTACAGGATAAAGAGTGATTTGATATATATATATATATATATGGGACCCTCAACAGCTGTTATGAAGGAATAAAATTTAGATGGATGTGTTGGTGGTTCATCTAAAAGAAACTACACCCATCATTAGACTACAGATAACCACTAGAATTAATATTCTTGGAAAAGTCAAAACCCAAGGCCCACATAGGTGTTAAGAAAACATATATCCTTTAATTTATTACATTTCACATTAAATTTTTTTTCATTAGTTTTTATTTTCATCGTGTTCACTATGTTTTATTGTTTTTACTTCTTGGTTTTAAGTGATGAGTATTTAGGATATTAATATAATTTTTTTTCTTCCAATAAGTTTAGTTATATTTCTAATTTAAACTTGACTCATTTCTAGTCAATTAAATTTTATGAAAACATTAGGATATCATTTTTGAATCAAAAAATAGTTGTAATAATATATGTTTTAGGGATATTTAATAATATATTTTGGACTTTTATGGTTAATTTTTGTTCTAATTATTGTATTGTTTTTAGGATAGGGAGTTTGGACTCTAAATATTGTCCCTCATAGTGAATTATTTCATGATAATTTTGAGCATTTCACTAATATAGATATTGTTGATTTTATATGGTTGGTGATAGAGTTTCTCCACTAATTTTATATAATTTTTTTATAACCAGTAAAATATTTTTGAATGGAAAATAATTAAGTGGAATTAGAATTATAACTTTGAGAAAACTATAATTTGAAACTCTATATTGAGTAATTTTTCTATTATGAAAAAGAAAAACTCAAATATTAAAAAAAATTTATATAAGTCCTTTAATTCTAGAGTATAATGATAAATTTCGATCCCACATGAAGTTATAAGATAATAGGAACTAAAAAAGAAAAAATAAAAAAAATTAGTTCCAAATAATTAAAAAATAATGGATTTAGCTAAGAGGATAATGAAAAATAGATAAAGAGGGGGAAAATAAAATTTTAATAATTTATTTTTAGTTTTATAAAGAATGATTGCAATAGATATTTGGTATAAGAAACATGATAAAGACATGCTTATGATTAATAAACATATTAATATATTAATTCCACTAAATTCAATTATATTAAAAAATATGGAACTTAAAATTTATCATCACATAAAAGAGGGTACTGAACATAAATTATTGAGATGTAATGATATTTTTATGATTAATAAATCATTATTTCTATTAATTTATAGTTTTGTTTTGTTTAAAATAATTTAGTATAGTTATTTCTCATAGAAACATTCTTTTGATTTCCCTGAAGGGTAATTTCTATGTGTAAGGAAATTGTCCAAACCAATATTTTTAAAAATTTTAATTAGAATTTCAATTTTTAAATCCTACTAATTTTTAAATTTATACATGGTAGATAAGTTTTTAGTTTATAAAAATAATTAGTGTTTAATTGAAGAAATGTGTTTATTATTATTTTTATGTGTTTTTATTAATATTTGGTATTTATTGGTAAAGAAATAATTTTTCAATGAACATTTAATAGGAATATATAATTTGATAATAAAAATGGAAATTCCATGAATATTTTAGTTTTCCCTATTCAATTACACTCTAAAATTTTAAGCATAAAATATTATATTTTCCAAATAATAATTTGAAATTTTATTGAATAATATTTACCACAATAGGATACAAATTTTATTTGAAGAACTTGGGTTAGATCAGAATTTTTCTTGAAGATAATGGGCCTAGATCTAAAAACATGACAGGATTCGTTAATATTTGAATCACTTTAATGAACAAGACATGACATATTCATTCAAGATGATATTAAAAAGAACGTTTGACAAAATATTTAAGACTCATATTTATATTTTTCATGAAACTAGATCAATAACTAGTTTAGTGAATTTAAGGGTCAACCATGTGGCTCAAAAATAAAGATTATATTTGACTCTATTTTCAGATGATCATGCTATAATATTTTACCCAACCCACTCATCACTCTATAAAGAGTTTTTATTTACCTTTTTATTAGTAGTTTAATTCATTTTAATTTTTTGGGAAAATTATGATACTTTATTGTGTTCTTTTATATTTTTTCTTTCATTATTTCTCTAATTTTCATATTTTTTATAAACAATTTATCTTTGTCACACTCACTAATCTCTCTATATATCATGTTCCTTACTCACTCTCACCCATCTCCCTGACCTCTGACATGAAAAAAGTAAGTGGATAACTTTATTCTTGTATTTTAGGGAGGATTACATGGTATTCTTAAATTATTTCTCTTTATTTATTTATCTTTTTATTCATTTATTTGCGAGGGAGAGAAGAGTGTTCTATTTTGGTGTAGTGATTATTAAACACTCCTTGTTATGACTTTTTTACAAATTATATTATATATAAAATTACCATTACTTTCTTAATATCAATTATACTCTTTATATGATAGATTCTATTGGGTTCAAGGGATGAAACAATATATGATTAATCTAGTTCTTAGAAGGTTTCAAACACATGATTGATCTGTGTTCAACATCCCAATCATTAGAGGATGTAAGGTTTAGTGTAAAAAATAAATCTCATAGGCATTCTAAAATTCATTTGAAAAGTATATTACGGTAGTTTATTTATATGGATAGACTATTAAGTATAATTTAGAAAACAAATTATGAATAATAAAGGAAACTGAGTAGCCAAACCAAAAACCAATACCTTCCCATGTGTGTGATATACCTACCCAACACTGGTCGTGAACCCCAATCGTATTAGAGGAAGGCTTGAGGTAGCTTTGGATCAAATCCTGGTGGTTCAGATCATGATAGAGTGGTATCATTGAAATTGAGGAGTAAAAAAAATCACAAAAGGTATGTATCTTATGTCCATCATGTCATTATTTAACTAAACAATTTTTTGATGGATGGAAAATATAAAGTTGTATTTTAAAATTATAGCCATGGAAATTCAAAAAGATAACTCAAGGATGGAGAGAAAAATCTTACAACCAATATGTATTTTTGAATTAAAAAAATAATTCTAGAGTATCCTTCCAAGTCCAATACAAAAAAACCCTCATATAGTATCAGAACCCACAATACTCAAAAAAACCACCATTCTAACAATAATGGAAACAAACTTACACCCAACCTTCATACCATCACCAAAATACTTTAAAAAAAAGAATCTCTATGAATAACCCTCCAAAATCATCTAGTCCCTACTACAAAAAAGGAACATAAGTGGAGGAATTAAAGAATGAACTGAATAGACATAAAAATATATTTTTTAGAATAAATTCAATCCAGAAATATAGAAAAAAATAACTTCCCAGTTAGTCCCTAATATCGATTGATGTTTGAGAATGGTGACCATAAGAGGTGGGAAATTAATTTTACCATTATCCAAACCTAAACCTAAACCTAAGTAACTAGAACATTTAGAGAATTAATCATGGAATTCTGTAAATTATTAAAATTATGGAAGGATTTTAGAAAATCATTATAGATAAGAAAAAAAAGACTTAATATAATTTTTTTTAGATAAGGAGAAAGAAAAAAAGAATCTCCATTTAATAGGTATAAAATATAAAAGAAAGGCCTTTCACATAATTCTCCCTTACTATTTATCCAATCTAAATATAATTAAAAGGATGAAAATACAAAATTAAATTCTAGAAACGTTCCTAAATTAATATATTAATATTCCCCTTGTGGAATATCTCCAAAAATTATCTAGGAATGATGTATTCCTAAAATATTTGTACACAAAGAAGATAAGGATTCATAAAAATGGAAGGGTGGATTTTGGAAAAAAGTGTATCATATTTAATCACACCACGCCTTCCCAAAAAATATTGGGATCTAGGGTCATTTTTAATCGCATTCAAATTTGGTTATATATCTTTTTTAAAATTTTACGATATTGAGGTTCTCATATTATTGTTATGACTTATTCGGGTTTTACTTATTTACAGATGGGAGAGTTGAAGTCCAATCCACTACTTTTTTGTTAAAAGTTTTATATGATGTGATTTTTATTGTTAAAATTTTAATCATCATATTAGATTTTTATATACTCATCATGGATAAAGATATATCACTAGTCCACTCTCTCATTATTTTAGACTAAAAATTCTTAAATACATTCAAGACAACCATTAATGTACTTTAAGGAGCCCACAACAAAGAGCTTAAAGATTGAAAAAATCTATTTCATTATATTTTACTCCATAAAGAACCCATAAGATGATTATTCACTTCTAAAAACATCTCATATTAAATAGGTTAAACCCAATGGAGATTAAAGAATGTAACATGGATTTATTTATATACATAAACTTTTAGTTCTTGAAAATACCCTAAATAATTAATTTGTCTAGGATTTTGAAAAATATATTTTAAAATTTCAAATAGTGGTAAATTATGATGTTTTTAATGGTTTGGATTATTTTTTTAATGAATAAAATTATCATATTTTATCTTTTTTTCAAGAAATAAAAGATATGGAGGTAGTAAACCCCAATCTAATTTGCTCCTTAGGTAAGCCCCTAAATTTTTAAATAAATAAACTTATCACTTATTTTAGTATGTGTAACTCATGGAATGAGATTAATTACCAGGGATCATTTCCAATAACATATCCCCTATCCAATAGAATAATACATTAAAATTTTGAGAGATAATGTGAATAAAATATGATGGAGTTCTATTGATATTCCAAGCATTCCTTCTAAAACCAGCATATGTGGAATCTTACTTAATGAAAATTATAAAGATATTAGGAATACCCAACATTGGTTGAATCCCACAATGATTGATGTTTTTAATAAGGATATAGAGAATATTTTACAAGATGACATCATCTACCCCATTTCTGATTCGTAATGGTTCTTACCTACTCATACAGTTACAAAGAAAATAGGAATGACCATTGCGAGTAATAACAAAAAAGTGTTAATCCTTATGAGAATTTAGAATAGCTGGAGTGTCTATATAAAATATACTAAGTTCAGTTATGTCAGTATGAAGGATAATTTCCTTATCCCATTCATTAACCAGATATTGTATACATTAGTGGTCCAGACTCACTATTGTTTTCAATATGGATTTTCAAGTTATTTTATTGTACCCATTTCACCAGAGTACCATGAGAATAAAACATTTACATGTCCTTATAGAACCTTTTAAAATATTTTTATGAAATTTAGATTTTATAATTATATAGTTATATTTCATAGATTAATGGTAATTAATTTTTTTTATCACATTAAATATTCACTACATGGGTTCTTCTTTGAATTATTATTTTTTTGGAAATTCAATTGGCCATTTCTTGAAAAATATTGAAATTGTTTTGAATAACGGTATAGAAAAGAAATTAGTTTTGAACTTTAGAAAGATTAAATTCATAGTTTAAATAATAATAGTCCTTCGGAATGTTATTTCCTAAAAAATGAATTAACATATATAAATAGTATATTAAGTAAATAAATTATTTTCCTTTGAAAACTCATGTAAAACATGTTAGATCCTTTGTAAGATATACATGATTTTATAGAAGTTTCATCAAATATTTTTGTAATATTGATTATCCCTTTTCTAGGGTACAATTGAAATATATTTATTTAATTTTTAATCATGATTACAGAGAGTAAATTGGAAATTTTAAGAGTATTTTGATCACCCCACCAGTGACGTAGAAACCAAATTGGGAGTATCTCTTTGAGATAATTTATCATTCTTCTAAAAAAGTATTGGGGTTAGTTCTATCCAAAATTAATAAAGGGAAACCAAAAGATATTGTTCATACCTTGAGAACATTGGGTATCACCTAGATCAAATGTAAAACCATAAAAATCATTTTTCTTAATTCTTTTTTCTTTGGATAAATATATATCTTATATTTCAAAAAATATAGTTTCTTTTTAGGACCATGAAACACCTAGAAATTTGTTTAAGTGGAAGATGAAAATCCAATGTTAGTAAAATGGAGTTTTTTTACTTCATGAATTCAATCTAGAGATAAAGGGAATGAAATTAGTTGAGGACCAAGTGACTGATCACCTATGTAGATTACCTGATAAATCATAAGTCATGATTCTAGAAAAATAACTAGTGATAAGGCACATCCCAGGACATTAGTCGTACGTGATTGAAGGATAAATTCCATGGTATATTGACATTGTCAATTATATTGTATCTTATTAAGTCTAATATCACTTGAAACCTCAATAAATCTATGTACTCAAATATGAATCAAAATTTTACATTGATTAAGATCCATGTCATTTGAAAATATAAAAGAAAAATGTGATAAGAAGATGGTTACCTAAAATTGAAATTTAACAAATTATTGATTTTTTCATACTCAAATATTTAGAGGAAAATTTATAACACAAAGGACTACCATAACACATTTTGAATTAGTATTTTTTTCCAAAATTGTTCAGTTAGGAAAATTAATTTTGTCAAAAATGATAGATAAGTCCACTCATTGGAAACATCTTAAAGAGAAAATAAATTCCTAAAAAATTAATCATTTTTTTTGAAATTTTGGATGTATGGGGAATGTGTTTTTTGGTACCTTTTCCTACATATTATTGAAGTTCTTATTTTTTAGGTAGTTGATTGTGTTTCAAAATCATTATAATCTAAGGCAAAAAAACTTACATTGTACAATTTGTGTGTGATTTTTTCAAATATAACATCTTCTATAGGTTTTTAGTCTCAATATCTATTATTAATGATAATTAACCCAAACATGTAATAGGATCATGGAGGATTTAATGAAGAAGTATTCATCATAAAAAAAACATCCACACCCTTCCATTAAAATAAAAATGGAAAATATAGTGTTCTAAATAGAGAATTCAAAGTGATTTTAGATGAAATGTTAATCCAAAATAAAAATATTAGATCCATTGGTTTGGAGAGACCTTATGGAATTATAAGATAGAGTTAGAACACAAATCGTACTGGGTGGTGAGGGATGTGAATATATACATGGATAGAAATGAAAATAAATAAAACAATAATAGTAGGATTTTGATGAAATTATAAGAGAATCCATTGAGAATTACAGAATTTATAAAGATAAAACTAAAGTGTATTGTGAAAATAACATTCAATTGAAATAATTTAACCCTAGGGACCTAGTTTTTCCTTGAAATTTAAGAACTATGATGATTCTATTTGACTATCATTCTATATTGGAAGGCCAATTTAATTTAACTAATGTACATACCTTTAGTGTTGTGTAGGTTGTGAATAAAGGATAATAAATTATTTACTCTTAATTTAAATAGGATGTATAATTTAAATGGGAATTTTCACCAAAAATGAGTGGAGGTGGTCACACTCTTTTAAACTATTTATTACTAAAAACCATCTTGTGTTACCTATACTTATCAAATTACTGATTATCATAATTCCATTTAAAATATGATTTACATGATGAATATATAATAAATTTTTATGGAAAAATAATAATTTATGTTCAGAGGAGGGAACCTTTATAGTTTTGGTATTAGTTTATTTTCTTATTTTTTTTTTAATTTTTCAAATTTTAGTGGGTTATTTAAACATGTTGAGATGAATTAGAATGTTTCTGAATCTTTTAAAGTCAAGATAATTTTGAGAAAGTGACTTAAATATTTTACAGGCCATATATGAATGTAGAAATGAACTTATTTTCAAATTCTATGTGAAGTAAATTTATGCAAGGAACGCTAATTTTTGAATCTCATGGCATAGTATACTATCTTACATTTTTAATTACATAATTTAGAATCTTATAAAACAAATTTTACATCTAATTAATATGAACCCATTTCTTGATATAACCAATACATTCTTTAATGACAATAAATATTTGAGTAATCTTGTCATAACATTGGAGTATTTACAAACTTTGTGTCATATATGATTGAGGAATTATTCTTATTTTAAAACCCCTTTAGAAAAGTACTCTATTTTCAATACCACTTTTTCATTTGGTCCATGTATCCCTTGTAATCTGTGAATAAACATCTTATGAAACCTCATTTTATGAAAAAATAATCCCTATTTAATATTCATTAGAAGCTGATTCATGATATAGGATGAATTCAAGGGTGGGGTAAGTAAGAATGTGAGTTAGAACAAGAATCTCTTCTAGATTTGTTTGAATTATTGTAATTATTATTTGTAACAATATTTTTAATATTTTATGATAAAAATAATTTTATAAAGGATTGAAATATTTACAAGATATCATAAAATTCTAGGAATTGTGATATTACACAATTTTAAAACTGAAATGTTCATCTCTTTATCTAAAAAATAAAACTATTCATTTAATTACATATCTGAAATCTGCTAGATAAAAATTTCACAAAGGGAAAAAAATATGAAATATATCATTAGCGCTATATTTTTTTAATTTGTACTACCTAAGAAGATGATTATGTGTTTTAAGGATAGGTAAAGTTGAATGGGAGTAGTAATCTATTGTAAAAATGGTTAAGATTGTTAAGATCTATTAAAATGAGAATTGGAGGTGTTATAAGAAAGGCCATGGAAAATATAAGAAGTGATGGAAATACTTCCTAATATAGGGTAATGTATAAATCACACTCATAATAGATAAACCAAAAGTCCTCCTATGCCTTCAAGGTAAAAATAAAATAATAATAATAAATGGTGACCGGTTAAAGTAAATTTAGTGAGAGGGAGGAAGTTTTTTATATTGTTGAAATAAATAAGGGTATTATATGTATGGAAGAATATTATAGGGAATATATCTAAATCAGTGGAAGAGATAGATAAGGGAGGAATCCATTATTAAAGGAAATTGGAAATCATTCTTTGTGTTTCAACAAATATCCAAAACTCATAAATCTATCTCATAATATTCTCATCAGAACCTACAAACATAATCAACAGAACAACCCAAGAAATTCCCTCACAATATGAATAAATAAATGACTCATTTGGTTATGATGAAGAAATTCTGTAAGACTATGGTGAACCTTTCCTGAAATTGGAATGAGAAAAATCTTTTCATGAAATCCATACTTTTGTGTTGAGTTAAATCATTCTGGAAATCTAGGAATAGCTATGCATGGCATGATAAAAGAAGTGAAAATTAATTTCATGTACTTATTGAGTTAAATATAATTAAGATAACTAAATATTCATGATAAGATTTGGAATAATGGTGTTAAAAAGGGAGATCACATTGGAATGTATTTTATTTTTTTATGTATTCTTTTTTAGGACAACTTGTCTAGGAGTCTGAGGATTATGTTTGGGGGAATTAATATATAAATTAAATTAATTATATTTTCTTGATATTAAATTAAATATATTCATATATATTTAATAATTAATTATTTTTTAATGAGTAAATGAATTTAAGTTTCAAATAATTTTATTGTGGAAATATTTTTTTTAAAATAACCAAATTGGGTATTTCATTTTCTTACATAGATTTTGGAATGGATTTAATACTGATTATTTTTTATCTTTATAATGTGAAGGAATAAGAGTTCATGAATTAATATATTTTTAGGGTATTATATTCTTATACGTCACTTGGAAAAATCTAATTTAGCCTAAAATTGATTTAAAAAAGTTAAAAACATATTCTTGAAGTACAATGATAGGGATGAAAAAGTGGATAATGAAAATGTATAATAACACCTTTCAAAGACAATTTTTGAGCTAGGTAATAATTCTATATTCATCTAAGTAAACTATCATATCTATTAAAAATTTGGGGAGGTTCTGAGATATTTTTCACTACTGTATGATATATTAGTGTGTAAAAAATTCAATGGAACAATTCATATGATATATGACATTTGAGAAGGTCTCAAGAAATTTTATCTATAAACAATGCATTTGGATGTTCATGGGAAATTTTATGTATCCATAAAACATGTAGAAGATCATAGTAAATTTCATCTAAATGTAAGAAATTGGACCACATATAAGAAGTTATATCAATATGTAAGAGAATTTACCATGCTTCAAAAGACATAGTAATTAATTTGCTGAGCCAGTAAGAGATATTTGCACATGAGATATTTTAATTTTAGAAATACTAATAACAATTAGATGAAAAAAAATTAAAATGATAATATATTTTACTTCAAATATTAAATACCATGGTCATTTATGTGATTAAATACAACACTTCAAGGGTCCACCAAAGCATGAATGAAAAAAATCAGAGGTTTCTATGTGGATAATTAATATGAAAAATATTTTCATTAATAATAAGGAATGAATTTAATTTATTTTTTGGACGATGGGATTAACTAGATATTTGAAGCTATGAGGAAGATTGAAACTTTCTAAAAATTTCTGTAATAATCTTGATGGTTTGACCACAAAAGAATAATATGTAAATAAAAGCTTATAAAATGGAACAAAATTTCAAATCATTTAGAGAGTTTGTTATATCATGAGTTTATGATAATGAATTGCGCTGCTATTTTTTATTTCATTAGTTTTTTATTTTCTTCACATTTTTAATTTATAATGCCCCATTATTCCTCCTTTATCTCTAGCACACTTTGAAAAAATGGGTAAATATTGAGTGATTGGGAAAGGGGATTCTCTCCTTTTGTAATGCTTCAGTCATTGAACTATAATTTGCAAAATCTATTTCTTTTAATAAATTGGTTTCAATATTCATTTTAATTTCCTCCTTTTGAGTGTGTTTGTTTTTTATTTAATATTATTTTTTTATTATTTCCTTCCTCTGTGATCAATCATATCCTTCTCAATTTCAAAATATATATAGTGGAATAGTATAAGTAGAGTGGTAAAATTATTAGTAGTTATTTTCACATGTTAATGGGCCAAAATTAAGTCATGGTTTTATTAGGAGGCACAAGGCCTAATTAACTATTCCATATGTAATATATGATTGATTTTCTATATCGATCGAAATTGACTTTTTTTATTATAAAGGAATCAAGGAAAAACCATACTGAAGGAATGGGATTAAGGTGGATGAAATTAGTGTAATCTAAGGGAATACCCTTGGACAAAAGGCATGCATTCCAAAGGTAATGACCTCACATTAGATAACACTAATAGGGGTTCCTCAGGACTACTCCCCCTTGAAATAGAATCTGCAGCAAAATGTGCATCCCTTGGAATATGACGAATCGCACCACCGTTCGGTGTCTCTAATGCGCAATGACAAACTATGTATTTCAAATGCCACAAAGCTTCAATTTTCCCATGTAAATCCCGTATCAACACCTCGGAGTCTGATTCTAGTTCAATGAATTCCAAGGAGAACCTATTGTAATGAATGATACTTGTGTGAAATGCATGTACCCCCATGCCCAATGAACTACCTGACCCATGAAAGATGCTAAAAGAAAATATCAAAAATCTATTGCTATCTCGCATCAGACCTCCCCCATGCATCTTACCATCCATTAATGAACCATAAACATTGAGATTGAACCCCGTCCCTAGAGTTTTCCACCTAATCCAGCGCCCCAATGAATTGGAAATAGCCACTGGCCAATTTAGGAAACTGCACAGAAGATGGGATTGCTTACCACCCTTGAGAAGTGTCCACAATTCATACATTATGCTCCTTATCATCAGCTGCAGCAAGAAACCAGACATCCAAACCACTAAACAATCCTTGTTCCAAGCCTCCATGAGAGTCCAAAAACCATGGTATGCACAATGCTATAGATCTTGGACTCCATCTCCCTCTGTTCCGAACCTAGGAACCAACTGGCAAGGAATTCATGAACTATAGTACATATAGTATTATAGTTACCCCATTTATCAATGAAAGACCATCCAACCATGGGTGAGAATTGAAATGGTTTTGGATCCTCCCATTAATCTGTTTATAAAAATAAGATCTAATACTTTTGGGAATAGGATAACATTGACCTTTTATAATCAACCCTAACCAAATAACACCTAGATATTATTATTTCCAATATCTTTATTTCATTTCTTGATTTCTTTTCAATAATAAAAAATTCATAAACACCCTTTTCCTGAAGTGAAAAAAACAATTTGGGCACTCCACTCTATAGACAACCCTAGGGTTACCACTATTACTAAATTTAAAAATGGAAATAATTTCATTTTTTATACCTCATAATAGGTGAAGTGTAAATGTACACTTTATTCCAACCAAGATCACTTGTATTGAATATGTGGAAATATACATTCACAAACATTGGATATAGTGTTTCATATGAATCATCCATAATTAAAAATTATTCCATAAAATATTAGAATACCCATATGGTTAATAGATACTTATGTTACTTTATAAAGAGAAAACTCCACCAATAACATTTACCCTTGAAACCACATATTGGTCCCAAACAAGGTGAATGCCTTAAGAGGGGGTGGTGAATTATAAAATATCAATATCCTCAAATGACCCCTAATAATGATATTATTTTATAGTTATTAGGAACACTCTCTTCCTCATAATAAATATGAATCGATAAAGTAAATAATATAGGAACATAAAATTTTTACATGGTTCGCCAAAAATGGTCTAATCCAAGAAGCATACAACAACGATGTATTGATGCACCATAAACATTAGTAGCATTGTCTATTTTTATATTTTAGATTATTTTCATTAACCCACAAATTTAAATACAAACATAGTAAAAATAACTCACTGATCTCAACCACTCTCACATCTCACTACTTCTCTAAGAATTATTTGTTTGATCTCTATGAACAAAAAGTTACAATTACACCACTAATAGTGTATCATTCATCTTCAGATTTGTTTACTTGATTAACAACACAAAAATCTAATGAGATTGTAAAAACCCAGTTATTATTCTTGAGGTGCGGGTTTCGTCTTTTCCTTTTCCTTTAATGTTTTTGAGAAAATAAAGAAAATGGGGGAAAATTCCAAATTTATGGGTACACGCCGTGTACTTTTCTACACGACGTGTACTTCGGCCGTGTGGGATAAGAATACAGGGCGTGTAGGCCTGTCAGTAATGAAGGGTGTAAAAACTAACTACACGTCGTGTAATCAGCCGAAAGGTGAATAGTAAGGCAGTCAAATTAGCCACCAGTGGAACGATAGTGCATGCTGTGTACTTAATAATAAATGTCGTGTGATCAAGTCAGCTGATGAACAATGATGCGGTGGAAAGAATCCGCCAGGGGAACAGTTAAAAAAAATGGAAAGTATATGCTGTGGACTTAAGAGTACATGCCATGTAGTTATGTTTTTTCGTTAAAAATAGGTATTAGCCTCCTCATTCGGTAGAGGAGGCTTATAACTCGACTGGAGCCCCGTAAGAGGAGGCCGGAACTTGGAGGATCTCCTGATCACACACTAGGACTCTGATTCCTTCGCCGATGATCTCATTTGAACCGCGCAGGTGAGATATTCTCTCTTCTTGAACCTCTCCTTCCAAATATTTTCCAATGGGAAGTTATTTGAGTTTGAATAGGTAAATGTTTATCCCAGATCTACGTCATTCTCAGTTGATTTGGGAGGCTTCATTCACGTATATCGATCAGAGGAGATCAAGGCAGGTGGTCTAGTGTTTATTTCCAACTATTGAGTTGATTTTGTGTACCATAGTGCTATGCACCCATGTATGGGGTGTTGTATGGATGAGTCCTTGACTGTTTAGATACCTATAATTGCATAGGTAATTTAATGAACAAGTATAAACTGCTATTTGTGATCATTGCCTTGATCTAGGACTACCCTGTGGGTGCATTTCCCTTGTTGAGGCATTTGGCCAGGATACCCGTGGGTATGCCGTGATTATAATCTTGTTTTGAGTTTTCTTGAGAGAAAATATATGTATATATTGATTTCTTATGTTTTGGGCGTGACCGGGGTACTTTCTTAGCCCGAGGGAAGTGTTTTTCTTAGCCTAAGGGCAGTGTTTCATTTAGCCTAAGGGCTATTTTTCTTATGCCTGAGGGCATTAGCTTTTGTGCCTAAGAGAAATATCTCGTATTCCTAAGGGAAATATTCATTACACCTGAGGGAAATCACCTAAAGGTTTTGATTATGATTACCTAAGGGTAAGGATTTTCATGTATGAGGACACTGTTTACTTTGAATATTCACTGTAGTGATTTCTTATGTTATACCTACCAAGATAAAGAATAGGCTTGTTATTGTTATTACCCTCTACTTGTTAGATATCCTGTTTTGGTTTTTGTTGTGGCACTGTATAGGAGATTATCAGTCAAGGTCGGGTCTCAGGAACTTATAATTCAATTATATTGAATTATTAAATAATAATTAAATGGAAATGGAACTGGTAGGAGTAGTTACTTTTGAGTACTACCTAGCTTACTGTATTTCTTTATCGCATACTGCTGTTGTACATTTTTCACTGACAGTTTAGAATGGGCCAGTGGTGGTTGCCTACTAAGATTTATTTCTCACACCCTGTTTGGGTCATGTCTTAGGCCCAAAAAGATTATATTGATGCAGTTTTTGATAAGGACAAGAGTCCCTATACAGGTACTTGATTGTTGTAGAGGAGTAGGAGAGCATGAGACCGAGCTTAGGCTTGCGATGCTGCTGAGTTCATGCTGCACTGTTATGTTTTTCTTTGTTCTACTTGTACCTTATGCTGTATTGTTTTATATTTTAGTGTATCCCGTTTTGGATTCTTTCTTAGAATTAGGGACATATTGCATCATCATATATATGGTGGTTTATCTTCTTTTACTTCAGTACCGTTTCCCATTTTAGCTTGGTATTGTTTACTACTTCCACTTTTGGTATGTTTGTATTTCTCTACTGCACTACACTTTGAAAAATGAGGGCATAGTTTCCCCACTATCAGACCCAGGCCCTCACTACTAGTCGGTTACCTCTGGCGTTTGGGGAAATGCGCTTCAGGTCATGTGACCAACTGGGTTTGGGGCACCCTCAGTGTGGCACCTAGATCTGGGATGTTACAAAGTGGTATCATAGGGATTTTATTTTCTCTGAGTTATTTTATTTATTTGGCGACAATGTAAATAGAAAGACTATTAAGGGATTCAACAATAAACTATGCCCAAGTGTAGCTACCCCATGTATAGGTAAAAGTTTGATTGCCTCAAATTAAATTGTGATTTTCTATTTATGATTATTACCACTAATTTGATTTCCACCGTTGGGTGATGCACTTGTGGTGTGTTGTTATATTTTTATAACAGGGTTCTATTTAGTTGCAACTTGATGAGATGAGGGTATTCCATCTCATGCATCATTTAGGCTCATGTTATAATCACATGCCATGCATATTTTTCATGCCATGTAGGTGTATAATAAATTACATGTTGTTGTGATAGATGTTCTAAAAGAAAATCCACACTGTTTTGATAGATTCCTTGATAAAATACCTACTATTTGATAGGGTATTGTTATGTAAGGTTTTGGGAATAAACGCCAATCTTTGGTTCTTGAGGAGTATGGGCTCTCATCAATCGGAATTTGGTGGATCATCGACTTGTTTACTTTTTTATAATACGTATAAGATTCCAAACTTTGGTTCGCAGAAATTATGGGACCTAACAAATCATAATTTGGAACTTTGGTGTTCGTTCTGTGGTTTTCTGGACTCCGAAGAAGTTTCTGAGGCTTACTGTCTAGAAAAACCTATAATACACACCATGTAATTTTGATTACATGCCGTATACTCTTCTATTCGAGAAGAAATGAAATTTTTTTAAGTGCACGCCGTGTACCTTATGTTCACACCATGTATTTTCTAACTGTGTCATAGGCCGTGTAGGCAAAAACACGGGTTTGGGAAAACTCTAGAGGGACCATGCCGTGTACCAGTTGTACATGCCGTGTCGTGTTGACCATGTGTCCGTTGTGTGGCTAACAACACGGATGAATAAATCTTCACTTATACATGCCATGTCACTTTCGAACACGCCATGTAGTGTAATATGGGAATTCGGACGTGTAACTAACAACACAGGTCAATGTTATTCTTTCTAGTACATGTCATGTCCATCTAGAACACTCCATGTAGTGTGAGCCGTGTATTCAGTTGTGTCTCGAACAACACGGGTCGGCGAAGCTCGTCTAGTGCTCACCATGTACTTTTGGGACACGCCGTGTAGTCTTGATCGATGAGAGACCATGTGGACTTGGCTATGTGGAAGGGGAAATAGGGTGGTGTACATGCCATGTGTTGGTGTAACACGTCGTGTAGTGTCATTCATGTAGTTGGTCGTGTCTCTAACAACACAGGCAGTTGGAATCTAATCCGTACATGCCATTTCTATCTGGAACATTCCATGTCGTGTGAGCTGTGTACTCGGCCGTGTCATGAACAACATGGGTCAGTTAATCTCATCTAGTACATTCTGTGTAGACCTTATACACACCGTTTAGTCTTGTTCTAAGGAGAACTCGGTGGCTTAGCCGTGTAGAAGGACTCGGGCAGGGGAAGAAAATTCAAGTACACACCGTGTGTTTGGGGTGTTACACAACTAGTTCTGGAAAGAAGTACACGTCCATGTGAAAGACTTATGGGAACACACCGTGTACTTATTATACACTCTGTTCAGTTTTGTTTTGTCAAACTTGAATGTTTTCTTTTCCTTGTACCCTTCTTATGTTTCCCGTGCTTAGTCCTTGATGATCTTAATCTGAGGCATGTGTTTGACCTTGTAGATTCATGCCGCCGAGATGACCTCATGTTGTTCTCCAATAGAGAGGAAAAGATTATACTCTAGAGATGGTAGGCCATGGGTTACCAATAGATCCTCCAACAGTGCCAGATGTGGCACCAACCATTATGCCGGACGCAGACACGAATGCGCAGTTCCGTGAAGGCTTCATGTGGTTCATGTAGACCTTCCAGGGAGCACCACCGGTTGCCACATATATAGAAGAGATAAAATGTATATTACAGCAGCAGAATATACCTACGTTTTCAAGGTATGGAGGTCCAGAGGCTACGGATTCATGGCTGGGTTCTATGCAGACAATCTTCAAGCATCTGGAAACGCCTCCTGGGAGGAGGGTCAAGCTCGCTACTTACATGCTGTGTGATTCCTCCAAGGGATGGTGGGATGTTACCATCCCGACTGATCATCATAGACACATGGCATGGGAAGATTTTCAAGTAGTTTTCTATGAATTTTTCTTTCTAGAGACGCTAAGAGAAGATTGAGCTTGAGAGTTCATGAATCTGCAGCAGGGCACCATGTCAGTGATGGACTATTCTACCCGCTTCACCAAGCTACAACGTTTTTCACCTCTTCTAGTGGGTGATGAGATGTTGAGGGATAGACGCTTCAAGGATGGTCTTCGATATGAGATCTACGCACTGGTGAATATTTTCAGGTTGCCTACAATGCATGCTATTGTGATCCAGACACTGATTACTAAGAAAAACCTGCGAGAAGCTAGTGGTGCAAGTCAGGGCGGTTCGACACCAGTTTCTAGTACTATTTATACCGGTAAGAGTAAGAGGCATATGGATTTATCTCATGGTGGAATTACCAGCCAGAAAAATTCTTTAGGTGGCCAGGTGATGTGTTACCAGTGTGGTAAGGAGCGGCACAAGAGACCTCAGTGTCCACGTGACCCAATGGAGTGCTGAGATTGCAGAAAGATGGGTCATCTACAACGTTTTTGTAGGGCGTTTCCACCAGTGACTAGTGAGAGGGGTTCTGTGCAGGCTCTGCATGCTGGAGCAGGGCCAGTAGCTTCTTACCAGTTAAGGAATTGGAATACGTCAAGACGTTCAAGCCGAGGTGGTGGTCGTGACCATGGTAGCTAGACACCAGGATCTCAGAGACAGCAGGGCGGGTCAGCTCAGGGTAGTCGGGCTGTGTCGTAGGGCCACGACACTGGGCAGGCATATGTAGTGCAACAGACCTAACATGAGAAGGATCCCAAACCTTCCACTGTCAGAGGTACTATTCTAGTTGCTTCTGTTTTATCTTTGGTACTTTTATATATTGGTGCTACACATAGCTTTATATCTGTGCCCTTTGTGGAGATCCTTGGGCTCTGTGTTTCTTCTTCTACTGATATCATGATGCTAGACACTCCATAGAGAACTAGAACAGAAGGTGTGCGTCAGTGCAGGGAGTTCCCTTAGAGGTTGGTGGGTGTAACTTTTTATGGGACCTATATGTCTTAGAGATGACGAGCTATGACATCATTCATAAGATGGACTGGTTGGTACCCTTCCAAGCCTTTGTAGATTGCTATCGTCACAGGGTGGGTTTCACATCACCAGAGGGCAGAGAGTTTCTATACATGGGAGAATGGGATGTCTAGGCGAGCCGAGATGGACCTGAGCATTGTGGGTGAGGTGGAGTGACAACCCAGATTATGAGTTTATATCTGGATGACTAGGGAACTTTTCAGAAGGATTTCCCTCCAGTGGTTAATCATTTCAGGGATGTCTTCCTGGACAACTTTTCAGGTCTACCTCAGAAGTGAGAGGTGGATTTCTCTATTGAGCTTGTGCCAAGAGTATCACCAATGTCTATTCCCCCTTATAGGATGGCTACACCAGAATTACAAGAGCTCAAGAAGCAGTTAGAGGAGTTGTAGGAAAAGGGTTTCATCCGACCTAGTACTTCTCCTTGGGGTTTTCCAATCCTGTTTGCGAAAAAGGAGGATGGTACCCTCAGACTTTGTGTGGATTATCATAAACTGAACCAGTTGACGGTCAAGAACTGATATCCCTTTCCAAGGATTGATGATCTTTTTGATCAACTTTGAGGATCACGAGTATTATTGAATATTGAATTGAGATTTGGATATCATTAGTTGTGTGTTAGACCATCAGACATACTGCTTACGACCTTTTAGAGCAGATATGGTCTATACGAGTACTTGGTCATGCCGTTCAGACTCACGAACGCTCCAACAGTTTTTGTGGATTTGATGAATTGTGTGTTCCACCATTATCTAGATTCTTTTGTGGTAGTATTCATGGATGATATCTTAGTATACTCTCACACTCAACACGAACATGCCACCCATCTTGAGATCGTACTGAGTACACTGAGAGAGCATCAGTTATATGCTAAGATCTCAAAGTTCAACTTTTGGATGGACCATATTCACTTCCTGGGTCATATTTTCTCAGAGGCAGGAGTTGCGATAGACCCAAAGAAAGTGAGAGCAGTAGTTTCCTAGGAGTATCCTAAGAATGTGTTTAAAATATGGAGTTTATTGGGGCTGGCTCGATACTACAGGCGCTTTGTACAGGACTTCTCATGCTTAGCAACACTATTTATGGGTTTGACTAAGATGGGTGTGATGTTTTTTTGCTCAGAATCTTGCGATATAGTCTTTCAAGAGCTAAAGGGAAGGTTGACATCAACACCAGTTCTGATACTTCTAGAGTAAGGGAAGAGCTATACAGTTTACTTTGATGCGTCAGGTATTAGGCTGGGAGCAGTGTTAATGCAGGGTGATCGATTAGTTGCATATGAGTCTTGGTAGTTGAGGCCACATGAGATGAATTACCCGACGCATGATCTCGAGTAGGCTGCAGTTGTTAATGCATTATGCTGTTGGAGACATTATCTCTTGGGAGAAAATTTTGTGGTGTTTACAGAAAAAAAAAGTCTGAAATACATCTTTACCCAGCGTGACTTGAATTTATGACCGTGAAGGTGGGTTGAATACCTTCATTCCTTTGACGTTGAGCTTGCCTATACACCTGGTAAAGGTAACATAGCTGATGCACTGAGTAGGAGGACTCAGATACAGGCAATACAGAAGGCCAATGGTGAGTGGAAGCTTATGGCTTTGTTCTATGAGATGCATTTGGAGGTGCATGATAGTCAAGGGCGAGCTTATATTTCATCCTTAACTGTGACTTCTACCCTCCTGGATAGAGTGAGGATGATACAACTATCATATTCAGACGGTCTAGTTCTATGGGAGTCAGTGGCAAGTGAGGACCCTCCTCCTGGTTGGACAATAGGTGATGATGAGGTACTGTGTATCCATGGACGAGTGTGGGTTCTAGGGGATATACACGAGGAGTTTATGCAGGAATTTCATGCTTCATATTGGGAAGTGCATCCTGGGGTTTCCAAAATGTACCGTGACTTGAGACGTCAGTATTGGTTGCCGGGTATGAAAAGAGAGGTAGGTTGTTTTGTTACGAGATGTTCAACCTGTCAGCAGGTGAAGTTGGAGCATTAGTGGCCAACTAGACTGTTACAATAGTTACCCATTCTAGAGTGGAAATGAGATGATGTCGCGATGGACTTTGTGACTGGGTTTCCGAGGTCACCTCTAGGCAATGATGCCATATAGGTTTTTGTAGACAGTATTACGAAGATATTTCTCTTTTTGCTGATCAAGGAGACCTTTAGTGTTGATGAGCTCAAAAATTTTTACATTCGAGAGGTGGTATGTCTTCATGGGATCCCTCATTCTATCATTTTAGATAGGGATTCCCATTTTACGTCTTGTTTCTGGCAGAGTTTTCAGAGGGCACTAGGTATAAAGGTGCTTCTGAGCACAGCTTACCACCCTTAAACCGATGGCCAGTCATAGCGTACAATACAAGTGCTAGAGGACATACTGCGTGCATGCGTCCTGGACATTGGGGGCTCTTGGGAGAATCACATAACCCTGGTAGATTTTTCCTACAATAATATTTTTCAGGAAAATATTGAGATGGAAACTTACGAGGCTTTATATGGTAGGACATGCCGATCATCCCTATGCTAGTTAGAGGCCGGTGATGTAGCTTTTCTGAGACCATTTCTCATGAAGGATACTTCAAAGAAGGTCCAATTGATTTAGAAGTGAATGGATACTACACAGTCTCATTAGAAATATTATGCCGATCACCGCAGATGACCCTTGAAGTTCGTGGTCGGGGATCAGGTTTTCTTGCATGTTTCATAGAGGTTGGGACAAAGGTGGATCATGAGACATGGTAAACTTTCACTAAGGTATGTAGTTCTGTTTGAGATTCTGGAGAGAGTCGGGCTGGTTGCCTATCAGTTGCAGTTACCACATAGGTACCGGGCCATGCACGACGTCTTCCACATATCTCAGCTACGCTGTTATCACTCAGAACCATCTAACGTTTTTTTATCTCAAGGAGGTTGAATTTTAGGTCGATGCATCCTTTGAGGAGAATCTGATTTGTATTGTTTAAAGGAGCACAAAGGTTCTTCGAGGACAGTCAGTTCCTCTCATACGGGTGCTATGGCAGCATGGCCGAGTGCAGGACGAAACCTGGGAGCGTGAGACCGACGTACGTGCTCAGTGGCCAGAGTTGTTCTCAGCTTTATATTCACTACCCTTGGAAGGGAAATTCGAGGATGAATTTCTTTAAGGGGGAACGTTTTTAAGAACCTGATTCTTATTCTTGAGGTACGAGTTTTGTCTTTTCATATTCCTTCAATGCTTTTGAAAAAATAAGGAAAATGGGGGAAAAATTCCAAATTTATGGGTACATGCTGTGTACTTTTCCACACGCCATGTACTTTGGCCATGTGGGATAAGAATATAGGGCGTGTAGGCCTGTCGGTGATGAAGGGTGTAAAAACTAAATACACACTATGTACTTAGTAATACACATCATGTAATCAGTCAGTAGGTGAACAGTAAGGCGGTGGGAGTAGCCACCAGTAGAGCGATAGTACATGTTGTGTACTTAGTTATAAACGCCGTGTAATCAAGTCTGCTGATGAACAATGATGTGGTGGAAAGAAGCTGCCAGTGGAACAGTTAAAAAAATGGAAAGTACACGCCGTTTACTTGAGAGTACACACCGTGTAGTTATGTTTTTTCATTAAAAACATGCTTTACCCTCCTCATAAAGCAGAGGAGGCTTTGAACTCGACGGGAGCTGTGGGAGAGGAGGCCAGAACTTGGAGGAGCTTCCGATCGCACACCGGGACTCTGATTCCTTTGCCGAAGATCTCGTTTCAACCGCGTGGGTGATATCTTCTCTCTTCTTGAGCATATCCTTACAATTTTTTACTGAAGGGAAGTTATTTGAGTTTGAAAATGTAAATGTTTATCCCAAATCTACGTCATTCTCCATTGATTCGGGAGGTGTCTTTCACGTATATCGACCAGAGGAGATCGAGGTAGGTGTTCTGGTGTTTATTTCCAACTGTTGAGTTGATTTTGTGTACCGTAGTGCTATGCATTCATGTTTGGGGTGTTGTATGGCTGAGGCCTTGACTGTTTAGATACCTATAATTTCATAGGTTATTTAATGAACAAGTATAAACTGCTGTTTGGGATCATTTCCTTGATCCAGGGCCACCCCGTGGGTGTGTTTCCCTTGTTTATCCATTTGGCCAGGATACCCGTGGGTGTGACATGATTATAAGCATGTTTTGAGTTTTCTTGAGAGAAAATATATTTATATATTTCTTGCTTATGTGTTGGTCTCAGCCCTGTTACTTTCTTATCCTGAAGGCAGTGTTTTTATTGGCCTGAGGGCAGTGTTTTGTTTCGCCTGATGGGAATTTTTCTTATGCCTGAGGGTAGTATCTTCCATGCTTGAGGGAAATATCTCATATACCTAAGGGAAATATTCATTACGCCTGAAGGAAATCACCTGAGGGTTTCAATTCTGATTACCTGAGGGTAAGGATTTTCATGTCTGAGGACACTATTTACTTTGAATATTCAGTTTGGTGATTTCTTATGTTATACCTACCAAGCTAAAGCACAGGCTTGGTATTGTTATTACCCTATACTTGTTAGATAAGCTATTGTGGTTTTTTCTGTGGCACTGTATAAGAAATTTTTGGTCGAGGCTGGGTATCAGGAACTTATAATTCAATTATATTATATTGTTAAATAATAATTAAATGGTAATGGAACTAGTAAGAGCAGCTTATTTTGAGTACTTACTAGATTAATGCATTTCTTTATCGCTTATTGTTGTTACACATTTTTCACTGATAGTTGAGGACGGGCCTTTGGTGGTTTCCTACTGGGATTTATTTCTCACACCCTATTTGAGTCATGTATTGGGCCTAAATATATTATATTGCTGCAAGTGTTGATAAGGGAAAGAGTCCCTATACAGGTTATTGATTGTTGCAGAGGAGTAGGAGAGCATGGGACCAAGCATAGGCTTGTGATGCTGTTGAGTTCCTACTGCACTGTTATGTTTTTCTTTGATGTACATGTACCTTGTGCTGTATTGTTTTAGATTGCAGTGTATCCTATTTTGGCTGCTTTCTTAGAATTAGGGACATATTGCATCATCATATATATGACGGTTGGTCATCTTTTACTTCAGTACTGTTGTCCATTTCAGCTTGGTATTGTTTACTGCTTCTGCTTTTGGTATGTTTGTATTTCTCCACTACGCTACACTTTAAAAAATGAGGGCATAATTTCCCCAATATCAGACCTAGGCCCTCACTGCTAGTCGGCAGCCTCTGGCATTTGGGGAAATGCGCTTGAGGTCATGTGACCAATCGGGTTCGGGGCACCCGTAGTGTGGCACCCAGATCCGGGATGTTATAGAGATAGCCTCACATAACTCCATCAATTAGTATTTGACTTTAAAATAAAATTCTAAAAGGCTTTTTCAAGTTGTCTAACTTTTATAAACAATTCTAGAATTCATTTTCTTCATCTCTAAAATTCATGAACAATTTTTGAATCCATCTTCATCTCTTTTTTTATAGAATATGAATATATCTCTCTCTTTTCGAATTGATCCACATATTCCTAATTCACCTTTTTTATATTTATTTATTCTATTTTATTATTCTTTGATTAGTCACATGAAATATATTTTCCATATTTGAATATGGAAACTCTACAATGTCATCGATATATCATTATCCTTGAACTCCTTATAGTCATTGATTGTAATTTTATCCTATCGAATATAATCTTCCCAATATTAAAGGCTTAAAAAATATGAATATATCCACATTATTTATCTAATTTTTTATTTTTAAATCAGAAAAATATCTTAGTGTTAGTCTCTTTTAATCACCAGATTCCCATAAGTCCCATGATGAGAAAACATTCACAACTTATTTACCTACTAATAATTATTAAAAATATACTGCATATCATAGATCATATATTATTCTATTATAAGTCATATTTTATGATTGATGATATATATCATAATTTTCAAATGTATAATTAACCTCAACGAGTAAAGGGAATAACCCATATGTATTGCATAATGAGGTCTAAAAACATTTATGTGTCACCCCATGATAATTCTTGACATTTCCATATTTAAAAACTTAAAATACCCTTATATATGAGTTTGATTACACTTATTCATCCATTGATGGACTTTACATATAATCTCAATGAATATTAAATATCACCCCTTTGTTGTGGAAATACCCCTTATGTATTGACTAGAGTGCCTTTACATATAATTGTGCTGTCTAACACATTTCTAAATCTCCAACCATCATCGTAGATAACCCTTACATATTGAGTTTTTATTTTTTAAAATATTGGGGTCTTTTATAAAAGTCATAGTGTGGCCTGAATTACATTTACATACAAATTTTATGACCCTTATGTATGATACTTATCCAAATTCATAATTCCAATTCTTTTCAAAACCAGGTTCTTCTATAACTCTTACAAAAATCTTCCAACAATTATGTTACAAACTCCTTGGGTCATTTTAGTCTACTTTGGAAGTTCCTTCAACAAAATTATTTAAAAAATCAACCCAAAATACCTCCAGAAGATGTTTTCTTACAATCTAGTCTATTGAGGAATAAAAAAATAATCTAACATACATAGATAGACTCCAAAAAATAACATATCTTGTAGGAAAACATATATACTCCTAACACCATAAATCTCACAAAGAATTAAAATTTCAACCTATTAGTAAGACACATCTTAAATGCAATAAAATTGTCCTAGAATGATTCAAAATATAAAAAATATAAATCACACCACATCCCAACAACCTGAAATTTAAAACCCTGAAAGATAACTATAAGAAATCATAGTCGGAGACCCATGCCTCACTTAGATGTAAATTACAGTTAAGGGTATACCAACCCATATAAAGGACTCTTGCCTCCCCATGTAGTGTACACATTGAACAAGGGGTTATGAACTCCATGTGTAGAGGACTAACACCCCATCGTGCAGGGGGGTTACCTTCTCCACTAAGTGTAAAGATAACTTCTGTTATCGAACTGATGTGTTTCTAGGTGTTAAAAAATCTATATATTCTATGAATATCTTACACACACTCTCCATATCATCTATTTATTATAAATAATACCAACTAAATGAAAAAACTTATAAATAATACAAAAATAATGATGAGATATGAACCATTTCAAACTATAAAAAACACTAAAAATGGACTGATTATTTGTTTTATTCTAACAATCAATTGAGAATAAATGGAAAATGTGATAGTGGATAGAAAAAGACATTAATAGTTCAATATATAGTTTGTATGCCTCGATAGTAGTTGGGATCAATTCACAATAGTCATATTCATGTGAATTCTACCTATTTTAAAAACCTTAGTATAATGCATAATGTTTGGGACATATAATTTTTTCTGGAGTGTAACCCAAATATATGAAGTCCTATTTTTTGATATACATATAATTTAATATAATAAGCATAGGGGATAATTTAACATATATGCAGAAGACCTAAGTTATTTCCTCGAGTCATACACATCGTGTACATAGGAACACAAGGAATGTGGGACCACATAACTTATCCATAATGTATTCTCCTTACACACAAAGTTGTAAGAACCATTATATAGGTTATGTTATTTGTCCCATGTTATGATAAATTCTCAAATTATTGTTAATCCACCAAACTTTGGATCTGAAAAATTTATCCACTAGAATCACCACATAATAGAAACAAAACATCCATAGAATCCTCGATCAAAAGGTCTTAATCTATCTTGATGTATCAAAACATATTAATATAAGTTCTCTCCAAAAATCACTACATTAAGTAGACCAAATTTCACAAAATCAAAACAAAACTATCACAAGTAATAAAACAAGTGAAAAAAATAATTAAAACTGCACATTGATTTTATGTGGTTCAGACATGAGTCTAAAATCCATAGGAGAACACTACTTTTATTTTTCATTCATCTGAATATAACTTTTTTTATAATAATAATAAAAAATTAAAACAAATATTATATCACTTTTTCATGTAACAGTCCAATTTTACTAGTGGTCCCACCAAACCAATATAGTGGGTCCCCAAAATTCATCCCATAGGATTGAAATCTAATATTTGTGGAGGTCTTTCCATTGTGACCTTTGATCACTTGACTGAATCTGCTTCTAATTGTTGACATATGATGAATAGAAAAAGATACCTTTCTATTCCAATGAATTAATCTTTCATACCATCCTTTTCCACCCAACTGTGTGAGGAATTACTTTTACATATTTTAGTTATATAATTTGTCATACCCGATATGTTTCTTTAAAACCACAAGGACCTAATTCCTAACATCCTTTAAACACTCAGATGATGAACTGACCACTAAACATGACACCATAATATAACATCTTCTAAGAACCCTACAACTACTAGATTCCACTATCTCTATATAGAATAAAACAAGATGTCTTCTAGATCACCTCTTTCTAGTTGATTGAATTTGAAATTAAACATGCTTCATTATTCCTAATAGTTCACCATAAAAAAATAATTAAAAAAACCATGAGCCACTCTAATGCATAGGAAAAATAATGAACTTTACAATTCCATATAAAATAGTGTATATTCCTCCTCCTTTCATTCACTATAGCCCCATTGAGTCAAAATACTGCCTTATAATTTCCCAAAATAGTACCTTGTGGAACATATCCGTTTTATTTTTTCATCTGACTATATTCAATAACTTGAGATCTCAGTTCTTTAGTAACATTATGATGAAGTGATATTTTATGTTGATGTGTTTCTTCTATTAGTGAAACATTTGATTCTTCACCAAGTGAATAGTAATCTAATTTTAAATGTAGAGAAAACCAATTTCTTGATTCTTTCAAAGATTCTCTAATATATTCCTTAACTATATTAGACATTTACATGATTCTATTATTTCCACATATACATATTCTAGTACGAATATAGATACCACCAGTCATAACCTTGATATCCAGCTAATTGTCATTCTTATGAATCTAAACATTAAACTAATTATACCCTTTTAGGTATCATAATAATTCCCAATGTCTACATCTACATACCCCAACAACAAATTTATTGTTATAAAATATAGGGTTGTATCTTCCAAACCTTTGAGAAAAAATATGGTACATATCACAACTTTAAAATTATTTTTCCATAATTTTCTATAAAATAGATTACAACACCCAATAATAATGAAATTTCATGATGAGTACATAACATGGAATATATTAGGCTCTATACCACTAATCATAATGACTATTTCACCATATAATTCATCTCAAATTATATTTTTAGTGTATTTACATTGAATAAATTAAAGTGTATGGTCAATAGAGTTAAGATAAATTTATATACAGAAATTTAAAATGTTTCAATTGTCTTTTTGATATAGTCCCTCTAAGAAAGAACTAAATATCTTAATTTCTTTTCCGACTTAATCTGAATCCCCAATATTTTTTTAGCCTCCATGAGATCTTTTATCTTGATTCTTACAAGAAAATAAATCTTCAACTATTTAATTGTCAAGATTATTAGGCCAAGTTTATTTATATCATATATATATAGAATAAAGATAATGATTCCTGCATCATAATGAACCTTTTGGTAGAAATAGTGATTTGAGTTCTTCACATGATACCTTTATCATTCATGAATTTGTCAAATTTATGGTTTCATTGACTTGGTTCTGGTATCAATCTATGAAGAATTATTTTAGAATACAAAACATGTTCTGATTTTGATTATCCATGACAAAAATAGGGTTATTAATGTAGATTTCATCCTCTAAGTCACCATAATAGAATATATTTTTAGAAAAAGTATTTTCTTGATGAAAATTTAGAAAGAATGAAATAGATAACAATCTAGACCGTAGTAGTCTTAACTAATGATGATAAACTTTTAGATAATTCTACTGATTCCTTTTATTATATTCCTATCAACATGGGTATATCCTTGTACCACTTTTTCATTCAAATCTTTCCTTCAATTGGAACACTCATTTATTATCACGTGATTCCTTACCCTATGGTAGACTCAATAGATCTTAGGATTCATTGGAATATAGATAATATAATTCCTATTTAATATATAACTCAATATTTCTAAATTCATTGAGACATGTTGCTTGTATGGCCTCCCAATATCTTCTTTATTTGTTAAAATCCAGTAATGAAAGTAATTTCTAAACCTATGAACTAGTAAATTGAATATAGAAGACCTCTTTAAATTAAGATGTGACCCTTTAATTTAAACAAATATAAGTTATTTAGTGTCACCTTTTAGTAAGTTGATCTCAACCTCTATATTTCTATAGATTTCATGCAGATTTTATAATATCTCATCCTCAAAACATTTTATTCTTTCTAATTATTCTAGAACTTATTCACATCTAAAACTCTTATAACTACCCAAACTAACCTAAACACGTTTCCATCTAGATTTATCATTCAGACTAACATAGACCTAATCAGTTTATTTTTCTCTCTAAAATTCATTATCCACTAAGATCTTGTCTTTCCATAAGACCTTGTCATTCAAGAGAACAATTTTTCCTCTGATATCTTTATTTTTATATTTTTCCCAAACACTAAGTCCATTGTTTTCAACTCCATATCTCATAAAGAAACATACATGGGACTTATCATTTATTTTGTTTTATTCCTTGTAATCCACATGAAAATTGGACTTCCACGTAGAGACTATGAGGTGGGTAAGTATTATAGGTTTACCAAAACATCACTCTTCCAAAATATCTTACCCATTGGTGATAAAGGAAATTTGTTAACTATGTATGCATCATTATTGAATTCACATACCCAATTATCCATGGGAATTATATATTAAAACCTAATGATATATGCCTTTTCAAATATCTTATTATTCATTCACTCTTCCATTCTATTTTTTCTCAGTTATTCTAGGTAATATTCTTTCAATTCTAGTTCTTATACTCCAAAAATAGATATGGAAACTCATGTTTCTGTACACGCATCTATTGTCGAGCCATAAGAATTTAATCATATTTTTAGTATAACTTTTAATCATGTACATCAATTTTTTTAAAAAAACACTAAACACCTCATATTTTTTTAATGAATTATGTGTATAATTTATTTATTGAATCGTCAATAAATGTCTCAAATTATAATGACCCACTATGAGATCAACAGAATGAGGGCCCCCAAATTTCAGAGTGTAATTGTTTAAACATGTTGGATTTTTGTATTCTTTCACTCAATTGTAATGATATGTTTCAGTTCCTTATAAATATATAACTTTAATGACTACTAAACTATATTTGATTAATCTTTTTCATACACTTTTCTACTAGAACATTTAGGATCTCCTCATTGAGATTATCGAGTCAAAAGTTTCATAAATCTAAACACTATGAATTTATTGTCTTGATAGTTTTTGATCCTGCATAACTTATGGGATGATACAAAATCCACTCTTTCATAACCTTGGCCTTGAAAATGGAACATCAATTGATAACACACACTCCATTTTTTATGCTCATTCCAAAACTTACATCATACATATGCCTAATAAAAATAATGTTCTTCTATAAAAATGTAATGTTTATAACTCCTTGAATATTCAGGAACCTTATTTTCTTCATCCTAACATTAATATTCATGTTTTCTGAATCTGGATAGATTTTTCATAATCCTAGTCAACCTTTTCAAATTTTCTAGATACACAATTTTCCATGAATATCTACTATATCTTATAATGGATTAAATATATTCATAATCTTAATAGATCATTAACCATAAACATTCTATTACTACATGTTTTAGAAAAATTCATATAGGTTGAAATTCTTTAACATATTCTTCCAAGACATTACCTCTAACTTCTATAACCCTTTGTGAAAAACTATATTTTCTTATAGTGCCAACATATGGGTACGAGTCTAGTAAATTTTCCAAAACTCCTTTCTAAAGAATTAGATTTTATTGATACTTAATCCTTCTACTGAGTTAAATTTATTCTATATTCTACATTCAAATAATCTTGGATATATTATGAAACATCCCTTTGTTTGAGTTCCTTTTTAAAAATGAATTGCCTTTCACCCATAAACATAAGTTCATTTTTTTCATAATAGTAGATTAAGGTTGTAACTATCACATCCCAACATTCTGATAGTGTTGATATGAAAAAAAATTCAACACATTTTCAATGAACATGACTAAATGAAATAGAGATAACATAGAATCATATTAAAGTGATTAACACTATTTTTCATAGTTCTTCGCCATGAAAACCTCATGTAGAACAACATATACATCATGAACACCTTATTCAAATAAGTAGGATTTTCATACATCTACTAGATATTTATTCAAATCAATTATAGTATTCACCTCTCAAATGTTATAAGTAGAATTTCACGATAAAGACATCATAATCAACCAAAGTGCCTTTTTTTATTGTATTTTCCATTTTTATTTCTCCCTCTTCTCTAGTATAACCCAAGTCAATGATTATTATTAGTATTATTAAGTGTGTTAATATTCAATATACATTCTTTGGAATCCAAATTATGTTCTGTATATATTATCTATATAGAATATAACTTCATCTGACTCTATACATTTTGATACCAGTACACTCCCACTAAATCCAAAAAATATATATGGGGAAATGGAAAGTTAACTTATTCTATAGGTTTTTTTATTATCGATACATGAACCACAATATTTTAAACCACTTCAATAAATTCACTAATCCTACGATCACCATGATTTAACCATTTGAAATACCATGAAATATAAATAGAACCTATAGAAAAACCTTGATTAAAAGGACTCCCTCAAATGTGATGTACTATAACATAGGAATACAATATCACACTATAAATCTATGAACCATGTCGACTTCATTGTACACACTTAAAATAAAACTCACAAAAACATTCATACAAGAGGAAATTAAGTAAATCACAAAAATACCACTTTGATTCCACAGGATTTGGACATGATTCATTTAACTAAGAGAGAACATTGCCTCCATTTTTCACCATTCAAAAATAAAATGGTTTACAATCATATTCAATATTTATAAACCACATCAGTTCAATTTATTTTCTTGATATAGTAGACATGTATAAGTTATTTCATCCCACCATTATTATGGGTCCTAATAGTCATTCAGTTGAACAAAATTCTAGAAATTTTAAATTTCCCTTCATTGGACCTTTGTGACCGATATCGCCTATAGAAATCATCTTCTGACTACTAACATCTACTGAATAGTACAATTTACTTTTACATTACAGTAAATAAATATTGTGTTAATTTTCCACATAACTATTCAAGGAATGAATTTTATATGTTCACATCAATGACCACAATGTAACTAGAAAATTTCTGCAAAAATGGTTGGTCCTAATTCATAAAATTTATTGAAAACTCAACCATTAAACTAACGGCTACACAAAGAATCAAAAAATATCATCCTATGAACACCCTACCACAATAGGATTCCACCACTACTACAATAAATAAGTTAAGGCTATCTTTCAAAGATCCTATTTCTATTTATTAAAATGAAACATGAATAGTATTTACCATTATAAATAAATACTATGCACTCTAGCATACAAGATTTATGACCTAAAGTCACACCTCATGGAAAATTAAAAAAAACTATTGAAACCCTAGTTCCAAATTCAATACTGGATAAAAATTGTATGACTTGGTGGAGTACATGTCAATTAGTCAAAAATTATAGATCTAAAATTCGTGATACCATATGCTTCACATCATATCGTATACTATTTATTATACTATTTATAATAAATTTTCATGATAATTCTCAATGCAAATATTCCCCTCTAATGACCATTATCTCCCTTTCACCGAGACTCTAATTCCTATAAATCCCTAGAAACACCCTAATAATCTTCATCCATAAAACTTTTAACACTACTATTATTTCATTTGGGACACCATGCCGAATGACTCATCTCATATTCTCTATTCCACTTCCTCAGTCTTCTTCTTATTATCATTACACAAGTTTGTACCATCATCTAATGCAATGGAAATCTGATATAGGTTCTAATGAGAAGAAATATTATTGATAAATAAGAATACTAGTTTCAAAATCATTCATTATCATCCATAATTTTTTTATCACTCACCACTTGATAACCACAAACAACAAAATATTAATAGAAACAAGTTTTAATGAAAATAATTCAATAACAAATTATTTATTATCACCATAGTGAAAATATATCAATTAGTTTAAGAAAATTAATAATCCATGATGGATAGAAATTTTAAATAATTAAATTATTTAAAAACAATAGATTTAATCCAATGAAAATCATCCAATTATAAATGTAAATACACATAATCCAGTAACATGGTTTCAGTGCCTTAATTTATTACATTGGAATATATACATGATTCTAATCTAAAGAACATAATAGTTTTGTGGTTTTGGAAAACTAGATAGATACTTCAAACTCATTTTACACAGGGAAAAGAAAAGAAAACATAATATATAACAAAATATAATAAAATTCATCTCTGAAAACTCATTTAGACATCTCTTCTTCAGAATCTTGGGAAAGGAAACAAAATAAGAGTGATCTCAAATGCACAGTAAGAATCATGTATAACTGAATCTATCAAGAATAAATAGGAATAATCAAAATGGTATAGTAAATAACTGATTATGCATTCCATTATTCAATAACTTTATCACAATATGGCGGGAATAAAATATTTTAAAAAAATTTGATACAAACAATCACATGAACATGGAACATGGACATGGATATTATAATGAATAAAGTAATCACATGAAATAAAAATAGTGAGATCATGAATAATTTTGAACTTCTAAACTATCAATATATATCATATAGATAGTTACTTTCAAGATCAATCCTCTTGTTAGTTTATATATGTGGGTAGAAACACACCTAATTTGGCCTATTGATTCTTCTCATGAGACTACAGATGCGTCGATAAGCTTACATTAAATGGTACCCAACCCAAGTCATGTATTTACAAATCATTTATAATATATTTAATAATGTAATAAATTCATAAACAATATTCCAAAAATCCTTATTGAGTAGAAGGTATGGATTTAACACCATTTCCCTAGTTAGTAAAATAAATTTCAAAGTAAACAATGTATGTGAAAAAGGTATACGTCATAGATAATAATCATATCCATGATAAAATAAATATGGATATTTAAATTAAATTAAATTTTCAATTAATTTTGATCACAAATAAATCAAGGGTAAGTGTATACACCACATTAATGTGAATTGGTGTATAATAAATAATAAGTCTCAGTGGAATATAAATTGGGAAAAAATCCTTACCTAATGATTTCCCTTAATTGAATGTAATTTAACCTCATGTATAATGGTTTAAATCATGTTATTAATTAATAACAAAACCATATTCATATTTATGATATCATATATGATCCTCTTATAACATCTTATCATGTGTTTATCAACAATATTTCATTAATATGCTTGTTTCGAATGTAAAATCCTTCCTTTTCCTATGGATGTTTTGTCATATAAGTCCTGGTTATTAGGAATAAATTATTGTTTATTCATCTCCAAGGTGATATTAACGTCATTTATATAATATTTATTTATTATATATATTTTATAATAATTATTTAATGGTGAACCTAGAAAATGAATCGCATCGCGCCATGGAGACGATAAGTCGTATGCACACACTAGTGATGGTATCGTTACCTTTATAGTGAAAGGGTAAGGAAGTGGATAGTATATTAATTTTTCCAGAACCAATATCATTTAATAATTTTTATATATATCCATTTTCCCACCATTATACACATCTAAGTAATGTGGCGATGAAAAAACAAATTACATCATAATGTGGAGACGGTAAGTCATACCTACATATCCGTGGTGCTTTCATTTTAATAGGATGGATAAAATGTGTAATATGGATGAACCATGTTCATAATAACATCTTAGAGTATATATTATACTGGATTTATTATTTTAGTATGGAAAGAAAAAAATTGAAGAAGTGTAATAAGAAATACACTTGAAATAGTCGATAAGGATGGTTACCTCTTCTTCGGTGGACTTCTTTTAATATCTTCTTAATATATATGGGGTTCATCTTTTTAAAGGACTAGAACCTATATAGAATAACTTAGGATGTTGAGAAGAGGAATGGGTTGGGTTTTTTCGAACTATAAAGCTCAAAGTGTTGTATAGAAGTGAGGGACGAGGTTCCATTTTATAATTGAGGTGAGGGGCACTTTTAGAAACTTTCAATATATTAAAATATAATAAAGCTATTTTGTAGTCAAATACTTCTAAATTGCCTATAAATGAATAGGGGATGACATTTTTGGGTATATATTAACCCCTTTGGGCTTATTTAATATTTTTATTATATTTATATAAGTTCATAAAATATCAATTCAATAAAGTTTCATTTTTGTTGAATTTGACAATGTTCATTTATTTTGACTTTAAATACTTCATGAAAAAACTTAGAACTCAAATATAATGCATTAAAACCTCTTTAAAATATCCCATAGATCGATAAAATTCTTTTCACACATTTACACAATCAAATTATATCAAAATTACTATTTTTTAATTCATTTATTTAATTTTTCTGTTTAACAAATAAATATTGTATTTGTATTTCCCAAGCATTTAAGGTAATTATATAATTCAAAAAAATTAAAAATAAATTTTTAAAATGAAAATAATTTCATTAATATAAAAATAGATATTTATTTTCGTTCATATCTGGATTTTTGTACCTATGTGGACACAAAAAATATTAAATACAAATAGAGTGACATTTTGAAACGTTTTTTGATTTAAATAATATATAAGTTATTTTTTGGGTAAAATATTAATTAAACAACTCAAATTATATATTAATATGATAAAATTAAAATACACATCATCCAATAAAATTTGGAAATGATTAGGTCATGATATGGTTTTAACCCATATTTAGCCCCTTTAACTCTTAACATTACAATATGGATTTTACCTTTTAAGGGTTAATATAATTACTATAACATTCCAAATATCCCATGAATAGATCATTGATTATATTTTTTACAGTATACCAATCGTTTTTTCAAATTTAATATTTTTATATATTTTATAATATTTAATAAAATAATATTTTTTTTAAAAATACCATTAATGTAATTTTGACACTATTCATTTGATTGACATTTAAGAATATAAATACAACAAGATAACTAAAAAAATATTTTATTATATACCTAATATGTAAATTTAACCTATAAAATTATTAGTTAATATTAATTCTCACAAATTATATTTATATTAATATTTTTAATAACATTAATTTAATATTTATATTAATAAAATAATTATTGCATCAATGTTGAGTGAGTATTTAAGGTAATTAATTATTCCCAAAAATTGTAAATAAAATAACATGATCTATATAAATATTTAATCTTTCTAAATACTATTTATTTTCTTATATATATTCTAGTTAACAATATAGTAAAAATATTATTCTTATAAAAAAAGAGTGAAATTTTGTCTTTTTCATTGATTTTAATAATATATTACACATTTTCCTTGAAAAGTGTTGATTTAATGATTCAATTTCGATACATAGGGGCTAAGGGTAAATTTTAATTTATTCTATAATATTGATACAAGTTTTTGGGTCACTTTCTAGTTCTTATCATTTTATTTTTAACCTAAATTACCAAACTTGTCCATTAACGTGGAAATAAAAATTAGTAAGGTTATAATTCATATTAGCCAAAAATATAAGGGAAATATTTACTAACTTTAAACATTAAAAATAAAAATATCTAATATAATTTATAATTTCAAAAAATAGATGTTTCATAATTTAGTTTAAAATTGCACACAAAAAACAGTTTTCCAGAAAAATACCCTATTAAATATAAATATGTTTTTCTACCAAATATAAAAATGATATTGATTCAAATAGAATTAACTATATTATTAATAATATAATATAATAATTTTTAATTTTAAGCCAACAAAAAATATAAAGTTTAAATGGTTGATATAGAAATATTATTTTCAATAAAATTCGGTATTTTTCACTATTCAGTAGAAAATAAATATTTTTTAATAATATTGAACCATTCCCCCTAAGCTAATTTTGACATTATAAATTTAAAAATGAAGTTTATTTTTTCAAATACGATTTATAATAGTTTCAGATTTTTTTAAAACATGTTCTGTATTAAAATACAGTAAAACATACTTCAGAAAAATATAGATTTTTATGCATAAAATTAGATTTCATAACTTATGAATATCGAAGCAATTGGATAAATTTCAAAAAAAAGGCTGAATATATAGTATATAAATTTATTAATGCGGTTAATACTATTAATTATTTCCAATTTAATGACTACATTGTAATAATATTTCAATGTTTATTTAAGTATGGTGTTGTGTGAAATGTAAGGTATCAAAAAGATTTAATTTAAAAAGGAAAATACCATAAAATATTGAGGTGTTACATTCTTCCATACTTTAATAAATTTCATCCTCACAATATGAAATAACACATAGAAAAATAATGGTTGATATTTGAAAATTACTTTTTTGAAAACCCACAACGTAAATAGGGTTAATAATGTATCCTCTTAATAAGAGGTAATGGTAAATATGAAGGTCACCACAAAATTAGGGTTTTGTATATGATAACAATAGTGTGATGTGAAAACACGGACATGGAAGATAAATATAACTGTGATTATTTGTTGGAGTGTGATAGAAAACATGGTCAATATAATGTCAACCATCGCAAAACTATAAATATGTGATGGGTTAAATATTATTGATTTATTGGATAACTGTTTTGTTCCAAAATATATTTACTATAGTTGAGAATTTTTTTACTATCTAAATTATGGAATCAAGAAAATAATCATTCTTGATTTCATTCAATGTCATAAGAAAAATTTCATCATTTGGTTATTCCATGGGCAATTTATACTTCTTATTATATCATAGGCTGCATCATATGGTGAGGTAATATATCAATCCATAAAACCTCATCCAGATTTCAACATAAACCATTTCATAAATGGTTAGCCTTATTACCCTCAAAATATTATGATCCAAAACTTTTGAATAATTTCTAATGTAGTTAGTAGTATCCACTTTACTTTATCCGTATTAATCATATATTTATCCAAACATCATTCTCTCCACATTATGAGCAAATTAAGAATCATATTTCACTCAACCATATGTTTTCTAAAAAATTTAACATACAAATAAATCAATTTTCTTTGTACCATTCAATATATTCTCTCAAATAAATAATGAAATAGCACTATAGTACAATATATATATATCACAATTCTTATGATAAAAATGTCACCAACAAAATACTTTTACAACATTTTTAATGGATCCAAATAAAAAATCATATTAGTCACTCAATTGTAGTAATATCAATAGAATATGATTGACCTTGACCCCTTAGCTTCATCTAAGGTAAATTCCCTTGATATATGGGTAATTTTATTCCATAGTGACCCATTTAAGTATAGTTGAAACACTTAATATCAATATTTTCTTTATTCCCTTGGCATTCATTTTTCTGGTTACACTTTTCTCCACAGTTATAATAAACTGTGAATCCATTCAAAAATTTCCTAGGGTTATTCATTCCACAGTTTTCACATGTACAAAAATCCTTTTTTCACTTATTCCATTTATTACTTATTTTACATATCTCCCTCTTCTTATATTTATTCCCATTGAAGTCATATTACTTGGATAATTATTTCTCTATCTTGATAGTACAAAAAATTATTTCATCATATAAAGAAAAACATTGATAAACCATCACCCTTTATAAACATATATAAATTTATTCAAAAAATGGTTAATCATAAATTTTTTTTGCATATATATTCCGTATCAAACCATGATAACCTTGTAAATATAGTTTTATATTATATAACACTTTTTTCTTCATTTTTATTTAAACTATTGAATATTCTCATTATCTTGGTTTATCGCTCACAAGTAATTTTTTTCCCAAAGAATGTCTCCTTAAATGATTTCCATTCTATGAGTTCTATTTCCTCTTCCCCCCTAATTATTTTGTATCAATGACCCCTATTGATCAAAATCACCATTAAGACAATACAATACAATTTTAACCTTTTCCTTTTCCGAAAAACCCAATTCCAAAAATACATTCTCCAAAGATTTAATCTATTTATCATATATAATCAGATCAGTAGTCCCACTAAATAATGAGGAATCTATTGAATAATGTGATCCATCATCAAATAATATTAATATAAAATAGGTTTCTCCATTTGATAAATTTAATTTTTATTAATCTCATTAAGATAACCTAATATAGCAATAATTTTCTCAATTAAAAAACCAGCTGTTTTATCATCCCTGACAGGGAAATATCTAAATTGGTCTTGAGTATTGAAATTTTTTTTCCTTACGGTTGATTTTTTGAAACAATTTAATATACTAGAATATCTCATATGATTATAAACTTTGTATAATTCTAAATATGGTGTAACACATAACATTAATTGAAATTTTTATTAATAGAAAATTTAATAACCATAAACATGGTTTCTTTGGGATGTTATTCTATAAATATGCTCCATGTATATCATAGGTTTATATTAACTAATATATATTTAACTAAATCTATTTCTCATGGATGTACTAAACTTTCTCTTGTACCAACTGTAAATACTCGAACTCTAGTAAACCAGAACCATTGCCTTACTTTTTTACATTGTCATAGATACAAGATTCAAATTCCAATAGAAAAAATAGTTTTTTAGTTTTTCAATACTATATGCATACATTAACCCCATTTTACAATGAAAAAAAACATAATACATAACAAAATCTAATAAACTGCATACTTGAAAACTCATTCAAAAATCCCTTCTTCATAACCTAGTGGAAGAAAACAAAATTAAGGTGATCTCAGTTGCTCAGTAAGGTTCATGTAAAGTGGATGATATCATTAGTAAATAATAATAATCAACATGAAAAGGTAAATAACTGGTCACCCATACCATTATTCAATGACTTTATCATAATATGAAAAGAAAAAAATTTGATCAAATAGTTCCATATAAATAATCACATGAACATGGAACATGACAGTGGATATTATAATTTATCAAATAAACACATGAAATAAAAACAATAATCTAATTAATAATGTTTTATGTCTAAAATAACATGATATATCCTCTAAATAGTTACTTTCAAGATCAATCCTCTTTCCAGTTAAATTTTGTGGGTAAAAACTCATCTAATTTGGCCTACTAATTCATCACATGTGACTACTAAAGCATCGATTTGATTTCATGAACTTGCCCTCAAGTCATGTCTTGAATTTCAAATAAAATACTCATATATATAATAAAATATTTAATTCATAAAAAAATTTCAAATGCATGTATTGTGTAGAATATACATATTTGACATCATTTCCCCAATTAATCAAATAACATTCAAAGTAAACATCATATGTAAAAACGATATACATATTGGATAATAATCATATACATTATACAAGAATTTTTTTAAGAGAAATAAAATTTTCAATGAATGATGATCATAAAAAACCAATGTGTAGTTTCTACACCACATAAAAGTGAATTGGTGTATACTAACAAATAAGTCTTAATGGAATATAAATTTAGAAAAAGTCATTACCTTGTGCTTTACCTTAATTGAACATTATTTAACGTAATATATAATGGTTTAAATCATGTTTTTAATTTTTTATGAACCCATATTCAAATTTATGATATCATATATTATCCTCTTATAATATCCTATCACGCGTTCATTAATAATTTTTTCATTATCACCCAGGTTTCGGGTGTGAACTGCTTCATTTTCCTATTCATGTTTTGTGATATAAGACTCATTTATTATAAATAGGACATAGTTCTTTCATCTATAGAATGATATTAAGGCCATATATATCATATTTATTCATTTTATACATTTTAAAATCATTATTTAATAGTGAAGTTGAAAAATGAATCGCATCACATCGTTGAGACGATGGGCCATACATAGGCACGATCAACAGTGTCATTCCAATAATAGTGAAATGGTAAGGAAGTGGATGGTGTATTAATTTTTATAGAATCAATATCATGTATAGTAGATAATATATAACCATTATTTACATCATTATACACATCCATGTAAAGTTCTGATGAAAAATAAATTACCCCACATTATGGAGACAATATGTTGTACGTACGCACGCGCAGTGATTTAATATTTAGCATGATCAATTAAAGGTGGGATATTATTGTATAATAATAATAATAACATATCAGAATATAGAAAATACTTTATTTATTATTTTATTATGGAAACAACACATGAAGAGGATGTGTAAGAAGAAGTAAATAGGAAAGTGTAGATGCAAATGATTACATCTTCTTCGACGAACATCCTTTAGTCTCTTTTTGTGGGATCTAGTGTCGGTATTTTAGAAGTACCAGAACCTATATAACATAAAGAGTTATGTTTAGAATAGAAATATTTAGTGATAGGTCTATTTATAAGTCTCAAAGTTTCATGATGAAGTGATGGAGGAGGTGCCGTTTTATAATTGAGGTGAGGGTCACCTTTGGAAACTCTAAAAATATTATAATATAATATCTATATTCTAGAGCCAAATACTTCTTAATGGCCTATAAATGAACTGGGAAAGACATGGTAGACCATATATTATCCCATTATACTTATTTAAAATTATATGATTTTTCAAAAATTTATTAAAATACCACTACTTTAAAATTTGATACTCTTCATTTAATTTGACTTCAAATACTACATAAAAAAGTGGAAATTAGAATATAATGATTTCAAACCTCTATAATATCTCTTATAGATCTATAAAATTGTTTTCAAAAATCCACACAATAAAATTACATCAAATTTAAAATTATTTTAAATTATTAATTTTATTTTTTACTTAAATAAATAAATACTGTATTAGTATTTACTGAGCATTTAATGTAATTATATAACTTATAAAATTTGAAAATAATTTTTTTAATAAAAATAATTTCATTAAGATCAATATAGTAATTTATTTTTGTTTATATCTTGATTATTTACCTTTTTGAACACATAAAATATATTAAATACAAAGAGAGTTAAATTTTGAAACTATCTTTGATTTAAATAATATATAAGTTCCTTTCATGTGAAAGTTTACAATAAATAACAAAAATTATATTTCATGGTTAAAATGGAATAATAATTTTAATACAATAATTTTGGTACAAGTTTAGGTCATTATTATGCACATATCTATTGGTTTTATCCTATATTTGACACCTTTAACTCTTATCGTGACAACTTTGATTTTAATCTTTATGGGATAATATAGTAACTACAAAATTCAAAAATATCCATAAATAGATTATTTATGAAATTTTAAACTTTATTAAAATCAGTTTTACAAATTTATTAATTTGAAAATTTTTAAATTATTTAATATGATTATATTAATTTTTAAAATATCATTAATTTTATTTTTGTTACTATTCATTTCTTTCACTTTTTAAAATATCAATAAAACTATATAAATTCGAAAAAAATATATTTTATATTATCCATAATAAGTCAAGTTAATATATAAAATTATTTTCCTAAATTAATTATGGGAAATTATATTTATATTAATATTTTTGGTAACATTTACTTGTTATTTCCCACACTAAAATAATTACTTCATCAATGACGTGTGAGCATTTAAGGTAATTATTTCTTATCTAAAATTTATAAATAAATTACCATGATTCATATAAATACCTTATATAGGAAAATAATATTTCATTTTTAAGATATTGTCTTGTTTATCCTATATTAAAAATATTAAACTTATAAAAAATAAGACTGTGACATTTTGTCACAATCATTGATTTTAATAATGTCAAAGTCATTATCATGTACAAGTGTCCATTTAATGATTTGTTTTTTAACAATAGGTGTTAAGGGTATAAATAAATCTATCCAATAATATTTATGTATGTTTTTGGATCATTTTCTAGTTCTTATCATTTTATTTTTAACCTAAATAACCAAATTTACCCATTATCGGAGTTCAAAAAATTACCAAGATTATGATTCATACTGGCCAAAAATAAAAGGGTCATATTTAATAAATTTTTAAATTAACAATCCATGTATTTAATTCATTTTCAAAAGTAAAAACACATAATTGGTATAATTTAATTTAAAATTAAACACAAAAAAAACATTTTTTCATAAAAAATGCCTTATTAAATATGAAAAACAATTATACCAAATTTGGAAATGAAATTGATTAAAATTAATGTAACTGGATTATTAATAATATAATTTAAATATTTTTACTTTTAAATCAACAAAACATATATCTTTTAAGTGGTGGATATAAACATACTTTTTTTAACAAAACAGAATATTTCACTATTCACTGGAAAATAAATATTTTCTGAAAATTACCACAAATTCACCCTAAGATAATTTTGACATTATGAATTTAAAAATAATTTTTAATTTTTCAGATATAATTTATCAAATTTTCTAAATTTAGTTTCAAAAAATGTGTTCCATTAAATTGAAGAAAAACTGCCTTTAGAAAAAATATAGCTTTTATCCATAAAATTGGATTTCTAATATTATGTCTATCAAATTTATTGGTTGAATGTAAAAATATTGTTGAATATATGATATATAAATTTCATAATTTGGTTCATACTATTCATTAATTCCCAATTAAAATCTAGGTTATAATAATAATTCATTATTCATTTATGCTTGGTGTTGAGTGTAATGTAAGCTATCGAAGAGAGTAAAATTAAAAAGAGATAAATCATAAAATATTGGGGTGTTACAATAAATACTAATAAAAAAAGTCTACATAATAACAAATCATTATAATAACTAATTATTTCAATATAATCAAACATAATTTGTGAAATAAAATTCTATGTGATGATAATTCTCACCATTATTGAAAAGTATTATGTTAGTTGATTACAAAATATTAATAAATTTCAACAATAAAAATGAATTGACTGATTTGTATTTACCAATATTTTAAATTCATTTTATTGTAACCATGTTTTAATATTATAAGTAATATTCTTTTAAAACACAACCTAATGTCCAATAAATAATTTAAAATGTGAATATTGAACGGTTATCGTCATAATATCACCATAGAATTTTTGTAACTCAATCATGATATCAAGAGGGTAAAATCACAGGGAAAATGATGTTTTAGGAAAATATTGAATTCCAATCTCATGGATTAAACATAGTTTCTTTAATTTTTTATCGTTGTTCCCATGAAATATGAATTTCGATATCATGTGAATTTGACTTCTCTATGTGATCTATTAAAAACTTCATTGATAATATTTCTCTATATGATCTTTGGTTTCATGAACTGAGAATTAATAACCATAAATGTGTTCTAATAACATGATATTTATAAAATCAATATACTTCAATTAGTTAAAATAAAAAAAATCAATTGAAAAATATCAGTCTATGACTCAAATCCAATGCAAAATGGTTATACCTCACCAAGGGGAATCACCCCATTCATTAAAAAAACAAGGTTTTAGAATTTATATACAATCATATATTTAAGAGATATTAACATTCATTTTCATGATTTAATTATTTAATTATGTAATGAATATTAAATATCTCTTAAACCCAAATTAGCTCATAATTAAAACAAAATTTTACCCAAGAGTAATTACCTCATTCTGAACTCCATTGAAACATCAATTTTTTTCTAAGATAATCTTCTAAGGTATTTTTAAATTGATTCCACTTTATAGGACCTAGGACTAAAATAATCCAAAATAAATTAAGTCTCACTTGAGAAAAAGCATGGGTTGTTCTATCCTACCCACCATTAACTCTTTATTTCTAAAACTAAAAACAAACTAAGTTGATAAATTTGGATTCTCATATAACAGACTCATGTAGAAAGAAAACACATCCTCAAATGAACTTGATTAACCTCATGAGATATAGTCTCTAAGTGACCCTAAGACAAAACTATACTGTAAAATAATTACAATCTCTAACACCATTATTCCAATTAACATCCCTGTATTTTCACTCTTTTGTAGGGTGGAATGCATTCATGTCAATTATAGAAAGTCTTTAAAAAGAAATAAGATTTCACAATGTGACTCATGCCAATATTTCATACCAAATACATTTCCAACTATAGATTACCCCTACTCAAATTAATAACTATAAACAATCAACCCCATCTATATAAAGGATTGTTAATAAGGTTACCATATATGGGAGCATTATTCTCTTCACCTTTCAATTGAAACCTAAAAACACCATATAGAAATCATCAATCCATATAAAACCATAATGTAGGGAAATTAAACTAAATATTCAACACTAACCATTCAAGAGTACACAAGAATAAACCCTTTTTATTCTACATCAATTACTAATAATCATGAAAAAAGGTGTATGTTCTGGCATTACCAAAACCAAGAATAATGAAATTATTAAACCAAATGATGAATATTTACTATTCATTCAATGAAGACCATCAAATTTCACCTTCAACCACCAAAAATATTACACCAATTGTTGATGATAAACCGTTCAGGTTATGGTCACTCTTTTCAAAAGTGACCTTTGAGAACATAATGATAAAAACCAACATCCTCCTGATACCATGAAAAAAACTATAGAGACTCATTCCTTCATAATCCAAATAAAATAGTATGGACTTATTTAGATAACCCTACTCTGTCATCTCTATTCCTTGGGATAGAACATTCTAAACTCGAGAAACCATAGGAACAACCCTCTAACATTATCTTGAAACACCCAAAAATAACACCATTACTTGTCCAGACTTACACCACTAAGGTTTCATTCCCTAATGGGGATCATTATTTTCAATATTTTAATTTCAACACTCATGATGAGTCTCATGGGAACACCGACATTCAATTTTTATGAAAAATTATATACTAATTACCATTTATAGAATCAATCGGATGCACTAATTGCAAATATATAATCACACTTCGTCCCACAATCAATGATTCTATACTGATCCTCTCTAAAAAGATGATATGTAGGGGTCACCAAAATTTATTAAAGATATACCACACATATAAATATTTCATTATTCCAAAATCACCAAGACCATCTACTCATACATATCCTATATCTATTGACAATGGAGTTCTTGCTAATGGAATCATTTATAACACCATCATTACATAATTATTTCCCTAAAAACATATATGTTTCAAGATTCATATAATATAACCAATACTAGAATGTATGGATCACTCATATCTAGATCTTTTACCACAAGATCCCATACAAATATGGGAATTATAGAAGTAAGATACGAAAAAACTCCAAATACACTAGGTGTTAACAACATGATTTGGTTTAAATGTGGGCGGAATCAATAAATATTTACAAAAATTATCCATGGGTCACTTAATCATAGAAATGGAATGCATTACTCACAAATAAATCACTATGATTAGAAAATTTTCTTAACGGTATATAAAATATTCCCATAGAATTTCATGCTCGTGAAACTAAGGGTGATTCCAAGAAGACGTAACTACACCATAAGCTTATTGAGAATAACCAATACAACTGATAAATAATAAGATATATTGGAAAAAAATATAAGTAAGATGATATGAAAGTTGATTACTCAGTAGAGGAAAATGAGGAATATTTTCTTCACTGATCTCACACTGTATTAATGGTGAACCTCAATAAGTATTCTCAGATGAATTTTTCATCGTAACCATAAAAACCCATCCAACCCAACCAAAGGATGATCCCTTAATTCCCTATCTCGATATTATGGTATCCCTTAAAATAACTCTCTCATGATAGGGAAATATCTCATTCAAAACAACTGTATGGAAATGATAATCACCACAAATATTAATCTCTAACTAAAAACGTATCATGAGGTCCTTCACTAGAATCATTTAATCCCAAAAAATTACATGTGAAGGAATGAATGTCGAAATCTATGATTGATAGGTACGAGTGTCTATAAAGAATGCACAAACTAAACCTCAAACCTACTAGCTGCTCAGATCTATATATTTCATGACACTAGCCACATCATGACTATCAATACTATTGATATGATGGAGATTACTTGAAGTTTATAAATGGATATAGTCCAAAGCATCATCCATATGTAGACACTCATGGACCACCAATGCTTCTGCCAAAATCACCTTCCAAAAAGGGTGATAGTGTTTATATGATGATAATATCTAATCTCAAAGTTTTCTTTCATATAACCATGACATTAATCCAACAACCTAAAAGGTATAGGCATACTATATTGAGTTAGTGTTCACATATAATAGAAAAATCCCAACAATAAATGATCACTCTAGGTCTATGATATAAGGGTTTAATGTGAAAGATCATAACCCCAACTCAAATTATTACTTCACAGGTATTTCTAAGACTCTCATGATTAGATAGAATAAATTTTTTCATTATGATCAAGTAGAACCTCATCCATAAGACTCTTTATACACTTGATCGTAGTTATGATTCCCTAAAGTGGGTAAAAAAATACCCCAATGTCAATCTATCCTTGAAATAAAAATATAAAACATTAAAATCATTGGATATAACTCTAAACACAATAGGGTGACAATGTAATTAGTTTGGGAGAACATTAATAAATTCCTCACTATAATGTGAGGATAAATCAATGAAAAACAAACTATATGGTAATTAGGTGTCCAAAATAGACAATAAAATACAATCCACATACTCCAACCAATCATGTATCACCTAATGATCAAACTCACCATCTGAGCCCACGAGGCATCTATCACTAGAATGCATAAAATATATTCAATCTCTATGTTTTCTTATCTAGGTAGGAGGAAACTACCATCTTCCCTCTAAGTATTCACTAAGAGTAAATTGTGGAGGATCTTCCAACTACTCATCGTTTAATAATACCTTATAAATTTTCAATGGATATGATGCCTTATCTATAAACTAATCATTGGTGAGAGGCATACACACTGTAATTGTCTTGTCCCAACCCATCCACAAAATGAGAGTTGGTATTTTTTGGGGATATCATTCATTATCCATAATGAACCCAAGGTATTCTAGAGTACATTTGGGTGAGTTGAAACATAAATAATATGAACCATCCTGACTGACTATTGTATGATTCAACTACTAACTTTTAGTTACCCCAAAAATTATTCCATAGACTTATGGGTTGACCTATAGGGTATCATACTCCTTAATATAGGATACATTATACATTACACTAGAAATTTTTTGACCATTCCTTAATGGGAAATCTTCTTGGGCCTATATTAAAGATTACTGTGACCCCCAAATCCTAAATTTAATATGACACATGTTGGAAACTATCATCAATGTTATTATAGTGAGACCATGTTGGCATAAATCACTCTAAGAGGAGGGAGAATCGAGGAACAAACCAATTATAACTTTTGTCTTATTTATTTCCTCTAGATCATATGGATCTTATTCCCTTGAATGAAGGAATGAGTTCAATCTATCATCCTAATTCATAACTAGTCCCACCAATTAAAATATAAAAATGTATAAATTTAAATAATGAATATGAAAAAGGTAATATACTTAACCAAAAATTTCAAATATAAGGATCATATGACGATAGTGTTTAAACATACCAGGAGAAAATACTACTCACTAAAATTATTATATTTATTTAGGAAATATAAACTTTAAATCCTAGGGACACTCCCTCGTCTTCACTCTTCTCAAAGCATTGGTGAGAGAAACACTCAGTTTATATACTTAATGGACTCTTTAATACTCCATAGACATGATGGTCTCTTCAAGATCTTCACAGGATGATGATACACCATTAATATTTATATCTATAGAGATTCTATGTTATGACATGTGTTATATACTATACTCCCTAAATACTGATAATGTCTTCTCCAAAATTTAAATGTTGAGTCTTTTTCTTTGAAAATATTATGTTAGTATCAGTTTTTCTCTAAAAGAGCATAATTTTGTACATTAATTATCTTATTTCACTTTTTCCTCTTCTACAACTAGGTATAATGATAGATTTCGATCATCATTCTTCAATAATTCTCTGCATGAACATAACAATATCTTTTAAAATAATACACTCTAGATTTAATTCTTATTTTTATTAATCATATAAAAAATCTCAAACTCCAATTTCATTAATGATTAGGTAAATATTCAAATCCTAAAATTTTTATAATACTTATATTATATATTTTCAACCATGTAATTACTAACATCAAATATATCATTAAAGGAATCCATTCACTAAACTTTCCTACACAAAATTACATTCGTAAAATTTCCTTACAGTATTGTGATTTTCAGAAATCTCATTCACAAGATTCTTTATAGAACTTCCCCTAATTAATTGTTTCATGGAACTTCCCTTTGTAAACAAATTAATAGATCTATGGTTTTGAACTTCTTCATGAAATAAAATTCTTCATGAATAATGATACTTTTGTAACTATTCTTCCTTTTTCACAAAAATCACTAACCAAAAATGGATATTCTCTCCACAAACAACCAATATAAAAAAATGATGGCTTATAAAATTTTAATTGTTCATCAATGCATTTTGAAATTAATAGTGGGGTATTTATTGGAATTCATTCCCTTGAAAACATGCTATGAATATTATTACAATTAATCCTTTTGCATAGTTTCCCTTATCTGGAACCACATCACAAACAATATTGGCATATGTGGTCTGCATAATAACATTTTCATTCTATTACAAATAACCTCCTTCATAATTTTCAATAATCCCTTCATGAACAATATCATCATGGTTTTGATAATACTATTGCATTTTTTTTGAAATATTTACACAAAATACTTGCCTTTGAAAATTTTCCTTCATTGAAATCATATACTATTCTATGTAAAGAAAACATCCCTTTATGATTCGAAAACATCTTCTACCGCATTATCAAATGATATTATCCATTTTGTTATTTTTTTTGTCATAATAATAATTCACAAAAAGCCAGTTTTATGCTTCCTCCATGATTGTGTAAGTGTTATATGATAATTATTCCTTTAGACTATTTTATATACACAAAACCACTCTAAACTAAATTTTTTTTAAAAACATAATCCTTTGATCTAAAATAGCAATTACATAAATAATTTAATCATCTATAATAAATATTTATTCCTACCTAATCCATGTAAAATGTTCAAACTCTACATATTATGCTGCTCTGAACTTTAAAACTTCTCTATTCCTTCTTCAATAACATATTCTAACACATTTGGAAACTCTATAACATTGAATATATAAAGTGTAGATAAATAATACTCTTATATGAAAAGCGTTTCCAAATTATTGAAACTCCACCCACACAGAGAGACCCATCTCATTTCACTATGACTTAAGAAATCATCTAAAATCAATAATTTATCATTAATTAATAATCTACTATAATAACTCATGTATTCAATTTATTTTGATGTACTTCATTAACATATTAAAATTTAATTCAACACATCATATGGACTTCAACATCCAAACCTCTAGATCATCCAATCCTTACCAAGCTTCCAAAATAACTTTTTAGCCAAAATCACCATAAGAACATCTAAAAATCAATTATAAGTATTTCATTGACATAAATCCAAAAAAAATCAATTGTTATGGAAAACAGATCCAAATACAATGGTCAAAAAATAAAACACACATGCCTCTAGTATTTTAATTCTTTTACTTTTGATTTTTATTGATAATAAAACAACAATTCCTTATCCATTTTATATCTCTAAATTATTCAAAAATACTATATATATTTATGGATCATTATACTCATCATTTATCCTACTCATATAAAATTTTCTTACCCTATTATTCTCTCTCTACCCCTTTCACTAAAATGATTAGGGTCTCCTCGTTTCTAGATATATATTTTCATTATCTCTCACTTTTCCACTAAAATTTATAGGGAACACCTCATAGATATAGTCCCCATATTCTTGTAAAAATATTTCTTCAAATATCCTCAATTATATCAAAAAAAGTATTATTGGGTTAAGTTTATTCTCCTCATCTACAATATATATACAAGGAGAATTTTATCTCCTCCTTGATCAGGAAATATTTTTAGCCCATTTTTTATCAGACTCTTCTAATCTTAACAACCTATTAATATTCCACTTTACCCCTCCAATTGATATTTTATACTCTTTGTTCCCACAAACAATTGAATGTTTTTTTGAAATCATTGGGGTTTTATTCCTATTTTAAAAAAATACATTAATATCTTGAAGAATTGGCTACATTTTTCAACCATTAAGCCATCAGTTTCTCCCAACCACTTATTCACTAGACCTTTGGTACTTTTCCCATTAATGGACCTCCATACAATTCAATTAAGAATTGATTCCAATTTTTGATTTAAATAAACTAAATTTTTATTTTTCAAGAACCGAACCACTTCTAATTTCTAGATGCATTCAAGTCAATGATTTTCAAGAGGTGAATTTACCACTTAGTATTTAGTTATTCAAATGTCCCTTAATCCCACTCCATCAGAACTCAATATATAAAATAATCATTTATGTCAAAAATAGAAAGGATATCCACATCACTCACTAACATCCATATTTTCTTGAATCTTGAGAATTTATCCCTCTTAACACAACTTATTGTGATCTCAATCCAACTTACACCAAGCCAGTAATAAATAATCAATAAAGTGACATGAGTGTATGAAATAATACATGTTAAAAAACTCATAGAACATTTTTGATAAAAGTGATATACCAATTGATATTCAACATTTGAATTTTATTCTTAGAGAATATTCTTTCTCTAGATGGTGGTAAATATTCATTCAATGCTTATCACTAAATCTCCATAAATGCTTTCAGTAAATTCCTATAAGTATTTATATAGATTATAATAAGTGGAAACCATTTATGGGTTATGAAACCTTACATATACTATATTTTGGTATCCTAAAGTATAACAAATTAATCCCACATTATTAGTATAATAAAAAAAATAATTATATAAAATATTTCTCATTACTCTTGGAGTTATCTTATCTTTATTTTAACATGCTAACACAACATGAGATATGATCGATATCATTTGATGACCAATAATGTTGAATTGATACCACTAGATTTATCATATTATTTCTTCACAACATATGATATATTACTCTAGGTCTGATACTTCTATGGAATCATAATTTTATTCCTCCATTAGTTAGATGTGTCTTCTTTTAGTATAACCACATATCAACATTCAGTATAATAGTATATTATATTTCAGTTTAATCACCCCATTAATTAGGTCATTCCATTAATCTTGTACTACTTTCAATAAAAATAATACATTTGACTACATGTGAATAGGGGTACCAATGAACATCCTCAATTAGAAGAATGTGTTTGGTAATGATGATCCAACTTTTACCCTTTAATTTTTCTCTAATCTTAGTTAGTGGTTATTTCTTAGGTGATACCACTCATAAAATTTACTTTTTAACTTGGGATTATATTCCATTGAGAGAAAAATCCTACATATAAAAGATTATTCTAATGATGCTTTCTCCAAATATCCTTTAACATTATTCCTCCACTATAGAAGTTCTCTCCCAAAAACTGTTACCTATTTAATTATAGTATGAAATGTTAAACCACTAGGGCATGAATCATGCATATCCATTTAAATTTATATATGTTCACAATAGAATTTTTATCCATTGTGAGTCCCTCCAAAAATATTCTTATTGTTGAAGTATAGATTCACATATACTCGAGAAGGGGGTTAATTGAGTTATTGATATATTCTCCAACTTAAAACCTCCCTCATAAATTTGGTTCAAATTGATCCCATTATTATTAAACAAATATAAATAAAAAAATTAAAAAAGTAGAACGCAAGATATTAGCAATGGTTGGAGGAACAAATATCCCCTAATCCATTCCCCCAACTCTATCCTTATGATTTTGGTTCACCATACCATCCATTTTCCTAGGATATTCCCATATGACTATAAAAATATATCACTTGGTATAATATCCGTGATTTTTTTCGTGATCTTATTACAAGGCTTATACACATCCCCTAAACACAATAACCACAAGGTGTATGAACCACTAAAGAAAATATTTATAGAAAAATTGTTATAATTCTGCACATAGGTGTAACACACAACTGACAGTTGATCCAACATCTTTAGATAAAATATATAATTCTAATGCAGCTTAGAATATTGTTCATTTTTATTGATGAAACATGAAATAACATGGCTGTATCAGATCTTTTTTTAGTTACACAGTAAAAATATCTTAAAACATAATGTATATACGATAATTATTTCTTATATTTTTGTAATTGTATCTTCTTGATATTAGTTTTTACATTTTTATATCCAAAACCTTTATTAATTAAAATGGTTTAGATTAAATAATATAATAGATAAAAATAATGCTCTTTACTTTACATGTGAATTTTTCTCTAAAAAATATTAAAAATATAGTTTTTTAGTTTCTATGGTTTTTATTGAAACCATATAGTTTATTAACAATATAAAATTAAAATAAATACTTCTTTATTCAATATTATATTATTAATTTTTATTATAATATAGGAGTATATTCTTCTTGAAATACTATAATGGTAATAAGATTATCAAGAATGTAATAAAGTATCTTTAAAATACCAGATATTATAAGTTTTTATTTTTATAAGTCATTATTTATTACATGACTTTATATCTATATTAATTTTGACTTTGTATAAGTGAAAGTTTCTATCTTTTTCTAGGTATATACCTCTTTAATTTTATCATTGAACCTTTTTCATTTTTTTTACTTCTTCAAACCATGTTGATCAAGTCTCGTTCAGAGATGGAGAGATTTCCCTAGAGGATATAACCTAAATTATGGGGATGTATGATTTTTTTAATTAATTGATAATAGTTATAATAATGTTAAGGGGGATTATGGTTGTTTTACCATGATTGGGAATGCTTCTATGGTGGTTTAGGCTCTTCTGTAGAAGCTGGGTTCCAGGATGCCTGCAGAAAATTTATCTTACATTATGTGTAAGTATCACTCAGTAGATTCTGTGAAATGGGCTCATGTAGTGAAATGAATATATGATATGAATATGGTTCATGTAATGTAAGGTTTGAGTAGGTTTATTTTATCCTAATGTGATTCATTTTGTTATCATAACTCAAAAATTATGAAATATAGGATGTGAAATGATCACACATAATGTATTTATCGACACTGGTGGTTTTAAAGCCATGATGGGATTATGTTTTGAACTCATCCTCATGTATCCTCTCCTATCTCAAGACTTATGTGATTTTCGAGTGATTATGGAGTAATTTCCTTCCTTTCAGACATCATGATCAATCATTTTATCCTTTTTTTGTTTCTCTTTATTTTTCCCATATCTTCAACTTATCTCCTATTATCATGGTGTAATATTTTGACCACTTTGGAATAAAGTGTTGATCATGATATTGTGTGATCTAGTTCTTATAAAAATATTGTATTCCTTTATTATTGATGGTTTTACTGGTGGGAATTATTATGTTAATCACTAGTTAAAGGTAGGTGGTCTAAAACCAAATAATATAGTCTATTTAATTCTTTATGTTTTTAAAATATTGTGTTTTCACTAACACAATGTGAACATTAATTAATTGAATAATTGGTAGTGATAAATCATATATTGGATTATTTTTTGGATCCATTTGGACTCGATGATGTTAAGACCTGTCTTACGGCTACCTGTTGGGTGAGCTTACCTTGGAATGATAATGAACTGGTTAATGGTTTAAAGTGTGTTTAGCATGAATTTAGAATCAGGTTATCTATTTTGATATATTATCCATAGAAAATTTATTAACTTGTTATTAAAATGGATATGTCTGATATTATATGACTGGGTAAAAACTATCATGATAATGGTTTAAGGCTAAATTAACAAATGAAATGGTAATTTAATGTAAAATGTTAATTGGAATAATTAAACATTGTGAGTTATAAGAATACGTTATATGTTTTTTATTCTTTTACCCATGTGTGGTGTTCTATGGAGGAATGATTATGTAGAGGGATATGATTGATGATGCTAAAATGATTAAATATAGGATTATACTCAGTGATTCTAAAATTTTTATATAAATGATTAAGACCGGGGATACAAAAATGATTATATAGAGGGCTTGGAATAGATAATGAAATGATTATATAGAGGGTTTGGACTAGATATTGAAATACATATATAGAGGAATTTTCCATATATGTAATTATTATATGGACTTGTGGTTATTGTTAGCATGGTTGTTCCATATTCTTAAAGATGTTATGGAATGGTTTCGAAGTCAGTTGTTTGATATCTTATATTAATAGTTTAATTGATACACATGTCTATCGATTTATCACATTAAATTATTATTATAATAGTGTTGTTTAGACACATTTGTGTCAACCTCTTAATTTTTTATCTAACCCTATTTGGGATTTCATTTCGTACCTGAGCATATTACATGGATATAGGTTTTTATAAGGTAAAATGACCATGTTGTTGATTTTTGATTTCTAGATGGGCTAGAGCTTGGATATAGGACTGACATGATATTTGTCACTAAGGTCATTTGAGTTTAATTGTTTCATCTTTCTCTCTAATTTATTTGACTTCCAACATTTCATTTAGTTAAATTTCAGCCTGAAATTACAAGGTTGAGTATTATTATTTTTATTGGATCCTCCTTTTATTTTCCTTGATATATTTTTTATTATTTCATATTTTTTCATTACTCTGATATTTATTATTTTTTGTTTATTTCCAATGTATTTTAACTCATTTCCAAGGGGTAGAGTATACCCACAATATTATTCCCACCCCCACTACTAGTTGGTATTCTCTGGCCTATAAGGAGGTGCGCTTGAGGTCTCATAACAAAATTGATTTGGCCATATAAAAGAGTTTCAGATCTAGTGACATTACAATGTGTTATTAGAGGATCTGTTTTTTTATTTTATGTGGATTTACTATTTATGAAAGGTAGAAAGGAGTCTATGTTTTATTGAGAATTTGTAATGATCTTTTTCATGGTATTATCTGACCCATATATGGGGGAAAGTTTTAGTATAGAGGGATGGGATTTTTGTTCAGGATGTTCTCTTATTATGGTTTGATGTTTATTACCTTGGGTGATTAACATGTTCTGTGATATTATTTTTTCTTGAGATTTATACTCATGGCCTTGTATGGCATGATATGAGCATGTATTCATCATGATATTAGTGTGGGGAAATTTTTTTACATGCATTGTTCATGACATGGACATATTTATTTCAATTGGTATTTTACATGTATGAAATATGAAATGAGATCTATTTAATATTTAATGAAAAAGGGAATAAAAGAATTGTTATGTCATAGAAAAACCCTTGTAATCCATGTTTAGAGATACAATGAGGAATTAGATCTATGTTTTTTTACCTATTGAGTTTGACCTTATTGTTAGTATATGTTCTAAAGAGTGTGTTTTTCTTATAGATAATATGCCTCCTCAACATCTTTAAATTGAGAATTAGTAGAGCAGTAATCATCACACTCCTAACATAGTTTCCCTAGAGCTACCTATAGCTCCTATTGATCAACTGTATTTTGATCTTCGCAAAAAATTCTTCAAGATCATGTGATTGATTTAAAGGGAGATTATTTTCATCATTCCCTTGATGCTTGAGTTAAGGGGAGATTTTCATCTATAGAATCTTCCTACGTTTACAAGTGAGGGAGGCCCCTAGGTATCCCTGTTTTGGATAGAGTCATTTCAGGTGATCTTCAAGAACCTCAAGATACCTGTTGATAGGAGGCCGAAGCATGAGGTATACATTATTAGTGGACCTATAAATAGTTAGTCAGATATTATAGTTCACAATAGGAAGTAAGAGGAGATATCTTGGAATGAATTTTTTTGTGAAGTATTAGAGAAAATTATTTCGAGAGATGTTCATGGATGGGATGGATTGAGGGTTCATGCACCTGATATATAAGGTCATGTTAGTGATGGACTATGATAAAAATTTCATTAAATTTTAGCACTTTCACTATCTCAATCTACTAATGAGATGTCTTGGGTGAGACATTTTCTTGATGGAAATTTCTATGTGATCTGATCATAGGATAATGTCTTTTTCTTGATTATATTTTTGGATGTGATGAATTAGGCATTAATCATAGAAGGGAATTTGAGAGAGGCCTCGATCAGTGGCTAGACTATTTAAGCAAGGAGACCCAGGAGCTCTTCTTATAGTGGGATGAATCACCAGTATGAGAGTTTTCACCAAGAAAATAGTGGGTAGAGTATTCAGGGTAATGGGAAACCATCTTATTACCATGTTCTGTTGTAGTGTTATTTTGATCGAAATTTATGCCAAAAATGGCCTCGGTGTTTGTACCTTCCATTGGAGTTCAATACTTGCGGTGGGATGGCTCACCTGTAAAAGTTTTTTATAGGAATGAAGTGCTAGATCAGGGGTGGGGGTCATGATAAGTACTAAAGTCTATGAAATACTCAACTACCCCTCGAAAGACTAGTATAAGGAGTTACACAGGACGTTTAGGTCGAGACAGGGGACATGGTACACAATTGCAGGAGTGTCAGTACTAGGTAGATTGCATAACCTAGTGGATTCAAATGAGTGTCCATGTAAATAGGGAAATTCAACTTCACTCAATGAATTCTACTCTGGAAAGTTCATATTTATGATCTTTTAGCATCAGATGTACGATTCTTGTATCATATACCCTTTATTTCATTTTTTAGATACAAGATCATCACATTCTTTTTTTATCACCATTTTTTTAAAATGGGATGGGCTTATTTGTGGAATTTATATGTGGTTACTAGACCATTGATACACCAATGGGATTGTGGTTAGATAATAACAGACATTACATGGCATGTTCTCAAGATATTCGAGGTTAACATTTCTTTTAGAATCTATTTATACTTGAAGTTATAGGTTTCGATTTTATTCCTAGAATGGAATGTATAGTTATATACCAAGATCATATCAACTATTACAGAAGGATATTTACCTTTATATATCTGAAAGGAGGTAGTAATTTTCACTTGGTTGAGTGGGATATTTATGCTTGTCGTACAAGATCAATTTAGTGAAGACTGGTTTGCGTCATTGTTCATATAAGAATCCTTGTTCTCATTGATGGTGAAATGTGGTAGGATTCTTTTCCTCCAGTGGTATACCATTTTCATGATGTATTTCATAGTGAGTTCTATATAATACCATCTATTTAGGAGATTGAATTCATGATTGAGTTGGTGTCGGGAGAATAGCTAGTTTCTATCCCTCATTATAGTATAGAACCAATAGTCCTTAGAGAGTTGAAAATTTAGTCAAAAGATCTGATAATTATAGGTTTTGTATAGCCTAGTAAATATCTATGAGTTTCTCTATTTCCTTTCACTAAGAAGGCTAATGTAACTTTACACTTATGTGTGGATTATTTGAGACTGAACAAGATGATTGTCAACAAACTATATCCCCTTCCAGAGATCAGTGATATTTTTAATTAGCTAAAAGGTTATAAGAGCTTCTCCATGATTGATTTGAGATTAGAATACCCCTAGTTTAGGGTGACACCATCAGAAATACCGTGCTCTAAATTTAAGAACAGGTATGGATTGCATGAGTTCATGGTGATGTGGATTTTTTTGATGAACACACCAGCAGTACTCATGGCCTGGATGAATTAGATCATTCATCATTTTCTAGATCAGTTTTTGGTGTTTTTTTGATGACATATTAGTGTATAACCTTTTATAGGAATACCATTCCCAATATCCTAACATAATCTTGATTACATTGAGAGAGAATCAGAATTAATCTAGGATAACCAAATGTAGTTTCTAGATCGATGAAATGCACTTCTTAGGCCTTTTCGTCTCAAAGATAAGAGTATTAGTGGACCCAGAGAAGGTTGCAGCAATGTTATCATTGGAGATACCAGTGAATTTTTTCAATATTAAATGTTTTTTTCATTTTTTAAGTTATTATCAGTGCATTATTTAGAACTTATCTTGTCTGGAAGCACCAATGTCTGGGCTGACCAAGAAGGGTGTAATGTTTGTTTGGTTGGATTCTTGTGAGAGATGTTTTCTGAAGCTAAAGAGAAGGATTTCCTAAGTACTTATCCATGGTTTATCTTTGCTAGGTAAATCATATACCATATACTATGGTGCAACTAGATTTTTACCCATAGAATTGTTTTTTTGTAGGAGGATTGAGTGGTTTCATATGGATTCAGATAGCTAAGACCCCTTGATAGGAATTAACCTACTTGCAATATGGATTTAGCTGTAGTGGTACATTCAATGATATTCTGGATACATTTACATAGTGGTGAGTGTTTTGTGGTGTATATATACCATAAGAGCCTTAGGTATATCTTTTCTTAGTGGGACTTCATCCTCTGGCAGAGGAGGTGGCTCAAGTATCTATATTCTTTCGACTTTGAGTTGTCTTATACACCAGGAAATGGAAACATCATTATTTATGCCTTAAGTTAGAAGATATAGAAGAAGGTATTATAGGAGTCTTGTGTGGAGTGGAGGATGATGTATCTCTTTAAAAACATGTAATTTTATTTTTTGGAGTCTTAGGGGTGGGTAGCTCTAACTTTGAGATCTACCATACCCATTATTTTTGGACAACATCAAGACAGAGCATTTATATGAATTGTATGGCTCAGTTATAATAACAAACTTATATAGTGGGGATTCAACAGCAAGATATTCCCCTAGTATTGGAAATTATATTATTTTTTGTTTCCATTTATGGGTTTCTAAATGCTTCCATGAGAATCTATTGAGAGATTTTTATTCTTTGATATGTGTGGTACATTCAGGTTCAACAAATATGTTTCATGATATCCATAGACAAAACTGGTGTACAAGAATGAAGAAAGGGGTAGTGTGATTTTTAGTAAGATTCTTCACCTACCAGTAGGTGAAAGTCGAGCATCAGAGGCTTACTGGGATTTTGCAGCCTCTTCCCATTAAGAAGTGAAAATGTGATGATGTCACGATAAATTTTGTAACTATATTACCTAGGATAACTCTCAATAATGATGTTGTATTAGTGATCATAGATTGACTAAAAAATATTTAGACCACATCTTTCCTTTTTGGAATACCTTAACTATCGATGATATATGTATTCTTTACTAATGTGAGATATTATACCTTTAAGGAGTTCTAAGGTGTATTGTTTCTAATAGATATCTTTGTTTCACATCTTAGTTATATAAGGGTCTTCATATAGCTATTGGATTATAGGTTCATCTATGAATATTCTATCGTCTAAAGTCTGATAGTATTTCTATGTGAAATATTCATATTTTGGAGAATTTTTTGTGAGACTATGTTTTGGATTTTTGTGGTTAGGGGATAATTATATGTAACTCATGGAGTTTTTGTATAATGAGATATTATAAGAATCAATACAGAAGAAACCTTTTAGGATTTATATAGAAGGTTGTACCATTTACCTCCTTGTTGTTTAAATGTAATTGAGTTAGTGATTGTTGGTTCTAGTATCATGAAGGAGACATATGATCATTTTTAGATGATGAGGAGGTTGTTGGATACCATGCAGGGAAAGTAGAAATTGTATGTTCACCAAAGAAGATGAAATCTGAAGATTGAGGATGGTAATTGTGTTTTATATCAAGTATTTTATTTGTGGGGGAACACCATATCAGAAAATATGGAAAACTAGTGTGTAGGTTTTTCAGGTAATTTGAGATAGTGGAAAGGTTCTGTCTAATGGTGTAACGATTAACCCTTCAACTATGATACAATTAATGGAATGGTGTTTTCATGTTTCACAACATCCGATATATTATCCTGATATTTTCCATGTTGTAAAAATTGAAGACATCAATCTTTGTGTAGATTCATCCTTTGAAGATAATTTGATACAAATTTTAGATCATAATGATAAGTATCTAGGGGGTAGTACCATAACTCAAATTTGAGTGTGGTTGTAGCATCAGTGTGTTCAAGAGGATACCTGGGAGAGGGTGTCTGATATGAAATCATACTGTACAAACTTATTTGATGAGGCACCATAGTGATGCCTAGAGATGCTTAGGGATAAGCTGTTATATGGTGTTAAGGTTGTAATATCCTATATTTATATATGTATGCACCTACTTATGTTTTTAATTAAACCTCTTTTTTTTGGTTTTTCCTTCTTCTTTAAACCTTGGTAGTCGAGTCTCATTCAAATATAAAAATCTTTTTCTGTGGGAAATGACCTAATTTATAGGGATGTGTGTTTATTTATTTATTTTTTCAATGCATAAATGTATTAAAGAGTATTAAGAGGGATTTCTTGTGAGTTATAAGGATCCATAGGTGGTTCGGTCTCTTTTGCAGAGGTTGTGCTTAATGTTGTCTGCAAGACATTTACACAGTGTGTATATTTTAGATGACATGTAATTATCTCCTTGAAGATGTCATGAAATGGGTTCATGACATGAAATGGAACCACATAGTGAATTTAGTTGACAACATGTAGTGTTCGAGAAGGGTTATTTTACCCTGAGGTGACACATTTCTTGGCATTACTCCAAAAATTGTAAATACAAGACGTGAAATGATTACACGTCATGTATTTATTAGGATTAGAAGATTTAAATCCACGATGCACATATATTTTGATCTCATACACATGAATCATATCCTATATCTAGATCTATTTTATTTACAAGTGATTATGGAGTTCTTTCCACCCTTCCAAATATCTCCATGAAGTGTCTAATCCCCAGTTAGTAGTTCCTCATTGGTTTTCCACACTCATCCTATTGTACCTCATTATCACAGTGTATTATTTTGACTACAATAGAATCATGTGTTGATATTTATCTTGTGTGATCTAATTCTTCATGAAATATTTTTCACCTTCATTCTTATTGTCATTGTTGGTCCGGAGTTTTTTTTAAAACATCGATTAAATGTAGGTGGTCTAAAACCAAACCCTATGGTCTGCTTAATTGTTTAAGAATTTGAAATATTTTGATTACACTATCCCAACAACCATATTAATTAATTGAATAATGGTTAGTGTTAAATACTTTTTTGGATTATTCATTGGATCCATTTGTATTATTCATTGGATCCCTTTGGATTCAATAATGTTAAGACCTGGCTTGTAGCTACTCATTTGGTAAGGCTACCCTAGAATGATAATGAACTAGCTAATAGTATAACATTTATTTAGCAAAACTTGAGACTCATTTATTTATATGTAAAAGATTAACCTTGGAAAATGGATTAACTGATTCTCAAAATTGATATATATGATATGATATGACTGGATAAAAATTGGCATGTTAACAGTTTAAGACTAACATAATAAATGAAATGGTAATTGAAAGTTTAATGGTACTTGGTAGAATTAACCACTGTGAATTATGGGATAATGTTATACGTTTTATTGTTTTTATTTTAATATGTGGTGTTTCATACTGAAATTATAATAAATATGATTGTTTCTAGTAATGATGAAATGAATAGGTAGAGGGCTATGTCTAGTGATGCTGAAATGATAATTTGAACGGATATGTTTGGTGATTTTGAAATTATCTTATAGAGTTCTTATCCTGAATGAAAAAATGATTATATAGAGGAATTTTCCTAGATGTAGAAATTATAATAATGGGGGATTTTCCTAGTTATGTGATTTTACATGGAATTTTGTTTATGGTTATCATGGTTGTGGTACAAGATCAGAGATATTTTGGAATTTGGCTAAAGCATTTTTTTATCATCATGTATTAATTTTTTAATTTATACATTGGTTTATCTCTTCATTACAAGAACTTATTATTAGACTAGTTTTTATTTGTCATTGTGGTTTAAACAACCAAATTTTTACTCACACCCTATTTAGATAGTAGTTTTTTAACCATGTAGATTACATAGATTCTAGTTTGGACAAGGTAAAAGGACCTTCTTATGGATTGTTTCTTTCTAGATGAGTTAGATATCAGATATGGGTGCAATATTGGATTAGGGACAAGGTTTATTTTAATTTATTTGTGTTAGAGTGTTCTTTGATTTATTTCTCTTATATCATGTCATTTATTTTTCATTTCATCATTAAATTATGTGGTTTAGTATTAATTGGTTTATTGATTCCTCCTGTTATCTTCCCTGTTGTATTTTTTACTATTTTCACTATTTCCATTACTATTAAATTTATAATTATTACCATTTATTTCTACTACATTGTAACTATATTCCATGGTGTATAGTCTCCCAATAATTTCTTCCCACCCTCACTACTAATCTACAAGCTTTGGCATGCGAGGATGCATGCTTGATATCCTTTAACCAAGATGATTTGTCTACACGAGGGATCCAAATAAGGGATTTTAAAATAAGTATTTAGTGTAAGAATTTCCTTTAATAGATTTTTTTTGATATTATGAATTTCAATTGAACATAATTTTATTCATTATAACATATTTCATTCATTCCAAACATAATTATTTTCTTCAAAACATAATAATTTTCTCCCAATGTATGTATTTTCTGTATTTCTTTTCCAAAATATAATTTATCCATACTGCTCAAAAATTCTAGAAACATGAGAATATTATATTATTAAAAATAACATATGTCGTTAATAGTATGTATTATAGTATTAGAAAAATAGTATTCAAAAAAATTTAAAAATATTGACATCATTTTAACAATTTATCTTCACACTTAACCAAAAATTATTATTTATAAAGTTGAGGTTTTTGTGAACATTAAAATTTAGGATAAAATAGGATTGTGGGAATAACATTTTTATGTCCAAAAATCTATACCCATTTTATTATCTCAAAACTAATGAAATTTTTAACCAAAAAAATTATATATATTCATAATAGAACATTTAAAATTTGAGTATTTAAAAAAATGATTGAAATACTTTTTAATATAAAAATAGATTAAAATATCCCTTTTATTCCACTTTATTATCCCCTGTTTTGTGATATCAAAAATAAGGTTAAAATAATAGATAAAACACATTAAATTTTTCTCACTAAATTACACAACTATAATAACAAATGATTGAAATGAAATATAATTTGGCATTGAATTGTAGGAACTGATTAAAAATAGAAATCAAAGAATAAATTTCAAATTAATAGAAAACAATTGAAAAATAACTGAAATAAGGATAAGTGAATTTCAATGAATAAAAAGTGGAATTAAAAAGGGATAAAAAATAGAAAATAGCCAAATTATAATGATAAATCAATCATGGGGTTTAGAATTGAAGTGTTTTGATGGTTTAGTAGGGCCAGTGAGTGAATATTTTTCACCTTGGTCAAGAGGTCATTTCTTAAAGAAATCCAAAAAATGTTTAACAGGGACGTTTTTAGACTTGGTTTCTACATGAACAGTTTTAATAGGGTATTTTTATCTAGATCCATTAGCTGATTATCTCTATGAAAGAGAAGACTCTTCTATTTTAGATTTAGGGTTTAAGGTAGGAGTTATAAATCATTCTTCCAACATTTTCATGGAAAATGAATATTTATTTGGTGGGACATCACCCATATACTTGTCTCTACTCATTTTTAACAATTCTTTCTCAACCATATCCATCCTTATCAGGATAACATACTTATAATATTCTAGAAATAATTTTTATAACTTCATTAAACCAAAATTATAGTTCTTATACATTTCCAAAACATTATATTTATGCTTGATATAACAATCCTAAATACTTTCCTCAATATAATTAATGATTTGATTGATCTAAACATGCAACTCCAGAAATATCATAATGAGATTAAACTCTTCCTCTAAAAGAATATGTTAAACATTTGGAGGTTTAATATCTAGTTTCTCTGAGGGGGAAACATAATATATATATATATATTATATTATTTTAGGTAGGTTCTATAAGACAAGGAACAACACTGAAAGAATTAGTTGAATCAGTTGCATCCTATAATAAAGAAACATCTTGTTTGACTTCATTATAAAATGGAAACGGATCATATATAAACTCTTTAGAGATAGAATTTTTTTATATATATTTTATCTCTAAGTTCAAATAAGTCTCTAACATATTTCTTAAACTGTTTCACTATCTCGTAATCACATTAGTTGTCCATAATCATGAAACCATGTCTCATGATATATTGAGACACTATAATAGGAAACTTAAGAAGCTCAACCTGAGACACAAAATCTATTATCTTATACTTTAATGCTTCTAATTGAGAATATGATAGTCTTGGTAGCAAACTTTATGCTTTCTATTAAAAAATTATGAACTCTTTCCCGTTAGAGTAATATATTTCAATTCCAGAACATTCAAGGAAAGATTAATTAAATAAAAATAATTCCCTTGAAGAAAAAATATTTTCAACGTTCTACATGATTTCCTTTTTATTAATTTCCAAAAAAATGATATTATCATTCATGGTTAATAATTATTCCATTAATTGCTTACAAACATACTTAATTTTAATTTATTTTCATGAATACACATAGGTAAAATTCCCTTAAATTCTAAGAGAGTCTCTGTAGATATTATATTAGACTGTAAGGATTATACACTTTCACATAACATAATTATAGTAAAAAAAAAATGTCCAAAATATCATTTAATAGATTTATGATCCTTGAAAATAAAATATAATAAATCTTATTTAGTATGTGGAATCTTCTTGATAAATTATAATTGTAAAATAATTATGATCTTTATCATATGAATATCTATTTTTTTAAATAGGATTATATAATAAGGTTATTATATATTTTGTACCCATTAAATATAGATTTAGAAACAAAATTTTCTTTTAATTGTTTCAACTAATCCATTAAAGTTCTCAGTTCCATCACTACATCAATATAATAACTTATATGAATGAGTTGAAGGTTCCCTCTAGTATCATATTGATCATACATCATCTCCATCAGGTTAGAGAAATCAATTTTAGAGGCTAATGTCACCTTCAGTATTTTCAATTCCACCATCAATGATTTAAGCACAACATCGAGCTCACTTATATCCACTTTTACATTCTCAAATTAATTGAATACCATATCTGATACGGTATAATTCTAATAATAAAAGTAATAATTAGTTTCATTATGGTTGAGTGAGTATAAAAAATCATCTATTTTTTTTCAAAGGGATGGTAACTTTTTAGTGTTTTGACTTAAATTTCACTCCTCACTAAAGTATTTGATCATAGGTGTTTGAATGTTCTCATACAAAATATAATTATATCTCTTCATGGGAGATACATCATTATTTCTATCCAATGAGTCTTCAATATATTTATGATTTGTATGGATATAATTCATGGTTGTTAGATGATAAATTTCATTTCTTACTTATATTGAAAAAATTCTCACACCAAAAGGTAATTCTTATTATATTACTTTAGAAACTTCAAACCTTATAAGAGCTACATATTCATTTATCAAACTAGATCTAGTACTAGTCTAAGTCTAAGTAGCATCATCCTAAGATCTATACTTAGTAAAAAAATATTAACAAATATGCCCCATATTCTAAAATTTCGATATATAAACTAGGATAAAGTTCTTCTACACTCCCTAGAATTCTCTTCCTTAAGGGGAGATACATCTGAAACACCTATCATAGGGTGGTATGAAATATAATTTATTTTCCTAGTTAATTATAAGGGTTTAAAAGGGTTATCTCACTTGAGAATCATTTCAGGGGTTCAATAACTAATTCTAATTCACCTAATATACTTTTTAGGTATTTTATTATTTTGTAAAAAATAATTGTTTTTGTATTTTATAAAAATTAAAGAAATAAAAATCTAAAAATAAAAATTATAGATGCTACAGAATAATGGCTCAAATAAATTTCTTAGTCCTAGGAGTTGTGTACATGGGTTCCTTTATCATATTTTTAATTCATTTTGATATTTCAATTATTAATCCTTATTCCTAGACAACTATCTTTCAATTTAAAATCTGTGAAATCATGAATTCCTAGTAAAATTATTTGTTATAATTAATGTTAAATCTTTTACATGTTTTCCACACACATTTTCCTAGTTCATGAAAAAAATTGTATTACCTATGTATAGTATAGTAGTTGACCTAGGTATTCTACTGAAGTGGAGTGAGAAAAAAAATGGTTTGTCACTTTTGAGTTTCTTAGAAATAATTATTTGATTTCTATTGTTAATTCAAGAGTTTTATTAATCAAATTAAATTAAATAATTTAAGATAGTTGATTAAAAAGGGTTGTCGGATCAGGCTTGGGTAGACCAAGAGAAATTATATCATGGTTTTCAACTATTACCAATTCTTTTTCTGTAGGATGGTATGAGAAAAATTAATTTATCTATTCCTCTCTCTCCCTTGACAAATGGTGATGTTGGGGATATACCTAAATGAGATATCATATTAGTTTACCTTCATTATTAAGTGTATAGTATTTTAAAGGGTCCTTTCACTTAATTAGGTTAATCCCAAATCAAGTATTATTATTCCATAAATACCTATATTTATATCCAAAATTCTACATGTGGGATGCTGATCACCAGACACTCACCACTGAACCCTAGAATGTAAAATATTAGGCTAACAAGAATTGGGTGGAGGGATATGTGGATTATCAACCATGTTAATTGAAATAAAAAAATTCTAACCCTAATATAATCTCATTCAGTATTAAATTTGGAAAATTAAAAATTGAAACCATATAGTTGAATAAAGAAATGATTTTTATTAATTAAATCACAAAAACTCAAACATAATATAATTAGAATATCCTAGTAATTTCTTGACCAATATAAAAAACAACCCCTCTCTTTATGAGATAATCGGTCTAAAAAGAGATAAGGACGTCATCACATGAATAGAAAATAAAATAATAAATCTTAAAAGTGTAGAAATAGTAATCCATCCTCCATAGTTTCCCCTCATTAAGTGATATCTATGATGCCCTCTTATTCCATTAATATATATTAATAGTTCATGATCAGGTTATATTTTAATCCATAATAAATTTTAAAATTAATTCATCCCAAGACAAACCTAGGATTCTTGGGGGTTTCATGTCAAAAGTGGGTACTGAACATCGAATGTTGTATAGAAATTCTTTCAACTCTTGGTCTGGTCAGAGGAATTCATGTAATGAATTTTTTTCACCCCATTAAATGTATGGGGTCCTCCTATTGATGATTTTTATTTCTTGTTATGAATTTATCACCATGATATCACTTAATTTTCACTTCATGAATTCCCTATTACTTTATGTGTATTGGTTTTTTATAGATACTTTAGCTCATTTTCAACTCGTTTCTTCACTTCGAGTCATTTGACTCATCCTATGGTCATTCCATATCAATGGAACTATTATTTTGTTATATCTAAGGATTTGATTTGACCCTTTTATTTTTTTAATAGAACTTTATATCCTACCAAAAATCAATAAAGAAAATAAATATTGTTTGGATTAATCCGGTAACGTAAAAAATAAATGTGTTTTAAACAAAAAAATACATGTATAAAATGGTTATATTAATTCCCTTATACTAAAAACATTCTTTTCACAAGAACGTGATATCAACATAAATAAAATAGGTACACCTTGTTATCAATATTCAAATTAAAAAGTAATTAGATCAAATAATTATAAATAGTGAATTAAAAATTCAATTTCCACATAAAACATCAATTAAAATTCATACTCTAAAAGATACTAATCAATCTAATTATTTTAATTTCCCCCTATAGAAATGGTGGATATTTTCCACTAATTCATTCATATATATTAATACATCATTTTCAAGCATTCCAATTCATACTTCACCTCACAATGTATTATTTTCTCTCATAAACCATCATAAAAAACATGTAGTGTTCAGATTATACCATGAGTACATACTTATTTTCCAAAGGCTTTCAATGGATCCAAATTCACCACTTTTTATAGAAACAATTCACATAAATCATGTGGAAATTTAAAATAATGTTTTAATTACTATGAGTATTATGGATGATAGGGATTTATGTTCAAAAAATTAAGGCTAAAAATAGTTTTATAACTATATCATCCTACTTTATATATAAAGTAAAGTTCAATGAAATTATTATTTTTAAAATATCAACACCATCTTCCCAAAACATGAAGGGCGAACATAAACAATGTAATCATAATGAAATATTTTCACCTTCTTGAAATTTTTTATATTATTTTTTTAATTTATTCATGGAACAAATCTCACATACACCACCCAATCCCATATGATAAAAATCATCGGTTTATTTATTGTGATTTTTTATTTTCCTAAGACCCAACCCATTTTTTTTATTTTTCTCATTTATTTGAGTAAGTAAAATAATATAAAGTAGTGTAAATCATTGTAACTTTTAAAATGATGCACCATGTTTGATTTCATATGTTCTTATTTTCACAATTATATCCCCTATTTTTTATGACATGAGTTCTAATTTCAAGAATTAAAATCCATTCAAGCATTATAAACTCCCTTTTCTACTGAGAATTCAATAAATCCTCTTCAGGACTCCTTATTAAATTTTTATTGAACTAATAATAATAATAATTATGATTGATTTTACAGGCCTATTATATAATTATATAATAAAACTCAAGGTAAGGATAGACTAAGGAAAAAACACTGGTTTCTCCAGAAAGAGAATTTTTTTAACATTGTTGGATTGACTGAAAATGGAAATAACTAAAATACTGGCATGAAATATTCCTTTCCCCTACACATAATAGATACAATATCCCATATGAATTAAAACTAATTATTTTGATATGTATACTTAAAATTGAATTACCAATTTTAATAAGGTATAAATGAGAGGAACAACATGGATGGTCTTTTTTGATAATCTAGTTGAAGGAGTGTTCTCTTCTCCACTGGTTCTTAAGGCATGATCCCATGGTTATTATTCAGAATGTAACCATTTATTGTTATTGGTATTTATTATCCTTAAAACATTTTCCTTGTGACTATTTAAACTCCATCTCCAAAAAAATTATTCTAAATTCTGAAATTTTTTTTTCTATATGTAACTATGTTGTAGATCTGTTCACTGGTTGATTTTTTTGAGATTTTTTTCATATGTTCACTAGATCCCCCTGTTCCTTACTTTTTAATTATAAATACTCATTAAACCATTAATAATTAGATTTTTTCATTCTACTACATCACTATTAAAACCATGTAAATTTTGTTCTTACTTATTGATTCACGATCTATCCATATTTTTATTATTTTTGTCCTACTAAAAATAGAACCTCACTTTTCATCTAGGTTTGAGCCTACTTTGTAATGTTTTCCCTTATTTTAGAATATTTTTATCCAGTTTTCTTGGCCCATATATCCTTATTTTTTGTTTTCACATGTTAACATTTAAATAAAATACACATTTTTGGAAATTTATATATAGAAGACTTACCTTGTTTACAAGAACATTTCACCTTTTCGGTTAGAGATGATTCTATGTTTCCTTATGGGGATTTAGTGAAGAATTCTTGAGCATCTTTCTAATCATTTTTATTATAAGACTACTGGATTTTATTTCATCAAGTTCTTATTCCAATACAACTAGTTCTTTCTTTAGAATTGTGATAACATTTTCATATATAGCTTTTTTAATCTTGTAAATATTGATCTTATCATCTGATTCGTATCTTGATTATTTAGCCTATATTAGTAATCTACTAAATAAATCAGATTTTATTTCTTCTTCAATAATGAAATAATTATTTATGAATCATTGAGAACATACCTATTCTATCGTATCATTGATGAAAAAATGATCTTCTAAGGCTATGAATTTTAGAGGCATAACTGATTCCTTAGTGGGTTTTGTACCTTCTTCATGGGAGAGTGAAAAAATTGAATCGTTTATTGATGGTTGTTTCATGGAGTCCTTTATGTAAAAGTGAACTATGATATTTACAAAATCCATTAAAAGGGTTCCTTCATATAAGTTTATGATCATTTTTTATCATCAATAATGGTCTAACAAAAAATACGGGTGACCGTGATGAACTCCTACCTTCTCCCATGTTCAGTATATAAAAACCATCTTGGAATAGTATATATTTGACTTCAAAAAGTACATATTCAAAAACTCCTACCGGAAAAACATTGAATGGATTTACGATTTGGACCACAGCTTTTGTGGGATTCAATTAACCAAATTTTACATATGTAAACACTAAATGTGGTATGATGTTTATCGAGGAGCCAATATCATAAAAATCATAAAAAAATCTGTAAATCTGGTAGTGTATATAATATATAATTCCCATTGATCTTGATAATTTTATGGTGTTAATGGTGTTATTAATACATTGATGCTTCTCCCTAGGATGATTCTTTCATTTCCATCAAGTCAACTTTCCTTAGTGAAAACTGCCTTAAAAATTATCATTTAAAGGTATTTTTTGGATGGATTTGAGTAGTGGGATATTTATTTCAACATTATAAATGGTTTCTTAAATTTATTTTTGATGTTTCTATTACACAATTTTCTATTAATGAATCAATATAGTATGGAATTTTGAATAAATTTAATTATTTCCCATTTATTTTTATCATGGGTGTCTTAGTTATTTCTTTTCTGAACCATGTCCTTATTTCTTATTTATTCATTCCATCTTCTATTGGATACATTTATTGAGCTGAAATTTTTGCTTAGAATATTGATCCTCTCTTTTTTAGGTGGTTGGAGATCTTTTACACATCATGTTATAATCACTCGTATGCTCTCTTTCAGATTCGTGATAGTCTGGGCTAATAGTTTCATAGGATTCATTGTTAGAGGGTCCATGATACATCCTACTTAGTTTTTAAGATTTTAAATATTATCTTATTTTACCAAAACCTTTGATTGAATTTTTTTATCTTCAACTGATGGTGAACTAGTTTAAGTATACTAATATGTATTTTAATAAAAAATAGTGTCTTCTAATGGCTTGTTGCTGGTATACCAGATTATAATATTTTTGGAATTGTGGTGGGGGAGGCATTATTGCTGATAAAAGGGAGGTTTGGGTGGGAATTTGTTTTGATTGAATTGATTGGATTGATTTTTTATAATTAGTATAACTAAGATTTTATTGAGGTTTCTATGATTAATTTTGAGGGAATTGGCCTAGATCAAAGGCTACCACACATATTTTTGTCCCTTTAATGTTATGAAACTGCTTAGTAAAATGATTATGTGAATCAAATAAACCACATGACTGATATGGGTCATGTTTTCCAGTTACATTATTTACCACCATTATTCACAAAAAAAAATTTCTTTAACACTGGTAAAATGTAAAAGTGGATAATCAAAATTTTTTACCACATAGACTCTTATGGTTCTAGTAAATATAGTGCTGAATTTATTTCCATTCGACACAATCTTTTTAACTAATCCCCTAGCTTTTGTTGGTGATTAATCAATAAAAGATACTCTAGATGGGGAATTGAGTAGACTATGGTGATTTTAATGTTGTCCATATTAAAAGAACATGATAAAGAGGTTCTCCTCCATAGCTTGATGTTAGAAAATTATATAGATCTTCTTAAACCTATCCCATAATTCATAGAGATCCTATATGGTTTATTTTTTTATAGAATATGTATTTTTTTCTATTCTATGAGAGGGGGGAATTAATAATTTTATAAACCCCTTTTTAAATATTCCCAATCATTAACTTCTCATGTCTAGAGATTTTACATCCATTCTTTAGCAGCACCTTTGAGAGAGAAGGGGGATTCACTCTATTTGGATTTCTCTTCCATGACTCTTTGGGGATTGAATATGGAGTAAAAATAAAAAAATTATTGGATATGGATATTTGGGTATTCTCCTATAAGACTGTGAAATTTTTTAAGAACCTAAATCATGTTAATATTCAATTTGAAATACTTCTCGAAAGTTATAACAATTATTTGGTTTTATTTATTAGAAAATTATGGTACACATTTGTATCTGGGAATTTGATTGGAATTGTTAGCCATTATTTCAAGATCATATTTAACACTTAATGAGTCACTTGAATCTATGATATTAAAATCATAAATGACTATTTTAATTTTTTCCCCACAACCATTTTTTCATTCTTTCAATTTCTAGATCAAAATAAATTAATTAGTTGTTTCTGCTACGGTTCATTCAATTTTAATTTAATTATTTTGGTTATTTGTGGAATTTCCTCATCATAAATTGAACCAAGAATAATGAAAACCTTTTCACAAGGTGTGTAAATGAAATTCTATTACTTAAATAAAGTATAGTAGTCAAGAAATGTAGTCTCTCAAGTAGGGGTGTGCACAAAAAGTTTTATCACTTATGAGTTATTTAAGAAAATTGATTTGATTTGGGTTATGAGTTACATAATTTCAGAAAGTAGATTAAACTAAATTATTTAAGATAGTTTATTTTCAACAATGATCAAGTTTGGTTTGGATAGACTAAGTGCAATACTCTCATGGTTTTTAGTTACTACAAATTATTCTTTTGAAAATTATTAAGAGAGAGATCCCTCTATCTATTCCCCTCCCTCCTTTAACCATATACTTTTGTTGAGGATATCCCAAATGGAGATATCAGTTTATTCGACCATAAAACCTATCTTTGTGTCATTTCAGTCAGTCCTCTTGATTAATTAGGGAATCCCTGATCAGATATTGTAATTCCCTAACTACTTATATTTCAAGACAAAATTACACACACATATTGGTGATCTCCAAACACTCACCAACCAACCCTAAAATGATTCATAATATAGAGACATGAATTTTGTATAGGTAGGTATGGATTATCAACAAATGAAACTAAAATTAATACATTCTTACCCTAACACCATAACATTTGTAATTAAAATTAGAAAATTAATAATTGAAATAATAAATAAGAAGAAACAATGGATTTTTATTGATTAAAGCACAAAAACTCAAACATAGAACAATCAGTCTAGAATAACCCTTTACCAATAACATAGAACAATAACCCCTCAATTTAAGGGGTAATCAATTAGTTGTGTGTGAACAAATGAATCACAATAATTGAAAGTAAAATAAAGAAAATAAGGGTAGTATCATGTCTTCATCTTGAGATTCCCCTCATCGAGTGATATATCTAAATCCTTATCAGGACTTAAATATATAATCATAGTTCATGAATAAAATATATTTTAATCATATATTATTACAAAAGTTAATTCCTTCAAGGAGAATCCAGGGCTTCATGGGGATTTAGGGTCAAAAGGGGTGGTAGACTTTGAAAGTTACATTGAAAATCTGGTAAATCTTTTTATATCCATTTGAATACATGATATGAATTATATATCATGAAATTAAATATATGTTCTCCTCCTATAAATTAATTTTTCATGTTTTGAATTTCAATAAATGAATTACAATCATTTTCATACCATGAATTAAATATTCATAATGTGAAATGGTGTTTTCCATCAATGCCAAGTCAATTTCATCTCAATTATTTACTCTTAAGGCCTAGATCCTCAAGACCCAATTTAGATAAAATATATAAATGAAAACAAAATAATCTAAATCCATAGAACATGAACCTAAATATCCTTAAACCCATCATGCTACATCATTTGACTTCAAACCCAAATATATTTTCTCTCTTCATTTTCCACCTTTAAACAATCAAACAGTCATGTTATAAATTTATAAAATAATCTAGAACATATCAAATGCCTATGTGGATTTGATACTCAAAAATACCAATTAATTTTTATAATAGTTAGCCTATTTGAGTTTATTTGTAGAAAAATATTGAGAATAAAGAAAATGGAAAATAATGGGTCGTATATTTAGAGGGTCAAAAATAACCATCTCCAGAACGATGATCTTGTGATCATATTTGGTCAGGTAGTGGATGTTATATTTTTTCATAAACACATATTAAAAAAAAATTCACGAGAAGTATATTTATTCATTATTATAACTTTTATCATGTACCTTCTTTGAGCTTTGGGGTATGGTGGGATGACATTTTTGAAGGATTATTTTCATTGAGCTTGTATTTTGATATCATGTAGTATGAAAAATGGTAAATAATCATTTTTGAGATTTATTTTATTCATTAACCACCTACATTAATCCTCAATGACATTTGAACCTTAATGAAAATACCTCATGTTTAATTTTTAATTTTTCCTTTATATTGTGTATATGTTATATTCCTTACAAACCTGTCGTATGTGGCATGAACTTGAGGTGTGAGAACTGAAAAATTACATTTTATTCCTTTCGTGATCATTAAAAATAAATCAATGTGAGTTAAATTTCATGTTTTATGGACATTAGTAATTAATTGAGAAATTTAAATTTATGGGAGAAAGAGAATTTTAATTTCTAATGAGGGAAAGTAAAATTCATGATTGTATTTGTTTTGTTAAGGAGTGCAGTGTTGGAGGAATTCGTTTTTGTTAAATTTCAAAGATTATTTTCCATTGAAATGAATTTTATTTTATTGATTTTAAAATATAAATATTGGTATAAGGAAATTAATTCATAAATTTTTTGAGAATACATTATTGAATACATGCAAGTTCTAATTGTGGGGAAATTTACAGGCCAACATTTTTCATGTATATTTGAATATAAATTGAAATATTTTAACAATTTGAAAGATTAATCATTCTTGTATTTAATTTTTTGGTGACTCATGGAAGGATACAGTTTTTGATTGATGATGGGATAAAATTAAATGATTCAACATGAAAATTGGTTCTCATAATTAAAAATAACGATAAAGTCCATGGCATAAAAATTAAGATTCTAAATGAAATCGAGTGACATTTACTATAAAATATCAATTAAAATTATGAATTGTGAATTAATGATATGAAGTTTGAATAATTAAGATGTGAATCAAAGCATGTAGGGGAAAACTCACCTAGGGGCACAATTTCATACATCATGGTGTGATACTTATATTCATGATATGACACACACAAGAAATTCTTATAATATGTTTAGAATGTGAATGAAACGGTGAAACATTCATGCCCCAAGAACTCACAATATGGAAACATTTTTCACAACATGAAACCCTTAAACAAGACCTAAAAATAATTACTTTTAGGAATTTAATACTCAAACCTCCTTTACGACTCCATTATGATCAAGGATAATTAGAGAATCATTTATTTTTAATTAATGGTACTCTGGGTGAGATTGAGGACTATTAATAGATGGCTAGGGGAGATGAAAAAATAATTATATATTTTAGGGTTTGACTACTTCATTGGGGATATATGATGGTGTTGTTTAGGCTTTCAATTCCTATATTTGTTTTTTATTTCTTTTTCATGTAATCTATTTTCCTATTTTCAATTTAAGTATTCCATTCTCTTCCAATATCCCTTTGTTTATCTCTGTACCATATTTCTGTCATTATATCTTACACTCACAATGATGAGCGACTAGCCTAAGGCTTGACCTTGGGGGGTTAAATAGAATGATTAAATTATTAATATTTTAAATTAAAAATGTTTTAATTATATTTATGGTGGATGATAGATAAGTTCACAGGTGCAAAGATCATCCACCAGTGCATGGATCTCAAATTCATCCATATTCATTGATTTGCATTCTTTCCCTCTGTTTTCACATGTAAACACTTCATGCAATGTTGTTGAGGATACCTGAATTGATGAAATGTAATAAGATGGAGCCAACATTGGTTTGATATTTCAGTCTTGAATGAGGTGTTAATCTTTATTGGCTATTAAATGAGTCAATATTTTGGGCGTTGAAGATATTTCCTAGGCCTGTTAAAATACCACACTCAATAAATTAATGAAAATTAATTAGTTAATGTGTTTTCAAAAATGAGTTATCAAATTGAATTATAAAATAAATAAATGATGAAGGATTGTACATATCCAAACACTATGACAAAGACCATTATTTCTAACATCATTCTATTTTACATATTTTTTTTCAGGATAGTTTATATTTTCATTTTAATTATATTTTCTAAAATACCAAAAAATTCATTATTTAAAAAATAAAAAAAATGTAGAATATGAGAATTGTGAATAGTGATTGATTGAGTATGAAAATTCTTAAGTTAGATGACCCTCATCATACATTGTTTAGCACTAGGGCAGTATAAAATCTGATTTAATTTCCTAGTGAAACATAGAGGCTCACTAGGGTTTTCTAACTTGATAAGCATTGTAGTTAACTAACCACTATTCTTAATTCACCTTTTATACTTTTTTTTATTATTTTAGGAAAATTATGGTTTTTGAGAAGAAATATAATTTTATGACTAAAATTTCAATGCAGACAAAATGAGATGTAGGTGAGGAATAAAATTATTGGTCTTGAGGGTTTGGTTACACATTTTCCTTTATCATTATTTTATTACTATTTGTTTCTATTTAATAATTCATTCATGAAATATCATTAATGAATTATGATTCTTTAATTTTTTAGTGGGATATTTTATCATGCCTAATAAATATATTTGGAATTTAAAATCTCACATCCTCTAATCACCAAGAAATATGAACACCCTAATCAAGAGTGAAATATATTTCCAAAATTGGATTCATCATATATTGTTTCATCCTTTTATGTATCCTCAACCCAATTATATAAATAATTTACCATATTTAAGGGAGAGAAAGAATTTAAATTAAGGAATAAAAATTAATTTTATATTCATAAAATGGTTGATGATCAACAAACTCAAGAAATTCTCCTTTATCGACCACAAAAATAATAAAAACCAATAAATAATTAGAGCACTTCAATTTAAGAAAACCATGAAACCTCCCCCAAGGATACGCCTTAGGTAATCCTCTCATCATCACTAGTATGAAATATCATAGAAAAAATACCGAAGAGTGAATGATAAATTTATTGGAAGAATAATAGAATAAGAGAGGGAAATACTATAATAATATATGAATATATGATTACATGTGAAAGAAATAAAAACAAAAACAAAAACCTAACACGACATCTTTCTCCTAATGTAGAGGAATAATCCTATAATGGTTCATTATAATTCAAATCCCACTGTACAAAAATTTATAGGCCACATTTAGTGCGTGATCTATCATTAATCAACTAAATAATGGGTCCTCCACTTCTTTAGTCAAAATAGGATATTCATACACGGTTGTTGAATTAATGTCATAAAAAATCACTATTTCTGGGTTTCAGCTAAGCCTTTCATGTCAAAAATAGTTATTTCACAATATTAATTTAATGGGTTCAAGGCTTCTATGTCATCAATTCACACTCTAAAATATTTCTAGTTGATTTTATAATTTTTCACATTCTAAAAATATCTATCACACCATGATTGTTGTGGGTTTTTACCAAAAACACTTTTTTTCATCATCATATTCTTCTAATTCACCTTTTAAAAATATTTCACATTAGGAATCACTAATTCACAATGTTAATGACTATTTTTTTGTGTTTTTATCTCTTTTTTTATTCTTCAAATCAGATATCCGGTCTTGAGCCTTCGTTTATTCTTCATTATAGGCCATCATTTGCATCATGTATTCAATATTTTTAAGATTATTTTCATTCAATATTTGTATCATTATAGAAATCACAAAAAATGTAAAATACATGAATGGAAAATAAATTAAATTACAATGACAATATATTTTAAATTAAAATGAACTTGAAATATATGGTTCTTCCATTTTTCTTACACATAGAACTTTCTTGTTCATAATCATGTAATCTGAACTATATTGTTAATGATTTTAATTCTACCAATATTTAAATATAAAAAGAGAAAAAAATCTTTCGAATAGATAAATAAAATTTTGAGTTTCTCATAAAATAATTCATCTAAATCCTCAATCTTAAAAGAAACAAATTGAACCATCTATTTTACTTTTCCACCTTCGAATTAACAATTTTCTTCCCTCCTTTAATTTTATTTTGTTAATTAATCATTAATATTCCCACCAGTAGAAATTTACCTCACATTGAATTATTTTTACTTTTATCTCATGGTAATGAATGTAATGAAGTTGTGCTCATACCTCATGTTACTTACCATATCCCTCCAATACACCTAACATATACACCACATAAAGTTAGAAAAGAATTAAATCATGAGGACAATGCATCAAGGTTAAAATGTATCTCAGTCTTAAGGTAGGTGTATAATAAATAAAATAGATCTTGAAAATAATTTTTGAATCTATAAGGCTTTATGATTTCAAAATATAATCTCGATGAACATACTCCTACAAAAAATGTCATATCCCAACACCTAAAGCACAAAGTAAGAACATGATATATTTAAGAAAGGTGAATGAATCACCCTCTCTTTATTTTTTCTTATTTGAATTTTAAATTTGACAAAAAAATATCACATCAACCACCAAACCACATATGATCAAAATATCATTAGTCTGGTAATGGTTCATTTTTATCCTAAAAAATCATAATGATTTTTTCATTTTTTCATTTTTTATATATTTTTTAACAAGATAGGTGAATAATAATGTACAATAAATTATACATAGTCTCTCACAAAAATAAATCACCCCCAACAAAATATCCACATTTTATTACATCCATATCAACCAGGGAAATCCCTTCCCCCGCACTTATAATTTTGGATATCATGCAACATAATATGAGTACATTAGAAATGGATATAATAGGTTTGAAATATTAATAATTTTCATAATAAGTTCATTCCTGGATTATATGGGAAACACAAAGACTTACATCATGGTGGATCCAAGTATAAAGTGGATAAATAATAAAAATGATTCAATCATATTAAAAATAATTTTTACAAACATATCTTTGATAAGATGTCGAAAATTTTATATAAGAGAACATGCTTACGTCTCTCAAGAAATATACTATAGAAGAAATGAAAAATATTGGTTTATAATATTTCTCATTGATGTTAACATAATGTTTGGGATAATTACTCATAGAAATTCACAAAAACAATAAACCAATCAACATCAATTTCAATAATAAAAAACATTACTAATTTAAGAATAATTTCCTTTACAAAAAAAAATATTCCCAAAAAAACATGATTTGTAAAAATTTATCCCATAATTATTAATTTTAATTATTCATTTTACCATTTAAATCATCTAATAACCACATAAATTTATATTAAATCATGGTATATCAATTATTCAAAGTAACTTAAGTCTCTTAGATTGGTACTGGGGTCCAATGTTCAAAGTGGGGCCTCAAATTTTATTTTAAAGATCCTAAAAGATTGAAAATTATGAGGCTAAAATAAAATAAATAATTTTAACTCATAATCCCTTCAAAATGATTCTTCTGTAATAGTTTTCAAGTTCTTTTTGGGCATGTAATGTTTTTTTGCCGGTCACAAAATTAAAATATTTTTTCTTTAATGGAATGAATTCTTTTTCCACAATGTGAATTCCTATTTCATGGAATGATTTCCTATTTCATAGTTTTAATTATATCCAATTTATACAATTTCACTACTTGTCACTTTTTTCCATATTTTTTGGACCTAAAAAATTAATTTACTTTTGAATACACAAATACCATATCAAAACATGCTCAAAACGATATAGGGAAATACGTTGAATCTTAATTTATTCCCAAATCTAATAATATATAATGAAATTGAAATCTAAAGTCTTCAAAGGTGAATAAAATAAAATAAACATAAATCTTGGTCTGATCCTCCAACTTGGCTTAGGGTTTTTATTTCCTCATGAAAGGAAGTACCTACTGTTATCAGAAGTCAGATGGTGGGTAGAGTTTCTTGGATTTAAACCACCAACACTTATTCATTAAAATGTTCACTTATATTTCTTAATTGTAGAGGAATCTATGTATATAGTACACTAGATTGATCCCCTTCACAATAATTTACAACTTTTATGGTGGGGATAGGATTATTCAAGGGTATTCCTCTTTTTTTTGATACATGTAAAACATCTTCTTCAAAGTCTAAAATCTTATTCATATATGTTTCATCAATTTAATAGTCAAATGGGGAGTTATAATATAATTTAATTTGATCCAAATTCAATCAATAAGAATGAATACAAAATTCTACACCTTTAATATAGGTATCATGTGTCTCGGGTTCTTCAAGCAAGGCTAGTTGGATCTCTTCATGTGCTTTCACCAATAATCATCCTATTTTTTTTTCATATTCTACTAAGGGAAAATAAGAATTGTTCAAACATGAAAATTAAGATCTGTGAGGAGTGGTACATAATTCATTTCTAGTATATTAAAATTAATTTCAGATCATGAAAGGATCAAATCCATTATTAGTTTGGTTTAAATCTCTTCTTCAGTTGAAATAACCTCATAGAGTTAATTTTCACTGGATAAAGGCAGGTAGACATGTTCCTCCCTCTTCTCTTCAAATTCCACAACTTGGCTGATTTATTTTTTCATGAATATATAATGGAACATAGGTATTGAAGTTTATTCCTTGTGGACATAGATATAAAGTTTTATATCATCACTTTCCCACCAACTCCAAAATTGATCTAGGGTATGTCAATCTCTCATATTTTTATTAGTGTGTGATTATTTATCTTACCTATTAAACTCTTCATGGGAGTTTTGAATCTTTTTCTTGAAATGGTTGAATTTTGGATAGTATTCATGTAATTACTTAAGCACTTGCATGTATTCAGAGAAATTGGGAAGATCTAACCATACTTCCTCCTTGTCCTTCAGTCTGTGTATATCCATTTTGACATAATTGAACATGACCATTAATTCTTGAGGTGATACCACATGCCATGCCCATTCAATGCATACTTTTCCAGATCATTGAGTTCATCATCCCTTATTTCAAGGGCCTCATCAGTATTTTTAATCACATGATTTGGAACCTATGGCTATGTAGTCTATGTGGATAAATTTTATTTCTATGGACGTCATGGTAAAAAAAAATATATTTTTTAGAATTTTTTATTTTATTGTTATTTTATGAAAAATTAAATAAAATTATTTACAAAAAAATTAAAATAGAAATAATGAAATAAATAAATTATTAGCTCCTCGAAAATGGTGACAGTTTTGATGGGCCAATAGTAGGGTTGTATGTAAGAAAATTTATTTTCCTAATAAGTAATTGTGGCTGAAAAAGGCCATCTCACTTGAGAAGCTTTGTATTCAATTAATCATTATTCCAAATTCACTTATTCAGCTATTTTTTGTATTAATTATTTAATGAAAATGATGGTTTTGGACAAGATATTTAATTTAAAGACTAAAATTTATATATATAGATATATAATGAAATATATGATATGAATAAAGGTATTGGTCTTTAGGGTTTGGTTACATGTGTTTTTATACTATTGTTTGATTAAAATTTGATAATTCATTTAAAAAATATCATTAAATAATTGCTATTATATATTTGTTGACTGTACGATCTTAATATGATTAGGAAATATCTTTAGAACACAATATCTCCCATCCTTTAATTACTAATAAATATGAATCATTTTATTGGGAGTGTAATATCATATCAAACCATAATCCATCATATATTGTTTCAGTTCATTGGGTATCCTTAACAAAATAGAATGAATATTTTACCTGAGAGAATGAAGGGAAATAATTTAAATAAAATAAAATAAATGAATTTGAGATTCATTTTGTGGGGAATATTTTTTCACCCATTAAATTCTTTCTTATCCACAAAAAAGAGAATTATAACATTTCAATAATTAAGTAATGTGATTTTAGAAACACTATGAAACCTCCCCAAAGGCTAAGCCTTAGTTCGGTTGTCCATAATCACAAGTATAAGGGAACATGATGGAAATAGGGATAATAAAAAATAGATATAGGTTGGAATAATAATATAATGAGAAAGGGGAAACACTTTAATAAAATATGATTATTCAATTACATGGGAAATAAATAAAAAAAGAAAAATATAAAGAAACATCCTACTCCCAGTATAGTAGGACCCTAGAATGGTTAATTATCATTACAATACCCCTAGAAACATATTTATTAAACTCATATTGTTCTTAGTCTATAATCAATCACCTAATTAATGGTTCTTCCACTTTTCATGTCACAATATGGTCTTCACACACATTCTAGGCATTAAAATTGTCAAAAATAACTGTTATTGTGTCATTTATGAGCCTTTCACATCATGAATTGTTATTTCATGATCTTAATATATTAGGGCTGGTATTTAAAGATATCAATTCACACCCTAATTCTTTTTTGATATATTTATTAGTCACTATGTGACATGATATTATATATTGTGACTCTTGTTACTTTTCCAAAAAGATCATTTTTCTTCATCTGATTCTTCTGCATCTCCATTTAAATATATTTCACATCATGAATTAGTGAATCATTATGTGTATTATTAAATTATTTTATTTTCAGCTCATTTTTGGTTTTCACATCATATCTCTGGTCTTGATACTTCACTAATCCTTTGTTACATGAAATAATTTTCATCATGAATTTATTATTTTTAGGCTTGTTTTTACTCAATAATTATATCCTATAAGAACTCACAAAAACAGTTAAATGTAAGTACAATTAATTAATTAAAGTTATTAAATAATATTTTTTTTCTTAAAATGGTCATATATAATAATGGTTTTGAGTAGTTAAATCACTAATTATAATTCACCTAATCTACCTTTTTGGTATTTTATAATTTTATGAACATACTGGTTTTTTGGTTATGAAATGATAAAATGAATTAAGAAATAGAAAATAAAACATGTAGATGCAATAGAATGAAGTTAGAAAGAATGGTCTTGGCCATAGGACTGGGTTACATGGGTTCCTTAATCATTCATTTACTATATTTTAAATTTAGTTTGATAATTCAATTGTGAGTCCCAATTTATGAAACACTATCATTCATTTTACTGGGTTTCAAATCTTGAATAACCAAGAAAATTATTCGGCACACAAAACTCCACTTCCACCTATAATCTAGGTTAATGACGCACCTCTATTGAGAAAGTGGAACCGTCTCAAACTTGGATACATCATATTTTTTCCAAATATTGGATAAACTCAACTCTATTATATGAAGAACTTTTTCCAAAAAAAAAACTAATGGAAAATATAAAAATAGAAAAATATAAATGATTTTGGGATTGGTTTCATGGTGTAAAATCTCCATACTCACTTATCCCTTGTTCATCACAAAAAAAAAACATTAAAAAAATTAAAGAGAAATAATTTTGGGAATATCACAAAACAACACTCATGTCTAAGCCTCAAGTCAGTCACTCATCTTCAAGAGTGCAAGATATCACAGTTGAAATAGGGAAGACAAAAAGATAAATATATTTAAAGAATAAGAATCAATTGAATTAAAAAAATGGAATACACATTATATGGGAAAGAAAAGAAAAGAAAACAAAAACCTAAAGTAGAAAAATGAAAACAATAGATTGGTAGAACACTGGGTTTTCTAATCCTTTTTTAATCCTTTTATAATCCCCTATAGTCTTATATTTATAGGGCTCAATTGATTATTAGGATATCATAAATGAGAAAATAAATGGGTCTCTACTAAAAATGGGTCTTCAATCAAGTATTAGGGGTTGTTCAGAATTAAATACATTGAAATCATCATTTTTTGGTCTCATCTGAGCATTTCATGTTGTGAATACTGATTTAACAATTTTAATTTCATAGTTTTAAACAATTCATGGCTCTTTTCACATTCAAAATGTTTTATATGTTTGGTCTAAAAGTACCATAGCGTTACTATAAGTGTCATTCCATGACTTAGGACATAATGATCCCATGTGAGTTATTTTCTTTATTCATTGATTAAAGTCTAGGTTTCTTCAAATTTCACATTTTGAATTAACTATTTATGATGTGAATTAATGTTTTCTATTATATTTCACTCATTTTCATATTTAATCTTAATTTTTATCCTCAATTTTATTTCTTGACTTGTCATATATCACAGACCACCATTTATGTCCTCCATTCCATTATTTTTTTCTCATTCATCATCATTTTTTACAACCAAACATTAATTAAAAAAATTGATAATGTAATTAATAAATAATTAACGATTAAAAACACAACATTTTATATTAAAATAAAAATGTAAAATATGGTTCATCAATTCCCCCACACATAGTGATTTCTTATTATCATACATTTAATCTCAGAAACATTACAATATATTTCCATTATACAAATAATTAAATTTCAAAAACAACAACATAAATTGTTTTTCAATGGAAAAAAACTATTGAATTTTAAAAAATATCATCCACCCAACTCCTCACTCTTAAAAGAAAAAAAATATAACCACATATTTTTCATTTCCTCTTTCGAAATAACAATGTTCCTATTTTCCTCAATTTTATTTCCTCATATCTTCAATAATGTGTCTTACATTTTCAATTTAACTCAAATTGAATTACTTTTAATCATTTCTCAAGGTAATAAATTTAAGTATTTTGTTATCATACTTCAAGTACATGTTACTTAACATATGATTGAAAGGCATATAACATCTCCACTACATATAGAAAGAAATAAAATTTAACCAAGAACTCTTTTTATTTAGGTAAAAATGTCTCTTAGGATTATGGAAGGTGGTTAATGACTAAAATAAATCTCAAAAATGAGTTTTGACTCTAGTATACTACATGATTTAAAAAAATAATCTCAATAATTATACTTTTCAAAATATTTTATCTCCCAACCCAAAAATATAAAAGTAGAAACATAATTCAATTAATCATAATGAATGAATCCCTATCTCTTTAATTTTTTTTTCTTTTTCTATTTTTTTCATTTATTAAAATTATATTTATTAAAATTATCACATCCACCACCTAACCACATATAATAAAAATATTATCAATTTGAAAATTGTAATTTCTTATCCTCATAAGGTACACAAAAAATTATTTTTTCCTTTATATATATATATTATCAAGGGAGGTGAATAATAAAGTATAATAAACGATACATTTCTTATCCAAAAATGACATTAAAACCCAAAAAAAATATCATCAATGTAGTACATCCCCATTAACCATGGATAATTATTCCCCCACTCTTAGTATTTTGGATATCATGAAACATGATATGATTAGGGTAGTAATGGATATAATCGGCATTAAATATAACCCAATTCCTAACAAGTTAATTCACAGATTCAATAGGAAAACATGACTTATATCAAGGTGGTTCCAAGGATAAAGTGGATAAATATTAAAAATTCCTGAATCATACTAAAAATTATTCTATTTAGTCATATCTTTGATAAGGTTAAAAGCATGTTCTAAAAGAGAACATGCTCGAGCCTCTTAAGAAATATACTATAGAAAGAAATGGGAAATATTGTTCTAGAATTTTTCTCATGGATTCGAACATTTAGTTTGGGGAAGTTTCTCATAGAAATGAAAAAAACCAATCCATAACAATTCATTAAATAAAAACATGAAAAATATAAATAATACTTAATTAAAAAAAATCATCTGATTCCCAAATATCACGATTCTTCAAATTTATCCCATCATGCTAAATATTATTAATTTTACCATCTCACTCATATAATAATGCCAAAAAAGAAAATAAAACCATATAAAATTGATTATACCATGAAACTTAAGTCTCATAGATCGACAGTAGAGTTCAAGACTACAATTGAGGAATGAAATTTCTTTTAATTCTCTAAAAAATATAAAATTATAATAGCAACATTAAATAAATAATTGAAACTCGTAATCCGTTTGCAATAAAGCTTCAATTTGGGATGCATAGGTATTGTTCTGACTGTTATGTTCTACAATAGTTCCCAATGTGAATTATTTTTTATTTAATGGTGTGAATTAAATTTCCATGACATGAATTCCAAATTCAAGATGTGATTTTTTTCTAGTTTCTACAATTTAATGTTCTTCCACTTTGTTCCAAATTTTTTATACCTATAATAGAAAATTACATATTATCACACAAGAACTAATTCAAATTAACCTAAAAAATATAGAGGTACATAGTATTGAATCAAAATTTATACATAAAAATAGTAATTGATAGATAAATTGAAATCAAAAGTCTTAGAAAGTGAATAAAATTAGAGAAAGATAAATCCTTGTTTAATCCCTCAAGTGGGCCCTGGGTTTTGACCACCTTTAGATGGGTAGCACTAGTTGTCATCCATGGTCTCATGGTGGGTGTATTTTCATGGATTTAAACCACCAACACTTATTCCTTCCAAGTTGTACATATTATTTTTGGTTTCAGAGGACTCCATTGATAGATTACACATGATTCATCCCCATCAAAAATAAGGTAATAAATTTGTGGTGAGGTTATGATGAAGTATGTGTCCTTATTTTATTGCTTTCTACTTGTAAAACCTCTTCTTCACTGTCTAGTTTCTACTCTAAATATGATAAATCAATGTAATACTCAAATGGAATGATATAATATAATTTTATTTGAACAATACATAAGGAAGAAGAATTAATATCAAATTCATCCCATGTCACATAAATATCATGTGTACCTATTTCTTCAGGTAGAGCCAATTAGATCTCTTTATGTGTTTCCTCCAATAACTGTTCAATATGTGTTGGGAGATCCATATATTCCTCAACAAGTATAATTTTTTTTTTCAAAATTATTATAAGGAAAAATTTTAATTGAATAAATTAGAAAATTATAAGTAGTGGGGGTGATACTAAATTTATTTTCAGTATAATCAAATAAAAATGAGTTCAAGAAATTTTATACCCCCTAAGTTGGTTTGACATGAATATTTTCTTCAATGGAAATAACTTATTACAGTTTATTTTTTCTAGATGAAGGTGGGTATTCAGGATCCTCCATATTCTCATCTATTTCCAACACTTTTATGGTTTATTCTTCCATGGTTAGATTTTGGTACAGAGTTTTTATGCTTCTACCGTGTAGAAAGTGAGGTCACGTTTCTTTTCATCACTTTCCCACTCACTCTAAATTTGTTCTAGTGTTTTTTTAATATCTAATATATAAATCATTATGTCAAACATGATCTTCACTCTCTAGATATTCATATTAATTTTGAATCCAGATCTAGAAATGGTTTGGCTATGTACAATTATCACGTAAGGCTTTAACCACTTGAATTTATTCTGCAAAATTGTGCATATCTAGTTGTAATTCCTGCTGTATTTTTATTCCATGAATACGAGTTATGACTTGATTGAAAATGAGCATTATTTATTGAGTTTAAACTCTTATGTCATACCCATTTGGCATACAGTTGTCTAGATAAATGACTTAATCAACCCTTTTTTCAATGAATTCCTCAATATGGTCAATCACTTAACATGGAACTTATGGGTAGTTAGTCTATGCAAATAAATATCCATTTGGGAACATTATGGTAAAATAATTTTTTTTTGGAATTTATTTGTTTTCTTTTTTTTTACAATGAAAATTATTTACAAAAATGTAAAAATATAAATAATGAAGGATAGATCCACTTAAATACCCTACAACATTTCCAGTTATGAGACATCATTCATAGGGTGATGCAAAAGCTAATTTATTTTCCTAGATTAACATAGTGGATAACTAGAGTCCAATGACTTTAGGATATTTTCAGTGGTTCAATCCATAATAATAATTCACCCAATAATATTTTTTGGTATTTTATTCTTTTATTAATATAATCATTTTGGATTTTGGAAAAATCAAAGAATAGAAAAAATAAAAATAACACCTAAAGATGAAATATAATGAAGTCATAAACAAATGTATTTGTCCTTGATATGGGTTACATGGGTTCATTTATCATTAATTTATTATTGTTTAAATTTATTTTGATTTTTCAATTATGAAAACTTAGTTATGAACTACTATCATTCAATTTATTTGGTTTGAAATTTTGAATGCTTTGGAAAATTTGTCAGTACATGAAACACCACATTATCAAATAATAAAGGTTAATGACACACCTTAATCAATTTTGTGGAACCATGCAATAGAAATTTTCATCATAATTTGTTTCATATATTTGATAAACTCAAATAGATCATATCAAGATATTTTTCCAATAGAAGGGATAAAAAAGAAAAAAAAATAGAAGAATAGAAATTATTTTGATATCTGTTTTATGGGGTAAATCACCAAAATCTTACACATCACCATCATTCATCCCAAAAAAAAAATAAAAAATTGAATACATTAAAGTGAAATAGTTTTGGAAATGCTATGAAGCCTCCCCAAAGGTCAAGCCTTAGGTTAATCTCTCACCATTGTGAGGGTGAGTTCACAATAAATATAGGGAAGGGGGAAAGAGAAATAGATTGAAAGAATATTAAACACTAGAATAAAAAATATTGAATATGAATTATATGGGAAAGGAAAGAAAACTAAAGAAAAACCTAAAGCATCTAAACCCTAATAGTGTAGTGGAAGAACCCTAGATTTTACAATTAGTTTATAATCCTTCCCCACCCTATATTTATATGGCTCAATTGGTTCTTAAACTATTACATATGGACTCATAAATGGTTATACGGTCATATTGGGTCTTCAATCATAAATTAAGGATTATAAATTCCTTAATCGCATCATTTTTGGGTTTTGTTTGAGCCTTTCACATCATGAATAGTGATTTCATGACATAAATTTTTCAGGTCCTAATAATTCACAGCTTCATCCTCATTCTGAATATTTTTCTAGGTTTGATCCACCTATGTCATAAAATGATAATAAGTGTCATATTTTGACTTACGACATTATCCTCCTATGTGATTTTTTCTCTCAACACATTGGTTTAAATCCTTGATCCGTCAATTTTTATACCGTGCATTCACTATTAAAAATGAGAATTGATATTTTCTAGTAGATTTTGCTGGGTTTTAGCTTGATTATCTATTTTTGAGCTGCATTATTTGTCCTTGACTTATCATATATCATGGAAATTCAATTACATAATCAATTCATTGCCTTTTTCTAATTTCTGGTTATTTGATTTATTTGTCCACAAAGTACAAAAAAAATTAAATATCAGTATGAATAATCAATTAAAGTGTAAAAAATTGTTTTATATTAAGATAAATATGAAAATTACGGTACTATCAAGATCCTTTGGATAAATTTGTATGGTTCACTCCCACTGAGTGACAGCAGGGTCCTCATGATTATACACGTCCTTATAATTTACTTCCGGTTCCTTTTCCTTTATCTGATTTATATCTACCTGGCTATTAGGGGAATCCAAAATCAATTCCAAATTTATTAAAAGAACAATAGAGAGGGTTTGATTCAATTAGAACACGATGACCTCAACTTTACCATGTTCTACATACATTTTCATAACAATAAGGGTTATAATCTTTCCATAAGGATATAACATAATCCATAGTCTAGACTAGCTGAAATGATACTTATAACTCACCATGTATCTAAAGAGGTTTAAAATTTTCTCATTTAATATTAAATACATCAAATTTATGTCTTTGAATAGAACCTTCTTAAACTCACCATCTCTTGGGGATATATTCATCACTATAAATATTTATATGACACTTTTATTACGTTATAAATACTTTTGGAACTTATTATCGAAAAAATGATATCCAAAAGGGGATTTCATAATGATGGAAGGTTTAATTTCATCATAATAGATAAAAGAATGGATAAAAAGTATCTAAATTTATGTGGTTATTGAAATCCATCATCGTTTCCCCAATAGAAATAAATATATATTTGCCAATTATCTTTTATTCAATAGTATATTCATCATGACTAAAAAAATAATTCATTTTCATAAAAATATCATAATTGTTTATAAATAATGGTTACTCCATTTTTTCAATGAATACAAATTCTTATCTTTGAAATATTAGAAACACGCTTATAAAAAGACTCATCTGATTCATCTAACTTATGTTGAATTATTTTCTATGAATCATTCTTCAATGTTTATTGTTAATATTTTATTTATTTAAACATCTTTAAGATCCATCATGAATGATTTTTGATTTCACCATACTCATAAAATATTGAGAGGTTGAGAAATAATGTGCTTAGGTTTTTGATTCGAGTGAAAGAGACAATATGATAAGAGGGTTATCAGTTGAGTGGGATTGAAAAAAAAGAATACTTGACTCCTAAAGTCTTTTTAAAAATATATATTATTTTTCCACTTCGTGTGAATAGGGATATGAAAATTTTAAAATTATATTAAAATCCAATAATGGATGAATTAATAAATAAATATCAAAATAGTGAGAACATATATCTTTATATAGTTAAATATTTAATCTATTTAATTTAATAACGTACAGATCTTGGTCAACGAAATAAATTTTAAATCATAATAAAATCATTTAAATTCAAATAATATAATGTAACATATTATAAAATCAATTATATTATAAGATAAAGGCTTAATAAAAATTTCAACTCATTTATTTTTAGTACAAATGAATTCTAAATAGATGCCACTTTTTTTGAGTGGCCCTTTAAGGAATAATTTTTTAGATCAGTGTCTTTAGGACTCGAATGGCCTATTTAATTTTTTCAAATATTGATAATATAATTTTTGTCATATTTAATTAGAAAATGGTAAAAATTTGACCCAAAATACATCAGAGTGTCTTTCATAAATAATAATTTTTAAAAACAACTATCAGTTTAAATTTACCCTTCTTTAGTATAAGATAATGAAAATAAATGTTTGTAATTACCGGATGAGGAAACTAATGATTTTCCAATAAAGTGGAATGTTTTAGATGTACTCTGCCTATCTAACCTAGAGACTCCAATGTTAGTATCATATTATGAAACTAAATTAAAGTCAAATATTTGTGAAAAAATAAATAAAACTATAATATTTCCTTTTAAATACCATAAAATTCATTCAGTATCTTTTAATTGTGATTTTAATATTCCAAAATTTTCTTTCTGGTTTGTACTTTGGTTCATGATTTTTTTTGAAATCATAGGAGGTGTTTGGTGGATCAAAGGTAGTTTTTGGAAATTTCATATTGAAAAATGGGTTGGACCAAGAATTGGTACAAGTTGTTTTTCACACAGGTGTTCTCTATGTGAAAAAAAGGCTGAAACACCTTAGAGCATGGAATTTTGTTGTTAGGGGCCTTTATATGGCCTCCATATCTACCAAAGAAAACCATACTATATGATGGAATGGTGTTGGTTGTGAAAAAACAAAAATAACACTATATTTTATTTCTAGGTCATGGTCAAATTCTCTTTTCATGGGTTTCAATTCTGGAAATACTCAAATAGCTGATGATCTCTTGGGGATGGTTACTCAAGCCTTATATGATCTTGATGGAAGGATAAAATTCATTTATTAAATTTTTTTTCTATTTAAAACTAAACTTTATCTATACTATCACTTGAATTTATGATTTTTTTATTATAGAAGATGTTTTTGGTGTTCCTACGTTTGTTCTTACTGATTCATTTCCTCATAGATCATTTTTAATTCTTCATGGAGGTCATTGGAATGGGATTAGAGGTTTGTTTTTCCAAATTTTGATGTATTGGAATCATGTTGGGTCCCTCATATTTTTTTGTTTCTTTTTCCTCCCTAATGGTGGAACCCTTTTTGGGTGTTTTAAATTTTCACTCTTAAGGTAATCGATTTTGTAATACTTTCCTATCAATTAAAACTTTTGTTTCTCATTAGATTTGAATAGATTTTCCATATTATTTCAATAGTATGTGTTAATATTGTGATAAAAATATTTTAAAATGGTGTGGTTTTTATATAAACTATTTTGATCACATATTTTCAAATTAAGTACTGATTTTTGGAAAATTATCTTTGAAATTAAAGAGTGATTAGATGAAATACATTGATGGAGATTATTGAGAAATCATGTAATGAAGTGTTTGTTAATTGAAAAATGTAATAGAATAGAAATGAAAGGAATGAGTTTTAATGAAACCCATTTTATGTTTTCTTTTGAAATTAAATAAAATTTTTGGAATCTTGAACTTGGGACAAATTTGAAATGATTGATTAAAATAAATGATAACCCTAAGTATGATTGATTTTATATACAGAGCATGGGATCCTAGGTAGTTAAGTGGTAATAACACACTCATGGGATTTATTAGTTCAACCTATACATGGATTGATGAAGATAGTTCTAACAAAATTGTGATAAGGTTAGGGAGTTCATTATTTGGATTGTTCTCTAATTTACCCTAGTCTTGAGATCTAGTGATATCCCCACACATAGAGCCATATTTCACTGAGATGTGTGAAAATACATATAATAACTGAACTATAAGACTCTTAAACATGTTTTTATGTTTGTAAATGATTTATAAATTCTATTATTTTGTTGGAATTCATATTCATGCCATTTATATAGAGATGAAAGTTCATCTCAATTTTGAGAAAGAGTATTATATATTCCTATTTTAAAGAAAATTAACTTGTATACCTATTTTATTCTATCCATTCAAATGACTTGTATAATATGTTTTGATATGAACTGTGAAAATATTACCATGCCATTTTTTATTTGAAATATATAATTTTTTTATTTGATATGGGAATTATTATGGAATAATTGGTGGAATACTACTAGGAATTATTTTCTCATATGATAATTTTTCCATTGGTGGTTTATAGATTTTATTATCTAAGGTACTAAAAATGAAAAGTACCAATCAGAGGTGTTAGATGTACATGATTAGTCAGAAATTGGGAGTTGGTGGTGAATGGTAGAATGTATAGTCCACTTGTTACATGGAGATTTGGTATTGATGTCTTGATGTTTTATCTAATGACTTTGGTTAATGTACCATTTTAGATACTTGTATATGTATACTTGTTGAAAATTTTCACATGATGGGTATTTTAAATACTAATTGTTTATTGTACCTTATATGTTTTATTGTCTTTAAGAGTTATCTTTATAGTAAAATCATTCCCACTTATTTGTTTAAATATCAAGGCTCTACTCATCAACACATAGGGATTATGAAAACCCTTAAATCCATGTCAGAATTGATTCAGGTATAATTTAGGTATTTTATCTGATTTATTTCAAGAAAAATTGGTATCAACAATGTTCATACCATTTTTAAATGTTAGTTTATGGTTTGGGATGTCCTGGTAGATAGAGAAATATATTTTCAGGACTTAAGTGGTAGGTTATAAGCAAGTTCCACAAAATATATCTCCATAAAAATACTTCAATTACTCTGGGATTTTTATAAAAGGTGACTTGGTGAGTTTTTTTATTTAATTATATACTATTAACAGATATATGATCTGGTTTTGGTGCTTTCTAGTTGAATTCTGATTAATAGATATGTTGATCTCATGTCACTTAAAAGATGTTTCCTTATAGTCAATTTATGTTTAAACAGAACTTAGGAGGTAGGGTCTGGTGAACTATATAAAGTGAATCCTCTATTTGATTTGAACCTTCTAGTGGTTGTGGTCAGTATGGTATAAGCTCTAGTCCATGTAGGCACACTTGTTATTGTTCAGTCTAGAGAGGTTGTACCCTAAATGGATAATGGAATATATCATTCCTTGTAGTTCATTCATATAAAGCCTCTATATTTCCAATGTACCAATTATCCTCAGGAGGTAGATAATTGGTTTAAATATTTTGAGAGACTCTTTGGGATTATAGATATTCTATAATCTTATAAAGTGAAATGTGTTATCTTCAAGCTTGGAGGGCCTATTGGAAGTTGGAGAGATTCAAAAATTATATCTAGGAATAATGTGGGATAAGAGTAGAAACTCCTCCACTAATTTTTGACAGATCAATTATATACATTATTGATAGTATTTTATATGCTAATTAAGTTCCTTAAACATTAGAAGGACAATTAGATAGGGACCCATTATGCCAAAAATTTTGCTGAGATGGTTCATTTCTCACCAAAGGCGGTATCAAATTAGAATCTAAATGCTCCAAAGATTGAGATGGGTATTTAGCTAGATATCTAATAATAGGTTTTCCTACTAAATCTCAACTCATTTGTTTATTTTTTGTGTAGATATTTTATGGTGAAACATGACTTGGATGGAAATTTGTGTAAGATGGGAGTTTCTCCTACACCTAATGGTAGCTTTAGTTGTCCCATTAAAGGAAAGAGAAATTGTGATGAGTCACATGGTGGAAGTTTTAGTGGAGTATCTAGGTAGAAAATTTATCATTAATATTCTATAGGATCTATTAAAGGACCACTAACTAGATTCCAATGTGGAAATGTTTGGTACTCAATGCGATCTAGCATGTGTTAACCAAATATTTATAGCTCTTGTGGATTCTCAAGTCACTTATAGAGATTTTTCCAAATCTATACCACTATGAATAATGGGGGGTTTTTGTAGACACCACAAAATTTATTCCATGCACTTTTCCAAAATATGTCCTCAACTGGGCTCAAAAAGTATATGGTGAGACTCTACATTTTTTTATGCAGGTTAGTGATAGTAGCGAAGGCACCAGATCATAGGAACCCTCCTGAAGGGCCTAGACCACAGCTCTACACTAATCTAAATGAGGGATAAAGGGAGAAACTCCCATGGTATGAAGTAATTATTTTGTCTATGTCCCCAAAGAGGCACCCAAGATACCCTCAGTGAACAATCCTACTTGAGAGCCACCAATCTGGCATGCATCCACTTGCACACCACCATTCTGACACACAACATACTTGTGCTCCCAATCAACATTCATCTAGGGCCACTTATTTTCTAATAAATATACTGTTGGGTTCTTCATTTGTACGAAAAAATTTCCCTGAAGCCCAATTCATGCTCTGGTCTCCCTAGTGCTTCGCCCAAGTCGTCAAAAACCTTCAAGGTAGTTCTTTAAAACCCAGAGAATAGAATTCGAGGGATGATCATTGGACCTAATTCCCTATAGTGTTTGAAATCCATAACACTTGCGTCTCTAAAGCGCCCATCATCCTTAAATAACAAAACAATTGTGCGTCACTAATTCCTCTCAAAGGAACTTGGGTGCCACACTTTAGGGAATACCTTTGAATACTCTTGAAGGATTGAGTCAAGTCTCTCCCAAGTATTAACATCCAGGTTGTTCTTCACTTAAGTAAACATCTAGTCCCTCAATCCTACTTGTTCACCCATACCCACATGTCAGATACTTACATGGGTTTCCTTCTTTGATTCTCCTTATCCCTTTAGTCTATACAAGCCTTTCATAAATACTTATTCAAAGTCATTAATGGAAAGTATTATTCTTCATTGGCTCCATTATCTAAAAGGTATTATCTTGAAACCTCTATAAAAATCTCCTAACTTATCAAAACATTGGGAAGGGCACATCAACATATCTCTTATTTGGGTTTACAAATCCACGATCAGTGGTTTGAAACATTTGTTTTGTAATGGGGTTAGGATTCAGGGGGTGTTTGTGGGTTTGTATATCCATAGTCACATGGAACTTTCTCCCAAGAATAGTGTTGGGGAGTTCCCGGTTTGGAGGATTAGTGTTTGGGAAAGGCCCGTCCCTTACCATATCTAAAACCTGGAGCCACATTTCCCTGGTAGAAAAGGTACATTTTACACCTTCTATTCCTTTTGAACAAAGAAAAAGTCTCCCTCCCCTATAAGGACCAATTTTAAGGCAACCATCATAGTATAATATTCTAACTATTCCTATTGGAGGTTGCAGTCTTGCTCCTCTCTACTTCCATCACATTCACTCCTTCCTTGCATTGGACCCTATTCTAATGTAAATTGAATATGGGGAATCATCATTGCCTCATCCTCATCCAACATCACCAATGTAGGACCATCCTCTTCCTCCATCAGAGGATGAAAAGTGCGTGTGACTTTGTTGAATCGTTCCCATCCTCTTGTTTCTCACACTGAACATAAATAACGAGGGCTTTGAGATTTGTGATGATCACAACATTTTCTCAAACACACCATATAATTATCTATGAGAACTCTGATTCCCATCAAAACTGGGATACATAGGAATCCTTCCTAAGGCTCGAGCTCTATTTGATTTTATCCATAAATGGGAATCCTTTTTAGGAGTAAGTCCTAAATTAAACCCCCAAATTACCTAGGTGTCCTTTTTACAGAAGTAAGCCCAAACTCATTTCTCTAAATAGACTAAACCCTCCTATAAGAACCACAACGAACTATGAGAACTCTGATTCCCATCAAAACTGGTATATTTAATAAGCCTTCACTAGACCTAAGCTAATTGGATATCCTCTTCTAGAATCCATCCTTAATTAAATTAATCTAGTCATCATCATTAAGAGTAATCCCTGACCTATTTATCTCATAGGGACATACTCCCCTAAGATACACATCGTACTATGTGGGATTTGATTCCCATTCTAATGGGATACATAGGAATCCTTCATGAGGTTCAAATCCAACACTCAAAAATAACTCTATTCTACCTAGTACATATTCCCAACAGGGTCTAATCTGACTTGGAAACTCATATCTCCTAGAGGTTCCTTGGGATGCTTATGCATAGGTTCCACACCAAGAATTGAATAAGCCCCTTCTTCTAAGACATCCTTACTACAAGACAATAAATTGTATGGCTAGGTCCTTATCACATGACCTTAAAAGGTATGATGTATCCCATTAAGTTTCACCGAACTATGAGGGTTCGGATTCCTTTCACAAGGATACATAGGTAGCCCATTTCTAGTTTCTATCCCAGCATCAGAACAAAGTTTTGTCTCCCTAAATGATAATAAATTACAGAGTGCCCCACTAATAAGCTTAAAAACTAGTATTATCATAACAATGGTTAAAATAATATCTAAATAGTATATGAGAGGATACCATTGATATAGAACCTCAAATACATATGGATTTCTCAATTAATAAAGAACCCCAAAAACATATGGATGATTCTAAATTCCACACATGCTAATAATTGATTTCAAATTTCAAGGGAAACCAATGTTATACTTGGTAAATTAACAAGGATTCACGAAAATATCTTAAATCAATAAGAGAGTCTTGAAGTAGGAAATAATTCTCCCCAAAAAGGGCGTGATGAGTCCAAACTCCCATCCTCTCGACCAATGTGCGTTCCAAAGTATCCTAGGTCCAAGACTAATGAATGAATACCTTTTTAAAGGAGGTACATTTCGATAATGAAATGTTGAATGTTTATGGTTCCATAAATAAATCCAATGGAATCCATCCAAAAATAGTGATTCCATTAGATTTATTTATGGAACTGAAAGCATCAAATGGTTCATTATCCAAAGGGACCTACTTTCCAAAGGCAGTCATTCATTAGGTTTGGACCTATGATACTTAAGAACATACATTGATTGAGAGAATGGTAGGTAGGAATCATCACACCATTTTTGGGGGAAATTATTTTCTACTCTTGGAATCTCTTATATATTTAAGATATTTTCATGAAACCTTATTAATTTACCAAGTATAAAATATATTTCCATTGAAATTTACAATCAATTTTTAGCATGTGTGAAATTTAGAAACACCTGTATATATTCGTGTTTCTTCATTAATGGAGACATCTCTTTGTATTTGAGGTTCTCCATCAATTGTATCCTCTAATATACTATTTGGATATTATTTTAACTATTTTTATGATAATACTGGTTTTTAAGCCACTAAGTGGGGCACTCTATAATTTATTGTCATCCAGGGAGACAAAATTTTGTTTTGATGTTGGGATCATACCTAGAAATGGGCTACCTACGTATCCTTGTGAAAGGAATCTGAACCCTCTTAGTTAGGTGCCGCTTAATGGGACACATAATACCTTTTAAGGTCTTGTTGAAAGTACCTAGACATAGATGTTAATGTCATGTGGTAAGGAAGTTGAAGAGTAAGGGGTTTAGTCAAAGCTTGGTGTTGGACTTATGTGTAAGCAGCTCGATGAACTTGGAGGATATGTTAGTTTCCATGTTAGATTCGACCCTGTTGGGAATATGGACCAGGAAGAACAAGGTTGTTTTTGAGTGTCTAGTTTAATAGTTAATAAGTCTTCCTACATATCCCATTTGAATGGGAATCAAATCCCACATAGTTTGGCGTGTCTCGTAGGAGTGTATTAACCTCTGAGAGAAATAGGTCGAGGATTACTCATAAGTAGGATTCTTGGATTAAGGGAATTAAGGTTGGATTTCTAAAGAGGATATCCAATGAGATTAGGCCCTAGTAAAGGCTTTCTATATATCCCATATTTTATAGGAATTAGAGTTCATGTAGTTCATTGTGAGTTTCATAAGAGGGTTTAGTCCTTTGAGAGAAATGAGTTTAGGCTTACTTCTAGAAAATGGACACCTTAGTAATTTCAGGGTTTAATTTAAGACTTACACTTAAGGAGGATTCCATTTATGGATGAAATGAAATAGATCTTGGGCCTTAGGAATGCTTCCAATGTATCCCAGTTTTAATGGGAATTAGAGTTATTGTAGGTCATTCTATGAGGTGTTTCTAAAAATGTTGTGATCATCACAAATCTCTAAGCCCATGAGAGTCTTGATCGGTGTGAGAAATAAGAGGATATGAAAGATTCAACAAAGTCACACACACTTTTCCTCCTCTGCTGGTGGAAGAGGATGGGCCTATGGTGTTGATGGTTGACAAGACAGAGGAAATTAACCTTCCCCCTCTTCAATTTACATTAGATGAGGGTCCAATGCAAGGAAGGAGTGAAGGTGAAGGAAGTAGAGTGGATCGAGACTACAAAATCCTACATGAAAGTTTAGGGGATTATACTATGATGGTTTCCCTAAAATTAGTTCTAGTAGGGGAGAGAGAGTTCTACTTTGTTCAACATTAAAATAAGGTTTCAACCATACCTTTTCTACCAGGGACTTGAGGTGCTAGGTTTTAGAGATGATAAGGTATGGGCATGGCCCAAACCCTAATCCTAACAACTAGGAACTCTACAAAATTGTTCCTAGATGAAAGTACCATGTGACTGTGGATATAGAAACCCACATACATACCATGAATCCTAACCCCACTGCAAAACAAATTTGGGAAACCTCTAACTATGGATATAGAAACCAAAATAGTAGACACGCTAATATTCCCTTCCAAAAGGTTTGATAAGTTTTGAGGTTTTGATGGAGGTTTCAACATAATAACTTTTAGTAAAGGGATCCAATGAAGAAGATTCATTTCTATGAATTACTTTCAAGATGGCTTGATGGAGGGATTGTATTGACTAAAGTGTTAAGATGTATCAAAGAAGGGATCCCAAGTAAGAATCTGGTGCACAGGTATGGGTATGCAAGTAAGATTGGGTGACCTGATGTTTAATTATGTGATGAAAAACATGGATTTTAATACTTGGGCAAGACTTGACTGAATCCTTCAAGAGAATTCACAGGTTTTATGAGAAGTGGGGCGCTCAAGTTCCTTTAAGAGGAATGGGTGGTGTAAAAGTTTTTTTTATTTAGGGAGGTTAGGAATTTTAGGCATGAAAGTGTTATGGGTTTCAAACACTACAAGGACTTAAGTCACATGATCATCCTTCAATTCCTATTCTCTAGGTGTTAAAGAACTTCCTTAAAGGTTTTGGAATACTTGGGTGAAGCACTAGGGTGACCAGACATGAAATTGGGATCCATGAAAATTCATCTATACAAATGAAGAACCCAAGGGTCTATTTATAGAAAAATAAGCGACCCTAGGAAAATGGTGATTGGGGCCACAAGTATGTTGCATTCCATAATTGTGGTGAGCAAGTGGATGCACTCCATATTGTTGGTAGTCTGGTAGGCTAGTGCCCCGATAGTCCCTTGGGTGCCTCTTTGGGGACTTAAAAAAAATAATTACTCCGTACTATGGGGGATGCACTGCCTCACACATGATTCAGATCAGTGTCGGGCTGCGGTCTTGGTCTTTCTATCCGATGCCTTCACTACTATCACTGAACCCCATTAAAAATGAAAAGGTGCACCACGAACCTTTCGATCCCGGTTGAGGACATCTTGTAGAAAAGTGCATAAAATACATTTCAGAGTGTCTGTAAAAGACCCCATAATAATTTAATTCATTTAGAACAAAAATAATCATATTCTGAGGTAAAAGTATGGGATTTTTATGCATTCCAACATCATTTTTTTATATTTATAGCTACGTCAAGTTTAGAAGGACGCTCATATGTTTTCTTAATCCATATGACCTACAATGCATAGTTTGATTTTCACTAGGGTTATATAAACAACCCCGAAAACATTGTATCTTTTGTGTCATTACCTTGATCTTTTATGAATACCTATATGTAGAATACTTATCGGGTAACATTTGGCTTTTTCTTAGATTTCCCTTTTGAGGTTTTCAACCTAACAAGTTTTGTGACTTTTAATTTCATTACTCAATATTTCTTAGACCATATAGAGTATAGGACTAGAAAGCTAAGACTAAACTTTTGTTCATAGTTCCCTTCTTTATATTTTCAATCTTTTTAGTACCATGTATTTTTTTAAGTGTAGTTTAGAGTCATGCATATTGGAGTAATAAGTCTAGTGTTTAAGGTTGAATATCTTTGACTATAAATTTTTAAATTAGATCCCAAATAAATCTTAGTTTCTTTGAATTACTCCAATATTATTTAAATTATTTAAAGGGGAATCTTGATTCATTATTTTTATGGTCACCAAATCTGAAACGTGAAGTATAAACTTAGATATCTTTTCCATGAAAGAATTTATCATTTCTTGACAATCCCATTATGGGGGATCTATTATGCAGGTACAATTGGTGCATATGTTACACCACTAAATAGTGGCATCTTTTGACTAAAATGCCTATTATGTTGGAGAATTTTATGCATAGCCATCTAAGGGAACGTACTACATAGTATTGTTGATAGACAAGGGAAAATAAGGCTTGGGTGACTCAAGACCATAGTAGTTGGTTTTTCAATGGAATGATATTTTAGGAATAAAGGTCCATCAATAGAGACATAGGTCATGGATGGGTAAGCCACCCCTATACAAATTTGGTGAGTCAAGAATGGAAAAAATTGTTCATAAAGTGTCCTTCTAACATTGTGTTGTGTAGTTTTATGTCATGATTCAAGGAAATTTAGGCTGTGCAGTTTCAAGTCATGCTGAAAAATCATTAGGGGGATTTAATTTATGGTCTTCAACTCTGACCAAAGGTTTATGAGTCTCCAATTTCATGATAATTTTTCTGGAAACATACTTCCATGTTCAAGTTTGGAATGAAAGAATTGTGAATTGTTATTTGGGATTTTTTGTATTTGGTGAATGGTAGAAGAAAAGGTCTAAACACATTAGATGAAGTCTTTTCCAAGAATGAATTTACCATTATTGGACGATCCCATTATTGGGGATGTATTATATCGGGCCAACTGGGGAATATACTGCAAAGACAAATAGTGGCATCACTTGACTGATAGACCTATTATATAAGAAACTTATACAAGTCCACCTAGGGTAATGTGCAACATAGTCAAGAAAAAGAGCTATTGGGTATTAAACATTATATTTCTAAAATCCAACGAATGTTTATGGAGATTTAGATTTTCAAAATAATAGAGTTTGGTTTATGGAAAAAGATCCCTAAATTCATAGAGTATTTCCAATCATGATTTTCATAAAAAAGGAGGAATTAGTTATCTACGAAGGTCTAACACAAACATAAGATGTATGGTGTCTTTAGTTTTGGGTAACACAACTAGGACCAAAATATTATGGAAACAATGGATGATATGTTCTCAAATGATTTAATTTTATTTAAAAATGATTTGATTATATGTAAAGGGAAAATGTGTAAACCATGGTTCTTGAGACTTTTAGATCTAGATAAATGTAACGGGACAAATAAAGTGATGAATGCTTTAAGATAAAATTTCATATTCATTGTCATCAATGTTTGAAGGGAACAGAAGAGGATTTTACCAAGAATGAAGTTACCATCATTTGACAAAAGATGAATATCCAAACAATGGTATCTTTTGACTGAAAAGAATATTATGTAGGAACATTTTATGCAAGGCCACCTAAGGGAACTTACTGCATAGTTAGGAAAAAGAGCTCTCAGATATTAGAAACTCTGCCACCAAAAACCATAAGAAAGATTATGAAGATCTGAAATTATTCAATATTAAGTGTGTGAAAATAAAAAAAGGGGTAACTCATAATGCATAGGAGAAATATTTGAATCAATATGGACCATGAGTTTGGATTGTCTTAAATATATTTGACTAATAAGTAAAATGGGGACATTTTTTTCTTGGTGGACTCTCTAAGAATAAGACCCAATATAAACATTCCCACATAGATTGTTAATTATATGTGGAAGAGGGATAAAAATTTATCTTGTGGCTAAGACTAGGATATAAGGTCTAGTTTTTACTATGTATCTCAATTATATGAGAATCAAGCCATACATAGTTATTTTGGTACATTACAGTTTAATGTCATGTATCAAGGACATTATGTTGTGCAGTTTAGAGTCATGTAGTGAGGACATTAAGTGATTCTGACTTGAAAATGAATATTGAGGATGGACCAGAGAATTGAACTCAGATGTCACTACATATCTCATATGTATGATAACCAAGCCCCATGTTGTTGTAGAAACATTATCTATGCAGGTTTAATTCATACACACAAGGAATAACATGTTTTTCTTTACCATGGATGGGCCCAATATTGGAGACCTATGTGGCTCTGCATATCCAATTTAAATTAGAATCAAACAAAATATTGTTCTTAATAAAATCATTCCCCGCACTAATAGAGTTTTATGTGAGAGACAAAGACTTTTAACACATTCCAGATGAATGGTTAAACATAAGACACAATATGGTATGACAATAAAACCACGTATATTGGAAGAGTACTCTAAATATATTTGGTTCATTTACATGAATGAAAATGAAAAAAAATTCTTTATGGTTGTACCAGATCCCTAGATTGGAGATCCATTCATCTCTACATATCTCATTAAAAATGAAAATCAAGACATACATTGTTCTTTAAATATTCTCTATGAAATTTTGATTCATACACACTGGGAATAAAGAGGGTATTTTTTTGTCACATATGGGCCCATGATTGGAGATCTTGGCATCTCTATGTATCTCATTGGAATGAGAATCAAGCCATACTTATTTCTTTAAATGAGGTCTCTATGCATATCCGATTCAATCATAGGGAGAAATGGAACTCATGAGCAATTGAGGAGTAGTAATGATGTGAGTAATTATTGCACATGGAATCTAGTCATTTTTTAAGAACCACAATGAATACCAATTTGAGGTATCTTATGTTATTTCTTAATTTAAAATGAAGAAGAAGTTGACCATAAAATTTAATCTCGTGTAGAAAAGAAAAATAATGTCATGATGTTTAACATCATGCAACAATTATAAATATGATATGCATTTTAACGTCGTTCAACATGGATACATGTGGTTCTTATGTAGTTTAATGTCTTGCAACTAAGACTTTGTGTTGTGCAGTTTAGAGTCATGCAGTGAGGACATTATGTAATATGATTACACAATATACTACTTCACAAATCTTCCATTGGATAGAGTTGTAATAAGTTCTCCATACATTGAGATTAGGGAATAAGATCTATTAGAGTAGACATTATGTACAAATTCAGGTCCTTCTCACATTGGTTCAAGTTTTGGAGGATTCTTTCCGGGTATCATTGGAGTCCTGAGGACTAATATGAATTCTCCTTGAAGAAATGAATGGTGGAAAACTTTATTGTTAAACTATCATGCTATTCTGATCAGATAGACATCCAAATGTTTCAAAGTATGAAATCACTTTTCAACTCTGATACTATTCATATATAGATAACGGATCATAGATTTCAACTCTGAGTGAAGGAAATTGAATTTCAATAGGTAAATTGCTTCTGTTCCATACACCAATGAATTTGGAGTTTCCTGAGTGGATGTATGGATAGTAGTCCGATAATACCATAAAGCATGAAACAGATTATCAGAACAAAATTCCGTATGTTTATCCACCATTTTCTTGAGTATATTTGATAGTGTCTTGTTGAAAGACGCTATCTATCCATTGGTTGACGCATGATAGCGAGATGAATGTTTGGATTTGATATTGTGCTCCTGATATAAATTATTAACCTCAACAGAACAGAAATTGGTGTCATTTTCAATTAATATGGTATGAGGGACACCAAATCTTGTAATGATATTAGATTTTAAAAAGCTAACAATGATTTTGGCCCCAAATTATTTGATGGGTATTACCTCATCCCATTTGGAGCAGAAATCAGTAGGATTAAGAATATATTTGAACTGTTTAGTTGTAGCTAGAGGATAAGTTCCTACTACATCCATTCCCAATATAGAAAATGGCCAGGGGTATTTTGTTGAATGTAGAAACTATGGGGGTTGATGAATGAAGTTGGCATATATTTTTTCGGGGTAACATTTTTGTGAAATCCAGCGTCATTTATATCCATAAGTATCCAAGCCTTTAGATTTGATCATGAATCTTATACTTGGAATAGTGAGCACCATAATCCCCTACATGTACTTCTTTCATGATAGCTGCAGTTTCTTCCCCATCAATACACCTAAAGAAGACCCCAAAAAATCCTCATTTTTAGAGGATCTTCTGGTGATCTGAGCTATTATGAAGAGTTAAATTGACTACTCATCAATGAATATATCCTTTTTAGATCTATCGAGTGGAAGTACTCCATTTTGAAGGTATTCCATGATATGTGTAATCCAACCTGTAATATGACCATATGTCTAGAAAATAGGACCGATGTCATCAACTTCATCTATTCTTGTTAGAAAAAAAGGAGAAACCATATGATGATGGGAAATACTAATGATTGTATTATCCTAATTTGGATCTTCTATGGTTGTGGCCACATTATCCAATGCATCAGCTTCAGAATTTTGTGATCGTGGGACATAAAACAATGTTGTCTCTCTGAGGGAAATTCAACCATTAAACCTCTTACATAATCACACAATTTAATTAACTCTTCTTTTCTGATAGCATAATCCCCATTGATTATTTTTATTTCTAATTCTGAATCACCTTTCACTTTCATGTGGTTCTCTTGTACCTGGAGTTCCAATTCCATGCTTGCAATGAGATATTGATATTTTTCCTCATTGTTGGTACCGCCTTCTGATAATAGAAAGTAATATGTCAACACTGCCTTTTCTCGAGACATACACACAATTCCCAACCCAACTTTGTTGTGTTTTGGGTTTTCTATTCTCTTCTCCATTGGACTTCTAGATGCACCGTCAAAGTAAATTTTTTATTTTTTGGGAGTATCATGAATAGAGAAGATTTCCTCCCCAAGAAGTTCAGTATTCAAAGATGTATCTTCTATATATGGGTGTTAAGAAAGGATGTCTTCCATGGATAGGCATTTTATTGCTTTCTGAGGCACAAAATATATATCAAACTCTTGAAAAATAACTACCCACCATGAAAAATGTCCTATAAGTATTGGAAAACTGAGGATAAATTTGAGGGGGTTATAGATAAATACCAAGTAGACCTCCTGATGCTGCAGGTAGTGCCTTATATTCTGAACTGCAAATATTAATGCTAGGTAGTACTTCCGAATACATGAATATCAAGTCTATGTGTGAATCATAGTTTGATGGATATAGTAAGGGATATTTAAATTAATTGAATCCATATTTTGGGTAAGGAAGGCACCTAGTGATCGCTCTAAAGCTGTAACATAGAGAATACGAGGATTTACTTCAAGAGGTAGCATTAATACTGGTGAAATCAGGATATATTTCTTGATGTTATCAAATTCCTCTTGGAAATATTTGATCCATTGATATGTAACTCCCTTCTTCATTAATCTGGGTAAGGGTAAACACTTTCTTACCAAATTAGTGATAAAGCACTGAATATATACCATGGTTATTTTAATTCCACTTAATTATTTTTAAATATCGAGGAGGTTTATTGAAAATTATTTATTTTCTATTCTCATGATCAACTTTGATTCCACAATGGTGTACAGCAAAACCAAATTTTTTTCCAAATGATACCCTGAAATAACATTTCAAGTGACCCATCATGAAATTATTCTATCGAAGTTTACTGAATATGGTGTCCAGATCTGTCAGGTGATCAGAAAATTGACTGTATTTAACCACTATATCACTAACATAACATTCGATATATTTTCCTAGGAAGTGTTTGAAGATATGGTGCATGGAACATTGATATGTTGCACCAGGGTTTGTTAAGAGAAAGTGCATTACCTGATAAAAAAACACACCATGAGGGGATCTTAAGGCTGTAGACTCCTCATCCTCTAGGGCCATTTGGATTTTATTATACCCATAGTATCCATCCATGAAGTAGATATCTTCATAAAAGGTTGTTGCATCAATAAAATGTTATATTATGGGAACTTGAAATTTATCTTGGGGACAATGCTGGTTAAGATCTCTGAAATAAATGAAAACTATAATTTTACCATTATTATTTTTCACTAGGGCAATGTTAGCCAGCCATTTGGGATATTATACCTCCTTGAAAAAGTTATATTTGATAATCCTGTAAACTTCAACATAAATTTTAGAGGCATGGGTTGGATGCATTCTTATTGTTGCCTTATTAAATCCTCGATGCTCTTCTGGGAGGCCCAAATAATGAGTGGAAACATCGGTATTGAGTCATGGAATTACTGTATAGTTCCAAGAAAATACATCTCTAGGTTTTAGAAATAAAGTATACATTTCTTGATCTTCATAAGTTATGGCTTGACTAATTAGAGTAGTGAGTGGATCTTCTTTTGTACCCAGATTTATTTCTCGGAGCTCATCCACAGTGGTAGATATGCCTTCCTAAAATGCTGGAGGGTGTCATTATGATCTTATTCTTCTTCTTCCTCACATATCAATTCTTTTATTTCTTCTTGAAGGGTATGTGATGAATTAAATCATTCAGAGTTAGTGGAGGAGTTAGTATTTGGACATCCTAAAGAAGGGGAAACCATTTCTGACCCTACTGATGATGAAGGGTCTTTCTGGAGAATTAGAGAGAGATTGATGGGTTTGGAATCAACATCATTGTATTCTTTTATTAATGTGAAAACTTATTCTAGACTGAGTGATGAAGAAAAGTCTTGATGAAGTTCGGTGGATGAAATGAAGACATCTCCATTTAAGATTTCACTATCAACAACTTCTCCCATGCTGTCAGGATCAATTGCCACAATTTACATGATGAAATTTTATGGATGATTTCTTGGATTTGGGTTTATACTTTTACTTTGATTGATTGGAAACACGAAATTTTCACCCAGATGTTTGAATGGGTTACCCAAGATCTTTTCCAAACCATCCGGAGCATTGATTCTTATTACATATTTTTTTACATACCTTATTCACTTTTTGTGATAGAATTCTGCCTCAATATACTGAGATTCACATGTTTTTAATGGATCCCTATCACCATATAGTGTGTCAATTTGACCTTTGAAGTAATACTATATACATTGGTGATATGATAAAGGAATAGTCTCGTTTTGATATAGCCAAGGCCTTACAAGAAGAACGTTGAAGGCTGTGTCCTTTTGTACAACCATGAAATCAGAAATAGATAGAAGATCCTCAAACTGGGTTCTGATTGTAATATCTCCTTACAGTTATTGTTCATTATTTTCGTAACCTTGAAGCATAAAAGTTCAAGGAGATATGTCATATTTGATGAGACCCAATTGAAAAAGCGTATGAAATGGAATGAGGTTGTCTCTTGATCCATTATCCATGATTTCTCATCTGATGTATGTATCATTAAACCTTCTAGATAGATACAAGGCCCTGATAAGTCCATGTAAAACATCATCCTCATCTTCATATGTGAAATATATAACTACATGACTTTATTCTGGATCATTCTCTATACGTTAATCCCCAACAGTATCAAATTAATATTAAAACTCTTGAGGACCTGATAAAGCCTCAATAAGTACTTCTCAAAGATGTTTAGATAGATTTAAGGCATCCAATATTGATAACATGGCTGGTATTTTGGCTAGCCGTTTCAAAACAACATACTTTTGGTCCAAATGTTTGTGTTTTCCATCATGGAAATGTAGTTTTGTAGGTGACTTGGATGTTGATGCTCCCAATATAGATTTACTATGTTTTGGGGTAGAAGTTGGAAATACTTATTCTCTTGGTAGATTATACTGACTAGGTCTATCTACATGTTGAGAGAATGATGGTCTAACTTCTAATCAGTATTACAAGATGATCATATTAGGACTGATCCTATCATGTGTAGGAGAATTTCCTTATTCTTACTAAGCCCGCTGAAGGGTACTGCCATGATTTTCTTCCAAATTAATGGTTCGAGCATGGGTATAGTAAAAATAGTGGTTTATAGAATATCAATGTCTTCCCCTCTATCCTCACCCTTGGATTCTTCCCCAGGTTCCCCTATCAGTTGCAGGGAATTCTGGTTCATAACTGGTATTATCACTTTCATAGGGGTATGTTATGTGGATAGCATTAATGGAAAAAAAGATCAATTCTTTATTTGATATAGATTCTGCTAGAAAATTCAGTTCTCATTGAGACTTTTTCTATAGCAGGGACCATGATTTTGAGACCGATGGAATGAAATATTCCAATGCCAAGGACAATATTGGCCTTGAAACAAGCTAGTCCTCTTCTTACTTCCTTTTATCATTCTGACCATGTCACTTCTATGAGGATTTAACTTTGGAGGATTGATCTTCTGATGAAGATGGATTTTTTGTAGTGGAATTGTCAGAAGACACTATCGGTTGTTTCAACTGTGTTCATAGAAAGGAATGAGTTTCTTTGATCTTCTTCGTGATCATCCAATCATCATACTTCTACGCATTTTTTCTTTTGAATTCCTTTCATCCACCTTCTTCGTCTGGATCGGTAGAAGTAACACATACTACTTGGGCTGATTAACATTTTAGTTTCACTTGTCCAAAGTCTACAATTTTTTTCAATGGGTACTTAAAAACAAAACACTCTTGAATGGGATACCCCAACATTTGATGAAAGGGGAAATTATTTGGGGGGATCATCATCTCCTTATTTATTTGTTTTCATTAGACTTGGAAATTGAACTAAATTGTTTTCCAAATATGAAATGAAGTAACAGGTAACCTTTTCATTCTGAAAAGAATAAATTTTTTTCTTTATTTCCTAAAATAGTATATTCCTTTGATATTTTTGATCATTTTTATAAGGTGATAGTTGTTGCTGATGCTTAATAGGTAGATCCCTTACTTATAATGAAGGTTTTGAAGTAGGATCATGTATAGGTGATTGTTTCAGTGTGACTATAGTAGCCACTTCTCTCCATGTTATCCTTCCTGAAGTTGATGGGATTACACCATATTAAGCTTTAACTTCAACAATGGAATACTAAACATGTTGGGAAATTGAAGAAAGGTCTCGAAACCCTCATGTGTATTTCACAGGGATTATTGGTGTGTGGAACTCATTATTAATATTTTCCAAAAAAAATGGCAGTAACTCTTCTTGAGGGAGTGGTAGATATAAAAAAATATGTTATTCCTTTCCATTGAGAAATAAAATATGAAACTCTTTCATTATCCTTTTTTTGGATATTTTTATGTTCAAAAAATGTTGTCTTTAGCACCGTTAAGCTGAATTGGAGAAGGAATTTCTAACAGAGGTCTCCACATCAAGTAATTGATCAAGACTGTAAACTTGTATACTAGAAAAGGACGAACACCTTGTAATGATTGTACAAAATATATGAGATTTAATGCTTCTTTTTTAAGGGGTCCCCATCATTGGATCACATTGAGAATCAAAATGTGTTAAGTGTTTCTCTAGATCTCCCCAACCATTAGAGATTGAAAATGTGCTATTCACAAGTTTTAGTAGTGGAGGGATTGGATCTACCAATTTGGGGTAAGATATCATTTCTGGTTGTAATGGTTCATTCCATTATTCCATAGCTTCCAATCAAGTTTTTAATTACTCATTTGTATTTATATGCATTTTGGGAATATTTGGATGAGCTGGGATATGTACAGGTAGAGCAGCTAGAGCATGAACTAGCGCGATGGATAAAAAAACCACTGGTGGTGGTGTTGTTGGTATTTTTATTGGATAAACCATGGGGACAAGACTATAAGTATGTATCTGATCCAACCCTGATTGTGTACCCAATGAAGGGAATTCATTATCCACATCTATGGTTTCAAACCACACTCTTTTCTAAGGAGTTCCTATAGGTTGTACAAGTTGAGGATCATCTTGTGGAGAATGTCTGGCAGAAATTTTGCTTCAAACTAACTCTACATTGAGTCTTTTCAAATCATTCATCTCCTCTTTTTGTTGGGAAATTATTTCTTCAAGAAGAAGTGATTGACCTTCACCAGTGGAAATGTGAGACATGATCTGACCTTTACCTTTCCCTTTATTAAATACCTTTAAAATATGTGGGAGTTTATTACTTCAGGGAATAAAAATATTCTAGGTAAGCCTCTGGTTTTGGGTATGCACACCTCCTTTATTTTCATCAGTGTGTACCATATTATGAATAAGAACATCATCCTCTGACTACCCTAAACTGGACACATTTTCTGGTGGATCTTTCATAATAGTATTAAAGAAATTTGTTGATGCACAATACATTGGTGGAATTATATCAGTATCTCTATCAAATCATCTCCTTATGTGTCCTCCATGAGTCTCTATTATTCTATATGATGAATTCTCGAGAATTGTATGATGGATTGTACCGTGAATGGAATCCTTTGATAGTTTAGTTGTATGTTCACTTTGTGGATTATTCCCTAATCTGGAGAAAACTGACTTCTAATCAAGAGGGGATTGTAGATGTGAAAAAAGCACCAACCTTGCAGGTTGGGGCGGTTCATGTTTATCTTCTTCAAAACATCTAACTTTATTTTTTAAATTTGAAGGTTGAGTTAAACAATCCAGCAGCCCTGCAAGATAGGTTGGCTCCTTAATTATTATGGATGAGATTAGTGCAACTGCTCTTCTGATCATACGATTTCTGGTCCAAACATTGGTTGAATTCATTATCCTAAAAGCACTTAATTCTCCTTTTTCATGAGAACATTGTGATATTCCAGAAATTTATGTAGTCATGCGGTTGAAATACTTTATGTGGGATGCCTTCTTTATGTTTTCAGATGCTTGATGCAAAAGTATCTCAAGATATTTCTCTCTTTGTGCCTGACTATGATGAGAGCTAGTTGAGGATTGTTCTTGATCATATCTTTGATTACACGCAAAATATTTTGATTATATCCAACCAAGGGAAATAACATTGCATTAGTACAATTTTTGTGGGATTTGTTGATTTTGGAGTGGAGTGAAATGAAATGCTTTGTGTGAAACCTATCCTATGATATGAAGACTATATGAGGTATCAGTATTTAACTAGTGTATCCACTTTAGTGCATCATGTCATGCACGCTGAAAGGTTCCCTACTACTTCTTAATTTTTGGATGTCGGGAAGCTGAGAGAGATTCCAAGCCAATTTGGCATTGTAAACCTTCTATTACCTTAACATGACTTTGATATTCATCATATGGTAATACTTTTTCTTTTAGATGATGAATATTCTTCCATAAGATGAGTCAGATATCATAACACAATCTTTTTCCATCAATTTCATAATGTTGTCTTGAGAGGTTTCCAAAAGTAAGAACATGACTTGTATTTCACCCTCAGCAAGTTGTTTTCTCATATTCAACATATCCTCATCATGTTTTGATACAGTTTTCTCAACTTGTTCTGACTAGAGTGTATGATTGTAAATTTTTTTATCATAAAAAATATGATCATTTGTTTTTTTCTCTACTATATTAGTAGAAAAATGACCCTAGGGAGGTTCAAATAATGATAATCACCTTGGGATGTCTTCTAATTGTGAAAGTATTTCACCTGTTAGTAATAAGGAATCAGACATGACTGGCCCTGTGTTTGCAAGTGCCTCAAGATAAGAGGGCTTTCTCATCACTACATTGTCAATTAGAGAATAATCTTGATAATGTGAAACACTACTACAAGGAAAACTTTCATAGCGAATGCTATCCTGGGGAGGACCACTATAGTGGATTACAACAAGGGATAAACCCTCTTGTTCCGTTGTCTTATAGCCACATGGAGGGTTTATGTGGATCTCATCTAGAGATATATTCTCTATATTAACCAAGTTTTCATGAAGCAAACCTTTATTATGAAGTTTCTGATGGGGAACTTTAGAATTATTGATAATACTCCCATAATTTGGTAATGGGAGGGTATGATCTTGAGTTGAAAGAGATAATTGTATGAGTGATTCAAGAACTCCATCATTAAAAGGATCTAGATCATAGATTGGATCTTGATTTTTAACTATTTATGGAGTGACTTATTATTATATTCTCTTGTACACGTAGCTAGTGCCACTTACTAGGAGAAGTGTTTATCATGGGAAGGTGTATGTGCCTGCCTTGGAGTGGTCATCAGAATAAGTTTATTATCACTAATTAGAAAGGGTGTATGCTCCCAATCTAATTGTTCATATGATATGGGGGATTATACCACGTAACCCTCCTAGACTGAAACCGAGGTGTGTATCTATTCTAGGATAGTATGCCAACGAGTCATCCCTAGTGTGGGGATTTAATTATGTGTTTTTTCTATTGGTACTTCTAAAGTTGTTGTTATGATATTCTTGTTTGTTTCCAGAATATGGGCATGATTTTTGTGTCTTCCCTTTCACTATTTCTAAAATGTGTTTGGTGAATTTAGTGGTCAGAATGAGAATATAACTCCATTACATATCTAGAGTAGGTTTATGTTCCTACTCTTATCTTCCCTTTCCTGTCAGTGGATACTAACAATACTCATGTTTGGGGGAAGAGAGTTGAGTCTTCCCCAGGTTTGTCGTCAAAGCTTTCTGGCTGGATTTTTTGGGTACTACCAAACGAGTCTTCTGGAAGGCTTGATGGATGTTGACAGTTGTATATTTCCACTGGTTTTTTCCACCAATCATGGCTGATGGACTTATTTCAATGCTGACAGATTAGACTGGAGGTAGGATTGGTGAGTACAGGCAGGTATATATTCCTGCTTACAAGTTGCCACTATACTTGATTAACGGGATTCCTTGAATACAGCAAGACGAGTCTACTAACTATTTGATAGTTTGTAAGCAGGTGTATGTGCCTGCTCATGGTACACAACTAGGATTAAATGGAAGGATAGGTTGGGTGCTTCCAGGTGAGTCTACTGGATGGAGGAATTAGGATGGACGAGTGTATGTTATTGTTCATTGTTTTCCACCAAGTTAAGTTGATGGACTTATTTTATGGGGGAAAAGGTGGGTACATGCTCAGTGTTGGATGTATTTTTTCTTCGTTGGTTCTTCTTTCATGCCTGGGTCTGTGGAACATAGGATGTACAACTGAAGGAAACACCCCCATCATGTTGGGGGTTCTCTACCGCATGATTCTGTGGGCAGTGATTATTGGTGGGAGCCCTTGGGAAGGACCCCCGTGTCTTTGAGTTGAGGCCATGAGTGAAATCTTGATCCACCAACCTATAGTATGGGAGGGACTAGTTATTTCATTCCAGGGATAAGGACCAAAATTATTGAAGATGGTGGTTGGAACCGTCATCTTCTTTACCACTGATCATCGCTGACCATACGATCAAGGGTTGTTGTTAACTTGGAGATCCTTTTGAGAAACCTCCAAGGTTGTAATAGTACCGTGTTGATGGTATTCTAAAACCAATACATTGGAGACCCATCATTGATGAATCTAATTTTGTGATGACATACTTCTAGAGGACAAGGATCTAGCTTTTGCAGCAACTGGGGCATTCAAGATTGAAAACTTAAAGGAAACCATTTGGAGTGAAGGGAGTTTTGAGAAAACTGAGAAAATTCAAACAATTATGTCTATTGAAGTGGTGTATTTTATATGGATACATTTGTGATTGATTACTTTATCTGGCCTTATTTTATCAATTAATAGGGGCATGTGGGATGGGTAATACTATTAAATTGGTTAAGGATTCACATCGGGTCACCATTTTTTGTTTCATCTCACTCAAAACGTGTGTTCTGGTTAGGAATCACTACTTCCAGGTGGTTTCCATTGGATTTATTTATACAACTAGAAACATCCAATGGTTCTTTATCCAAAGGGTCCTACTTTCCAATGGAAGGTGTTCATTAGGTTTGGACCTACGATACTTAAGATCATATATTGGTTGAGAGGATGGGAGTTCAGACTCATCCCACCCCTTTGGGAGGGAATTATTTCCTACTCTAGGACTCTCTTATATATTTAAGATATTTTTGTGAAACCTTATTAATTTACCATGTATAACATAGTTTTCCCTCGAAATTTGAAATCAATTATTAGAATGTGTGAAATTTAAAATCATCCATATGTATTTGAGGTTCTTAAATAATGGAGACATCTGTATATATTTGAGGTTCTCCATTAATGGTATCCTATGATATACTATTTAGATATTCTTTTAATTGTTGTTATGATAATACTAGTTCTTAATCCACTATGTGGGTCACTTTGTAATTTATTGTCTCCTAGGGAGATGCACGTTTTTTTTGATATTGGTATCATATGCATAAATCAGATACCTATGTATCCTTGTGAAAGGAATTAGAACCATCGTAGTTCGGCGTCACTTAATGGGACACATCATAGATTTTTAGGTCATATGATAAGGACCTATTTATACAATTTAATATCCTATGGTAAGGACGTTTAAGCAGAAAGGGCTTAGTCAAAGCTTGGCATGGGACTAATGCATAAGCATCCCAAGGAACTTGGAAGAGATATGAGTTTCCAAGTTAGATTAGACCCTGTTGGGAATATGTCCCAAGAAGAACAGGGTTGTTTTAGATTGTTAGGTTTCAACATTAGGAAGGCTTCCTAGGTACCCCATTAGAATGGGAATCAAATCCCCTATAGTTCGGGGTGTCTCACATGGGTGTATTTTCTTTTAAGAGAAATAGGTTACAGCTTACTCTTAAATAGGATGCCTGGATTAAGGGAATTAATGTTGGTTTCCTTAAAAGGACATCCAATGATCTTGGTCCCTAGTTAGGGTTTCCTACGTATCTTAGTTTTGATGGTGAAATGTTTTTAAATGGTTCTTACATGTTTTTTTATTGAAATTATTTTTCATTTATGTTTTAATTTGATGATAATTTATCCCTATTTTGAAAATTTTGTTTATATCTTCATGTATTTAAGTAAATTCACTTCTATAATTATTTGATTTTAGTCAATAAATTGTTTTTTATAGCATGTTCTGATATGAAATGTTGAAATATTACCATGCCATCTTTTATTTGAAATTGATCATTTTTTGGTTTATTTGATATTAAAATTATTATAGAATGATTGGTGGAATACTAGTAGAATTTGTCTCTCACAACATACATTTTTCTTTGGTCGTTTTTAGATTTTCATCTTCTAGGTCTATCAAAAGGGAAAGGAACACTCTGATGAGGTGGGTGAACCTAATTAGTGGGACATTGTTTTGGGTTGTGACCATTGGAATGTGTAATACATTTGTTTCATGGGGATCTGTTATCGATCCTGGATGGTTTTATCTAATGGATTCGGTTGATGTACTATTGTAGAGACACAAATATCTCTACATGTGGTACTTTTTCTATTTAGAAATATTTATAATACCTAATGTTTATTGTTTCTAATTCATTATTTTTTCATGATGATATAACTTTTTTTAGAAACCATTCCCTCTTTTTTAGATCTCAATATCTAGTAATCATCCCATGGGGGTCATGAATACCTGTCAGGCCCTACAAAAATTTATTCGGGTACCATTTAGGTGGGTTATCTAGGTCAGTTCATGATAGTGACTTCTTTTGGATCCCTTGAATCTATCATATAAACACAGGTAAAACAAATGTTTTATCCTAAAATCTGTTAGATATGGTATTCTTCAAATAATTCCAATATAAAACATAATATCAATCGGATTAATAGCTCCTTGAAAATAAAGTTTAATGTTTGAACTTATGGGAGTTGAATATAATTATTTTTTTAAGTCCAAACTTTATTAGTAAATCATATTTTTATTTTATTTGATTTAAAATTTTCACATAATACTTTTTTTTTAAATTTTAAATCCAAGTAAAAAGTTTCAACTCACCCATCATTATAATTTGAAATTCTTTTTTTGATGAGTTTTGAAAAATAATTACACAATTTTTTTTTGAGCAATAAATTACATCATAAACCTAATTTTCAAATAAAACATAATTTTTTTTGTGGTTTTATTTACTAATGTGAAGTATAACACGACTATATTAACATAGTTTAACAAGATACATGTGTTCATACTTTTATTCCAAACTCTAGGTGCTTTCTTAAGACTATACAAAACATAGGTAAGTTTAAAGATAGAATTTGTAAAATTAGGGTTTTAAAAACCAATAGGTTGTTCAAGATAAAATCCCTCTATTAAAAATAAATTTAACAATATAGAATTTATATCCATCATAATTAATTTAAAATTCATATAATTTATATAATAAAATATTGTTTTTGTTACTTTGAATCTAAAAACAACAAAAAAATGTTTATTCTTATTATATTCCTTCTTCATATTTTTAACCTTTGACAACTAGTCAAGACATATTCATAGTAATTTAATATTGATCATCCTATGTATTTTTGAATACCCATATTGTTCCTATGATAGGATAATCATAGGGTATATCAACTAAATCCCATACCTTTTTCCTCTAAAACTCATTTAATTTCTCTTACATGGATATTACCCATCTCCCACTACTCAAAGAATTTTTTATAGTTTTCATATTTTATAGAATAATAATCCATAAAAAATTGGAATGGTTTCCTATGATTATTTTAGTTTTAAATCCCTCATTTAATATTCCTATAACAATCATTAAAGGATGGGTTTTAAGGGTCTTCAGTTGTCTGGGTAGATCACTTTTAGGTTATTCATATTAAATTAATTCATGACTAGATTTTTCATGATCATATTCTATATTATCATTCTTCTTATCATAAAAATTTATTTTTAAATGCCATTTTATGTAAATAATCACTTAGGTCATCAATTTGAATTATTTTCTAATCAAACAGGTCACTTTCATCAAATTTTACATGGGAAGATTCTCTAAAAATCATTAAATTATTATTGAAAACACTATTGGATTTTGAAGTTGAAGGATGACCTAGTAATATACCTTCATCATAAATTGGATTGAAATTTCCAAGATTATCCTAAATGTCCATAATATAGAATTTTCATCATAAACTATTAAGTATCCAACCATTTTTGTATGATTTCAAAGATCATAGGGTGTTTTCATCAATATGGGATTTATTATAACTCTATCAATATAAAATAATGTTATGTTAATAGATTCCTCCCAAAATTTATTAGTCATGATATATTCACAAAAATGTTTTCTATAAATAACATGAAATTTCCTATTCCTCTTTTACAAAACACTATTATATTGAGATTTTATAAGGGAAGAAAATGTATGTTTAATTCCATGTATAAAAAAAGAAATTAAACTCATGGTTTTCAAACTATTACAATAACACCATAAAAAAACTATAGAATACTTTTCATTTTTTACTTGTTTCAAAAATTAAATAAAAATAGAACAAGAATTATTATTATGTATTAAGAAATAAATCAATATACATAATGAAAAAACGTCAACCAAAACAAAATATATTATTTCCATCTAGACATGAAAATCTATTGGGACCAATTAAATCTGTATGAATAATTTATAAACATATAAAATTTGAAAACTATTTTATTAGTTAGAATGATGATATTATTTCTTTCATAGTTGTAATGAATCACATAGTTTCTTTTTGTCTAATTTTAGTTGAGGCAAATCAGAAATCAATTTTTTCTATGAATTGTTTTTGAATGAATTAACATTACAACGTCCCAACTTTCTATACAAAATCAAATATTAATTAATTTATTAATTAAAATAGTTTATATTATGATTACATAGAGAATAAATATATAGAGAGTAAACATTTTTAGTTTGTGGAGATTTAAATTTAAAAGATTTATCTCTGACGACATAACAATAATTATTTGAAAAAACAATATAAAATCCATCATCACAATGTTTAGTAATACTTTCATGTTATTCTTTATGACTTTATCATATCTTAATTTGTTTATGAGGTTTAAATTTGGACCTCTAAAATATCCAAATTAAATAATCCTTCCTTTTTCATTATCACCAAATGTGATATAGACTCCATAAATTTTAGATAGTGTGTGAATGTGGGAAAACATCACTCATATGTTTTGAAAAATCAATGTCTATAATTTTTTTTAATTTTGATTATGTGTATATTTTATTACCAAAACAAATCAAACAAGAATCGTTTTTGGAAAAAAAAATTACTTGGGTCCAGTAGTGTTGGATACAAATTATTTGGGGACCCAAATCTATCTTAACTTACAAAAGTGTCTAAAATTTCAAGAATAAAAGTTAAAAAAGATTCTAGAAATAAAAAACTTATTTACATCACAAAATTGTGTATATATTAGATAAAAATCATTACCAAAATAAAAATTTGGTCCATAGTGAAGACATGTAATATTTGAAATATTTTTATTTTTAGAACTATGTATAATGATATTATTTTATAGATAAGGTCTTTTTTCTACTACTAACATTACCTTATTTCCCCTTACTATCTTAGTTGTTATAAAGTATTTTGATGAATTAATAATTCCCCTTTATAAAAAAAAATAAAAATATTTTATATATTTATCATCAACCATTAATTCTATTTTTTTGTCATGAAAAAAAACATTATGAGGATTTTTATAAACTAAATTTCAGTTTTGAGATATGTTATGTGAGATCATATTTTTATTTTAACTCACCATCATAATATTTATTTATTTTTTTATTAAAAGTTTCATAACATTATTATAACATTGAATAATACTCATTTATTTGATCATAAGTTCATTTTTATGTTTCTGATTTAATTTTCATAAAATAATAATAAAGTGGTTGTATCTCTTCTGTCTGATCTACGAAATAAAAATTAACTTTATGATTGGAATTCTCAGCATCTGAATCTAAACTAAAGTCACTTCATGAGACTTTATAATAACTCCTTGTTGATTTTATTTCATTTCTCCCTTATTTTTATAACTATATTTTCTTTTGAAATTATTTTATATTTTATTATTATCTTTTAACTAAGAGAAATTGTGCTTGATATTCCTGAGATTTTTATATTCATAATATCATACTTCCATTTAGTTTCTATAAAAAATTTTACTTACAAAATTATTTATTGAATTCTCTTCTATTATTATAAAACCATTTAATTATTTTCGAACTGGGCAAGTTGAACATCATATCCTGAGTAACTAGATCATTGGTCATTATAAGAGTCAGATAATAATGTTCCTATAACATTAATTTGATCTTTTGATGTAGATACATTCAGGTACACACTTTAATTTTTGACTAATCTGGTATTTTCATCTTTATCATACATCTTTACCTCATACATCACAAGATTACTAATATAATATTTTATCTTCAAGCCCCTTAAAAGTGTAAATTTTCTGATTGTAGTATATATTTCACTCCATTTCAAAGGTAAAACATTGATTAAATTCAAATTTGACCTGATTCAGTAATAATAGTTCCCAAAGATACAACACTGCTGATGATTTTAGTGAAACAACCATTCTTTCAAGTCATTATTTCATAATTTGTTATTCCAAATGTGGTAAACCTAATATTTGTAGGATTTTATGTTTTTTTCCTAACATTGTTGATTCCCATATAAGTTACAGAAATATTCTTTCACATTTACTTTTTAGTAGGGTACTACGAGACTCTATTTAATTCATCTAGACCAAGATCGTAAAAAATAACATTCATTTCTCTTGAATTCAAATCATATTCTACTTCTTTAAAATAAAACCCTAACTCTGGTTCTCTTATAGGAATTATATATGGTATTCTAGCTTATAGATAGAATTTTATACCAAGGTTCTTCAAGTAAATAATCAAATTTTCTTTATAGCATACATAGTTATCTATATTAAAATATGTATCTTTTAATGACTTATGATTTTGGATCCTTCAAATTAATAATATCGTCAATAGTTTATGTCCCACGCAATATTCAACTAATAAAACACCCAACTTAAACAAACAACTACATATTAAAATTACAAAATTAAAATATCCATAAGTAAATAAAAGGTTAATAATAATTTTAAATAGTTATACATTATGGTTTTTGATTGATTAATATTTTGAAAGAAATAATGCTTTTTCAAGAACCATTTTTAAAAAATGGTATTGTATTATACCTTCATAAATTAAATAGATCATATTTAAAAGATTATAATAATATGTAATATTTATATTTATAAAATAATATATCAATTTCAAATTATTTATAAATTTTTATAAAATAATATTAAATACACTTGGTGTTTTGAAATATCATTTTTTTAATATAGTTTTTTCTTAATACTTTTTATTTTATTTGAAAGATAATTTATAAATTTTAGAATTTTAAATTGAAAAATAATAACATAATTTTTAGTTGAAACATTTTATAATTATATTAAGATGATTTTTTTTATATATTTCTAAAAATATTGTTTTGTACGTGAATAGTTGAAAACACCATTTCTCAAAAAATGAATTTTATGAAATTAGTAGTATATAAGTATGAATTTTAAATTAATAAAAAACTTTTACAATACCATGTTTTCATTCTATATGTGACTATATAATTTAAAAAAATGTCTATTTAAATTTATAAACCCATATTTTACAATTTAGAACATATTTTGTATTTTTTAAAAAACTTGTTTTAAATAAAATGTTCATTTAGTTTTTAAAATTATTTTTTATCACTTTTAAAAGTTGAATTACATAAAAGTTATTTTATATTTTGAATAATTAATTAAAATTTATCTAATAGTGGCCATTTAATTTTTTTTTCATAATGGATAGGTAACCCTAGGTGAAAACTAGTTGCCCTAGTGAAAACTAAACTAGTAAAAGTTAGTAACTTTGAAGTAAAGGGACTAAAATGTTTTAACCATGACTATAATTTAGTTTTTTTGGGTTTTTAATTGAATTTATATCTTCTATAATCCATTATTTCCTAGTTTTTGAGTCACTTTTCATGACATTGAATTCCCATTATATAAAAATTCATGGTATTTAGAAAAATGTCATCCCTTTTAACTTATAAAAGGGGATCTCTTACCCTCACCTCCCCTCAAACCACAACCCAATTATTATAGATCAAAAGATATTGATTACTCTAATTTACAGTCATATAAAAAATTAGTAGGTTCTATTATCCTCAAAATATCATCCCTAAAAGTCTTAAAACTATTTTCAATCCAGATAATCAAAGAATTTAGGTATAAGTTAATAACTTATCTTTATTTTTACTATTTCATTATGTCCCTTTATTCTTCTTATAAATAAATTTCACCACTTTATAATCATAAAATCAGTTTCATTATTATACTAGTATTTTATTACAAGGATGGTACAATAATTAACCCCCTCCCCTTTTCCAGTAATAAAATTAAAAATGTGAATCGTGCATTGTGCGCACTACTTCCTCTAGGATGCAATGTGTTTTATTTTCTTCGCCACTTTAAAATTGTGGTACTAATTGAGAATTTGATATGTATTTATCATATTTATGAAATATTTAATATTTTTAACGATAAAACATATTACTTATTTTCCCTATGCTATGGAAAATAAAATCATCATTTATGTGTACCTATGGACTACTACATCAATGGAATGATTGATTTCTATTTTTAATTTCATCACCACCTTATATAGATAGTCGTGATAATGGTTTGAAAAGGATAAATATGTTTTTTATGTTATAAATTAAGTTTTTTTAATATAATTTGAATAATGATTTTAATTATTTTAATGGTAAATAATCATTATAAAATTAACCATCTTAAACAAGAAAACTATGAGGAAAACAATTTATTCATATTTTGAAATTATTATGAATAAAAAAATTAATATTATATTTATAATTTGAATATCCGATAAAAATAAAAACTGAATTATATATTTATGATATTTTAATAATTATAGTTTAACTTAATCACATCATAATCTTCCATTAATCATGGTAAGTTCATGTTTCGGTCAGTTTTACCACCTACATGAACAGCGCTATGAAATTATATCATAGAAGATTATGAATTATTAATTTATTATATAATTGATATAAATATTTAAATAATTTTTTTGGATTGGATAAACAAATATGTATTTCATTAATTAAGAAAACACCCTTTGTAGGATAAATATCACAGAAAAATTCTCATTATCGATTTCATCTCCTAGGATATAGACTATGTGGGAATTATAATATTATTCAAACATATCATATGTAATTTATTTTTCACTATATAAAAAAAACTTAATATTTTACAAATGTTTTGTTTTTAAATGCTGTCATTAGGTTTTATCATTATTTAATTTTTTCTTCAATTTTTTCTCTAAATTCAAGATGTTTTCTAAAAGTTTCCTATAGAAAATTTCATATGTGAGGAAACTATATGTGTGGAGAAATGGATATTTAAATGAACCATTCATGTGAAAAAATTTATTTGTTAATGAAATAAAAATTTAAAGTAGTTTAATGGAGTAGTTAGGTATGTGATTTTGATACATAGTGAAACCAACTATATGGTTCCAAATGGTTCTATAATTCATTTGGATTGGTCAAATATAGCTATATGATCAAGAAGACTATGTGCATATTTTAGATATGTGAAGAGAACATACTTATTTTTTCTATATGAAATTTTCTTTGTGAAATTGTGTGCTTGAAGAGAGTTTATATAGATCAATTTGTCTATGTGATTCAAATTAGTCAAATTCATCTATATAGTGATCAAGAATCTTCTATATCATTTTGTAACCGGATATTTACTATCATTGGTGTACGTTTAATGTAAATTAGTACTTATGTGCATGAATTAGATATTTTAGTTCCCCTTAATGGTAAATTACATTATAAAAATCTTTCCGGTACCAAGAGAAGAAAAGATTATGAGGATAATTTAACGCTCAGTTTTGTTCCGAGTAAACTTTCGAGAAAAATACATCTGGAAGTTATTTCAAAGCACAGATTTTATTTATCTAAAGTTTTATAACTAAGAGAATTTTTTTTGAATAAACATTAAAATGTGAATAACATGAAAAACATGATAATATAAGAACTTTAACCATTAACCAACAACTCACTCTCAAATCTCTCTATGTGATTCATTTTTTTCATGAAAAACAAGAATAAGATTCAAATTCTATAGTTATACTTACATGATCGATATTGTTTTCTTAGAATACTGTACATGATATTTATTTTTATCTAATAATATCTCGTGGATATTTATCCTCTTCTTTAAGTTGTATCTTTAAAATTTGAGTGTCATTTTTAACCTATATCATTTTTATTCTCTCTCAATTTGATGGTTCTGGGTAAAAGAACAGCGAAGGATGGTGTTTCTAATGCCTTGTTAGAACCTATTAAAATCTCCCGATATTATACCAAGTGTCAAATTATTATTCTCAGTCATGTATTCACTGGGTAAAGGAATATAATTACCCAGTAAAAGGATTTTTCTGTTGTAAATCACCGAACTCTTGGAGTTGAGCATTGGTGCAGTGGAATAGTTTACTTTTTGTTCCCTAAACCACTAAATTTTTTGTGTTCCATATTTTCATTTTTCTTTTATTTTTATGGTATGATTTTGTTAATAAAATATCAAAAGTTATCATACCTCAAAAGAGTGTGGTTTTTTGTTCTACGAAAACATCAATAACTAAATCCCCCACTTGAGACATTGTGTCTCTGGTCTCCAACTAACAATTCATATCAAAGAAAGTGACATTTTAGTTCACATATTTTAATGGTTAAAGCCTTAATATCTTTACTAAAATGAATTGTATGACTAAACAAAATGGTTTTTCAATGTTAAGATATCTTGGATTTATTGGGGAAAATTATGGTTCTTTAAAGGTGTGTGTAATCATTTACCTAAACAATATTGGTCTCAATGTTTATTTAAAGTCCATTAATCCTTATAAAATTGCCAATATAGAACCTGAAACATGTTATGCTGATAAAAAATCAATCTATGACATAAAATCCATTTTAATGAATTATATCACCTGTAGAAAAGGTCATGATGAGTTAAATAGGGTTTCACAATGTGCCATAGCTCATGATATATAGACTATCATATTAGTTTCTTATAAAGTAACTAACAACATACAAAATCTTAGATATAATACTATGATGATAATGTTTGATACCTTCAAAATTATGGAAGGAGAAATAATTAATCGGCTAAATAGGATACTTATAGAGGTTTTAAATAATGATGCTGATTTTAGAGAACCAATTCCTCAACCTGGTCAATATGTAAGAAAAATCATAATTTTACCACCTAGATGGAGTGGAATCTTGGATTCCATTTGGAAATTAATAGTTGTAAAATATTTTAAAATAAAATATCTTATTAGTGAACTTATGAATTATGAATCTGATATAAGGTCTCGCTATTAAATGTTTCATAATATTGAGTTAATTTAAGAATTTACATTCATTCACATTGAGGATCTTTTCAGGTTTATAGTTTTATTGAATTAGGTCAAAAATCATTGATAACAACCCTCATACGTTCAAAGTTGTTCCATTTTTTAGAAATATAAAACATTTAAAATAAATCATGATTTATTTTTCTTGATAAAAATATACATAACATTCATCTTGACTTCCTTATTTTTCTTACCCATCCTTATAGCCTATGAAAAAACATTTTAATACTTGGGATGCGCACAAAAATCTCAGTAAGGGCCATAAAATAAGAAAATGAACAGTTAGTCCATGGATATTTTAAACACATGAAAACAAAATCATAAATCATAAAAGTAACTTGTGTCATCCATATAATTCTTATGTTGTAGATTTTACAACTACACAGGGATTAACCTTTAGGGTTATAATTGGAATTCCCATCACAATATATTCCTTAAATCAATTCTCAGAAACCTAAATAGCCAACTTTGTCTCATTACCCAATTCAATGGATACCTATAATGGGTTCACCCACCCTTGGTATATCATAGAACCACCCGTACTCATAAATAGTTCACAAGAACCATAATATAATCATGACATATAAAACATGCGTAAAAGAAAAAAAAAACATTTCCACTTTCTAATCACAATATATCATCTCAAGATATTGAATTAATCAATTTATTCTCAAAACTATTTTCAATACCATAATACTTGAATGGGGAATATTTTATTTTTAAAAAAAACATTATTCCTTACAGATGAGGCCAAATATAAAATAATGGTTATAGTGGAAAAAAATCATTTTCCTCATATACATTAAAAAACATTCATTTTTTAGTTTGATAAAGTAAAATGCTTCATATAAAAATATTCCTTTTGAAAACTATTGAATGAAATTAAAATTCAAAAGAGTTTATTATACACTTTATAAAAGAAGGTGGTGTATAACATCATAATATTCCTCAATGAATGAAGACTGATACGAAGTCCCTTGCCTCATGTCTAACTCATATCGTACGTTCTTTATCTCCCTAAATAATAAAACTCAGTTAATTTACACTTTATTGTGATACTTTTGATGTTTATCATTCCCTTTATAACATTTTTTATATTGTAATATCAATTAATTAATTATTTAAACTCATGTCATACATTTTGTTAATATTTGTTAGTTGTGTTCAAGATAACTTTTGTATGATATCAATAGTAAAAGTGGTAATGATTCCATCATCTCCAAAATAATTTTCATGAAATAATAATCACTTTTATATATCAATTGTATTTTCAAATAAAACCTTTTATGTATGGTTATGAAAAATGAACAACTTTATAACCATATAGGTGGTAAGTTATACAAACGCTTGGAAACCGTTTCCATTTTTCAATGATTATTATGAAAAGAAGGTAATCATAATTTTATATTTTCAAAATTATCATAATATAATTACCATAATATTAATCAATTATATATACTTATATATATCATACAAGTGATGTGGTGAAGAAAAATGAATCACATCACTTTGTGGAGGTGATAGTTCACACGTATGCACGAATGACCTTATCATTTTTATGTGCATGGAAGGTAAGAAAATAATTGATTTATTATTTATTAATAATGATATATATGTCATGAATATTATATATAGACATTAATTCCATCATAATAACCAATATTTAATGATTGTGATGAAAAACGAACTATATCGGTTCATGAGGCGGTAGTCAGCCACACACACGAATGAAAAGATCATTTCCCATTAGATAAAATGGGGATCGATTTAAGTGATTCTATTAACTTAATAACATCTCAGTATATTTAAGATAATGGGGTTTTTATTTCATAATTTTTTATATATATTTGAATAAATTGAAAGAAAAATTAATATAGAAATACTTAAATAAAAACATTACCTTTCCTTGGGACGATCTCCTTTATTACCACATTAACAAATCTAAGGAGGGTTTTATGGCTAAAATAAGGCTACTAGAATATGGGTAGGTATTCTAGGAAAGGTTTTGGGAAACACTTTACCAAACCAAAGGGTTTTTTAAGTGTATGGAATAGATATGAATGTGTTCCCTTTTAGACGAGAGGGGAGGGGCACTCTTGGAATTGTCAAAAATATTAAATTAATAAAAATTCATTTTTTATTCCAAATCAATAAAAAAAAAATTATTTAGAATATAAGATTCTTTTGGGTATAAATCATTTAATCTAATTAAAATTAGAATTTTTTATTATTTTCTATACCATATCTTTTTTTAATCCATATTAATTCTTATCGTGACATTATGTAATTTACACCTTGAGAGTAAATATAATTACAATAAAATTAAAAATGAAAAAAATTCAGTCATTAATTACATATTTAGGCCTACCAAAATTATTTTTCTGAGTGATATATTTTTATTAATTTTATATCATTTAATAAAATATTTTATTTTTAAAATGTCATAAATGTCAAATTTGACACTATTCACAAAATGGATTCTAAAAAAATAATAAAAAAAATTATTCCTTTATAAAACTACTTTATCTTATCAATAACATGTCAAATTAATCCATAAAATTTTTGGATGTCATATATTTTGTCAAATTTTATTTATTTTAATATTTATAATATCATTTATTTGATTCTTTTATTAATTAAGCAATTACTCCATCATCATCGTATAAGAATTTAATTTAATTATTTATTTCCTAATAAATATAAATAAATTACCATGATATAGGTAATAATTTTATATTTATAAAGACTATTTATAGTGAAATATATCAATTATATAACCCCATATTTAAAAAATTAGTTATAAGAGACATTATTATGACATCTTTGTCTTTACTTTAATTTAAATGTTATAAATGTTATAATCACACCCAAGTGGCGTAAAAAGGAAAACATTTCTCCCCAATGATTTTATTGGTCAATAATAACTCATCAAATAATATTAGGAATGTTTTAGGGTAGTTTTATAATATTTATAATATTCTGTTAACCTTTAATTACCTGATATACCCTTAACTGTGGTAATAAAAATAATTAATAAATTTTCTGTTCACAAATCTCAAAATTTAAAGGGACCTATTTTTATAATTTAGACCTTCTTATTCCAATTATGGAATCAATTTTTCCAAATTTGAAACAAATAATTGATATAAATTAATTAAAAATTATTCTTGTGGACATAATAAGAGAACATGTTTTTTAAGTAAACCATTAAAAAGTTTACATAATTTTTATATCCAATTTCAATATGAAATTGATTCCAATAAACTATATTTCATTATTTGATAGAAAAATTAATAATACTTTAAAACCAATTAAAATGATAATCTAAATATATAAATAAATTCGAAAAAAATATTTTTGAAACAAAATGTTGTATTTTAACTATTCATTAAAAAATTAATATTATCAATAAAATACCAAAAATTAAACAAAAGTAAACTTGATACTTTGATTATAAATAAAAAGTTTAATATGTCATATGATAATTATAAAAGCGACAACAACTATATTTGAAATGGGTTCACCATCAAAATGCGGTAAAACGATCCTTTACAAAATATTAGAGCTTTTTATGCTTAAATTTGATTTGTATTATTATTTTAATCATATAAAATGTATTGGATGAATGTAAAAATATTTAATAAATATTTTTAAAAATAATATATTAATTTTTATTCATTCTATCCAATAAAAAATCTTATCATAACTACCACATAAAATAATAATATTAACAACATATTATTTTTCAATATAACTCAATCTTACGTGCAACGTAAGATTTTGGAGAAACCCATAATTGCATGTTGGGTAGGAAATAAAAAATAGAATCCCATTTAAAGTTAACTTACTATCTAATTCATAAATATTAATAGATAATTAAATTTATTATTTTATAATTAAATGGGATGTTACATCCTTCCCCCCTTTTGGAAATTATTTCCTCGCAATTTTATTCACTTATCAAATAAGAGGGTGTATTTCTCCATCCTATCAATTTTAGATTCCCATGTTGCCTCTTCAACCATATGTTTTTCCATTAAACCATAACCTGAGGAGTCTCCTTATTTTGAAACATTTTCTCTATGTGCTTAATAATTTGAACTAGTTATTAATCATAAGAAAGATTCTCTTCCAGATGAACAACTTCTACACTCAAAACATGAGATGGATCTAAAGTATAATTTATTAAAATTAAAATATTAAAAACATTATGTTCCTAGGATAAGATCAAAGATAAATCCATGTGGTAGGAAACTGGTCCAACTTTCTCCAGGATTTAATAGGTTCAAATGAATTGAGGAATCAACTTCCACTTCATACCAAAACACATCACACTTTTCATTGGAGAAACTTTGAAAAAAATATGATCAATTACCTCAAAAGAATTATTCTTCATTCGATTATCCTTATTAATTTTCAACCTCCTGTGAATTTTTCTCATGTGTATATCAATCAAAATAACTTTCTTCATATTCTTCTATACTAACTCTATTCCCATCAACATCCTTTCACCAACCTCATACCAAAAAGCTATTGTCAGAAACCACTTTCTATATAATTCCTAAAATGGTTCCATCTATATACTACAATAAAATATTTTATTATAAGAAAACTCAACCAGTTAAATATGATAATCCCAACTTCCATAGAAATCCATTAAACAAGAATGCAACATATCCTCCAAGTTCTGAATTATTCATTCTAAATTCTTATCTAATTGAGGATGAAAAGTTGTGCTAAAATTTAATTTAGTTCCCAATTACTTCTGAAGGCCTTTACCAAAGTTAAAACTGAACCTGGGATCATGATCAGATATGATGTAGATAGGAACACCATGTATCCTAATGATATCATTAAGATAAAACTGAAAAATTTGGTCTGGGGATAATGTATCTTGAATATAAAGAAAAATGAGAATATTTAGTCAATGAATCTACAATAACCCAAATAAGATTTTTACCTCAAGAAATCATTGGTAATATGACTACAAAGTCCATGTATTTATTTTCCCATTTCCACAATGAAACATCCCCTTTGGCAACATTTATTATAATTTAACCTTTTTAAAAGTAAAAAAATTCATAGTAAATTCAACAATATCTCTTTTTATTTCATCACACCAATGATACACTTGAAGGTCTCTATAAATCTTAGTGCTTCCAGTATGAACTTAAAATTGAGAACTATAAGTTTCACACAAAAACTCATTCTTCAATTGTGAATCATAAATAACACATAATCTCTTCTAAAATCTTAAAAAATAATATTTATCAATGTTAAATTCCAGAAACATATCATTTTGAATCAATTCTACCTTTTTCGAAAACACATTATCTTCTTTATATGCTTGTTTAATTCTATCTGATAGAGAATACTGCATTGAAACCTGAAACAAAACAGAAAAATTTTCTATAATAACAAATTGCAAGAAAAATTTCATCAAATAATTAACCCATGGTTCTATTCCAAATATAACATGGTTAATGTTTCATTACTTTTTTGGCTCAAGGCATCGATAACTTTATTTTATTCTTCAGGATGGTATTGAATCATGCAAACATAATCTTTGATTAGTTCCAGGCATATTCTCCATCTCTTATTAAAATCATTATAAGTGAATATATAATTCAAAATTTTATGGTCATTATATATTTCACATTTTCCTCCATATAGATGATGACTCCAAATATTTAATAGAAAAAAATAGCAGTAGATAATTCCAAATCTTCTCTAGGGTAATTTAACTCATGGGGTTTCAACTGACATAAAGCATATGAAATTACTAGATCATTCTGTATTAGTAAAAAACTGAGTCCTTCCAATGAATTATCACTCTAGATGATATATTCACCACTTCTAAAAGGCTGGTTTAAAACTGGATCATTCACCAATCTTCGTTTCCATTCTTAAAAATATAATCACATTTTTTTCTTTATGAACATAACACCTTTTCAAGTAAACCTAGTTAGTGGGATAAATAACCATGCTAAGTTTTAAAAAAAACTCTAGTAATATCCTTATAAATAAGGAAAACTATAAATCTCTATGAAATTCGAAGGTCATGGCCACTCTTCAACAAAATTTGTTTTAGAAGGTTGAATAGTTATGCCATATTTAGAAACAATGTGACCAAGGAAAGAAATTTGCTTCAACTAAATTAATAATTTTTGAATTTCCCATGCAGTTTATTTTCTTTGAATGTTTTAAAACCAATCCTTAGATGTCTTTCACGATCCTATTCACTTTTAGAATATACCAAAATTTTATCAATAAAAAAAACCAAAAACTTATATAATATCTTTTGGAATATTCTATTCATAAGATCTATGAATACAATAGGTGCACTAGTTAACCGAAATTTCCTAATTAAATATTTATAATGGCCATATCTAGTATGAAACTCAGTACTCAGAAATCTGCTTCCTTTACTTTCGACTTATTGTACCCCGAACTCAATTCAACCATCAAAAAACTTTTGTCCTCCACAGAGAGGATGACACAAATCATCGATATGAGGAAAAGGATACATGTTCTTAACAGTGATTTTATTCAAGTCTCTATAATCAATTAAATATATCATTGAACCATCTTTCTTTTTAACAAAATAGATAGGATCACCCCATGGTTATGTGCTATGTCGAATGAAACTGTTATCTAATAATTCCTTCAATTTATTCTTTAACTCTAAAAATTAAATTTGAGTCTTTCAATAAAGGAATTTTAAAATTGGATTAACATTAGGAACTAAGTCAACGATAAATTAAACATCCTAGTATGGTATCATACTAGGAGACTCATTAGGAAAATCATTATAAAATTCATTCTCCACTAGTACTTAATTAATCTAAAGAGATCCTTTATTTTCAACAATATGTTCAAGATAACATTAATTTCCATATTTTAATAGTTTCTCAACTTTCTGATATGTTATCAATGGTAAGGGTTCATTATTGTACACAAAAAGATAATCTTTCTAAATAAAACTTATTTAGATCTACATTCAATCTTAGATTGGTGTATATAAATTCAATCCATACCCAAAATAACATCAAACTATACTAGATGAAAAACAACAGGCTTTTGAGGTAGATTATTTCCAAAGGCAACAACAAGTAGATTATCATAATTTATTTTTTCCCTAACTTTTCCCCCAAGTGTTTTTACTCTATTATTTTTCAACATATCTTGAGGTGTAATTTTCAAATAAGAAAATAATTTCTCAGAAATGAAATAGTTTATAAACCCTAAATCAAACAACACATTGAAATAATCTAAATAAACAAACAAAGTACCTGATACCACTTCATTTAATGGCCCAACATCTTATGAAGTAGTTGGAAAGGATTTAAACACACCGTTTTATTTATATTTTGGCTAATTTCCATCATTTAGGTTCCTCTTTGGACACTCATTTTTATAATTACCCATTTCATTACATTTAAACCATTTTACTAACTATAAATCATATTTTCTTTTTATCTCTACCATAATCTTTTTCATTACAGTTATGAGCCATATCTCCCATTTTACCACATTGAAAGCACTTACCAGAATTCAGAATGCATTCCCCAGTGTGTTTTTTTACCACAATTCTCATAAAATTTAAACTTAATTTTCTTACCATCATTCTTATTTGATGAATTTTTCCTCTACACCTTTTATATTGACATTTTTCTACTGATTTTTGAAGAACGCAGGGTCATCGAAAAATGCTATTTCCACCTTATCATCACATTGAACATGTTTTTCATAACTTTTGAATCCACTACATGCTAATGCCTTTTTCTATTTTCGAATTAATATTGAGTAAAAATGATTGGTTTTACTATTAAAATCTTAGATTAAAATTAGAGCATAACTTTCCATTTAAGGGTTTTTTTCTTCGTATGTAGCCACTGAGTCATCCTACTAACTCAATTCCAAGAATTTTTTTCCATCCTAAGTTGAACTGCCTTAGGAAAATATTTCCCAAGAAACATAATGTTTAATTCTTCCCACTTTAAAGCATTAATTTCCTCACTTTCTCTGATATTATTTACCATCGGCCACCACTGATTAGCTTTACCTTCAAAACGGTAACACTAAGACTAACCTTTTGATTTTATGAACACCCCATGACATCAAAAATATTTTCTATTTCTTTATTCCACCCTTCATATAGAACTGGGTAAAATAATCCTATGAATCATGGGAGATTTTTCCTCATGAAAAGTTCCACTGCTGATATATTCCTCTACGGTTGATCCAGTTGATATACTACATAGATTCCATCATCATTTATAACTTGTGTCAATTAATCCATCACAACAAAAAACTATTTAGTTTCAATTCTGACAATCTTAGTTTACAATTTTGGAAGGTTTTTTCCCCTCTAGATGCATTCTCAGCACAACTTCATCGTTTCCTCTATATAAAACCATTTTGAGTAGGGAAATATTACATGAATCAATATGGTAATCATCAAATAATATGTCATTTTAATTTTACCATAAATTAAAAATAAATAATGTATATTCTATTAAAAATATCCTAACCCCTAAATTTATCTAATCTGACCTCTAATACAGACTATAAGGATCCAACCTTAAAAGTTACATAGTCCTGAGTTAAGTCAAGAATTTACATTCATTAATATTAAGGATCTATTTAGGTTTACAATTTCAGATAATTATGTCATCATTCATACATAACATTTATCATACATAAAAAGTGGATTCAAGTAAAATAGTATCCATTTTTTTTAAAATATAAAACTTTTAAAATAAAACATGATATCTTTTTCTTGAAAAACAATCTTCATAATAGTCATCTTGAAATCCTTCTTTTTCTTACCTATCTTTATACCTTGTGAAAAATATTTTGAAACATGGGATAAGAACAAAAAAATTAGTAAGGGGCATAAAATAAGGAAAAAAATCATTAGCCCATATATATTTTGAACTCACGAAAACAAATTCATAAATTATAAAAGTAACTTGTGGCATCCATATCATTCTAACATTGTAAATTTCACTACTACATAGGGTGTAAACATCATGGTTAAATTTTGAATACCCATCATGTTATATTCCATAAATATACTAGGAGAAATGAAACCAGTTAACTCTGTATCATTAACCAATACATTGGAGAGTTTTCACAGGAACACCCTCCCCTAATTTATCACATAAGAACCCATACCCATAAATAATTCCTAAGAACCATTACATAATCATAACAAATAAAACAATCATACAATAAAAAATAAAATTTCTACTTTGAAATGATATGATATCATTTAAAGATATTGATATAAAAATTAATTCTCAAAAACATTTTCATTACCAATATACGTGAAAAAGTAATATGGAAATTTTTTCCTTTTAAAAACATTATGTCTTGTATAGGAAACCAAATATGAAATAATGGTCACAGTGGTGAAAAAATCATTGTCCCTATATAAATTTAAAAACATTCCTTTTTTCATTTCATAAAGTAAAATGCATCATATAAAAATGTTCCTTTTAAAAACCTTTGAATAAACATAAAATTCAAAGGGTTTGATTATACACCTTGTAAAATAAGGAGGTGTATAACATCAAAATTTTTCTCAATGGAATGAGATTGTGATGAAGTAATTTACCTCGAGTCCAAATCATATCATAAATTATTTATCTTACTAAATAATAAAATTAGTTTAATTTATACTTTAATTATAACCTTTTTATACCACTTATTACAATATTATAAAAAATATTTAATTATTTAAACTCACATCGGACGGTTTTTCAATATTCGGTACTTGAGTTCAAGATAACATTGGTATGCTATAAATAGTTAAAGTGGCCATGATTCCATCATCTCTAGAATAATATTCAGGACATAATAATTAATTTTATATAACAATTATACTTTCAAATAAAACTATATATTTATGTTTATGAAAAATTATTAACGTTATAATCGTGGAGACGGTAAGTCATACATATACATGAGTACCGTTTCCATTTTTCAATGATCATTATAGAAAGATGGTAATTTTCATTTTAACTTTTCATAATGATAATAATATAATTATCAACATATTAATCATTTATATATACTTATATATATCATACATGTGATTTGGTGAAAAAAAATGAACCACATCACTTCGTGGAGGGGATAGTTCACACGTACACACAAACGACGTTATCATTTTTATGTACATGGAAGGTAATAATGTAATTGATTTATTATTACCTTATATTGATATATATTTCATTAGTATCTTGTAAATATATTAATTCCAACTTTTGAAATATTATTTCAAGACCTTTATGGAAAAAACTATATTAGTTCATGATGTAGTACTTCTCCATCCACATGAACAAAAAGATCATTTCCCATTTGATGAATGTGGAGATGGATTTAGATATTGATATTAACGTAATAAAAGCTTAGTATATTTGGGATAATTCATTTATTATTTCATCATGGTTTAACGATATTTTAATAAAGTGGAAGAAGAAATAATCTAGAAATACATAAATAAAAACATTACCTTTCCTTCATACAATCACATTTCTTAACACCTTAACACCTATAAAGAGGGTGTTATGTATAAATTAAATGCTCTATAATGTGGGGAGGTATTCTGGGAAAGGTTTTGGAAGAAATTGGCAGAACCAAATTTTGTAGGAAGTGTTAGGAATAAAGATGAATGGATTCCATTTTGTAGGAGAGGGTAGGGGCACACATGGAATTATTAAAAAATATTCAATAAATTAAAATTAATTTTTTATATTAAATGGTTCCAAAATAAATTATTTAATATATAGGATTATTTTGGGTCAAAATAAATTCATTCAATTAGTATTAGATAGCTTTTATTATTTTTTAAACCTTATCTTTTTTGCTTTAATCATTATTAATTATTAACGTCACATTATCTAATTTACAATTTGAGAGTAAATATAATTACAATAAAATTCCAAAAGGCCAAAAATGAGTCATTGATGAAATATTTATACTTATCCAAATAATTTTGACGAATTATAGATTTTATATTAATTTTATATTATTTAATAAAATATTATCTATTTTTCAATCTCATACATTTCAATTTTGACACTATTCACAAATTGACATTTTATAAATATCATAACAACTTGATTGCTTATAAAAACCAATTTAACTTATCAATAAAATGTTTTTTTCACATATGTTTTTTTTATTTCTTCAATTATTTAAAATTATATTTATTTTAATATTTATACTATCATTTATTTGATTCTATCATTAATTAAGAAATTACTACATAATCATTTTGTAACAATTTAATTAAATTATTTATTTTTAAAAATTATAAATAAATTAACATGAAATAGGTAATAATTTTTTATTTTTAAATAATCTTTTTGGTCTAATATATCAGATAGATAATAGAATATTAAAATTGTTTTAGTTATAAGATACATTATTATGATATATTTGTCTTTACTTTAAATAAAATGTTATAAATTTCATAATCTCACCTAGTTAGCTTCCAAGAGAACAAAATTTCGGAACAAGGATTGTATTGGTCAAAAATAACTCATCCAATAATATTAGGACAATTTTTAGGGTAGTTTTAAAATATTTATAATATTATTTTACCCATTAATTACCTGATTAACTCTTAAGTGTGGTAATAAAAATAATTAATATAGCTACAATTCATAAATCCCATGAATAAAAGGGAAGTATTTTCATTATTTGGGCCTTAAAATTCCAAATATAGAATCCATTTTTAAAAATTCAAAACAAAAAATTGGAAGAAATTAATTAAAAATTAATCTCGCTAATGAAATAAGAAAATAGAGTTTTTTAAGTAAAATATTCAAAAGTTCACTTTTTTTATATACCAAATTTCAATATGAAATTGATTATAATGAACTAAATTGGTTTAAATGATTAAAAATTTATAATTTATAATTTAAAAACAATTAAAATGGTAATCTGTCTACATAAATAAATTAGACAAAAAATAGTTTTCAATTAAAATGGAGTATTTTTTACTATTTGTGAAAAAAATATTATGAGAAAAATACCAAAAATTCAACCAATATAAATTTTGATTATCCAACTCTAAATAATAATTTAAAATTTTAATATAATCATTATAAATGTGATAAAAACTATATTTAAAATGGGTTCTCTATTAAAAGGTGGTAAAACATTCCTTTTAAAAATATTCGAGCATTTTGTGCTTATAAATAGATTTTATTCTAATTTTAATTATATAAAATCTATTGTATGAATGAAATTTTTTTAATAAACATGTGTAATTATAATATAGTTATTTATATTCATTACCACCAATACACCAGCTTAGTGATAACTTCCACTTAAAATAATAATATTAACACTATATTATTTTTTACTATAACTATGTCTTGCGTGCAATGTAATATTTCTATGAAACCCATTGTAGTGTTTCAGGTACACTATTAGAAATAGTGTCCACTTTAAAGTAAAATTATTATCTTATTCATAAATATTAAAAGATATAAGAATTCATTTTTCTATAATTATATGGGATGTTACAACAAAAATGGAACCTGAGTTAGGTGATCACAAGATTATGAAAATGGAAAATACTATATTGAAGGTTTATATGTATGAAGATAAAAATAATAATAAAAGTATAACAAAAAATTATTTTTTGGATAATAATGTACCTAAATCAATTAAATATCAAATGATAAACTTACTAAATATTCAAGAATATTCAAAACAATTCCACAAGACAATAGGATTCAAAAAATCCTTTCAATAAGTTTATTAAAAAATATGGGAAATTATAAAAAACTAGATGATATTAATGTATGAATAATGGAAACTTCAAGACAGAATAGTATCAATTACCGGATAACTCGTAATCTGAGATAATGTATTTTTAGAAGGTTGTATACAAGAATAAATTCAAGAAATACATGTAAGAAAAATGGATTACTTGAAAATATTATAGTGATGATATATCATCATATTTAGAATCTTAAATTTATAATCAGAAGGAAAATATTTTCTTTATAGTACACTCTGATGAGGTACATTTTTTTATTCTTTATAAAATTATTCTCAATAAAAACATGAAAACTTATCTTTTGAAAAATTTAATAAATATCGTATCTTGGTTGAAAAAAATAATTTAAGATTAAGAAACTATCAAAAACTACAATTATAATGTTGCAATTGAAAAACATGACTTAAGTAAGAAACTTTTTGATTTACAATTTAAGTTAGAAAATTATATTTCTTCTTATGTTGAACATGATAATAAAATTATAATCTTTAAAATATAATTCCAATAATTTAGATATGTATCCCCTATCTTCAAAAAATTAGAAAATTATTGAATTCAATTTTTTTTTAAAAAAAAAGTCCAAAAAAAGAAGTTTCAAATAGGAATCCAAGGTGAGAAACCAAAGATATATAAAAATTATTTTGTGCCAAGTTGTAAGAATAAAAAACTTTCAAATTAATTTTTTTCACTATGGAGATTTAAATAACTATTATAATAATTACATCTTAATAAATCCCTAATTTTCTTTAATTTTATGGATAAAAACATTATTTTATTTCAAAAAAATAAAAATAAAAATTAAATTCTGGATTTTGCTAGACCACACAAATATATTTGGCTTCCCAAGTCTTCGATTTCTAATAGTTATGTACCTAATAGAATATAGCTACCAAAAAATTTATTGTTTGATTTAAATTTTTAAGGAAAATGATCCAAGAGCTTCAATTAGAAATATTTTATCGATAAGAGATACTCAAGATATATGTGTAAGTATTTATCTAATTTCTACTCCTTATAAAAAATTGATATAGGTTACGTCACATTTGGTTACAATACCAAAGGAAATTTTATGGGTGTTGGATAAGTTGGTAATCCATGCTCAGTACTCATCAACAAAGTGCTTAATTTATAGGTATTGAATCAAAATACGATAATTATTACACAACATTGTTATAAATATTATATTAAATATTTTTTTAAAAATGCATGTAATTTTTTTAAAGATAAAATTATCAAATTTAAGGCACTCAGAGTAGATGATGTTTATACCTTATATCACAATTATTTGTATAGTAAAAAAAATTAACTATTTAAATAATGAAAAACATAAATCATGTATTTGGAAAAGAATACAAATAATTTTTAATGTCTGTTCTTTAAGAAAATTGTCTAAAAGGAAATTACTTTCATATTTACCCAATATAAATTGAATAAATAGAAATTATGTAATGTATGACCAATTGTGATGAAGAAAAATCCATATTTTAACTAAATTAAAGATTTTAAAACTTTTATACCTCTATACTGAATTCACACATATTTTTTTCCCATCTAGAATAGAAATCCTAAGTGGAGAATATTTTATTTATGTGTTAGCTGATAATTCCTCTATATTTACTTGGGTTTTCATTTTATGTTTTAAGAGTGAATATTGTTCTATATTTATAAGTTTGTTTAAATTGGTTTTAAAATATATATATTATAAAATCATTTATTTAAGAAGTGACCATGGAGGAAAATTTTAAAACCATTAGTTCAATTCATATTTTTCAAAACTTGGTATCAAACATAGTTCTTCAATCCCAATGAAACCTCAATATAATGGTGTTATTGAGAGGATAAATAGGTCTTTCCAAGAAACTGATAGGATGCAGTTATGTGAATATAAAATTCCCACTCACTTTTGGTAAGAATCTAAAAATATAGAATATTATGTCATAAATAGAGTTATAATAAGACCTATTTTTAAGAAAATACCTAATGAGATATGGAATAAAAAAATTCTAGAAATTTATACATCAATATATTTGGGAGTAATGTTTATATTTCAAGAACCAAGGATAATCCTAGAAAACAGGTTCCAAAGGATGATGAATGAATCTTATTAGGAGATTATACTACTTCATTGGAATAGTGAGTTTTCATCAAAACATCAAATATTGTTGAACAATTAACTCTTGTTATGTTTTAGTAATCTGATCCTTTTGATCAAAAATTTACCCAGGTTGATGAGAAAACCTATTCTTTTGAAAACATGATACATTAACCTCTATTTTATTACAAAAAGTATAATGAGTTAGAACATGATTTTTGTGAAACAAATCCTAAAAGGATGAATACTAGTGAACCAGAGAGTGGGTTTCATAGATAGAATATAACCCCTAAGAATAATCCCTTAGAAACCATTATAGGCCATTTAGAAGATGGTATTTTGTATAGGAGAAGTGTGGAAAATATTATATAATTTTATTTATTTTTATCTCAGCTACAACCAAAAATAATAGAAGAAAACATAGTAGACGGGAGTTGGGTTTTAGACAAGTAAGAAGATTTAAACTAATTCAAGAGAAATATAGTATAAGAATTAGTTCATAGACCCTCTGAATATCCTATTATAAGAGGCAAATTGGGTTTTAGGAATAAATAGGATTTTCATAGTGTGATTACTAGTAATAAGGATATACTATTAGATAATGGGTATAACCAAGAGGAAGTTATATATTATAAAGAGGCCTTATCACCCTTAGTTAGACTAATAACCATTAATATTCTATTTTCCTATGCATTACACATGAATTTAATATTATATCATATGGATGTAAAATATAATTTTTTAAAATTATTTTCTTAAGGATAATGTTTATGTTAAACAACCTCCAAATTTTAAAAATCCTTATTTTCCAAATTCAGTTTTCAAACATACAAAAGCTATTTATTTCCTTAAATAAGAACCTACATCTTATTATTAATGTTTAACTTCATTTATTTTATCAAATTTAATTTTAATAGGATTGTATGATCCTAATATTTTTATGAAAAGTTCATATTTATATATTTTTTAGTTTAAATAAATTTTTATGAGGTGATTTTTTTACAAATAGAAAAATTTGTAATGAATTATCAGAGTCATGATAAAATAATTTTAAAAGATCATGATGGATGAGTTGAATAATTTTATATGTTCTCATATTTATTAAAAATACATTGGGATTTGAGTAAATAAAAGTAAATATATACTCGTCTTACTTAAAAGAAATTGAATCAAAAGAGGTAAAGTATATAAAACTCATATGAGACATAATTAATCACTTGATTTGGATGAAGCAGGGAAACAAGTTGACCATAATATATAAACTAGATTAATTGGGAGCCAATTTTATTTAACTAATAACAGAATATAAATTATTTTTATAGTTTAATTATATAATAGATCCCAATATAATTAAAATAAATATAATTTAAATGTGAAAAAAATAATTTTAAGGTATTTAAAAGTAATAATTTATCTTCCCTTACTTTTTCTAAAAACATAATATTTTAATTTGAATTATAATTCTGATAGTAAATTTAGAGATTGTAGAATATAAAGGAATACCACTTAAAAAACCTTAAAACTGTTAGGAAAATCCCTAGTATCCTTGTCTCATAAGAAACAAAAATTTTTTACATTATCTACTGCTAAAGTAGTGTATATAGCTGCATGTAGTTTTTATGCACATGTGTTGTAGATAAAATAAACCATAGTGGACTTTGGATTTAATTACATCAGTTTATTAATAAATTGTGATAACAATAATGCTATAAACATTTCATATATTCTGAAAAATCACTATAAAATGAAAAATATAGACCTGAGGCATCATATCTTGATAGATCAGACTCAAAAGGTGATATCACTCGCAAATTCATCTATGCTAATAACCAGTTATTGGATATTTTCACTAATCCATTTGTGCGTAAACATTTTGATTTTATTAAAATAAAACAGACGTTATTTTGAATTTAGATTAGTTTATTTTACCATATTTCTCATTACTTATAATTTATTATTATATTAATGTATTATAAAAATTAAGTGAACCTATTTTGTTTATTTTATTTGAATTTTTTTTCCATTATATTCAATTTGAACATGATTATTTTTAGAAAATAAATTATGATCTTTTAGTTTTTATTTTATTTGATTTATTTTATGTCTTAATCAATGAGAAATTCAAAAATTGGCTTTGTACCACTTTTTATAAATTGGATTTGTGACTTAAAAGCCTCAATCAAGAATTGAACTTTCTAGATTTCCCATAGCTTCCTTATCTCAGAAGTCAAACCATTACCCTTTTCTTCCTTCATCTATATCTATCCCCTCTCAACCTTCTATAATGGGAAATTACTTGCATTGAGATGATGGTAGTTTAAGTTATTCCATGAAATCTACATTGGGTAGTTCACCATGCAGTGTATTAGTTTGAAAATCCATGGATACAGTGTGGATAAGAAGAACCTTAATGTTGTTATAGAAATTAATTAAGTATCAAGGAAGTGAGTTTATTTTTGATGAGAATAAGCTGGGTTTATTTTTTGAGGAAGAAGTGAATGGTTTTTTCAAGAATATAGACTTCTAGATTAGGGAATCACAGGATGCACTTTCATTTAATTTCAATGGAAAACATTTATTATTTCATTAGTGTAAATGGATTAAGTCTTACATTATCCTCATGTGGGGGAGTTTTGTTTTATCCAAAATCTAGTTAGTATGAGTGTATTACAAAAAAATATGTTTTTTAATTTCCTGTTTGGAAACTCTAATTGTGAAAAGAAAGCTATAAATAGATTATAATCCAATTGGAAGGTAATCTATAAGTTTATTCATAGATGTATTTCTCAGTGAGCTAGTGAAATGGATAATGTGTTGTTTCAAGATTTGTATATCTTATATGTTCTAATCAGCAATCTAAATATGAGTCTTCTAATGTATAGGATGTAGTTTATGAATCAAAATTTTAATTTTAAATGGAAATTAAATTATTTCTATTATTTAAGAATCATATACCTAGTGTTAAAGAAGAAATTGGTGTATCTCAATGAATGGGAGGTTGTAAAGTGACATAAAAGTAATTACCTTCCTTAAATACTTTGAAAAGTATTGGAAAATATTGGGATGAAATATTAAATTACTTATGAACCATTAGATAGGAAGGTGTAGCTTAGGGGAATCTACCCCAACCCTCACCACCTAGGGATGTATCACTTGTAGATAAAGTTCCTTATTGATAGGTGTAGGAGCTGGTTATTTCTAGATTAGAGATATAGTTTCGAGAAATCACACTTGTTATAGAGATGACATCCATAAACTGGGATGTGGACGTTGTGGATCTACTGAACTAGTATATCATGTTGAACCAACTATTGAGGTAGTTGTTGTAGCTCATGAGAAAAGGATAGTTGAGTGTTAAAATTCTACCAGTTTCATTATACAGAGATGAATCTAATGATAAAGATGGGGATAAAGATTTTGTTATGGAGACTATTGATCATTCTCAAACACCAATCATTCCATCACCTCCTCATATGGAATAGGATACATAATATATTACTATGGGTTATAATAGATATGATATGAAGGCCATTTATTTAGTTATAATGACTAAATTTGATAACCTCAAAAGAAATTATAACAAATTGAAGAAAAAGATAGTATCCTCTAAGGATGATATTACACAACTCATGGAAATTTTTGTTTATATAGGTAATTTTTATAGTATAGTTGGGATACTGATAGTACAAACTAACCTAATCAAAAATATAATCCTTATACAACAATCCATCTCTAGAGTGAATGCTAATGATCTTAAGGAGTTGAAAGCTTAAGTAGATGGACATAGAAGAGTTTGTGCTACCCTATCTGAGATAAATGACCTTGGTTTTCTTGTTCCAGCTAAAAGGGAAATTATTTGAAATCATTCCATAGTTCAATACGATATGTATTAGGATGCAGTTAATTAGATTCATGGTTTTGTTTATTAAATTAAGAATATATTACACACATTAATAAGTGTAGTTATAAGTAATTTTGAGTACATTAATAGATTTTAACTGACTTCCACTTCTACATAATTACCTTCAATTGTTTTGGAATTTTATAATTATTTTGATCATATTTATTCTAATTTGAATTTTCTGTAATCTAAGATTCAATATCATTAGTATTATATGTTCATACCTATGTTAATATAAGATTTAAAGAGAGATATTTAGGCTAACTTCCAGGACACTAGAAATCTTTTTTGAAGAATTTGTGTTGGTATATATGTCTCTTTGAATGAAATGGTAGGATACCTTGATGAATCCATTGGTGGAGAGGTAAAAGATATATTCTGAGTTTCTCATGATGTGTAAGGGTTGATTTCATGCTAAATTTTTCCATTAACTAAAAACAATTGGTTCATCATCAATTTTCTCATCAATATTTTTGAGCAAGATCAAGGACGGTAGAAAAAGTCCTAAAAATAAGTTTTCAGTTCCTTAAATTCAGAGGAAACTCTAACTATTACAATTTCTACAATAGGAATATATCCTATTTTATAAAAGCCTCTAAGTCTCATTAATTTAATGAAATAATATTTTGTTACTCCCATTTTCCCTATGCCTAGTTAAATGGGACCAGCTTCTAGTACCTCAATTACTCAAACTTCTTCTAGCGGTGTTTATAAATTAGCTTATGTCTTGTTAAAATAGATAGTTAATTTGGATCAAAAGATAACATTATTAAAGAGATTGATGATATAGATAAAAGTATCATTTGATAATTCTCATAAAAGTTGGTATAATAAACTCTTACATTTCCTTCCAGTTCTCAACATGTTTCCATGATCAATACTTTACATATTTTTTCTACTAGGTAGGTTGAATCATTGAAAGGGATAATTAATAATGAAATTTCATCAGTTTCATAGATTAATAGAAAATACTATAAATTCAAATAATATTTCCATAAATTAGACATCATAAAGAGGATTTATATATATGTAAATTCCATAATTTATCTCATACAAAACAACTCTAGTATTATCACTACCAAATTAATTTATAGGTTCCAAGAAAATAGAAAAGGTTGTTTTTTATTTGGACCACATTTATAACAAAGTGAAATTTGAGGTGAATATTGCCTTTTCTATTGAACAGTCTATCCAAAAATCTTCACCTTTGAGTCATAAAAAGAAGTTGTATTTTCACCCTGCTATTTCCTTTGATTTTAGTATAGCTTCAAGAAATCCTAAAGGAGTTTAAAACATGCCTGATCAGAATCAAAGATACATATCAATAATTAGTTCTATATATTGTGTCTCTATAGTATTTGGGAAATCATTCGGGCCCCTAGTTAAGGAAACTCATACTACCACTCAAAACTCTCATACTTTTAATAAATCTCCACAAAAACATCCATCTTAGTTTGTACTGATAAATAATCTTGGTTCTTCTATCTAATATATTTTATAATTAATTTTATAGGTGTTGGGTTATGATATATTTTTTTATAAATGTTGATAATTATTCAAAACTAATTTAACAATTTCCTTTGTATTTATTAGTAAATTTTTTCATTTAATGTATTTCTTATCTCGATTTTGTTTCTTAGTGATTTTTTTCAACTAATTTTTTAATTATTTATTTTATTCCTTGGATGTTCTATTTTTATGTAATTTTCTAAATTCAGTCTTTCCCAAATTCTCATTCAGTTTTAGCACTATACTTAAACGATTTATCATGCTGAGTTCTAAATTAAAATTTATTTTTCTCTTCTTACCCTTCCTTTTTAATGACTAAAAAAGGGGAGAAGTATACATGCAGGGTGAATTGTCTAATTAGGAAAAGTATAAAGGACAAACATGATGATTTTAAAAGTAATATCAATATTTTAAAATTTTCAATACAATCCTATAAAACCTTTTAAAATTTCATTTTCAATGTTAAATGGGTTTTTTGATCATCATAATGGGAGAGATTATTGGAATAATAATGTTGTTACAATATATTAGATGTTCTTTAATAATCTCAGAAACCCTTCATAAGATACCTTTTTTAGTGTGATTATTTGGTTTTATCGTAATTTAAGTCATTCTTCTATTATTTCTATAAATAAAAGAAGTTTTTTCGAAATTTGACTAAGTATAGAATATTAGCTATGTGATGCAATCAGCTACATGAAGAAACAACTAAATTGATGAATAACATATGTGAAAAATTAGTTACTTCAATCGAGAGACTATATAAATGTTTATCTGGATTATCCTTCTATATTATTAGGATACATATTTATATCGACTATGTGGTTTCAAATGGCTATATAATTCATTTAACTACGTCAAATTTGGCTATATGATAAAGAATGATATGTTGATAATTCATCTATGTGAAGAAAACCTATGTATTTTGGCTATGTGAAATAGGATATGTAATGAATGGTAATGGAAATCAATTTGGATATATGAATTCAAATCAATGTAATTCAGATATGTGGTGATCGAAAATAGGTTATATCATTCAACATCCTCCTATTTATTATTGTTGGTGTACTTTAAATGGAAATTATTTCTATAATTCATGAATTAAATATTATATTACATATGTATAGTAAATTGTATTATAAAAAATTTTCAACTATCAAGTGAATAAAAGGGAACAAGGATAATATAATGCTCAGTACTGTTGTCTGGGTATTTTTGAGAGAAAGTCATCTAGAAGTCATTTCAAAGATCATATTTTTTAGATCTCTCACTATGAAAATAATATATAAGTTTTTGTTCATGAATATTAGAATAAAAACTATATAATATACATGAAACAGATTCACTTGCACCATAAAATAAGAATTCACTCCTAAAACTCTCTTTGTGGTGATATGTATTATATAAAAAATATGACACAAACTTCAGCTTATACAACTATCCTTACATGATCTATCATAATATTTTTTGAAGACACTCCATGATCTTCCTATAATTCTTATACTCTCTCCTAGAGATTTATTCTCATATCTCAGTTGTATCTTACAACTATGGGTTTCATTTGTAAACTCTCTCCTTTTTATTATCTCTTGTTGTGAAGGTTCCTGGAAAAGGATCCTTGAAGGACAATATTTGTAAATATTTACTAGGGAATGGTAAAATCTCCTGATATTGTACAAAGTTTATTCTTCTTTAACTCAATCATCCATTCCCATGGGAAAGGACTGACATTCCCTTATAAAAGGACTAGTCTAGTGAACATCTCTATGTTCTTGTTGTTCAACATTGGTGGAGTGGACTAAGGGATATATATTCCCCAAACCACTATAAATCACGTATGTTATGTAATTTATTTATAAATATATTTATGAAGTGTTCATGTGTTAATATAAGATCATAAGTTATCATACCTTAAAGAGGGTGGTTTTCTAAGAAACAAAAAATTCCAAGAACTCAATTCACCCCCCGCTAGAGTCTTTGTGCAGATGGACCCAAAAAAAAACTAAAGTAATAAAGAAAGAAAAATTAAACATAATAAATAATTATAAATAATACCTTATAGTAATATTTATTATTTTTTTATGATTATATTTTTCATAAGAACAAATACTGACATTACTCCTACGAAACTAGTATAAATGGTAAAAACTATAAACACCACATGTGGGAAAATATGTAAAAACTAACTAATATAAAAATATGTAATGATTATAAATGAAAATTAAAAATATCTTTAGGGTTTTCAATGATTATAAAATTATATATTAATATATTTAGTTTTTTTATATCCTATTATATAGTATATTCGACTAAGTAGGGAAACCCGATAAGGGTTTTCATCTCAAATTCCTCTCTTTGAGACATTTTTTAGAATGCACCTAATTCATTTTATGTTGTGAATAGGATACCAATTTGAGATGTCATATCATAAATAATTTTTTAATTATTTTATTTTCAATTCAATTTGAATCCATATATTTCAATGGGTTCGATAAAAATTTTACACAAGATGTAACTATTTCATTGTCTCATTTTCTACTCCATCGGTCATGTTTTGATATTGAGAACTATAATTTCTTTTATATGTTTTAACCAATTAAAAGTAACTTTCCCATATTAAAATATATTCCATTCCATGATATTTGTGTTTTCATTTCATTATCTTCCTTTAATAATCCATTGAATCTTATGCTACTAATTCTATTAGAGTTTCAACATCTTAATTTTTGATACATTTGGTCATAGTACATCTTAATTGAATATACCTTTAAATATTTCATTAATCATTCTATTCACCTATTTTATATGGAATTTTCTTCTCTTATTAAGGGATGTTACATATCTTAATCAATAACCACTCCTTTGAAAAAATGGTTTCTGAAATAAATGTGTAACATTGGTAAGAATGACTCCAATTCATGAAAAAGAATATTTTATTCCATGTCCATAGTTTCTTTCCCACCAATTTTATCATATCTTTCTGGGAAATATAATATGGATTATTTTCTATGATTCTCATAATTTTCATTAATCCTTTTTGAAAGTAAAATATTTTATTCTTTTTATGATTTAGGTTTTTAAACAAATGTTTTTCGAAATATTTCAATCTCATATTTATTTTGATAATCTTTATGATTAGTCAAGGAGTCATTTATTGAAGTTTCTTTTTCTAGAGTAAAATTTTTCCAAATATTTCACTTCAACTTTTTCAAAAACAACGTTTCAAAGTGACCCATAACTTTTATATTTAATAAATGTGTTGGAGATAGTCATTTTTAATGCTTTTTGTGGGAACAAATATTTCTGCCACTTCTTCATTTTATTTAATGAATTTTATCTTTGTTTTAACTTTTTCTAAAATAAAATTATTTTTCACCTATATTTAGAAATAATCTATTTTAAAAAGAATAAAAAAGATAAAAAATATTTATTATTTATAATGTGATTGATCTTAAACATTTAAAAGTATTTTTCATCTAAGTAGTTATCCTTTCATATATCTTATCCTTGATCAAGTATATTTTTCAAATGATAGAAGCCATATTATTTTTCAGGATGTCTTAAGAATTCCATATATTATCATGGAAATGATCCACTACTATTTTTTTCTTTCCCAATCATTGAAGGTTCATAAACCAAATTATTTTTCAAATATAGTCCCTCTATGAATACCCTATTTATGATTCCTTTTGTTGAATACCATTCACTAAGATTCTGTGAATTGATTAATTTGGAAATATTTTTCTTAACCATATAACCTTTATCTACACATTGTGAATACCATATTATTTAATATCTTGATTAAATAGTATTTACCTAGTAAGTTACTAGATTTAATTTTATACCCATTTATTTTTTACTTTTTATCATGTTGTAAATATTGATTTAATTGTGAATGTTTTCCTTGTGTAATTCCATTTTAAAAGGATACAAAACAATTTATTTCATGGGTTCTTTATGATGTGTTGAATGAAACCAATTTTATTTATATGGATTATTTATGGTTTTATATGTGATCGATTTCAAGTAAAAATCATAAATATGAATGATTATGGGTGGGTCCTATATTTCCCATCCAATTTATTGGTTAAGATTTTCTATATCTTGTGAGATGTATTCATGAGCATGTTTTAGTTTCTCAAAATAATGGGCACTGATTACATGGCTTGTTAATGTTATGCTTCCTATAATATTTTTTGTTTAAAATTTTAAAGATATTTCAAAGTTTTATAAATATTCTCATGACTATGTTATGTTTTCAGGGATAATGTTTCTTTAACTCTCTTTTTCACTCATGTAGTATGTTAATCCTAGTCATATGTCATGATTTATGATATAATGTTTGTTGGGTATGAATTTTATTATGTATCTTGCTTATAAAAAAATTCCAATATTATGATCAACTATGATATTTTATTATTATCACTTATTTTTACACTTATTAACCATCTAAGAACACTTATTTCTTATGTTTCCATTTCCCCAGGTTATGAATAAAATTAATATTTAAGATGTGTATAGAATTTTATCTTATGGGAAGAATTTTTGGTAGATTTAGAAGATTTTTTATAGATCAAACAATTTTTTGTATACTATTAAAATGTCCATTAGATGAAAAATTCATATGTTTTATTATATAATTTTTTGTTTTAATTCAATAAAAATACAAACCTAAAAGGAATTTTGGATGTATTGTATTGAATTTTCTACATTATTTCTTGTAATTAATATATGATTAGCCATGTTTGGTCATCATTTGTATCATATGATGGTTTGGATAACTTTGGAGATTAGGATATTATCATTTGTGGAAAATTTGGAGTTTGAAATGTCATGAAATTTTAATAAGTTATGTTTTACCCTAATTTAAATGGTGAAGAAAACCCTTTAAGTTAGTTGAGGAACTATTGAATTTTTGTGGCATTAGGATAAGATAAATTTAGTGAAAATGATAAGAATAAGTACAAGGGATAAGTCTACGTATATGATAACAAACAAAAGTATTGGTAAAGTAGAGATTGTGTGGCTTTTTGGGAAATAAAATCTTTTTCCTCGCCACTACAAGTGGATAAAGGCACAAAAATAAGTGTACCAATAGGTAATAATCCTAAAATCGGTGCATTCGCTATTAACTCAATTATTACATGGTGGGTGAAAATAGGCCTAACTACAAAACTGGTTTGACACTATCAGGGGTATGATTTAGTTAATCTCCTTTTTTACAAACCATTATAAAGGAATTGTTTCCTAATTACCTTAAGGAATTGTGTTAAAATGTATTAGAGAATAGAACATAAAATAACCAAGGTAGAACCAAGAGATTTATAGGATTAACGAAATACAACATAGTTGAAATTAATGTTTCATAGGTTGAAATGAATGTTTCAATAGATAAGACATCTTAGGATTGAGATATCATATTCAAATAATTTGATTATTTTATATGTTATTATAACTATTATTGTTTAAGTATTTGGTTGAAACCACATCAGAATGATGAATCTGATAAAGGAATGTATCCAAAAACCATTATTCCTTATGAAATAACAAGGGATCATACTTAAATGGTGTGGACCATTAGTATATTACTGTTATGATAGGAAGTTGAGTTTTTTAGTCTTACATATGGTAAAGCAGTTGATAATATAATATAGATCAATAACACTTTAATTCATTAGTGATTGATATTTATATATTTTCAATAGTGGAAATCTAGCCTATACCAACACTTTTTCCCAATGGTTTAGAAAAACCGTTGGAAAAAAGAACCTATACCAATGGTTCTAGTAAACCGTTGGCATAGGCTATTATATGTTGGGTTTTACCAAAAGTTTAACAAAACCATTGGGAAATAAAACTATTACTCAATATTTTTATTAACCATTGGGAAAAAATACACCCAATTTAGGGCTCCCTCCCAACATTTCATCTCCGCGTGAACCCTCCCTCTGCCTCCTGACCCACTCCTCACCTCCCCGACCTCAACCTCGACCTCCTCTTGGCCTCCACCTCTGCCTCCCGGCCTCCGCCTTCGGCTCCCGGCCCCCACCCCCTCCTCTGGCGATGTTCCCCTTCCCATCTCAGCTCCTTATCTGATGATGACGTCCCCTCCCATCTCGATTCCCAACGACGTTCCCCCCTCCCCTCTCGTCTCCCTCTCCTGGCGACATCCCCCTCCCCTCTTGGCTTAATCTCCTCCTCCGAAGTCCCCTGACCCCCTCTCCAGTCGCGTGCGAGACCCCCCATGGTCGTACACCCCATGGGACTTCCCCTTCTCTCAGATCCATCTCCTCCCACCAGGGTTCTTGATTGGTACTTCCAGGTAATAATTAGTATTCTATTTTAAAAAATGAGGCAACAAGGAATGTATTGTTAGGTTCATAGTTAGGATAACCATTCTTATTAATCATTTATTTTCTAGAGTTTTGGTTAGTAACCAACACATAGTGTGGTGAATTATTGGGTAAATTGTGAATTTTTTCAAAATAGAGTTTTCTAGAAATGTAGGGTTAGATTCACAGGTTGTATTCCATTTATTCGAACAATGCATTCAATAAAAATTTCATGATTTTTTGAAAACCTCATATTTTCTTTAATATACTTCTATTAGACCTTATATTATGTTAGATTTTGGTTTTCAATCATGATATATATATGAAGAGGTTTTATCTTCATTAAGATGTGGAATGAGGTAGGTTAATTGGAGGTGAGTGATGCTATATAAGATTTTATGGGTTATTGTGAGGAGTTTATTTCCCTTTAATTGATTGGTTTATAAAACATAAGTTGGTGCTGCATATATTATGTAATTGTAATTGGTAAAGTAAAATGTTGATCTCGAATTTCTGAGTTGGTTATTTGGATGGTATTATCTATCAAAAGTGGGTATATCTCTATTGAAGATGGGTTTATTTTACAATTGTACAATGTATTTATTAAACTGACCATGCGATACACATTTCCCACAATATAGAAGCAGTACAAAAATAATAGATAGACACTACACACCACAAGACACCCATGGTAGACACCCTTTGACATCTACGGATAGTTAAGGGGCCATTAACTTAGGAACTGAAGTCTATTGACACTCAAGACTTGAGAAATTCCCATTGCTGGTAGAAAAGATACCAACACCTTTATTCTTAGTATAGTAAAATGAAACGGTTTACACCATCATGACCAAGTAGACCATCTGGTTCATGGACTGGTTCCAAACTAGGTTCAAGAGTAAGATCAACTACTAAACATTTATTGTGGTCCCTCTAAGGTTCTTTCCATAGTGAAGAGGGTTATGTGCATAATATTCAACTCAACTAATGTATCATAGGTGCATATTCAATGGAAAAGTGTACTAGTATGGTGTTTCCAACAATGTTCTATATAAAGAACATAATGAAAAATGAAGAGATTATTAAATGGAACTATTTTCCCCTTGATTGCAGGAACATGATGTGACCCATGGGGTGTTGTGGTTCTTATATATTGGGTAGTGACATGTATAGTCATAGGATACAAGTATGTTTTTGTTATGTTTTTATTTTATTTTATTTATCGTAATGGCCACTTAGGTATTTTACTTCTTTCTACGGATGGAGGGTAGTGATGCTATCCTCACTAGTTGACGTAGATCACTTGTATATTGTAATACCATGAGGTGTGAGTGTGAGGAAACATTGGAAGCTAGAGGAGCCTTGGGGTATTCTATGAGATGGAATTGTTTTTCTAAAACATTTTGTGGGAACATTTCTAGAGTATGTTGGAGTCATGAAATAAACTCAAGTGTCTCCATGAGATAACATAAATAACCCCAAGTGTCTCCAAGTGTCTCCATACTTCGTATCATCCTTGCATGGGTTGGACACTCACCCAATCCTATCAAACCTATCCTAGTATATCCTCTTAGTCACATAGTCTAGAATCATCTCTCGAGGATTATCCCATGCCTTGATGCACATCTCATCATCTAACTAGACAAAGAGGATTATTCACCATATGATTGTCCTAGTCACAAAATAACACCATGTCAAACCCATATACATTATATTCTCAATAATCCGGTCAAGAAACTCATCAAAATCATGTATTATAACCCAGCCTCACTAACCAGGTTCCATCCTAAGATAAATCACACCAAGCCTCTTGGAATTATAATGCCAATCTGACCAAAAATAACAAATACCCGCACTAGAATCTCATCCTTCACCTCTTTAGTTGAACTCTTTAATCGTTAAATGGAGTAAAAACTTTCATAATACATTTTATATACTCAGAGGGAACTCCCAACTCTAAGAACCTACCAAGATTCCAATCTATCCTCATAAGTATTTCCTCATCAAATGCTAGATGTACAATTGCCACACCTATCACTACAGGGCCCAATCCTCTTAGGAATATTTTACTTGATCTAAATCCTCATAGTTAGTGAAATCAATTGCATTAAAACGCATAAATGTAAACTGAACCCTACATTCCAAGAATTATTAATGTGGATAGGTCCCATGGAAATAGGTTAAGAACTAAAACCATAAATAATAATGCCAAATACATGCATCATTTTTAAATAAATATATCAAGTGTAAACATAAAAACCAAGAATAATAATACCTCATCCCTTATATCGAAAAAAACCAAAATAAGTTGAAACTCGGTCCAAATTTATTATATAAAATTAATAAGAAGAGTAATTGTTAATTAATAGGAATTTACTATTTGATAGTATCATTTTGAAACATTGATATGTTTCCCCTTTGCTTGTAGGAACATGATTTGAACCATGGGGCATTGTGGTTCTTATATGTTGGGCGGTGAAATGTTTAGTCATAGGAGACAGGTTTGTTTTAGTTCAGTTTTTATTTTATTTTCTTTATCACATTGGTCACTTAGATCTTTGACTACTTTCTATGGACATAGGGTAGTTATATTCTACGAAGGGGGACATAAGGAGTTTAGATTGATTCAGTCCACTGGCTTTGATCCAAGGTAAGATTCTAGGGTTACTACTTGTCTCTCACCTCATGTATTTGGGGATTTATTGTTTTTGACTCCATATTATGTTTTTAGTAGGTCTTTGGTTTATTTCATGTTGTTTCGGGTGGATTTGGTTCTCCGCTGCCAATCTAGGTAAGGCTTTAATGCCATTGGTTGGTTTCTCACTGGTTATGTAGCGTCCTTCATGTGTTTTAAGGTTCTTAATATCCTTTGTGTAGTGTGTTGATCCCTTCTCGTTGGTTTCGAGTCACCAAGTCAAGGGCAACTCACTTGCGTGTGCATAGGTAAGTAAGTATATGTATGTGGGTTGCCCCGTTACGTGTATAGTCACCCATGGAAGTGATTATGTACATATGGGGATAGGTGTACCCATGTATATATATATATATATAAAAGAATACATAGGTGAGTGGAGAATAGTATATGCATATAAGCATATGTGCAAGGATCCCCTTGCACATGCTCATGGTCATGCAAGTATGTGCATAAGGGATAGGAGTCCTTGCATGTGTGTGAATGTGAGTATACCCAGTGGAGGAGCAACAAATTTTAGTTATAAATCTCTAATAGATGAACTAGACGGCTTGGTTCCACATTGAGTTAGAGTCCCTCTCGTAGCCTCTTTAATTTAAGAATGCTTTAAATTGAATTTAGATTCTTTCTTAATTCTGCTTAATTATATTGAATTTCATATCTTGAATAAGTGTTTTTTAATATAATTTTTTCATTTGATAAATAAAGTCATGTTTTTTAACAAAAACCCTCCAACAGAGGTGCACTTTCAGAGAAAACTCACAGTGATAGTTTAGGTTGTATGATTATTTTCCATCATTTCGTTTCCCTTTAGACGTTGCGTCATTGTGCCGCTCACTACAACCTTCCGAAGATCCCTTTTTATAACATATTAAAAAGTTGATTTGTTCTATAATGTCCATTATGACCTTATCTTATGGAGAAAACCATTTTGGGTGTTTGCCTGGCCTCTTGGCCACCCCTTTGGGTGTTTACCCGTGCCTATATATCTAAAAACACCAATGGTGTCATTGTTTAACACCTGTCAGGCATATGGTGCTCCCCACCATAAGCTTCATCTTAACACCGTTTGGTGTGTTTTCCTGGCCTCGATGCACATATAATTTTTTACATATATGAATTCTCCCATAAGATTTCTGTTGCATCCTGAGATGTTAAAACATACACAAATTCAATTATTCTCAAGGTGACTGAAGTTTTGTTATTAGAGTTCTAAGAAATTCATATACCATTGATAAGTAATACACCTGCATAATTTGACTCTCAATCAGTAGTTTCAACTACCTAGTACCACTCTTAAAAACAAAAAATATAAAATATATATCTTTATAATTCCACAATCTCAAATCAAGAGTCTATTTTTTATAACATAAGATTGGTTTCTATAATGCGAAGGACAACTACATAGGATTTATTTGGAATCCTGGCCAAAAGATGCTGCCTCGCAGATGTCGTTGGACCAGGCCAACACATCGCGGTCATGCCGCGGTCATGCCATGGTCACGCTGTGGTCACGCCACTGTCACTCCACGGCCACGCCGTGGTCATGCCGCGATCATGCTGCGGTAATGCCGTGATTTGGAATTTCTCCAAAACGACACCCTACGATGGTTCTCAGTCCTGTTAGAATTTGATGTATGATACCTAGAAAGAGTTTTAGATACATTACCCACCCATAGATAATGGGGAGGGAGGGGACAGCCGGAATGTTTCCCCGCCTCCTCCTCCTCCCTTCGCTCCAAGATGGAAGATGCTGCCCCGCGGATGTCGCTGGACTGAGCCAACACGCCGTGGTCACATCGTGGTCACGCTGCGGTAATGTCGTGATTTGGCCATACTCTAGGATGACACCCCACGACGGTTCACAGTCCTATCAGAATTTGTTGTATTATACCTATATAGAGTTTTAGATACATTACCCACCCATTGTTAATGGGGAGGGAGGCGACGACCGGAATGTTTCCTCACCTCCTCCTGCTCCCTTCACTCCTGGCCGGAAGATGATGCCCCGCGGATGTCGCTGGACCGATCCAACATGCCGTGGTCATGCCACGGTCATGCCGCGGTCAAGTTGCAGTCACATGGCGGTAATGATGTGATTTGGCCCTGCTCCAGAATGACACCCCACGACGGTTCACAGTCCTGTCAGAATTAGATGTAGGATACCTGGATAGAGTTTTAAATACATTACCCACCCATAGTTAATGGGGAGGGAGGAGACGACCGGAATGTTTCCCCGCCTACTTATGCTCTCTTCGCTCCTCGCTGGAAGATGCTTCCCCACAGATGTCGCTGGACTGGGCCAACACGCCGCGATAATGCTGTGATTTGGCCCTGCTCCAGTATGACACCCCGCGGTGGTTCGTAGTCCTGTCAGAATTCTATGTATGATACCTAGATAGAGTTTTAGATAAATTACCCACCCAGAGTTAATTGGGAGGGAGGAGACAGCCGAAATGTTGCCCCACCTCATCCTTCTCCCTTTGCTCTTGGACGGAAGATGCTGCCCCACCTATGTTGCTGGACCGGGCCAACACTCCGCAGTCACACCGCGGTCACATAGTGGTCACGCCGCAGTCAAGTCGTGGTCACGCCGCGGTCATGCCGCGAACATGCCAAGGTCACACCATGGTCACGCCGTGGTAATGCCGTGATTTGGCCCTGCTCTAGGATGAGACCGAAACAACCACCATCAGCCCACCACCACCAGCAAAGAATTAGCCTCCACACGAAGAGACATAGAAGAAACACATGAACATCAAACAAACATCCAACCGAAGACCCGAGAATGACATGAAACCACCCCGCCATCATGAAAGCACCAAGGTCTACTTGACACAATCGAAATCCAAGAGGAAAACGCATGCACCCACCCACACGAACCCACACGAACCCACACACCCACCCCACGAAGAGCACACACTCCCACACTCGAAAACACACACACACACCCAACCACACGAACGTACGATCCCAACCACTAACACAAGGAGGCCGCCACAGTCTACCTACGAACCATCATCCACAACAACCACCACTATCCAGCCTGCACCAGCCACATCCAGCCCACATAGGCCCCCTTCCACCTTCATTTCAGCCCGCTGCCACAAGCATTCCAGCCCGCAGCAGCCCCCCTGACACCTTCAAATTAGCCCGCACTATCCCCCCACCACCTGCAACCAGACCCCTTCCACCAGCATTCCAGCCCCTTCCACCAGCATTCGAGCCCGCACCATCCCCCAGCCACCTACAATATAGCCCGAACCAGCCACCACACCAGCCACCACACCACCCCCACACCCCATCTTCCTGAAAAACACTCATTCCAGCACTCTGCCACCTACAAAACAGCCCCAGCCACTTGTTCCAGCCATCACTAGCCCCTGAACTCTTACATCCCAGCCCGCACCATCCTCTGCCCCATGACCAACAGCCCCCAGCCACCTGCAATCCAGCCCACACCAGCCCCCTGCCACCTATTCCAACCCACACTAGCCCCCTTCCATCCCCTACTACCTGCCTTCCCACCTACACCAGCCACTTGAGCCTGCACCAGCCACCGCACCAGCCCCCAGCCTCCTGCATTCCAGACCGCACCAACCCCCTTACACCTAAAAAACAACCCCATACCACCTATTACAACCCACACCATCCCCCTTCCACCTTCATTCCAACCTGAAAATCTCCAATGAAACTTATAAGCATCTGAAGATGAAATAAGAGAGTCCAAGATGCACGAGAAAAAATCCATGAAAATCACTAAGAAGAAATGTGAAAGCATATCCCATTTCCTGATCCCTCTTTTTCATAAAAATTAGCCATGTAAACTGCCATTAATGTTCACTGAGAAAATTGGGGTTGAGATGCATCTTTTAACCCAAGACGAGAACCTATCTGGAAAGCCGAGAAGATCGAAAGCATCCCATAAGAAGTCCCACATGACCGAATCAAAAGCCTTGAATAAATTGATCTTGATGGCACACCAATGAACCCCATAATCAAGATGTTAGTCCCACAATAATTCCTGGGTAAAATGATTCTTAAGAGGGGCTGTTCAGGGGGGTGTCTAAGGGCTGTCTGGGGGGGGGGGGTCTGCAGGGTAGGGTGCAGGTGGGGTGTCTAGGAGGGGCTATCCAGGTGGGGTTTCCAAGGGATTTCCGGGGGAGGGGGGGGGGGTTATAGGGAAGTGGGAGGGTTCATGTGGGGTGTCTAGGAGAGGATGTCCATGGGGTGTCCTAGGGCTATCTGGGGGGGGGGGGGGGAGGGGGCAGGGTGCAGGTGGAGTGATCAGTAGGGCACTTTCCCTTTCCAAAAGAAGGAGGCAATAAGGTAGAGGATGAAGGTATAAATGTAGTGGTAGGAAGTTTTCAGACAACAATAGGTTGGATATTCCATACAGCTTCCACCGAAGACATACCAAAAGTCTAAAATTATGGAGGTAGAGGATCAGAAAAAGAATCAGAGGTGAAGGATGTCATGGGAATCACCTCTGGAGAAGCCACTAGAGTATTAGATACATATAGGAAAGGCTTCATAAGATTGAGAAAGTCTTTAATAATTTTTCCTCATCTCTTCATACTACTAAAGAAATCATTATTCTCCTCCATGAATAGCTTGAGTAGAGTTGTCATCACTTTCAACTGGTCAACCTATTCCTTGAAAACCTATTCTACCAAATATGCCTCAATTAATCCTGATGAGATGAATGTAAATCACCTATAACAACATAGAGATACTATTTGGATATATAATAGATTGAATCAACATCAACTAAAGATGAGGGAGGTAGAGTAAATGATATAGATGCAATAGTAAGAACATTCTACAATATCTTCCATACAGAATCCTGACTAGAAACAAAGGAGGTCCTCATTTCCTTCATAATAGATCAAATGGTTTCTATCTCACATGTCCAACCTTCAATTTTAAATCATAACTTTCTGAATATGAAAACTCATCATGGGATGAATATGGCATACAACCATAAAAAAAGGTTTCTAGCATCAACTTCACTAATCTAAGTGACAGGAGGTTCCTGATAACTGAAAATTCCACTGAAATATAAAATGAGTCTTTCAATAAAATACTATAAATATATTATGGATACGAAATTTGAAGGAAATGGGGAAACCAATCTCTCAAAACTAGGTAAATTAGCCTCTATAGGTTATTATTTGGTAGGTACATCTAAGGGAAAAGCCTGAAGATCACCTGCTTGGTCAATCTGCTTAACTAAGGATCCCATAAGATATGTCCCAACTCCAAATGAGATAGTAGATCCACCATGCTCTGGTGGAATATTGTGTTCATCAAAATAACTATCTTCATATGATTGTGGTAATGATAGTCCAGGAAATTTGGAACCAGAGGAGGGATACCCGTTACATGATACCTCATCCTCTACCAAGGTAAAACCACCTTGAGCATCTCTATGCTCTCCAGCATCTTCTTCAACATTTTTAGACTCTGAATAGTCTAAAACAAGATGGAAAAAACCTAGTGACTTTTCAAACTCATCATGTAAAGCTACTTCCATATGAGGTGCATGATGGTGTAGGTTTATAGGTTCTTTGGAAGACTGTTATAGGTTCTAGTTTATAGAAGGTGTAGGTTTATAGGTCTAAAGTGTTCTTTGGTAGTCTGTTAGAGGTGAAAGTTTTACAGGTTTAGAGGTGTAAGTTTACTGTTCGAAGTGGGTTTATAGGTATACCCAGCTTTGATGTTTTTTGGGGAGTAGAGTTGCAGGTGCAGGTTTGCTGCTTTGATGTGTGTTGTGCTCCGATGGGGAGTATTGGATATACCAACTGTTAACAGAACCATTGGTATTTAATTACCTGGGCAACATATGCCAATGGTTCATAGAACCGTTGGTATTCAAATAATGGAAATATCTCAACGGTTTCAATGAAACTATTGGGATAAAATATATAACAACGATTTTTGAACTGTTGGTATGTATACTGGATGGTATGTATACCAACGGTTTTTGAACCATTGGTACACATATATACCAACAATTTTACTTAAAACATTGGGGAAGATTAATTTCACACCGCATACACCAACGGTGCTCTAGAAAACATTAGTATAGGGATATTGAAATGACCTGCATACCAATGGTTTGTGAAACCATTGGGATAGGCTATACCAATGGTTTTAGAGGCTATTCAAACGGTTTAGAACCATTGGAATAGGTGAACTTAACAATAGTGTGTATTTTGGTATAATCAAAAATTTATAAGGGTTATATAAAATATCAATGTATATTTCTTCAACAATGATGCATTAAAGGTCTTGAAACACATACAAAATGGTATCTTTAACCCTGAAAAGAAATTTAATATAATATTATATTTTTGGTGATAACTATTAAATAACACTTTATTGAGGAATAAATGACTATTAGGATTAATGTATTATTAGGTTTTAAGTAATAAATAGTTTATTTAGTTGAAAAACTATGATATACATTATTTGTAACCTTGGGATTGATAGTTGATTGATGATATTTTTGGTGAATTTTAGCTTGTTTTTTGGATTATATTGATGTGAGTGATTTTATGAACTAATGGTCGAATATAAGAGTTGATTTTTAAGAATATTTGATTTCCCTTTGGTTTAATGACTTTGAGATTCAATTGATTTTGGAAAATATTTAATCTGGAAAATATATGATTATGGTATAAAAAATAATTTTTTTTAAAATAAGTATCTTCGTTTAACTTAATATAGTAATTTAGTTGTCACATTAGAAGTTATATCTAGAAAAAAATTGTTTTTAGAATACCCAAACATACATTCTTTGGTATCCAGTAATTAAAATTGTGAGGATGAAATTTATTTAATGGGGTAGAATGTAATGACCCTAGATTTTGGATCTTGAAAATTAATACAATCTTCAACAACTTGTATCACATGTAACACTGAACTAACACAACACCAATCTAAGAAAAACCAAAAAATATTTAAATTACCTGAATAAAACAATCATTAGTAGATAAAAGGGTAATAATCAATTAAAATATTTATATATTATTACGTTTTTTTGAGTAATATTTTAAAAGAAAGAATGCTTTCTGAAGAACCATTTTTAAAAAGGTATTGTATTTTACCTTCATAAAATTAAATTGATCCGAGTTATAATATTGTAATAATAGGTAATATTTATATTTATATACTAATATATTAATGTTTAGTTTTTTTAAAATATATACTATATAAGATTAAAAAAACTTTAAGGTCAAAATGGTCACTTTTTAATAAAAGAAGTTTTTCTTAAAATATTAAATTTTATTTTAAAATATAATTTATAAATTTTAGATTTTAATTTGAAAAAAATAACTCCATTTTTGGTTTAAACATTTCAATATAATCATAAGATGAATTTTTTGGATTTTTCTAAAAATATTGATTTTTAGGTGAATAGTGAAAATGTCATTATTACAAAAACATGACTTTTAGGGCCTTATTAGTATGTGAGTATGAATTTTAAATTAATGAAAAACATTAAGAAAAAATATTTATTTTATAAAAGATATTGTAAATTAACATAATTAATTTACACACCCATATTTTGACAATTTCTAACTTATGCTATATTATTCAAACAAATGTTTTTAATAGATTTTACATTTAGCTTACAAAATGAATTTTAATAAATTTTAGAAATTTTATAAAATAATAATTATTTAAAATTTTTAACCCTTAGGTATATATTATGTAATAATGTCCTTTTTATTTTCATACATAATGGATATGTTACTCAAGGTAAAAACTAGTGCAAACAAAAATGGTAAAAGTGAGTAACATTAGAGGTAAGGGGTTTCACATGTTTAATACATGTTTAAAATTGACTAATTGAGGTTTATATATACCTTATATCTTACCTAATTCATTATGAACCAATTTTGGAATCAATTTATTTGGGATTGACTTCCCTTTATTTAACGTTTTTTGTATTTACAAAAATACCATCTCTTTTCACTTATAAAAGGGGCTCTCCTGTCCTCACTTTTCCTTAAACCAAAAACCCAATATTTCAACCCTAAATATTACCAATACTATCCAAAAAACTCTTAGACATGCTAATTAGGTTCTGTTCTCTTCAAAATATAATCAATCAAAGGCTTAACCCCCTTCATGGAGGAGATAATCCAAGAAGTGAGGTATAAGTCCCTAAACTCTCATTATTTTTACTTTTTATTTATGCTTAGTTATTCTTCCTAAAATTTATTTTCACTGCATTATAATGATAAATTCATTATGATTTTTATAAAGTTATTTTATAACAATTATTGTACATTCAATAACCTCACTCCCCATTTCTTGTAAGAAAAATGGAAATATGAATTGTGCGTCATGCAGACTACTGCCTACCCAAGGAAATGTGTTTCATTTTCCACCAATGTCTTAAAATGTCATTAGAAATTGGTGATTTTTTATATAATTATCATATTAATGAAATATTTTAGTCTCTAAAATTATAAACCATATTACTCTTTTCCCCACTCTGTGAAAAATGAATTCTTCATCAATACGTATATGTATACTACTACCTCCATTGAATGATCAATTTGCAATTTTTTTCATCACAAAATTACATGGATGGAAATGAGGATGGTTTTAAAAGGATAATTTTTTTTAATTAATATTTTTTAATACAAATTTAATAATCCAATTAATTATTTTAATGGTAAAAAATCATTATAAAATTAACTATTTTAAATAGGTGAACTAAGAGGAGAAAATTTATTCATACTATGAAATTGTTTCATATATATAACTTATTTTATTAATTTATTATAATTCTAATATATCACACTAATAAATATTAAATGACATCATTATGCTATTGGTATAATGATATTTTAAATTAATCACCTTATAATCATCCATTAATTATAGTATGTTCCAGTTTTGGTCTGTTAGACCACATATTTGAATAATGCTATGAAATTATATCCTTTATGATTATATAAATGTAATTATTTATATAATATGATAAAAATATGAAAAAATGATTTTTTTAGATTTTTTAAAGAATAATATAATTATTAATTAATTAATTAATAAAATATCTTTCATGGGTTTAAAATCACTGAAAAATGATCATTGATGATTTCATCTTCTTGGATAAAGACTAAAGTATCAATGAAATGAAATTTGAACATAATAAATAATTATAATTAACCCATTGAAGTAAATTTAATTATTTTAGAAGGATAAACTTTTGAATAAGAACAAATCCATAAAATAATCTAATAAAACTATTACAAACAATAAAAACTATAAACTCTTAAAGTCAGAAAATAGGTAAAGAATAACTAAAATACACGTAAATATTTATTATAAAATAAAATTATAAATAATATTACGTATTAATTTTTATATTAATTTTTTTTAGTAAGATATCTATGTTTTTTAAACAGGATCTCAGAGTACATTTGACTAAGAGTGGAAATACGGTAAGGGTTTTTCATCTCAAATTCCTCCCTTTGAGATGTTTTTTAGTACTCACCTATTATATTTTATGTTGAGTATATTATATCTATTTTATAAATCATATCATTAATTATATTTTATTCATGGTATTTTATGTTCTATTCAAATCTATCTATTTTAAAGGGTTTTCATTAAAATTCTTCTCAAGTTGTAGGAGTTTCTTAGTCTCACTTTAAACTCCAGGAAACATATTTTCTTATTTTTTTACTATATATTCTTTTATATAGTGTAATAACTCACCAATTTCTTTTTCATATGAAATTATATTCTATTTAAGGAGATTTTAATTTTCCTTTCACGATCTTCCTCTCAATTTCCATTAATACCTATATCACCAATTTTATAATTGTTTCATCATTTCAATTTCTATTTCATTGGTTCATAGTCTTTATAAATTAAATATAAATTTTAATATATAATTAATCCTACCATAACCATGTTTTATAGGTAATATCCTTTTTCTATGGGGAATTTAAATATAATCATTAATAACTACTTCACAAATAAATTTTTTGTTAAAATAATAGTGTAAAATTTGTTAGAATAACTCCAATTTATTACAAATTAATATTTTATTCCTTGTCAATAATTTCCTTCCTATCAATATTCCCCTTTATTTTTGGAAAATATAATATGGATTATTTTCTATGGTTATTATAACTTTCCTTCCTCAATTTTAAATGGAAATTTTAATACTCCTTTTAAGATGAACATTTTCAAACAATGTTTTTTTCAAATTATTTTCCACCGCAAATTTATTTTGATAATATTTATGATTTGATAAGGATTCATTTATTAAATATTATTTCTCATTGGTAAATGGCTTCCAAAATTTTCACTTGATATATTTAAAAAATACCTTTTTAAATTGACCCATAAATTCATCATTTTATGACTATTTTGAAGATTATTTATTTTAATGTCTTCTATGGGGACACATATTTCTTCCACATTTATCATATTATTTCAGACTTCCTCTCAACATTTTCATGGTTTATAAATGAAAATTATTTTTCTAATGGACTTAAAAACATATCATTTCAAATGACATCAAAATATTACTAATATTTCATATTTCCAATGTGGTTTTTCTTAAACATTAAAAAGTTATTATCATTGAAGTCAATTTCCTATTATATTTCATATTTTTCATTGAGGATATTTTTCAAATGATACAATCAACCTTCTTTCTTCGGTTTTTTTTACAATTTTCCTCTACTATAATGGGAACATTCTATTACTTCATTTTTCTTGTATAGTAATTTAATGTTTATAATCCAATTTTTTCATCAAATACCTTCCACTATAAATAACCTATTCTATATTATTTTTAATAAAGGGTGTTAACCTAGATTACATGAATTGATTGATTGGGGAAATTATTTTCTTAATAGAATACCCTTTATTTATATAGTGTAAATAAAATATTCTTTATTATCTTTATTGAATGGTATTTACCTGTAAATTTAATTGATGTCATTAGATAACTAATTATTTACCATGGGTTTATCACTTTTTAAATACTTATGGTATTTTGAATGTTTTTCATAAGCGATTACATTTAAATAGGATATTAAAACCATTTTATTTCATGGGTTTATTAGGATGTGTTGAATAAACCCCATTTTATTACCCTAAGTTCTTTATGATTGAATAAGTGACTGATTTCAAGTGGAACTCATAAGTATATATGATGATGTGTGGGAACCTATTTCACCCTCCAATGCATTTTTTAAGAATTTATATCTCTTGAGATAGGAATTCACATGTACATTTTATTTTCTTATAATCATGGGTGCAGATAGTGTGTCTCAAAATTTATATTCCCTATACTAAATTATGTGACACATTTAAAGGATATTTCACAGTTTTAATCTTATTCTTATAACTATATTATTCTCTTATGGATCATTTTTATTTACTCTCTCTGTCTCTCTCTACTCATATATTATGTTATTCCAAATCTTATTCCATGATTTATAATCTATGATTTTATAAGTTTGAAGTTTCTTATGAATATGTATTATATCCATATACTCATATTATTCTCACTTATGATATTTCATTACTATTTTTTTTACCCTTACTGAGCATCTGATCTTATTCCTTTATTATGTTTCCATTTCCCAATTTATACAGAAAATTAATACATAAGATTTTTATATAAGGGTATGTTATAAGAATAATTTAAGGGATATATTTAATACTCTTTGTGTATGAAAAAGTTTTTTTATAGTTGAAACTTTTCAATTAGTTGAAAAATACATGTGTTCTTGTTTGTTAAATTTTTGCCCAAATTATCATAAACACTAAACCTAACATATCTTATGAATGTATTGTAACTAAATATTTTCTTTAAGTCATGTAATTAATATATTATTAGGTTTTTAATATCATAGATCTATTTCTATAGAAATTCAATTTTCTAGGTTGACCATTTATCAACATTTGAAAGGATCTTTATACTTAAACGGATAAAGTTTACAAAATCAAAAGTCACTTGGTATGATATAATTTTTTGTCCTTGTAGAGTTACACAATTACTTAATATGGTGTTAAATAGAGTTCTTGAAAATTTCCACCAACTTAAAACTTCCCTCTTAAAGTGGTATTGATATTTCCTCACTCTACATAAAAATATATTCATCAGAAAATAAAATAATTTGGACATATGATATTTATAGTCATTCTGGGAACAAATGTCTCTTAGAACACTCCACCAACGTGATCTTATCTATATTAGTGATTTTCAAAATATTGGCCCTTTTACTAGGGACAATCGAGTTGATAGAAATCAATAGTCACATGGTATAATATATAGAACCTTGTTTTGGGATCATATTATAGTGCTTACACATAGCCTCCAACCATACTCACTACAGGCAGTGTTCACTAGTAATTAAAAGATATGTAGAAAAGGAGTACATGTTTAACACATAGTTCCAAGTGTTAATAAGAAGTTAATAAAGTTTCTTTATACAATTATTATACTTTGAATGTATCTTTAAAGATAGATCATTTTTCTTAGATAAAACATAAAATCACAAAATATTGGAATATCTTTTTTTATTCATGATACAAAAATTTATTGAATAATAGAGTATCTATGAGAAGTAATTATTTATTTTTCTAATTGTATCTTGTTTATATAAGTTTTCAGGTTTTTGTGTTTGAACACTTATATTCATTTAAATTTCACTACTTTTTATGATACTAAAGGATGAGTATACTTTTAATGAAAATTTAAAATTTTAATTATGTTTTTACGGTTATAATAAAATATCATTAAAATAACATACTTTATAATTCATTATTTTAATAAGTATTTAGGTGTTGTAATATTTATCATCATAATAATTTTGAACATGCGTAAGTCTTTTTTGTATTCTATTCCATTGATCTCAGGTATTTTTCTCAATCCTAAGACATTTTCATGTTCATAACTATTTTCATCTAAATGTATGTCATTCATTCCAAACTTAATTTTTCCTTCAAAACAAAATAATTTTCTTCCAAATTTATGTATTTTTGTAACTGTTTTTTTAAACATAATTATTCAAACCATTTTTAAAATTCAATAAACACGATAATCATATGTATTTCATACTAAACATAAGTTTATAATTTTATGAATTCCAGTATGGGAAAAGTTTTCCATAAACACAAAAAATAGAACTTTTAAAAATTATTTAGAAACATTACAATAATTTATCTACACACTTCATGAAAAATTATTAATAATAAAAATTATGGTTTTTATGATCATTAAAACATATAAGTAAATGGGATATATTGGAATAACAATATTTTGTCCCATATTTCAACAATGTTCCTCACAAATGGAGCAGTTTCCTTCTTTATCTTCCAATTTTTTTCATGTTCTCTCCATCTAGGCTATTATCATGGCATCTTCATTAGTGTTTGGTACAACTTTTAATTATCACTAGGATTTAATACCAAAATGGTAGATATTTGTTTCTATCTTAACATATTTTCTTTTAGTGTTTGTTTTCATCCCATTTTTATAGGAATGGATGAATTCTATAGGACTGTATTCTCTCAGTTAAGATATAATTTATTTTCATATGCCCATGGTTAGTAAAAATAATATAACACTTTATGAAATCATACTTCATGTAATCACATTTTGATTGAGAAGTTAATGTAGTATTTTTTTCCTCCCCCTTTAATTACTATGGTTTTTTGGAAACATACTTATTATGTTTTCATATTATACTATAAAAATATATATTTATAGATACTTTCTTATGAGATATTTATCTTTCAGATTTAGCATTATCCTTCATTTTATTCATAGATTTTTGATTTGAAAGATTTCACACTCTAATTTTTGTGGATTTTGGGGAGGAAAGTTTTATATTTTTTTCCCAATGAGAAAAAGATATTGAATTCAAGATCCTTGATCTTGTCATTATTCTTTCTCAATTGTGGAGACATTTATTAGCCATGATCCAAGTTTCATTCTTTATTTTCTACTATATTGACATTTTTTCATTAAAGGGATATTCAAATATTTAAACTATTTATCCAAGTACATTTGTTTTAAAATTTCTTATTCTTTTTCTTCTATTAAATCCATTTTCTCCTTCAACTTTGCATAAATTTTCATTATATCTATATTTAAGTCCACATCCACTCTATTCAAACTTTTCTCTCTATGGATAGATCATTAATGAATGGAATATCCACTTGGAGAGTGATTTAATTTTTATAAACATTCTTATATAGGGAATGGATCATTAATTGACCACTACATGTAGACTCACCGGGCTAATAACCTAATTTAATTTTCATTTAATCATCATAATCCACACTTCTATCAATATATATGGGAAACTATATGTTTTTTTATTTCCAAAAATACTTCAAATAGTTAATAGAATCAAATTTATAAATAGAATCTAAATTATTGACCTCAATTTTTGTTTTATTCTTATTGGTATGCCTCTTATTATAAATTTTCTTCTAGTTTTTTTTACATAAGGTACTCTTCAACAATTTTTTAATAATACATACCAATGTTTTTTTTTCTTTATATACCTTTACAAAAATTATCTCATGAGTCTTTCACATCATTAATGTTTTATAACAATGATATTTTTTCTTATATAATTCAACAAAAAAATTATCTAGTCATAATCTTATTTTTTTTGTATCACCAAATAGTTTATTTTTATTGTCAAATCAACATCTCATAAAACATACTACATAACCGCCTTATAATAAGAGTATAGGGAAATAATCATTTCCTTTTTCCACCCATAAAAGTTACATAATTGTTGAAATATATTCTATATAATTGATTCCATATGCATAAATAAACTAGAATCAAATATAAAAATTGATCTCTAAGTAAGAACCAGGATCTGATACCGCATGTGGAGACTAGGTTAACCTGAAGTACCCTGAGAGTGAGGGTGAATCTAGGAAATCACTGATTAAAAATTTTCTATTATTTATGTCATCTATGCCATATGAATCTTGTTCCCATAATAGAAGGAACACTTTCAATCTCTATAATACATGTGTTACAAATCCCACTAAATAACATACATGAATGACAAAATATAAAATCATTGATATGAAAAGGAGATTTTACTTGTTACATCGCAAAGGGAAAATCCAAGGAGAAAATTATGATATTTTTTGAACCTACTAGGATATAATATTACACAATACAATTATCTCAATTATTAATGAAAGTTATAATATTGATCCTAGGGACACTCTCCATTATTTACTTCACTTATTGATTTATTGAGGGGAACACTAAATTTATAGACATAAGAGTCTAATAAAATGTTTATAAATCTGATAGTAACTTCAATATTAGTGTAGGATTCTCATACACCTTCAATCCTAGTATATAGACAGATTCACAATTAATCGCTATATTCACTAATCTTCTCCTACAATATTAGATGAGAACAAATCCACGATGTGACAGTTGAATCTTTATCATTGAAGATATTATAAAAGAAGAGATTATTCATTAGAATAGGATAATTCCACACTAATATTATCCTATAACACTATATCATCTTCTACACCTAGGTATAGTAATAAAACCCATCCTTCCTCTAAGAATTATCTATTTGAACTGTGCCAGATGTGTTAATGGAATCCTCTAAGGATTTTTTCTTCTTATTTTGAATTATATACATCAATCTCGAACTCAAAAAATTACTAGTTTTTGGGTTCCAAATAAAATTATAACTATCATATTATATTTATATTATGTATAGTAATCTTTATAAGTTCTACACTCAAATATTTTATTCATGTAATTTCTTCATAAAATCCCTTCATGGAACTATCTTTCATGAAATTCCCTTTGTGGTCCATACTTTGTGAAATTTATTCATAATACTGTGCATTTCATAACTCCCCTCTAAAAGATACATAAAAAAAACATCCCTTCATTTTCTATTTTTTAGAAACACACTTCATGAACTTTTTCTTAGAACTATAATTTACAAAGTAATTTTTTAAATGATAATTCTTCAAAAAAATGATGCTACATAAACTATTATTCCTTCTACACAATAATACCCAACCAATAATTAATTTTCTTTATATTGACATATAATTAACTAAAACAATACTTGGTAATATTTTAGTTTAATTTATTCTTAATTAAATGAATATAGGAGTATTTACAAACAAACTTCCCCCAAGAAAACCTGTTAAGCATAATATTACAATTAAGACCTTCACATAGTACCCCTCCACATTTCACCGCACCAAAAAAAAAATTTTCATACAAGTTTTTATATAATAATAATATCACCCATTAAAAAATTACCTCCTTCATATTTTTCAACAATCAAATCACCCAAAATATAATTAATGATTTATATAAATTTGTTTCATCTATGAAAAAATTATATGAGAAATACATTCCTTTGAGAAAATTCCATCAGTATTATCATTTATTATTTTGTGTAAAAAAAATGTCACATAAATAAATTATTTTAAAGTTAACTTTCATATAATTTCCATTCATTCCTTGTTTTTGGGGTTTCCAAAACTTTTATGGAAGAATGGATGAGTTTTCATGAATTGGGCCAAACTGTGAGCCCAATTCTAGATTTAAAAATAAATTTTTATTCATTTATAAAGCCTTAATTTTTCAACATTTTTCATCCATTCCAATTCCTAATTATCATCCCCTAAGATATTAACACCACAATAATAATTTGGACCATTTATTAATCCATAATAATAGTGGAAATGATTATTTATTTAAGGGATTTGGCCTGCCCGAAAGCCCATTTCCAGCATTAAAAATAATTTTTAGTTCTTTAATAGCTCCTTCAATATTTACATTTTTTCAGTGATTCCAACTCTCCCACGAGACCAAATACCAAAGTCTCTCCCCCATGCTATACTCCCCCAATTTGGATCTCGGTGTCATCATGAATTTGGATGAAGCTTCTCTGAATATCTCAAATCACCCATATTTGAAGAGGTAAATTGATTATTTCATAACTCCTACATTTCTCACTCATTTTCCCCCCATTCTAGTTCCTAAATGATCTATTCAACCTTGTTCGAATATACCTTTAATGGTTGGTTTTTCTCAAATTCATATACAGGTGTAATTAGGGTGATTTCTTCAATATTGTTCAAGGTAAGTGATTCATTCTTGGTTTCCTCTTCTTCCCTTAGGGTTTCCTCCCATTTTCATTATCTTCTAAAATGTCTGTAAGTTAGGTTTAGAACCTAGGGTTTTATTATTTGGTGTGTTTTTGGTCAAATACTATGGTCTAGGGATGGATTTATCATCATTGTGGTGCGTCAATGGGGCAGTTGTTTTTTTGCACCAAGTTTTGAGGGATTCGACACTTTCGGTAGTTGATTTCATGGTTAACCATTACTTGTTGAGTTATTTTTCTTGTTTTAATGGTTTTTCATGTTCCCAATATGCTATTTAGGGTGAAATTTTTTTTGATTGATTTGGTTAAGCATTTATTTTTATAATTTCATTTTTTTTGAAGTTGTGAACTTTTCGAATGTAACACACGTGGTATCTTTTGTGGTAGTTTTATAAAATATGATATTGATTTATTAGTTGTGGAAAGGGGCTGAAAATTCGATTTTTAATGACTTAGTGTAATTTGGTCCTTGGAAGAGGGTTTTTGGAATAGGTTTGTTGTGTAAAACTTTGTTATACTTCTTGAGAGCATTTTATGAAAATGGGTGTTTTCATTTGTATCATTCTTGGTATTATCCAAGTTGATTTTATAACACTTGAAAGTGGTGTTATAAATGTATCTAGGGAATCCAGTTCTACTTTGGTAGTGTTTTGGTGTGGTTTTTACTTAAAATATGGTTTTGAAATCGGTTTTATGATCAAATATATGGTATACTCTTTGGAATTGGTTTATGAAAGAATAAAATGATTTAATGATTTATGTAAGTGGTGAAACCATTTTGGAAAATAGTTTTAGTGTGTTTATATTTTCAAATAGTACATTTTAAATGTGAAAGAGGATTTTTTGTGATGTGTTCCATCTTGGAAATGTTTTATAAAAATGTTTCAAGGATTTACTAAATTTTGTAAGAGATGTGAAAGTGATGTGGGATGTTTTCTGTGAGTGTGATGTGCAAAATGGATTTTGGTTATGAAAAGGGTATTATATAACATGTGAGTGGGATGTTAGGTGAGTTGGAATATATTTTATTGGTTTTATAAATTTTTTTAATAGATTTGTGGAAGTGTAAAAGAAATGTGAAAAGTGTTGTGGGATATTTTGGTATGAATCAGATTTCAAAATCAATTTGAATGAAAAGTGGAATTTTGTGACTTGTGTGGTATACATGTGGCTGTTTGGGGAATTTGTGATGTGGAAATAATATTTTCATATTCAAATTATATTTCTAGACTTTTTGAACTTGTTTGTGCACAAGGGAAAAACCCATGTATCTAGGTGGGTGGATGTGTACTAGTATGTTAGTGGATCTGTGGGGTTTAGCCTCAGTTTCACTTAGCCAGATTGAATCTTACAACTCTAACTAAACTATGATGATGATGATTGGGGACAACTAGGTTATGTTTATGTTCCCCACTAGTGGGAAGTTCATGAGAACATATATTTTTTATGGTTACTCTCACCGAGATACGAGGTACCTGGGACCCACAACTATCTAGTGCCTAGGGGTTATTTCATATTTCTTGTGCTCATTAGATACTTTATACTCACCATAGGCATATGATATATTTGGATGGAAAATTTAGTAGAATTGTAATTTATTTTAAATTTGTTGATTCTTTAAATTATCCCACTTGAAAACTTATTTTTTTAGTTTCATATTTTAGAAATTGTAACTAGAAATTACATGTTTTTGAAAACTTGCATGGTTTTCATCTTTGAATTTTTATCACATGGAATATCTTAATGGTGGTATCATACTAGGATTTGGATTACACCCTACTTAAACCTTTGGTGTAATTAGTCTTGGTTATTTTTTTGTTGCAGGTTTGGGTAAAACTTTTGTGCCCACAGTTTGGATTTTTACAGGTCGTTCGTGATGCGATATTATGGAGATGGCTTGAGGGTGGTGCCTCTTGACATGTAGAGGTTCTTGGTCTACCCTTATTTGGTTTCATACATTTTTAATGGTCTTTAAACATAGTTTTAACTTATGTAATTCAGTTCAAAAATTTTTCAAAAGAAAGTTTTAGTTGAAAATTCCAGATTTGTTCTATTGAGTTGGTTAGTTGTTTAATGTTTATAAAATCAGGTAAATCATTCCAAAACTTCATTTTATTTTACCCAAGCCCTTGTTCCAGCCCGTGGGGATCGGGAATGACCTTCAGGCCTTGTCACAGGCTGGGTCGGGTGCTGGTTTTGATGGCAACCAGATTCGATTCGTGACACTACACATTGGAGCTTAAAAATGATTTTTTAGGTATGAAAATTACCTAATTCATTTGGCTAGATCAAATTAACATAACACCTTCACCAATATTCAAAAACTTACACCCTATATAGTCTCATATGTTTTATGTAAAAATTATTCCTTTGCTCTAGATTTTTCACACAAATCCACTATAAACTCAAATTTTTCACTAAACATAATCCTCTATGATGAAACTACAATTAATTCTAAATTATCATCATCAGTAAGAAATACCTCTTCATACATGATCTTTACATCAAATTAAAAATTTAAATATCAGGACACTCCATTCATTACCACATCTATCTACTATTTTTAATAACATTCTCTTATACATAAGAAAATAACAAACTTTTATATGTCTAATGTTTATATCAAGAATAATAATACATTCTAGACATTTCCATATGCTTTCAAATATAATTGTATGGAAAGAAACATATCATTTAACTATTAATTATGGAATCATTTAAAACTAACAATTTTCCTTTTACTTATAATGGAACAAAATAACTCATTTCATCATGTTCATTCAATGTACATAATTAACATGAAATTTTAAAAATATAGACATCATCTTGAATTTAACATCTGATCCTATGGATCTTCTCATCCTTACTCAGCTTATGGAATAATTCAAATTCTATAATCACCAGAAGAACATAAAAAAAGAAGTCAATTTCATGTATTTTATTAATAATAACCCTCTAAACAGTCCAATTGTTATGCTCAACACATTGAACTTATATTATTAACAAATCCAACACACAACCATCTCATTAAATCATATTACAATACATAAATGGTAGTCATTAAAATTATAATATGTGAATCATAAGATAAAAACCCATCAACTCAATATAATATATAAAAAAATCCAATCCACAATGAATGTCAATTTCATTAAAAAAAATATGGTCTATAAAAAAAATACCAAAGTGGAAACTCCTATTGGAGAATCCCTAATAAAAACTCCAAGAATCATACTTTTAATATATATCTAATTCCGTAACTCCCTTCGAAAACCATACTACATAGAATTAGATATATTGGAGTGAGAATAAAAGTATACTCACTAGGATCTTTCCCAAAATCCCTCCTGAAATTGAGGAAGAACCATACTAATACCTTAGGAAAATAGTATAACTAACTCACACAAATTTTTGGTCAACTACCACCCTTATTCACTAAGTCTCACTCTCCCAATATCACATCCTTGTACAGTAACATGGTATCAAAAGAATATATGTGAAAAAGGCACCCTAGATCTACTTCCACACTAATTTGGTCACTCTGATGCCCAAACAACATATTTCATTTGGTCATCAATTAGGTTACCCAACATGGATGTTGGTGTGTATAAAATAATAAAAAAATATCATTTATAAAGAGCCATAAAAAAGAATAACCTAATGGTTCATTCCATTACAACACTACCATCACCTACAATAGTTATCGAATCATTGCAATCACTCATTAAAAACCATTTCCATCACTATGTCACAATAATACCCATAAATTTAAATAAAATATATATGAAATAGTAACTATCATCTCATCTCATTCATAATTACAATTTAAAATTTTTCTATCATATATTATCATTCTTCATAAATTCTAAATTTTTCATTTTAAGCTACATTACTTTAATTTAACCATATTAAATGTTAAATAATTCATTAAACTACATTCCACTTTTATCCATTCATTATTTATTAATCAAATTTACTCTAAACTTCACCATTTAATAGATATAACAATTTCATCCATCAAGATTACTCATTTAAAAACTCATCATGTTTTAATTCTAGACCTCCACACAATACTAAATTTATTTATACTAACAACATTTTATGTCATCACACAACTACCACACAATCCCACAAAAACCAAATCCATCACTGCATGTACTTCCACACCTGCCATACTAACAACCATGGAAACTATATTTCCATTACACGGAACAAGATATTACACCACAAATATAACCTAATAAACCCTCCTCCACCATTACCACAACCAACCCATTTTACAACATTCTAATTCAAACACATAATCATCCATCTCTAATCAAAACATTTTAATAAATAACCTATATATAGTATAAAATAAAGGAAAACATAGTAATAATTCATACCATATAACCCATTATTAGTCATTATATTATATGAAATGAGAATTTTATGTTTGAACATCATCTCTATATTCCAAAATTTTTACACAAACAATTTTTACCACTATTAAGTGATTAACCAATTATGAAATGTGATTTCAAAAAAGAAATTGTAGAAAAAATGTATATAATTATAGAAAACAAAATATTGTTCACATAAACATCATAAAAACCAAGAATATGTTACTAATATCAAAGAGTTTCATAAAGCACCTGTGAATCACCACTATTCCTCTTTAATTTTTTAGCTGAGTTAATTGTCCACATTAAGTAAATTCATTTGATCCATCCAATGAATACAAATACATGATAATACCACAATAATACATGAATAAAGAAATATAATTATTGAATTCCCTATATAAACTTAAACTTCATCAACCACTATGTAAAAAATAATAATAATAGTGTTATCACGCCTCCAAGAACACTTAGGGAAGATCCTCAATGATCAATATCACAACAACCTCAATCTAAACCATGACGTGAGACCAAAAAATATAAAGTCAAATAGATTTCATCACTTATCCTAGAAAAATAATTAAAAGTAATTATTAGAGAATAAATAATAGTAAAATAAATTATATTCTATCACAAAGAATATAATCTCTTATTATATAGGGACAGATCCAATAATAGGATGTATAAAGAACTCCCAAGATGAAACAATGGTCACCCGGAGTTCATAAGATGTCAATGATATAATTTGGAATGTGAGAAAAGGAAAAAACATTAATCACTCTAAAAAATAAATAATCATGGAGTGAGTGGGTTTCTTACATCGTAATGCAACATCAATCTGTTAAAAAATGTATGATATCCCCTAAAATTGAATTAAAAACAATAAAATAATAAAGGTCATGGGGAGACTATAGTGAAAATTACATAATTCATGAAATCCCAAGGATCACTATATGATCATCAATTTTCTATCCTAGAACATGAGTAACCCCAAACCAAAAACATCCACAATTATAGTCACCACAGTGAAAAAAATATCTAACAGAATCAAGGAATTCGACCACTTAGGACTCCATAGTGAGATGATAATGGTATAACAACAACACTCCCCACCATATGACTAACAGAGGATCTAATGTCATTTTAAAACCTAGTAACCCTCTAGGTAAGAATAACCTCTAGACCCTAAATTCGCAATTGAACCCCACCACACCATAAAATGGGCTAAAGAATATTAAAACAAGAATTCAACATGCCCCCTCATAATAAAACACCACAAAATTATTTAAAACTAAACTCCAACTATAATAAAAAAACATAAAAACATCATGGACTACACCTCATTCCAAAAGATAATTAATCAGGTCTCAATCTATATATCATAATTGTAACGACCCAAATCCAGAGTCACTCAACTGGTGCCCCATACCCGGTTCACCACATGAACTCAATCACATTTCCGCAAATTCCAGAGGCTACTGACTAGCAGCGAGGGCCTTGGTGAGTCATTGGGGAAACTATGCCCTCATTTGTTAAGGTATATAAGGGAAAAGAAATAACAGTCACTAACAGAAGCAGTAAACATCATACAAAACTAAAACTAAATAGAATAAGCAATGAATATATAGTAATTATGATAATGATGAAGCATGTACAAGTATCTATGGAAAGTAGAAAACACAAAAAATTGATGAAATAAAACTAAGAAACAAAGTACAAAAGGTAAAAAGCAACTCCAACAGCATCGTGAGCCTAAGCTCGGTCCTATGCTCTCCAGCTCCAACCAGCAATCATGTACCTGAAGTAGAAGGGCCACAATACCTATCCACTCCTGCAACCATATAACCTATTTGGGCTGAAAAGTAGGACCTAAAAAGGGTGTGGGACTAATCCCATTAGGCAACCACCATAATATCTGTGCCCTACTATCAGTGAGAAATATAATAAAAGTAAAGGAAATAAATGCAGCAGAGAAATAGAAGTACACTAAAGTAAACAATCCTATGAATATCCATTTAAATTTATTTATTAATTTAATTAAATCATTTAATTATCAACCAAGGAATCTAGAAAACAACTATATATTCCCAAGGCATAGCATGTAACACAACAGGTATCTCATCGGACCACCTAAACAACATGTATTACAAAACCCAAGATTGTTCTTTGGCTTGGTGGACTCGTCACAACCAACCAAAAAATATTCAAACTTACTCTCTGGGTGGCTCATACTGGAAGAACCCTCTAGTAAAGTAATCATATAAAAGCACAGACACTCTGGGAAGCTCTCACCGTCCATTCCCCTTTGATCTTGCAACGATAGCTATATACTCTATGAGGAAGCACTTACGTCTAATTCCCCCCGTAGTCTCGATACGTAACTAAGGAAACTCTGAGGAAGCACAAAGTCTAATTCTCGTTGGTCCTGCAAATGATAATAATTTATAACTGACACTCTAGGGAAGCCCTTAATCGTCAATTCCCTCTTTAGTCTACCACACCAGGTTCACACAGCACTGAGCAGTCCAGTTGTGCGTAATAGACTGTCAGCAGCCCGAAGTAAGTTCAACAACTACTTGGATAATAGATACAATTCATCAAAAGCATATAAATAGTAGGAAATACATGCAATCAATTATATCAAGGCTGGAAATCAATGAAATAAGGTCTGCCTCACATGCAACCTAAGCCAAACGACGATAAACAACCAAAACAAGGGAAACACCCATGGGGTAATCCGAAAACATGCTAACAAGAAATCATTATTCATCTAATAGCCTCAAGCATAAAATAAATCTAAGACATATAATAATACAAGATCAAAACCCTAACCCGAGATACGAGATACATGGGAATCCGACACTTTTGCACAAAAACTAAAATAAATTCAATGTAAGGCAACAAACCACCTACCTCGATCCTAGGAGATCGATATACTTGAACCTCGGCCCATGAATCAGCTTAGAATGGAGCAGATATTCAAAAAAGTCTTAAATGTTCAACCTATGATAACTCTCATAAGATAAAGAATCAAGAAACATGGCCAAAGAAGAACCAAGAACTCACCCCTGCGATTCTATTACAACCGACGATGTTCGATTTGGATAACCAGTGACAGATTGGTGGCTCAGAGAATATTCGTGGTCGTACCCTTGCTCTTCGTCGAAGAAGATGGAGAAGAAGACATTTATGGGGTTAAGGCGCGACCCTGGTCTATTTAATGAAAAAAATAAAGTACACAGCGTGTACTTTTAGAGTACACGGCATGTACTAGGCTTTTACTTACTCCGCATTAAGCAAACTCCACATCACCCCTACATGGCCGTGTATGTGGCCATGACGCGGCCAGCACACGACCTCTAGTAGTATGAAAGTAAATGGCTTGTACTTATAAAGTACACGACATGTACTTCAAAAATTTACAGAAACTCCTCTTTTATCAAAAACTCCAGAAAAAGGAAAAACATACATGAACGAAGGTCCGAGTTCTTACAAACTTCTCCCTTAAAGAAATTCATCCCCAAATTTCCTAGCGAGGCATGGAAAAAGAAACCCCTAATAGCTCCGACCACTGCGATCGTAGATCAGCCTCCCTCTCCCAAGTCTCGTTCTGTACACAGTCGTGCTGCCATGACACTCGTACCAGAAAAAAAAGACTGGCCACGAAGTACCTTTGCACTATGATCAACAATCCTGATAGGATGCTCCTCGAATGATGCATCCTTCTCCAACTCAACCTCCTCGGGTTGAAAAACATGAGACGGGTCTAAGAAATAGTGTTGAAGCTGAGAAACATGGAAGATGTCGTGCATAGCCTGGCACCTCTGAGGTAACTGCAACCTATAAGCAACCAGACCGACTCTCTCCAGAATCTCAAACAGCCCAACGTATCTCGGTGAAATCTTTCCATGTCTCCTGATCCTCTTGTGCCCCAACCTCAGGGTAACACGTAGGAAAACCTGATCTCCGACCTTGAACTACAAACTTCGTCTCCCCTGATCAGCATAAGATTTATTCTGAGATTGTGCAGTATCCATACTTTTCCAAATCAACTCCACCTATTCTGTGGTCTCCTGAACAAGATGAGGTCCCAGCATAGTCGTCTCTCCTGCCTCCAACCAACACAATGGTGATTGGAACAGCCTACCGTACAAAACCTCGTAAGGTTCCATCTGAATAATTGCTTGAAAACTATTATTGTAGGCATCCTTCACTAGAAGTATATGTATCTCCCAAGAACCTCCAAAATCAAGGACGAATGCTCGTAGCATTTCCTCTAGCACTTGAATCGTGCGCTCTAACTGACCATCTATCCGAGGATGGTAAGTTGTACTCAGAAGTACTTGTGTACCCAAATCACTCTATAGACCTTTCCAGAAATGCGACGTGAAGTGGGAATCCCTATCTAAAATGATAGTACTTAGAACCCCATGAAAGAGTAAAATCTCATGGATGTATAACCATCCAAGCTCATCAACACTGAATGTCTCATTAATCAGTAAGAAGTGAGCAGCCTTCGTGAGCCTGTCAATGACAACCCATACCACGTCATTACCTCGAGGCGATCTCGGTAACCCTATCACGAAGTCCATCGCGACATCATTCCACTTCCACTTAGGAATGGGTAGCTTCTGTAAAATCCCTGCTAGTCACTGGTGCTCAACCTTCACCTACTGATAGGTGGAATACTTCATGACAAAACCAGCAACATCTCTCTTCATACCTAGCCACCAATTCTGGCGGTGTAGATCACGATACATCTTGGTGACGCCAGGATGAACTTCCCAAACTGAGGAATGAAAGTATCACATCATCTCCTCGCGTATATCTGCTGTCACCCATACGCATCCATGGAAACAAAAGATCTCACCCTTGCCTACGGTCCATCCGGGAAGAGGGTTCTCTCCTGACATGCTTTCCTGAAGGACTAGGCCTTTAGAATTTGATAGATGCCTCATTAAAACTCGGTCAAGAAGGGAAGAGGTAAAAAATATAGAAGAATGAAAAGTTTTACCCCGTCAGTCATGCACCTCCAAATGCATTTCAGAGAACAGAGCCATAAGCTGCCACTCACTACTGGCCTCCTGAACTACCTGTATCTGTGTACTCCCTCTCAGTGCTTCTACCACAGCGTTGCCTTTCTCAGGTGTACAAGCAAGCTCGAAATTGAAAGAATTTAGGTACTCAACCCCCCTCTGCTATCTCAGATTCAAGTCACGCAGTGTAAAGATATACTTGAGGCTCTTTTGGTCAGTATATACCACAAAATGATCTCCCAGAAGATAATGTCTCCAACAACATAATGAATGAAAAACTACAGCCAACTCCAGGTCATGAGTAGGATAGTTCCTCTCATGTGGCATTAACTGCCGAGATCTATATGCAACAAAACGATCCTCTTACATGAGAATTGCTCCAAGACCGATGCCATATGCATCACAAAAAACTGTATAACTCTTGACTGACTATGGTAAAACTAGAATCGGTGCAGAATTCAATCTCCCCTTTAGCTCCTAAAAGGATGAATCGCAGGCTTTTTACCAAACATACTTCACCCCCTTCTTAGTAAATCCCATTAATGGTGCTGCTAATAATGAGAGGTCCTGTATAAACTGCCTGTAGTAACCTACCATCCCTAAGAAACTTTGTACCTCGAAGTCATTCTTCGGCTGATCCCAGGTAACTACTACTCTCACCTTCCCTGGGTCAACTGATACTTCTGTCTTTGAGATGACATGACCAAGGAAGTGAATATTGTCCATCCAAAAGTGGCACTTTGAGATCTTAGCATATAACGGATTCTCCCTCAGTGTACTCAAAACGATCTCAAGATGGGTAGCATAGTCATGTCGAGTGTGAGAGTACACCAAGATATCATCCATGAAAACAACCACAAAAGAATCAAAGTATGGATGGAACACACGGTTTATCAGTTCCCTGAAAACTATTGGCGCGTTCGTGAGACCAAGCAGCATAACCAAATACTCTTACAGACCATACATGATCCGGAAGGCTGTAAGAGGTATATCAGATGGTCTAACATGCAACTGATGGTAGCCAGATCTCAAGTGGATCTTTGAGAACACTCTGGCTCCTTGAAGATGATCAAATAGAACATCTATCCACTACAATGGATATCAGTTTTGACCATCAACTGGTTTGGCTTCTGATAATCCAAACAAAGCCTAAGGGTGCCATCTGCCTTCTTCGAAAACAGGACAGGCGAACCCCAAGGAGAAGTACTGGGTGGGATGAAACCCTTTGCCTACAACTCCTCTAAATACTTCTTGAGCTCCTACAACTCAGGTGTAGCCATCCTATAAGGAGGAATGGACACCGGTGCCACTCCTGGCACAAGCTCAATAGAAAAGTCTACCTCACGCTCCAGAGGAAAACCTGAAAAGTCCTCTGGAAAGACATCCCTGAAACAGTCCACCACTGGAGGAAAGTATATCTGTGAACTCCCCTGATCATCCAGATATAGAATGGAAATATAAGCTATAACTCCACCCAACCCATGATGCTCTGGTCCAGCTCTACTTTCCTGGACATCCCATTCACCCTTGTGAAGAAAAGATCCAGCCTCTGGTGATGTGAAACTCACCCTACGATGATAGAAATCAAAAAAGGCCTGGAAGGGAACTAACCAGTCCATCCTGAGAATGAAATAATAGCCTGTCATCTCTAGGACATAGAGGTTCCACAAAAAATGACACCCACCAACCTCAAGGGGGCAATCTAAGCACTGACACACACTAGCAGTTCTAATTCCCAAGGGAGTGTCTAGCCTCAACATATCCTCAGAAGTGTAAATAGTAAGTATTATTATTTCCACAGTATGCATAGAAATAAAGATATGAGAAGATCCTGTATTGAACAGTGAAGACGAGAAAACTGAGGCTACTAAAATCGTACCTCAAATTGTAGAAGGACCATGATCCTGCTCCTGATGAATCTGCTCTACCGCAAAGGTCTAGCCTACACCGCGGCCCTGTTTAGTATCCTAAGATCCCTGAGATGACCCTATCTAAGCCTGAACAATACATCCACAGCCTCTACCCTAGCCTGAACGACCTAAAGAACTCTAGCCCCAAGTCTGCTGTGGAACTGGTAATTCTGCTCCTATACGCAGAGTCGAAACTGATCCTCCTTCACTAGCCGCTGGAAGGAAAACCTTGCAGAAACGCTACAGATGACCCATATTTCCACAATATCGTCACTCCACTGGTTCTACCGGGAATTGAGGCTTATTATTCCCACTTTTTCCACCCTGATATCACACCACTTGGTTGCCAAAAGGAAGATCCTATCTACCAGAAGGAATACCCCACTACCTCGGGTCACCTCGTGTAGACTCTCAGTGGCACTTCATGCTGTATATCTGAAATGAATTAGCCCTAGATGTTGAACCGACCTGGTCCATAGCTCCAGTATCCCTCAGATTTATCTCTGTGATAAGTGCCTGGTTGACTATCAGAGTAATAGAAGTGAACTAAAAGACGTTCACCTGTGATCTAATGTCCGGTCTGAGGCCTTCCTCAAACTTACTCTCTAAAAGAAGCTCGTAATTCCTCAGAATGGGAGTAAAATTCCATAAATCTATGAAGAGAGAGGAATAATCCATAACTATGAGAGTAACCTACTGCAGGTTTATGAACTATCTGGCTCTGTCATCCCTTAGCATCACCGGGTAGAAGTAGTCATAGAACGTATGCTGAAACTCGTCCCAAGCCATAACCTGTTGGCACCCTACCTACGAAACCACATCCCACCATCTCTTGGAGGACTCTTGCAGCATATAAGTCGTGAGCTTCACTCTCCTCTCTGGAGGTGTATCTAGATGCTCGATGATGGATATCATAGATTCTATCCATGACTCTAGAGCCTATAGTCCTCTGTCCCCTGTGAACGTGGGAGGATGCTGCTGCTGAAAAAACCACATCAGACCTGCCATAGACGAGGAAAGTTGCTGAGCTCCCTGGAAGGTCTACATGAATCTCATGAAACCCTCTCTGAACTGAGCTTCAACACTAGTGTATGGAATCACTGCAAGTGCCATGTCCGGAATGATATGCAGAACTACTGGTAGTCCCTAATCTGCCGTATCAGGCGTACGATCACTTCCTTCGAACTGATGGTCAACCAGAGGATGTCTCAGTTCCATAACTCTAAAAGGTCAAAAGAACACCTCAGATTCAGGATTAACAAAGATAGAAAAACTGAAGGCACAAGAAGGAACAGGGAAAAGAAGGCATTCAAGTTGTGAAAAACATGACTACACGGTGTGTTCTTTCCCTACACGGCGTGTTCCCTTAGGTCATTCACATGGGTATGTACTTCCACCTAAACTGGTCATGTAACACCCCAAATACAAGGAATGTTGTCCTAACACACGGCGTGTACTTGAATCCTCTTCCCTTCTTGAGTCCTTTTACATGGTTAAGCCACACGACTCCTCTAAGACAAAACTACACTGCGTGTTCAAGGAAGACACGATGTGTATTAGACATGCCTTACTTGGCCCGTGTTGTTATAAAAACGGCCTGACATATGACTGACACTACATGGGATGTTCCGGAAGGACACGACATGTACGAGGAAGGGTAACACTGACCCGTGTTGTTCGTGACAGGGCCGGGTACCTAGATCAAACTACACGGCGTGTAAGATTCAAACACGACATGTATGTGAAACGATAACACGACCCGTGTAATCGTGACATGGCCGAGGTACCTATTTCATACTACATGGCATGCTAAACTAGTACACAACGTGTTCCTATAGGATTTTTCAGAACCCCATGTTTCTGCTCACACAGTCAGTGACACGGTTTAAAAACGACATGCCGTGTATTAATAAAATACACACCCTGTATTCTGGGTTTTTTCGGGCAGTAGATTAGAAACTGATCTGTAGCCTTGAAAACATAGAAAACAAGAGTTAAAGTGCCAAATTCCAATCCGTGAGGGCTCATACTCCTCGTGAATCAATGCTTGGCATCATAACAATTCATATAACATGTAAACAGTATAACAAACTCATGATCCACCAAATTCTGATCCTCGAGGGCCCATAACACCTCTAAGACCAAAGTTTGGCATCTGTGATAAAGAAGATCTAAACAAACAATACCCTATCAACATAGCAGGTATTCTATCACATCAGCTATCACAACAACATGCATAGTCTATTAAAAATTTTATCCCAACAGTATGCAATTTCTAATGAAATTTAGATTGCATGGAAAAATGCATGACATGTGATTTTCTAACAAGTTCCTATATGATGCATGAGATGGCATACCCTCATCTCATCCGGTTTCAACAAAATAGAACCACAATCATATAAATAGTAACAACACAAAACAAGTGCACCACCCAACGGTGAAGTCAATTAAACTATAACATTTGCAAAACTCGAAAACTGCAATATTCTAGGTAACCTAACTTTTCCCCTATACACGGGTTCTAGAACTCCTGGGCACAACTATTTACCATTTACCTATTCCGTCCTATATTTTTATAATGTCTCTAAACAGTACGTCAATAGAAAAGAAAAGAAACTCCTCTGATACCACTTTGTAACGACCCAAATCCGAAGTCATTGAACTGATACCCCGTACCTGGTTCACCACACGACCTCAAGCACATTTCACCAAATGCCAGAGGCTGTTGACTAGCAGCGAGGGCCTTGGTGAGTCATTGGGAAAACTATACCCTCATTTGGTAAGGTATACAAGGGAAAAGAAATAAAAGTCAATAACAGAAGTAGTAAACAACATACAAAAACTGAAACTAAACAACGGAAGAAATGAATATATAGTAATGATGATAATGATGTAGCAGGTACAAGTATCTAAGGAAAGTAGAAAACACAATAACATGCTGAAATAAAACTGAGAAACAAAGTATGAAAGGTAAACAACAACTCTAGCAACATCGCAAGCCTAAGATCGGTCCTATGCTCTCTAGATCCAACCAGAAATCATGTACCTGAATTAGAAGGGCCACAATCTCTATCCACACTTGCAACCATATAACCTGTTTGGGCCAAAAAACAGGACCCAAAAAGGGTGTGAGACTAATCCCTATAAGAAACCACCACAAGATTTGTTCCCCACTGTCAGTGAGCAATATAGAAAAAGTAAATGAAATAAATGCCGCAGAGAAAAAAGAGTACACTAAAGTAAAAAATCCTAAAAATCTCCAATTAAATTTATTAATTAATTTAATTCAATAATTTAATTATCAACCAAGGAATCTAGTAAACAACTCTATATTCCCAAGGCATAGAAAGTAACACAACAAGTATCTCAGTAGACTACCTAAACAACAATGAGTACAAAACCCAAGATTGTTCTTTGGCTTGGTGGACTCGTCACAACCAACAAAAAAATATTCACACTAAATCTCTGGGTGGATCATACTGTAAGACCCCTCTAGTCAAGTAATCATACAAAGGCATAGACACTCAGGGAAACTCTCACCGTCCATTCCCCTGTAGTCTTGTAACGATAGCTATAGACTCTATGAGGAAGCACTTACGTCTAATTCCTCTTGTATTCTCGATACGTAACTAAGGAGACTCTGAGGAAGCACAAATTCCAATTCCCATAGGTCCTAAAAACGATACTAATTTATAACTGACTCTCTAGGGAAGCCCTTAATCGTCAATTCCCTCTTTAGTCTACCGCACCAGGTTCACATAGCCCTGAGTAGTCCAATCATGCGTAATCGACTGTCATCAGCCCTATGTAAGTTCAACAACTACTTGGATAATAACAATAATACATCAAAATCATATAAAAAGTAGGCAATACATGCAATAAATTATATCAAAGCAGGAAATCAATGCAACAAGGTCTGCCTCACAGGCAACGTAAGCCAAACGCCGATAAACAACCAAAATAAGGGAAACACCCATGGGGTAATCCTCAAACATGCTAACAAGAAATAATTATTCATCTAATAGCCTCAAGCATACAAGAAATATAAGGCATATAATAATACAGGATCAAAAACCTAACCCGAGATACCCGATACATGGGAATCTGACACTTTTTTCACAAAAACTCAAAGACATTCAATGTAAGGAAACAAACCACCTACCTCGATCCTAGGAGATCGATATACTTGAACCTCGGCCCATGAATCATCTTAGAATGGAGTAGATCTGCAAAAACTTCTTAAACGTTCAACCTATGATAACTCTCATAAGATAAAGAATCAGGAAATATGTCCAAAGAAGAACCAAGAACTCACCGTTGCGATTCTATTGCAACCGATGGTGTTCGATTCAGATAACCGGTGATGGATCAGTGGCTTAGAGAATATCTGCAGCCGTACCCTCACTCTCGGTTGACGAAGCTAGAGAAGAAGACATTTCTGGGGTTAATACATGACCCCTATCCATTTAATGAAAAAAATAAAGTACACAATGTTCACTTTTGGAGTGCACAACGTGTACTAGGATTTTCCGCACTCCGCATTAAGCGGCCTCCACATCACCGCTACATGGCTGTGTGTGTGGCCATGACACGGCTAGCACATGGCCTCGAGAAGCATCAAAGTACATGGTGTGTACTTCAAAAATGTCCAGAAACTCCTCTTTTCTCAAAAACTCCAGTAAAAGGAAAAACATACCTGAACGAAGGTCCAGGTTCTTACAATAATTCAACACAACATACTATAGAAAAACCAATTTCATGTAGCCAACTCATCATATAATTTTCCATCAAGACACACTATAATGAATCCATCTAACTAAAATTTCAACTCCAAATTCATCCTCCCTTCCTCTAACCTTATCCTTTAACCTCCAACACCTAAAAGTAAAAAATAAATGTTTGATAAAGATTTACTCATTGGATTATATACCTAAAAAATTATTCTCATCCCTGAGAATCAATAACTATTCATAATGGAAATGAAGATAATAAAACCCAAACATTCTATAGAGATACATCTAGAACATAACAATATCATCACGCAAGCATAACCCAATACAAAAACATCTCAAACATATCGATACATAACTAAGAATTTCATCATCAAGTCAAAATAATGTTGAAAATATCATGGGATACTATGTGAACATATAATAATCATAATGAAATATATAATATTTTAAGATTCCATACATCCATGAGACACAAACTAAAGGAATGATGTTCCCACAAAACAACTTCTTCATAAAATGCTAGATATTAATTGGTTACACAATGGACATCATATAATCCTAGGAATCCAACTCACCCCAATCAATGACTTGAAAGTTAGCAGGAAGTTGATGATAATGTTATGAAACTTTAAATACATCATATATCATATCCAAATATAGAGTAAGGTCTATCTGATACAATACCATTCCAAAATTATCCAAAACATCCAAAGGGTCAATAAACCATGTGGAAAACTCACTCCCACAATTGAAACATTACTGTCCACAGTGATGAGAAAACTTTAGAAATATAAGTACACCAAACTTAATCATTAGGGATCTACTCATCCAATTTTAATAGGGATTATGATGTTATTAGGCCACCTACATCAACTCGTGAATCATATTCATCATTTCAATCATTCTCTACACCACATCTAGTTCAAGGTCCACCAACTCCCTAATCTCAGTCCAACACAATGGAAATACACATAATCTTCTACACATTTGATTAAAATTGATAAAAAAAATAGAATAGTAGTATTTATTATTATAGGAAAACTTAATAAAATTTAGTAATTTCACCCATGAACCTCAAAAATTCAGAACACCTGAACACAACATGTCCTCTAGTTTTTGAATGGTCTGCTTCATCTAACCATCTCTCTGGGGGTGTAATGCCCTGATATGGAATAGATGATCTCTAATAGTATACTGAAGGCCTATCCAAGATCATGCAGTAAAATTATTGCCCTAATTTAATATGATATTCTTTAGAAACACATTATGTTTGATTATCTCATCCATATGCTACCTCACCAAACATGTACAACACTAAATGCTTTTGTAACACCCCGAGATTTTATGAAAAATATTCTTTTTAATTTCATTAATTTCTTGTGTTGTACGCTACACCAAAATGAGTTTTCACAACACACATCCTTGACTTGCCTTGCATTACACGCAATCACGACCTTCCTCGATAGCGTGTGTAGTACGTAATAACAAGTTTCACTAAACAACAATATGCTATTAAAATATTATTAAAACTAGCTGTTATGAATAGTAATAAACACTTTTTGAAATTTTATTAATTTTATTTTTCAAAATGGACTTCATTTTTGGATTCGGAATATCGAAATTATCTTAGGGTGAAATTTTGGTACTTTTCGGATAACTTTCATTTTCTGATGAATAGTGAAAATTACTAAATTTTAATTAAAACAACCTTTTTAATAGAAATAATTAATAGTGATTAATTATTAATTTGAGTGGTTTTAAAGTATATTTAGAATATATTTTTACAATTTAATACAATGTTGGTCATTGGATGTAATTTCACATTTAAACCAGACATAAACAAGTGTCAATCTTTTGATAGTTATTATCTCTTAAGAACACGCTATTTGTTTTGACGACGAGAATTAATTTTTAAATTAAGTATTGCAACTGATATGTTTTGAATTTGGTAAAATAGACATCATTTTTCAGTTCATAATATCAAATATAGCTTAGCCCTAATTTTTGGTATTTTTCTGGAAACTTTCATTTTATGATGAATAGTGAAACCACTAAGTGGTAGTTAAAAAAAAATGATTTTTTCATAAAACTTAATTTTACCGCTTTTGTGAGTGGAATTTCAAAAATCCGAGAGACACAGTTGATGTCAGTAAGTAAAATGTGGTTCAATGAGATGAAAATAATTTTTGGTGAATAGTAACTTTTTACTTTTTTTTACCACGGTTAAAAGTAAATAGGGTAATTAAGGGTAAAAATGATATTATTATTACCCTAACACATTTCCTAATTCTATTGGATAAGTGTAATTCGACTAAAAACAACCTTAGTAATAAAATATGACCATTTAAGCCCACTTGAATTAGATTAGGACATTTATTATTAATTTATTTAAAGAAGGGTTAAAATAGTTAAAATCAAAGTTTAATAAGTATTACATTTTTAATATAGGGTTATACATAAGATAAATTAGACTATAAATATTAATTAGAAAGATAAAATTATTTTCTACATAATGATATTTTATTTGTAATTTTTATACTTTAAATAAGTTAATTTATTTATGACACAAAGATGATGCATTAATTATCTTATTACTGAAATATTGACATAATTGATGTTATAAATACCCAAATAAATGTAATTTGAGGATTTTTATGAATTACACTAATTTTCTAGGTTAATATGAAATTTTATTATTGATTTAATTAACTTTATTCTAACTAATCATTATGTTATGATTTTCACAAAAATCAATTACTAAATAGTGTCAAAATTGACATAAAATAGTTTTTTTAAAAAATATTATATTATTAATTGTTATTTTATTCCTAAAAATCTAAGGTTCGGCCAAATGACTTAGATAAGGTTATATATATTAATAATAAAAAACTTGGGGTTCTTTTGCTTTATTATAGTAAGTTTATTAACATTATAGTGTAAGAACAAAAGAAGACACGGTAAAAGTAAAATTATCTAACTTAAAGTTACAACTAAATGATAAGGTTAAAATAGTAAACTAAACTTGTCTAAATTCTATTGGATGAGATTATTTCGACCCATCCCCACCTTAGCTTTGAAATAAATCAATTTGGAGCTATTTAAAACCGAATTTGTCTTTATAATAAAATAATATTTTTAGTTTTTCCAAAGGAGCCCCTCTCCTCCCTTATAAAAGGGAACCTCCTCCCTCTCTTCCTCACACCACTTTGAGACTTCAAGCTCAGCCAAACCCTGCCAAATTTTCTTCCAAACTTCCCTAGAAACATACTAGAGGTCCTGGTCTTCTTCAAATACCAATTTTAGTTCCCTAAGAGGAGGACTCAAAGAGGCCCTTCAAAGAAGAGGTAATGTCCATTACCGATTCTTTCAACTTTATTTCTTCTTCCACTTATTCTTCTTAGGTTGTTTCATTATGAAGTAATAACATCAGTATCACTAATATACTGATATTTTATTATAAGTATGAAACAACCCCATTTCACTATCTATCCATCCTACGGAAAACGAAATAACCGCGCGTGCGTACGTACGGAATACCGTCTCCACGCCGTGGTGTAATATATTTTCCACCACCACCTTACTTGGATGGGTATAATGGTGTACATAATAACTATATATTATTATTGTAAAGTGATATTGATTCTGAAATAGTATAAATACACTCCAATACAATTCCACGATCATGAGAATGATATCATCGCTCGTGCGTACGTATGGACTACCGTCTCCACAACGCGATGAGATTCATTCTCCACATTAACCATTCATGAATGATTATAAAGTATATATAATAAGTAATCATGAAATATATGACATAATAATGATACTGAATTTATGTGTATATATATGTATGTCTTCTACTTAATTCCATTCAACTCAATAAGGAAACGAAAATAACGTTCATGCGTACGTACGGCCTACCGTCTCCATGAACGGTGTATTTCTTTCCATTTACTAATATATTATATATATGTATATTCTGAATATATATTATATAAAAATCATGTTTTATATTCTGGAATTAAGTAATCATGATCTAAGTAATCATATGAATAATTACAAGTCAAAACACGGACGACAAATGAAACGATTTTACCCAAAACGCTCTTTAACATGGAATTTACAAAAGAACGGGTAATATAAAGTCATAAGTGAGCCATATATGATATCATAACAATGCGTATGATTCTAGAATAATTCAATGACATTATATAAATCATTATACAGGAGGTTTGGACACTTAAGAAGAAAATCGGACCTAAGGTAAGGGATAATTTTGCAAATCTCATTTTTATCCGAGATTGCTTATTCGTAATTATTTACTGGGGTTATTATTATCATCCATGTCCATGTTTCCTAAAAATGGTTTCATGTATGTTTAAAGTCCTTTTTACCCAATTTTTACTTTTACTACATGGTATGTAAGGAATCTTTCTTTTGTTTACGTTACAAGGTACTTTTTGACTTTTCTGACAAAAGTACGATAAGAATGTTTTTTTTAACGTATACGGCATGAAAGGATTTTTATGGTTTTATAAAACCTTATTTTCATGAAGCTTACTTAAAAAGATTTCATGACTATTTTCAATAAAAACCATTTCTTCTAAAATTTCATGACATTTTGTGAAAATAAATTGATTTTGAAGGAAAAAGGATATTTTCCTCAAGAATTCATTTAAAGTGTTTTATCAAAATAATTTTCATCTAAGATGACATTATTTCACATGTTTATGTTTCAAGTGTAATGTCTCTATGATTTACATGGTTTCACTTTTCTTATTATGAAATGATATCCATTTATTTTATATGGATTATGCGATGATGGGATGATGTTTATGAAACCCATTTTATTTATTGGGTTATTATGAATGATGTATGTTTATTTTGTGGCACAAGTAAGAATGATTTAATTATGAGATGGATGGGACCTATATCTCCCTCCAATTCATTGGGTAAAGATTTATATCTCATGAGATAGACATGGCTGGAATGGTAAGTTAATCTGGTTCAGTTTTACAGGACTGGAACGAGGAGTGAACTCGATTCAGAAAGGGACTTTGTCCACCAAGATGGTCTTGGCAGAAATGCCTTGGCTACTATGGAAATCATGACATGTGATGAATGGTTTCCACAATTACATGTTTTATTCCCATGCTATTTTATCATTCTTAATGTTTCTTTATGATCTATGCCTTACGTACTTCCATGTTTTGTGTCATTTCTCAAGCTTTTGATGTTTAAACATTATGTTCATGTTTTTAAGTTAAAATGTATATGGTATGTTTTATTTTATCCATGCTTACCCTTACTGAGAATTTGAGCTCACCATTTTTATGTTTTCTTTTCCCCAAGATATAAAGAAAGGTTTTAGGTAAGAAAAAAAGGGAAGATCTTTATGGGAGATGTTGAAGATCTTTCACCACGATTAGAATATTACGTTCCAAGTTTCCAAAGACACTAAACTATTACGGTCCTTGTGTGTCTGTTTTTGTTATGTATTAATTATTCCGCTAAAGTAATGTAATGTCCATGTACGTCAAGATTTGGGTCTCTACAGCTTTGAACACCAAAAAACAAGAAAACTTTGTCAATTGATCCAAAAAAACCCAAATAGAATCAAATACACATTGGTATTAGGGAAATATATTGATTAAATACATTTATATTTCCTCCCAATTTCACTTTTGGATGCCTAATGACTACAAAAAACCTCTCAAAACAAAATGTTTTTTCTTCACATTCTCTCTAACCAAGAATAATGGAAATAACTCCACCACTGATTTCTTTTTATATGGCCACCATAATTGAATATTAAAATAATGATAAATAATATATATATATATATATATATTAATATACAAGTGTAGATTATGAAACTCATGATTAACCAACTATTTCATCACTAATGGGATGAACATATTCTCTTGAAAAAACACTTAAATTTGATCATCAACTGATAATCCATCACGAGCATCACCATAAATCAAATAGTATTAGAACATATCTACCTTTGAATCCCCCAAAATATAATCATCTATAGGTTTCAAAAAGGTTCATTACATTATAATCTAGTACAAAAAACCTCTACCATCATCCCATTTCATAACAAGATATATTTCTTCCCGTATCTCCATCACTCTCCATATATCTGTAGACTCCCAAACAAAATATCCTTGTGACTTCCTACACAACATATCCATTAATAAATTTCCTTTACTGAGGGTATAGGATATATAAATGTTATAGTATATCAATAACTCCATTCACTACCATCAATGTGGATTAAAATCATGATGAGAGAAGATATATCATTATCTATTTTTATTTTTGAATGCCATAAATAAATTGATAATGAGGAAATGTTTCTAACACATTAAATAAAACACTACATATATAAAAATATATACCATGGGTTTCATAGTTACAGTCAGTAGGATATAACTACCAAGACACAAATAAGATCACATCCCTTTACTAAATAAAAACATTCCCTAGTTCATGATGACGCGATTAATAGAAAACCTTGAACAAAAATCATACCTCTGATAACTAAAGGAAAGAGGCACTAATCTACTTACCCTATAGGTAGTCAAAATGAACCTAATAATAATCAATATAAAATAAGTATCTATCCTTCCTGGTTAATAAATTTTAGGGGAGTGAAATCTAATAGAAATTAGACATGAACCTTTGATAATAATTAATAATACCAAGGATATAGTGAACATATTCGACATTATTGAATGCTTCCGAAGAAAGACATATAAGATATTCAATGTATTTTCCATCACTCCCTATTGAGGAAATAAATTTTTTAGAAAATGAACGTCATAGGTGTAATGTTTTCACTTAGAAGGCTTCCTATAAATATTATAGTTTCTAAAGACATGTGAAATAGGCATTGGATACTTAGAATGATCCAATTATAACTTTTAGTACATGGTAATTTCATTGAAAAAACTACCATGAACCAATCAATGAAATCACAAAATATAAATTTCATGAGTTCTGTGAAAACATATGGCATGATCATAACACCAAATGATATGAATGGGAACTCAATGTTCACATAAAAAACCCTAATGTTTGTTTTTAGGATGTCCTCCACCTTCACTATAATCTCATAATATCCATACCACATATTGATATTTGAAAAATAGCTGGCTCCATTCAACTGATGAAATATATCATTTATCCACATAAGGGGACAATAGTTAATCATCATTTCCTGGTTCAACCACTAGTATTATACACGTAGCCTCATACTAATATCTTCCTTATAAGTGATTATCATCGAATCACCACAAGGACACACACTAGGTTGGGTGATACCCATCTACCTCATATATTCAATCTAAATTCTCAACTCTAGAAACTAAGAATGTTCCATATGATAAGGTTGAATTGAAATGAAAGATACAACATGTTATAAATCTACCCTAAACTCAATATTATGTTATGGGTAAGCATCCAAATCAATGTTAAATACATTTTATAACTCCTCAAAAACACTTGAAAATATTGGATGAACCTCCACATAGAACGATGTTAACTCCTAAAAAACTAATATAAGGCCACCAAATTCCTATGACCCATATAATAGTCTTTTTCACCAATAAACTCCATACATAGGCTCTCTATATGAAATAATAAAACTCTTATGAAAAATAAATTTATGATTTAATGTATAAAAAATAACCTATCCATGACATGAATGACATATTATGGTTCTACCTATAGAAAAAAAGACATAACCCAACTATTTGTGTTTCCCCATCATTAGTGCACAACCATGACACATATCAATAAAATTATACTAGAATCTATATATAATAGTCAACACTAGGGGAACATGAATCCCTTGTGCTTTATGGTCCAAATATCATACCAAGGTGGATGAAATAAATAATACAAAACTCTAAAATCAAATAATATGGGAACTAAGGTGGAAGATAAGTATGTGGTACCTTGGATGATCTTCGACCTATAAGGTGTTAGTAACTCTATAACATGAAACTAGTTGTTCCCTGATCCTTTCATCGTTAAACATACTAACATCCATATCCAAAAAAATGCTCGTCCCACTTTCCCTATGTGTGAGAGACATCATGAGGTTGAACTATTAATACTCAATCCCAAATCCGTTATGTGAAATCATATAGAATATCTTACTGATAAATACCTTGTGGTAAATACTAATAAGTTTAAACCAAATGATAAATACACATCATATGTTGAACACCAAGGGTAGTTGGGAACTAAAATCACCAATGGACATAACATCTACAATAAAACCACACTACAACAGAGCTCCTAGTAGAGTATTGAGAACTACCAGCCCTAGAGAATAAAGATGAAGAGTACCGAGACTAATTCCACACCTTTCAAAACCATGACTACCTTATCATATGATATCATCCATGTATAGAACTTCTCCTCGTGATTTTTTATGACTCCCCTATCATGATGATCTAGTCCATGCATGCATCCTCCAAATCACCTCATTCTCATACAAAACCTCAAGATATATAGACAACATAAATGGGGTAACATGACCCTAAATAATGGGACACAGTACCTCATAAAAATAATACACTTTATTCTCCTTTTCAGGGAAAATATCACAGAGTAAATGGATAAGGCATTCGAATACATTCTTAACCTCTCACATGCTCATACTACCTTGTTAAATAGACATAAAATCCTTCTTCACCCCTTTGACCATCAAAGAAAGAAACGTTATATAGGAATACATCAGAAAATAATCCCATGAAACCACTAACTCCTCATGATAATCAATAAATTGAAACTAGTCCTGACATAAAACCCATATTAGTGAAATGGAAATTAATAGAGACCAGTGATCCTTCATAACAGAGATCAAACTGAAGGTGATCTCTAACTCCTCCAACCATCACATCACCTCCTAATTAAAGACACTTAAATCATTCAATTCTAATCTCTTACATTGAAACTAAAATAAAATCTTCCTCTAAGACACATCCTCCTCAGCCAAGTCAACCATCCTACTCTCAGAGTAACCATACTTGTACATCTTACCAACCTAAACGATGTGACAAAAATGACTTCCAATTATCTCTACAAGTAAAAATGAAATTTCCTAATCTTGAGAACAAAGAATTAATTTAGGAACATTTCATTAGATTCATTTTAACTTCTTATAATCATCTAGTTGGTATTCCATGTTATGTCTCATGCTCTATTATACTAAAAATATTTCCCTACCAAACCAGAGTAACCTCACAAGTTCCTAAATCCATTCTTTATACCACATATTAACCATAGATCTAATAACACTGTATCATTACCCAACCCCATAGGGAACCCCTCATGGTTCTATAGTAAAAAGGATAATTGCCCCAAAAGCCTACATCTAATAGATTATGAGTTGTTCACTAGCATCAAGGGTATTATCACACACCATCATAATCATCATAATTATTTTTTAAAATTTTGAAATTGTATAAAAAGTACCAGAGTCAAGTCAGGGACTTCATATAAGATAAAATAAATCCGAATCCACATTGCATATAAATTTTATACATAAACAAGGTTTCTAAAATAAAATACCAAAGAGTAAACTCCTATAATATCAACTTCATGTTTTAAACATAAAATATATAACTCATCTACCAACTCCATTCATAAAATCTATAAAATATATTTATTTATAGTGGGGTAATCATACATGTTTACTCCTTAGGATTGTAATACCCCATGATTTTACTATATATATAAATTTAAATAAATCCACTATTTTTAATAACATTGGCTACCTGAAAAAAAAACTAAAGTGAGCGATGGTATATTATAGTAAAAACTAAAATAAACTAAAATATTTTAAAATTAAACAGAATTAGTGACATAATTTATTTTATAAAAAAAATTATTTCTCTTTGGAAAATACCATTGATTCTAAAGAAACAGTATCTTAAAAATTAAATATTTTTTATTCTTATTACTTTGAACAAGGATATCAATATAATTTATTAATAAAATTAAAGGAATTACTAGTAAAATTAATTAATAACATCCAAAAAATAACTATGAAACTATAAGGAATAATAATTTTATTATTTATGACTAAATAAAAATATTTTCTTCAAAAACATTATTATTATTGAATATTATACATGGTTTCATTTCAAAGTAAAATTTATAATATTTAAATTTTTATGTTTAAAAAAATTAATTGTTAATATATATATATATATATATATATATATTAAATAAAATTTTTGATCATCTAGAAAATAATATTTCATTTGGAATACGAATAAGTCTAATTTTGGCCTTTAATTTGTTTTTTAAAATTTGTATGTTATATGTCTATTATTTATAAAAAAATTATTACATTTAGGATTGAATCCTTTAAAATGGATTTTATAAACAGAATCAATATATTAAATTTTTTTAATAATTTCAATTTAACTTTTAAGACAAAAAATATGTTACCAATGTAAAAAATTAATCACCATGGTAAAGTCTAAAATATGGTGAGAGGATTTAAATAAGGGGTAAAAAATGAAAATATTACAAAATATTATCTTTAAATATATGGATGAGGGAATGATAAACCTCCCATTATCTATTATAAATTATTTATTCACTCGTGTAAATATAATGTTTTAAATTTATAACCTTATACTTTATATAATTGGTATTTGTGAAAATGACACTCAATGACACCTATAAAATATCACGTCCTCTAACCACCTCAAAAAAGTGCCCAGGTTTAGTGGACCATTGAGAGTAGGGAGATAAATTTGTGGTATCTTTTTAATAATACTTCTAGTTTATTTCAAACTAATTTATTGGTTAATATCCTAATCTAATATTTTTATTATCACTTAGCCTTACATGAATATACAGAAAATAAAAGGTATAAGTCACAGGGATTGAAAATGACTATCCATGAAAGGCTACTCCTTTCCATTATTGTTCACTCCTCCCAATCACATATTCTTCTAGTATTTCACATGAAGTGATTACATAGCATGGTCTTTCACTATACTTCAATGGAGTCCCATAAGAGGCCATAGAGTCCCACTGGATAATATATATTCTACTTCACATAGTGTTATTAGCTTCTGAATTTTCTTCTTATCATCTAACATATCCCATTCCTTATGACATGTCTCAACAAACAAACATAGTCTTTGAATGGATCTTTAATGAACTAGTCAGTTGTATATCTACACCTTTTGTCTTTTGGTGTTGTTGTGAGTTTTCCAAAATCATGCCCTTAATTATCCATGGTATATTATGAAAAAATGTATTTAACCACAAATAATATGATCAATATATCCTCATGTGTGTTCTCCTTGTTCCTTTTTCTCAATAATCACCTTCTATGAAACAAATGTCTCACCAGGCTCTATCTTCTTCCTCTATACATAAGGTATTCTTCTTATAGGTATAGTATCAAGATCTATAACTCCTATAACTATATGTATTTCTTTAAGGAAAAGAAGCATTAAGAGATATACCTTTCTTATTCTCTTAATAATCTTTTTTATATGATCATGAATATGTAATTTCTATATCTTATTAGGAAACCCCTAAAATCTTTAAAACAAGAGATCTCCTCATTCATATTTATAGGATATTTCTGGTTTTAACTCTCATATTAATTTCACAACAATACTAGTCAAAAATATTCATTTACTTTTCCAAAATTCATTGGATATTTCCTCTTTTTGACTCTTTATGAAATATACTCTTTTACTTATGTTTAAAATCACCATGAGTGTAATGATGAATTTGATTCTATGATGAGGAACCTTCATCTTATGGTGATTATATTATCTTATCAATATATCACATTTTAACATCCTCTTATATTCTATATAGAGCACTCAAATTCAATTAGAATCCATCATCATGATGTTTGATCAATGAAGAATAGGTTTTTAGCATCATCTTATCTATTCCATTTATCTTAAAACATTATTTTAATATTTATTTTAAATTTAATACTTAAATATTCTTATTTTTTTACTTCTTCATCTTCATAGAGTTCTTTCTCAGTACCATATGAGGTTTGGATTCACTATTTTCATATGTTAGAATATATTTATGTTTTTCATAGAATTTATTAGAAACATAAAAAGTTGTACCATATAAAGGTACCGTACAAAGTCCTTCTAGCTTAAAATTTTCTTGAATACCCTATTAAGATCTCATACTTTCTCAAAGGGTTGTACTCTAAGAACTTGAGTCATACCATATAAAGATCTAGTGTACCCTGATAAGGATACCATAAAATATTATCTTCACCCAATAATGGTAACCCCAATGTATCTTATAAAGATCTCATTTTGTTCCCTATAAGAATTATATGGTTTATTCCTTTAATAAATATTTTTTTCTATACAGCATGTAACTTGTGAAGATTCCTTGGTTATCTATTCACTGATCACCATTTTACCCAAAAACGTGTGTAGGGTGAATTCCATTTCCAATTGTTTCATCAGATTCAAACTTAATATACTTTTCAAGATATTAACAGGACTTCTTTAATCTATTTTTTAGATCTATCAAAGATCATTTATTAATTTTGTAGACATTAACACTTACTACAATAGTACAAACCTTTGTTTTCTATAAATATCAATACATCAATCATCACATATAAGGGTATTATACATTGAATATGTATGGACATGTTGTTTAAGAAGAATAAATCATATTCTACTTAACATTTTTTATGTAAGCCACTCATAATAAACACAAATTGACTTTATTTCTCAGAACTTTATTGATAAAAATGCAACATATTTATTTGGGAACTTTAATATCCTCTTTTGTATATTTTTTAATTAACCATTTAGTACCCCTTATTTGAGTTATGTAAATCTTTAATTATGATTTTTATGTATATAATGTGGTTGGGTAATGTTTAGGATAGTTTAGAATGTTTTTTGGAAAGTTTTTGGGGTCTTTCAAATGGTGCATGGTGTGAACACGGTTAGTGAAAACTGTGAAAAATCTCAAGGAAGCCATGAATCATGGGACAATGGGATTTATAATGGTTTCCCCACAGTTTTTCTAAATGTATAGGACAACCATGTGAAGTCCCCCTTAATGTAGTATTAGGTATATGGTTACCGTATAGTTTTTTTAATTGTGTGATTAAACCATGTGCAACTTAAAAATGGGTTTTAAAAAATGGGGTTTAGTCTGGATTCTCCCTAAACACCCTATTCTTGCTCATATGGGGCACTAACTCAGGTTTCCTTCTTTTAGAAGGTTAGGTTGGATCTACCACTCGTTTGGGAGGTGATTCTAATGGTTTTCAAGAATCTTTGAATGAGATTCTCTCTTAGTAAGTCTCTATTCTCGGTAGTTTCTTGGTTTTTTTTATTTTCTTCTCTCTCCCTCCCAGATTCTTAGATCTATATCCATTACAGGTAGATCTAGGGATTTTATTTCCAAAAATAGAGATATTTTTCCTTTTTGTTGTTAGTTAATGGTATATATTTCATTTTTGTGGATTTTTTACCCAGATTTGGTGAGAGTTTGTGCCGTTGGTTGATTTCACCAAACCCTAAATATAGGTAGATTCACTCTCAACACCTCTTGTTAAAACATTAAAGAATTTATTTTAAATTTTATTTATTAAATTGATGTGTGAATCTTGTATAGAACCCATTGGGTGTTGATTTATGGGTTTTGGGGGAAATGTGATATTTTTTTTGAATTGTTCTTTGTTTATAATTATAAAATACTGATTTTAAAATCTATTGTTTGGTTTGATTTAGGGAAATGGTTTGTGAAAAAAAAATCAATACAAATGTTATTTTATTGAAATAAGTTTTGGAATAATTGGTGGAAATGTATTTTTAATGGGTGTGCCTTAATGTGTTTTCAATAAAGGGTTTATTTTATTGAAATGTATTAACATGTTGGTTACAAATGTTGTGTGGAATAAAGTGTTGTTTGGGTTTTTCAATTTTGGGGTTGCATGGTTTTCCAATTATTGGATGATATTATTTTGGTAAATTTGATTTGATGGTAAGTGTTGATCTTGAGTAGAATGGGGATGGATTGTGGGAATAATGTACCACCATTAAAGAATTTAAATGTGTTGTGAAGTACCACTATAAAATGGGGTTGGGGTTAGACGTAAAGTTCCACCATCAATGGGAACACCGAGATCGTGTGGTTGAGTTATGAGTATGGTTGTGATATGTGTGCAGTCACACAAGTTGAAATGGTTGGTTCCAAAAATTAATGGGGAAATGTGTAATTCTTTACTTGATTTATTTCCATGTATTTTTATTATTGGGGTTGAACTATTTTTGGTAAGGATTCATTTGGATTGTTTGAAATTGTTGAAATGATTAGATAGTTTTATATAGATTATTTATCATATAAATGTTCTAATTTGTTCTATCTTAGTGGTATGTGTAGGGAATTCATGTGGTAAATCCTATTGGGTATCATTACTCTCCTGCTTTGGAACATTGGTGCTTTTGAAGGTGGTGTATTCCAAGACACGAGAAAAGGTAAATAATGTCATCCTTTTAATGGTACATCATGATGCATGGGTGGTATTTTGGTGTTGGATCATGGAGCTTAGTGTGGATCTATAGTGACATATTTTGATTCCTTTAGTTTTTTCATCTTAGTCTTCAGCTATAGTACTCATATTTTTGGTTATATGGTTGTGGTTAGGGTGATATCTTGGCATTGTAGTATTGTGATACTTTGTTTACATGAATCATATAAATATTTTGGCCATGGTATGTTTGTGTAGTAGATATATTTTGGTTAAATGTAAAATTATCCCCTAATCAATAATCAAGCCCTTGGCACTTATTTCCATCATTTGACACCTTGGGGATGTCTCCTAAGGCCAAGTAGCACATCCACCTCAACTGAATCCAATGAGGAGGGGCAGAATGTTACAAGTCATATCAATTTGTTTGATCCTTTTGGTATTCATTGTCGGTCTAGGAGTTGGAATTTATTCTTGGTTTATTTCATAAATTGGGATGGTATCAAGGAGAAGGATTTTCAGAACATGAAATGTATAGAATAAAAAAGACATATCTAATCTTTTTTTGTCGAACATCAAGTTATCAGGGAGTTGAGTGCATAATTGTTTTGGAGACACTTATAGGTACTGAAATCTCATTTTCATGGGTTTAGCCAATGAGAATAGCATGGAATTAATGGTATAAATAAATTCACAATACGATTTCTTATCTCATTTGGAGTAATGATTTATGTTGTGAAATTAATTTGTTGATTTATGAAAAATCTGGAAATGGTTTTCAAATGAAATATTTTGAAAAGAGAATAGTTGTGGTATTTTGAAAATGGTTTGATTTTCATAACATGGTGGATTTTTCAATAATTATTAAACATGAGAAATATTTCATTTTTGGAAATCATGGTTGTGATAGTTTTAATGTGACAGAATTTAGAATTGTAAGTCTCCATTTTCTTGAGAGTGAGACTTATGGTGGTTTTTCTTATTATTGAAATGGCATAGGGTAGGCGTCATTGAGACTAACCAGAGGGACCTTATGAAAATGTGGTTGCACATGGGCCCAAGGTGAACCAATATCTGGTAGAGATAATAGTGAAATAAATCCAAACTATGGATTATGGGAATAAAATGGATGATCCAAGGCACATCGACCATTCAGTTCAGTTTCAAATGTAGAATCCTCCCATCTTTTGAGGCGATTCAGAACCAGAAAATAAAGAGGTGTTGTAAAATATGATGAATCAAATTTTCAATTTCCTAGGAACACTGGTGGAGTTAAAAATCCTTTTAGATATTAATATATTGTAATATCTTTAACTTTAGTGGTGGGAGTTAGTGGTCCATGCTAAAATGGACCAAGTCATGGCATGGGAGGATTTTAAGGAATTATTCAACAAAAAATTCTATCCTTACATGTTAAGAATTTAGTGAATGATGGATTTCTTAAATATTAAATATGGGAACCTCTCGGTGATGGAATATACTGTTAAATTCATGAATTTAGTCATGTTTTCACCTCAGATTGTATCTAGTGTATCGTTTAAAGCATTCATTTTCCAATCTGATCTAAGGAAGGACATTTGTTCAAAGACCGTGGTTCTTTACATAACGGATTATAAGAAAATGGTAAATATAGAAACAATCAATTAAAATGATATCTTGGGAGCTATGAGTGGATGGGGTATGTTGATACCCATATGAAATGGTGTGAACTATAACAAAGGTTTAAATCATAATAGAAACACTTATTTCCAAGTTGGGAGTATGGTTCTGAATTAGTCAGTTTGACCAGTGAATCTTCCTATGAATCCTCATATCAAGTTGACATGTTTCCAATGTGTCTCTCTAATACACATAAAGGTAGAATTTACAAAACCTCCTAGAGAATTCCATAATTGAAACTAGATGGGTAATCCTCAGCGTTATGGTCACAGTGCTCTAAGGTTAAGTGTATGCAACACTTCTCAGGGGTCATAGGCATCTTATGCTTCAATGGGATTAGTTAAGTAGCACACCCATCCTTAGTAGATCAAAGTTATTCATGGTGATTCCAGGAATACCATGAACCCTCAGAAGGGGAAATTTTAAAAAGGGATTAAAGAGAAAACTGTGTCCAATAAGTAGGTGGATGGAGCTAAAGAGGTTTTGTGGGATTATCAGTTAGGACTATCTATGGTGAGAGGAAAAATTCTTCTGAATTCCATTTTTATAAAAGCTTTGTTTGATACGATTGTGTCTTTTTATTTTATTTCTTCTCATTTTATTGATTTGTTAGGTTTAAATGTGTAAATTATTCTTTCAATTTTCAAACATCAAACACCTCTGGGTCAAATAGATTGTCAGGTATTTCTATATAGAGAATGTCAAATAAATGTTGATGGGGTTGAGGTGAGACGGGACTTCATAGTTTTTGAGATAGATGCTTATGATATAATCCTACGTATAGATTTTTTGATTAAGGTTAGGTCCCACATAGACTATTATGTAGGAATGGTTAGTTTTGTGACTCAGGATGGAATATAGAATCTATTTTGAGGAGAAAAGAACATAATTGTGGGTGAAACAGTCTTGTTAGCACTGGTAGTTGGGACAATATCATACTATTTGGAGGATTTTCCTTTAGAATTAATGGAAGATATCAGGAGAAGTATTTTTCTAGTGCTTTTTGGTCAGTTTTTTGATTTATTTCCTGAGTATTTCTTAGGGTTCCCACCCATAAGTTAAGTGGAGTTTACTATTGATATCCTACATTAGACAAGTACTATCTCACTTCTATCCTACCATATATCCCTATTAGAATTAAGGAAATTAAAATTATGGTTGGAAGAGCTAGAAACTAAATGGTTTATCTAGACTAGTACCTCACTGTGGGCGGTACTGCTGTTGTTTGTTAAAAATTATTATATAACTCTCTAGTTTTGTGTAGATTATCAAAAGCTTAACCAAGTTATGAAGAAGAATTGACATCCAATCACATGCATAGAATATCTATTTCATCATTTTAGGGGAGCTCAGTGGATCTCAAAAACTGATTTTCGATCAGGATATCATCAATTGTGGTTTTGGAATGAGGATACACAAAAAACATCCTTCAAGAGTAAATATAGCCATTATGAGCCTTTGGTTATTCCCTTTGGTCTTGTAAATGTACCAGTGGTCTTTATAGAATTGATAAATCATATATTTCACATACATATGATTGCTTTTGTGGCGGGTTGTGTTGATGATATATTGTTGAATTCCTAAATAAGGGATGGACATGAGAGACACTTCTAAATAATGTTGTTAATCTTGAGAGGTCATCGGTTTTATGATTAATTATCAATGTGTGAGTTTTATATACAAGAGGTTTGTATACTTGGCCATATTATTTATAAAAATTGTTTTCTGGTGGATCGAGAAAATATATAGGTTGTTATCTCTTTTCAAATTCCAAGGAATGCCTTTGAGATATTGAGAATCTTTGTTCATGCTAGGTATTACCAATGCGTTGTTCATGTTTTCTCACAATTATCTTCACAAATGATGGATTTGTAAAGGAATAATGTTCCATTTCAGTGGAATAAGGAATGTAGAATATCCTTTAAATAGATTATGGATTGACATACATCACTACCAGTCTTGGTTTTTCTATAACCAAAAAAAGGGTACGTGGTGTATTGTGATGCATCATGATTAGGGTCAGGGTGTGTTCTCATGAAAGGGGAACATGTTTTTGCATATGGCTCATGGAATTTTAGGTTTCATAGGAATAACTACCTATGGAATGATTTGGAATTCGTGATTATGGTGCATAGTTTGAAAACATGTTGTTATTCCCAATTTGATAAAAAATTAACTGTGTTTACCGATCATAATATTTTAATGAATATTTTCACATAATGGGATTTGAATCTGAGACAAAGGATATGGTTGGGGTATCTCCAAATTTTTTACTTTTACATGATGTACACATCGATTAAAGACAATTTTGGGGTGGATGAATTAAGTATGAAGGTATATGTTCATATGGAAAATTAAGATTCATATTTATGATAGTTGATGTCGGTTATAGCCAACATGCATTTGTAATGTGAAGACCAAGGTTTTATAGTAGTTTTCTTTTTGGTTTAATTGGTTCCTAATTTGGTTAGATTTGTTAAAGAGTCTCATATGTCTGATTTGAAGTGTGTTTCTATTAGGTTTAAACTCAATAGTGGGGAGACCATTGAGGGCTAGAAACTGGATGGTAACTTGGTGTTGTGGTTTTGGAATTGGATCGTTGTACCACTATCTCATCAGAAACAACTCCATAGTTCTTACAATCATTTGAGATGGGTGGTTCAACCTAGAAATCATAAAATTTAAAAGTAATTGAAAGAACATTTTTGGTTGGAGGGTATGAAAAGAAAAGTCTATGAATTTGTATCGAGATGTTTGACTTGTTAGAAAGTCATGGTATAACATCAGCAAACAACAGGTATGTTGTAGCCTTTACCTATCCCTATTCAGAAATGGGTGAAGATAAATATGTATTTTTTCATAGGTCTCCCATTAATGGTAAGGAAACATGATTCCATGTGGGTGATTATGGATCAGCTCACAATTTATTTCTATTTCATCCCGATTCAATAATATCATATGGTAGATGAACTATCCGTAATATATATTCATGAGGTAGTAAAGAGGCATGGTGTACCACTTTTGATTGAATCTGATTGAGATACAAGGTTCACATATCATTTTTGGAAATCCCTACAACAGGCCCTTAGAACTCAGTTAATGATGACCATGGCGCATCATCCCCAAACTAATGGGAAATATGAGAGGAAAATACAATCATTAGAAGATATGTTTTTGGATTATGTTATGTATTTTTATGTCTCATTGGAGGATAATTTATTATTAGTGGAATTATCATATAATAATAGTTATTAGGCCTCAATACATATGTATCCTCTTGAATAATTGCATGGGTGTTTGTGTTGTTCTCTACTCTATTAGGTGGAAACAGGTGAAACATTGATGGTGGGGCCAAGACAATCCCAAGAGACAACATAGAAGATTAAGTTGATTAGGAATAGAATATAGATGACTTATAATTGTCAAAAATAATATGCGGATCATTGTCGAAGACCATTTTCATTCGAGGTGGGTAATCATGTGTTCTTGATATTATCTCCTAGGCTTGGACATTTTTATTTTTGAAATTGGGGAATGTTATCCCTACGATACATTACACCTTTGGAGATACCTGAAAGTATTGAAGAGGTAATATATTGGTTAAATTTTCCACCATAGTCCAATGTTGTGAATAATGTATTTCAACTATCTCAGTTGAATAAGTATCAGTTAGATCTGGACCATGAGGTTTGATGGGATAATGTTGATCTAGAGTCAGATGCATCATTGGTTCACATGTAAGTATAGATTGTGGATAGTCAAGAGAAACTCTTGTATGGGAAAAGCATTGGTCTAGTGAGGGTTTTCTAGAAACATGGTCAGATTCATAAGGATACATGGGAATGGGAGAAATAAATGGCTGAGAAATGGCATGAGCACTTTCAGGAAAGCGATGGTTTTTAACTTTCCAAGGATAGAAATTACAATGGTGGGGAGAATGTAGCACCCTTTCCTCTATTGATTTTATGTATGTAACCATTTAATTAGTATATTTATGTATATAAAGTGTTTGGGTGATTTTGTTTTGAGATTTTAAAAGGTTTTGGGGAAGGTTTTTGGTTTTTTATAAGGGTACATGGTTTGAGCACGATTAGTGAAAACTGTACAGAATATACAAGAAACTATGAATATTGGGGAATTGGGTTTTAGAATTGTTCATGAATGGTTTTTCTAACCATGTGGGACAACCATGAGAGGCCCCATTTAAGTAGAAGTAGGTGTACGATTAGCGCATGGTTTGTCTAACCGTATGAATAAACCATGTTCAGTTTAAAAAGTAGGTTTTAAAAAAAGTGGGTTTGGTCAGGATTTTCCCTAAACACCCCATTATTACTCATATGTATCCCTAATAAGTGATTACTTCTTATCCAAGGTTAGGGAGGCTCTCCCACTCATTTTGGAAGTGATTCTAAGGGTTTTCAAGGTGCTTTGAAGGTGATTTTACCTTGTTAAGTCTCTCTCCTTTATAGTTTCTTAGTTTTCCTTAGATCTACCTCTTTCTCTATCCTAGTTTCTTTGATATAATTCCTCTGTGGGTATATATAGGGTTTGTTTCCAACGATGGTTATTTTTTCCCTTTTTTGTTAGGGGAATGTATTTAAGGTGTTTTGGTGGATTTTTCACCCATATTCAGCGAGTGTTTCTATCGTTGGATGATTTTTCCAAAAACATAAAGGTTAGTGGCTTCACTCTCTTCTCCTCATTCTATATCTTAAAGGATTTGATTTTAAATTAATTATTTATTGATATTAATTTGTGAAGCTTAATTGGAACCCCTTGGGTATTGATTTATGTGGTTTGGATGAAATTTGATATTGTTGTGCATTGTGCTTTGTTGTTGGATTTTAAAATGATGATTTTAAAATCTATTGTTTGGTTTGATTTATAGAAATGGTTTTTGAAAATGGTTTTCAATAGAAATTTTGTTTCATTGAAAATATATTTTGAAAAAAATTGAATTTTTTTTACATGGGTGTGGATTAAAGATGTTTTCAATAAAGGGTTGGTTTTATTGAAATGGATTGACAAGTTGGTTGGAAATGTTGTTTGGATTAAAGTGTTTTTCAGTTCTGAAACTATGGGGTGTCATGGTTTAGAAATTATTGGTTGATATGATTTGCGTAAATGTGATTTTATATTTGTTGGATTAAGTGTTGAGAATGAGTATAATGTGGATGGATAGTGGGCATGAAGTACCACCATAAAAGAAGTGAAATTTGGTGTGAAGTACCACTATAAAAAGGGGATGGGTTTATACGTGAAGTTCAACAACCAATGAGAACACCATGCTTAGCTGGTTGATTTTTGAGTATGGTTTTGATATGTGTGTGGTCACACAATTTTAAATGTGTAGTTCCAAAAATGAAAGTGGAATTGGTTAATTCATTATTTTATTTTTTTCCATGGATTAGTGTTATTTTGGGTGAACTATTTTGGTAGAGATGCATTTGGATTTTTGGAAATTATTGAACATCTTAAGTAGTTTTATATAAATTTTTTATCATATAGAGGTTCTAAATTGTTCTATCCTAATGACCTGTGTAGGGAATTCATTTGAAAAGGCCTACTGAGTTTCATTACTAACCCCATTCTTTAGAACTTTTGTTCTTTTGCAAGTGTTGTATTTCGATACATAGGTAAAGGTAAAATCATATTATCCTTTCATTGGTACATCATGATGCTTGGGAAGTCTTGTGGTGTTGGATCTTGGATCTTGGTGTGCATTTATAGTTTCATATCTTGAGTCCTTGAGTTATTACATGTTTTTCTTTTTATTATAGTACTCTGATTTTTGGTTAAATGGTTGTGGTTATTTTGATCTCTTGGTATTTTTGTATTGTGATACATTTTTGACATGCATCATATGGAATGTTTGGTCGTGTTATGTTTGGATTGTTATTTTATTTTTGTTAAAGGTAAAATCATCCCATAATTTTCCATAAATCCCTCATCCTTTATTTCCTGCCTTTGGTGACTTGGGGATGTCACTTAAGGCCAAGTAACGCCTCTGCCTCGGCTCAAGACAATGAGTAGGGGTGTGATGTTACAAACCAATTCATTTTTCCCTAAATTCATAGTTTTTTATCTCCCCCTTACTGATAATGAATACAAGGGGAATATAGGGGTCCTCACATCTAAATCCTTTCATAGAAACACATTCTTCTCCCTATTTCAATTATAATTATAGTTTTCTTTACATATTGAGAGCAGGATAACATCACCCATAACATATCCAAGATCCGTTAGTTAATCAAATAAAAGTCTGTGTGGTTTAACCCAGTGTAGAAAACAAGAGATACTTCCCCAAGATATCAAGGATATCCATTAAAAAATATAGCATGTGATGCCATTATCAATATCTAATTTTATGTGTTTTCTAATAGATTTACAAGAATTATATATCTTTCAGTCACCTTAAAAAAATTTAAAATGTCATATACAAATAAGTATATAATTTCCCCTTTCCCATAACATTCACATAAACTAATAATACCCCCTTATAGAAAAAATTCAAACGTTCAAAAAAAATGAATTAAGTGTGATTGGAATACATTAATTATATATTTTACTAAGCTATCTAGAAATTAAAAATTTATAGAAATTCTATATTTTCATAAAAGAACACATTCTATCATCTTCTCTTTATGTCATCTCCCCTAAAGGGATTCTTCTCTATAATTATTCATCATGAAATACTAGAATAATCCATGATGGTTAGCTTTATTTTTATACAATTTTTATATCACCACATCTAACTCCCCCTTTGTCACACTCCTTCAATTTGATATGTATTTGATCATATAAAAAAGGCAATAAGTAGAGGTTTTTCTTTCTCCTCAGTAATAACAGAAAGTCCGACAACACTTTCTCAACCAATATCTTTCATTCCTTCCAGCATTGACAATGGTAGAGATCTTTAGGATAGTTATAGTTTTAATTTTCTAATTATGAACTATATTTTATAATATATTATTTATTATATATTTATTTTCCACATTGGGTATAATTGGATGGTTCACCTTTGATAATATAAAACTTTGTACTAATGGTTCTTTTCCTCTTTCTTCAATATTACTAATAATTCCATTTTGATTTGGGACATGATTCATATAATTTTTGGATTTATAACTATCTTTTTTTTCACCTTTTATACAATAAATTAAACATTTTTTGTTTATAAACCTTTAAAAACATCTCAATAAATTCAATTTCCCTTTTTCTAATAAACCTAGTTCTTTTTTACCTTTCTATTGTTGGAGATTTCTAATTATCCTTATCCATCTTCAACTAGTCAAACCACAAGTGTGTGTTAGTATATTTCATTTAAATATAGTGTAATGTTAATTATTATGCTGGTTCCATATTTCCTAATCTAACCTTAATCTCAAGACACACCCTATAGATGGATTTCTTCTCATCCTAAACATTTCTTAGGTTTCCTTGCCAATCCTTATTTATTTATTTGATTTATTTTCATGTATATTTATTGGTTCTTGGAAAGAGTTATGAAGTTATTTAATTGTTTTTATTTTAACCTCAATGTGAGAATATGTAACATTTATCGAGGTATTTTATAGTTTTGAAAATTCATGGATGACTTCAATAACTAAAATTTTATATACATCTATCTCAAAAACATGCTAGTGTGATTGTTCTTAAACTAGGGAATATATTTTATTGAAAAGTTTTACCAATTCCCTGTTTTCTTAAATAAGTTATGTGGGTTAAAATAACTTTCAAAACATTTCTCTTAGTGAATTCTCTATTTCTACAACTTATTCTTCTAAAAGTGATTTTTTCATTAAGATTTTTCTTGATATTACCAAATATAAAAGTAACTAGTTATTCGAAAGATTTCAATAAATGATCCTTGATTTCATAATAAATATCACAAAATGATAATTCATCTAAACATCTTGTATTATCTGTATTTGGAAAATAATAATCAAAAAAAAATATCAACACAACTTCCAATATAATTACATTCATCAAGTGGTGTTTATTCCTTCACTTTGGAAGTATTATTCACCTTCATTACCTATATTATTTTTCTATACTTTATTACTATTGGATAAAATCTCTAGATTTTTACCAATAGAATTATCTAATTTTTTATTTACCTGAGGTTACTAAAAACATCATGAAATAAACACTTTATAAAGATATATTAATGATAATAGGGAAAACATGGATTTAATCAAAGGAATAATTGATAACCATTGATACTACATGATTTTATCTTGTTTAGTGAAATGATAAGTGGAGTGATGACTTAACTTATTATATTGGTTAAGATCTCAATCCACACATATTTTTTTCTCTCATCGTTACCCAAATATCCCAAAATTTATAGGCATAAAATGTAAGGATTAACTAGGTTCGACCTTTAAACCCAACTCCTTTCGGTTATTAATTAGTCCTCCTAATCATGAATTCTTCTAGTGTTTCATACAAAGTGGTTACCTTGTATATTCTCACCCTACGCATCCAATAATTCCTATTGTGGGAATCAAATTCCCATTGGATGACTTTATACTACTTCACATAGTGTTATCAACTTCTCATTATCCTTCTCACTATATCTTGTAACCTGATCCTTCCAACTAGTCTTCACTTCCTCACAAGTCCTTTTAATGAATATTACCTGAATCGATGGAAAGGAATTAGACTCCCACTATATTATGGTGAAATATTTCATCATTCTTTCTCTTCAACAAATTTTGAATTACTAAATTCTTATAAATATATCCTTAATATCTAAAAATATGATTAGTAGATTTACATGTGTGTTGGCCTTATTCCTTCTTCTCAATGATGTCCTTCTATAACACTTGTGTATTCTAGGCCTCATCCTCCTTCTCTTTGTCCTTCTCCCTCAATACAATATTTGTTCTTTTATATGTACAGAAGTAGGCTCTCTCACTTTATTAATATATGAGTTTCTTTAGGAAAAAATATTATTTGTAGATATAACTTTCTTAGTCTCATCATCCTATTTTATATTCATAGGAACATGAATATATATATTTTTCATATATTGTATGGAAACTCATCAAATATTAAAAATAGGAAATATCTTCACTTAAATATGGAGTATACTTCAGGTTTGAATTCTAATATTAATCTGACAATAATCCTAGTAAAAAATATCCACTTATATTTCATGAAGAACTGATATATTTTCTTTTTTTGAATTTCTACAAAAATTTGTTCTTTTATTTATTTTTGAAATATCCATGTGAATATGGAAGCATGTACTTGTATTACACGGAACCATCATCTTAAAGTATGGAACATATCTCAGGACTCCATCTCGATTTAATGTCACCTTTAGTATAATGATGAACTCTCATCGAGGATTACAATCCATGATCATGATGTTTTATTAATGAATTATAGATCTCTAGTATCATCTTATTTATTTGATTTACCAAAATATTTTATTTTTATATTCCACAATAAATTTCATACAAAAATTCTCATATTTATCAATTCTTCATCTTTATATAATTCTTCCATAGCACACTATGAAGTCTAGTTTCATTATTTTCATATTCAAGAGTATATTCTTGGTTTTTTTATAGTTTATTTGATCCTTAAAAATTTTTATATTATGAAGGTACCCCATAAAGTCCTTCTACATTATGATGCTCCTATATACTCTATTAAGGTCTTGTCTTTTCTCAAAGGGTTACACCCTAAGAAGTTGGGTTGTGTCATACTAATCACTATTGTATCCTATGAAGGGTACCTTATGAACTCTGATGTACCCTATGATGGTATGGTACTATTCCATATGAATATCTATTAATGTACCATTAAATATCGCATATGTTTCATTCATTTACTAAATATAATTTTTTTACCTAGAGTATACATTATGATGTTTCCTTGGTTGTACCCTATAGAGACCTCTATTATACCCTATAAATTAATTCATCCTACTTTCTTTCCCAGCGTTTACATCCAATTCATCCAATAAAAACTTCTTTGAATCTTAAAAAAACTTCAGCAATATCCTTTATCAACCTCTATAAAAACTCATCCACCCATGTTGTAGACATTATCAATTCCTACAATATAACATTTCTTTGGTTTCCATGAATATCAGTACATCAATCATCATATATAAGGGGATGCTGAAATGGAGTTATCTGGAAAATTTAATTAAGAAAAAATGCTAATATTCTTTTCTCCCTTTGTGATGGAAGGCACTGATCCTCAACACAATTTTACTTTTCTTCTCACAACATTATTAACCAAAAAATAAATCTAAATTATTTTGTAAATTCACAACCCACACCAGTCCTTAAAATTTATATTGAATACCTACATAAATTCTCACCCTCATAGGCCTCTCTAATATTTTTGAACCCCTGGTTAGAAGAAGAATCCCCAAATACCTCGATTACAATAGTATCTCTAAGAGGAGATTCAATTATTTAATGAAAGTGTTATCTTCTCCTTAATAATTATTCTATATCTTTTTCATCCAATGAATCATGAATCTTATTAATAACATTATTAAATTATTTTTAAAACCATTAATCTTATTTAAAATTGATCATACTACTATAAATTGTTTATACTCATTCAATCATTGTAGCATATTTTTATTTTTTTTAGTTTTACAACCTACATGAGTGATGTCATAATAGTCACATTATGAATGAATAAAGAAACATAAATATAGGTATTATAATTTAATAATGATCAATTTAGGATGTTTTTATAATTATAATATGGTAATATATATATATTTGTGTGTTTGTGTATTCATTAATAAAACCAATTCTTGGTATTAACTAAAAATACATGAAACATAATATTTTTAATAATTCCATCAATCCCATCACCATAAGATCAATGAAATGACTATGGGACTCCTTAAAAATATAAAATAAAATCTAAATAATCATTAAAATTATAGAGTTGATGAGCCTATGATCAAAGAGCAAGGACTCAAGCCACCAAACTGAAACAAGAGGGGAAAATTGAACTACTGATACCCAAATATTAATTATAACTGTAAATAATAAAAAATTGTTAATATGGAATTTTAAATGAATTTTATTATTTAAAATAATAGTTAAAATGTTTTCATATGAATAATAATAAAAAAAATATTATATGGGGAGTTATAACATGTCTGATCATGATGAAGTTAGAGGTAGGGGTTTCTTCTCCAATCATACATTGAAATTGAGATTTCATAAGTTTAAATTCCTATTTTGGGAAATTATATGATATTTACCTCAATAAACATCTATTTTATTCTCTTAAAATTATTTTATTAAATCTATTATTTCTATTTCACATCCCTTTAATTCAAAAATCAACTAAAATGATTTCTGTAAGTTGAATCAACCTTATCTCTTTCTTTCATATACAAATATTTCTCCACTATATTCATCTTTTTATTTTATTTTTGTAAATTTTATTCTCTATACTAATATGATTTCTTAATTTTATTTAATATTGGTCTTCACTTTCTTAATAATATAATGAAAGGATGTTTTTTAACATTTTTTATTCTCAATATTGTCTATTTTATTTGACTTTCTTTACAATGGTGTGAAATAAACTTTTTTAATGTCTTTTGGAATAATTAATTTTCCCATAATATTATTTATTTTTATTATGAATATTACATTCCAATATTTATTTTTTATAAAAAGTAATTATTATTCTCATTATTTTATAAAATATTTCTTTCGAAATAAGAGTTATTAAAAAATAAAGGTAATTTATTCTTGTTTGTCAAAGTAATTTTATAAGGTTGTTTAATGTTTTTACAACTATGTTAATATCCATTAAAATTTCTAATGCTTCACTTGGTATATAATCTACTAAATCCAAATAATATGTTTCTCTAGATGTATTTTGAAAATATCTTATGTAATTTTTCATAAAACCTCATTCTTTCACACAGGTTGATTAAAATATAATGGAATTATGATTTTTTTTCTTGTTTATGTGGAAGATATATGTATGGTTTATCTTTATGTAATAGATGGGTCCTTTATATCCCTCCAATTCATTTGGTAAATCATTGTATCTCATGATATATAATATAGTGGGGAGTAAAATCAAAACCCCAAGGGGAATTTTCCACTATGTGATGGGTATATCGAAAATTATAGAGTCATATTGTACTGTAGGTAATGTAATATATCTCTTTTGTTGGCATGTTTATGATTGAGGAGAAAACAAAATCCATTAAGGGACTATCTGCATTAGGTGTTGATGGTATTGGAAGTGATCCTCGATATAACGAATTATTTTTTATGCTTATGGATATGCCACATTATTCTTCCTATATTATGTTTTCATGGTTAGTGATTATTAACTTGTGTTTCCACACACCTACGATTTGGGTTTTAGGATATGCTAAAATCCTTATTTAGTGACTCACTATTTATGATATAAGTTTTTTAATATGATTATCTTTTGTTATGTCAATTAAAATTTATTATATTATAATACCCATATGCTCACCTTTTGATAACTTATGATATTTGACTATTATCTCATATATTTACCCTTACTGATCATTTGATATCATTCTATCATATGTTTCCATTCTCTGTGTTATAGAGAATATTGTTATATATGATATGTCTTGAAGGGTATCATGTGTAAATAATATATGTGGGATATGTTGAATAATATTTTTAACATAATTTGGTTTTGTATCAAGTCTCCAAAGACAATAAACATATAGGTTCTGGGGGGTTTATTGTAAGATGTTATGAATATTTCTGTAAAATAATGCAATATATATATATATATATAATTATTTGGTGGTCTTAGTTTTTATTAATGTGGTGTTTATTTATTTTTTAGGACTATTTTATCCAGAGTAATAGAATAAAACCTAAAAAAACCTATGTTGAACGAAAATTGATGTAGGATGAACCTAAAATTTCATCATATAAAATAATGGTTTTTTAATTTTAGACAAATTAGGATTTATTTTCCTTATCTTATGATTTCTTACTCTGATTATTATTTCATGATACTGAAACAAACATTTTTTTTATTAAATGTCTAAAAACATGAGCAATAGAGTTATCAATGATTGTGATGTATAATGTAATGATCATGAAAATGAGAAAACAAAAAACATAGAAGACGGAATGAATTTGTTTTGATATAATCACCCAACTCACCCTAGATATAAAAAAACATGAATCATTCTAAACTTCCAAATTCCAAAAGGAAGGAACAACTCTCTATTGAGTCATTCATATTAAAATGCACACCCTATTTTAGTGGGTCTTCTGATCCACTAATTATCCAGCCATGGATAAATACAATAGAAAATATATTTTATGTACTCTAGTACTCCAGTCATGAAAATGTTATTTTATCCTTTTATAATTTTAAAGGTTATAATGATCAATATTATACACTCTTTAAGAATAAAAGGCATGATGAATAAATTAAATACGTTGAATGGGGGATATTTTGAATGTATTTTGTAATAAACATTTTCCACAAAATCTTTATAATAAAATAGATAGATAATTCTTATAGTTTAGGAAAAGGAAGGATGGATCTATTAGTAATTATTAAAAACTTTGATACTTACATATATTTTTGGATACCAAGAAAGAAAAATGATTTTTAAGGAAACAAAAAAGATAAACCCCATAAAAGAAATATAATTAATCTTTAAAACTTATAATAATTTGGGAAGAAACATATAGGAAATTTCCTTGAAGGGATAATAAAATGATCCAATTTTGGAAGAGAAGGTCACCAAAAATGGTAATTTCGATGAGAATTGAAGAGGTAAACCAATGAGATGCCAAAATAGAAATCACATATTAATGCCCCACACACACTCCAATGATTAAATTATAATATGTATGTTTTATACATGAACTGATGCACCAACCCAAGGGTTATTAAAAGAAATAAACATCAGAAACCTCTAAATCCAAGGGAAATTTATACAAAGTAGTAAAAGTTAAACTTATCTTCCACTCAATAACAATGAATGTATTATTTTATTTTGGTTCTAAATACTCCTCCATGTCTATAAATTTTAATATCATCATAAAATAACTATCCAAACTACTTTATATTGAATTGTGGGTGAAAAAACCCTACAGTTTGATAATGGCATCTTATGTCTATAACTCTTCTATATTTAAATTTTGTGGTATTGTGCTTCCTAAAAGTCTTATTATTCTACCTTTAGTCAAATTTGATGTGATTTTATGAATCTGTTGTCTCTCGCAACATGAATCATATATCAATTAGTGGTATAAGGAAACCACATTTTTTAATCCATGTTAACCACTCATTTTCTATCAATGTAAGGTTAAATGCGAACTCTCTATATAAGTTAACTCCCATGAATGGGTTTTATTACTTATAAATATGGAATATATATATCAAATGGCTATGGAAAACCTAAATATTAAAGAAATTAATTTTATTAGAGAATATTTTGGCCTATTTACAAAATCCTCACATGGTCTTCTACCAAAAATTGAGGATGCTTTTTCCATAGAACTCATACCTGGTGTAATGCCTCTATCAAATACTACTTATAGAATGTCCCATATTAAGTTGTAGGAATTAGATAATAAATCCCAAGAGTATCTAGATAAAAGTTTTATATACCCAAGTGTTTCACTATAGGATGCATCATACCTCTTTATTAATAAGAATGATGGATCAATACATATTTACATTGATTTTCATAAACCTAATATGGTTTAGATCAAGAACATGTATCATATTCCAAATTTTATGACTTTTTAGATCAACTATTATGAAATTAACACTTTTCAAAAATTTATTGTGGGTCTAGATATCATCAATTATGGGTGAAAAGGAAAAATATAACCAAGATGTAATTTCATACATTATATGAACATTATAATATTTGGAAAATAGATATGAGTACCATCAATACCAGAATTGTAAAATGAGATATTGTATGATGCACATAAATCATCATTATCTATACACACTTGAATCAAAAATATGTATAGAGATCTAAAGAATCATTTCTAGTGGGAAATTATAAAGATGGAGATTTTAGGATATATACAGACACACACACACACACACATATCAATTCTTGGGGTGACAATATGTTAATTCTGAAAGATATATGTTTTAGGTGATTATGAAAAAATTTCTAGTACTTGTATGTAAATTGGAGAACATCACCATTTTATACGACTTCGAAATACTTATAAATGAAATAACACCATTTGGGTTATTGTTGATCACCAAATAAATCCATTAAATTTCATTTCTATTTGAGATGATTCTTTTTCCTAATCAGATTGTGAGTATATAAATAAAGGAATTTATAAGGATTCATTAATTACCACTTTTCATTATATTTTATTGGAATCTAATCTTTACCTAAATTTTCTAGAGAAGTATAGAAAAATCAATGAACATGGAGTTGAATTTTAGCACTTATTATTATCCTCAAACTGATATCCAATCTTAATAGACCATTAAAACATTGTAGGATATGAGGAAATCATCTTTGATGTATTTAAAAGGAATTTGGGAAAAAACCCATCACACAGTAGATTTATCATATTACATAAATTTCCATTCTGTAAATCAGATGGAACCATATGTGACTCTCTATAGAAAGATGTGAAAAATACAATATGTTTGGATGAATTTGATGATTGTAATCTGTTAGGACCATATATTTTTCTATAAATATTAGAGAAGATTTAACCTAATCACTGATACATCAAAGCTTCCCAAAGTTGATATAGGATATATGTTGATAATAATTAATGAGATTTTTAATATGATGTTAGAAAAAAGTTATTACATTGAATGTCACCATGGATGAGGATTATGAGAATTGGTAAGAAGGGAAAGTTTATCTACGGATATATTAGCCTTTCTGAAATACTTGATCATGTGAGGATTGTAGGTTATCAACTTCAACTTATGTAAAACAACTCCAACTTTCTTGATGGGTTCTATGTATCACTTTTTAGGAAGTACATACATAATTTATAACATTTATAAAGATAAATTTTTGTAAAACTAAGGCATGATATCCCTTGTGAGGAAAAACCAATATAAATCTTATATCATAATGATGAAGTACTCTAAAACAGGACCACTTATCTGGTTAATATTTCATTAAGTAATCATATGTTTGAGAAATAAATGTGAGAATCTAAGGATTTAATAAGGAACAAATACCCTCATTTTATCTTTAAAGTAATGATATTTTGGGGGTGAAATTAATTTAAGGGGAAGAATGTAACGCCCCTTGATTTTAGTATATATTTCCCTAAAAATAAATTCGGTATATTCGATATCTTTTGATAACTGAAACATAAAACTAAAATGAATGATTCTTTATAAAAAAATTAATTTATAATGTATTTAAAATGATAAATAATTAGAAAAATAAATGATTTTATTAATAAAATTAAAAGGTTCTAATTTACATATAGAAAATAGCATTTATATTAAAGAATCTATTTTTTTAATTATTTATTTGTTTTAAATTGATTACTTTTTAAGAATGATATCAATAATTTTTATAGATAAATTTCTGATAATGATTAGTAAAATAAATTATTATCATATATATAATAATAATAATGTAACTTTAAGAAATACAAATTTAATTATTCCTGATTAAGAAAAAATATTTTGTTTAATAAAATTAATTTATATTATATATGAATTTATTTAAAAGTTAAATTTCTCATACTTTAGGTATGAAGTTTAATTATGTTATATATAAATATATTCAGATGAAGTACTAATCATCTTATTATTATTATTTATTATAGAATTAGAATAAATATTTATTGGGATAATAAAATATTTTTCTAAAAAACTATTTTTTATGCATTATACATTTAAAATTATAAAATTAATATTTATTGAGTTTTGAAATTGAAATAAAAAATTAGATTTCATATTTTAAATTAGAAAATTAAAATCATTTAATAAGATCGATTTCATTTTTATTCATAAAAATTAATCACCAATCCAAAAATTGGTCAACTTCATAAATGTAAAAAACGGTAAAAGTGTTTAAATAGGGGGTAAAGACATAAAATATCACAAAATATTATCTTTAAATGGATTTATATGGGAATTAAAAACTTATACTCATCCTTTATGTATTATTTTTTCACCTGTATTTAATTTCCTTTTTAAAATGACAACCTTATACATTAAGTAATATGTATTTGGGAAAATAACACTTAATCTCACATATAAAGGGAACCCACTTCTATCCACATAAACCGCCAACATTACATATAATATATATTTAATATTTCCCCAAATTATCCCCCTCACATGCCTCTATATCATTTGGTAACCCTGTTCATATGAATAAGTTTCAAATCCCTCGTTTCCAAGAGGATATATGAGATTAGATTCAAGTCTTCAACATAAGTGTTATCATATCTTTAATAATTATTCTATATATTCTTAATACATATTTTCTTTAATGTAATCTATCACTTTAATAACCTTTTTTTTAAATCATTATTATTTGGAAAAAGTTATTTTAATACTATACAATAAAATCTACATACACATTCAATAGTAATAACATGTTTTTATTTTCATATTTTTTACTACCTATATAATTGATGTAATAATTTTTTTCAACATGAATGACCAGGGAAACATAAATACTAGTAATAAAATGTAATAATTAAAATTTAAGAGGTTTTCATAATTATATTATTATTATATATATAATTATATTCATCAATAAAATCAATTCTTTTTTATTGAAGATGAATTTTCGAAAAAGGATATTTATAAGAATTTTGTGAAAATCGTCAGTTTAAGTTACCTGATATAAAAATTGGAATATAGATTTATATTAAAAAAATATAATATATCATCATTAAATTTATGTAGGTGACGAACCCATTATTGAGGAGTATTTATTAAAACTAATAAATTGAAACATGCGTGGAAAAACAAAACAACTAAGACTCGAATATTAATTTTAACTAAAAGTAATTAATATATCTATAAAAATTAATTATAAATTAATAGTACAAAGAAAAATAAATATGAATAAGGATATTATTAATATAAACAATAAACGAAAATATATTAAACATGTATTTATAAAACATCAATCTAAGCACTCATTCATTGTGATGGTTTATTTTTCAATCTCACATAGAAATGAAGATTGTCTATGTTTAAACTCCTATTTAAGAAAATTATATGTTATTTCTCTCTAAAAACCAATCAATTTTCTTATAAATTAGTTATTTTATTGGATTCACATTTCTTCCTATCATTTCACTTCCATTTCATTCACAAAACAGCTGAAGGAATGTTTGTAAGGAGAACCGACCATATTTTTTTAAGGGAATCATTCTCCTCTATATTCATATTAATAATTTTACTATATAAATTTCATTCTATATACCTCTATAATTTAATAAGTTAATTATATATTGGACTTGAATTTATTTATAAAATTATTAAAGGAATATCTTTTTAACATTTTATGATGGGCAATTTTTTAATATCTTGGAATTTATATACAAAGGTATGAATGGATTATTTTTAACAAATTATACATAAATTAATTTTCCCACCATATTCCTTAGTTTTATAAATAATGATTAATATTAATTTTTTCATGATTTTCTAAATTAATTTCTATTTTCTTTTTTTTGAAAATTATTTTCATTGAAATTAAAATTATTAAAAATATAAAGGATATTTATTCTTTTTTCAAATTAATTTTTTAAGTATCTTATATATTGTTTTCATCTATTTCAGAATCCTTTATTGTTTTTATACTTCACTAGATATATTATCTAATGATTCCATCAAATTTATTTCTATGGATGGATTATGAAATTTTATTTGGAATGTTTTCATGAAGCCTATTTTTCCTCAAGAGTTAATTAACTTATGGTGGGATTATAATTTTTGTATTTTCCTTTTCGAATATATATGAATTTTTTATCTTTATGTGATAGGGTAGGTACATTATATCCCTCTAATGCATTAGGTAAATATTTTTATCTCATGTGATGATAAGGGATAGGGAGTAAAGATAAACACCAATGAGACTTTTTCCACTATATGATGACTGGGAAAAAATTATATGTCCTTCTAATTCATTGAGTAATGTTTTATATCTCATGAACTAACATATTAAGGATTATAGAGAAAATAAAATACATTAACGGACTTTCTCCAATTAGTTATATTGGTTTTAGAAATGAGCCTAAACATAAAAAATGATACTGTATTCTTATTCATATGCCACATTTTTATTCCTATGTTATGTTTTCATGGATCGTGATTGTTGAATACTGATTCCACACTCATATGATTCATGTTTTATGTTATTACAAAAATTTAACTCCATGACTCATGTTTTATAGTATATTTTTTATTGGTTATGATTCTATTGTGTTATTTTCATGTATGTTGATTATGTTCTTATACCCATTTTCTCATCTTATGATTACTTATGATCATTGATTCATATCTCCTTTTCATTCCCTCACAAAAAATTTAATCTCAGAATTTATTATGTTTATATTCCCTCAGTTATAAAGAACATTATTTGGTATAATTTTTCTAGAAAGGTATCAGGTGTGAAGAATATATATGGGGAATGTTTTATAAAATTCATAAAATATGTTGGTTATGTATTTATGTTCTAAATACATCGATCCTATAGGATCTAAGGTGTGTTTTACTATGAGATGTAATGAATATCTATATAAAATGATGAAATATATATTTATGCTATTATTATTTTATCACAAGGATCCCCCCCAAAGCCTCCAATGAAAATATGGTAGATGTATACAAATGTATGGGTGAATAAATAGAATAAGAAAATGGAACCAATATCATCTTGACTAATTCTCACTCACCAAATATCACAAATATGTATGGTAATGTGGTATCAAAATAATATATGTTAATAACGCATAATAAATCCACTTCCCCACTAATTAGGTCTCCCTCACACCCCTAATAACATACATATAGTGCTACAACCCCTTCTGTATAACTACATGACCACATATCCATGTACCACATACCACAATCACATCATAACTATATATCACATCCTCATCGGAGGAAATCATGAACATTGAGACATTAACCTCATTCTCTCCTCATAACATACATATCCTCAACCATATATCTACACCACATACACATAATATATTCTTTTGTAATTTATATACACTAAAATCTAAATCCTTTTTTTTCTCGTATATATAAATATATATATATATATATATATACCAACCATGAGAAAATATATAACATACTATGTCTAAAGGGGGAGTGGGGAAGAAGGAGTAATTATCAATATGTTTCTTATATAACTAGATATTATGAAAAACACTAGGAACCCATATACTTATATAAAAATCAGTCAGGTTACCCAAATCGAATGGTGGTGAATGTGGAATTAGATGAAAATATCATATATATATATATATATATCCATGTAAGTCCAAACCTTAAGGTTCCCACAAAAAACATAAACATCACCCACAATAACTATCATATCTTTACAACCACTCAATAACAACCATTATCATCATTTTGCAACAAATAGTCCCATTTATAAAAAAATGAATCTATAGAATAATAATTATATTCACATTTCATTAATCATTATAATTTCTAAAACTTCCATTTTATCTCATTATTTTTCATAAATTTAATATTTACCAATTCCAACCACATTAGTTTATTGTAATCATAATTTATATTGAACCATTAATTGAGAAAAATATTATTTGATCCATTTGTTAATAATAATTCACATTTATTCCATCCTGAACCATTTATTATACATAAAAATTCTATATATCAATATCAGTCATTAAACAACACATCATTCCTTAATCTTATCCCACTACACATTATCAATTTCATTTATTTTAACGAAATTTCATGGTAATCATAAAATACCAAACAATCCCACAAAAACTGAACCAATAATGGCATATACTACCATACATCCCATACAAAAAAAACTATAATATAAACGAAACAAAAACTTATTTCTCACACAACTAACCATATTGCTTCGACTGTAACACTATAACAACCCATCCACCACAACCAAAACCAATCCATACCTCATCATCCTAATTTAACCACAATGAAAATCTAGACCCACTCCAAAAACAATAAGAAATACCCTATAAATAGAAGAAAGATAAGAAAAACATAGAACCCATTTAAATCAACCAAAATATCAACAATAATTATTTAATATAAAATCATAATTCCTCGTTCAAACATCACACCTATAATTCCATATTTTCATTGAACCAATTCATTTGTTTTTATGTGAATAACCAATTATAAAGCGTGATTATGAATAACTAATAATAGAAATTAATTTATATCATAATATAAATAAAAAATATATTAGAATAAATATAAAACCCCATAAAAATATAAACAATATCAGAGAGGGTCATAAAGAATATTTGAATCACCACTTTCCCCCTCAATTTCTTAATCTGGTTAATTATCTTCATTAATTTAATTTAAATTCTCCATATAAAAAATAAAAGGCATGAAAATCCAAAAATTTCACATGAAAAAAGAAATATAAGTATTTAATTCTCTATATATTAATTGAATATCAAATGATCACTACCCAAGAACAAGAATAATTTGGTGATCATTCCACCAATAACGCCCAAATAAGATCCTCAACTACCTATAACACAACAATCTCCATCAAATACATGACCCAATACTAACAAAATAAAAGAGAAATGGATTTAATATCTTATACAAGGTAAAATAACAATCACTAGTAAGAAGATAATATAGGATTTAATGATAAATCTCATTAGATCACAAAGAGTTTAATCTCTTAAGGTTGAGGTATACAACCGGTCAAAGGATAGATAAAGAACTTTAAAGGCACACCTCCAGTCTTGTAGGGTTTGGTGAAAATCAAATAAAATAAAATATAATTCAATAAAAGTAAAAAATGTGTAATAACAATGAAAAAAATTAATTATAGTGTGATTGAGTTCCTTATACAGTAATGTATCTCCAATTTTGAATACCATAATGTTATATCCCTTGTATCTCAAGGAGTTAAACCAAAAAAATTTCATAATAAAAAATTCCAAAATGAAACTAAAGTGGTCATACTGAACTTATTAAACTATTGAGGATCACGAAAAAATTCTTGTACTACTCTCCTTGAACTTAATGAACCCCAAATAAAACAATGATTTAATGAAATTCACGATGGTGTAATAAACCTCAAGAAAAAACCAAATAAGTCAACCAATCAAGACTACATGGCAGTACAATAAGGGTATCTCTATAAGAATTACCCACATAAGATTAATAGGGGTCTCATGTCATATTAAAACCTTGATACCATCTATATAGTAATAACCTATTTACCCTCACGTTGTAGTCGAACCCCATCATGTTGGGACTTGACTTATAGAAGATTAAACTAAAAACTCTTCCAAACCCCTCACATTGTAACACCATAAATAGTACTAAAACCAGTCTCCCACTCTGAAATAGAACAACCTCAAAATATCATATCCTTCACCCTTTTTCAAAATATGAACCATCAGTCTATAATCCATCCATCACGGAAAACACGTCAAAATACAAAAAAACTCATTTCCTTTAACAAACTCATCATTACATAGTCCATAAAGACACACAATAATTTATCATTCCCGCTAAAAAATTATCTCCAAAATTATCTTCACTTCCCCTAACCTTATACTAACCCATCTACTTCCAAAAATATTCAATGTAATAGAGTGATAAAGCCTGGGTCATTAAATATGTTGGATTACATGGTTTGATAACTGAAATCAATATGTTCTTATAATCATAACTCGTAATTTAGAGAAAAATAATTACAAAAAAAATGTAACTACAAACTCTACCCAAAGGGCTCAAACCACTTTGATACCATTCTGATAGAAAATGACCTATCGGGGCCCCACATGGTTTATAGTAAGCTGAATATGCCACCCAAGCCCACCTCTAATAGGTCAAGGACTAGAGACTAGAAACAAGAAAACATAAACTCATTGGAGGCCTTAGCCTATATCAAATAATAATAGATTTTAATCGACAATACCTAATAAAAACCAATAACACTAAAAATATATAAAAAAACTAAACTGTGTGTAATACATACATAATATGTCAATGATAGGTATATCTCTATAGAGGAAAAGCATGATACATGCAGGTGTGATGAACTCTATGAAAGGGAAGATGTCTCCTCATTACACAGTATCATGGGATGAACTTTATTAGCAGTCGTATCCAATATTGTACCACTATTATTTACTATGAATTAACTCTACCAAAATTATGATATCAAAATTATCCAAGGTCATATATGAAATGTAATAAATAACCATATATTGAACATGTTCGGGCATAGTAATCTTACAAGGGTGAGTATAAATATTCTCCAAAATATTCATAGAAAATAAAAATAAAAACCAAAATACCAATTCACCTCAAACCTGAAATCATTTAAATAGGGAGTAACTAAAATTTACTATATATTCTCAAAGGTCTAGTTAACCAAGGAATAATAAAAAAATTAATTATTTATAGCTCAACTCTAAGAGGGAACATATCTCACATGAAACTATAAATACTCATAACATCATAAGTCCCACAAAACCCAAAAATGTAAACCCATGGGAATATCACATCTAAAAATAATCCATATATTACTACCATGGTGCACAAAACACAACATAAAAATCACACCTCATCTAAACAACCCCACTGTAAAAAAATATCACATCTCAGATAGAATGTTTACATCCTAAATAATTAAAAATTTATCCAAAAAAACTAATCTGGAAAATGATAATGAAAATATTATTATATAACACATATTTTACTTCTATATTAGAATATAATTAAATTAAAATGGATTTTGTTCATCCTAAATAATTTTTTTGAGTTAAAGAAATTATTATTAGGGAAAGAAAAATATTTCAAAAATATATATTTCAAAAATAACCCAATTATATATATTTTTTATTTGAAACTAGTTAATCTATCATGAATATTTTTTTAGGAAATATAGTTCCAAAATTATATCTAACTAGGATATTTTAATTTCTCCCCTAGAACTATTTTAATTTGGGACATAATATGTATTTTCATAATAAAATAAAAAATATTTTTATATAGTTTATGATAGATATGAAATCCATATATACAAAATAAAGTAATAAAATCAATGAAGAATCTAAAAAAATGTAATAGGATATCTTCTGAGTTTGTAAAAATGGTAGAGGATGTGTTGACCAATTTATATACTACATCATTAGGTTTCTTCTTCCTAGTCTATATAAATACATTATAGGAGGGTTAGACTGATTGGTATACAAAATATAGTTGGTTCCTTCTTAATATACATAAAAAAGTAATTTCTATACACAATAAAATATATTTTGATTAATTAGTCTATTTCAGTATATACCCAAAGTGCAGAATGTATATAAGGGATAATGAAGAAAACATTAGAAAAAATTGATAAATTAAAATCTAATCACAATGAACTCATTTTGTTTACTTTAGAAAAACTTTCTCCTTATATGTTGACAAAAGTTGTGACAAATTTTCTCCCTAGATATAACATATCACCTTTCATTGATAACAGAACTTAAAATCAAATAATACACTCAAAAAATTATTTTAAACATGTCACACATTATATTTTGATGATAATGGAGAAAATATGACATAGTTTTATTATATTTAGGTATGATGAAAATATATTTGAAGAGAGGGGGTTCAAATATATTTACAATAAAGGTGAAAATCATATTTTATTTAATAATAATAATAATAATAATAATTTATTTTAAAACACCTAATGAAAATTGAAAAAACAGTGGTTGAAATCACTTGCCACTACCCCCCACTATCCATGTTTCATGTGGTTTCTCAAACTGTTATCCAACCTCACTTGTTTTATTTCCATTTATTTCAAAAAATACACCAAATAAATGGAAATTAAAAAAATAATAAGCTCACTATTTTATTTTTATATATATAATTTTCATAGGATTGGTAGTTTTTCAACTATGAATTTTCCCATATAATTATTATTGTACTTAATCAGTTAATAAATAAACATGATGTATTCAAGATATTAACCTTTCATGAATTTTTAATAATATATGTTACACAATTATATCTTATACGTAGTGGGATATAACTTTTTTTATTCATTTTGTCCCATAACACCACCTGGTTTCATGAGTATTTTAGAAAATTTGGACCAACAATTCTCCTTGATGTGGCCCCACTTCATTCTCACATAAGTGATTATAAAACATGAATTCATTTTGAAAATAATTAAAACCACATTCTTAACCTATTATTGTATTACATTACCATATTAAAAATGGGAATATAAAATTACTTCATCATTCACTATAATTTAGTTTTCTATTTAAACCTTGATCTTGGGATCTCTCGTAAATTAGGTAGGGTGGTGACCATGAAGAATTTATTTATAAATAACTAACGCCATTCCATTTTTTAGTTTTCTAATAAATATATTGATAACCATTCACAATGGGATCTAAAATATTTATTTTTAATTTTACATAGGCAGTCCTAATAATCTGACTAGAGAGTTATTTTTTGACCAAGTCATGTCATTAACATATATGAAAAGATTATTCATTATACATGAAATTGTTTTCCTTTACTATTACTACTTGATTATTACAATGAATACACATTCCATTCAATGGTTTTTTAAAACATGGAATTTATTCCATTAATACTGAAATCCATTCAACTTCTTCTCCAGAATTGTATAGGATAAAAAATATTACTCCATTCAAAATCATGTAATGAAGTTTTCTTAGAAAATTTCAAATATACAAATCAACCACAATGTTTAAACACATAAACAATAGCAGATTTAGAAAATTTTAATCCATTTATCCAATTTTCATAACTATAATATTCATGTATTATAGGATACATTTTATAGTTCAATGAATATTTTTGTGTATTTTATTATTATACAGAAACTAATTTCATAGAAATGCAATGGAGATTATTTGGATTTCAAGTAAATTGAAAAATATTTTTTATCTAAAATGATACGTACAGTCTAGTTCAATTCATGGAAAGCATCTAACTAAATAGAATATGAGAATAAAAAAAATGAGATTTGGTTTCACCACTATTCTTTTAAAGGAATATATTTACATCTATTAGAGTCTTTACATGTTTTATATATAGATTCTAATATTTTCTTAAATTATATCAATATAATGACACTGTGATAATTTCAACACATCAAATATTCTATGTATTTGAATATTGAAAATGAAATATTCCACTCTTAGGTCTTTCAATTCAAATTTACTAGTGAAGTAACATTTGATGTCTGTGATTATATATATATATATATATAATTACATAATCAATGCAAAATAATGCAATTACATATCCTTATTCCATTATTCTTATATATACACATTTATCACACTCATTAATCTTATACTTTTTTGATAACATTACATGATCAAGATTCATATTCCATTACATGGGAAGCTATTTTATCCTAAAAAGATATTTCACCAATATGAAAATCATGTCTTTCCTTTCCATGAATAGTAAAATCTTCAGATTGTTCCGTTTAAATCTCTTCATAAAAATTACCATTAAAGAAGGAATATTTGAAATCTATTTAATATATTTTAACACAATTAAATTTATTAATTAAATTAATATACATATAGATTTAATCATTGAGTTCTTACTTTTGATTATACCCATATAATACATTTATAGCCATGTATTTTTCAAATATTACATCCTCCTTTAATTAATTTCTAAATATCAACTTGAATACAAGTGGGTTTATTCTAGGAATATGATTATAAAATTCCAATGTATGTCTAGAAAAGATGAAAAAATCTCACAATAGAAGTCTTCTTCCAAAAATGATGCTTCTAGGGTGGTCATAACCTCTCAAAATGTTTTAATCTCATTTTCCAATATATAAGTTAGAAATTATGGACAAAAGGACTTATATATCAATTTTATTTATCTTCTTGAAGGTTTTACCACCATTTAATCTCTTTGCGTCATATTATTTAGAGGCCTTTTATTTTTCTCATTATCGTCATTTGTTAGATGGTATGGAAATATATTTTCAAAGTAAAATGTGTTCCAGTATTAAATGATCATATTTCATTGTATTTATATAATATCTAAATTATAAATAAAGAATTGATATAAAATAATGTTAAGTTCATAACCAATAAATTCATAATCAATATTTTTTTGCAGAATCTTAACCCTTTTGGGTTTAGGAACTAAAACATTATCCAAACACCCCCACACTTTAAGATATGTAATGGTAGTACTTATTACCTTACATAAATCATATGGAATACTATGTAATATCTTATAAGGTCCTCTATTTAATAACTAATTTTTCAGAAAAAATATATCCCCACATATTTGGTAGTAAATTATCAACATTTAGCATATCATTAATTATTGATTTTAAGGACTATTTTTTCAATTAATGAACTAAATTTTTCTTTTGAGAGTATAGATATTTAGTTTGGTGAATTATTCTAAACTCACTACATACATTTTTGAAAGGTGACTCATATTCACCACTTTAGTCTCTCCTTATGCCTTTATTTATCCTATTGAGTTGAATTTCAACTTCATTTTTTTGAAAATTAATTTCTTATATAAATTTATATTTACTTTTATATAGATAAATATAACAAAACATTGTACAATAATCTAAGAAGGAAATAAATTATTTTTTACCACCACTTGAAGGTATTGATTTCATAAAACATATATAAGTGTTTATTAAATCCCAAGGCTCAGAAATCCATACAAAATAATCAAAGAGAAGTTTAAAAAAATTGATTCAATAAACACTTAACATTTATTTCCTAAATAACAAAATATTAGAAATAAATACATGTTAATTAATTTTATTAAATATTTATAATTTACATGGCCAAATATTTAATATCATAGATCAGAACCCTAAAGCACATAAACCAAATGAAAATTGCTTTTAGCCATCGTAGAATATTTCGTTACAACTATCATTACACATAATTTGAATAGACCATCACTAAGGTAGCCCCTACCAACATAAACACCATTATTGAAGAGTATATATTTTTTAGAAACAATCACTAAATTGAATGAATTCTTTACCGAATGTGAACAATACATTAAATTCATGTCAATATCTTGTATATGAAGTGTTTTGTTTAGTGTCATGGTCTTTTTAAAGGTCATTTTTAGATGTCCTTTTCTTATTCCTTCCACTTTGGAAGATAATGATTTCTACATAAAGAGTTTATCACCACTTTCCCACCAATGATTATGATGAGAAAATCCAGTTATTGGAACATACATGATGAGTGGATCCATATTAAAACCTTTAATTCTTCATATTTTTTTTATGATATTTCATTTAGAAACCATAGAATACAAATTAAAATATTTAACTTTATAGGATATCTTGTCAATATCCACTGAATTGGATTGTGGCTTCATCTTACTCCTTGGCATCCTATGATCATTGGATTGATTTTTAGGCTTTCCATAGTTATAGAACATTAATATGAACTTATTTTGACCATGGATGGTCTCCACTCTAGTGAACCTTCACTTCTACATCATTGATCCTACTTCAAAAAAATTAGTCTTTTTAGATAATGTTTCTAATAACCCAAAAAAATGTTCTACTTTTATTAATGGATAACTTGTATCCCAATAACTTTTTATTATGTTTTACAATATAAGAACTTAAAATAGATAATTTTTATTTCATGATAACTTTTTACATCATAGGTTGAGATGAAATTTTATAACATAGAATAGAAAAATGATAGAAAGTAATTACTAGAAAAATAACAACATTGTATTCTTTTATTTAAGAATATAACATATAGTCTATAAAAGTTCCTATTATTGGTAAAAATATTGAAATTAGGATAATAAAGAGTATAAATAAATTAAAACATAAAAATTTGGGAACCTCAATCCCTTATAATCATCCGACACATGAATAGAGCTATAAGAAATAAATAGAGACTTAGTAATATAATATTCATTCTGGAAACAATGTAGAACCTTGATAGAATTTAATTGAATGATAATGAGTAATAATGATATATTATTTTTAGGTAAATATGATCATCATAATTTAGGTTTGTTAGATAATATATTTTATTTCCATAAAGACCATTATTAAATAAAATAGTTGGTCATTACTAATGTTGGTTACATTGATTCATTTAGAAGAACTTCAGGATTATTTTTTAATATAATCAAATCAATACTATTTCCAAAGTCTATAAACACATTATATTAAAATATTTTTTATGTAATAATTAAATAAAATTTTATTTCATGAAATTATCTTATAAAATTATATTTAAATTATAATATATTTTAATGAATCCCAAATTAATTTTCATAATGGTCTAAATGTTCATTTTTATATTAAAAATTTAATTTCAATTAAAATAATAAATTCTTTTATAATTAAAATTCTTTTAATTATATAATTATTTTGAATAAATGAACATAGCTTTTTGTACTCATCGGGTAAAAATTAGCTTAGCGTGATATTTTTAAAATTTTATAACAGTTAATTTTTTAGTGAAAAAATGATAATTGTTGTATTAAATATCATTATGATTTTAAGACATAATTATTATTTAATATTAAATTAAAAACATATGGAAAATTTTATTTAACAAAAATATAATTTAATAAGTATAAATATTATTTTATAAATATTAATTTTATATTAAAAAATTTTATCTTTCATTTTGGAACCAAAAAATTGAAAATTTATATATATAACTTGTTTTTCATTTGTGTGCATTAATTGGGTAGTTTGGAAGGTATGATTCAGTTTTGGAAAGACTTAAACATCCACACACACAATTTCACTCATTAATGTCCTATAAATATGTTTTAAAATGATTTATATCACAATTGGTCGTATTATATATTAAAATAAACATTATTTAAACACTTAATACCCACCGCTCCTCATGTATAAATACAACCCTTTCCCCACTCCTATTGACTCCAAATTGATAAGAAAATAATTTATGCCCATTATCCATTTTATATATCCTACAATTATTCTAAAAGAAATCTCTATGGTTGAAATGTTTCCCCTTACATGATTTAGGAATCAACTCTTCAACGAAAAGGAAATTCACATCTTTCACTTTTTCATTCAAGTGCCTCCTTTTAGTGTGTTTACATAATGTAAAAGATTATTTCTTTTCATTAACTTTTTTCCTTACCTATAATTATTAGTTATTTTTTTATCAATGTGAGAACTATATTCCTTCCCATTATTCATTTTCCTTATCAAATGTTATGTGTTGTTATGCTACCAAAATTTATCAAGGGATCACACTCTCTTATTTTCCATTCAATCTTCTTCTTTGTATTTATCCTTTTGAATATGAATTTTTTTATCAAGCCTTTATAAATATACATTTACATTAAAATTTATGTAATATTATTATATATTATTTATCCACTCTCATTATAACATATTTAAATGTTGTTACTATGCTGAAGTAAGGGAATTCTCATCTTCTCCCTTTTTCATTCTAGTACTCCTCTTTTGTCAGTCTTCTAAATTTTAAATATTCTTACTTATTATACACATTTTTATCCTCCAACTACTTGACCAATTTTATTTTTTGTAATGGGAGATAATAATTCCCTCAAATTATTCATTTTATTAGTTAATGTTATATACTGTTATGCTGCAAAAATTTTATAAGTGGTCTCTCTCTCTTGTTTTCCATTCAATCTTCTTCTTTTTATTTAGCCTTTAAAATTTAAAATTTCTATGTTATAATGTATTTAAAAATGTATATTTCAAAATAATTTATTTTAAAATTATGGGAGATGATTTATCTTCTCTCATTATAACACATTCTTATGTTGTTACTATGTCGAAGTATGGGAATTCCCCTCCTCTCTTTTATCGTTCAAGTACATCCTTATTATGTATCTTCTAAGTGTCTGTATAATTTAATTTTATTAATTATATTTATTTATTGTTAATACATAAATAATAGTGTTTAAACAATGGTATTTCTTTTTTCTATACCACTAGTCCCTTTTCATACACCGCAATGTATACCATCACGTAACCAAATTCATTTCTAGAAATTTCATTTTTCTACATGAGAAATTATCAAATTATAAATACTTAAATCTCTTTTATGAATATTTATCTAGATGTATAAATGACCTCTTAGTTTGGATATTCACATATATGAAAATCATATTCCATTTTCATCAGTTAAACATGATTTTATGTTCAAATATTTAATCACTTGTATGCAATGATTTTGATATGAAACTCATTATTTATTTTCATGGGTTTTTTATGAAATGTTTTCCATTATGTTAAATTTGGATCACATTATTTAATAGATATAAAAGTTTCACCATGATATATATCTAATTTATATGGTAAAGAATTAATCTCTCTATATGAAATTTTTATAGTACATTGGTGAACATCCATGGTAATTATGATATATGACACCCTTGTGATAAACCAGGGTGATATTATTATGAATATATCTTTTTATATGGTATCAAATTTTCTATGTTATTATTAATTTTTATTGTATTATGATATTCCTCATATTAATATGTTCATGAATTATTTATATTTTTCTTTTTCATGTTCTAAGTATCTCCCTTGTTTATTCCTCCTCCAATGGCCTGAAGACCTTCATTTTTTATTGATTTTTGAAAATACACCTTTCAAGGGGTGAGTTGGAACCCTTAAATGGCTCGTAGTCATAATTATTTCATATCCCGTAGGCCTTAGAAGAATTCATTTCTTGTAGGCTTCAAAAATTACATACAACCCATACAAACTACTTGGAACTGCCCCTCCCTAACATATTCAACGTGAAATCAGCTCTCCACCTTCGCATGGCTATTTGGATAGGCTTTCCTATGCATGCATAGGATGGTCCCGATAGCATGTGACATACCCTATCATTTGTGAAATCCATTTAGCTTCTATTATGGGGAAATCTTCTTTCCTCATCCTCCTTCTAAAGCTTGTTCCATGTAGGTTGTCTGGTTTGCATCTGCACATAAGGTGACCCTAAGGCCTTGAGGTGGCCTGAAGGCCTTCAAGGACTCGAGGACAAAATCAGTGGCCCGAAGGCCCAAATGGGGGAATATTCTCGGCTGATACAATGCCAAACAATGCCTACTATAGTTCCTGCTACAGTAGCTGCAACAATATTACACAGTTCTTAATATAGTACATACAAAAATACTACTACATTACCTACTATAGTACTGCTACATTACTACTACAGTACCCCAGAAATTAGCCTCCACCGGGATTTGATCCCGGGTCGCCTGGATGTACTTTAAGAGTCCTCACCAACTAGGTTGAGGCTCATGTGCTCCTTTTTTTATTCCCTTTCTAGGATTTATGACCACCCCTATATTTTATGTATGCCACCATTATATGAGACACAATAAAAGAAACTTAGGAAGAACCAATGAAGAGTTAATTCATATTTATTAGAATATTTTTTTTTGTTTTTTATCCTTATTTAATTCATTTAATATGTTCTTAATTTCCAAGACCCAAGACTAAAAAAGATCTTTCGAGTTCATTAATGTAATATTTTTTTAAGTATTTATATAGAATTCATGTATTTAAATGGATGGTCACTATTGTTGGTATTAGAGGATTTTTTTAGTTATTTATAGAAATTAGGATTATAAAACATTATTAAAAAATTATGAATATTTTTACATATAGGAAAAACATCGTATTATTTTAGTGAGTATTAAGTAAGTATTTTATAAGAAAATATATCCCCATCAAGATACTATAGGTGGATGTGGATCTGGAACAAACTTACCTAGGGGTAACACTTGAAAAAATTGTATTTTTCAAGACTCGATTGAGAAATGGTGCATGAAAACAGGCCTAGCTACAATTCTGGTTTAAATCTCCTAGGAGATAGTCTTAGGTTAATCACAAGCTTATACAAACCATAATTAAGGATATAAATATAATTAAAAAAATATTAATATTGAACTATATCATCCTATATGCATGATATTAGAATGTTTTAGGATTAATATTTATTTTAGAACTTTTATTATAATATTTATAATAATAAAAATCATCCCTCTTAGGTTTTCTCCTTATAGAAACTAAATAGAAGGAAATAGAAGGACTCATACTAAAAACATATGAAACATAAAAAGTGTTGATGACCATTTCATTATGGTAGGAGATTAAGTAAGGAATATCATGTTTATTCCAAACTAGTTATGATTTATTATGATTAACAACTAGAATATAAATGAGTTTGAAAATATAATAAAGAAGATAAGTTTGGAACAAAATTTTGGGAAGAATCTGAACAATAAGAATGTACAACACCCCACATGAAATAAATACAAGAAGAATAATTTTGGGAATAGTTTGTGAGGAAGTGAAAAATAATAAAATTTTAGAAGATATGGTCACATATCTAAAATATTTCATGTATATGTAATTCCTCAACATCTAAATTCCAATGAAAAAGGGAAGATGGTGTAAGAAAAACATGTCATTCAATGATTCACATGTGGGGAACATGGGAATTTTACTAACCAATGTTCAAATCATAGGATAATAAAGGGGGATGGTTTAACATAAGTCACCAATAATAGCACTATGTCATAGATGTGGGGAACTTGGGAATTATCCAAGTCATTTACCCATTACAATGGCTAATAAGGATGATAATAAGAAGTAATCTCTATTCCAAGAGAACAATATTGGGAAAACACTATGATGATTATGATCCATTACTTCATAGTTCGTTTCTCTTATTACGAGTCTAGTTTATGTGGTATTTTTTCTAAAATTATCAAGTCATTACCCAAAATGAGTTGTTTTCATCAGGTGTAAAACTATTTAAAAATATTGTATCACATATTAATGATTATGGGAATTCCCTTATTACAAATCATATTATACCTCTTTTAGTAAATTTTTTATTATTATTAAAATTATACTTCGTCATAATTAATGTTTTTATTTTTATTAAATTGATAGAAATAGGATTTCATTAAACATTTTGTAATTTAGTTATAGATAATTGATTATAGGTTATAATTTTTCTTTTTCAATATATAACTTATCAAACTGATGGAAAGAAATCATGTACAACATTTTTATCCCATCTAGATGATTTAATCATTAATATTATTGAAAATGATATTTTGAAATTTTTTGGAAGTTTTTCAAATATTCAACTCACCTAGAAGAAAGCATTTGATCTATCCAACGCATTTTTATTTCCCACTAATTTATATAGATCAAGGTGTCTTTACAAGATGATTTCAAAAGATCAACTCTATCATCACATTAGAAAAAAGAAAGACCACCAAGGGCTTGACCATTTCTATATTGGACTTTCATAATTCATACAAAATGGTGAATTAAATATCATAATTGTTAAGGAATACCCTTATATTTTGAATTAATTTTACTGATCATTAAGATAAAATAACACGTACACAATTTCTCTATGGGGGGAATCTAATGACCGGAAATATTTTATTCTTTTATTAATATATCTCTTGTCATCTAATAACATTTTATTATGTTTTACAGAATAAAAACCTAGATTTTTTTTTAATTTTATGAAATCGTTTTGGATAATACATTTAGATAAACATTTTAAATTATTAATAGAAAAAGGATAGAAAACACTTACTAGAAAACTAAAAATACATTGTTCCTTTATTTAGGAACATTAAATTAAATGTACAACCATTCTTATTATTAATAAAAATAATAAAATGGGAAGAATAAAAGTGAATAAATAAATTAAAATATAAAAATTTGGGTCTACTTGATCCCTATAATCATTCCACCCATGAACATCACTATAAAAAAAGATTTAGTAATGCAGTATTCAGTTTGAAAATAATATATAATCTTGAAAGAATCGAAGTGAGTGTTGATGAGTAAAAAACAAGGTTTATTTATAGGGATATATGATCATAATAATTTATGTTTTTAAAATAATATATTTTATCATCATTATAAACATTAGTTAATAAAATATTTTGTCATTATTTTTGTTGGTCACATAGATGCATTTAGATGAACTCTGAGATTATTTTATGAAATAATGAAAACTGTATTATCTTCCGAGTTTATAAACACATTTAATTAAAATGAATTTTATTTAAGTATTATATAATATTTTATTTCATTAAATAATATTATAAAATTATTTTTAAAAGATAATATATTTTAATTCATACAAAAGTAATTTTTATAACAGTTTTAATGATTATTTTTCTATTAAATTGATAATTTTTTGTAAAATAATAACTTATATAAAAATTATAATTATCATAATTAGAGAAACAATTTGATGAAAATAACATCATTAATGTAAAATTCATTTAAAAATTATCATAGAGTTATTTTATGGGAATTTTCTCATAATGTTTATTTTTTAGTGAAAAAGTGGAAATTGCCGATTTAAGAAACACTACGATTTTTTGAAATCATTATTATGAAAGAAAGAATAAAAATTTTTGGAAAATTTTATTTAATCAAAATATTATGTAATAAGTATAAAATTTATTTTAAAAATATTAATTTTAATTTATAAATTTAAACCCTTCATTTTGGAACCAAAAAATGGAATTTTAAAGATAAAATTTATTTTTAATTTGTGTGAATTTGTCACGACCCGACCCTACCCGGGCTCGAGCCGCAACTACCCCAAGCCCGCCTCCATTTGGGGAGGCCTTTGCTTAAGTACCTGTACACACACACGCAGCAAACTCAAAGCCAAACTGCAGAGTAAAAGAAAAGACTAGCAGAGTAAAAAGAAAAACTGCTACATATCAACCACAGAGTGCATTGACCTCTACAAGATACAAGTAAAGTGCTAAAAAGGAAAAAGGGGCAAACACGCGCCCTACCAAAAAAAATGTGCCACAACCCGGAAACAGGTAAACGAAAAGGAAACAGCTGACGGGTCTCCCACCTGGAACTCAGCCACGACCACCGCACGCGGTCCAAGCTCCCAAGCTCCTACGCTCCACCGAAGTCACGCTCCACCTGTCCATCGTCTGCAATGGCACACCAAGTGCGGGCAAAGCCCAAGCAGAGGTGAGTATAAAAATACTCAGTAGGATACCCTGAAGGCTCGAGGGAGCAACAAAGGAGGTACCGAAGGGTGAGCAGTAGAGCGAACAAGAAAAGTAGAGGAGTACAACCGAAGGTGCAGTAAAGAGTCCAGCTCAACCCAACAATAGAAACGTAGAAGACTCATCCTAACACAAGGAGATAGGAATGGTGAGAAGATGCACTTCTCGTCGAGATTTCGCTGCCTATAGCAGGAGAGTAGACTCGTCCAACCATGAGAAGATAGACATGGAAAGCATGTGGCATACCCCGCACATATTCGCCTCCCCTAGAAGGAGAGTAACCAAACCCAAGAATTGGGTACCGAAAACAAGGTATATACATATCTGTATGCTCAAAAAGAAACTTGAACAAGCTCGTAAGGGGATCTCTATCCCGTAGCTCAGCCCAAGAAAGAGTAGCCAACAGTCCCAGAAGTAACCCCATCATTGATGCCCAACATCCCGCACGTCTGCCCTGAACCGCAAGCCAAGGGGCTCAGTCACCGCACCTTGATACTATCCGATTTGGGCGGCACTGACTCGCTCGCACGGTTTTAGCTCGCGTCGCAAGAACACGTCTCGGTGGGGAAAGCGCCCCTCGTACTTGAGAGTTCTAGGGAAAGTCAAACCATGCCTCGTCACTGCCCCGCAGTCGAGAGGTCTCCTCAAAGTCAAGCTGTTCCATCTCTGACCCGTACAACCAAGGGTCCCGCTCCAGTAATCACGAAGGAAAGCCACCGACTAGCCTAGTAGGAAGTACTGAGTCTGGAATGCCAAAAAATGACCCACTGCCCAGCCCTGTTGGAGGGTAATTCATAACCATATATCAGGTGACCCACTGCCCAGCCCTGCTGGAGGGTAAACCCCAATATATCGTCAGGCGACTCACTGCCCAGCCCCGCTGGAGGTTAAACCATAATAGGATACTGGTTGACCCACTGCCCAGCCCTGCTGGAGGGTAAACCACAATACATCAACAGGCGACCCACCACCCAGCCCTGCTAGAGGGTAAACCACAATACATTAACAGGCGACCCACTGCCCAACCCCGCTGGAGGGTAAACCATAATACATCATCAGGCGACCCACTGCCCAGCCCCGCTAGAGGGTAGACCTGGAATAAGTCAATAGGCGACCCACTGCCCAGCCGTGCTGGAGGGTAGACCTGGAACTAGGTGACGGGCGACCCACTGCCCAGCCCCGCTGGAGGGTAGACCCTAAGAGGTCGTCGGGTGACCCACTGCCCAGTCTCTGCTGGAGGGTAGACCCTAGTAGCGTCAGGTGACCCACTGCCCAGTCTCTCCTGGAGGGTAGACCCTAGTAGCGTCGGGTGACCCACTGCCCAGTCTCTACTGGAGGGTAGACCCTAGTAGCGTCGGGTGACCCACTGCCCAGTCTCTGCTGGAGGGTATACCCTAGTAGTGTCGGGTGACCCACTGCCCAGTCTCTGCTGGAGGGTAAACCCTAGAAGTCGATGAGTAACCCACTGCCCAGCCCCGCTGGAGGGTAAAACTCAAAACTGCTCTAGCCATCTCCACTGGAAGGCACAACACTGGCCAACTGAACACGGAGTAGGCATCGCGCAACCACCCAACTCCAGCACAGCTCACCCAAGGGGGTTCAGCGCCTGTTCCATCACGGGGTGCCACTAGCACTGTTACTGGCCGATCCATCGAGAACGAAACCAGGGGGAGACCACTCAACCCTGCAGGTCGAACAAACGAGCACCAAGGGACCCTGTACGCCGCGAGAGGTCCAAATACGCAAAGCAGAACACGACACACACTTGGGTCCCACACGACGTGTGGCCCCAAGTCAACCCCAACCAAGTGCACGAACGTCTCAGGTACGAACCACACGTACCTCCAAGCGCTCTCGTATACTCCCAGAGTATACCACGTCTCCAGCCCAAGGGCTATCGTGCACACAGCACCCAACGTCAACGCGAAGGCGTGACGTAACAACTCCACCTCAAAGGCCCAGGCACGACCAACCACGTCACCTCAAGCATTTACATCACTCACACGGGAGTGCACGCGATCACTCGCCAAAGGTCCGCTACAAACAAAGTAGGGCGAACCATCACTGGAGCACCTTTCATGATTCCACATTTAACAAGATCACGCAAGAGGCTCCGCACAACCAAACGGATCCCACCGTTGTAAACCTCGCGAAAAAACACGCGAGATAGACTACTCACTCGCCTGAAACGGTCAACCGGTGAAAAAGTTACTATTCACCGTAATCAAACTCGTGTGGGGCCCACCCCAAGATCCCGAAATTGAACCAATGGATCACGCCACTGCGATCCCCTCGGAAAAACACACGGGATTGAGTACTCAATCACCCAAAACGGACACCCGGTGAAAAGATCACTATTCACCGTAGCCGGGTCGGGTGGGACCCACACCACGTCCCCGAAAAAGGTCAGGCGAACTGCACCATCGCAATGCTCTCGAAAAAGCACGTCAAAAGCACTACTCACTTGAGTGCAACGGATATCCGGAGAAAAAGGTGCATCCCGGCGCACCGCACACGAGCGGTGCCACGTGGGACCCGCATCCCGGCCCCGAAACTCAACGAACGGATCGCACCGTTGCGATCCTCTCGAAAAAGTACACGAAATGTACTATTCACTTGTCCAAAACGGTCGCCCGGTGATAAAGCTGGAAATCACCGTCAACTCCCAAAACGGCCCTCACGGGGCCCGCACCATCGTGTCGAATTAGGGCGGGCGGATTGCACCATTGCAATCCCCTCGGAAAAACACCCAACATCGACTGCTCGCACGCCCCGAACGGACGTCCAGTGAAAAAGTCGCTAAAAGCTGCACGCAGCTCAAAAGACGGGTCGTGGGGCTCACGCCTCAACTTTGGCCTCAATGCCTGGAATCACCCTAGAAACCTCCGCCTCGACGCCAGGGTCCCAACGCAAATGACGACGCTCAAAACGGACGTCGGACGCGTCCGTGCCGTCCAAAACAAGATCCGCCGACGAACCGACAAATCCCTCGACATACGTGTCGCGCCACCGAGGCCCCTCGTTTCGGGAGTTAAAAATTCCCGAAAGTACCTCAAAGCATTCCCCTCGACGCAAGGTCCGCGCTGCCGCTGACGGCGCGCAAAACGGGCGCACGTAACGAAAGTTACGGGCGTCAGAAATTTTAAGGGGGAAAAAAATCCCTTGGGCTGGACCGGCTCGGTCCGGCCGGTCCACCCACAGCCGACCCGCGGCCCGGCCGCGGGTCCGGTTCGGTCCGCCACGGCCAGCTGGCCACGGCCTATCTCCCCAGACACCGACCGGACTTTGACGGCCGGTCTCCTCTCCCCGCAGCGACCCGCGACATGCGGGTCGCGGTCGCGCCGCACGCGGGGTCGCGCACCCCGCGGCCTCCCCTCTGCCCTCCGTCGGAGCCGCCTGGCCGCCTCCGCCTGCCGTCTTCCTGGAGTCGGCCCGCCGCACCCAGGGAACCCCATCGCGCTGATCCGCGCCACCGCCTTCTGAGGAGAAGCCGTCGCCACCGCCTCCTTCGATCGAAGCCGCGCCGCCGCGTCCTTGGACCGAAGCCGCGCCGCCGCGGGAGCTCACCGGACCGCCGGAAACCGCCGGGACAACCCCGAAATTCCCCCAATCTTCGCAGGGTCGTTGCAGCCTCCTCGCAACTCCGATTTACGAACTGAAACAAACGATGGAAAGAGGAAAAACTATACTACGGAAATATGTGGTTCGTTTGAAGATCCAAGAACAATTCGACGCTAAAATTGGGGTTCAAAGGGAGGTTTGGGAATTAAAACGCAAACATGACCCTACCTCGTGGGCGTTGCCCGGAGCTTCGCCGCCGAACCGTCGCCTTGCCGGGGCTGCCTCGCCGGAGGAGGAGGAGGAGAAGAGGAAGAGGAGCTCCTCTTTGCTGCTGTCCAGGTGAGGAAGAGGAAGAGGGAGGGGGGGTGACTTAAGCGTTTAAATAGAAACGCTTAAGCACTCGCCCGTCGGCCCGGACCCGAACTCCCGACGGGGTCGGGATTTAGCCTCCCCTAGGGTAAAAACCACCTCCCGAGCACAACGGCTGTCTCTGAATTTTAATCCGAGACCCCGTTCAAAAGTTATAAAATTTAACGCCCGAAGCCGCTAAATTACGAAAACGCCCCTAGGGCCATTTTTCACAAACGGCCCGTGCCCGCGAAACTTACACCCCTACTAGGGTAAACGGCATGCTCCGAACTAAATGGTGCCCTCAGTTTTCCAATCCGAGCAACCGTTTAAAAGATACTTGCGTTTCAACATTAAACGAATTAATTTAATTTATTTAATCCGTTTAACGTTCCAGAAGCGAGTGAGGGGTCCAAACATCCCGCGCCGACACGTTTTATGTCGTTCCTAGGGTAAAAACCTCATTTCAGACCCATCCGTACACCCGGATCTCTGATCCGGATCACCGTTTATGAGTTATCCCATTTATTTATCATTTCTAGTGTGAACGCACTGAAAATTTAATTCCGGCCACTCCGGGGCTCGGAATCGCACGCTGTCTGAAGGTGCTGCTATGGAATATCATCAAGAATATTCCAAAGTCTTTCATAGAAAAAAAACGGGTTCTTACATCATTCCCTCCTTCAATCTTTTCGTCCTCGAAAAGCAAAACCAGGGAAGAACACTGGGTACTAAGCCCACAACTGGCTTTCCCATACCCAGAAGAACCCACGCACAGCTCTGTGTCACCGCACACAGACCAAAGGATCGATGTTTTCACGCTAGGTCGTCCCTTTCCGACATTGTTCACCCACTCCAGACTTTGGGGTTAGGGCAAGGTGGTAGGGTGCCTCGCCATCCCTTTGCACGGTCTCAAACGGCCCGAAGGCTCTCGGGGGTAGATCACCTCCCCGGTCAAACCTCTACGTCGCATGCCGCGACTGGAATCACCGCCCGCACCTGAAACAAGGCCCTGTGATTCCCTCCTTCAGAATATCCATATGGTGAAACACCAAAGGATATCTGGTCATGCAAGGTTCCACAGTCGATGCTCTCTTACACGCTCAAAAGGCGAAAGAGTCAACACCATCGACTAAAGGAAAAGGTCTCACACCTTTTTCCTTACCAAAACAGGGTCACACCTGATGCCCTGCGTCACCCTGGTAACACATCAAACAAGGAGCAGGGAGGAAAGTAGATCACACACAGAGTCTAACAATTATACTGCAAAAAGGTAGAAGAGCTGTAGAGAATACCTCTTATCTCCTCATGCTCTGTAGGATCGTAGACATCAAAAGCTCGCGGCTGCCCGCGGTCCCAACTGTCAGCTCCCGGAGCCTGACGTGGACCCCCTAGTGGTGATGGGAAGGCCTCGTAACGTCGTCCCCCACTACCAGCTCCTCCCGCTCCTCTACTAGCACCACCTCTCTGGGTACTACTCCAATCACGGCGCTGCCTCTGTCGTGGTGGTGAACCTGCTGCCTGCCCGAAGCTCCCAGCAGGTCGGGTCGGGCAGTCTCATGCCAAGTGACCTCGCCCGTCATAAGCATAGCACCGACTCTCTCTGGGATGCACTGGTGCCCTCCGGCGCCACTGTGGTGTACGACCACGCCCCTGAGTCCGATTGTCAGAAAGCCACCTGCGTCGAGGTCCTGCTTGCCGACGCCCACTAGTTGTGGCAGACGTCTCGGCTCCAACGTGTCTGCTGCCACCACCAACTCCAGAATGCGACAGGAAGCCCTCTGTCACCAGCGCCTGCTCTAGAACCCCTACATATGTGGAAATTCCCAAGGGTACTATGAAAGCACGAATCTCTCGGCAGAGACCCTGCTCAAACTTCCGCGCTCGGAGGTTGTCGTCACGGACCAAGTCCGGGTAAAAGCGTGCACGGTCTGCAAAGCTAGCCGCGTACTCGGCCACCGTCATCCCTCCCTGCTGAAACTGCAGGAGCTCCTGAATCCGAACAGAGCGCAAGAAGGAGGGGAAAAAATCCTCACGGAGCAACAACTAAAAGTCGTCCCCCGAAAGTGACGACTCGTCGAGAAACTGAGTCACCAGACTCCACCAACGCCAAGCTGCTCCACGAAAAAGGGTGGCTGCCAAAGCCACTCTCTGTTTTGTCGACGTCTGCACAAGCCTGAAAAGGCGAACCACTACCTCGAGCCATACCTCTGCTGCCTGAGGGTCTGGATCACCACTGAACCTCAGCGGTCTCTGCCACTAGAACTCACGGAGCGCGCTCAACCTGCGCTTAAGCTCATCATGCTCTACTGAAACTGCCTACTGCTCAACAGGTGGGGGTGCTGCTACCGGTCCACCCAGAGAAAAGAGCTCGCATGATGGGTCCTGGACTGTGGCCTCATAGCTCACAGGGTCGTCGTCACGAACCAAAGCTGGTATCCTGGATGGCTGTCCTCACGGAGACATCCTGAATATTATCAAGGAGTGCCGCGGTCAGATGAGCATACATGTATATACCAACAACAACAATGATGGGGAGATGACTCAAGAAGGACAGTCAAGACTGAGTCCTATGTGATGCACAAACAAATTTTCCCTGCAACAAGTGTCTCAGCATGCCGAGTCGACAAGCGGGTTATCAAGGTCCTGGTGAATGGATACGTCGGCCGCCGCACCATCACTGGACTCCCTGGCCTGAGTGCCGCTCTCGAGACACGTTAACACTGTTGCCCTAAATCCCAACTAATTCCTCCTTTAGGGACGTCCGAACAGCGTCCCAAGGAATGAACCACCTGTGATACCACTTTTTCATGACCCGACTCTACCCGGGCTCGAGCTGAAACTACCCCAAGCCCGCCTCCATAGGCCAGGGGCAGGCGACCAGTGCTGAAGGCACAACAACTCGGGGAGGCCTTTGCCTAAGTACCTGTACACACAGACGCAGCAAACTCAAAGCCAAACTGCAGAGTAAAAGTAAAGACAAGCAGAGTAAAAAGAACAACTGCTATATATAAACCACAGAGTGCATCGACCTCTACAAGATACAAGTAAAGTGCTAAAAAGGAAAAAGGGGAAAACACGCGCCCTACCAAAAAAAGGTGCCACAACCCGGAAAAAGGTAAACAAAAAGGAAAAAGCTGACAGGTCTCCCACCTGGAACTCGGCCACAACCACCGAACGCGGTCCAAGGTCCCAAGCTCCTGCGCTCCACTGAAGTCACGCTCCACCTGTCCGTCGTCTTCAAGGGCACACCAAGTGCGGGCAAAGCCCAAGCAGGGGTGAGTATAAAAATACTCAGTAGGATACACCGAAGGCTCGAGAGAGCAACAAAGGAGGTACCGAAGGGTGAGCAGTAGAGCGAAAAAGAAAAGTAGAGGAGTACAATCGAAGGTGCGGTAAAGAGTCCAGCTCAACCCAACAAGAGAAACGTAGAAGACTCGTCCTAACACAAGGAGCTAGGAACGGTGAGAAGATGCACTTATCGTTGAGCTTTCGCTGCCTATAGCAGGAGAGTAAACTCGTCCAACCATGAGAAGCTAGACACGGAAAGCACATGGCATACCCCGCGCGTCTTCGCCTCCCCTGGAAGGAGAGTAACCAAACCCAAGAAGTGCGTACCAGAAACAAGGTATATACATATCTGTATGCTCAACAAGAAACCCGAACAAGCTCGTAAGGGGATCTATATCTCGTAGCTCAGCCCAAGAAAGAGTAGCCAACAGTCCCAGAAGTAACCCCATCATTGATGCCCAGCATCCCGCATGTCTGCCCTGAACCGCAAGCCAAGGGGCTCAGTCACCGCAACTTGATACTATCCGCTTTGGGCGGCACTGACTTCCCGCACAGTTTTAGCTCGCGTCGCAAGAACGCATCTCGATGGGGAAAGCGCCCCTCGTACTTGAGAGTTCTAGGGAAAGTCAAACCATGCCTCGTCACTGCCCCGCAGTCGAGAGGTCTCCTCAAAGTCAAGCTGTTCCATCTACGACCCGTACAACCAAGGGTACCGCTCCAGTAATCACAGAGGAAAGCCACCGACTCGCCTAGTAGGAAGGAATGAGTCTGGAATGCCAACAAATGACCCACTGCCCAACCCTGCTGGAGGGTAATTCATAACCAAATATCAGGTGAACCACTACCCAGTCCTGCTGGAGGGTAAACCACAATATATCATCAGGCGACCCACTGCCCAGCCCCGCTGGAGGGGAAAACATAATAAGATACTGGGTGACCCACTGCCCAACCCTGCTGGAGGGTAAACCACAATACATCAACATGCGACCCACTACCCAGCCCTGCTGGAGGGTAAACCACAATACATCAACATGCGACCCACTGCCCAGCCCCGCTGGAGGGTAAACCATAATACATCATCAGGAAACCCACTACCCAGCCCCGCTGGAGGGTATACCTGGAATAAGTCGACATGCGACCCACTGCCCAGCCCTGCTGGAGGGTAGACCTGGAACTAGGTGACGGGAGACCCAATGCCCATCCCCGCTGGAGGGTAGACCCTAAGAGGTCGTCGGGTGACCCACTACCCAGTCTCTGCTGGAGGGTAGACCCTAGTAGCATCGGGTGACCCACTGCCCAGTCTCTTCTAGAGGGTATACCCTAGTAGCGTCGGGTGACCCACTGCCCAGTCTCTGCTGGAGGGTAAACCCTAGAAGTCGATGAGTAACCCACTGACCAACCCCACTGAAGGGTAGAACTCAAAACTGCTCTAGCCATCTCCACTGGAGGGCACAACACTAGCCAACCGAACACGGAGTAGGCATCACGCAACCACACAACTCCAGCACAGCTCACCCAAAGGGGTTCAGCGCCTGTTCCATCACGGGGTTCCACTAGCACCGCTACTGGCCGATCCATCGAGAACGAAACTAGGGGGAGACCACTCAACCCTGCTGGTCGAACAAACGAGCACCAAGGGACCCTCTACGCCGCGAGAGGTCCAAATACGCAAAGCAGAACACGACACGCACTTGGGGCCCACACGACGTGTGGACCCAAGTCAACCCCAACCAAGCGCACGAACGTCTCAGGTACGAACCACACATACCTCCAAGCGCTCTCGTATACTCCCAGAGTATACCATGTCTCCAGCCCAAGGGCTATCGTGCACACGGCACCCAACGTCAACGCGAAGGCGTGACGTAACAACTCCACCTCAAAGGCCCAGGCACGGCCAACCACATCACCTCAAGAATTTACATCACTCACACGGGAGTGCATGCGATCACACACCAAAGGTCCACTATAAGCAAAGTGGGGCGAACCACCACTAGAGCACCATTCATGCTTCCACATTTAACAAGATCGTGCAGGAGGCTCCGCACAACCAAACGGATCGCACCGTTGTAAACCTTGTGAAAAAACACGCGAGATAGACTACTCACTCACCTGAAACGGTCAACCGTTGAAAAAGGTACTATTCACCGTAATCAAACTCGTGTGGGGCTCACCCCAAGATCCCGAAACTGAACCAACGGATCACGCCACTACGATCCCCTCGAAAAAACACACGGGATTGAGTACTCAATCGCCCAAAATGGACACCCGGTGAAAAGAGCACTATTCACCGTAGCCGAGTCGGGTGGGACCCACACCACGTCCCCGAAAAAGGTCGGGCGAACTGCACCATCGCAATGCTCTCGAAAAAGCACGTCCAAAGCACTACTCACTTGAGTGCAACAGATATCCGAAGAAAAAGGTGCATCCCAGCGCACCGCACACGAGCGGTGCCACGTGGGACCCGCATCTCGGCCCTGAAACACAACGAACGGATCACACCGTTGCGATCCTCTCGAAAAAGTACACGAAATGGACTATTCACTTGTCCAAAACGGTCGCCCGGTGATAAAGCTGGAAATCACCGTCAACTCCCGAGACGACCCTCGCGGGGCCCGCACCATCGTGCCGAATTAGGGCGGGCGGATTGCACCATTGCAATCCCCTCAGAAAAACACCAAACATCGACTGCTCGCACGCCCTGAACGGACGTCCGGTGAAAAAGTCGCTAAAAGCTGCACGCAGCTCAAAAGACGGGTCGTGGGGCTCGTGCCTCAACTTCGGCCTCAATGCCCGGAACCACCGTGGAAACCTCCGCCTCGACGCCAGGGTCCCAACACAACTGACGGCGCTCAAAACGGACGTCGGGCGCGTCCGTGCCGTCCAAAACAAGATCCGCCGACGAACCGACAAATCCCTTGACATACGTGTCGTGCCACCGAGGCCCCTCGTTTCGGGAATTAAAAATTTCCGAAAGTACCTCAAAGCATTCCCCTCGACGCAAGGTCCGTGCTGCCGCTGACGGCGCGCAAAACGGACTCGCGTAACGAAAGTTACGGGCGTCAGAAATTTTAAGGGGGAAAACAAATTCCCTTGGGCCGGACCGGCCCGGTCTGGCCGGTCCACCCACAGCCAGCCTGCGGCCCGGCCGAAGGTCCGGTTCGGTCCGCCGTGGCCAGCTGGCTGCGGCCTGTCTCCATGGACACCGACCAGCCTTTGACGGCCGGTCTCCTCTCCCCGCAGTGACCCGCGACATGCGGGTAGCGGTCGCGCCGTACGCGGGGTCGTGCACCCCGCGGCCTCCCCTCTGCCCTACACCGGAGCCGCCCGGCCGCCTCCGCCTGCCGTCGCCCTGGAGCCGGTCCGCCGCACCCAGGGAGCCCCGTCGGGCTGATCCCCACCACCGCCTGCCGAGGAGAAGTCGCCGCCGCCGCCTCCTTCGACCGAAGCCGCGCCACCGCCTCCTTGGACCGAAGCCGCGCCGCCGCGGGAGCTCACCGGACTGCCGGAAACCGCCGGGACAACCCCGAAATTCCCGCAATCTTCGCCGGGTCGCTGCAGCCTCCTCGCAACTCCGATTTATGAACCGAAACAAACGATGGAAAGAGGAAAAACTATACTACGCAAATAGGTGGTTTGTTCGAAGATCCAACAACAATTCAATGCTAAAATTGGGGTTCAAAGGGAGGTTCGAGAATTAAAACGCAAACATGACCCTACTTTGTGGGCGTTGCCCGGAGCTTCGTCGCCGAACCGTCGCCTTTTCGGGGCTGCCTCGCCAGAGGAGGAGGAGGAGAAGAGGGAGATGAGCTCCTCCTTACTGCTGTCCAGGTGAGGGAGAGGAAGAGGGAGGGGGTGACTTAAGCGTTTAAAAAGAAACGCTTAAGCACCCGCCCGTCGGCCCGAACCCGAACTCCCGACGGGGTCGGGATTTAGCCTCCCCTAGGGTAAACACCACCTCTCGAGCACAATGGAGGTCTCGGAATTTTAATCCGAGACCCCGTTCAAAAGTTATAAAATTTAACGCCCGAAGCCGCTAAATTACGAAAACGCCCCTGGGGCCATTTTTCACAAAAGGCTCGCGCTCGCGAAACTTACACCCCTCCTAGGGTAAACAGCATGCTCCAAACTCAATAGTGCCCTTGATTTTCCAATCTGAGCCACCGTTTAAAAGATACCTGCGTTTCAACATTAAACGAATTAATTTAATTTATTTAATCAGTTTAACGTTCCAGAAGCGAGCGAGGGGTCCAAACATCCCGCGCCGACAATTTTTATGTTGTTCCTAGGGTAAACACCCCATTTTGGACCCATCCGTACACCCGGATCCCTGATCCGGATCACCGTTTAGGAGTTATACCATTTATTTATCATTTCCAGTGTGAACGCACTGAAAATTTAATTCCGGCCACTCCGGGGCTCAGAATCGGACGCCGTCTGAAGGTGCTGCTCTGGAATATCATCAATAATATTCCAAAGTCTTTCACAACAAAAACTGGGTTCTTACAGCATTAATTGGGTGGTTGGGAAGGCATGGTCATGTTTTATAAATCCATTAATAATAACCCATACTATATCACTATTTAATGGTCAATAAATATTTTTTTAATTGATTGATCTCATAATTGGTTGTCTTGTATAGTAAAATAACCGATATTTTATCACATAAAACTTACCCCTCATTATTTATAAAAACCCGCCTTTCCCCAATCCTCTCCACTATTAATTTATTATCAATGAATTTATAGACATTTACCCTCTTTAAATATCCTCCAATGTTTCCACAATTTTTCTCCAAGGTCATAAGTTTCCCCCTCCATAATTTAGGAAGCCACTCTTCAATGATAGAAAAATTTTCATCTTCATCTTTTTCACTGAAGTGTTTCCTTTTTATGAGTCTACTTAATATAAAAGTCTATTTATTTTAGTCATTTATTGGTATTAAATCTAATTCCTATGTGGGTTTTTATCAATTTTAGTCTTCAATTATCTCCCATTATTCATTTTTCTTAGACAATGTTATGTATCATTATGCTGCCAACAGTTAGTAAGTGATCTCTCTCTCTTCTTTTCCATTCAATCTTATTCTTTATATTTAACCATTATAATCTCAATTGGATATATTTTAATTTATTTATAAGTATCCATTTACTATAAAATTTTTGTAATAATGATGATATATCATTTATTGTCGCTCATAATAACATATTCCAATGTCGTTACGATGCCAAATTAAGTAAATTCTCCACTTCTCCATTTTTTATTCAAATGCTCCTATTTTGTGAGTCTTTTAAATTTCAAAGAATATAACTTATTATGATATTTTTGATATTTAATCTACATAATAGGTAGTTTTTTTTATCAATTTTATACCTCAATTACCGCTCATTATTATTTTTCTTAGTCAATGTTATGTTTTGTTATGCTGCCAAAATTTAATAATGGGTTTATCTCTCTCACTTATTTTCCAATAAAGATTATTATTTATATTTATCCTTTTGAACCTCAATAGGTTATGTTGTAATTTATTTATAAATATACCTTTAATATCTAATTTATTTTCTATGTACTAGATATCATTTTCCTCCTCTCATTATAACATATAGTTTTTCATTACTATGCCGAAGAAAGGGAATTCTCCTCCTCTCCTTTTTCATTCAAGTACATCTTTATTGTATGTATTTTATATTTCATATTTATTAATTTTTATTAATTCTATTTATTTATTCCCAACATTAAAAAATTGATTTTTAATAATGTGATACTTTTATTCTCTCTCGTTATCCCCTTTTCATAATCCACAATGTATATTGTCCTGCTGTTAAATTTGTTTCATAAAATTCCTCTTTTCTACATGAGAAATTAACATATTATTAATACCCAAATATCTTCCATGGGTATTCACCAATATAGAAAAAATTTATTGGTTAATGTATTTGTATATAGAAAACCCATATTCTCTTTTCATGGGTTAATAATGATGTTATGTCTAATTATTTAAGCACCTGTATGAAATGATATTGATATAAAACATGTTCTTTATTTCCATGGGTTACTGATGACTTTTTTTACTTTATGTTAAATGTGGATTTCATTACTTAATATAGATGATGGGTGTTCCATAATAGTGCTCCAATTCATTGGGTAAATAATTAATCTCCAGATATGTCGTGTTTTATGATACATTGTTGAACAAACTTGGTAATTATGACTTATGACACACCGGTGAGAAACCTTGGTGATATGTTTATGAATGTATCATTTTTATGTTGTATCCACATTTCAATGGTATGATTAATGTTATTTATATTATGATATGGCTCATTTCATACGATCATTCATTGTTGTTATGACACTTTTTCGTGTACTAAGTATCTCATTTTTTATTCCTTTGTTGGGATTTATGCTCACCCCTTTATTTGATGTATGTCTATAGGATATGAGACACAATAATAGTAACTTAGGAAGAAACTATAAAGTTTTCATTCAAGTGGATTATAAGAATGTTTATGATTGTGTTATCCTCATTTAAATCATGTAATATATACCTAATTTCCATGAAACTAGACCAAAAATTACCCTTCAATTTTGGTAATCTAAAAAGTAATTAAGGATTAATGTATAATTCATTTATCTAAAATGTGGGTCTCTAAAATGTTGTTTCGGATTAATTTATTTTCAAAAAGTTGGTTGTCTTATTCTATCCTCAACCATATAATCAACGCATAAAGTGGCATGCCCTTTTATTTTGATTAAGATAATTTTTGAAATCATTCCATAAAGGATGTAATTTATCAATAAATGTAGAAAATTTAAAGGTTTCACTTAAATAAATACATTCGATGTGAAAAAATATTGTACGATGAACTAAAATTATTATACTTGACTCATTAATAATTTTGATTCAAACATATTTACGTATAGAAATTTGTTGCTAATTAATTTTTTCAATCTATAATCATCAGTCCCATACATGTGATCAAGAAAATCCCATAAATCATTAGTAGTTTAAAAAGTTATATAAAAATAGAAATGGTGTTGTTGATACTATTGCGTATATATTTGAAACATAGGATTTCATAATTCTTCCTAGAATCAATAGTAGGAACTTTTTTATTCTTTATTCTTATTTATATAGATTTATTGTTTTTTCAGTGAAAAAAATTCCTAAATTTAATGTATTGAGGTAGAACAACATTATTTTTCCACCTTTTAAAATAACTTACATTAAATTTTGTTGGTTTATCTCATTGAGTGTTTATTGGATTCACTTTGGTGAGTAGAATTACCAGATTTGATGTTGATATTTCTGTTAAACGAACAGAAATAAAAATCAATATGGTTTTATGAAAAAAAAAACAAAACAAAATATTTTTCAAGATTCAATCCCTTTATACAAAATATAGTTATAATTTCAATGACCAATCATTGCAAAATGTGAATTGCGATCTCTTCCTAGTCAATAAAAACATTAGAAGAAGTGTTGACCAATTTATATAGTAATACAGTAGGGTCCTTCTCCCTATTCTATATAAATATATTATAGGAAATTTAAATATAAATGTATATAAAATTTAGTATGGTTCTTCTTAGTAGACTTATTTAAGTAATATATAGATAGAAAATAACAGACTTTTATTATGTTTTTTGAGTTAGTCAACACACAAATTATAGACGGTGTAATGGCACTTATTTTAATTGGGATATAATTTTATATAATAAACCAGTGTTATATTATATTAAATGTTATTATACACATATAGTGCATAGTGAAACGAACAACCCAATATTTAATTAATGAAGATCATTGTATTAGTTATAAAATAAACCAATAAAAATTCTAAAAATTAGAATGGGATAAAAAATATTACATAATTAACATAGAATGGGAAAATTTAGATCCTTATAATATTCTAGAATCATCAACCCCACAAAAATACTATAAAAAAGAAACAAAATATTAGTAAACCAATCAATATCTTAGAAAGTAAAAATATTAAAATTGGTGGTATTTTTAGTGATTTTTTTAAATAATCGATAGATATTTATAGTAGGTAATGTGACCATTATAATAGTGGAGTGACCTTTAGAATTGTTATATGTTCATTAGGAATCATAACCTGACTTTTGGGTATAATAACCTAGCTGTTGAAATAGTTATTTCACCTAAAAATAATAAAATATAATGTAGATAATATTTATCGAGAGTAATTTTAGAAAATAAAAGTATTATAATTCCATAAAACCTATAGTAAGGTCAGAAAGTCAGATAAAATATAAGCACATTTTTAATAAAACTTATTTAAATGCATTTCATAAAAATCCTAATTTTTTAATTAAAAAATAAAATTAACTATGTTATAAAATTTTATTGACAAAATGAATTTCATTTTTACATTAATCATTTAAAAACCACCCAAGGGTTATGTTTTATCAATTTCTTTAAATACTTCAATCGTTATGTGAATAGTAAAAATATAGTTTTTCGTAATAAGTGTATTTTAAATTATATCATTAATGAAGTAATAACATTATAATAAATATGAAAAAAAAATTCTTGAGAAGAAACATATTTAATTTGATATATTATTCACCTAAATTCAATTAATACGTTTTCCTAACTTAAAAATCACTTTCCAATGTCTAAAGTCTAATGTATTCCATTATAACAATATTTTGTCATTTTTTCACCTTTACTTTTTTGTTAAACTAATGAATTTATTTGATAATGTTTTGAAAAGTCTTAAAATCTTATTATTTAGTTAAAATATATTTAATAATCTCAAAAATATCACTATTAAATTATTTTCATTGGATATATTATTTTGTTTAATATTTTATCGAAAGGAACACACCTCTCCTCAAATAAATTTAACCCCTCACCCCTCCTATGGAAAACCATATTCCTTCCTATTGAAAAATCCAAATATATAACCAAATACATGATATATAACCCTTTATTATACTATGATATATTTTAGAGTAAACCAACAAAAATAATCAATTGATTATAGTGCCATAAAAATAAGCAACACTGAGAAAAGTGTGAGTTTTCACCAAATTATCTTCACACTTTCCTCTATTCTTCCTCTTTTCATATATTCAGTTCAAACAAAAATAAACTGAAATTAAATTATTATTATTTTAAAATAATTTTAACAGTATTAAACTATTTAAATGACTATATTTATGACATATTTATATGTTAATTTCCTTTTTCTTCACTTTTGGACAATGTTCCATCAATAGTCGGTTAAGCCCTACAAAGATATTGCCAAACCTCCGACCACCAATACCTTATTAGATGGATATTATAAAATATATAAAATATATATGTATGTGTGTGAAATTATATTTATTCTTGGATTCTGTAATTAATTTTACTTTTGAAAAAATTTCCTTGAACAGAAATATTTAAATAAAAACAATATGAGATAATTTAATGAAAACAAGATAAAAACAATTTACGTTTAATAAAGGATATTTTAAAATATAATAAAATAATTTTAATATATAAATAGTGAAATAAATAAAAATAATTCACTTATGGATAGATATTGTAAAAAACATATTATTATTATATAAGAGCTATAAAATTGATGAAATAAAGTAGGGTTTAAGGTATGGAGTTTCTCAAACAAAATTATTTCTTTTTGGGTTATCTCTACTTTCAATTTTTTTCTATATGGATTTTATTATAATGTACTTAAAATTTTCATACAATATCCTTATCCTTTTCATTTCAGGTATGTACATGTTTTTTGAAATTTTAAATTTTTTTCTGATCCATTTACAATGATTTTTAAAAAATACTTTAATTTCCAAAAAAATTCAATAAATCCCCCAGTGTTGTTTTTTATACACTCAATAATAATGATATTTTATGCCATGATATTATTTTCCTTATTTATTTTGGAACACCAAGGGTTATTAATGAAACTATTCTTCATAAAACCAATTAGAAACCCATTCCTTTATAGGGTTTTATTTCATGACTATGATTGTCTTACGTTATATGTGGAGGGAATGATTATTAGCATTTTATGATGTTATGGGTGGGTTAAAACTTATATACACCTCATATTAATTGGATAATGTGATATTTCCCATGATATTATGTGAATTATAAGTGAACATGATGTTATCTTTGTTTAAATTTATAATGTTATGATTTATTCACATATGTTATGCGTGAACATGATGAAAGCTTTATTCCCATATATGAGTTTCATTTTAACACTATGTTATGATGTTTCATTATTATTCATATGCCACATTCCATGCCTTTTTCAAAATTTTCCCTCAAGGTTATGATTATTATTACTAGTATTACATATTGCCACTTTTTTTTATAAATATCCTCAGGTGATTACATTTATTAAATTGATTGTGAGAACCTTTAGGAAGATTAGAAGAAGGATTTAAATAATTTTTATGTTTTATTACCTACATGTAATGTATGATCCAAATTTTCCTAGGATATTAATCCTTACGATCCTTGAATGTATTACTATTTTTATATTTATCTTAAAATGATTTAATAGTAATATATGAAAATATTGGGTTAGTGTAGTTAGAATCTGAGGTACGATTTTGTTAATTTGGGAATTAGGATTATTAAAAGATAGTGTAAGATGTAAGGATAAGTATAAGTATAGGTAGAAATCCTATGTTTTGGTAATGTATAAGAGTGTTTGATTTCAGAAAAATGAATTCCATGTATGGATATTATAAGTTTATGTGGATCTAACATAGATGTACGTGGAGTAAATATCCCTAAAAAAGACATATTGTCTATAGAATTTATCATCAACTGGTTCACTATAAAGAGGCCTTACTACCCACTTGGTTTGAATCTCCTGGGGTATATTCCTTGGTTAGTCAAAACATTATAGAAACCATTATAAAGAATATATTTCTAAAGTAATTAATTATTTTAATGTTATAAGATGATTAATGTACTTTATCCTATAAGAATTATTTGAAAAAAATTCTAAACATAAGGATTCCATAAGATATAACTTTAGAAATAATTTTTGTATACTAATAGGAAAATTATTCATTATTTTTTTACTTATGTTTTGTTCAAACCTTTTATATTATAGGAAATGTTAGGAACCCGGAGAAACCGGACCATCAACCCACATGAGGGACAATGTAATGATTATCTGAATGACATCCTTGATGCCATGGGAGGTGGAGTTAAAAAATTCATGGAGATACATACCCATCTTTATCAGACTATTAAAACAACCTAAACCATATGGAACATCCATATTAACTAAAAAAGGATAAACCATCCATTGATTCCTTTATGCGGTAACGACCACCAACATTCTATGGGTCCTTTTATCCACTTCTTAGGGAATAGTGGGTTAACTCATTGAAGAAGATATTTTCTATGATCCTCTATTCTAATAAGGATAATGTTAGTCTATTTTTATATTACATAGTTGTAGAGGCAGATCGATGGTGGGAACTAATAAGGAATACCAATCTAAAGGATAAAATGGGTTAAATGGAGTAGGAATAAAATAAGAAGTTATTTCTTAACAAGTATTTCCCTATAACTCATCAGAAAAATATGGAGAGATAATTCCTATATCTAAATAAAATGTAGGGTGAATCTTCTATGGATTATAATGAATCTTTTTAAAGGCTTTCAAGACACACCTCATGTTTTTTCATCAATAATGATAGAGAAATAGATAGGTTTTTTAGTGGTTTGAAACCACACATCTTAAAGTATCAATCTATCAAATACATTGGGAGTCACAAATAATTAGTTAAATATAATCTCAAATTAGAGATGGAAAGTAGAGAATGGTCTCATGGATATGAACATAAGAAAAGGAAAATAGAGTTTCAAGTAGATATATTCAACAAAAAAGGAAGAATGAATATCCAACCACCCACATATTAAAAATGTGGGAAGAAGTATCATGGGAATTGACTGCAAATGATAGGGAAATTATTCAATTTTGGGAGATAAGTTGACCAATATCATAAATGTTGAAGATACATGGAGAATCCTACCAACATGATGGGGAAAAGGAATTCACCTCCCAATCTACCACCCATGGTATACAATTCTTTAGCTGTAGAGAGAAAGGGAAATCTAAAATCCAAATCACTAAACCAAAGGTCATCTAGGATTATCCTCATCATCAACTAAAAAATACAAAGTAAAAAAGGGATATCTTAATCAACTACTAATGTTATGGTGGAACTTGAAAATTATGTCATAAAATGTACACTTCCTATTTACCCAAGAATGGAAAAAAATTATTATGATTCTATGTAATATTTACATCCTTCACGATTACTAGAAATGTTGAATAAAAATCATGATATCTTGATTTTTAGATATCTATAAAAACATCTAGTCCTCTAATCAGTGAAACCCAAATGTTTGGATCTTCTCTTATTAGTGTATGTGTGAATATTCTTCCACAAACTCTAACAATACTTCCCTCGGTAGAATATGACTCTATATTCTGCATGGAAAAGATATCATTATATATTTCTCACAATAACTGATGATAAAGGAAATATTTTTCAATATTCTTAATTATCCCATTCTCATGTAAAAAAGAAAGGAAGATCATTAATCTCCATTGTAAAATCCATAAAAGGTGTGGTTGTTGATACCCAGTGAAGAATAATATAATTCCAAAATAGTTGAGTCCAAGGAACGTAGCAGACATAATAAAATCTCCATTATAATGGAATATAATGATGTATTTATTGATTTTTTTCTTTAATTTTTCTAGATCATGAGGTAGAGTTTACAATATAACCTATACCCATAGCCACTCCTATCTCCAAACACCCATATAGTATGGCCCTGATCAAACTGGTAGAAGTAAATAAGTAGCTGTAAGATCATTTGGGAAAAGGGTTCATATTCCCTAGTGCATCACCTTGGGGTGCACCGGTGATCTTTCTAAGTAAAATGGATAGATCAATTTGGCTATGTATTGATTACCATGATCTCGGCAGGATCACCATAAGGAACAATTATCCTTTTTCAAGTATTTATGACATTTTTTATCAACTATGAGGAGGTAAGTACATCTCAAAGGTGGATCTTCATTCTAGATATCATCAAATAATTTTAAAGAAGAAATGTACTTAGAAAAATCCTTTTGTATAAGGTGTAATCACTATGGGTTCATAGTGATGCCATTTAAACTTATTAAATCCCATGAAATCATCATGGATTTGATGAATACAGTTTTTAGATACTATCTTGAAAACTTATTTGCAGCCATTATGGATGATATTCACATTTAATATAAGATAAAGGTGGAATATAAATAAGATATAAGGATTGTGCAAGAGACATTATAGACATTAAAAATTCATGTTAAGTTTTAAAAGTGTGGATTTTGGATGAATTGGGTCACATTCTTGGGAAAATGATCATAAGTGAAGGAATTTATATGGACTATTCAAAGATAATGTAAATTATAGAATGGATTAGACCAACTAATGTCATTGAAATACCTAGTTTTAAGGACTAATATTGGTATTTTGAGAAGTTTATCATTATTTTCTATCCTACTAACAAAGTTAAAATGGAAATGGGTGTAGTATTTCTTGAATGAACAATTGGAGGTTGGATTTAAGGATCTCAATAAGAGGTTAATCATTTCACCTATACTCAGAATACCATTAAGTGGATAAGTTTTTTGATATACCATAATGGTTTAACAAATTCTGTTTTGTACTCATGATTAATGATAAACAGATACCCCATACATCGTAACAATTAACTATCCATGAGAAATACTAATAGATGAATTATTTAGAGTTAGAAACTGTGATATTCTACATGAAGATTTGGTGTCACTATCTATATTGTTATAGATGTGACATTGATAAGATCATAAGAGTCCAAAGTATATATTTTCATAGCAATAGATGAACATGAATCAGAGGAGATGGTTAGAGCTGATAAAGTAGTATTATTTCTCTATTCACTACCATCCTAGAAAGGGTAACAAGGTAATTAATGCTATTAGAAGAAAAGAACCTACTACTATATCCATGATGAAGATGTATAAAGGCTATTTCTTCATAGATATACAAAGAATGGATCTAGAAATCATAATGTTAGGTAATGAATCTGTCCTTTCCAAAAATATTACCCAACCATCTATCCAAGAGAAGATCAAGGAAGCACAAAGGGTTGACTAAAAGCTTTGAATAAAGGTGAAATAAATAAAGGATGGGAATCTACATAAATTTCACATTGATGAAGATGGAATCATTTGGTTTGTAATTATATTTTTAGTGATTACAACTCTTGAGAAAAGGAATGATATATTGGATATTTCACATAGATAATATTTATCCATCAATCCTAAGAATACCAATATGTATTGTGATATTCGAGAGTAATTATGGTGGGACGACATGAAGAAGGAGGTCACTAAGTACACTTAAAATTTATTGGTATGACATCAACTTAAAAAAGAGTGATATAAGAATAATGGTATTATGCATCCATTTCCTATACCTCTATGGAAATGGGAGAACATCACCATGGAATCTTTCATTGATCTCTTAAACACATCCAATGAAAGAAATGTGATATGGGATGTGGTATAACAAATCACCATGATTTCTCTCTTAATAACTATTTTGGGAAGACTTATCACTTGAATAAATTTTTATTATAAATATAAATGAAGTGGTGATTCTTGCTGGTGAACTATTCTTAATCGTCTTTGATTATGATCCAAGGTTAACTTCTAAATTCTAGACAATTCTTAAAAATGATTTTAATACTGAATTGAATTTTAGTATAGCCTATCACCCCAAAAATAATGGCCTATCAAAAAGGAACATTACGAATATTGACTCTAAACTCGGATAATACTCAATGGAATTTAAAGGAGGATGGGAATAATATATCCCATTAGTTGAGTTCTTATACAACAATATATTCCACTCAGGTATTCAAATTGATCCATATGAAGCTCTGTATCGGAAGCAATGTTGAACACCTACTTGTTGGGATGAATTTTGTGGAAAAAATCTACATGGACTCTATCTTTGGAAATATATAACAGATAAGGCTCAATCCATCCAATATCATATAAAATCTTCTTATATTCAGTAGAAGATCTATACTGATATCCATAAAAATGGCTTGGAGTTTAATTTCAGAGATAAATATTTCCATTGAATATCACTATGGATGAGAGTTAGGCATTTTGGAAACAAAGTAAATCTTATACCTAGGTACATTGGCCCCTTTTTTATCATTGGTCATATAAGAGAAGTTTCTTTTCAACTACCACTTCCACCAAACATGGATCATGATCATGATGTGTTCCATGTATCTCTCCTAATTTATTATATACCTAATACCTTACATGTACTGAATCTAAAGGTAGTAAAAATAGAAAATGACCTATCTTATGAGGTTTATCTAGTGAAGATCTTGGACCATAGTGAAAATGATCTATGCAGCAATACAAATCACCTTGTCAAAGTGTTGTAGCAGAATCATAAATATTTAGAGGTGATGTGGGAACCGAAGGAAATAATGAATTATAATTACCCTCATTAATACTCAATTGAGAATATTATTTGAAATTTCAGGGATGAAATTTATAAATGGAGAAAGAATTTAATTACCTTATTATATGTGATACTCTTTAATGAATATATGTGTGTTATATTATGTTACATAGTATTATGCACATACATCACATAAAGAAACTAACACTATGTTTCATTAATGAAGATCGAAACATTAGTAAATTACTAAACACATGAAAATTCCAAACATTACTGTAGGAAAAAAATATAAAATAATAAAATTAGATTGGGAAAATTTAGATCATACCAATATGCCAGAATCATCGCCCCCATGAACAACACTATATAAAAAAACAAAATATCAGTAAACCAATTGGAATCATCGAAAACAAAAATATAGAATATTTTAAGGAATTATAGTAAATTTTTAATTAAATAAATAAATTCTATTCATCTGATGTAATGTGACCATTTTAATAGTAATGTGATCATTGGAATAGTAACATGGTTGTCAAGAATAGTAACCAGACCGTTGGAATAGTAATTTCACAAAAAAAATAACAAAATGCAATGTAAATAATATTTGTCAAGTATCACCTAAGAAAATATAAATATTTTAATTACATAAAAAAAAAATCAATATTAAAAACTCAAGTAAATTATAAAAATGTTTTTAATAATCTGTATTTGAATTTTTTTCGTAAAATGCATATTTTTCATATTAAAAATTAAAATTACATTTGATAGAAAATTATTTAAAAAAAATAATTCTATTTTTAGTGTTACTATGTCAAAATTTTTTAAGGGTGATTTTGTTTGTAAATTTTCTAAAATACATCAATTTTTATGTGAATAGTAAAATTTTAGTTTTTTCAAAACTATTGTATTTTAAATTAAATTATTCATTATGTAATAATAACCTAATAAATTATAGAAATTATATATCGACTAAAAATATGTTTAATTCAATAAATTATTTATTTAAATTAAAGAAAATAGTTTTTAAAACCTAAAAATTACTTTCAAAAATCTAATGTCTAAATTATTCCATTAAAATAATATTTTGTCATTTTTCCATCATTCCATTACATTAAACTAGTAAATTCAGATTATAATTTGTATTAAAGTCTTGAAATTGTGTCATTTAATTTAAATATATTTAATAATGTTCAAAATGACACTGATCAGGTTTTACTTTGGATGTAGTATTTATTCAATATTTTATCCAAAAAATACCCCTCTCATCAACTGTAAATAACCCTTCCCCCCACCCCTGAAAAAAAAATTTCCTCTCACTTTAAAAAGGAAATGATCTATGAAAATATCCTATATAATTACAAATATAATACTTAGAGAAATTTCAGAGTAAACCAGCTCGAAGAATCAATGGATTTTAGTGTTGTCGAAATGAAACAAAGCCAAGAAAAGAGTAAGTTTTCATCAACTTCTCTTCACACCTTCCTATTTTATTCATATTTTCCTCTATTCATTTCAAACCAAAATATTCTAATATTAATTAAGTTATTTATTATCATTATATTACCAATGTTAAACTACTATAATCACCATATTTATGACATATGTGTTTTTTATGTTTCTCTTTTCTCAACATTTGACAACATCCCATCAAGAGTCGGTTAACTGCCAACGAAGACATTGGCAACTCTTTGACCACAAAAAACTTCATGTATAGAGTGTGTGAAATATATATAAAATATAAATATTTAATTTCATGTATTCAAAAATTCTGTAATTAATATTACTTAGGTATAAATTACCTAGGACAAAAAATGAGAAATCAAAAAAATATGGGATAAGTTAATGAAAACATGATATCAAAAAAATTTATGTTTAACAGAGAATATTATAAAATATAATTAAATAATTACAATGGATCAATATTTAAATAAATCCACATAATATAATTATGGTTCCATGTTTTAGTAATCCTATGTTTATTATAAAAAATGTGTAAAAATGGATAAATAACAATGGATTTAAGGTAATGGGATTCTCAAGAACATTTCTTTCTTTTTGGGTTATCTCCCCTTTAAATTTTTTTATAGATGTTATTATAAAGTAATTAAAATTTCCTTAAAATTTATTTTTACTTTTTATTTTTGGGATATACATGTTTTTAACCTTTTGAAATGTTTTCTAATCTATTTATAGATATTTTTTAAAATGACTTTAATTTCCAAAACATCGCATTGACTCCTCTTTAGTTTCTTATTATCCACTCAAGAATGATGATGGATTATAAAGAAGTATTATTTCCCTTATTAATTTTATAACCCCAAATTTTATTCATGAAATTATTATTTTTAAAACCTATATAAAACTTATTCCATTCCATGGGTTTATTTCATGACTACAATTGTCTAACATTCTATGTCAAATGTGTGATTTTGATCATTTTATGATGCTATTAGTGGTCCTATAATTATGTATCCCAAAAATTAATTAGGTAACGTGATATATCTCATGCGATTATGTGTGTTATGTATGAAAATGATTCTATCTTTTTTCACAATTATGAAGTTTTGATTAATGCACATATGTTATACATGAACATGATGCTAGAATTATTCACCACTATGTGTGGTATTTGAAAACAATGTTATGATGTTTAGTTATTATGAATATTACATATTCTATTCCTTTATAAAATGATTCCATCATGGTTATTATTATTATACTATGTAGTTGGTATATTTATGTTGATTATGCTCGTCCATTTACTATTCATTCATATATCTTATTTATTTTTTGTTATCCCTTCCCATAATGGTATTTATTCATCCTATTTCATTGATGTATATCCTCATGTGATTACATTTACTAAGGATAACATGGTACCCTTAAGGTGTATAAATAATAACGATGTATATAATGTTTATGTTTTATTATGTACAAGTGATGCATGAGCCTAATTTTCCTATGATACTAAACATTTTGATACATTGATATATTAATATTATGTTTTTTATATTAAATATTATTTAATAGTAATGTATGAAAAAGTTTATTCACAACAGAAAAAATAAGGGGATAAATAAGATATGAGAAGAAAAAATAAATAAATAAAAATATAATCCCAAAAACCTCACATTGTTTCTTTAAGAAAAATTACCTCCCTTTATAATGCCCAATTCCATGAGAAATTGAATCATAGAATATAAAGTATCACCTTTCTTGGATATAGTCACTTCAACTCTAATAACTCCTTTTAATGTAATGAGTGCAGACAAATGAGACATCATATTTTTATGATCTTAGAGAAATACCAACAATGTTTCAATACGTTGATGATAAAGTATATAATAATTTATATTGTTAATTATAATGTATATAATAATATATAACATTATATATATATATATATATATATATATATATATATATCATTTTTGAGGGACTATCTATCCAAAATAACTTGATTAATTTGCAGCAGTTTTAATTAATCTTAAAAAAAACATTTTTTAAAAAATATTTTAATTATATATACAATTGAAAAATATATATAATTATAAAATGCTAATAAAAATAATTCTATTTATATTATAATATAACATATATTTTGTGAAATGTATTATATTATATTATATTACAAATATATAAATAAAATACATAATTCTTTATATTATAATATAAACGTCCATGGAGAGGAAATTACCAACATACAAATAAAACATGCAACACATCATATCATAATACAAGCGGTCTGGGAGGGGGAAATAATAACATTATTGAGATTATAAAATAAATTTCAATATATTATTATATATTAATGTTATTATATGTTTATATATTACATATTAAATGATTTATAATTGTATATTAATGGTGTTTTATATTGATGTATTAGATATATATAATAATTATGTAATATTCAAAAATTATATAATGTTAATATAAGTAACATCATTTATGTTATTATCTAAATTATAATGTATTATTACTTGCATAAATATAAATTAATATAATATATTTTAAAAATAATAGACATGTGTATATATATATAATTATAATTATAATATATTTTTATATTTGGGATGGATTATTCATCCAAAATAACTTCATTGTTTTGATATATTCTAATCCATACCAAATAATTTTGTTATTTTGTGGTGGATTTCATTCCACCACAAATAAAATTTGTTAATATATTTATATAGAGTGATATTCAATATAAGTAATAATATATATAATAATTATTTACTTTATTATACTAAATATAATATTATTAATATATATTAATATTTGGCCAAGTTAGAGACTTAGGAGATGGATACCATGATGGGGGTGAATTTGGGTATGGAAACTAGTTTGTAAATGAATCACTTTTTTTGAAATATCTATTTTCCCTAGATGATCATGACCTCTATATTAATAGGGCCAACCTTTGATCTTCCTTTATTGGTGATCTAAATATTATCTCACTTGACCTTCACTTTACCAGGTTATTATGTGGTTTCTTAGCCCACACTTACCCATGGTCTTAAAGAATACAAACAATTAATCACACAGACACACTACTTTTTCTTAGTTCACTAGAACTAGGCTAATCAAATAATCCTGAAATAATGATGTGTCATGCATTGTAATAACCAAACTAAACCGATTACTTGGGTGTAAGACAAGGTCACTCCTAAGTCTAGGGTCAATCCCCATTAAATTTTTTGGGTCGAATCACTGCTACCCCATGATCCCTCCCTTCACTCCACTCCTTTTCTCACTTCTATGGATGGGACATAACTTTTTCATCCCTCACAAATGCACAATAACTTTACTGTTATTGTTGATAAACCAAATATTGTTGGTGTCATTGATCTCCACTTGTTTCTAATTTACATTTGGGTTGATAACTTTTCCAAAAACCTGTTATTTATCATTCCAAGATTCTTCATGGAAGCTAACATCATATCTTCTATCCCCTTTTCTAGACTTTTTACTTTTTCACGACATTACAGTGATGTCTACTCTTTCTTGAAAATGTTTGGACTACCAATTCACTGCAAAATAGTGGTTCTGCCTTTTTCTTCTCTATTGATATTAAATACAGAATTCCTCAACTTCTTCTCACTAAATCAATTATGTAAATGTTCAACACCTTTCTACATTATATAAAACTCATCCTTCTCAAGATGACATGGTTATAAAATTTTCCTTTTTGGTAGTTCCTCCTATAATTCATGATTCTTACTTCATTCTATATATAAATGTGTTGTTTTTCCTATATAATTTTATTTTTATTCATGGATTTTTTTATTCTAATCTATATCTTTAAATTATTTCCCGTATTTTTTATTTTATAAATATATCACTTACCTTTTTACACATAATACTGTAGTTCCAGTTGTAGTGTACAGTCCTCCAAAAGATTTAGGTCAACTCCTCATTCTTCACACCACTTTTTATCCTTATGAATTATTTTTCCAAAATATATAAATATATAGATAACTTATTCGTTCACCCATTCAGGGGTGTTCATGAATCATTTAATTAAAACTTGGTGTCCTCCTTTTCGAAAACTCTCCACCATGGCATGACACACTGAACATCCTCAGTGTAGTTCATCTCTATGATAAATGCCCATGAAAAACCTAACACCCTGAAATCACGACATGGTATAGAGATTCTATAGGAGAAATTAATTTTTAGGATCCATGCACCATGAACACATTTTTGGTTTTACTTACTCCTAGGAACTCAGAATATTATTCATTCATTGGACCATAACAACCCAAAACATCCATAGGGGGCCTAAGTATTCTTCCTCTTTATCACAAGGATCACCATAGTGTGTTCTACACCATATCACTATATTGTAATCTCAATTTCTTTCCCATTTTCCATTAAAACACCTTTAATAAATATCATGGTCTCTACAATGCCTTTCAAGATTCTTCCTATATTTCACAATGATTCCACTAATGTGAAATGATATCTTATGTGGTGTGGTCACTAGTAGTTTGATATTTTAACAATCCTTTTCTAAAGACACTATCCTTGAAAATTACTAACACTAAACCAAGTTTTGGATTCCCTATGTTACATAAGTAAAATACCAACTCAAAAATCCCTTCACCGTGGGGTGGTGAACAACCTATCATAATTTTTTATGTGCCATGGTCATGGCCCTACTACTATATATTGTGGTCAGCATTTTAATTTCTCTAAAATTCCTCCAACACTCTTGGATCCTTGAATATTCCTTCACACCTTTATATATTCCAAACATTACCACTTTAGTACAAACACCTCTAACATCAAAAATCAACTTGTATGGAAAATAAATCCAACACAAAAAACTCCAACACTCATTAACTAAAAACAAAAACTAATCTAAACATAAATCCTCAATTTTATGTGAATAATAATCCTATTTTGATTTTTTGGTAATACTTATATGGAGTCCAACATTCCTTCTCATCATCATGAGATTCATACTCCCCTGTATAATACTCCCACTTCAAGGATTGGGTAGATTCATGGATTCGGGAATCATCCTCTCCCCATTGGAAATCCAATCTGAAGTAATATTTCATACATATGTAATGGATATAAATCTTGGAAAACCTCTTAGCTTTGGAATAAGAGTATTATAATTTAGCTACATTATCATTCTTTATCTATCTTTTTGATGTAAAATATAAAATCAAATTTCACATTCAAAAACTTCTTTAGGGTTATAATTTTATAAAACTTTACATTATATCAATTTTTTCTCATGGGTAATCCATAATAAAAATTATCCCCCAAACTCCATATAGTACTTTCATAAAATTAAGACATACTAAGACCCCTACAAATCTTGGAATATATTTTCAAGGTTATACACTTTAAAAATATATCTATAACAAATAAAAATTATTTGATATCAATTATTTCAAATTTTTCTTAGATACTATAGAGGTATCTTTACTATGGATTCGAACTAATAATATTTTTAGAGAGTGTTCTTGATACTAAGCTATGATCCATGAACACAACCTATAATTATACAGAGTCTAAGATCATTTTAAAAAATAATAGTTTCATATAAAAACATGAATGTTGTATATATCTGTTAATTTACTTCCATGAATTTCAAAAAATATATATTTTTTTAATTTATACTAAATATATGTTTCATAATTAAATTTTAAAATATTATTTGACACAAGATCAGATACCAATTGTTAAAAAGTGATTGATAATAATGTTTATGACTAATACTATTTATGAACACAAATTTCCACACATGTTCCACTGGGTGTCTTTCTTTAGTTTATGGGGATACCACCATTGAATATTTATATCCCAAATCCACCTAACTTGTTATCTTCATGAATAATTATATAAATGATATCCAACATCAAATTAATCCCCTACAAGCATCCTTTCATATCCTTAAAACCATAAGTTGATATCACATGTTATCATAAACTAAATAAATAATGAAGAATATTTATGATATTACTAATACTTTGGGTTTACCTATTCACTATAAATTTTTTTATACCAATTGATGATAACTATTTTTTGAAACCAACATCATAATTGTATTTTTATTCTACTTTTGAAAAAATTGTTATTACTCTAGTTCTTATAGCTATAAAATGAGTTTTTTCACTCCAAATTTAGTATGGTGAAAATTATTCTTCTTCCAACATCAATTGGAACTTCAGATTATGTAACAACATCACTTTGCATATCTTCATGCAATTTCCCAATGAATTATAGCTCATGGAATCCTAAAACACTTCCACAAAAATTAAAATCATTGAAATTCACAGGTAGATGGCACCTTTACACATTCTTAGAGTTGGGGATTGTGGATAGTCCTCATGGAACAACCCTTTTATTTCAAACTTTACTTTTTCCAATTTTTAGATTTAAGGAAGGAATTTTATTACCTCATCAGTTTCCTCTTGTTATGAATCATTATCCATGGTAAGCTTACTTGATTTTTTGATAGTGGATTTTTTGAGTGATTCCACATACACAAACTGTAACACCCCGAGATTTTATGAAAAATATTCTTTTTAATTTCATTAATGTCTTCTGTTGTACGCTACACCAAAAGGAGGTTGCACAAAACGCATCCTTGACTTACCTTGCATTACACGCAATCACGACCTTCCTCGATAGCGTGTGTTGTACGCAATAACGAGTTTCACTAAACAACAATATGCTATTAAAATATTATTAAAACTAGTCGTTATGAATAGTAATAACAACTTTTTGAAATTTTGTAAATTTTATTTTTCAAAATAGACTTCATTTTTTTATTCGGAATATCGAAATTAGCTTAGGGTGAAATTTTGGTACTTTTCGGATAACTTTCATTTTCTGATGAATAGTGAAAATTACTAAATTTTAATTAAAAACAACATTTTTAATCGAAATAATTAATAGTGATAAATTATTAATTTGAGTGGTTTTAAAGTATATTTAGAATATATTTTTACAATTTAATACAATTTTGGTCATTGGATGTAATTTCACATTTAAACCAGACATAAACAAGTGTCAATCTTTTGATAGTTATTATCTCTTAAGAACACACTATTTGTTTTGACGACGGAAATTACTTTTTAAATGAAGTAATGCGACTGATATGTTTTGAATTTGGTAAAATAGACATAATTTTTTAGTTCATAATATCAAATATAGCTAGGCCTAAATTTTGGTATTAATCTGGAAACTTTCATTTTTTGATGAATAGTGAAACCACTAAGTGGTAGTTAAAAAATGAATTTTTCATAAAACTTAATTTTATCGCTTCTGTGAGTGGAATTTCAAAAATCCGAGAGACACGGTTGATGTCAGTAAGTAAAATGTGGTTCAATGAGATGAAAATAATTTTTGGTGAATAGTAACTTTTTACTTTTTTTTACCACGGTTAAAAGTAAATAGGGTAATTAAGGGTAAAAATGATATTATTATTACCCTAACACATGTCCTAATTCTATTGGATAAGTGTAATTCGACCGAAAACAACCTTAGGAATAAAATATGACCATTTAGTCCCACTTGGATTAGATTAGGACATTTATTATTAATTTATTTAAAAAAGGGTTAAAATAGTTAAAATCAAAGTTTAATAAGTATATAATTTTTAATATAAGGTTATACATAAGATAAATTCGACTATAAATATTCATTAGAAAGATAAAAATATTTCATACATAATGATATTTTATTTTTAATTTTTAGACTTTAAATAAGTTAATTTATTTATGAAACAAAGATGATGCAATAATTATCTTATTACTGCAATATTGACATAATTGATGTTATAAATACCCAAATAAATGTAATTTGAGACTTTTTATGAATTCCACTAATTTTATAGGTTAATATGACATGTTATTACTGATTTAATTAACTTTTTTTGAACTAATCATTATTTTATGATTTTCAAAAAAATCAATTACTAAATAGTGTCAAAATTGACATAAAATAGTTTTTAGAAAAATATTATATTATTAATTGTTATTTTATTCCTAAAAATCTAAGGTTCGGAAAAATGACTTATATAATGTTATATATATTAATAATAAAAAACATGGGGTTTGTTTGGCTCTTTATAGTAAGTTTATTAACCTTATAGTGTAAGAACAAAAAAAGACATGGTAAAAGTAAAATTATCTAACTTAAAGTTAAAACTAAATGATAAGGTTAAAATAGTAAACTAAACTTGTCTAAATTCTATTGGATGAGTTTATTGCGACCCATCCCCACATTATATTCGAAATAAATCAATTTGGAGCTATTTAAAACAGAATTTGGCTTTATAATAAAATAATATTTTTAGTTTTTCCAAAGGAGCCCCTCTCCTCCCTTATAAAAGGGAACCTCCTCCCTATCTTCCTCATACCACTTTGAGCCTTCAAGCTCGGCCAAACCCTGAAAAATTATCTTATCCACTTCCCTAAAAACATACTAGAGGTCCTGGTATTCTTTAAAGACCAATTTTAGTGCCCTAAGAGGAGGACTCAAAGAGGCGCTTCAAAGAAGAGGTAATGTCCGTTACCGATTCTTTCAACATTATTTCTTCTTCCACTTCTTCTTCTTAGGTTGTTTCATTATGAAGTAATAACATCAGTATCACTCATGTACTGATATGTTATTATAAGTATGAAACAACCCTATTTCACCATCTATCCATCCTACGGAAAACGAAATCACCGCACGTGCGTACGTACAAAATACCGTCTCCACATCGTGGTGTAATCTATTTTCCACCACCACCTTACTTGGATGGGTATAATGGTGTACATAATAACTATATATGATTATTGTAAATTGATATTGATTCTGAAATAGTATACATACACTCCAATACAATTCCACGATCATGAGAACGATATCATCGCTCGTGCGTACGTACGGACTACCGTCTCCACGACACAATGAGATTCATTCTCCACATTAACCATTCATGAATGATTATAAAGTATATATAATAAGTAATCATGAAATATATGACATAATAATGATACTTTATTTATGTGTATATATATGTATGTCATCTACTTAATTCCATTCAACTCAATAAGGAAACGAAAACAGCGTTCATGCGTACGTACGACCTACCGTCTCCATGAACGGTGTATTTCTTTCCATTTACTGATCTATTATATATATGTATATTCTGAATATATATTATATATAAATCATGTTTGATATTCTGTAATTAAGTAATCATGATCTAAGTAATCATATGAATAATTACAAGTGAAAACACGGACGACAAATGAAACGATTTTACCCAAAACGCTCTTTAACATGGAATTTACAAAAGAACGGGTAATATAAAGTCATAATTGAACCATATATGATATCATAACAATGATTATGATTCTGGAATAAGTCAATGACATTATTTAAATCATTATACAGGAGGTTCAGACACTTACGAAGCAAATCGGACCTAAGGTAAGGCATAATTTTGCAAATCTCATTTTTATCAGAGATTGCTTATTTGTAATTATTTACTGGGGTTATTGTTATCATCCATGTACATGTTTCCTAAAAATGGTTTCATGTATGTTGAAAGTCATTTTTACCCACTTTTGACTTTTACTACATGGTATGTAAGGAATCTTTCTTTTGTTTATGTTACGAGGTACTTTTTGACTTTTCCGAAAAAAGTACGATAAGAATGTTTTTTTAACGTATACGGCATGGAAGGATTTTTATGGTTTTATAAAGCCTTATTTTCATGAATATTCCTTCAAAACATTTCATGACTATTTTCAACAAAAACCTTTTCTTCTAAAATTTCATGACATTTTGTGAAAAGAAAATGATTTTGACGGAAAAAAGGATATTTTCCTCAAGAATTCATTTAAAGTGTTTTATCAAAATCATTTTCATCTAAGATGACATTATTTCACATGATTATATTTCAAGCATAATGTCTCTATGATTTACATGGTTTCAATTTTCTTATTATGAAATGATATCCATTTCTTTTATATAGATTATGTGATGATGGGATGATGTTTATGAAACCCATTTTATTTATTGTGTTATTATGAATGATGTATGTTTATTTTGTGGCACAAGTAAGAATGATTTCATTATGAGATGGGTGGGACATATATATCCCTCCAATTCATTGGGTGAAGATTTATATCTCATGAGATAGACATGGCTGGAATAGTAAGTTAATCTGGTTCAGTGTTACTGGACTGAAACGAGGAGTGAACTCGATTCAGAAAGGGACTTTGTCCACCAAGATGGTCTTGGAAGCAATGACTTGGCTACTATGGAAATCATGACATGTTCTGAATGGTTACCACAATTACATGTTTTATTCCCATGCTATTTTATCATTCTTAATGTTTCTTTATGATCTATGCCTTACTTACTTCCATGTTTTGTGTCATTTCTCAAGCTTTTGATGTTTAAACATTATGTTCATGTTTTTAAGTTCAAATGTATATGGTATGTTTTATTTTATCCATTCTTACCCTTAATGAGCATTTGAGATCACCCTTTTTATGTTTTCTTTTCCCCAGGATATAAAGAAAGGTTTTAGGTATGAAAAAAATGGAATATCTTTATGGGAGATGTTGAAGATTTTTCACCACGATTAGAAGATTACGTTATAAGTTTCCAAAGACACTAAACTATTACGGTCCTTGTGTGTCTGTTTTTGTTATGTATTAAGTATTCTGCAAAAGTAATGTAATGTCCATGTACGTCAAGCTTTGGGTCTCTACAGTTGGTATCAGAGGAAAAGTTTAGTCAACCTTTGGAAACTAGGATGCACAAACGTTAGTGAGATCCCTAGAGATATTTCTAAGGTATGTCTAGGGATGTCCCTAAGGATAAGTATATGTATAGGATATAGTCCTAGAACTATGGTAACGATATTAGATTAAACCAAAGATGTTAGATATTGAAGTTACTCCCCCTTTATTATGATTTTTGCCTCTCACACTATTCTTTTTGGGTTTTAGAAAATGGATGGAAACAAGACGATTCACGATAATGGAGGATATGATGGACAATGGAATGATATTTTTCATGAGAAACCAAATGAAATAGGATTTGGAAGTCCAAAAATCATTATTATGCCGAATCAGCAATCTTATAATGTGATCAATAAAGTAAAATTTGGTAAGTTTCCTAACTCGACTAATAAGAGAAAGATGGAGTTTTATGATGATCATAGAGGAAAGAAAGTTAAATTTCCCCTATGTAAATCACGTGGGAAGAGGCATCAAGGAGAATGTTTCAAAGGAACTGGAAGATGCTTTTGGTGTGGAAAAGAAGGATACAAAGCCAGTAAGTGCAAAGGAAAAGGTTCAGTTAACACCAGGGATGAGGATAATGGTATTGCTACGACATCAACAATGGTTAAATGTTTTAAATGTGGAATGTACAGGCATTATGCAAACCAATTCCCTAAGGAAAAGTCTCATGAAGAGAATCAGTATGGTCGTATGGGTAGTATTTATATTGATGATGATGAAGAGACTAAAAATGATATGTGAGATGAACGAATTGTTGAAGCTCGTTCAATGGTTTAAGAATGCAGTGGAATTATTACATGTTTATCATGTGTAATGTTGTATAAGTAATCTCATGGTACTATGGAATAAAGAGACATCTAAGGATTGTTACACTGTTGTCTTTCCTTGAGTTTTGAAAGTGTATCATTAATGGTACCAGTATCCATGAAAGGTTATTCAGATATTTTTGGAATGTAGATGATATATGCATAATGAAGGGATAAGGAGAAAATTAAATTTTTGATATTATTCATGAGCTCATGACTGATATAAGGAGAAGGTTATATCATGGTTTGAGTATATAGAATTTTTGGATTTTGGTATGTGGAAAGAGTTAACTTTTGACAGTATTCATGTTTTCACTAAGGTGTAATGGGTATTCATTTTTCAAGAGAATACATGATTAAGGTATTCACATGATTGGAATGTGACCAACAAGATATATGGGGGATAAATGATGGTATTCACATGCTTGGTTGATGACATTTCAAGTAATCGTTTTCTTTATACTATGAGCTTGGACCGAAGTATTTTAGATAAGCCTAAAGATTGGAATGGATTATGTTGGACATAAGTTAGTATTGTTTAAGGATAGAACATTTTTTTTGATATTATTTATGGGATGTTATAGTAATGTAGTTTTAGAAAAAGGACAACCTGCAGGACGGGCGACAACCCATCGCGTCGGACAAGGCTGTGGGAATCGAACCCACAACCGAAGTGCGACTAGCCTTTATCGCCTACCACTGGCCTACAGGAAGTCACTGGTTAGTAGAAACTAGTTTTATTTTATTACGTGGTATGATATATGAAGTATAAGTTCATTTTTGGAATCGTATATGATTAACTTCACCATAGATGGAATTATGTATATTTGATAACTTTTGCTAACCTTTTGTTTGAAACAGATGGAATGACCCATCATTCAATCACATGATCTATTAACACTTCATGAATAACAAATTCAACTTCATTTATTTAAGAGATGAAGTGGAAATTGTTCAAAGCACGAACAACAGTGAGATTGTACCAAAATAAAGTAAGTATTTATTCTAATTCAAAATCTTCAACTTTAGGGAAATGATCTTGAAAACCAAAAATGTTGTCCTAGTGCCCTTATATCGGATGAATCAGATGGTACCTTAGATCATCACAAATCTATGGATTTGTGACTGCTGGCTTTTCTATAGCCATGTTCTCTACCACTCTCCATCAGAACATGATGGTTAGATTTCTCTTCCATATCCATATTTTCATCTATGTGGAAACCCAGTGATTAGTTTATTTGGGTAACTGTTATGTTTCATACTTTTGTTTTTAAAAATTGGTTTTGGTATTCCTTTTTACGATGTGGGTTTCTATTAAAGAAACTTTTTAGGAGTAAACCATTTATAACCCCGACGAATTTCAAGGGCGAAATTCATTTTAAGGGGGGTAGAATGTAACACCCCAAGTTTTTATGAAAAATATTCTTTTTAATTTCATTAATGTCTTGTGCTGTACGCTACACCAAAAGGAGCTTGCAAAACACACATCCTTCACTTGACTTGCATTACACGCAATCGTGACCTTCCTTGATAGCGTGTGTAGTACGCAATAACGAGTTTCACTAAACAAAAATATACTATTAAAATATTATTAAAACTAGCCGTTATGAATAGTAATAACCACTTTTTGAAATTTTTTAAATTTTATTTTTCAAAATGGATGTCATTTTTGGATTCGGAATATCGAAATTATCTTAGGGTAAAATTTTGGTACTTTTCGGGTAACTTTCATTTTCTGATGAATAGTGAAAATTACTAAATTTTAATTAAAAACAACCTTTTTAATCGAAATAATTAATAGTGATAAATTATTAATTTTAGTGGTTTTAAAGTATATTTAGAATATATTTTTATAATTTAATACAATGTTGGTCATTGGATGTAATTTCACATTTAAACCAGACATAAACAAGTGTCAATCTTTTGATAGTTATTATCTCTTAAGAACACGCTATTTGTTTTTACGACGGGAATTAATTTTTAAATTAAGTAATGAAACTGATATTTTTTGAATTTGAAAAAATAGACATCATTTTTCAGTTCATAATATCAAATATATCTTAGGCCTAATTTTTGGTATTTTTCTGGAAACTTTCATTTTTTGATGAATAGTGAAACCACTAAGTGGTAGTTAAAAAAAATGAATTTTTCATAAAACATAATTTTACCGCTTCTGTGAGTGGAATTTCAAAAATCCGAGAGACACGGTTGATGTCAGTAAGTAAAATGTGGTTCAATGAGATGAAAATAATTTTTGGTGAATAGTAACTTTTTACTTTTTTTACCACGATTAAAAGTAAATAGGGTAATTAAGGGTAAAAATGATATTATTATTACCCTAAAACATGTAATAATTCTATTGGATAAGTGTAATTCGACTAAAAAAAACCTTAGGAATAAAATATGATCATTTAGGCCCACTTGGATTAGATTAGGACATTTATTATTAATTTATTTAAAGAAGGGTTAAAATAGTTAAAATCAAAGTTTAATAAGTATATCATTTTTAATATAGGGTTATAAATAATATAAATTCGACTATAAATATTCATTAAAAATATAAAAAGATTTCCTACATAATTATATTTTATTTGTAATTTTTAGACTTTAAATAAGTTAATTTATTTATGACACAAAGATGATGCAGTAATTATCTTATTACGGAAATATTGACATAATTGATGTTATAAATACCCAAATAAATGTAATTTGAGACTTTTTATGAATTACACTAATTTTATAGGTTACTATGACATGTTATTATTGATTTAATTAACGTTTTAGAACTAATCATTATGTTATGAGTTTCACAAAAATAAATTACTAAATAGTGTGAAAATTGACATAAAATAGTTTTTAAAACAAATATTATATTATTAATTGTTATTTTATTCCTAAAAATCTAAGGTTCGTCCAAATGACTTATATAATGTTATATATATTAATAATAAACAACTTGGGGTTCGTTTTTCTTGTTATAGTAAGTTTATTAACCTTATAGTGTAAGAACAAAAAAAGACACGGTAAAAGTAAAATTATCTAACTTAAAGTTAAAACTAAATGATAAGGTTAAAATAGTAAACTAAACTTGTCTAAATTCTATTTTATGAGAGGATTTCGACCCATCCCCACCTTATATTCTAAATAAATCAATTTGGAACTATTTAAAACCGAATTTGGCTTTATAATAAAATAATATGTTTAGTTTTTCCAAAGGAGCCCCTCTCCTCCCTTATAAAAGGGCACCTCCTCCCTCTCTTCCTCACACCACTTTGAGCCTTCAATCTCAGCCAAACCCTGCCAAATTATCTTCTCCACTTCCCTAGAATTATCCTAGAGGTCCTGGTCTTCTTCAAAGACCATTTTTAGTGCCCTAAGAGGAGGACTCAAAGAGGCGCTTCAAAGAAGAGGTAATGTCCGTTACCGATTCTTTCAACTTTAGTTCTTCTTCCACTTATTCTTCTTAGGTTGTTTCATTATGAAGTAATAAAATCAGTATCACTCATATACTGATATTTTATTATAATTATGAAACAACACTATTTCACCATATATCCATCTTACGGAAAACAAAATCACCGCGCGTGCGTACGTACGGAATACCGTCTCCACACCGTGGTGTAATCTATTTTCCACAACAACCTTACTTGGATGGGTATAATAGTGTAAATAATAACTATATATGACTATTATAAAGTGATATTTATTCTGAAATAGTATACATACACTCCAATACAATTCCACGATCATGAGAATGATATCATCGCTCGTGCGCACGTATGAACTACCGTCTCCACGACGCGATGAGATTCATTCTCCACATTAACCATTCATGAATGATTATAAAGTATATATAATAAGTAATCATGAAATATATGACATAATAATGATATTGGATTTATGTTTATATATATGTATGTCATCTACTTAATTCCATTCAACTCAATAAGGAAATGAAAACAGTGTTCATGCGTACGTACGGCCTACCGTCTCCGTGAACGGTGTATTTCTTTCCATTTACTGATCTATTATATATATGTATATTATGAATATATATTATATATAAATCATTTTTTATATTCTTGAATTAAGTAATCATGATCTAAGTAATCATATGAATAATTACAAGTCAAAACACGGACGACAAATGAAACGATTTTACCCAAAATGATCTTTAACATGGAATTTACAAAAGAACGGGTAATATAAAGTCATAAGTGAACCATATATGATATCATAACAATGATTATGATTCTGGAATAAGTCAATGACATTATTTAAATCATTATACAGGAGGTTCAGACACTTACGAATCAAATCAGACCTAAGGTAAGGGATAATTTTGCAAATCTCATTTTTATCCGAGATTGCTTATTCGTAATTATTTACTTGGGTTATTGTTATCATCCATGTCCATGTTTCCTAAAAATGGTTTCATGTATGTTTAAAGTCCTTGTTACCAACTTTTGACTTTTACTACATGGTATGTAAGTAAAGTTTCTTTTGTTTACATTATGAGGTACTTTTTCACTTTTCCGACAAAAGTACGATAAGAATGTTTTTTAACGTATACGGCATGAAAGGATTTTTATTGTTTTATAAAGCCTTATTTTCATGAAGCTTCCTTCAAAATATTTCATGTCTATTTTCAAAAAAAACCTTTTCTTCTAAAATTTCATGACATTTTGTGAAAATAAAATTATTTTGAAGGAAAAATGATATTTTCCTCAAGAATTCATTTAAAGTGTTTTATCAAAATCATTTTTATCTAAGATGACATTATTTCACATGTTTATGTTTCAAGTGTAATGTCTCTATGATTTACATGGTTTCACTTTTCTTATTATGAAATGATATCCATTTATTTTATTTGGATTATGTGATGATGGGATGATGTTTATGAAACCCATTTTATTTATTGGGTTATTATGAATGATGTATGTTTATTTTGTGGCACAAGTAAGAATGATTTCATTATGAGATGGGTGGGACCTATATATCCCTCCAATGCATTGGGTAAAGATTTATATCTCATGAGATAGACATGGCTGGAACGGTAAGTTAATCCGGTTCAGTGTTACAGGACTGAAACGAGGAGTGAACTCGATTCAGAAAGGGACTTTGTCCACCAAGATGGTCTTGGCAGCAATGCCTTGGCTACTATGGAAATCATGACATGTGCTGAATGGTTCCCACAATTACATGTTTTATTACCGTTCTATTTTATCATTCTTAATGTTTCTTTATGATCTATTCCTTACGTACTTCCATGTTTTGTGTCATTTCTCAAGCTTTTGATGTTTAAACATTATGTTCATGTTTTTAAGTTCAAATGTATATGGTATGTTTTATTTTATCCATGCTTACCCTTACTGAGCATTTGAGCTCACCATTTTTATGTTTTCTTTTCCCCAGGATATAAAGAAAGATTTTAGGTAAGAAAAAAGGGAAGATCTTTATGGGAGATGTTGAAGATCCTTCACCATGATTAGAAGATTACGTTCCAAGTTTCCAAAGACACTAAACTATTACGGTCCTTGTGTGTCTGTTTTTGTTATGTATTAAGTATTCCGCTAAAGTAATGTAATGTCCATGTACGTCAAGCTTTGGGTCTCTACACAAACTTCAATAAAATTGATTTCATTGTTCATTTCCTTTCTTGGATTGGTCTTTCCCTCTATTTTTTAGATTAATCCTACATTTATATGTTTCCTCTGATAACTTTCTTTCACATCATTCATCATTCCTCATCTATCATAGGATGTATCTTTCACCACTCTATATCTTTCCTTAGAGTATCTTTTGTAAAATAACTAGGAATGATTAGTGTTTAACTTCATTAAAGTCCTTGAGTGCTGCCTTAGAGTTTTATTTTCTTATTGGACATTTCTTCAATCTCTCAATATTCTCTATCACAGTTAGAAAAGATTATTTATTTTTTCTATAAAATTGTTTTATTATGTGAAATAGGGAATCTATGAGTAAACTATTTCTGGTTCGTAGTGTACACTTTTTTAATACCCACTCCATTATTCAAAATAATTCAGACTCTATTATAGTTCCACAGGGTTCCTACTAGTGAATGTTATGTTTCATTTTCTATAGGAATCGTGAGTTTACTTATAAAACATTCAACTATTCTCATACAACAATTTCAAGCCATGTTTAAATGGATAGCATAAAAAAACATCTCCAATCAAAATTATAAATTGTATAATCCGACCTCATATGAGATATAATTACCCAAAAAAATATTCCTTTAACCGTTTTGATTTTATCCATACATTCATAGCGTTTCTACGTATTATACAATAATAACATTTCAATTATACCTTTATTTGAGAGTCTTCACCTATAGAATTTCAAAATTCCCTTTGGTTACACATATATTCTAGGTTTATACATTTGGATTCTACAATGGGAGGGAACATCATATTCTCATTTATGGTTTTCATCTTCTCCTTATGTTGTATGATCTTCTTATTCATTTACTTAAGTTTTATAGTCATGTCATTGACCTTTGAGTCATCTTATTTTCTAGATTTAATCCTCTCATAAAATTTTATATTGAGAGGAATAATTCAGGATTTTTAATCCTAAATAGTAGCCATTTTTTCTTTAGATCATGTGTAAGTTCACTATATATATATATCCCTTTGACCATTTATATTTGCACCCATTTTCGTAATAATTTCATTCAAGTCAACATTCACTTGGTTTATCCTTTGTTTATCCTTAGTAAATTATGATATAATTTTATCCAATTAATAATTCTTATAAGAACCTATATTTTTAATAAGGTGTGTAATATTTTAGGTTCATTCATAATATTTTTTTTTTCTTATGAATGTGTCGAAGATTTTGAGGAATGTTTCGAGAGCATATGGGATTGTTCAAAGACTAAATCTCTAATGTTTGGATAATATTTTGTGAGGAACATGGTTGGAACATGGTTAGAAGTAAATATATACATAAACCATGTGTATAATTTATATAAGTGAGAAAAATTTGAAAAATTATGTGACAAAGGCTGTATGGCCATGAAAAAAAATTGCATTCCTATTACAGAGGTTACCTGCACAGTTTGGGCATAACTTATAAAATTGTGTTCCTATCCCATACCCATAGTTCCAATTAGGAATTTACCCATAATGGTTTTAAAAACCCATGTGGTATAGTCATGTGAATGGTAATCCTTTGAAAATTTATGGTTCATGTTTGGTGCATAGTTTGGTCAACCATGTGTCCAAACCCTGAGACCTCTTAAAGTGGGTGAAATATTGATTTTTGATTTCCATTATTATTAACTCCTCTTCACCTTTACATCCTATAAAATTAATAGAATCCCCCTCACTTGTTTTATATATCCTCTATTCTCCTAGGCTTTGAGGTATATCCTCCATCCGGACTCCAATCGAGCCACGATTTGTCTCATTGGATGCATATTGGTAAGCTCTTTATTCATCTTTCACCTTTCATCATTTATATTTTCATTGATTGAGTTATTTATGTGCAATATAATATGACCTATTTTCAATGAATTTGTTTATTTACCCTATTTTTCTGTTCAAACCTAGATTAGAGACCATCAATGATTGAGGAGTTGACTACTAATATAAGATAGGTGGTCTCATGTTTTCGCTTAAATTCTTGGTATTTTGTATTATTCCATTATGTGATGCATTTTATTTTCAGAGCAACACTTATGAAGTGTAATTAACCTTGAATTAAATTATTAGGCATGAATAATATTATTCATGGGGCTTGTTTATGAATTATTATAAGTTAAGGACCTTAAACTAACCCCCTTTGGTGTGTTGTAAAATTAAATAAAACCACTATGGGAGGCCTATTAATTTGAATCGCCTGTTAAGGTGTCCTCTTTTACTCCTTGATTTTGGTATGTTAAATGAAATGATATCAATGTAAATTAAATTAAATTAAATAGGTAAAAGAATACCATTTCCCTATTCCATTTTATTTAATCCCTTCTCATTTAGTCATGAGATAACTAAATTAAAAATGGAAGGATTCATGGGGATAAACCTTCTAAGCCTAAGCTATATTTTGATCCAAATTTTGAGGTGAGTAAATTTATTATAAAAATGAAATGTCGAATTGAATTAATCATGAATTTAAATGGTATGGTTAGACTTCAAACCCATTTTTATTCATATTTCTATGTCGAGAGTGATACAATGGTTTTGAGTTATAAGGCCTTGAATAGACTCATCGGGATTTTTTACATTGAATGAATTTTAAATTAAATTATCATGAATTTTGGGTGAAATAGGGGTTTTAATATTAAAGTCATGGATATAATCAATTGGTAGATAGATTATGTGTGTTGCATGTGATACTTGGACTTCCTTTATTGACTACCAAGAACATACATAGAAGGGTGATTGTTATATTGTGTAAAGAGTGATACTTGGGTTCCCATTATGGGATTCCAAGTACAAAAACATAAGGAAAATAACTATATATGCCACTAGTGAAACATGGTATCCCTTTGTGGAATGAAAAGGATGGACTTATAGCATGGTGACCTTATACCACACGTAGACCGAAACCATGGTTCATATGAGAAATAACTAGGACGGACTTGTAAGGTGATGGGTTCATGTTATTCCTAGAGTGATACCTGGGTTCCAAATTAGGAATACCAAGGATGGGATTATGATTATTTACAATCATAATAAAATAATTACACTATTTGACTTCCAATCCATTGAAAAATCTTGGATTTGGTTGGAGCCTTACATTTTATGATGTTCTTGTGATAAATATTTTTCTCAGAATTTATTGATGGGGGAAGACTTGGATTTGATCTGGGTCTCATAACATTATTATAAATTAAATGATTAATAATTGTTTACTAAAAGATATTCTTGCTTAGGAGGAAGTGGGTAGAATAGGATGGGCATTCCATAGGAACTCGGGCCTATAAGGGTTATTTATTTATTGTATTTCATTTATAGATTTTATTGTTATCTTCACACATCTTATTATATACTCATGTATTGGATATTATTAGAGATCATTGGTAGTGGCCTATAGAGTATATCTCACACCCATTTCAGGTCATTTTTTGGTGCCTGGGAAGACTCTATGTATACAAGTAGGGAAAAGTGAGAGTGACCTGCTATGGATGCGTGATTGCAATACTAGGATGGTGTGTAGGGGAAGATGATTGAGCCTATTCTCGAGATTCTACTAAAGATATCCTTGGATATTTTGTTCATTTTTTTATACCATTCAATGATCATCATCTTTTTTATATGACATTAATGGATGATTCACATGGTTATATATAGGATGGATTATTACTCTTATATTTTTTGTTAGCTTTAATGATTCCACAATTGATTGATTTGAATATACCATTGTGCTAAACTCTAATCCTGAGGGTATAACCTCTCTATAGTTCCCCCAAATACTCTGGCTTCTAGTAGGAAGCCTCTTTCATTTGGGGAGGCATTCTTGAGGCTATGTGTCCAGGAGGGATGGGTTACTTATGAGTGAACTAGGTTTGAGACTTCATGAAGTGGTATCATAAGAGTTTATTTTCTTTTATTTTCCTTTCTCTATAGTTTGGGATGGTAGAAAGAATAAATATGATGTTTTGGGATTAGGATATGAGCATGTTCCTAGGAGTATATAAGACATGTACAATGAAAAGACAAATTACCTAGTTTGGGGCATGTTGTTCCAGATTATGCTTATTACAGTTTTCTTAATTTCACCATTCAGTGATTCACATGATGTTTGATGTTCCCTATGACTATGGACTATTACCCTTGGCCCTATAAGGAAGGGGAATATTTCTTCATGAATCACTATTTTAAATTGAAGATTTATATGTCATGATAATTCCATGCCATATTTATATTACTACATGCATTACATGCATCATGTTTTGGTTCCTTTATTTCATTGCCCATGAAATTGTGCTAACATTTCATGCATTGATTGGATAAATAATTTTTTTTAACTCAATGTACTTAAAATTTCAATATATAAATTTTGTGGGACATTATAAATTGGAAATGGTTCTCTATATAACTCAATGAAAAAAATTATATAAATGAATACAAACATAAAAGAACTTGAATTATAAAATGAAACAGCCACCATTAAATGGGGATTCCAATTGCAACATTAAGAGTCATTTTCTTCTATCACTTGAAATTGATACTCTATATACTAGGAACTTTGACTTATAGTAGGGATATTAACATTTAACCAACCAAAAAATTGGGTAGTAGGAAGTGTCTCTTGAAATTATTACGATATGTACATTGCCAAAACCTTGATTTATGAGCATATAGAGATGGATCTTATATAGGGAGGCTAATGATTATACGATTCTTATATCTATGATTATAATGATAATAAAATATTGTATTATGGCATGTGTTTGAAATTTATAGAGACATGCCACCACGATGGACTCTAGTCATGCACCAGGATGGTGGCGAAAGCCATGCTTTAAAGGTGGTGGTATTAGGGCCACCAGTAGGACCTCTAGTATTGACACTTGAGGAATCGCTAGTTATAACTGATATTAGTGTTTATGCCTAGTTTCAAGAGGGTTTATTACAATTTATGTTGACTATTTAGGGATCCTTATGACCTAACCTAACTATGAAAGAGTTTAGTAATGAGTTTCAATAGTAGTATTCTCCCATATTTTTAGGGGATAACGGACTGCATCCTGTAGAGTCATGGATAGAGGCTATGTTTTCGATTTGTGAGCATCTTGATACACCTAAAAAGATGATAGTGAAGATATATACATATATGATTTGGGATTCTACCAAGATATGGTGGGGAATTATTACCCAGATGTAACATTATCGAGATACAGATTGGAGGGGTTTTCATATGGAGTTCTATGAATATTTCTATCCCAATATATTGAGGTCCTATAGAGCTAGAGAGTTTATGCACTTGGAGCAGGGTGCTTTATCAGCCATGGAATATTTTTCCTATTTCATGAATCTTTAGTGCTCCACACCTTTTTGTTAGGTGACGAGTTATCCAAATCTAGGTGATTTTAGGGTGGTATCAGGTTTGAAATTTGATCGTAGGTGAATGTATTTCGGATTAATACAATATCTAGGATAGTTAACCATATTCTAATCACCAAGTGTGACATGGGAGAGGTTGGGGATGTGATCCAGACTAGTTTGACACCTATATCTGTAACTACATCAACCAATATTAGGAATGGTCATTTGGAGCTTCTACATGGTGATATTAGTATCTAGGTTGCGCTCAGGACGTTATGTAAGGTTAAATTAGTACAGTATGTGGGGAAATAAAAAACCCCAGTGTACCAGGGACCGAGTCAAATGTTTATCATGAGGAAATATGGTTTATCCAATAATTTTTCACAGATACTTTCCTCAAGTACCCATTAATAGAGGGTCTATAATGACTCCATGTTCTTGAGTGGGTTTAGTAGCTTCTCATCGGGTAGGGAGTTGGAGTTTGGCCAGATGATTAGGTCAAGGTAGTGGTCATGGTTGGGGAAACCGACACCATATTTACAGTTCCATCAGAACTGGCCTGCTTATGGTATCTAGGTTATATATCATATTCATTAATCAAGTTATATGTGTATAGTTAAGTTGATACTTGAGGAGTAGAGTGTCATACTGTCACACCTGATTTTTTTTATCTTTGTATTGATCCAGTCCATTGTAAATCCCGATCCTTTTCATGGGTATTTTGTGAGATAAATATTGAGTTTTTAAGTTTCATATATTTATAACCACCCTAATTTGGTATCCCCATTTCTTGTTTAGGAGTTTTTGAAGAAAGGGTGGTTACTTCATGATTTGGGCCAACCGTGAGCCCATTTCCAGTTTTAAAAACAGAATTTGTTTCTTTTATAACTCTATTGTTTTTCATCCTTTTTCACCCATTCAACTTCGCACATGTCCTATACTGACATATTAAAACTTCCATATCCTTTTTTACCCCATAGAAATTCATAATCATGGGGAATTGGGGTTACTTATTTTGGTATTGCGCCAGCCCATGGGCCCATTTTCTGTTTTAAAACAAAATATTTGTTTCTTTTATATCTAATTAAATATTTAATATTTTTCGGTGATTCCACCTCCCCCTCGAAGAAAATACCCCTATTCTCACCCTAATAATATATTTACCCTTTTTGGAGCTAATATGGGTGGCATATTAGGGAGAACGTTCTCAAGATATCTCAAATATCCCAGAATTGATAAGGTAAATAGTTTTACACATAACTCATTAAATTAGTGATATTTTCCCACAAATATTCTTTAACTAGTTCTTCCAGACCTTAGAAGACTCTCCAAGAAGTTTCATCCCATTCCGTTTTCTCTGGGGTTGCAGATCTAATGGAATACAAAGAGTTTCTAGTGGAAACTGTGAGATTCCATCTCCTTTATCCTCCCTCTTCTTCCTCCTTTCATTTGTTTCTTGGTTTTATAATCTCCCCTAGTCATGATCGACCTAGGGTTCTGTTATCAAATGGTTTTTGATGGATTTTATATTAATTTAGGTTTTCTCTACATAGTTTTAGGGTTTATAAACGTGCGCTGGGTGATTTCAGGTGTGCATTTCCATTACCCCAAGGATTTGAGGTAGGATACCCCTTGAACAAACCTTTATCATTTAAGTTTCATAATTTTAATTCTATTATATAATTATTTATATGATATTTTATGCTCTGAAACTTTGGTTCTAAATTTTTTGTTTGCAAATTATGTTTTATGACATATTTTGTAAAAAATATAGTTGTTTTGTTATAAATGTGCACTCCTCTTGTTTGATAAATTATTCCATGAGATTTCGCACTTGGTTTATGGTATTTTGAATATGTCTCAATATCTTGAATAAAATTATGGCATGAAAGTGGTGTTTTATCCATTTTTAAGTGCTTAACATTAATTGTTTTGTTAAAGAGTTCATGCCATGTGTTCGGTAAATTGCCCGGTTGGCTTTTATGTGTCTAGTGAAATTTAAAATAATTTGTTTGGATCTTTAAATATATTGGAAGCATGTATGAAAATTATTTTGGGATCCTTTTATGGCTTTCAAATTTGGATTTTGTTTTACAAACAACTGGTTTTTTGTTTACAACACATTTTGGCCCGAGTTACCGAAAAATGGCCCGTTTCACATTCTTATAAAAATGGTTGTGTTTTGAATATGTCACCTAAGTGTTTTAATGGATTTATGAATGTTGTTTTATTCTGTAAATGGTGTTTACACACCTCCTTAATAAAATTTAAATGCATAACTTCATCAAATGATAGTTTTGAGAAAATGATTAAAGGCCAGTTTGACCTTTCCTAAAAATGAAGGAGTGTTTTACTTGTATATACCAAGTTGTGAAATTGGGATTGTTTTATGGTTCGTGAAATGATTTTATTAAATGTTTTTAGGGCTTCCAAATATGGTTTGGTATGGTTTTGAAGTTTTTTTATAATTTAAATAGTGTTTTTGAATGAGTTTTATGTGCAAAGCCTCAATACACTTCTTGAAATTGTTTTACGAAAATATTTAGCCATTTGTTGATTCGTGTAATAAATGTGAAGAAAGTTTATGGGATGTTTGTGTTTTTTTGGTTTGGGAATGGAATTTGGATTTGAAATGAGTATTTGAAAATATGTGTAACTTTATCGAGCACTAAGGGGAATCCCGGGTATCTAGGTGGGCGGACGTGTACTAGTATGCTAGTGATTCTATGGGGTTTGGCCCCTGTTTCACGTAGCAAGTTTTACGATGAAAACACTAACTAAAATATGATGATGATGATGATTTGGGACCACAAGGTTATGGTTATGTTCCCTAGTAGTGGCTCGTTCATGATAACAGATATTTATTATGGTTACTTTCACCGAGATACGAGGTACCTGGGGTTCACAACTAACTAGTACCCAGGGGTGTTCTCGTGACTAGTGCTCATTGGATATTTTGTACTCACTGTCAGCATGTGGTGTGTATTGTTGGTAAATTCATTAGTGTGTGTTATTTATTTAATAGTTAAAATTAGTTAAATTAGCCCTCTTGAAAACTATTTTCATTTTGAAGTTGCACCTCTTTGAAAAAAATTGTCACTTGCATTTTTGTTTATTAAACATGCATGTTTTTGTCTGATAATTATTATAGCATGTAACCTCATTTTAAAACCATAATTTCATATCTTTAATTTAAAACTATAAATTGATGTTTCTTTTATTTTAAAGGAATGTTCATTGGGAATAGAATATCAGGCTAACCTACTGAGTTTTAATACTCACGCCTATAGTCTTCTTCTGTTTTATCCTCTGTGCAAGTTTCAGCTTGAGTTCTATCGCCTTGGGTGATGTGTGATCTTTTTATTGGAGAGTGACCAGAAGTGTAACATGGAGTTATTTGTTCATCGGGATTGTTCAGTTGAGTTGTTGGTTTTGTTCTACTTTTCGTTTTTTGTACAAATAATATTTACTTCAATTTTAATATAAATTCATTTTGGGTTGTCTGTTTATTTTCCGTTGTTTGTTTTATTGTTTATGTATGGGTGAAATCGTTCCCTTGTGTAATATATTGATTCCCTTGGTGATTGTCGCCATCCCGGGAGGATCGGTAACGCCTCTCGGGACTTGTCGTGGGTCGGCCTGGGTGACCGGTTCAGGGTCAACTCGGGCTGGTTCGTGAAAAAATAGTATCAGAGGAGGTCGACTCCTAGCAGAACTTTCTTTTTAGAGTTCCCTTGTTATTTTTGGGATGTCAAGGTTGATGGAGTAGGATTTTTGGGACTTGATGGTTAAGGGAAAGAATAGAATCATGAACTCTTACTCATTCTAATCCTCGGGTTTCCATGGGAAGTTCAGTTTTATTAGTGTTCTTTTGTTCTTGTTGATTGTTTGGTGTTGGGATATGACAAGGGGAGTCTGACTAATGGCCTCTGTGAGCTCGTAGGTCCTAGAAAGCCATGTGGAGCTAGGGAATGGTCCTAATAAATCTCTCTGTGTTGGTGTTGTGTTTGACATATGGCCACCAACCATATGGTCAAGTCACCCACCGACACTAGTTCCCTTTTTTTGGGTCTCTTGAACCTCTCTTGAATTCTGAATTTTTGTTTTTAAAATCCTTGTGTGAGAATTGTGGAAATGGGTTTTAAAGTAAGGATTATATTTTGAAAATTAAAAAAAGTGGGTTTACAAAAATTAAATATAAGAATGGTTTTGGAAGGTTGTGTTTTTGTGAAAAAAATGGAGGGAAGTGGAAATGATTTAACGAGATTCTATTATCCATAATCTAAACTTGTGGTTTTTTGGAATAAAATGTTTTGAAATTGTGAATCATTTAAAGGTGATTCTGGATATTTTTTTAAAATGGGGTATTTTGGGTTATTAAAAAGTTATTGAATTGGAAAAATTAGTTTTAGAAATTGGTTTTGATCGGTTGGCATTTTCCTAGAAAGGGTATTGGTCTCAATGGACCTCGAATTATGAAAATATACCTTGCTGAATTTAAAAAAAATGGGAAGGGGTTGTTTGGAGTGGCTTGATTATTTTAAAAGTTGTTAAAAATGAAAAGGAGTTGGTTTTTATGCAAATGGTTCTTAATTAATTGTGAAATATGAAAAGGTATTTTGACTTGGTGGTTGGTGTTCCTTTTGAAGGTAAATTATTTTTGGAATGATGTTGTTTTGTTTTAGACTTTGGTGCTTTCATGGGTGCTCACATGCATGGTTTTATTGATAGCTGGACGGATGGACTATATGGAATGGTGGATGGGTTCCTGGGGTGGCATGGAAATGTGCATGTGTGTGAGACTTGATGAAACACCACTGGTGAATGTGGAAACCCACCAATTTAGTTTGTTTTTCAAAAGTGTTTTGAGCTGAAAAATTGTGGCCTTTTTTTAAAACCAATGGTTATGTGGCTAGTTTTTTTTCTATGTCTTAGAAGAGTTGTTCATTCAGTAATCTTCCTTGTGATCTAGAATTCATACTCTTGTTGTATCTTGAGATGAGATCTTTTTGGTGGCTCAGTTTTGGAGTAATTTTCATTGGGTTTCTAAAGAAGTGTTTGATGTTGTGATGTGTCCATGGATAGTTCTTCGTTGGAAATATTTCATGCTGATCAACCTAAGGATTCATTTCAAAGGACAAGTCCACCTATTTTGATGATGTCTCAACCTATTTTTTGGAATAGAGAGCTATTTGGGATCAATTAAAAGTGCTTCTAGGTCGTGATAATTCTTTTGGACAGAGTAGTTGTTTTCAGTGATGTTGATGTGTTTCGTCCTATTCATTGTCCATTATTCCCCTCATTCGGAGTGAGACCGAATTTTTATATGTATCTATGATTTACTATTTAGATGAAGGTTTTTTTGGTGAGCAAGTGAGTTTTTTTGAGTGGTGTGATCCTTATCACCTGACTGCGGTGCAACAGATGCTTCAAGAATCAGGGCTCCAGCCATAGGCCTCAGAGTGAAGCTTTTCACGCAGTCAGGAAATCGACAAAGGTGTGGAGTGCTCGGTTAGGATCCTACCTCCAATGTTTTGGTAAGTTAGTTTCTATGTCAATGTTTTGGTTCCTCATTTATATGAATTTCCCTTTGTCCCAACAAGCGTGGTGGACTTACCCCTCACACAGTGTCTATGGTTATGCCTTCATGGATGTGGGTTTTTGATCAATGTCCCTGTGTGGACATCCTATGAAAATTTGGTGCGGTCTTAGTGTTACCTATTCATAGGTGGAGAGTTTTTGGTAGTTACTTTGTTTCTTTTGTAGTTTCAATGGCCTAATTATTGGGTCTCCTTCCCTCCCCTCCCTGAGTAGTGGGGGTCCAGATCCGTGCTGAATGTCTTGGACCATTTCTTATGCCCTCCGTTCAGGAGTGGGTGGTTTAGATGTCCATGTTGTAACCTTATTAACTTGGTATTGTAGGTTTTTGTAGGAGAGTTTTTTTGGGATTGTGTGAGTGAGGCCCAATTCTAGCTCATGTTTAATTCTTGTTTGTTCGTTTCTAGTTGGTTTCTAATGGTGGGGAGACCAACCATGGGTCTCCTGGATTTTCATCCCAACAACTAATCTAGTGCTAGTTGTTTCGTAATGGTGGGGAGTCCATTCTGGACTCCCCTGGAATATTTTTTTTTAGTGATCTTTGGTATGGGTGATGGTTGGGTTCATTGGAAGAAGTCCCAACAATCGGGTTCTTGGCTTGGTTGTGGAGGTGGTGGCTTCATCTTTCCATTGATTCTGCAGACGTGGTTGTGAGTTGTGTTTTGTGTGGGAAAGAGTATTAAGTTGAATTTTTGGTGATTGATATTTCCTTATCTTTAGAGTCTGAATTATGTTGTTAAGGAATCCTTAGGTGTTTATTTTTTCAGCCGGAAATTGTTATGGATTTTCGGGGGTGGAAAGCTTTAATGGTGGGGAGAATTTTCACACCCGATTTTTTTGTCTTTGTATTGATCCGGTCCATTGTAAATCCCAATCCTTTTCATGGGTATTTTTTTAGATGAATATTGAGTTTTAAAGTTTCATTTATGTATAAACACCCTAATTTGGGATCCCCATTGCTTGTTTAGGTGTTTTTGAAGAAAGGGTGGTTACTTCATGATTTGTGCCAACCGTGAGCCCATTTCCAGTTTTAAAAACCGAATTTTTTTCTTTTATAACTCTATTTTTTTCATCCTTTTTCACCCATTCAACTTCCCAAATCTCCTATACTAACATATTAAAACTTCTATATCCTTTTTTACCCCATATAAATTCATAAGCATGGGGAATTGGGGTTACTTATTTTGGTATTGGGCCAGCCCATGGGCCCATTTCCTATTTTAAAACAAAATATTTGTTTCTTTTATATCTAATTCAATTATTAATATTTTTCGGTGATTCCACCTCCCCCTCGAATACAATACCCCTATGCCCACCCTCATAATCGATTTATCATTTTTGGAGCTAATATGGGTCTCGTATTAGGGAAAAATTTCTCAAGATATCTCAAATCTCCCAGAATTGATAAGGTAAATTTTTTTACAAATAACTCATTCAATTAGTGATATTTTTCCTACAAATATTCTTTAACAAGTTCATTTAGACCTTAGATACTCTCCAAGAAGTTTCATCCCATTCCCTTTTCTCTAGGGTTGCATATCTAATGGAATGCAAAGAGTTTCTAGTGGAAACGGTGAGATTCCATCTCATTTAACCTCCCTCTTCTTCCTCGTTTCATTTTTTCTTGGCTTTATAATCCACCCTAGTCATGATAGACCTAGGGTTCTGTTATCCCATGGTTTTTGATGGATTTTATATTCATTTAGATCTGTTCTTCATAGTTTTAGGGTTTATAAACCCGTGATGGGTGATTTTTGGTGTGCATTTCCATTACGCCAAGGATTTGAGGTAGGATACCCCTTGCAAAAAACTTTATCATTTAAGTTTCATCATTTTAATTATATTATATCTTTATTTATATGATATTTTCTACTATGAAACTTTGGTTCTAAAGGTTTTGTTTGCAAATTATGTTTTTTGACTTATTTTGTAAAAAATATAGTTGTTTTGGTATAAATGTGCACTCCTCTTGTTTGATAAATTATTCCATGAGCTTTCACACTTGGTTTACAGTATTTTGAATATGTATCAATATCTTGAATAAAATTATGGCATTAAAGTGGTGTTTTATCCCATTTTAAGTGCTTAACATAAATTGTTTTGTTAAAGAGTTCATGCCATGTGTTAGGTAAATTGCCCGGTTGGCTTTTATGTGTCTAGTGCAATTTAAAATAATTTGTTTGGATTTTTAAATTTATTGGAAGCATGTATGAAAATTATTTTGGGATCCTTTTATGGATTTCAAATTTTGATTTTGTTTTACAAACAATTGGTTTTTTGTTTTACAACATATTTTGGCCCGAGTTGCAGAAAAATGGCCCGTTTCACATTCTTATAAAAATGGTTGTGTTTTGAATATGTCAGCTAAGTGTTTTAAGGGCTTTATGAATGTGGTTTTATTCTGTAAATGGTGTTTACACACATCCTTAATAAAATTTAAATGCATAACTTCATCAAACAATATATTTTAGAAAATGTTTAAAGGCCAGTTTGACCTTTCCTAAAAATGAGGGAGTGTTTTACTTGTATATACAAAGTTGTGCAATTGGGATTGTTTTATGGTCCATGAAATGATTTTATTAAATGTTTTTAGGGATTAAAAATATGGTTTGGTATGGTTTTGAAGTGTTTTTATAATTGAAAGAGTGTTTTTGAATGAGTTTTATGTGCAAAGCCGCAATACACTTCTTGAAATTGTTTTACGAAAATATTTAGCGGTTTGTTGATTCGTGTAAGAAATGTGAAGAAAGTTTATGGGATGTTTTTATTTTTATGGTTTGGGAATGTAATTTGGATGTGAAATGAGTATTTGATAATATGTGTAACTTTATTGAGCACTAAAGGGAATCTCGGGTATCTAGGTGGGCGAACATGTACAAGTATGCTAGTGATTTTGTGGGGTTTGACCCCTATTTCACGTAGCAAGTTTGACGATGACAACACTAACAAAACTATGATGACGATGATGATTGGGGACCACCAGGTTATGGTTATGTTCCCTACTAGTGGCTCGTTCATGATAATGTATATTTATTATGGTTACCTTCACTGAGATACGAGGTACCTAGGGCTCACAACTAACTAGTACCTAGGGGTGTTCCCGTGACTAGTGCTCATTGGATATTTTGTACTCACTGTCAGCAGACGGTGTGTTTGGTTGGTAAATTCAGTAGTGTGTGTTATTTATTTAATAGTTAAAATTCTTTAAAGTATCCCTCTAGAAAACTATTTTCATTTTGAAGTTACACCTCATTGAAAAAAATTATTACTTGCATTTTTGTTTATTAAACATGCATGTTTTTGTCTGATAATTATTATAGCATGTAACCTCATTTGAAAACCATAATTTCATATCTTTAATTTAAAACTATAAATTGATGTTTATTTTATTTTAAAGGAATGTTCATTGGGAATAGAATATCGGGCTAACCTACTGAGTTTTAATACTCACGCCTATAGTCTTCTTCTATTTTTAGCCCATGTGTAGGTTTCAGCATGAGTTCGATCGCCTCGGGTGATGTATGATCTTTTTGTTGGAGAGTGACCAGAAGTTTCACATAGAGTTATCAGGTCATCAGGATTGTTCAGTTGAGTTGTTGGTTTTGTTCTAATTTTAGTTTCTTGAACCAATAATATTTACTTCAATTTTTATATAAATTCATTTTGAGCTGTCCGTTTATTTCCGCTGTTTGTTTGACTGTTTATGTATGGGAAAAATCGTTCCCTTGTGTACTCTATTGATTACCTTAGTTCTTGCCTCCATCCCAAGAGGATCGGGAACACCTCTCGGGACTTGTCGTGGGCCGGCCTGGGTGACCAGTTCAGGGTCGACTCGGGCTGGTTCATGACAAAAATGATATCAGAGGAGGTCGGCTCATAGTAGAACTTTATTTTTAGAGAACCCTTGTTATTTTTGGGATGTCAAGGTTGATGGAGTAGGATTTTTGGGACTTGAGGGTTAAGGGCAAGTAGAGCGTCGCGAACTCTTTCTCGTTCTAATCTTCGATTTTCTATGGGAAGTTCAGTTTTATTAGTGTCCTTTGTTCTTGTTGATTTTTTGGTGTTGGGATATGACATGAGGAGTCTGACTAATGGCCTCCATGAGATCGCAGGTCCTGGAAAGCCATTTGGAGCAAGGGAATGGTCTTAATAAGTCTCTATGTGTTGGTTTTTTGTTTGACATATGGCCACCAACCATATGGTCAAGTCACCCACCGACACTAGTTCCCTTTTTGGGTCTCTTGAACCTTTCTTGAATTCTGAATTTTTGTTTTTAAAATCCTTGTGTGAGAATTGTGGAAATGGGTTTTAAAGTAAGGATTATATTTTGAAAAGTAAAAAAAGGGGTTTTTCAAAAATTAAATATAATAATGGTTTTTAAGGTTGTGTTTTTGTGAAAAAAATGGAGGGAAGTGGAAATGATTTAACGAGATTGGATTATCCATAATATAAACTTGTGGTTTGTTGGAATAAAATGTTTTCAAATTGTGAATCTTTTTAAGGTGATTCTAGATCATTGTTTTAAAGGGGGTATTTTGAGATGTTAATTTTTTTTTGAATTGGTTAAATTAGTTTTGGAAATTGGTTTTGATCGGTTTGTGTTTTCCTAGAAAGGGTATTGGTCTCAATGGAACTCGAATTATGAAAATATACCTTGCTGAATTTTAAATAATGGGAAGGGGTTGTTTGGAGTGTCTTGGTTATTTTAAAATTTGTTAAAAATGAAAAAGAGTAGGTTTTTAAGCAAATGGTTCTTAATTAATTGTGTTTTTTTTTGTGAAATATGAAAAGGGTTTCTGACTTGGTGGATGGAGTTCCTTTTGAAGGTAAATGATTTTTGGAATGATGTTGTTTTGTTTTAGACTTTGGTGCTTTCATGGGTGCTCACATGCATGGTTTTATTGATAGCTGGAAGGATGGAATATATGGCATGGTGGTTGTATAAGGCCCCAGACTTATACCTTACTTAATATTGAATTAAATGAATAATTCACATTGAGGATCTTTTTAGGTTTAGAGTTTTAGAGAATTAGAACATAACTACTACATCTCAAAAGATTACAAAGTAGACACTTCTACTGAGTTTCCATAGAATAAAAAAAACTCTTAAAAAGAAACATGTCTTGTTCCAAGTTTTATATAGCATGACTTTCCCTTGATCCCATCATTGACCCTATTACACATTAGGTCCTTTGAAAAACATTTCAAAAAAACTTGGGGTGAACATAAAGAGCTCAGTAAGGGATACACAAAGAATGAAAATTGTTAGTTTATCAAAACAACAAGTAAACCATGTATACTTTATCAAAGTAATACTTTTCACCTTTATGAAGTAGTAAAAACTCTCCACTGAATAAAAGATCATTACTTACCCTTTTGTAACCAAAAGATTACCATAAAACCCATAAAAATATCACATAACATATAAAGGTAACTTGGGACATAAACATACTTAAGTGGAATAACCATACAGTCGACTTCCACACATATCACTTAATGGAATAGCCATACGGACAACTTCCATACATACTTAATGGAATATCCATACGGCCGACTTCCATACCCAATGCATTGGAGGTTATAACGTAACCACCCGTCCTGGTATTCACGGCACCACCCGTCATATGGTTTATCACATAACCACCCGTCAAATGTCCAAGTACCATTATAAAAATCATAAGACATAAAATAAATATAATGGAAAGAAAACATTTCCACACTTTGATCACAATATATCAATTAAATATATTGACATAAAAAATCCATTATAAAAACCATTTTCAATACCAAAATACATAAAAGAGTATATGGTATTTATTTCATTTAAAAAAACATTACGGCTTGTTCAGGAAGCCAAAGAACAAATAATACTCGCGGCGGCGGAAAAGGTCCTTGTCACCGCGTACATTAAAATAAACATTCCTTTTTGTCATTTTGTAAAATGCTTCGTAGAAAAATATTCCTTTTGTATAAAAGTAAAAGTCAAGGGGTTTATACACCGTATAAAATAAAGTTGCGTATAAAACGAAATATGCCTCAATGAAAGGAGATTGAGATGAAGTCCCTTACCTCGGGTCCAACTTAACTTGATCGTTCTTTAATGTCCTGAATAATAAACTTGAGATAATTTATACTTGCTTAAGAACCTTCTTCAAGTTCATTATTACTTTTATATCACTTATTATCATGTTATAAAAATTATGTAATCATTTAAGTTAATAATGTTTGTTTTTTCGATATTTGGTTCTTAAGTCGAAACTGGACTTCTTACAATTACATGTTGTTCGTGTGGTCAAAGGATCTTTATATCCAGAATGACATTCCTGATTTGGATATAATATATATAATATATATCTAGCATATACATGTATTTATAATATCACATAATCATTTAGAGGTAAGAAATGAAATGCACCGTTCATGGAGACGGTAAGCCGTACGTACGCATGAACGCTACTTTCATTTCTATGTCATATTAATGGAATTAAAACTAAATGAGAGGTATGTATATTTTAATTCCAGAATTATATTAATAATTTAGATGTAACATACATCATATATATACATTATATATATGTACTTATAATAGTACATTACATTTGGGGATAAGAAATGAAATGCACCGTTCATGGAGACGGTAAGTCGTACGTACGCATGAACACTACTTTCATTTATATCACATATTTTAATGGAAATAAATAATAATGATATAGAGGTATATTGTAATTCTCGTATAACATCATATATATTAACTTTAAATCCATCCTTTATACGTCCCACATATGGCATTAACGAATCACATCACTTTGAGGGGGCGGTAGTCCGCACTTCCTAAAATGAAATTATCATGTTTACCCACAATGGAAACCATAAAGGTATACCACAAATGAAAAATACAAAAGCATAAGGGAAAAATAAACATAATATATATCATATATAAATAGACTGTCATCTTAATGTCCACCTTTGAAGGTGTTAAAAGAATGTTGAACAATCATCGTTTCGGGAGGCAGAAATCCGCCATCCACGGAAACAGTATGTTCTTTAACCATTATATGTAGGTGTGTGTACATGTAGCTCGAATGATTATTATAACAACATCCTAGTATATTTTATATACTGGAGTTGTTACAAAATAAATGAATAAAAAGAGTTTAGAGGGTTGTAGAATCAAAATAAAACAAAATAACACAAGTGAACACATTACCTCAAAATCGGGTAACTCTCTTAGATTTGAGCTCAAAGGCTTCCTTGGGAAGACTTCTTCCAAAAGTGAGGCTTCAAGGAGTAAGATAGGGATGTGGAGAGACAAAATGGGCAGGGGTTGGCCGAGCCAAAGGCTTTGGAAGTGTGGGTAAAGAGTTAGAGGTGAGGGCCTTTTATAAGAGGAGAGGAGGGGCACTCTTGGAAAGTAAAGAAAAGTTACTTTATTTTAAAATGATATTCGGATTTAAGAGGTCCCACATTGATTTAATTCGAGGATAAGGTGATAAGGGTTCTAAATATATCCATCCAATTGGTATTTGACATTTTTAGGTCATAGATTTTACATTATCTTTTCTTTTTATTTAAATCCATTATTAATGAGGTAATCGATGCATCATCATGATGTCATAAATAATTTAATAAATTTAATGTCTAAAAATTATAAAAAAAATATCATGATGTATTAAATCTTTTTATCTTTCTAATGAATATTTATAGTCAAACATATGACTTGAATAACCCCATGTAAAAATTGTTTTAGTAAAACATCTCATGTTTGTGTCATTTTTACTTTTACATTAAATAAAAAGATATTTATGTCATTTTCCATCCAAAGTGGCTCCATGGGGTCCCAAAGTTGACCCACGGATTTCCTTGGTCGTCCATGACACATCCAATTAGGGTAGGACATGTGTCAAGCTCATATCATATTATTAAAACATTAATTTTACCTTAAACTACACTAATTACCTCTAATCGCGATTAAAAACATAATACATTACTATTCACCAAATAATTATTTTAATCCCATGGAACCACATTTTACTTCTTAATGACAAACATGTATGTCGGATTTTTGAAATTCAAAACACAGAAGTGACAAAGTTTCATTTAAATGAAAAATCAGTTTCTTTAACTACCACTTAGTGGTTTCACTATTCATCAAAAATTGAAGTTTTTCAGAAAAATACCAAAACATCACCCTAAGATATATTTGATATTCCGAATTAAAAAATGAAGTCCATTTTACAAAATTCAAAACATATAATTTGAATTAATTAATTTAATAATTAAATCCCACTGTCAAAACATATAGCGTGTTTTTATGAAACAATAAGTTTCAAAAGACTGACAGCAGTTTAAGTCCAATTTCAAAGTGAAATTGATTCCAATGACCACCATTGGATTAAATGGTAAAAATATATTCTAATTTATCATTAAAACCAATTCAAAAGATAATCTAATCATCTTAATAAATTATATTAAATGGAGGTTTTGAATTAAAATACAACATTTTACACTATTCATTAAAAAATGAACTTTATCGGAAAAATACCAAAAAATTATACAAAGTATAATTTGATGTCCCGATTCTAAAGAAGAGTTTTATTTGGTCCAATAGAATTTATAAGAGTGACCAAAACTATATTTAATGACAGTTCGCCATCAAATGTTGATAAGTGGACCTTTTATGAAAATTAGAGTATATAAGCCTAAAATTGAATTCTTTTCATATTTTAAGCCTTTGTCCTTTATTAGATAAATGTAAAAACAGTTAACAAACATATATAATCATTTTTTAGTTATTTCTATCCATTCCCTCCAGTACAACGACTACGTGTTAACTAACATTTAAAATAATATTATTTTATTACTAGTGTGCAACGTACGATTTCAAAGAAACTCTTTGTTGCGTATCGGGTGCGCTATCGAACATAGCAACCCATTTAAAGTAAAATTAATATTTAATTCGCAAATATTAATAAATATGAAAATGTATTATTCTTTATTTACCTAGGATGTTACATCCTTTCCCCCTTTTGGGAATTACGTCCTCGCAATTTTATTCACTTATCAAAATAAGTGGGGGTATTTATCCCTCATAGCATTTTCAGATTCCCATGTTGCCTCTTCAATCATATGGTTTTTCCACAAAACCATTACCTGATGAATCACCTTATTCCGTAACATCTGCTCCTTGTGGTCAAGAATCTGGACTGGTTGTTCTTCATAAGAGAGGTTCTCTTCTAGCTCAACTACCTCTGGGCTCAAAACATGAGATGGATCTGGCATATACCTTCTCAGCATTGAAACATGAAAAACATTGTGTACCTGAGATAAACTCGGAGGTAAAGCCACTCGGTAAGCAACTGATCCAAATTTCTCCAGAATTTCATATGGTCCAATGAACTTTGGACTTAGATTTCCTTTCTTTCCAAATTGCATCACACTTTTCCACGGTGAAACTTTGAGAAAAACACGATCACCTACATCGAAAGATAGATCCTTCCTCCGGTTATCCGCATAACTCTTCTGCCTGCTCTGAGTTGTTTTCATGTGTTTCTGAATCAAATGAACTTTTTTTTGCCAACTCTTCTATCAATTCTAGTCCCATCAACTTCCTTTCACCCACTTCATCCCAAAAGCTGGAGTTCGACACCGCTTCCCATATAATGCCTCAAACAGTGCCATCTGTATGCTAGAATGAAAATTCTTATTATATGAAAACTCAACCAAAGAAAGATGTTGGTACCAACTTCCTTGATAATCCATCGAACATGATCGTAGAATATCCTCCAAGGTCTGAATTGTTCGTTCTGACTGCCCATCGGATTGCGGATGAAAAGCTGTACTAAAATTTAATTCAGTACCCAACGACTTCTAAAGGCCTTTCCTAAAGTTATAAGTAAACCTGTGATCATGATCGGACACAATGGAGAGAGGAACTCCATGTAACCTGACTGTCTATTTAAGATACAAATGGGAAAGTTGATATAAGGAAAAAGTATCTCGTATAGCAAGGAAATGAGCAGATTTAGTCAAGCGATCAACAATAACCCAGATTGCATTATTACCTTGAGATGTCCTCGGTAATCCCACAACAAAGTCCATGGATATGTTTTCCCATTTCCACTCTGGCACTGGTAAAGGCTGAAGAATCCCTTTCGGTAACTGCCACTCTACTTTAACCTGATGACAAGTCAAACACTTCACAGTAAAATCAGCAATATATCTTTTCATTCCATCCCACCAGTAATACTCCTGCAAATCTCTGTACATCTTAGTACTGCCAGGATGAACTGAAAACGGGGAACTATGAGCCTCACATAACAACTCATTCTTCAACTGTGAATCACAAGGCACACATAATCTCTTCCCAAACCTCAAAACACAATCATTATCATTGTTGAATTCAGGCAACCTACCCTTCTAAACCAGCTCTAACTTTTCTCCAACTCACTATCTTCCCTCTGTGCTTGCTTAATTCTGTCTGATAGGGATGATCTCACTGATACCTGAAACAAAACAGAAGAACTTCCTGCACCAACAAATTCTATGCCAAAGTTCATCAAATCAAAAACCAAAGGATCTCGTTCTAAACGTAGCATTGTTAATGAAGCATTACTTTTTCGACTCAAAGCATCAGCCACTTTATTTTCTTTTCCCGGATGGTAGTGAATTGTACAATCATAATCCTTGATTAATTCAAGCCATCTCCTCTGTCTCATGTTCAATTCTTTCTTAGTGAATATATACTTTAAACTTTTTTGATCAGTATATATTTCACACTTTACTCCATACAAATGATGCCTCCAAATTTTTAAAGAAAAAACAACAGAAGCTAATTCCAAATCATGTGTAGGGTAATTTACCTATTGAGTTTTCAACTGACATGAAGCATAAGCAATTACCTGATCATTCTGCATTAGGACACAACCAAGTCCTTTCAATGAAGCATCACTGTAGATAACAAACTCACCATTCCTGGAAGGTAGTTCCAAAACTGGAGCATTCACCAATCTTCTTTTCAGTTCCTGAAAACAATCATCACATTCTTTTGTCCAGATAAACTTAACACCATTCCGAGTTAGCTTCGTCATTGGACTAGATAACCGTGAAAAATTTTCAATAAACCTTTGGTAGTAACCTTCCAAACCAAGAAAACTACAGATCTCAGTTACATTTGTGGGTCTTGGCCATTCTTCAACAACTTTTTTTTAGCAGGATAAAGAGTTATTCCATCTTTTGAAACAATGTGACCCATGAAAGAAATTTTTTGTAACCAAAAATCACACTTTCTGAATTTTCCACATAGTTTATTTTCTTTTAAGGTTTGCAAGATAACCCTAAAATGACTTTCATGATCCTATTTACTTTTATAAAACACCAAAATATCATCAATAAACACAACCACCATTTATCACCTGATTCAACTGAGCCATCACTACAACAAACTCTTCAATTCTGATTCTGACCATCTCAGGTTGCTTATTTAGAAGGTCATTTCCCTCTGTATGCCTTCCTAACATAGCTGACATGTTTCCTCTGTGGAAAACCATTCATAACATAGAAATATCTTAGGTGAACCAACATGGTAATCTTTAAATGCTGTATCATTTCACTCATACCATAAATTAATTTATAATTTAACAATTTTCTAACTCCTAAAGTTGTATAAACTGACTCTAATACCAACTATAAGGCCCCAGCCTTATACCTTACTTAATATTGAATTAAATGAATAATTCACATTGAGGATATTTTCAGGTTTAGAGTTTTAGAGAATTATAACATAACTACTACATCTCAAAAGATTACAACGTAGACACTTCTACTAAGTTTCCATAGAATAAAAAAAATCTTAAAAAGAAACATGTCTAGTTCCAATTTTTATATAGCATGACTTTCCCTTGATCCCATCATTGACCCTATTACACATTAGGTCCTGTGAAAAACATTTCAAAAAAACATGGGGTGAGCATAAAGAGCTCAGTAAGGGATACACAAATAATGAAAACAGTTAGTTTATCAAAACAACAAGTAAACCATGTATACTTTATCAAAGTAATACTTTTCACCTTTATAAAGTAGTAAAAACTCTCCACTGAATAAAAGATCATTACTTACCCTTTTGTAACCAAAATATTACCATAAAACCCATAAAAATATCACATAACATATAAAGGTAACTTGGGACATAAACATACTTAAGTGGAATAACCATACGGTCGACTTCCACACATATCACTTAATGGAATAGCCATACGACCGACTTCCATACCAAATTCATTGGAGGTTATAACGTAACCACCCGTCCTGGTATTCACGGCACCACCCATCATATGGTTTATCACGTAACCACCCGTCAAATGTCCAAGTACCATTATAAAAATCATGAGACATAAAACAAATATAATGGAAAGAAAACATTTCCACACTTTGATCACAATATATCACTTAAATATATCAACATAACAAATCCATTATAAAAACCATTTTCAATAACAAAATACATAAAAGATTATATGGTATTTATTTCATTTAAAAAAACATTACGGCTTGTTCAGGAAGCCAAAGACCAAATAATACTCGCGGCGGCGGAAAAGGTCGTTGTCACCGTGTACGTTAAAAGAAACATTCCTTTTTGTCGTTTTGTAAAATGCTTTGTAGAAAAATATTCCTTTTGTATAAAAGTAAAATTCAAGGGGTTTATACACCGTATAAAAGAAAGTTGTGTATAAAATGAAATATGCCTCAATGAAAGGAGATTGAGACGAAGTCCCTTACCTCGGGTCCGACTTAACTCGATCGTTCTTTAATGTCCTGAATAATAAACTTGAGTTAATTTATACTTGATTAAGAACATTCTTCAAGTTCATTATTACTTTTATATCACTTATTATCATGTTATAAACATTATGTAATCATTTAAGTTAATAATGTTTGTTTTGTCGATATTTGGTTCTTAAGTCGAAACTGGACTTCTTACAATTACATGTTGTTCGTGTGGTCAAAGGATCTTTATATCTAGAATGAAATTCCTGATTTGGATATCATATATATCATATATATCTAGCATATACATGTATTTATAATATCACATAATCATTTAGAGGTAAGAAATGAAATGCACCGTTCATGGAGACGGTAAGCCGTATGTACGCATGAACACTACTTTCATTTCTATGTCATATTAATGGAATTAAAACTAAATGAGAGGTATGTATATTTTAATTCCAGAATTATATTAATAATTTAGATGTAACATACATCATATATATCCATTATATATATGTACTTATAATAGTACATTACATTTGGGGATAAGAAATGAAATGCACTGTTCATGGAGATGGTAAGCCGTACGTGCACATGAACGCTACTTTCATTTATATCACATACTTTAATGGAAATAAATAATAATGATATAGAGGTATATTATAATTACATTATAACATCATATATATTAACTTTAAATCCATCCTTTATACGTCCCACATATGGCATTAACGAATCACATCACTTTGAGGGGGCGGTAGTCCGCACTTCCTAAAATGAAATTATCGTGTTTACCCACAATGGAAACCATAAAGGTATACCACAAATGAAAAATACAGAAGAATAAGGGAAACATAAACATAATATATATCATATATAAATGGAGTGTCATCTTAATGGTCACCTTTGAAGGTGTTAAAAGAATGTTGAATAATCATCGTTTCGGGAGGCAGAAATTCGCCATCCACGGAAACAGTATGTTCTTTAACCATTAGATGTAGGTGTGTGTAAGTGTAGATCTAATTATTATTATAAAAACATCCTATTATATTGAATATAATTTATTTGTTACAAAATAAATGAATAAAAAGAGTTTAGGGGGTTGGAGAAGCAAAATAAAACAAAAGAACACAAGTGAACACATTACCTCAAAATCGGGTAACTCTCTTAGATCTGAGATCAAAGGATTCCTTGGGAAGACTTCTTCCCAAAGTGAGGCTTAAAGGAGTAATATAGGGATGTGTAGAGACAAAATGGGCAGGGGTTTGCTGAGACAAAGGCTTTGGAAGTGTGGGTAAAGAGGTAGAGGTGGGGGCCTTTTATAAGAGGAGAGGAGGGGCACTCTTGGAAAGTAAAGAAAAGTTACTTTATTTTAAAATGATATTAGGATTTAAGAGGTCCCACATTGATATAATTCTAGGATACGGTGATAAGGGTTCTAAATATACCCATACAATTGGTTTTGGACATGTGTTGGTCATAGATTTTACATTATCTTTTCATTTTATTTAAATCCATTATTAATGAGGTAATCGCTGCATCATCATGATGTCATAAATAATTTAATATATTTAATGTCTAAAAATTATAAAAAAAATATAATGATGTAGGAAATCTTTTTATCTTTCTAATTAATATTTATAGTCAAAAATATGACTTGTATAACCCTATGTAAAAATTGTTTTAGTAAAACATCTCATGTTTGTGTCATTTTTTCTTTTACATTAAATAAAAAGTTATTCATGTCATTTCCCAACCAAAGTGGCTCCATGGGGTCCCAAAGTTGAACCATGTATTTCCATGGTCGGCCATGACACATCCAATTAGGGTAGGACATGTGTAAAGATCATCTCATATTATTAAAACATTAATTTTACGTTAAACTACACTAATTACCTCTAATCGCGATTAAAAACTTAATACATTACTATTCACCAAAAAATTATTTTAATCCCATTGAACCAAATTTTACTTCTTAATGACAACAATGTATGTAATATTTTTGAAATTAAAAACACAGAAGTGACAAAGTTTCATTTAAACGAAAAATCAGTTTCTTTAACTACCACTTAGTGGTTTCACTATTCATCAAAAATTGAAGTTTTTCAGAAAAATACCAAAACATCACCCTAAGATATATTTGATATTCCAAATTCAAAAATGAAGTCCATTTTAAAAAATTCAAAACATATAAGTTGCATTAATTAATTTAATAATTAATTCCCGTTGTCAAAACAAATAGCGTGTTTTTGTGAAACAATAAGTATCAAAAGATTGACACCAGTTTAAGTCCAATTTCAATGTGAAATTGATTCCAATAACCACCATTGGATTAAATGGTAAAAATATATTCTAATTTCACTTTAAAACCAATTCAAAAGATAATCTAATCATCTTAATAAATTAGATTAAAATGAGGTTTTGAATTAAAATACAACATTTTACACTTCATTAAAAAATGAACTTTATCGGAAAAATACCAAAAAATTACAAAAAGTAATATTTGATATCCCGATTCTAAAGAAGAGTTTTATTTGGTCTAATAGAATGTATAGGAGTGACCAAAACTATATTTAATGATGGTTTTCCATCAAATGTTGATAAGTGGACCTTTCGTGAAAATTAGAGTATATAAGACTAAAATTGAATTCTTTTCGTATTTTAAGCCTTTATCCTTTGTTAGATAAATGTAAAAACATTTAACAAACATATATAATCATATTTTAGTTATTTATATCCATTCCCGCTAGTACAACGGCTACGTGTTAACTAACATTTAAAATAATATTATTTTATTACAAGTATGCAATGTACGATTTCAAAGAAAATCTTTGTTGCGTATCGGGTACGCTATCGAATATAGAAACCCTTTTAAAGTAAAATTAATATTTAATTCGCAAATATTAATAACTATGAAAATGTATTATTCTTTATTTACCTGGGATGTTACAGGTTGGGTGCCTGGGGTGGCATGGAAATGTGCATGTGGATGAGACTTGATGAAACACCATTGGTGAATGTGGAAACCCACCAATTTAGTTTGTTTTTCAAAAGTGTTTTGAGCTAAAAAATTGTGGACTTTTTTTTTAAACCAATGGTTATGTGGCTAGTTTTTTTCCTATGTCTTAGAAGAGTTGTTTATTCTTTAAGATTATTTATGATATAGAATTCATACTCTTGTTTCATCTTGAGATGACATCTTGTCGGTGGCTTGATTTTGGAGTAATTTTCATTGGGTTTCTAAAGATGTGTTTGATGTTGTGATGTGGCCATGGATAGTTCTCTGTTGGAAATCATTCCTACTGATCAACCTAAGGATTCATTTAAAATGTTAAATCCACCTATTTTGATGATGTCTCAACCTGTTTGTTGGAATAGAGAGCTGTTTGGGATCAATTAAAAGTGCTTCTAGGTCATGATAATTCTTTTGGTCAGAGTATTTGTGTTCGGTGATGTTGATGTGTTTCGTCGTATTCCTTGTCCATTATTCCCCTCGTTCGTAATGAGACATAATTTTTATATGTATCTATGACTTCTTATTTAGAGGAAGGTTTTTTTGGTGAGCAAGTGAGTTTTTTTGAGTGGTGTGATCCTTATCACCTGACTACGGTGAAACAGATACTTCAAGAATCAGGGCTCCAGCCATAGGCCTCGGAGTGAAGATTTCCACCAGTCAGGAAATAAACAGAGGTGTGGAGTGCTTGATTAGGATCCTGAATCCTCTGTTTTGGTATGTTAGTTTCTATGTAAATGTTTTCGTTCCTCATTTCTGTGAATTTACCTTTGTCACAACAAGCGTGGTGGACATACCCCTCACACAGTGTCTATGGTTATGCCTTCATGAATGTGGGTTTTCAATAAATGTCCCTGTGTGGACCTCCTGTGAAAATCAGGTGCGGTCTTAGTGTTACCTATTCATAGGCAGAGAGTGTTGGGTATTTAATTTGTTTTTTTTTGTATTTTCAATGGCCTAATTATTGGGTCTCCTTCCCTCCCCTCCCTGAGTGGTGGGGGTCCAGATCCGTGCTGAAAGTCTTGGCCCAGTTCTTATGCCCTCTGTTTGGGAGTGGGTGGTTTAGATGTCCATGTTTTAACCCTATTAACTTGGTATTGTAGGTTTTTTAGGAGTTTTTTTTGAAATTGTTTGAGTGAGGCCCAATTCTATCTCATGTTGAATTCTTGTTTGTTCGTTGCTAGTTGGTTTCTAATGGTGGGGAGACCCACCATGGGTCTCCTGGATTTTCATCATAAGAACTTATCTAGTGCTAGTTGTTTTTTAATGGTGGGGATTCCATTCTATACTCCCCTAGAATATTTGGTTTTTAGTGCTCTTTGGTATGGGTGATGGTTGGGTTCTTTGGGAGAAGGCCCAACAATCGGGTTCTTGTCTTGGTTGTGGAGGTTGTGGCTTCATCTTTCCGTTGATTCTCCAGACGTGGTTGTGAGTAATGTTTTGTGTGGGCAAGAGTATTAAGTTGCATTGTCGGTGATTGATATTTCCTTATCCTTAGAGGCTGCATTATGTTGTTAAGGAATCATTAGGTGTTGATTTTTTCAGCCGGAAAGTGTTATGGCTTTCCGAGGGTAGGAAGCTTTAATGGTGGGGAGAATTGTCACACCCGATTTTTTTGTCTTCGTATTGATCCGGTCCATTGTAAATCCTGATCCTTTTCATGGGTATTTTTTGAGTTGAATCTTGAGTTTTTAAATTTCATATATTTCTAACCACCCTAATTTGGGATCCCCATTTCTTGTTTAGGAGTTTTTAAAGAAAGGGTGGTTACTTCATGATTTGGGCCAACCGTGAGCCCATTTCTAGTTTTAAAAACCGAATTTGTTTCTTTTATAACTCTATTGGTTTTCATCATTTTTCACCCATTCAACTTACCACATGTCCTATACTTACATATTAAAACTTCCATAGCCTTTTTTACCCCATATAAATTCATAAGCATGGGGAATTGGGGTTACTTATTTTGGTATTGGGCCATCCCATGGGCCCATTTCATGTTTTAGAATAAAATATTTTTTTCTTTTATATCTAATTCAATTTTCAATATTTTTTGGTGATTCCCCCTCCCCCTCGAATACAATACCCGTATTATCACCCTCATAATCGATTTACCCTTTTTGGAGCTAATATGGGTCGTGGATTAGGGCGAATGTTCTCAAGATATCTCAAATCTCCCAGAATTGATAAGGTAAATAGTTTTACACATATATCATTCAATTCGTAATCTTTTTCCCACAATTATTCTTTAACTAGTTCTTCCTGACCTTAGGAGGCTCTCCAGGAAGTTTCATCCCATTCCATTTTCTCTAGGGTTGCAGATCTAATGGAATAGAAAGAGTTTCTAGTGGAAATGGTGAAATTCCATCTCCTTTATCCTCCCTCTTCTTCCTCCTTTCATTTTTTTCTTGGTTTTATAATCTCCCCTAGTCATGATAGACCTATGGTTCTGTTATCCCATGGTTTTTGATGGATTTTATATTCATTTAGGTCTGTTCTTCATAGTTTTAGGGTTTATAAACCCGCAACGGGTGATTTCGGGTGTACATTTCCATTATGCCAAGGATTTGAGGTAGGATACCCCTTGCAAAAACCTTTATCATTTAAGTTTCATAATTTTAATTCTATTATATCATTATTTATATGATATTTTCTTCTGTGAAAATTTGGTTCTAAAGGTTTTTTTTTGCAATTTATGTTTTATGACTTATTTTGTAAAAAATATAGTTGTTTTGGTATAAATGTGCACTCCTCTTGTTCGATAAATTATTCCATGAGATTTTGCACATGGTTTATGTTATTTTGAATATGTATAAATAGCTTGAATAAAATTATGGCCTTAAAGTGGTGTTTTATCCCTTTTTAAGTGCTTAATATAAATTGTTTTGTTAAAGAGTTCATGCCATGTGTTCGGTAAATTAGCCGGTTGGATTTTATGTGTCTAGTGCAATTTAAAATAATTTGTTTGTATTTTTAAATATATTGGAAGCATGTATGAAAATTATTTTTGGATCCTTTTATGGCTTTCAAATTTGTATTTTTTTTAAAAACAATTGGTTTTTTGTTTTACAACATGTTTTGGCCCGAGTTGCTGAAAAATGGCTCGTTTCACATTCTTATAAAAATGGTTGTGTTTTGAATATGTCAGCTAAGTGTTTTAAGGGATTTATGAATGTGGTTTTATTCTGTAAATGGTGTTTACACACCTCCTTAATAATATTTAAATACATAACTTCATCAAATGTTAGTTTTGTGAAAATGTTTAAAGGCCAGTTTGGCCTTTCCTAAAAATGAAGGAGTCTTTTACTTGTATATACCAAGTTGTGCAATTAGGATTGTTTTATGGTCCATGAAATGATTTTATTAAATGTTTTTAGGGCTGAAAATATGGTTTGGTATGGTTTTGAAGTTTTTTTATAATTGAAAGAGTGTTTTTGAATGAGTTTTATGTGAAAAGCCTCAATACACTTCTTGAAATTGTTTTACGAAAATATTTAGCGGTTTGTTGATTCGTTTAAGAAATGCGAAGAAAATTTATGGGCTGTTTGTGTTTTTATGGTTTGGGAATGGAATTTGGATGTGAAATGAGTATTTTATAATATGTTTAACTTTATTGAGCACTAAAGGGAATCCCAAGTATCTAGGTGGGTGGACGTGTACTAGTATGCTAGTGATTCTGTCGGGTTTGGCCCATGTTTCACGTAGCATGTTTGACGATGACAACACTAAATAAACTATGATGATGATGATGATTGGGGACCACTAGGTAATGGTTATGTTCCCTACTAGTGGCTCGTGCACGATAACAGATATTTATTATGGTTACTTTCACCGAGATACGAGGTACCTGAGGCTCACAACTAACTAGTACCTAGGGGTGTCCCCGTGACTAGTGCTCATTGGATATTTTGTACTCACCATCGGCATACGGTGTGTTTGGTTGGTAAATTCAGTATTGTGTGTTATTTATTTAATAGTTAAAATTATTTAAAGCAGCCCTCTTGAAAACTATTTTCATTTTGAAGTTGCACCTCTTTGAGAAAAATTGTTACTTGCATTTTTGTTTATTAAACATGCATGTTTTTGTCTGATAATTATTATAGCATGTAACCTCATTTGAAAACCATAATTTTATATCTTAAATTTAAAACTATAAATTGATGTTTCTTTTATTTTAAATAAATGGGCATTGGGAATAGAATATCGGGCTAACCTACTGAGTTTTAATACTCACGCCTATAGTCTTCTTCTGTTTTTAGCCCTTGTGCAGGTTTCAGCTTGAGTTCGATTGCCATGGGTGATGTGTGATATTTTTGTTGGAGAGTGACCAGAAGTTTCACATGGAGTTATTTGGTCATCGGGATTGTTCAGTTGAGTTTTTGGTTTTTTTCTACTTTTATTTTCTTGTACAAATAATATTTACTTCAATTTTTATATAAATTCATTTTGGGCTGTCCGTTTATTTCCGCTGTTTGTTTGATTGTTTATGTATGAGTGAAATCATTCCTGTGTGTACTCTATTGATGCCCTAGGTGCTTTTCTCCATCCCGGGAGGATCGGGAACCTCTCTCGGGACTTGTCACGGGCCGGCCTAGGTGACCGGTTCAGGGTCGACTCAGATTGGTTCGTGACAAAATGGTATCAGAGGAGGTCGGCTCTTAGCAGACCTTTCTTTTCAGAGCGCCCATGTTATTTTTGGGATGTCAAGTTTCATGGAGTAGGATTGTTGGGACTTTAGGGTTAAGGGAAATAAGAGCTTCGCGAACTCTTTCTTGTTCTAATCCTCGAGTTTCCATGGGAAGACCGGTTTTATTAGTGTCCTTTGTTCTTGTTGATTGTTTGGTGTTGGGATATGACAAGGGGAGTCTGACTAATGGCCTCTGTGAGCTTGCAGGGCCTGTCAAGCCATGTGGAGCTAGTTAATGTTCCTAATAAGTCTCTCTGTGTTGGAGTTGTGTTTGACATATGGCCTCCAACCATATGGTCAAGTCATCCATCGACACTAATTCCCTTTTTTTGGGTCTCTTGAACCTTTCTTGAATTCTGAATTTTTGTTTTTAAAATACTTGTGTGAGAATTGTGGAAATGGGTTTTAAAGTAATGATTAGATTTTGAAAAGTAAAAAAAGGGGTTTTTCAAAAATTAATTATAAGAATGGTTTTGGAAGGTTGTGTTTTTGTGGAAAAAATGGAGGGAAGTGGAAATGATTTAACGAGATTGGATTATCCATATTCTAAACTTGTGGTTTGTTGGTATAAAATGTTTTGAAATTGTGAATCATTTTAAGGTGATTCTGGATCTTTTTTTAAATGGGATATTTTGGGATGTTAAATTTTTTTTGAACTGGATAAATTAGTTTTGGAAATTGTCTTTGATCGGTTGGTGTTTTCCTAGAAAGATTATTGGTCTCAATGGACCTAGAATTTTGAAAATATACCTTTCTGAATTTTAAAAAACGGTAAGGGGTTGTTTGGAGTGGCTTGGTTATTTTAAAAGTTGTTAAAAATGAAAAGGAGTAGGTTTTTAAGAAAATGTTTCTTAATGAATTGTGGTTTTTTTTGTGAAATATAAAAATGGTTTTTGAGTTGGTGATTGGTGTTCCTTTTGAAGGTAAATGATTTTTGGAATGATGTTGTTCTGTTTTAGACTTTGGTGCTTTCATGGGTGCTCACATGCATGTTTTTATTGATAGATGGATGGATGAACTATATGGAATGGTGGTTGGGTGCCTTGTGTGGCATGGAAATGTTCATGTGGGTGAGACTTGATGAAACACCATTGGTGAATGCGGAAACCCACCAATTTAGTTTGTTTTTCAAAAGTGTTTTGAGCTGAAAAATGTGGCCTTTTTTTTAAAACCAATGGTTATGTGGATAGTTTTTTTCTATGTATTAGAAGAGTTGTTTATTAAGTAAGCTTCCTTGTGATATATAATTCATAATCTTGTTGTATCTTGAGATGAGATCTTGTTGGTGGCTCAGTTTTGGAGTAATTTCCATTGAGTTTCTAAAGATGTGTTTGATGTTGTGATGTGGCCATGGATAGTTCTCCGTTGGAAATATTTCCAGCTGATCAACCTAAGGATTCATTTTAAATGTTAAATCCACATATTTTTATGATTTCTCAACTTGTTTGTTGGAATAGAGAGCTGTTTGGGATCAATTAAAAGTTCTTCTAGGCAATGATAGTTCTTTTGGACAGAGCAGTTGTGTTCAGTGATGTTGATGTGTTTCGTCGTATTCCTTGTCCATCCGGCCCCTCCTTCGGAGTGAGACATAACTTTTATATGTATCTATGAGTTCCTATTTAGATGAAGGTTTTTGTTTGGGGAGCATGTGAGTTTTTTTGAGTGGTGTGATCCTTATCACCTGACTACGGTGTAGCAGATGCTTCAAGAATCAGGGCTCCAGCCATAGGCCTCGGAGTGAAGCTTTTCACACAGTCAGGAAATCGACAGAGGTGTGGACTGCTCGATTAGGATCCTGCCTCCTCGGTTTTGGTAAGTTATTTTCTATGTCAATGTTTTGGTTCCTTATTTCTGTGAATTTCACTTTGTCGTAACAAGTGTGGTGGACTTACCCCTCACACAGTGTATATGGTTATGCCTTCATGGATGTGGGTTGTCGATCAATGTCCCTGTGTGGACCTCCTGTGAAAATCAGGTGCGGTCTTAGTGTTACCTATTCATAGTTGGAGAGTGTTGGGTAGTTATTTTGTTTCTTTTGTAGTTTCAATGGCCTAATTATTGGGTCTCCTTCCCTCCCCTCCCCGAGTGGTGGGGATCCATATCTATGCTGGAAGTCTTGGCCCAGTTCTTATGCCCTCCGTTTGGGAGTGGGTGGTTTAGATGACCATGTTGTAACCCTATTAACATGGTATTTTAGGGTTTTATAGGATAGTTTTTTTGGGATTGTGTGAGTGAGGCCCAATTCTAGCTCATGTTGAATTCTTGTCTGTTCGTTGCTAGTTGGTTTCTAATGGTGGGGAGACCCACCATGGGTCTCCTGGATTTTCATCCTAAGAACTTATCTAGTGATAGTTGTTTCTTAATGGTGGGGAGTCCATTCTGGACTCCCTTGGAATATTTGGTTTTTTTGAGTGCTATTTGGTGTGGGCGTTGGTTGGGTTCATTTGGAGAAGGACCAATAATCGGGTTCTTGGCTTGGTTGTGGAGGTGGTGGCTTCATCTTTCCATTGATTCTCCAGACGTGGTTGTGAGTTGTGTTTTGTGTGGGAATGAGTATTAAGTTGAATTGTTGGTGATTGATATTTACTTACCTTTAGAGACTAGATTATATTGTTAGGTAATCCTTAGGTGTTGATTTTTTCAGTCGGAAAGTGTTATGGCTTTCCGGGGGCGGAAAGCTTTAATGGTGGGGGGAATTGTCACACCCGATTTTTTTTTGTCTTTGTATTGATCCATTACATTGTAAATCTCGATCCTTTTCATGGGTATTTGGTGAGATTAATCTTGAGTTTTTAAGTTTCATATATGTCTAACCACCCTAATTTGGGATCCCCATTGCTTGTTTATGAGTTTTTGAAGAAAGGGTGGTTACTTCATGATTTGGGCCAACCGTGAGCCCATTTTCAGTTTTAAAAACCGAATTTGGTTCCTTTATAACTCTATTTTTTTCATCCTTTTTCACCCATTAAACTTCCAACATGTCCTATACTGAAAAATTAAAAATTCCATAGCCTTTTTTACCCCATGTAAATTCATAAGCATGGGGAATTGGGGTTACTTATTTTGGTATTGGGCCAGCCCATGGGCCCATTTCCTGTTTTAAAACAAAATATTTTTTTCTTTTATATATAATTATTTTTTTAATATTTTTCAGTGATTACACCTCCACCTAGAATCCAATACACCTATTATAACCCTCATAATCGATTTACCCTTTTTGGAGCTAATATGGATAGCAGATTATGGAGAAAGTTCTCAAGATATCTCAAATCTCCCAGAATTGATAAGGTAAATAGTTTTACACATAACTCATTAAATTAGTGATATTTTCCCCACAAATATTCTTTAAATGGTTCTTCCAGACCTTAGGAGCCTCTCCAAGAAGTTTCACCCCATTCCCTTTTCTCTAGGGTTGCATATCTAATGGAATACAATGAGTTTCTAGTGGAAACAGTGAGATTCCTTCTTTTTTATCCTACCTCTTTTTCCTCCTTTCATTTTTTTCTTGGTTTTATAATCTCCCCTAGTAATGATAGACCTAGGGTTATGTTATACCATGGTTTTTTATGGATTTTATATTCATTTAGGACTGTTCTTCATAGTTTTTGGGTTTATAAACCCGCGATGGGTGATTTCAGGTGTGCATTTCCATTACGCCAAGGATTTGAGGTAGGACACCCCTTGAACAAACCTTTATCATTTAAGTTTCATCATTTTAATTCTATTATATCTTTATTTATATGCTATGTTCTTCTGTGAAACTTGGGTTCTAAAGGTTTTTTTTTGCAAATTATGTTTTATGACTTATTTTCTAAAAAATATAGTTGTTTTGTTATAAATGTGCACTCCTCTTGTTTGATAAATTATTCCATGAGCTTTCACACTTGGTTTATGGTATTTTGAATAAGTCTCAATATCTTGAATAAAATTATGGCATGAAATTGGTGTTTTATCCTTTTTTAAGTGCTTAACATAAATCATTTTTTTAAAGAGTTCATTCCATGTGTTCGGTAAATTTTCCGGTTGGCTTTTATGTGTCTAGTGCAATTTAAAATTATTTGTTTGGATTTTTAAATATTTTAGAAGAATGTATGAAAATTATTTTGGGATTATTTTATGGCTTTAAAATTTGGATTTTGTTTTACAAACAATTGGTTTTTTGTTTACAACATGTTTTGGCCCGAGTTGCCGAAAAATGGCTCATTTCACATTCTTATAAAAATGGTTGTGTTTTGAATATGTCACCTAAGTGTTTTAAGGGATTTATGAATGTGGTTTTATTCTGTAAATGGTGTTTACACACCTCTTTAATAAAATTTAAATGCATAACTTCATCAAACGTTAGCTTTGATAAAATGTTTAAAGGCCAGTTTGGCCTTTCCTAAAAATGAAGGAGTGTTTTACTTGTATATACCAAGTTGTGAAATTGGGATTGTTTTATGGTACATAAAATGATTTTGTTAAATGTTTTTAGGGATACCAAATATGTTTTGGTATGGTTTTGATGCGTTTTTATAATTTAAAGAGTGTTTTTAATAAGTTTTATGTGAAAAGCCTCAATACACTTCTTGAAATTGTTTTATGAAAATATTTAGTGGTTTGTTCATTTGTGTAAGAAATGTGAAGAAAGTTTATGTGTTGTTTGTGTTTTTATGGTTTGGTAATTGAATTTGGATGTGAAATGAGTATTTGATAATATGTGTAACTTGATTGAGAACTAAAGAGAATCTTGGGTATCTAGGTGGGTGGACGTGTACTAGTATGCTAGTGATTTTTTGGGGTTTGGCCCTTGTTTCACGTAGCAAGTTTGACGATGAAAAAACTAACTAAACTATGATGATGATGATGATTGGGGACCATGAGGTTATGGTTATCTTCCATACTAGTGGCTCGTGCATGAGAACAGATATTATTATGGTTACTTTCACCGAGATACGAGGTACCTAGGGATCACAACTAACTAGTAACTCGGGGTCTTCCTGTGACTAGTGCGCATTGGATATTTTGTACTCACTGTCGACATACGGTGTGTTTGGTTGGTAAATTAAGTAGTGTGTGTTATTTATTTAATAGTTAAAATTCTTTAAAGCAGACTTCTTGAAATCTATTTTCATTTTGAAGTTGCACCTCTTTGAAAAAAATTGTTACTTGCATTTTTGTTTATTAAACATGCATGTTTTTGTCTAATAATTATTATAGCATGTAACCTCATTTGAAAACCATACTTTCATAGCTTGAATTTAAAACTATAAATTGATTTTTCTTTTATTTTAAAGGAATGTGCATTGGGAATAGAATATCAGGCTAACCTATTGAGTTTTAATACTCACGCCTATAGTCTTCTTCTATTTTTAGCCCTTGTGCAGGTTTCAGCTTGAGTTCGATCACCTTGGGTGATGTGTGATATTTTTTTGGAGAGTGACCAGAACTTTCAAATGGAGTTAGTTGGTCATCGGGATTGTTTAGTTGAGTTGTTGGTTTTTTTTCTAATTTTGGTTTCTTGTACAAATATTGTTTACTTCAATTTTTATATAAATTCACTTTGGGCTGTCCGTTTATTTCCTTTGTTTGTTTGATTGTTTATGTATGGGTGAAATCGTTCCCTTGTGTACTCTATTAATGCCCTTGGTGCTTTTCTTCATCCCGGGAGGATCGGGAACGCCTCTTAGGACTTGTCGCGGGATGGCCTGGGTGACCGGTTCAGGGTTGACTCGGGCTGGTTCATGACACATACCTTCTATAGTAATAACTTCTATTCTAGTATCCTCTCTGTTAGAATATTCTCATTTCAAAATATTTTCTTCCCCTTTCTTTATATATATTTCTTTTGTGGAAATCATTGGGCTTTATTTATAGTTTTTCTATGGAGTGATGAAACTTGATACTCCATTGGGAATTTGATTATAGAATGTATTCCAATGTAGGGAGTTCCTATTAATATAGGTGGGTGTCACCTTATATGGTACCAAATTGTCTTCAAGATGGAGAAGTTTGACATCATTTTCAGGATGGAATAGTTGGTTCCCTCTCATGTTTATATGAATTTATTTCACTAAAGGGTGGATTTTACTTCAGTATAGGGTGGGGATATTATTCATAAGGTAAATGGGAAGTCTTGGAAAGTCGATCTGGATCCAAGCATCAAAAGTCTAGATAGGATGACATCCCATATTTCACGTTTTTATCTGGATGATTAGGGAAGGATTCCAGTGGATTTCCCTATAGTGGTATATTATTTTAGGGTTGATTTCCTGAATGACTATTTAGGAATACCTCCTAATAGAGAGGTATATTTTTCTATACAGCAAATTCTAGGAACTACACTAGTATCCATTAATCCTAACAAGATGGATACTATTGAGCTAAAGGTTCTTAAGAAGAAGTTAGAGGATTTGGAAGCTAAGTGCTTCATATGACCTAATTTTTCATCATGCATTTCACCATTCCTTTTCACAAAGAAGGAAGATGATACCCTAATGATTTTCATGGATTATCATTTGTTAAAATTTCTTATGTTTAAGAACTAATATCAATTTCCTCATATAGAGTACATCTTCGACTGGATATAGGGAGAAAGTGTTTTATCTAAGATTGATCTAAGGTCACAATATAATCAGCTATTTGTTTGACCATCAGATATACTATGTAAATCATTCCATAATAGATATGGTTTGTATGGGTATTTTTTCATGTCATTTGATGTCACGAATGTGCCAATAGTTTTTGTGGAATTGGTTAATCATGTCTTCCAAACATATCTAGATTTTTGTATGGTGGTCTTTATATATGATATCTTTTTGTATCCTCACACTTGACATGAAAATTCCAAACATCTTGAGATCATATTTAATACACTAATATACCATTATTAATACGATATGATCACAAAGTGACAATTTTTTTTATAAATATCACTTAATGTGTCTCATTTCCTCAGATATATGAATATTATTTTCCTATAGAAGGTGAGAGCTATAGTTTCTTAGAATCATCCCAAGAACATATTCGATATGCAGAGTTTATTAGGGATAAAAGGTAATTAATGGAACTTCATACTGTATTTATCATGTCTTGAACCACCACTAATGGACTTGATAAAACAAATTTCAAGTTTATATGGTATGAAGTGTGAAAGGAGGCCTTTCAGGAGATTAAGGATATATTGAAATCAATGTTTATTTGGATCCTACTGAGCCTGTAAAAAATTATAAATATTATTATGATGTTTCTTGCATCGTGCTAGGAGTAGTTATAATATAGGAGTAGGAATTCATGGAATATGGGTCTTATCATTTGAGGCATCATGAATAGAGCTACCTAATACTAGATTTAGATGTATCCTTTAATGTTCATTCCATGTGTTATTACTGGAATTACATACTAGGAGAGAATTTTTAAGTGTATAAAAACCAAAAAATACTAAAGTACATATTCACATAGCGTAACTTGCATCTCAGGAAATGAAGGTGGGTTGAATACCTATAGTTATTCAACTTTGATCTCACTTATATGCCAAGTAAGGGAAATTTAGTAGTGTATTATCTTAGTAGTAATACTTAAACACAAGTAGTTCTTGAGGATAGTTGTGAGGGTCAACTTATTGACCTATTTTATTATATGAATTTGGAGGTTCAGGAACGTCATGGATAGACTATAATTTCTTCATTATCATTAAAATATTTACTTAAGGAGAGAGTGAAGATGATGCATCTATCAGATTCATAGTGCTTGGTCATACATGAGATAATTGTAGTTTATTACCCACTACCTAGTGGGGTTATTAATGAGGATGATATCTTTCCCATCCAAGGACATTTATGAGTTTCTATATACATCCCAGAAAAGTTGATGCAAGAGTCTCACACCTCTATGTGGGCAGAAAATCCTTGCATTACTGAGATTTATCATGACATGTACCATCAATATTGGTGTCTGGAGATGAACAAAGAGATATCTAGGTTTGTTACTCAGTATTCCACCTCTCAGCTGGTGAAGGAAGAGCACTGGCACCTAGTGGGTCCTTTAAAACCATTAATTATTCCTAAGTCAAAATGGGAGGACATCACCATGGATTTCCTAATTGGATTTCCTATATCACCTTGGGGTAGTGATGTCATGTTGATGATCTTAGATAGTCTGACAAAGGTCACCCACTTCCTCTCGAATCCAGATTCATTTTCTGTGGATAAGATCTAGAGGATATACATTTGTGAGGTAATATTCCTCCATAATGTTCCATGTTCTATCATATCTAATAGAGATGCTTGCTTCATTTTACAGTTTTGGAAAGGGTTATAGAGGGAACTGGATTCACTGGTACTTCTCAGTACATCCTATCTCCCATGAATTGAAAATCAGTCTAAGAATGTGATACATGTTTTGGAGGACATTCTCTAAGAATGTTTCCTTGTTTTTGGAGGTTCTTGGGATAAACTCTTACATCTCACCAATTTCAATTTCAATTACTGCTTCTTGGAGACCAAACAAATGGATCCTTATGAGTCCCGATATGGTAGGTCATTCTATTCAGTCCTATGATCATTAGATCTAGAAGGCAGTTCTACTAGGTCATTATCTCATTTGGGAGACTTTAGAGAATGTTCATATTATTAGGAAGTGGATATATACAGGTCATTATAGGTATAAGTATTACACCAATAATTATCATCAACCATTAGAGTTCAATGTGGGGATTTAGGTTTTCTTATGTGTTTCACCAAGACTGGGGCATAAACAGAATTGGAGACAAGTGAAATTATCACCTCATTACATCGGTCCCTTCGATATTTTGGAGAGAGTTAGGTTAATATCCTATCTGTTGTAGTTACCTTAATATTTCATGTATCGTATCTTCGTCGATATCATTAATATCCATCTCATATTCTTCATCCTGAGTAGGATTTATTGGATGTTGATGAATTCTTTGTAGATCACTCTATCTGTATTTATAATTGGGGAACAAAGGTTATTACAGGATACTGAATTACATTAGTATGGGTGTTATGGAATCAAGATCATGCCCAAGGTGAGACTTGAGAGAAAGAGGTTGACATACATGCTTAGTGGATAGAGTTATTCTTAGACGATACTTTACCACCCTTGGAAGGTCAACTCATGGATGATTTTTTTGATTAAGGAGGAAGAATATAAGAACCTTACTTTTCTATGATGTATGTAACATTTTATTTTTAGTCATAATATTTATTATAGTTCCCTGGAATGGTCCAAAGAGTTAGAGGAAGGGTTTAAGAGCATCTTGGGCTTGTTCAGAACCTGAATCACTGAATTTTAGAGAACCTATATGAGGTGGATATTTAGTAGTAACTATGAAGCTCAACTATGTGAACCATATATATAAAGAAGAACGGTCTGAAAACTATTTGAGGGAGGCTTCATGTCTAGGAGAAAAAATATAGACCTATTGTAGAGGTCACCCACATGAGCTGCCTAAGGTTCGAAAAACCATGATCCTATCCCAAACCCTTACTTCCACCTTGATAGTGACCATGTACAATTGGAGCACGATATGCCCAAACCAGGTAGAATAGCCTTTTAAAGGGGGTACATTATAAATTTTAGGTCGCATGGTTAAAGCATGACTTATCCAACTATGCATCCAAACTATGTGAACTCTTAAAGTGGGTGAAATTATGATTTTTACCCTCATTTCATATTAACTCCACTAATTTCTCTTCCTGTCTCACACATATCACCCCCCTCATCTGTTGTAGAGCTCCTACCTTCTCATTGGTTTTGAGGTATCTCCTCCATCTAGAATTCAATCATGCTACCATTTTTCTCATTATATGCATACTGATAATCTATTAATTATATAGACACCTTTAATTACTTATCACACTATCAATTGAGTTATTTTTTTGTGAGATAATATGCCCTATTTTTAGTGAATTTATCAATTAACTTAATATCTTCTATTCTAGCCCACATTTATGGACAAAAAAATGAGAAGTTGACTAATAAGCTAAGGAAGGTGGTCTCAGGATTTCCCCTTAATGTATTTTCATTTATGTATTACACCATTGTTTTATGCATAGAATTTTCCAAGTGATGCTAGTTAAATGGAAATGTTGTTAAATAAAATGATTATGCATGACCTATATAATTCACAAAAATTGTATATGTTTTATTGGAGGATAAAGACCATAAATTGAACCACCCCATGGGTGTGTTGTTAAATTGAATAAAACCACTATAGGTGGCCTATGAATTTGATTCAACTATTAAGGTGTGTTATTTTATCCATTTATTGTAGGATGTTAAATAAAATTATTGTCAGGTAAATTTAATTAAATAAAAGAGGGAATGGAAGAACAAGTGCCTATGTCATTTTACAATATCCATTCTATCTTAATATTATGGTAATTAGATTAAATGATGGGAGGATTCATGAGGCTAGGCCTTCTAATACTAAGATATATTTTGATCCACCTTCTAAGGTGAGTTAATTTCTTATATAAATGAAATGACCAACTGAATTAAAGGTTAACTTATATGGTATGGTTAGAATTTGGGACCATTACAATTCACATTACCATGCTAAGAGTGATACAAGGGTTTTGAATTAGAACACCATGAATGGAATAATTGAGCATATTTACATTGTATAAATTATTATTAATATTATCATTCACTATGGGTGACATAGGGGTTCTCATATGAATGAAATAGACAGACTCACCTGGTAGATATATTATGTATACCATGAGTGATACTTGGACTCCCCTATGTACTTCAAAGGATGGAATCAGAGAGAAGACTGTTTTATTATACTATGAGTGATACTTGGGATCCTTTTATTGAATGCCAAGGATAGACTTAGAGGGATAATTATTATATATTCCATGAGTGACACTTGGGATCCATTTCTAGACCACCAAGGATAGACTCAAAGGGTGGTGACTTTATACCACACCTAGAACGATACTAGGTTCATATGAGGAATTCCTAGGAGGGGATCATAAGGTTATGGGTTCATGTTATGCCTAGAGAAATACCTGGGTTCCAATTAAGAAACACCAAGGATGGGCTTAGGTTGCTATACAATCATAATGAATTAATTACGTGACATGACTACCAAGACAAATAAGAATATTAAATTTATTCATAGAATTACTTTTATGATGGATTATTATACATATCTTTATTAGATATGATTCATGGGGGATTCCATGTATTTTAGTCGTGTACTGAGACCATATTATAAATTAAATCATGACTAACTATTTACTCAGAGATATTCCAGCTTAGGGTGAAGTAGGTCGCATAAGATGGGAATTACACAGGAAATCAGACCTATATGGATTATTTATTAACTACTTTTAATTTAAAGATGTTACTGTTATCATAACACTATTTATTATATACTTATGGATTTAATGGAATTAGACATCGTTGGTGGTGGCCTACTGAGTATATCCCACACCCTATATTGATCGTTGTTGGGTATCCAGATATACTTCGTAGATGGAAGTAGATACAAGGGAAAGTGACCTACTATAGATGTGTGATTATCATACTAGGATAGATTATAAGGGAATAGGACAAGGCATATGATCTGGATTATACTAGATATAGACTTGTCTCTTTTGTTCATTTTTTATAACATGTTGTATATGCCTGATTTCTTGATCCCAGTGTATCTTCTTTCTATATAGCATAACATGATAATTATATTTTTGTATATGGAATTAATAGATGTTTTACTTGGTTATTTATATGTTGGATGATTACTCATCCATGATTTGGTTATATTTTTTGCTTCTTTTATTGATTGATTTGTATATACCATTGTTTTCACTCTGATCATGAGGGAATAGTCTCCCCACATTTCTACCAATGACTCTAGCTACTAATCAGCTGCCTCTAGCATACCAGGAGGCATACATGAGGCCATGTGGCCAACTAATTTTTATTACTTATGAGTGAACCAGGCCTAGGACATAATAATTCATATACCATCGATTTTAAACTTTTTTTAGTAAAGGATATTCTCAATAGAATGATCAATACACTCTTTCTATTTGGAAAATATCTCCTCCAATTTATCATCCATGGAATCAATATTTCACCTTAGATTAGTATCAACTTCAACTAGTCACTTATTGATTATTGTTAATATTCCAAACTTAATATTTATTATTTTAACATAAATCACTTGAAAATTTTAATTCTCTTTCAAATTCAAGTCTTCTTCTTAGTTTTTTTTGTTATATATCTTCAAATAAGTGGATCTATTCCCACTTTTGAAATCCTGACATAACATCATCATTAGTAGATTAAAATTCACTAGATAAATCAAGATCCGCATCATAACATCATTGAATGGAATAATAGATTCATAAAATAAATTATCCATACCTCTCTTTTGAGAACATCGAGAGTTTTTAGCTTACCTACACTTCTTTCCAAAAACTATCACAGAATATAAAATATCCATAAATCATTGATTCTTCCTTAGAATATTACCATTTTCAATATTCACAAAATAATTTAAGGATATGATGAAAAAAAACTCCTATGACAATCATACAACATAAAAGAAAAAAAAATGAAACAAATGAAACATAAGCTTTGATACCAAGTCAACCCCCATGAGGGACTTAAGTGAGAGATTCCCTAGGAGGGGATTAATCTGAGTATGGAAACTAATTTGCACAAAAATAAATTTTTCTACAATATATTTGTTCCCTATATCAACCCAAACTATATATTAATAAGGTTTTACTTCACATTTCTTTTATAAATGATCCAAGGGTTATCATACATGAACATCCCTTTTATAGATTTTCATGTGGTTTCTTAATGCATACTCATATATGGTTGTGTTTAATGTAAACAATCAACCACACAAGACACAAGGGCTTTACTCAGTTTACCAACTATTATATAATTTAAGGATCATTACATAGTGATGTTTTGTTCAATGAAATCCACTAACCACACTAATTATTGGTGGTTTAGGCTTGTCCACTACTATGTTTGGTTTAATTTCCTTTACAAGGTTTTGGGTCAACTCACTACATGCCATCAGTCAATTCATTCACTCCTCTCCTTTTCTCCCTAATCCATATAGAATACAGCTTTTTTATAACTCTCCAATGCATAACAACCTCACTATTGTTGTTGATACACTCAGTATAGTTTGTGTTGTTGATCTTAACATGTTTATCTTTCACAACTAACTTATGAACTTCTCCATAAAGATATCCTTATTCATTACCTGATTCATAAGGGAAACCTATTTCATATTTTCCAATTCCTATTCTAGACTTTAATCTTCTTTATTTCATAATATTTATACCTTATCCTTCTATAAAAAGTATGGACTTCCAGTTCACTGAATAATAGTGATATCAAATTCTTATTCTCCTTAAAAATTGAATTATAAATTCCTCATATTATTATTATTATTAAATCAGATATGGAAATGATCTACACTTTATTACAACATTGCAAACTCCTCCTCCTAATTTTCAAGAGAATACGGCTCTGAAAGCCCTAGGTTTTCTAGTTCCTCACAGAATTAACTCTCTTCTCTTATTTATATCAATAGTTAGTTTTGTTATTCATCTATAATTTTCTAGATATTAATGGAATTACTATTCATATTCATCATCTATTTCTATGATTTTACTTCTTCTTATTTTTGGAATATATCATTTCTCTTTCTACACTCATCATTGTGGTTGTAGTAACAGTGAAAAGTTCTCCAAAAGGATTGGGTAAACTATTCATTTATTGTTATTTGTTTTCCACTTCTCTATTATTTTATACAAATTTAGAAATACCAAGATCATGTATCGATTTAATTATTCAATGCATTTCATTTCACGATTATTGGATTCCTGGTTGACTCCTTTTCAATTGTGTACTCACCACCATGACATTGTGCCATTAAAAACCTTATCATAGTTTATCTCTAGGTGAAATACCTATTTAAATTCTATGAACCTTGAAACTATGATAGGGTGTATTTATTATCCCAGAAAAACACATTTAAAAATTATTTTCACCATGACCACCATGCTGTGATTCCTTTTACCTGATAACTTCATAAAATCATCATTTCTTAGACCATGACAGCCAAAATTCCCCTAGAGGGCATCCTTATTTCTAAAATGGATTCTCCAAATCCACTATGGGGACCACCATGGAATAGTCTACACTAGTTACCCCTTTTGGAATATCTAGGTCAACACTATTTTCTACTAGAACACTTTTGAAATACACTAGAATCTCCACAACACCTAACTTACTACTCCCTATTCTGAATAAGGATTCCATCCATAAGAAATGAAATCCACCATAGTGTGGTCACTAGTAGATAATCATTTTTACCTCCCCTTTCCAAAACATTCATCCATGACCATATTTTCCACTAAACCCATGTTGAGCTTCCATAGTTTATCTAGGCAAATTTTTAGCTCAAAATACCCTTTATCATTGGGTGGTGAATAACCTCTCACTGTTTTGTAGGCACCACGTGCATGGTCCTCCAAATCTATTACATGGGCAGCCTCTTCCTTTTCTCCAAGATACTTCCAACACACTAGGATCTTTAAATAATACCTTCAAACATCTGGATCTTCCGAACATTTCCACCATTGTGCCAACAACTCCAACATGAAAAACCAACTTGCCTGGACAAAAATCCAACACTTATTTACAACAAATCCAACATAATCAAAACATAAATCCCCAATTGGATACTAAAAATTAATATATAATATTAATATATATTAATTTCAATGTTAGAAAAAATTTATTTATTTTTTAATTACATTAAAATTTTAATGATAATATATATTAATATTATTTTTAAGATAAAAATAAAAATATATCAAATATTTTAAGACACACATATGTGTATATAATGTATATAATTTAGTATTTTTAATAATATCTACTTTTTTATAAATAATGACTTATATGTAATTTATTTATATTATATATATATATATATTATAATGTTAATATAAGAAACATAATTTATAATATAAAATAAATTATAATGTATTATTATATGTTAATTTCAATATAAAATAATTTATTATATATTGAAATTAATATATATGTGTGTATATGTAGTTGTAATTATAATATATTTTCATATTTTCGATGAATTATCCATACAAAATACTTTTTTATTTTTTGGAAGGATTTTTTATTTTTCCCAAATAACATGTTTTTTATGATTGATTTTAATCCATCCCAAAAAAATTATTATATATATATAGTGACAGTATATATGAGTAATAATATGTAAAAATATGTTTTAAATTAAATATAATAAATAAACACTTTTCTTAAAGCAAAGGGTATTAATATGTATATATATATTTAATATATATTAATTTCAATAATATACCAAAGAGAATTATTAAATAATATTATAATAAATATAAAATTATAATATATATTAATGTTATTATTATAATGAAGACAATAATAAATTAATATTATAGTGCATATATTTATAATATATATAATTTAGTATTTTTAAAACGATTCAAATTTTTATAAATAATCAAACAGGTACACATATTGTAATTAAATATAACTTCCTTTAGATACATTTTTAAACAAAGTATTTTAATTTATTTATAAATTTTAAAAAAATAAAAATAAAAACACACAAAGTGAGATAAATATATATATAATTTAACAAAAAATTATTAATTTGAATTTTCATTCACACACACACATAATCACATGTCAATTAGAATATATGTACAATGAATTTTAAATATTACTATTGTAATTAAAATAATTATTTGAAAACATTTAACTTTACTGAAATTTATATATAAAAAATACATTTTCTTATAAATATATATTTTAACATTTATATATTATATTTATAAAAATAAATCAAATTATATGTGTATCTTTTTAAACATTTTCTCAAATATATATTTTATTTAAATAAATATATATGTAAATATGTCTGTATAATTATTAGTGTTTTTTTATACAATGCCTATTTTATATGTAAATATCCAAGTCTTCTAGGCTATCAAAATTTAGAATTAATAATGTTGGAAAGGGGTTCATTTTAAAAATAGGTGTTTAGATCAAGATTCCAAGAAATTAAATATCTTTAGTAGATGTTTTTGAATGTGGATCATGGATTGAAAGGTTTCTCAAGGGATTTGGTGGATGAAGGAGAAAAATTTAGTGACCCTGTAGCTGATTTTTTTATAAGTGTCCCACCATGGGGAGAACCATGGCATAGATCTCATCATGGTGGAGGAAAAAATACCTAGGTCGATGGACATTTTTTTGTGGGTTAACATGGAATTTTGGTGAGTGTTTTTTATGGGAATGTTTCCATGGGTCTCACCCAATATGAAACAATATTTGTAAAATTCCTAGGTTGGGTCTTTTAGTGGCCATTTTGGCTAATGGATCTCCCTTATGGAAAATTTTAATTGAAAAAATTACCATGTATGGAATTTTTATGGGCATTTTAGTGAACATGTCTGGACATGTGGCAAGGGAACTCAAAGATCTTAGGTTCGAGCCATTTTGTATGAGTGTGGAGGCTTGGAGTCCATATGAAATAACTTTGTAGAGCTATGGACGTGGAACACCTTGTTTTATGCCATAATAGGACCTACATGGGAATTTTGAAAAGCCCAAGAAGAGTCTCTCCCAGTGGTATGTCCCATGATCTAAGAGAGGAGCTATTATGGAAATTAATGAGGGTTGTGGGTCTTTAGATATTGTTTTAAGTGTGTTGGGCGTTCTCAGGGGATTCCATAAGGTTCTCCATCTAATGGTGCAAGTCATGATTCCCCTATTCATTTTATGTTTTTTTATTTAATACACCTTTTCCTCCACTTATTTTTTAATACGCCTTTCTTGTTTTTCCTCACTCGCATGCAACGATGATGAGTTCTCTCCCCTTATCTTCAATCTTGATCCCCCATGGATAGAAGTTTACATGTGTCTATTTCTATGATGATTCAAGGTAAGTGTCTTCTTGTTTCTTTTTTTGGTTTCCTATGTTCATCTCTAATTTTGGTGTGAACCACCTATGGTTTAGCGATGATTTCCACAAGATCATGATAGAAATCATTTGATAAGATATTTATTTTTTCTCAACATGCCTTGAGGATATATCCAGAAGATGAATGTGTGTCATTTAATTCCATTTCATTAAATATAAATATCTTTATGAATCTAATTAAATTTTATTAAATTTATTACAATAAAACATTATATTAGTGTTGGATGATATTTCTTTTTTCCAGAATTCTACCCGAAGTATATGATAGACCTTCAATGGATGGTTGTTTTTATTTTTGGTAAGATGAGGTCACTTGGTGAGTTATTAGGCATTATGCCTATTTTTTCTTAAATTTTAATTTGATCCTAAATTATTGGATTAATTCTAAATGGTTATAATTAATTAATTTTTATTTATTAGTTTGAGTTAATTCCCCGTATCGATGGAAGGTAGTTGATAGGACTAAGATAAGATTGGGAAAGAGTTATTGATCCAATTTAAATGGTAATAACTCCATGACTGATGTAGGTAGTCCCTATGTGTTTCTCTATGGTATTATTCATTTTATTTATGAAACAAGTTCCACTGAGGGAAATTGAACTTTTATAATTATATAAATTTTTTAATTAAAATTAAATACCTAAAAATGGAATGAACAAATTGTTATGTCTTCAATAGTAATTGTGAACTAGCTTGATTCCATGGCTGATAATGGTTGGGGGTTATGTTTAAAATATATTCCTTGAGATGTGTGAATCCTGGGGGGAATAATCCAAATGAAATGAGAAAGATGTAGAGGACCTTATATTAATGCCTTTGTTACCTTATATAGGTGACAACAGTAAATGAGAATGATTATTTTGAGTATGACATATTAGGATCATGAGATTATTTATAACCTATCTCTATTTGATATTATCATGGGATGATTACTTCCTCCCCATTGAGGTGTGAGCACCCCAGTGTCTATGTTTAAGAATATTTTAGATTGGTTGGGTGTGTAGAATAACCTAGGATGAACATTTAAAGGGATATGGGTTTTGTGATATCTCTCTAGATTAATGCTGGTATGAAAATTCCATTGAGGTCCATGAGGATGTGATATGATACTGACCAAGTTGAGATACGTTATACCCTATGACTGATGGGTTTTGAACTGAGAGTTTTGATTTAGATTGAGGAGACATAGAGGGTTTTTTTCTATAGTGTGACCTAGGGTACCCTGGGAGGTTCCCCAGTATGATATTGACCCAATAAAGTGGTAATTTCATAAGGAATTGGGTGTTGATTTCAAATTTCACCATAGGACTTAAATCGATGAAGTGAGGATGATTTGGCTATACTGATGAAATTAGGTCTTGAACATGATTGGTTTCCTTAGTTATGTGAGATAGGTTTGGGAATATGAGAAACCCTTATGAGATGTGTAATATTAGATATTATGGTAGGGTCACACTACCCTTTATACTCTAAGTGGAATTCCCAAGTGGTTGCCTAGGATTCAGTCATTTGGTCAAAATAGAATGTCTAGGGATGGTCTCCCAGTATTCATCTATTGAGTCTGATATTATTGGATTCCTAAGAAATGTTCCAAGGATGTATCTATTGATCTTGATACAGTATGAATTCCTTGGGAAATACCCTTGGATTTAGCCTTCAGGTTTATATGGAATTCCCAAAATTTTGGGATTCAACCTCTATGTTTATAAGATTTCCTATGGTTATCCCCATATGAATCAAATGCATTCCTTATTTAAATGGATTTATTAGAGCCTTCCCCTAGGATTAGGTTTCATGAATGACTCTAATACTAGATTACTTATGGTCATCACCCTAGGAATTTGATATATGTCATCCTCATGAAGAATTCCTAGGATTACCTCATGTGGATTCTATCACTTTTCAGGATACTATTGGGGTGAATTTGAATACTTCCAAGGATTTATCACATTCACATGATACAATATTTCCATTAGGATTGGTTTTGGTTATCAAATTTGTGTTACATTCTTGGATATACTTTAGAACTGGAAAAAGTAGGTATACTTGATCTCAGGTATTATGTTTGAACTTAAGGATCAATGATTTTTTATTTACTTATGATTCTATAGTTTATTTATTCAAATGAGAATATCACATGTACATACACACTTCAATTATGTGTTATATATGTAACCTCATTCGAGGTTCCATACTGAGTTATACTCACACCCTACTTGTGAAACTAGGGAATTTGGTACCCAAGAAGACTTTACTATTCATAGGTTCATATTGGGTAGATTACCTGTGTTACATGATTGAACAGAATAGCTCAGATTATGTTTGGATGGTATGTTTTAGGTATTACTAAGTGATAGTAGTAGAGAATTGTATATATTTATATTATTTTTTCTTTATATATGTGATCATCACGGTGGTTCATCAGTTTATGTGTAAAGACATGACAATGAGTTTGTGAGACTCCATGCTTCCACATTCATTTATGATTAATTCTTGATTATTAATAATGCATAATCTGATATATTTTCATTATTTTTGAATTATTTTCAGATATTTTCTTTATTTTTTCTCTTGAATATGGATGTATAATCTCTCCATGATAACACCCTATACCCTCACTGCTAGTTAGATGACTTTACCATATGGGGATGTGTGCTTAAGGCCACAAAGAGACTTCCATTTGGGGAATCAGTTGAGTGTAATGGGGTGGTGGGACATTACTTTTTATTTTTAATATAAATATATAATATTTTTTAGGGAAAATTTTAAATCAATACCAGATAAATGTGTGCATCAAATTAATTTGGGTTGGATTTGTGATTTATTCCAAACAAACTTCTTCTATGGGATGAATTATATGGTATGGATTTAAATCAATTCCAAATAAAAATTATTGGCCATGTGTACCTATTTAACTTGGATAAATTTTAGTTCATAATAGACGATCTATCTCAAGTATATTAATATTTATTTATCTAAGGAAAATATGGAATCCATCTCAAAAAAAATTATTTCATTTGGGATGGAAATTATATCAATATATTTTTTTTCTAGATGGAAGATTTTCTTAGAGTTACAAAAGTTCATAACCTCTAAGATAACTCTCTATAATTATTGAGGGGTATCTACATGTCACAGATATTTTCAATTTAGATTATGGGAATTAACCCCTATAGAGTACACAGACCTCATCATGTGGTGTATTCATTGGCCAAGGGGGTATCAACTTCATATATGGAATACCCACACCTGACCATGTAGGGGCTACCTACTCCACTAACTACATATCTGACACGTTCCCTTGAACCAATATAGATCCAGGTGATTATCAACCCCAAGTATTCTCCAATTGTCTCTCCCACACTCTTTATCAAAATATGTACAAGATAAAGAAAACCACCAACTTGAATCTTCTCAAAAATAATCCCCAAATAATGATGACTTATACACCATTTCATTCTATATGGAAAGATCCAAGAATAGACTAATAATATTTCTGATTATGATTCTTGGGGGAAAAGATATGAAAATCACCAAGGGGGTGTTGTACATGGTATAAAATACTTAGTATAAGGTGTGTAAGCATTAATGATATCTATGAATGTCTCTTCACTTTCTAGTTTTTGTGAATCCTACTAAAATAAAATGCACCCGTAGCGTACATGACATGTTGGACATATGTCCTAGCCAGGCATGTATCCCAAATATAAAAAGTCATATCATTTTGATATACACACTATTGTTTTAGATGATACACAGTGCGTGGGACCATGATGGTTAGTTGATGTGTACTTTCAGTACCTGCTAAAGTGTCTATCCCATTATAGATGACAAGTACTATATCCAACATGGCATTTGGGTCTAATGGGTTAGTCAACATTTAAAACAAGTTCACACTCAAACTACATGGCCATAAATACACACTGTGTGACTCAAAGTCATACATAGTGTGAAATTTATAAACTTATAGAATCCTTAGTGCCACATGGGTCATACGATACATAGTATGTGACCTAGGGAACTACTCATCATGCAGTTACAAATTATAGATTCAAAACACTTGGTATATCATGTTTTATGATATTTTATCTATTTTTCCTCCCTTGTTGGTCACAGATTCACCCAACACATATTAATATTGATCAAAAACTCTAGTGATCCCCACTACCCTTCCATCGAGGTTCTACTAGCCATACATAAATGAAAACACCCCTACTATCTCTATCCATCAAACAATGAAAATCATTGTTGTCTAGGTTTATCCACCATACCTCATACCTCATTTGAGAGTCTTTATTGTCACTTCCATGACTGTCCTCACATTATTTCCACCCAAGTTTGACTCATCATCTCCCATAACGGCCAATGATGGGAGGTTCTCATTTAAATGAAATAGTATGGGAAATAAGATTAGTTTCTATATCATTTATCTTCACTCTTCTTAATTTGTTTTTATTTTTCATCATTGATCATTATTCACTAAATGAAGACCACACACCACACAACATTAGGATATATTAGTCTGAATATATTTAATTCAATAGTGCATTATATACAACCACCAAATTAATGAAACTCCATTAGTAAATTGAATATATTGATTCTAATTAGGAGAGTTGTTTTTTATCAATATACTAATGGGATGTGAAACTAATATGTGATAAGATTGAGTTATTATTAAATGATAAATGGATAAATAAGTTGACAGTATGAGATATTTATTGGAGTTCTAATGGATCACTTGTATTAAAGTTATCTCTCATTGGATATGTTGATGAGGATCTTTTCATATGTTATTAAAGGTTATTTGAGTTATTATAGATCACTTTTATAGAATATATCATTTATTTTATATGTTGATCAAGATTTATTCACAATATAAAAAAGGTAAATGAATCAATAGATTTATATGCATCCATAAAGAAATAATCAAGGAATATAGAGAAGTTGTTTTGTGATTTAGAAGAATCCCTTAGATCTAATTATTATTTATATTTGCAAAATGAGATTCAATAAAAAGTTATATTGGAGACATTAAGCATAATCTATTATCAATTCATGATGATGTTGAGGAGATAGTTATATTAGAGGAGAATAAATCTAGTTAAATTTTGTGAGAATACATCTTTGGATTATCAAGAATAAAATCTTCTATAAAAATTGATATTATCACTTCGATGAATATAATGTCCTAGTAATACTATACATTTACATGGTTTTTTCATGGCCTTTGGGTGTCTTGAGATGAAGTCTAAAGGTGTTCCAAATATAGAAGGTAGAATTTTAGATATTTAGGTCCAAAATGCCCATTTTTGAAAGTTATGTTAGAGGTCATCTCAAGGATGTAATCATATAAAATTTTCTATTAAAACATATGGTGAAATTATATAATAAAGAATCCTTTTTAGGTATTTTTTCCATGTTTAGTGATTCAGGTTCCAATATGCCCATTTTAGAATTGGGGCATGCTTTTTTGAAGAGTGTGGTGCCAATAGAGATTTTGGTGGAGCCCCTATATAAAATGGGTAGGGGAGAAACCCCCATTTATCTAAGAGTGGTGCATATATTCCATGGAGATATGGGGAAAATTATAGACTTACCCTTACATAAGAAACCCTTGTGTATCACTCGACCAAAAAAGTGACCCTTCTATATAGGAAAATCATAATTGTTGAAATCACCTAAATCATACCTTACGTATCAACTAATCATATAGAGATCAAAAAAAAATGGTGACTATTAATTTGGTTAGAATATTTCCTTGAGATTTTCCTTTTAGAAAATTTGGAAGGAAGAAATTTTTGTTTTAGGGTCCGTAGTGGTTTTTTGTTGTAGCGTGGTCTGGTTATCAATGTATACTGGGTAGTTCCTTTATATCATGGTGTATCTTAAAAAGGATTTGTGGTCATGGTCTATTATGAACATTTTGATGACTGATTTGTCATGGAATTCATCAATCCTCTTTTGAGAAGGTTGAAATAACTATCATATTCAAGGGGTTTGGCCAAATCAAATGGCTGATATTTCAGATCATGTTTTGGATAAGGTCATCATGGCTGGGTTGGAAGTCTCTAGGCCATGGTCAATGTATATCTTGTTTTTTCTATAAATAGGGTTTAGGATTCCTTTGGGTCAACTTTCATTCAATTCCTTATAACCTTATCTATCCCCATGGGTTCATTATTCCTTCCTGGCTAACCCATGGAGAATATTAACCACCCAAATCATGCAGTGATTCCATACTTTATCCAAGGTACCCTTATTCATGTCTCTTATCTACTTTCCATTGATATATTTCTTCATAGTTATCAAAATAATGAGGTTACTTTTAGTTTTTTTTATTTTGGGTATTCTTTGATAATGTTTTATATTGTTCAGGTCTTAATGTGGTTCCAATTATATTTATTGGTGATTTATCCATAGTTATTAATTTTTTTTGGTGTTTCTAAAAGCTTCAACCAAGGTATGGGATTTGATATTTCACCTTCTCTATTTTGAGTAAATTATGTAATTAATATGCTTTTTAATTTCTTTGTGTGGGTATTAAGAATTAACTTAATGAATATAATCAAATGGATTGATATAAATTAAAGTTAATGCATCATTGTCAAGTATTTCATTTTATTTTCTAATATTTCTTATGTATTTTTATTATCACTGAGTGGTTATACTTGCTGTAGTGATATATGTATAATTTTATGAAATTCAGTTAATGGAATCATCTTTAATGAAATTTTAATCATTTAAATATGGAAATAAACTAGTTTCTTTTCAAAATAGAATTAAATAATGATATTTATATTAGGAATAAATAATTTACATGGAAATAGTAATGGAAAATGTGATTACATGATGATAATTATTGTGGATTTTTGTGGTTGGTACTTTTCTACATACTATGGTTAGAATACTTTTAGTTGGGGGTTATATTGGTTGGATTTGTGGAATTGACATGAGATTTGTAGTGGGAGATGGAACTATTTTCTCCCAAGAAATAGTAATATTATATTTTTAATGTGGTGATGGTGGATGTACTATTCTGTGGTTTGGAAATAGTGTAGTGGAGGTTTGTATGGAAAGACATCGTGGTTTTGTTATTATTGTGGTGCTTGTTCGCATGTATTTGGTAGTGTTTTATTACTGTAGGATAATGTATTAAAGATTCATAAGTTAAAATAGTGATTCCATGAACCACAATAGCATCCATATCCATGGTGAATTTTTTTTCAACATATAAGCATTTTAATTATACTCCCTCTAAGTATTGGCAGTATCAGGTTGAACATGAGATGATGAAGGTGAATATCAGTGGCAGGACAAGTATGACATGCAGAATTTACATCCACTATCAATATCATCATGTTTTCAATATCCCTATTTTTTATTGTTGTGTTGGTGCATCATGATCGTAGAGGAGCTAAAAATCTTTGATATCCCTGAGGATCCCCATTTGAGATGTGTATAATATGATCAAGGCCCTATGAAATATCATGGAGACCTCACTTGTTGCACGTGAGGGGACTAATCAAGATACCAAGGCCACTGCCAAGATCACAAGGTAGAGGAAATCTAGAAGAAAGAACAATAGAGGAATGTGTCAAAGCTAGTTGTAGAGGTCGAAAATTGATCGATCGAATCGGGATCGCCAGAGATATGAAACATGAACCTCCACCTGCTAATAATGGATAAATGATCAATGTAGTGCCACTAGGGGAATCATTGAGAAGGAAGGCAGATCACAATGGGAAATATTCATTGGGGTAAGGAGAGATTAGATATTTGGTAGTGGTTTATGAAGTGGTTGGTTGTGCATTATGGGGATGTGTTATAAATTCTATGAGATATAGAATATTATGGTTAATGGTGAATATGGTAAAAATAATGGGGTTATAATTAACTAATAAGTTTGAGGTTAATGAATTATTAAAATCCAGAAAGATAGGAAATTATTAGGATAAATGTGTTTGATCACTAATGAATGGTTCGACATTAAATATGGACAAATGAACGAATTTTTGAATATAATGGGTCTCTTAAAATTAGAAATCTAGAAATGAATCAAATATGTGATTAAATGTGAAGATGATATTGTGTTGGTGTGGTTGTCTTGTGTGGGAAAGTGGGTTTGGTTTGATTGTAGAGTTGATAAGAGTTGTTAAATGTGGTATTTTATGTGTGTTGATGGTCACAGTATTATCAATGTTGTTATGGTACAAACCTTTAGTTCAGGCATGTGTATGACTATAATGTGTTCATGTGTGTGTTTTATTTTATTATTCTTTCTTATACATCCCACAAAATTTAGGTAAACATACTAAGTACCAAATCTGTTTGGTTATGGGTGTTTTACCAAACATCTATGTCAGAGGGGGTGAATGGATGACTACTCCATCTTCCCCTCTCTCTTCTAAATATGGAATTTTATAATACCTGAGTTGTGATGAATATAGGTTAGAGTGAAATGATGTTATGTGATGGATATTTAATTTCAATGGGGTGATAATGTTATGGATTAAGTGATACATGGTAGGGTCATTCTTAGTATGAGGAGGGTATGAGGTTAATGTTATTTTTATTCATGATTCCCTATTTTATTGAGGATATGATTTTCTGTTGGGATTTATTGTTATGTGGTTATGGTATAAGGTATATAGTGATGATGTTGATACAGTTATGGTTGTGATTTGAGGTGCGGTTATGTGGTTATATGGAATGTAAGGAGGCAAAAGGATTTGTTAGTTAGGGTTTTAGGGTGAAAAATATTGATCAATTGGTTTTGTGGTTCCTTCTTGATATATTTTATGATACTATGTTGTTATAATTGGATGTGTTATTGGTTAACTAAATATTATTAAGGTTGAGTGATAATTGATATGGTTAGGTGCTTGTTGGTTATACTATTTATTCAATGATACATTAGTATGATTATTCCACATTTACACAACAGGTCTTCAGGATGATCCTACAGAGTATACATGTTTGATCACAATTATTTATAAATATATTTTCATATTTCTTGGAGGCCTTCTAGGATCAAGATGTACATTACTAGATCAAGGTTTGTAGCTTCATTTAGAGTTTCTTTTATAGGAATTTCCTTTCAATAGTTTATTTTAGATATTGGTTTTTTGTATAAAATGTACATGAATTATTGGATATTGGTTTTAATTTATATTATCTATTTCATGGGTATTTTGTTTATATGTCTCAGATATTATGATGGTGTTGCATCTCATTTTTATGTTTTATACCCTCAGTACTAGTCGAAAAACCAATGCCTATTGGAGGAAAACTTCAAGGGTTTATATCATCCTCACTATAGGTACAAAATGGGTTCTTAGTGGGGGAGGGTTGTGAGAAAGTGGTATCAAAGGTATGTATAAGAGTAAGGATGAGGTTTGGAGTGATTAAATAGTAAATAATTCAAGTGTTTGGTAGGGAAATAATGTTTTTCAAATTTAGTTTTTGATATAGCAAGGGAGACTAGCTAGGATGAAAGAAATTAGGCCCCTGTTATTTAATGAAAGAATATTAATCTCAATTAACACCATATCTAAGAAAATACTGATTTTATAGTAGAGAACATGGAGATATATATAAATAATTATTGATTATACTTCTTTATGAATTATAATGGTTTTAGGGTAAGTTAAAATGAATTTAAATAAACAATCCTTAATAAATTTCATGCAACCAAGATTAGTAGTTTATATTTTTTTCTTATAGATGTGGCTCTTCATCATCATCCGTGTGTGGTTTATATTTTTGAGGTGTAACAAGATGATACGACTGACTATTAGAGGGTTATTCAAGCTAAGTAAGATGAGACCGGGAGGAAACTTTGTGAGTTATAACATCAGACTTTATTAAGGAATGAGGGGATGGTTTCTGATTTAGATCGAGATCATAGGATGGAGAGTTGAAGATTTCATTAAATTTTATCTTTTCTTGGAATAATTTTTGGTCCCCATTGGAGGTTATCCAATTAAGAAGTGGTGTGTGCTGGGGGTGGATTCTATTTATTAGAGAGAATAAGGAGTCATAGTTTTTATGGAATGATTTTAAGAGGAAGATTCAGGAAAAATACCTTTCATCAATGATGAAGGTGTAAAAGACAAATTAGTTTCTCTCCCTCTAGTAAGGGATCCCAATAATGTGTGGGATCAGGTCTAGATTCATAGTTCTTCTTCACATTTCTAGGAATCATTTTTAAGATGAGAAATCAAGAACATGGATTTTCAAGGAGTCATTGTTCCATGCCTTTTTTCAAAATGTCACCCAATATACATTGCCTATATATCTATATATACTAAATATATAAGAGATGATTTAGAGGATTCAAAACCATTTGGGATCACCTTGAAAGGGGATTCATCCGAGATTATTGAGTATTAGAGTCACTAGTGTAGGGTCTTGGATGTTGTGAATGCTGACGTTAAACCTACTAAAGAGTCTACTATAATAGTCTTTCTCATGATTTTATAGTGTTAGTAGTTCATATACATCCACTGGGAGCCCTATAACTATGTGTTTATCCTATAGAGGTCATGGTAACCATAATTTTTGGAACCTGACCACTATTGGTGGATAGCGTGAAATATAACATCCCGGTTCCGAAATCCACCCAGAGGTGCCCCGTACCCGGTTGGTCACATGGCCTCAAGTGCATTTCCTCGAATTCCAGAGGCTGTCGACTAGTAGCTAGGGCCTTGGGTTTGATAGTGGGGAAACTATGCCCTCATTGGCAGAGTAAATAGTAGAAGTAAACAAATACATACAATAGCGGAAGAAGTAAACATCCCTACACGACTAAACAATGGAAGACTAAAAGTAAAAACAACTGGAGCACATATATAAATGATGCACGATACTTATGTCTAGGAAAGCAGCCAAACAAGTCACAATGCAGGAATACAATAGTAATCAACCAAAATACAAAATAAAATATAAACATCTCCTCAGCATCGCAAGCATAAGCTTGGTCCCATGCTCTCCAGCTCCACAGCAAGTCAAGTTCCCGGAGAAGAAGGGAACTTGCCCTTATTTATACCTGCAACAATATAATCTGTTTGAGCCCAAAGCATGACCCAAACAGGGTATGAGACCAAATCCCAGTATCCAACCACCCGAAGATCTATTCCAAACAGCCAGTGATTATATGGCAGGTAAATGTATAGAAAGCAGTAAACATGAAAGTACTAAAAAGTAGAAAATCCATTGTTTCAAATCAAGCAACAGTTAAACAAAAAACTAAACCTTAAAAAGTTAACCCTTTGGAAATTACTCACAACCATCCCCTCTAGTCCTACCTAAGAAGTACAGACAACCCTCTGGGTAGTGCACTCAGCCTAACCCCTCTGGTTGAGTCATAAAAATATATTAAGACTCGCTGAGGAAGTGCTCAAATTCCATTCCCCTTATAGTCAAAGGTAAATCAAGACTCTCTGAGGAATCTCACATATTCCATTCCCCGTATTGTCTAGGGTAGTCATGGAATCTCTAAGTAAGCTCACATGGTCAATTCCCTTATAGCTCCAATGTCTAGGACTCTCTGAGGAAGCTCACTCGGTCAATCCCCTTATAGACTAGGTCATACAATTCAAACAAAGACTCTCTAAGGAAGCTCACACGGTCAGTCCCCTTATAGTATTAAGAAAACAAGTACTCTCTAAGTAAGCTCACTCGGTCAATTCCCCTTATAGACCCAAGTGGTTCTAGGCTCTCTGAGGATGCTCACTCGGTCAATCCCCCTTATAACCTAAGTGCTCAAAGACTCTCTGAGGAAGCTCACTCGGTAAATTCCCCTTATAGTATACTACACCAGGTTCTCACATCCCTATGTAGGCCAACAATCATAGTAGTGTAATATGGAAGAAGTAAACCTACAAAACTACTTGGATAACAGTCTACAACATATCAAGCATTTTAGAATACAAACTCTCCATCCTACAGCAACAGGCCTGGAAAAGAGGCAAGACAACCAAACTGGCTAAACAAGACCAAACAGTTGCAAACATAATATGAAAGGGAAAAACATACAAAGCATAGCAATAATCCCTATTCATATCCAAATTACCACTACATAGGCATACCGACATGGCAGACAGTCAATAGGGGTAAAACGGTAAACACACAATACCCCATTCAAGGGTATTGGTGGATTTTGCACATAATACTCAAAGACATCAAATGTAAAGGCACAAACCATGTACCTCGGGGTTAGGAGATCTCTATATGTGAACCATGAATCTTGAATATCATTATAACACCGTAGATCTAAGAAAACGTCTAAAATGTTCAACCCATGATAACTTGGAAAAGAAGAGAAATCGTGAAAAGAGGTTCCATCAAAAGAGAGAAATCATTGATTCGATTCCAACACAACTGACGGTGTTTGATTTGGAGGACAGACGGAGACTCGAGGGATCATCGAAGATCTGTGGCTGCTCGGTGCTCTCCGACAAACTAGGTTGATAAGGAGACAGTTCTATCTGTCAGATGCGACCCCGGTGCGTTTAATGAAAAACATTTACACGGCGTGTACTCACCTTTTTTGTACTCCACTTTAAGCGACCTCCAAGTCACTCCCATACGGCCGTGTGTGTGGCTCTTACACGGACAACACATGGCATGTTGCGGAAAGGAAGTACACGGCGTGTACTCATAAAGTACATGGCGCGTACTTTGAATATTTCCAAAAACTCCGCTTTTCTAAAAAACTCCATGAAAAACAAAAACATACCTGAGAAGAAGATCCAGGTTCTTAAAAACTTCCCCCCTTAAAGAAATTCATCCTTGAATTTTCCTAGTGCGGCGTAGAAGAAGAAACCTCGAACAGTTCCGGCCACTGCGCTCGTACATCAGCCTCCCTCTCCCAAGTCTTGTCCTGTACTCGGCTGTGCTGCCATAACACCAGTACTAGAGGAATAGACTGGCCATATATAACCTTTGTACTGCGATCGACAATCTGGATAGGATGCTCCATAAACGACGCATCCACTTCGAGCTCAACCTCCTCAAGTTGAAAGACATGAGATGGGTCTGAAAAATAATGTCGAAGATGAGAAACATGGAAGACGTCGTGCAAAGCCCTATACCTCTGAGGTAACTGTAACCGGTAGCCAACCGGCCCAACTCTCTCCAACACCTCGAATGAACCGACATACCTCGTTGAAAGCATACCATGCACTACTACAACATGCGCCTTTATCAGTGCTAAAAACCATCATTAACAGTGCTAGAAAAGCGCTGTTAATTCCGGCGTAGGTAAAGGGGGGGTCCCCTTTATCAGTGCTTCGAGAAGCGCTGATAAAGGGCCCAGTGCCTGCACCTAAAAAATAGTATCTGCACACCTACACACCAGAATACCTGCGCACACCTGCACACCATAGCACCCACACCCAATATTTTGACTGACAACGGTATATACATTTACTTAACATCATGAATACAAAAAAATGCATTGCTATATACATTTCAAAAATTGTTTTACATGGTTACATTTACAATTATTCAACAACAGTTATAAACATTCATGTTTCATCCTTTGATATCTGTGATCCTCTCTCGATGGTATTTGTTTCCGAACAAAGCATCCGAACTCAAGAAAAAAAATCACCTATATAAGAAAACAAATATTATGTTAGTAATGCAATAATGAAAGAAATTAAAACAAAATATGAAAGAATACATTAATATGGAAATGTGAAACTAAAATATTAAATTTTAAACTCAAAAGTTTTCATTTTCATAACAATGAAAGGGAATAATGTAAAATCAATATGTTTTTGATTGATTTATCTAATTTAATAAATACTGATTCTTTATCTAATGAAAAGATTTACGGGTCACACCGTGCGTCGGATTGAGGTGCGGTCGATTCGTACGCGTCACAAATGACTCGTGGATGGTTGTCCTAAAGTATCAAAACAATCTGAAGGCATTTTCTCAGTTTGGCGTATGTCATTGGTGTTGTTTTCCAAATTTTATCTCATTTTCAAACTGATATCAGACACTTTTAGCCATACTGGTCACATCGTGCATCGGATTGAGGTGTGGTCGATTCGTACACGTCACAAATGACTCGTGGATCGTTGTCCTAATGTATCAAAACAATCCGAACGCGTTTGCTCTATTTGGCGTATGTCATTGGTGTTGTTTTCAAAAGTTCATGTCATTTTCAAACTGATATCAGACAATTTTAGCCATACCGGTCACACCGTGCGTCGGATTGAGGTGCAGTCGATTCGTACGTGTCACAAATGACTCGTGGATCGTTTTCCTAAAGTATCAAAACAATCCGAAGGCATTTGCTCGGTTTGGCGTATGTCATTTGTGTTGTTTTCCAAAGTTTCATGTCATTTTCAAACTGACATCAGACAATTTTAGCCATACCGGTCACACCGTGCGTCAGATTGAGGTGCGGTCGATTCGTACGCGTCACAAATGACTCGTGGATCATTTTCCTAAAGTATCAACACAATCTGAATGCGTTTTCTCAATTTGGAATATGTCATTGGTGTTTTTTTCCAAAGTTTATCTCATTTTCAAACTGATATCAGACACTTTTAGCCATACCGGTCACACCGTGCGTTGGATTGAGGTGCGGTCAATTCATACGCGTCAAAAATGACTCTTGTATCGTTGTCCTAAAGTATCAAAACAATCCGAACGCGTTTGCTCGGTTTGGCGTATGTCATTGGTGTTGTTTTCCAAAGTTCATGTCATTTTCAAACTGATATCAGACACTTTTAGCCATACCGGTCACACTGTGCGTCGGATTGAGGTGCGGTCGATTCGTACGCGTCACAAATGACTCGTGGATCGTTGTCCTAAAGTATCAAAACAATCCGAACGCGTTTTCTCGATTTGGCGTATGTCATTGGTGTTGTTTTCCAAAGTTTATCTCATTTTCAAACTGATATCAGACACTTTTAGCCATACCGGTCACACCGTGTGTCGGATTGAGGTGCGGTCAATTCGTACGTGTCACAAATGACTCTTGGATCGTTGTCCTAAAGTATCAAAACAATCCGAATGTGTTTGCTCGGTTTGGCGTATGTCATTGGTGTTGTTTTCCAAAGTTCATGTCATTTTCAAACTGATATCAGACAATTTTAGCCATACCGGTCACACCGTGCGTCGGATTGAGGTGCGGTCGATTCGTACGCGTCACAAATGACTCGTGGATCGTTGTCCTAAAGTATCAAAACAATCCGAACGCATTTGCTCTGTTTGGCATATGTCATTGGTGTTGTTTTCCAAAGTTTATCTCATTTTCAAACTAAGTAGTAGGAATTCACTAATCTAAGGATATGAAACATAAGAAAGGGAGATCATAGATGCTCAATAAGTGTAAAGGGAGATATCAATGACCATATAAAGATAACATAAGTATTAGGAAATCACCTTCATTGTCCTATTTGTTTACATTCTTCGATCAGGTACGCTGCCCATTCTTTTCTAAAGACATTTATATCATCTTCTGAATAGGAGTTTTTGCGACAGTCATAGTAGTACTGAAAAAATATAAATACACAAGGGATTAATAATTATTTTAAATAAATTAGTAATTATTTTCAAAAATACCTCTTCAGGGATGCTAGTTTGTCCATGAAATACGATCTCTTTCATAAATTTACAAACATAATAACCGCAGTCCTTGTCATTTGTTTGCTTCGGACACTGTAGAAACATCGATAAAAATAAGTAATTTGTTTTGATATGTATTTGGATAGTGAAATATAATTATATGTACCCAGATACTTCTCCATTTGTAGATCTTGTGGGCATTGTCGTCCTTACGCCCTGGATTCATTCCATCCTTTAGACGATATTCATACACCGCCCTATCATAAAAAAATCCTCATTAAAATATAATATAAATTATATAACTAGATATTTAGTTCTAAAATGTTGGATCTAGTGTATTACAAATTTACAATCGCCATCATGTGTGGCCGGTTAGTTGGATATCCATGCAGTGAATCCAGAAAATAAATCTTTGGACTATCCAAATTGACTGCAATGAGCATCCAATGTTCCCTAAAAAAAAATAAGTACTGATAGAAACAAAAATATAATTGATATGATTAAAATGTATAGTTTTACCCTTGCATCGTTGGTATTAAAAAGAGCATGTCAGTCGTAATTCTTCTTTGAAACGTTCTGAGCAGATTTGACATCAATTCAGCTTGAAAATTAGAATCTATTTCTGTTAGTTGTGTAGAAATGGTGTGAGGACTAACGAGTCCAAATTTGTATTCATGGGAAAATCCCTTCAACTGTTTTTCATATATACGCCTGTGAAAAATATGAGATGTATTTATCCATAATTATCAAAGTATAGCAGCTTCTATAAAATCAAATCATGAAAACATACCTCATGTATACATTTATAACTTAGGCGCCTAGCCATTCGTATGTGATGATCTCAGAAACAACGTCTGCACTAACGAAATCCATTGTTTCCTCTCCGTACATATATTTTTCACAAACAATTGTATGATTCTTTCCGTATTTCATTTTCGTATCCACATGAGATTGCAATGATATTAAATGTGGATATAGAACGAGCGGGGTGAACGTGCTCTCAGTAGATCGTTTTGATCGGTTGGTTGATCCAATCTTGGAGCCGCTCTTTTGTTTTAGCTTCTCCATTTTATCCTTCTGTAATAACATTCATCGGTTCAGCCATTTTATAATTTAATGTTAATGGTTCTGCTTGAAAAATGAACTGGAAATGAATACCTCCTGTTTTGGTCGATAACAGAACAATTGACCAGTTTCGGTTTGCGGGATCGGGAATATAAAATACTTGCACTGCCCGTGATGCCATTATAAATGGTTCGTCTTTCTCCCCTTCCTTACTGAAATAAACTTTCACAAATCCCAAATCATCTATTTTAACATCACTCCTGTTATCAACCCACTTGCATTGAAATATCGGAACTTGAAATTCCGTATAATCCAACTCCCATATTTGTTTGATGATGCCAAAGTATGACATATTCGCATAAATTGGATTTCTATCCTTAGCATCGGAAACATGCATCGCTTCAGCCACAAGTGTAACCCCACTATTCTTCATGGTACAGTCTTCATCATGTTCATTAGTATAAAATTTATAACCATTAACTACATAAGCATTGTAAGATAATGCATACACACTTGGTCCTCTGGCTAGCCATCGAAGTCGTTCCGAAATAGACTTTGGATTTTCATCTGACTTCTTAAAAATATGACCTCGAAACCATCTTATAAACTATCTATTATGTGTATTTGATATCCATTTTTCAGCCCTTGATGGATTCAATTGCCTAAGAATTTCATTGTGGATTTCAACATATGGGTCAACGTCCAAACTGTTATGCAAAACATAAAGGTGGGCCTGCTCCCGATCTATAATATTGATTGTGACAACCTTTCTTCCAGAAATTACTTCACCCTCTAACCGCCCAGTGTGATGAGATTTCGGTAAGCCAATGCTCTCCACACCAGACAAGTATTCGGTACATAATTCAACGGCTTCCTCAACAATATATCGCTCTGCAATACAACCCTCTGGCCGACTTCGATTTTTGACATACCCTTTCAAAATCTTCATATACCGTTCAATGGGGTACATCCATCTGTAATGTACAGGACCACATAGTCGAATCTCTCTCACCAAGTGGACCATCAAATGAACCATCATATCAAAAAATTAAGGCGGGAAGAACATTTCTAATTCACATAATATGATGTCAATTTCTTTTTCCATAGCTGGCAATTTCGCCGGGTCTATAACTTTGCTGCATATAGCTTTGAAGAAGAAACACAGTTTCGTTAATGTATGGCGGACATTCTTGGGCAAAATGCAACGTAAAGCAATTGGAATGAGATTTTGCATCAAAACATGACAGTCATGTGATTTCAGACCTTTTAACTTCAAGTCGCTCATTGACACAAGGTTATTGATATTTGACGAATACCCCTCTGGAACTTTTACGTCATTCAATAAGTTGCAAAACTGATATCTCTCCTGCCTGGAAAGAGTGTAAGCAGCAGGAGGAAGAAATGTTCATTTTTCACCCTTTACTGGTGCCAACTCTTCTCGTATTCCCATCTCAACCATGTCCAACCTAGCCTTAATTCCATCTTTTGTTTTTCCAGATGTATTTAGCAACGTGCCGATAACACTATCAAATACATTTTTTTCTACATGCATAACATCAATAAAATGTCTCACATACAGACAATTCCAGTATTGTAATTCAAAAAAAATTGATCTCTTTTTCCAACCGATTTTTGTAAGGTTTTTCGAAGCCGGTTTACCAAAAGTAGTGTCCAAATTTTTAACTTTCTCAAACAATTGATCACCTGTTAGTGGAGACGGTGTTGTACGTTCTTCTGAACTTCCATCGAATGATGTCTTCCAAGAACGGTACTTATGTCGTCGCGGTAGAAATCTGCGATGTCCTAGAAACACGGTTTTCAATGAATGTTTCAACCTAATTGATTGTGTACCTTCTTCACAAACGGGACAGCCTTGAGTTCCTTTAATGCTATATCCTGACAAATTTCCATACGCTGGGAAGTCATTTATCGTCCCATACAACATGACTCTCAAAGTGAAATCTTCCTTTCTGTAAGCATCATACAATGTAACACCTGAATCCCACAATAATTTCAAATCTTCGATCAATGGAGCTAAATAAACATCAATATCATTACCCGGTTGTTTTGGTCCTGATATAAGCATAGATAACATGATGTATTTTCGTTTCATGCATAACCACGGTGGTAAGTTATAATTTATCAACATAACCGGCCATGTACTGTGACTGCTGCTTTGAAAACCAAAAGGATTCACTCCATCTGTAGATAAAGCAAGATGAAGGTTTCTCGACTCGTTTCCAAATTTAGGATACTCATGATCGATTCTCTTCCACTGAGGAGAGTCTGCCGGGTGACGTAGTATCCCATCTTTAATTATTGTATCTGTATGCCATGTTAACTGTTCTGCAGTCTCCTCACTTCCATATAGGCGTCTAAACCTTGGAATGATTGGAAAGTACCATACAACTTTAGTAGGAATGGATTCATCTTTTTTGTATCTGGAAGCACCACACTTTGGGCATTCTTTAAGTGATTTGTGGTCCTTGCGAAACAGTATACAGTCATTCAGGCAGGCATGTATTCTTTCAGAGATCATACCCATAGAGCGTAGCATTCATTTGGCATCGTATGTTCGGCTCGGGAGCTCATTGTCTTCTGGGAGCATGTCATTCAAGAGGGCAAGTAGTTTCGTAAAACTGTCGTCACTCCACCCGTTATCTGCTTTCAAATTATACAGCTTCAGTACGGCTGACAATGCTGTATATTTAGTGCAACCAGCATACAATGGCATCTTTGCACAACTTTTTAACTGCTCAAACAATTTTGGGAAATCGCGAAGTTCATCTTCGAAGGTCCTTGTCATTTTCTCAATATGATCTTCATCATCATTCAAATCTATAATCACATCCTCCATACGGTCATCTTCATTGTTCATGTTCGTAATCATATCAGATGATCCATAAAACGCAGTGTCACCCCAGTCACTACCTACATTCGTTGTTTCCATGTGTTTATTCCAACATGTATAACTTTGATCTATTCCGTGACAGATCAAGTGTTCTTCCAACTCATCTGGACTAATTTATTTTGAATAACAACAGCATAAACACGGACAAAGGATTTGAGAAGAGTCACATGCATGATCTATTTCAAACTTGATAAATTCTTTCACGCCTTCTTCATACTCTTTTGTCAACCGCTTGGCATTCATCCATTCTTTATTTATATTCATCCTATTTAAAATCCATAGGATAAGTATATAGGTTAAAGGAGAAGGAATATGAGTATAATTTAGATAAAAAACAAAATACTTCAAGGAAATAAAGGAATAAATAAATACCAAAATAAAAAATATATTGGGAACCACTACAATCCCTAAGCCTCACATCAATATGATACCACTGTGCGCCAGTGGAGGAGGAGGATGAGGCAGCAGACTAGGAGGAGGAGGAGGAAGCGCCGGTGAAGGAGGAGGAGGACGAGGCTGTGGTGGAGGAGAAGGAGGAGGAGGAGGAGGAGGAGGAGGAGGAGCAGAGGAGGAGGAGGAGGAGGCGGAGGCAGCGGAGGAGGAGGAGGAGGAGGCCGGTGGAGGGGAGGAGGAGGAGGAGCAGGGGAGGAGGCGGCGGCCGCGGCGGAGGAGGAGGCATCGAAGGCAGCAACGGAGGAGGAGGAAGGCCGTGGTGGAGGAGGAGGAGGCCGCGGTGGAGGAGGAGGCACCAGCGTGACCGCGGCGTGACCGCGGCGTGACCGCGGCGTGACCGCGGCGTGACCGCGGCGTGACCGCAACGCGCGGAGGAGGAGGAGACGTGGAGGCACTGGCGGCACCGGCGGAGGAGGAGGAGGCATCAACAGAGGAGGAGGAGGCCGCGGTGGAGGAGGAAGCACCGGAGACACCGGTGGTAGCGCGGAGGCAGCGAAGGCAGTGGAGGAGGAGGAGGATGAGGCCGGTGGAGGGGAGGAGGAGCAGGAGCAGAAGAGGAGGAGGCGGCCGTAGAGGCACCGGCGTGACCGCGGCGTGACCACAGAGGAGGAGGTGGCCGCGGAGGCACCGGCGGCACCGGCGGAGGAGGAGGAGGCATCGACGGAGGAGGAGGAGGCCACGGTGGAGGAGGAGGCACCGGCGGCAGCGCAGAGGTAGGGCGGAGGCAGGGCAGAGGCAGGGGAGGCATCAGAGGAGGAGGAGGATGAGGCCGGTGGAGGAGGAGGAGGAGGAGCAGGAGCAGAGGAGGAGGCGGCAGCCGCGGCGGAGGAGGAGGCAGCGGAGGCAGCGAAGGAGGAGGAGGAGGCCGCAGTGGAGGAGGAGGAGGCCACGGTGGAGGAGGAGGCACCGGCGTGACCGCGGCGTGACCGCGGCGTGACCGCGGCATGACCACGGCGTGAACGCGGCGTGACCGCGGCGTGACCGCGGCGTGACCACGGCGTGACCGCGGCGTGACCGCGGCATGACTGCGGCGTGACCGCAGCGTGACCGCAGCGCGCGGAGGAGGAGGAGACGTGGAGGCACTGGCGGCACCGGCGAAGGAGGAGGAGGCATCGGCGGAGGAGGAGGAGTCCGCGGTGGAGGAGGAAGCACCGGAGGCACCGGCGGCAGCGCGGAGGCAGAGCGGAGGCAGGGCAAAGGTAGAGAAGGCAGCGGAGGAGGAGGAGGATGAGGCCGGTGGAGGGGAGGAGGAGCAGGATCAGAGGAGGAGGAGGCGGCCGCGGAGGCACCGGCGTGACCGCGGCGTGACCGCGGCCTGACCGCGGCGTGACCGCGGCATGACCGCAGCGTGACTGTAGCGCGCAGAGGAGGAGGAGACGTGGAGGCACTGGCAGCACCGGCGGAGGAGGAGGAGGCATCGGTGGAGGAGGAGTACACCGTTTCTGATGGATCCTACCTATGAATCCTTATACATATAGTTCCCACACAGGACTCTAAACATTGGGCCTCAACATATGAATTTAAACAATGAGTATCCTCATTAGACTCTAAAATTTTATATCTTTTACGTGATGATAATATAATAGAATATGTGATGAGAGTTAGATTCCCCACTATACCAATGGCTCAAAACCCATCCTTCCATAGGTGATGGGTATATTATGCTTTATATGGGGCACCTAATATAAGTTAGGTGATAAGAAGAGGATGCCTTTTTTGATTATAATAAGAAAATTTCATATCCTAAGATGAAGAAGGAGAATAAATTATTCTATGACTTCCAATTATAGACTCATCATTCTATTATGTGTTGAATATATGACAACATCATGGACTGGCATGAGAAATATAGAAGCATTTTCTTGATGCCCAATTCCTAACACAATTATCCTCTCTGAATGAATGGCTATCACACCCTAAAGAAGAATATATAGAAACTAAACAATTTCATAGGTATATGAAATTAGAAATAGGATCTATAGACATTTATTAATTCTATTATAGGGAACCAAATAAGAAAATATATATATAGAGATACATTTCAACCTCATGTCCTCCCACTTTAATCATAGCATCTTCATCATCACGATGTTGGTGATAGGGTTCTTGCATTTGGAAAATAGGAATTTGGGACCTAGATCATGACCATCCTAGAAACATATTACACAATGATCTTAATATAAATACTTGTAAAATATATTGATAACCCGATGTGAAGGTGCGGCAGCTGGAATCCGGTGGGAGGGCAGCGACGGAGGCGGCGTCGCACGATGGAGGGAACAAGCTGGGAGGGTGTCTGCTGGGCCGGGGAGCGACAGAGGGCACCGTGATCGCCGAGGGAGCCGCGCAGGGACCGACGGCGCGGTGAAGGGGATGCGGGAGCAGCGGGGTCCGGAGGAGGTCGCGCGAGGGAGCGGCGTCGCAGGGGGAGCGGCGCCGGAGGGGGAGCGCACCGGAGGGGCAATGCGCCGGAGGGGGAGCGCTTCGGCTGGGCTACTACACAGAGGAGGGGGGCCGCAGGGAGAGAGAAGGAGAGAAGGGGGAGGGGTTTCGGCGGCCGCGGCGGAGGAGAAGGAGGCCGCGGCAGTGGCGGCGGCGGCGGCGGCGGCAGCGGCGGCAGCAGCGCAGACGAGGGCTTCCGCGAGAGCTTGATTGTGTGGGGGGAGGAGGAAGAGGACCCGTGGGTTTTTAATAAATCTACGGGACCCTTTATCAGTGATAGTGAAAAGCGCTGATAAAGGGTGTATTTATCAGCGCTAAAATGAAAAGCGCTGATAAATACAGCCTTTATCAGCGCTTTTCTAGCGCTGATACAGTGGAAGGCCTTTATCAGCGCTTTTCCATTAGCGCTGATAAAGGCAGGCACATGCCATGCCCAGTTTTGTGGTAGTGATGTCTCTTAATCCTCTTGTGTCCCAACCTTGGTGTGACAAGTAGGAAAACCCGATCCCGGACCTCGAACTCCAAAGGTCATCTCCGCTGATCAGCATAATACTTCTGTCAAAACTGTGCAGTATCCATCCTCTTCTGAATCAACTCTATCTTCTATGTAGTCTCCTAAACAAGACGAGGTCCCAGAAAAGATTCTTCTCCTGCCTCCAGCCAACATAAGGGTGATCAACATGGCCTACCGTATAAATCCTCATAAGGTGCCATCTGAATAGTTTCTTGAAAACTATTGTTGTATGCAAACTCTAAAAGTGGTATATGCTTCTCCCAAGAACCTCCAAAATCCCGAATTCATGCTCGAAACATGTCCTCAAGCACTTGAATCGTACGCTCGGACTTTCCATCTATCTGGGGGTGGTAAGCCATACTCAAAAGTACCTGTGTACCCAAAGATTTCTGAATCCTCTTCCAAACCCAAGAAGTAAAACATGAATCCCTGTCTGAAACAATTTAGTGTGGAACTCCATAAAGACATACAATATCACAGATATACAATCGTCCCAGCTCATCAACATTGAAGGTCTAATTGATTGTAAAAAAAAGTGTGAAAACTTCGTGAGTTTATCAATGACAACCTATATAGTGCCATTCCCTCAAGGAGACCTCGGCAAACCAGTCACGAAGTCCATCGCGACATCATTCCACTTCCACTCGGGAATGGGTAACTGCTGTAAAATCCATGCTAGTCGCTGATGCTCCGTCTTCACCTGCTGATAAGTGGAACACCTCAGGACAAAACCATAAACATCCCTCTTCATACCTGGCCACCAGTACTGGCAGTGTAGATCACGATACATCTTGGTGACTCCAGGATGAACTGCCCAAACCGAGGAATGAAAATCCCACATTATCTCCTCGTGTATGTCTGCTGGCACCCATACGCGCCCCTAGAAATGAAAGATCTCATCCTCGCCTATGGTCCATCCAGGAATAGTGGCCTCTCCTGACACACTATCCCTTAGGACTAGGCCTTCAGAATCTGATAGCTTCCTCATTCGAACTCGATCAAGAAGAGCATAGGTAATAGTTACAGAAGATAGAGAAGTCTGCCGCTGACTCTTGTGAACCTCCAAATTCATCTCAGAGAACAGTTCCATAAGCTACAACTCACTATTGGCCTCTTAAACTGCCTGTATCTAAGTCCTCCTACTCAACACATCAGCCACTGCGTTTCCTTTCCCAAGCATGTAGGCAAGCTCAAAGTCAAAGGACTGTAGGTACTCAACCCACCTGCGCTGTCTCAAATTTAGATCACGCTGAGTGAAGATGTACTTGAGACTCTTGTGGTTGGTGAAAACCACAAATTTCTCTCCCAGAAGATAATGTATCCAACAACAGCTTCCAACTTCAGATCGTGCGTTGGGTAATTTCTCTCATGTGGCGTCAACTGCTGATACCCAAACGCAACGACTCCATCTCCCTACATAAGAAAAACTCTTTTCCCGAAAGCTGATTCATCATAATAAATAGTATATCTCTTTCCCGGCTCTATCAAGACTAGTATAGGTGCTGAATTCAACCTGCCTTTCATCTCTTGAAAGGCTGAATCACAAGAATCTGACCATAAGAACTTCATACCCTTCTTAGTCAGAACTATCAGTGGTGATACTAAGCATGAAAAGTCATGTATGTAACATCTGTAGTATCCAACCAGTCCTAGAAAAGTCCACACCTCAAATACGTTATTTAGATTCTCCCAGGAAGCTACAAATTCCACTTTCTTTGGGTCTACTGATACTCCTGCCTCTAAGATAACATGACCCAATAAGTGAATCTGATCCATCCAAAAGTGTCACTTTGAGAGCTTAGCATATAATTGATGCTCTATCAGTGTACTCAAAATTATCTCAAGATGGGTATCATGGTCGTGTTGAGTGTGAGAGTACACCAAGATATCATCCATGAAGACCACCACTAAGGAATCCAAGTATGGATGGAACACTCAGTTCATCAGTGCCATGAAAACTACAGGCGCATTCGTGAGACCGAACGGAATAACCACATACTCATATAGACCATACCTACCCTAGAAATATGTGAGAGGTATATCAGATGGTATAACACAAAAATGATGATAACAGGGCCTCAAGTCAATTTTCAAGAACATCTGGGATCCTCGAAGCTGATCAAAGAGATCATCAATCCTCGGAAAGGGGTATCAGTTCTTGACCATCAAATCGTTCAGCTTCCGATAATCGACACAAAGCCTGAGGGCACCGTCTACCATCTTCGTAAACAGGACATGCGAACCCCAAGGAGAAGTAATGGGTCAGATGAAACCCTTGGCCTACAACTCCTCCAACTGTTACTTGAGCTCAAGAAACTATGGTGTAGCCATCCTATAAGGAGGAATGGACACCGGTGCCACTTCTAGAACAAGATCAATAGAAAATTCTACCTCGCGCTCTGGAGGCAAACCTAAAAATTCCTCTTAAAAGACATCTCTGAAACAATCCACCACTAGAGGAAAGTCTAACTGTGAAGTCCCATGTTCATCCAGATAAATACTAGCAATTTGGGCTATAACTACTCCCAACCCATAGTGCTCTGGACCCACTCTGCTCGCCTAGACATCCCATTCACCCCTATGAAGAAAAGATCCACCCTCTGGTCATATGAAACTCACCCTACGCTGATAATAGTTGACGACTGCCTGGAATGGAACTAGCCAGTCTATTTTGAGAATGACATCAAAGCCTGTCATCTCTATGACATAGAGGTCCCATAAAAAGTGAAATTCACCAACCCTTAGAGGGAACTCCTTATACTGACATACACTAGACATTATAGTCTCCAACGGAGTGTCTAGTGTCAAAATATCAGCAGAAGAAAAGATGAACAGCCTAAGGATCTCCACGACAACAACAAAGATAAAGATATGGGAAGCCCCTGTATCAAAAAGATCAGATGCTAAAACTGAGGCTACTAAGATCGTACCTCGAACTGTAGAGGGTCTGAGATCCTGCTCCTGCAGGGTCTGATCCACTGCAAAAGTCTGGTATGTGTCATGGCCCTGTGACCCTGACTTACCACTCTGAGATGATCCACCCTTTTGTCGCAGAAAAACTGGGTGACTGGCTACCCCAGCCACGACCTCCACCTCGTCCTGAATGGCCAGAAGGACTCTAGCTCCCAGACTGGTGAGAAACTGGTAGTGCTTCTCCTGAATGAGGAGTCATAGAAGAACCCATGTCAGCAGCTGCTTATGGGGAGAAATGACAAAAGCACTGAAGTTGAACCATATTTCAGCAAGATCGACACTCCAATGGGTCTTTCGGGCAACGGGGCCTCGTATGCCCGCTTCTCCTACACTGGTAGCACACAACATGGCTACCAGAAGATGCATCTCGCCTACTCTGATATCCTCATGCAGCCTCCCTACGGTGCTTCCTGCTATCAGCTAGAGGAGCACTAACTCTAGATGCCGAACCGCCCTAGCTCACAGCTCTAGAATCCCCCAGATCGCACTCTGTGATCAGTGCCTAGTTGACGATAGAAGATATCGAAGTCAACCTGAAGATGTTCACCTGTGACCGGATGTCATGCCTCAGACCATACTCAAACTTATGTGCAAGGAACAACTCATTACCTCCTAGAATAGGTGTGAAACATTATATCTCTATGAAGTGATAGGAATACTCCATAACAGTGAGAGTACCCTTCTCCAGACTCATGAACTCTCAGGATCGATCGGCCCTAAAGGTCTCTAGATAGAAGTAATCATAGAAGATACGTCGAAACTAATCCTAAACCATATTTTGCTGGAGGATCTCCTGTGAGATCACATCCCACCAAATCTTGGTGGAGTCTTGGAGAATATAGGTAGCGAGCTTCACCCTCTTCTCTGGAGGTATCTTTAGATTCTCTAAAACCATCAATGTGGATTCTAGCCATGACTCTGCAGCCTGAGGTCCTCCATCCCTTGAGAATGTGGGAGGATGTTGTTGCTCGAAGACCCGCGTCAAATCATCCATTAATGGGGCAGGAGGTGGCGCTCCCTGAAAGGTCTGCATCATCCTCAAGAAGCCATCCCTGAGTTGTGCATCAGCACTTACGTCAGGTACAACGGCTAGTGCCATGGTTGGCACAACTGGAGGATCTGTAGTTAGTCCCTGATCGGCCATGTCCGGTGTCTGATCACTGCCTGGAAACTGGCATACAACCGGAGGACATCTCGATGGCATGACTCTGCAATGTCAAGCACACACCTTGGATCAAGATATCAAGTACTGAAAACAAGGAGTGTAAGAAGGGAACAGGAGAAATAAAACACTCTAGTTTTACAAAACATGACTACGCGGTGTGTACATTTCCTACATGGTGTGTTTCCTTAAGTCATTTACATGGGCGTGCACTCCTACCTAAACTGGTTGTGTATCACCCCAAACACACGACATGTTGTCTTAACACACAATGTGTACATGAATCCTTTTCCCCTGCCCGATTCCTTCTACACGGTTAAGCCACACAGCTCTCCTAAGGCAAGACTACACGACACGTACAAATCTTACACGACATGTACTAGACATTCCTCACTTGGAATGTGTTGTTAGTGACACAACCTGGCACACAGCTCACATTACACGGCGTGTTCGAGACAGACACGACATGTATGTGAAAAGATAACACTGACCAGTGTTGTTCGTGACATGGCCGGGTACCTGAGTCCGACTACACGGTGTGTTCGAGGCAGAAACGGCATGTACGTGGAAGGATGACACCAACCTGTGTTTTTTGTGACATGGTAGAGTACCTAGGTCAGACTACAAGGCGTGTTTAGAAGGCAAACAACATGTATTATACATGACTCGGCTAACCTGTGTTGTTCGTGACACGGGTGGACATGAGGTCGACACTACACGACATGTATGGATGATACACGGCATGTTCAATTCAGGTTTTTCCCCATCCGGTGTCTCGTCCCACATGGCCTATGACATAGTTAGAGACTACATGGTGTGTACATAAAGTATACGATGTGTACTTAAGAAAAACAGCTTCTTCCTGAACAGAAGAACACACAGCATGTACTTAACATTACATGGAGTGTATTCTCGGGTTTTCCAGATAGTAAGACTCAGAAACTACTCTAGAACCCAGAAAACAGTGAAACGAGCATTGTAAGTTCCAAATTACAATCTGTGAGGGCCCATACTCCCCAAAAATCAATGTTTGGAATCTTATACACATTACAACATGGAAAACAAGGAAATGTTCTACCAAATTCTGGTCTTTGGGGGGGCCATAACACCTCAAAGAACCAAAGTTTGGCATTCATTCAATCAAACCTCAACAAAAACAATACCCTATAAAACAACAAGTATTTTTATCAAGGAAACTATCACAACAACATGCATATTTTAAACATTAACTATCACAACGACATGAAATCACTAATTCATCCTAGATGGCATGGAAAAAATTCATGACATGTGATTTCTAGAAAGTTCCTATATGATGCATGACATGGCGTACCCTCATCTCATAGGGTTGAAACAGAAATAGAACCTCAATAACATTAACAATAATAGCACAAATCATGTGAATCACTCTAGGTGAAATCAAACCAACTGTAATAACTGTAAAACCAGAAAAATTGCAATTAAACGAGGTAGATTGGATTTTCCCTGTACACGAGTTAGCTACTCCCGAGCACAACTTATTACCAAGTACTTATTCATTCCTATCCCTGGATAAAGGCTCCAAATAGTAAATCAAGATAAAATAATTCCTCTGATACCACTTTGTAATGTCTCAGTTCTGGAAGCCACCGAGAGGCGCCCCGTACCCAGTTGGTCACATGGCCTCAAGTGCATTTCCCCGAATGCCAGAGGTTGCCGACTAGCAGTGAGGGCCTTGGGTGTGATAGTGGGGAAAATATTCCCTCATTGGGATAGTACAAAGTGGTAGTAAACAAATACATAAAATAGCGGAAGTAGTAAACATCCATACAAGAGTAAAAAACAGAATACTGAAAGTAAAAACAACTGGATCACATATATAAATGATGCAAGATACATATGTCTAGGAAAGAATCCAAACAAGTCACAGTGATGGAATAAAATAGTACTAAACAAAAATAAAAAATAAAAGATAAAGAGCTCCTCAACATTGTAAAAATAATCTTGGTCTCATGCTCTCCAACTCTATATCAAGTCAAATACCTGAAGTAGAAGGGTGCTTGCCCTTATCTATACCTGCAAAAATATAATCTATTTGGGCCGAAAGCATGACCCAAACAGGGTATGAGACTAAATCCTAGTAGGCAACCACATGAAGACTTGTGCCTAACAACCAGTGAGTATATGGTAGGTAAAAGTACAGAAAGTATTAAACAAGAAAGTACTAAACAGTAAACAATCCACAGTTTCAAATCAAGCAATAGTGAAACAAATAGCTAAACCTCAAACTGGTAACCCTATGGGAAGTACTCACATCCATACCCTCTAGACCTACCAAAGAAGTACAAACAACCCTTTGGGTAGTGCACTCAGCTTAACCCCTCTGGTTTAGTCATAAGAATATAATAAGACTCTCTGAGGAAGCACTCATAGTCCATTCCCCTTATAGTCAAAGGTAAAGCCAGACTCTTTAAGGAATCTCACACAGTCCATTCCCCGCATAGAGTAGGGTAGTCAATTAATCTCTGAGGAATCTCACATGGAAAATTCCCCTTATATCCCCAAGGTCTAGGACTCTATGAGGAAGCTCACTCAGTTAATTACCTTTATTTCCCAAGTCGTACAATTCAAACAACGACTCTATGAGGAAGCTCACGCGGTCAATCCCCTTATAGTGTAAAGAAAAAAAGACTCTCTGAGGAAGATCACTAGGTCAATTACCTTTATAGCCCCAAGTGGTTCTAGGCTCTCTTAGGATGATCACTCGGTCAATCCCCCTTATAGCCTAAGTGCTCAAAGACTCTCTGAGGAAGCTCACTCAGTCAATTCCACTTATAATCTACTACACCAGGTTCTCACGACCCTGTGTAGGTCAACGAGCATAGCAGTGTAATATGGCCAAAGTAAACCTACAGAACTAATTGCCTTACAGTCTATAACATATCAAGTATGTTAGAATACAAACTCTCCATCCTACAACAATAGGCATCGAAAACAGGAAAGGAATCCAAACTAGCTAAACAAGACCAAACGGTTGTAAACAGAACATGCAAGGGGAAAAAATCCAAAGCATACCAATCATCCCTATTCATATATAAATTATCTCTACATAGGTATACCATCATGGCAGAAAATCAACAGGGGTAAAACAGTAAACTTGCAATACCCGTTTCAAGGGTATTGGTGGAATTTGCACATAATACTCAAAGAATTCAAACAAAAAGGCACAGAACACCTACCATGGAGCTAGGAGGTTGCTATATGTGAACCTCAAAGATTGAATCTCCTTAGAACTCCGTAGATCTAATAAAACTTCTAAAACGTTCAACCCATGATAACTTGGAAAAGAATAGAAATCATGAAACTAGGTTCCAACAGAAGAGATAACTCACCGATGCGATCCCAACACAACTGACGGTGTTCGATTTGGAGGACGGACAGAGAATCAGAGGCTCATCGAAGATCTGTGGCTACTCGGAACTCTCAGATTAACTAGGTTGAGAAGGATACAGTTCTGTTCGTACATGACCCCAATTATTTTAATGGAAAAGAAAGTACATGGTGTGTACTTTGGAATTACACAGTGTGTACTTTGGAAGAACACAACTTGTACTTACCTTTTCTATACCCTGCTTTAAGCGGCCTCCAAGTTACTCCCACATAGCCGTGTGTGTGGCTATTACACGGCCATCACACAGCTTGCTGTGGCAAGGAAGTACATGGCGTGTACTCATAAAGTACACGGTGCGTACTTAGAAAATTTCTAGAAACTCCTCTTTTATCAAATACTCTAGGAAAAAGAAAAACATACCTGAAAAGAAGATCCATGTTCTTACATGAAATGGGTGAGTGGCTCCCATATCATTTTGATTAATAATTACATTAAAATCCTTAACACCTGAAAGTTCAATGGTATTTTTTCCCAATGATGGGAGATAAATCTGGTAGAGGATAGCCTCATGATGATCCTCATCCCCAGATACATAGTGATGTATACGACCATGGAGGTGTATGTTGGTAGTGTTAGTGGGGAAGAGGAGTTAATATTAGTTAGTTTCATTCCATGGATATATTGATACCAAATGTTTTGAAGGTCATCTGAGGTAACATCTATTTATCTTTTACCCTATATTTCACTTATTTGATTATATATCATTTTCCCCCTTTATTATAGCTACCTTATTCTACATCTGGGGACTCAATGTTGATAGAATTCCAACCCTCCTATGTTGACTATCCCAGTTGGGGTTTAATTGATTTTTCTTGATGTAATCTAGGTTGGTGAGATGATTATGGGGAATCATTAGTTTTTTAGGTATTTATTATTTTTTCGGATATAGCTATATGATTTCTTCATTAGAATGTACTTATTGTATTCAATGTATGGGTTCATCGATTAATTTAAAATGAGAGTTGTTTTCAATTATGTGGAAGTCCAACATGTGATATTCATTAGTGAGTGGGTCCATTATATAAATCATTTTCATTCTGGGCCTCAATTTTCTTAGTTGGTAGGGTATCGTTGGCTTCAGTAGAGGTGAAAGTGTTTGAGTTCCCTAGAGTTGTTGAGGATTTTATAGATGTTTTTATGAGTTAGGTTTTCATTCTACCCCCTCAATGTGATATTTATTTCTAGATAGAATTGAAGCCTGATGTCTACTTGATTTTAATCGATTCTTATTGTATGGAACATTCTGAGCGGTGAGAACATAGGATTCAAGTAGATTATTTTATTCAAAAGGGTTTCATCTAACTAAATGTTTTTTCATAGGGTGCACCAATTATGTTATAAAATAATCAAAATAGTGGTTTATGGATATGTATATACTACTAATAGTTTAGTCAAGTGACATTCAAAAATCCTTATCCCCTTTTGATGATATATGATTTGTTTAACAAGTTAAATGAAGATTACTAGTTTTTTAAAATTGATATTTGGTCTGGCTATCATCTAATAAGGGTAAATTAGGAAGATATCATGAAGAGTACATTAATTTCTAGATATCATCATATTGAGTTTGTGGTTATGTCATTCGGTTTGATGAACTCCCCAGATATTTTCATAGGTCACAAGAACTCCAAGTTTTATGACTTCCTGGATAAGTTCATGGATGTTTTCATTGATGAAATTCTCATGAAATTTAAGTTATAATTGGATAATTTATAGAATATTATGGATTTTGTTCAAGTCATTTGGATCCATTATCTCTATGGTATGTTTCCCTAGTGAAATTTTTAGGTTTTAGAGGTATAATTTTCCATGCATGTGGTATTAGTGGATACATTGATGATGAAGGAAGATGCTTCCTTGAAAAAACCAATATCATTGAAAAGGACCATTATTCCCTTGGTCTCATGATAAATTTTGGAGTTTTTTTATAATATCTCATTGATTTCAGCCCTATATAAATCCTTGATCAAGAAGTACTAGGCTTTGTATGATCGAATTAGTGCCATGTGGCTTTTAAATAACAAACATAAAAGTTAATCAGTGCTCTTTATTTTTATTTTCCATTGGAGGGAGTTATGTTCATGTTTTTCTATAACTCTTCTCATCTAGATTTGGGTTTCATATTGATATGTTAAAGGTAATTGATCTCAAATGGGATTATTAAGTTACATCCCTATGAGCATAACTATTCCACTTATGATCGTTATTTTTTGGTGGTGGTGTTTTATTTGAAATTTTAGAAACATTACCTCATCAATGAATTATTTATGGTCATTATAGTTGACAAGATCTTGAGTTATATCTTCCCTTAGTATGATGTGAATCTGTTCCAATTGATTTGATTAGAGTTTTTACTGGACTATAATACAAAATATCTTACCCCATGGGAATATAATGTCTAATAGATGGATTAAAAATTCATAAGGAGATGTTTTTTGAGATCTATATGATGCTTGGAGAGTAACAGAGTATCTTGAATCAATTAGAAGAAAGATAGTTGTAGAGGTTGAATGTACATAATGGATATGAAATCATACTTTTTGAAAATTCATGGATTATTCTTAGTTGGGAGACTCATTGGTATATGTGATGTGTGATCCCATATTCTATGGTGATTCTTCAGAGGGATGGACAGAGTATGTTCAAGATCAAATGTTGTTTTTGGAGATATTTTTTCCTCCAATGGTGATACATTTGGAGGTTATTATTGAGTTTCATGGATCACACTTGGAAGTTCATACTAGTATATCCAATATATATCCAACATTGAGTATTTAGATCTAATGTCTTGGGATGAAGCATTTAGTTGTGGATTTTATCCCACTGTTCTTGGTTTTTTAGTAGGTGAAAGTAGAGAATCATATTTCAAGAGGTTTGTGAACACATTTTCATGACACATTAAATTGATATTGATTTAAAGATGAATTTATAGTCTAGGAAAGACCCTAGTTCATATCTCAAGGAGATATTGATGTTTAAAGTTTATATTTTTAATAAAAATTACTAAAAGAGGAGGGAGATTTTTAAAATATTTTTTTAAAAAATAACTTAATTAAAGAGTGTAATAGTTGACAAAGGAAGGTGGTGTTTTTATAATTTCAAGATAATGAGGTCATTTAAATTCCACTAAAGATATTTCTTAGTTCATCGTTCTGAAATATACACATGGTTTAATGTAATCCTTTGGTTGATGGTTGTTAAGATCTTGATTCCCCTCTTGCCTCTTAAAGCAAAGCATAAAGAACCACCCCTTGACACAACAATCATGTTTTCTAGGTTTGAACCTCAAGAATAGAGTGAGGGATGTAAAATAATTTTTATATCTCATGTGTACATGTCATAAATAGTATTCTTATGGTTTCCAATCTAAAAACCCCAATATTCCAACTTGAAATATCAACCAAATCGGTATTAAAATGAAAACTGTTACACATAAGTATACCAAATAAATTAATTCAATGGAGAAAGAAGTTAATATAAGATACAAGAGAAATGTTTCACACATAAATTTCACCAAACCATCATAATAAAAGGTTTTAAAACTCCCTAAAAAATTGTGTATCTCCTTTGAAATGATCATCCACCATTTAGCACTTCATCGAGAGGAGAGGGAGGATTGAGTGAAACATCACCTCAATCCTTGATCTCCCTATAAGTATAGGGTAATATAGAGATTTTAAAGTGAATATAAGATTACTCTAGTTCTCAAAATTCTAGATCTTTGCCTCTAGGTTGAACATAAAAATTAGGTGCCCAAGGTGCTAATTTATAGGCAAAGTGGAAGGTGGTTTTGGGAACCTTAGTTTAGAAGAACCAATTGACCCATAGATTTTTGTGACCATATAATCTTATATATCTTTTTTACAAAACTAATTTTTTTAATACCACCTCTTAAATAATATCACCAAAAATATTGCATCATTTAGACAACTACATCTCGAGATATGGATGAAATACATAACACAATTTATGACTCTGTGTAGATTTGGTTCCGTGGACATATCAATCTAGTTGGTCCACTAGATGGCCTAATTTGGATTTTTTGTCTTCAGTAAACCTATAGAACCTTGAATTTTAGATTATCCCACAAAATTTTAGCCCAATTGGGTCACAAATGGACCCACAATGGGGATCTAGCTGAAACTACCCGAAGAACGCCTCCATAGGCTAGGGGATGGAAAATAGCGCTGAAGGCACAAAAATCTCGAGGAGGAATTTTCCTAAGGACCGGTACCAACACACAGTTTTAGGTCATGTCACAAGGACATGTCTTGGTGGGGAAAGTACCCTTATCACTGGTGAGTCAAAAGTAATGTCAAAGTGTGTTTCATCAATAATCTGCAGTCGAAAATAGTAAACCCAAAGTAATGGACCCACACCCTAGTGTGTTAGGGGGATTTCACACTAATAATTGTCATAGAGGACCCACACCTTGATGCGTTATGGGGATTATAATCTTGTTCATGAAGGACACTCTCCATAGCGTGTTAGGGGGATTCCACTTGTATGTAGCTGATAGAGGATCCACACCCATGCTAATGGGTGTTCCACTCCTGTTTTCATAAAGGAACCACACCCTAGTGCGTTAGGGGGATTCCACTCTCATATTAGTCATAGAGGACCCACACCAATGTCAATAGGGGACTAAAATCTAGGTCATCGAGAACCCACACCCTACTTGGTAGGGGGACACCACTTAGAAGTTATCGAGGCATAACACTAGTCATCCATGCTGGATGGTACCTCTCAAAGACCACTTATATGTCATCGCCTGATCACTACCATCATCACATGTCGCCTAAAGAGGCATCACATTCAGAACATCTCGCATCATATCTCAAAAGCCACTGAATAGGTCACCATCATGTTTTATGTGAAAAAACACTCTAGATAGGATAATCACATTCCAAAATATGAGTTCAAGAGAAGTATATACGATATGTAGAATATGCATAGAGTTGTATATGGTGCATGTGGATCCCATACGATGTGTGGACCTATCTCATCTCTTAGACATATACACATTTATGCTCAGGTACTAAACTATTGTATAAGTACCCCTAATCATGACCATGTACTCCCGGAGTACATGGAATCTCTAGCCAAAAAAAGGTAAATGAACGATCAACGCTCACCGCTAGTCGAAAGGAAAAAATTTCATTTCCACTGATAGGCCTCCTCAAATGGACCTAGGTAACCAAATGAATCATTCCACTGCTATCCGTGTGAAAGAGAACACAGGGTTGACTGTTAAATCGCCTAAATCGGGCATTCGGTAAAAAATCTATATCTTTCAGTATCGTACATGAACAGTGCTTTTGGGGGCCTATGGATTGATCCTATAACAAGCCAAATGGATTTCACCATTATGATACTCTTGTATAAACACGAGGAAATGATGATTTATTCATCTTAAACATACACCTGGTGAACAAACTGCGTTTCACCATACCTCACATGAGAGGTGCTATGTGGGACCCATGCCAAGATACAAAAACACATAAAATAGATCATGCCATTGTGATCCTCTCAAAAAATAATATGAGGTAGACTATTCATTTATCCTAAGAGGACACCCAGTGAAGAAGCTCCAATTCACCACCAATGCCCAAAATGGGACTCATGGGTCCCACACCACACTTTCACTTTAAGCACCCAAAATTGATCTTGAAAATGCCACCTCAACTCCAAGATTACAAAGCCTATGACGATGCATCAATCAAACGTCGTATGTAGGAGTATGACACGAAAAAAGAAACCCCAAATAATAATAATTAAATTATTATGATTTAAAATGGTTTTTGAGTTACCGAACTTCAAACATAGAAATTAAAATTTCCAAACCCATCTCAAAAGGTCCAACTCAAAGCAAGGGTCGTGTCGTTGTAGATGGAAAGCGAAACAGATACCAGGATTAAGAGAAACAGGCATTTGAAGTTGCCCAGGACAAACGAGCCCAATTAGGCTGGACTGGACTGGTTTAACTAGTATGTCCCACCTCGGCCGACCCATTCTAGTTGGCCCACATCCCACTGGCTAGCCACTACAAAACCATGAACTTCGCCACAGGTTGACCCTGTTCCATCATGGGTTGACCCCACTATGCTGCCTCTGGTCTCCCTAGCTGACCCCACCTCCGCACCGCCTACTCTCACCAATGCCACCATCTGGTCGATCCCAAACCACCATATTTCTCAATCCGCACTGTCGTGTGCTACCCGATCACTGTTGTTTGTCCTCAGCACCGCCGGAGCTCCGCTGTTCTAGTCTGATGCCCTCCACCAGTAATCGTCAGAAGACTTTCATGAAATTTCATGAATACTCTAGTGATCCAAAAACAAATCTGATACCATATCCAGGATCCTCGAGACCCAATCTACACATTGGTGACCTTTTCTCGAAGAATCATCTCTATTTAAAGGTGGTAAAAAAAATTCACCACTTTCGTTGGCCTCTATGGCTCCTCTAGCACATGAAGCTCGAAACCAAGACGAAATTTAGACTCCTCATATCGAGGGCTTTGTAAACATACTCCTTCCTCCATGGTTCATCGATGATTTCATGGATCAAAAAGTTAGAGGATGAAGAACATGAAGAATGTGAATAAGAACATGAAATAAGAAATTGAATCATACGATGGTCATTGTTAGTTTGGCAATTGTTAAAGGATTTCAAAGCATCAAAAATAGAAAGAAAATATTTTTGACAACAATTTCTACAATTAGGAGGTACATAATCTAAAATATGAATCCTACCAAGATTTTGGATACACAGTTATGTTCTCTATGCTTAGATCTACCAGCACCTGATGTTTCTTCATGGTCTGATGAAGAACTGGAATCAAATGGTAGAGGGAGGAAGGAAGGGAGATGGAGGGAGAAGAGAGAGAGGTCTGGTGGATTATGGGGTAACCTCTTCATAAACCTCTTAATCCAATACCTAAATAAATTAAACAAAAATGTTCACCCATGAACTCGGGGTATGAACATCCAGCGCTCTCTCAATATAGGGTGTGTTTAGGTAAAACAACCCTTTTTGAACCCAACAGGGATCTCAGAGTTACAATATGAGACCCCAATAAGAATTTATTTGAATTAACATTTGAGATAAAATAAAATAATTTAATTATTTTATTTATGGTTATGTACTCAGTGGCGTTTTCTATAGAAGTACAATGACAAAAAAGGTTCGGTCCCGCCTAGGGTAAACATCATTCTCTAGACTCAACTATGGATTCAGATTTCTGATATTTCTACTATTTGGGAGATATCTCATTTCTATTGCGTGCATAGTATAAAATATACTAAATAATTTTGTAAAATTATTTTGGGAACATCAGACCTCAGAATTTCATGTCGTCTTAGTTCCTAGATCTAGAAATATATGTATAAATATTCCAAAGTCTTAAAAGGAATAAACTAGGTCTCTACATCATTCCCTCCTTAAAACTTTTCATCCCTGAAAATAAAAACATGGGAAATAACTTGGGATACTAAGCCCACATCTGGCTATCTCTCTCCCAGGGAAACTCTTATGTGTTTCTATGCTGCCAGAGTACACGATCCCAATGGATGGTTTATCCAAATAAGGTCTGGTCTTGCCGATGACATGTATAGGATCATGCACGTATCTCCTCTACTGTTATACATGGAAAACGTCATGCACCTGATCCAACTATGAGGTTGAGAAAGGTGTTAGGTAACTTCTAAAATCCTTCAAAAGATCTTGAAAAGGCCCAAAGAACCTTAGGGATAGCTTGTATCCCCAATGAAATACTAACATGAAATCCCTTAGCATATAATCTAGCACCTAGATAGTGTGATTGGTCTGCCCATCAGTCTAGGGGTGAATGGTTGCACCCATCTGTAGTTGGGTCCCAAATGCCTCCTACAAGAATCTCTACAATTGTGACATAAACCACACATCACGATCGAAGAAAAACATTTAGGGTACCCCATGGAGGTGGATGATATACTATTTATACAACTTCCCCAAACACTAAACCAAACTATACTCCCTAAAAATAAGGAAGTTTTCTAAATTCGTGAGTCAGTCTACTGTTATCTAGATACAATAATGGATCTTCACTATGTGTGGAACACCTATGATGAAGTTCATGGATATGTTGTCCCATTTCCACTCTAGGATTTAAATAGGCTGCAACAACCCTCTAGAACACAGTGCTCAACCTTCACATGCTGATAGGTGACACATCATGAGATGAACTTCGTTGTGATTCATCTCTTATCGGACCACCAAAACTACTAATGAAGGTCCATGTACACATTTCCCATACTGAGATGTACATGTAAGGTAAAAGTGTTGAACTCTAGCATCACCTCATCCCATATTGCAACTATATCCATCATTTTCCCTAGATCAAGGTCTCATGATTCCCTCCTTCAAAATATCCATCTGGTAAAGATCCCAAGTATATCTAGTCATACAAGATTTCTTAGTCAATGTTTCACAACTGAGTCTCTCTTGAACGCTCGGGAAGTGAAGGAGTCAACATCATCGACTGAATAAAAATGTACCCTCCATCTCCCTTAGTGTCCGATGTAGGGAATCTTACTACTCTAAGACTTCCCACATTTTTTGAGCCTAGAACTTCCTACTACAGGAATATGCTACAATGATGCATATTTATGAAGTATATACTATCTTGAAGTTGTATTCCTACAAAAATTTCTAACCAACATTATTGTCTCATGTTCAAGTCTCTCTGGGTTATGATGCACCTGAGACACCGATGTTTTAAGAAAATCACAAAGAGCTCTCCCAGAAGATAGTCTCCACATACAGGGTGAAGACTACTGCTTCTAGCACTAGATACTAAGTTGCATAGTTTTATTCATGGGGTATCTATCACCTCAACTAGTACTTGATAACTATTTTATCAAGATTGATGTTGATCTTGAAAGGTTCTAATAAATAGGGAATGTGATTAAACTCATAGAATCATAAGAAGCTAGACAAGTAAATCACATGACATACCCCATGTATCTTTTCTTATATTTGAAGGAGAGTAATCCCCAAACTAGATAATCCACAACACTCACTAGTGGAATCTCTAGAAAAAAGGAGATCAAGTAGAAAAACTCCATTAACAATGTCAGGACCTACTCCAACACTCCACTGCATAGCCCCGCCATGAACAAACAATTCAGAGGGACTCATCCACCACACCTCAGTACTATTCACTTTGGGTGGCCCTCAATTTCCCCCACAGTTTTTCTAGTGTCACAAAAATGCATCTCAGTGAGGGAAGGACCCCTCTACCTCAAGCATTCAAAGATACATAGAACAACAATGACTTAGGTATACACCAGTGCCCCGCATCACCATAGTAAAATTTTAATCAAGAAGGAGGGAGAAAATAGTAACTCAGCCGATGTCTAAAAAATTCTACTAAAAAATGGTATAAAATACATACAATGTATCTATTATCATCTCATGCACTATAGGACTATATACATCCATGAAATTTAGCTTCTCGTGTCCCCAAATGCTAACTCCCTGAGCCTGACATGGGCCTCTTTGTAGTGGGGGAAGAATCTTATAGCGTCATCCAACAACCACAACTCCTCTTGCCCCCTACCTACACCGCCTCCTTGGGGACCAACCAAACCCTACTTGGACGATCCCTGATCATGGTGCCATCTCTTCCATGGAGATTCATTTACTATCTGCTTGGAAAGCTCCACACGTATGGTTGGGAAGTCCCATTCTATGTGACCCCACATGTCACAAGCATAACACCAGCCCTCCACATGTTGTCCTTGCGCTCTACTCTACCTCAGCCCCATATGACTATGTGACTAAGACTGATTGTTGGGAGGCCTGCACTATTGACATCTTGTCATCTGATTCCTTCTATATGTGGCTGACGCTTCAGCTCTGTTGCACCCACTACCACAACCAGCTATATAGAACCCCATGACAGAAAGATCTCTATCACTAGTTCATGATCTAGCAACTTGACATAGGTGGGGATGCATAATGGAACTAATTCAACATAGATATCCTTACTGAGTTACCTGATCAAACATTCATGCTTAGAGTCATCCATCATAGTTCATGTCTAGAGAGTAGTGTTGAAGGTATGCAAACCTAGTCACATACTCAACCACCATCATCCCTCCCTACTGAAACTAAAAGATCTCCTTAATCCGTATGGAGAATAAGTTGGATGGGAAGTACTCCTCATCAAACAAATGTTTGAAATCTTCCCACTAGAGTACCAACTCATCGTGTATTTGAGTAACTAGACTCCACCAATAGTCAACTAATCTATGGAGAAGAATAGATTTCAACACCATTAACTGATCCTTCGGTGTCAGAAAAATCCTGAAGAGGCAGACCACTGGCCCTAGCCAATCCTACAATTCTTGAGGATATCTAGCTCACCATGGAACCTCAGTGGTCTCTAATGCTGGAACTCACAGAGTACACTCACCCTGTACTTTTCCCCATACTACTCAGTTACGACTAACTACTTCTCAATATGTGGAGGTGCTCCAACCTTTCTATGTGGAGGAAGGGGGATAAAATGATGGATCTTGAACTGAGTCCCCATCATTCACAATTTTTTTATTCACAAAATCGGACTAGTATCTTGGTTTTCTGTAATCATGGAAGAATATTGAAACTTATCAAGGAGTACCATGGTCAAAGAGTATATATATATATCAACTGAAAAGGGGACCTGACTCAAGGACATCAAATGACTCAATCCAATTTGATTTATGTACCAAAGTTCCCTGCAAAAAATGTCTCAGTATTCCAAGTCAACAATAGGGTAATCAGGGTCTTCGTGAATGACTTCGTCAGCTGATGCACCATCACTGGACTCCCTAGACTAAGAGCTTCTCTTGAGACACATTGACATTATTTCCCTAATCCCAACCAAGACCTTTTTAGGGGAACATCTTAATAATGTCCCAAGGGTAGAACCACATTTGATACCACATTGTCATGAACCAACCCACATCAGGGATTGAGCCTCAACTACCACAATCCCACCTCCAATGGACAGTGGGTGGAAACTATTTAAGAAGGTACAAAAATCTTAGGGAGGCCTTTAACTAAGAACCTATACACACAAACAAAACCAACACAACACAAAAGTGGAAAGGAAAAGGAAAATATACAACACTTCTATATATAAACCAAAAATATGCATATACCTCTAAATAGTATAATTACATAGATACAAACTGAAAGGGGAAAGGGGGGAAAATACATGCCCAACCAAAAAAATGCCACAACCCAGCAATAAGTGGAAAAGTAAAATAGTTGAGAGAGCCCTGCTTCCGAATCCAAAGCTATAACCACCGCACATGGTCCAAGCACCCCATATCCCTGAGCTCTACTGGCATCCCGATCAACCTATCTATCATATTCAATATCACACCATGTGAGGGAAAATACCATGTAGGGGTGAGTATAATAATACTCATTAGGATTTGACAAAGTCTCAAGGGAGCAGTAAAAGATATACAAAAGAGGGGGGTAAGAGATAGAACAAGGTGCAGTAAAAGTGATTACATATCAACCTAATAAGATAGTGAAGTAAAATCATCCCAAACACAAGGATATATTAATTTTGAGAATATGAACTTCTTATCGAGTCTTTTATACTTAAATTGGGAGAGTAGGCTCATCCAACAATTGGAATCTAAAGAAAAAAATCATGTGTCATACCCCACACGTCTTCACCTCTCTTGGAAAGAGAGTAACCAAAACTCAAGGAGTGGGTACTTAAATGGAATATATAAATATATATATGTTTGTTTGTGTGTGTGTGATTTATCAAAGAATCCCAAATGAGAGGTTAAGGGGGTCTCCATCTCATAGATCATCCCAGGAAAAGAGCCACCAATAGTTCCATAAATAACCACCAATGATGCCCAGCATCGCTCACATTTTCCCTGAACATGCAAGTCAAAGTGACTCAATCACCAAACCTTGATACTATCCTCTTTGGGTGGTTCTATCCCACCTACACAGGTTTAGGTCACATCACAAGTACGTGTCTCGGTGGTGAAAGTTCACCTTTTACTCATGTGTCCAAAGTATTGTCAAATCATGTCTTGGCACTGATCTGTAGATGGAAAGAGTAATCCCAAGGATGATAACCCACACCCTAGTGTGTCCGAGTGATTCCACACTAACAGTCATCAAAGATGACCCACACCCTAATGAGTTTTGGGGATTCCACTCTTGTTCACCAAGGACCCTCTCCCTACTGTGTCATGGGGATTCCACTCGGAAGTAGATGATAGAGGACCCACACCCATGGTGATGGGTGATTTCACTCTTTTTTTAGAGAGGACTGATGCCCTAGTGTGTCGGGGGGATTCCACTCTCATTGTAGTTGTATAGGACCCAGACCCATGACAATGTGGGATTCCACTCTAGGTCTTTGAGAAACCATTCCCTAACTGGTAGGGTAATTCCACTCAAAAGGTATCAAGGAACTACATTGTCCATCCCTTCTGGATAATACCTCTAAAAAAGAACTGGTATGTTAGCACCTAATAACTACCATCATTAGACATCACCTGAATAGGGGTCACATTTGGAACATTTCTCATCGTATATCTAAATCCACTATGAGGGAATCATCACATTCTATGAGGAAAAAGACTCTGGATAGGCTACTTGCATGCCAAAATCTGAGTTCAAAAGAAGAAGATATGAGAGGTAGAAGATTCCTAGAGTGGTACACAGTGAATGTGGGGCCCACAAAATATGTGTCTATATCTATCCTCCTATCCATGTATATATCCATGATCTAGTACTTAATTACTACAGAAGTATCCCTAAGAATGTCAATGTACTCTCTGAGTAAATAAAATCTTTCGCCCAAAAAGGATATATGACAGCTCGACGCTCGTCGATAGTCTAAAGGGAAAAAACATCATTTTCACAAATATACCTACTCAAATAGACTCAGGTAACCAAAAGAATCATGCTATAGTGATCCTTGTAAAAAATCTCACAGAATCGACTATTCATTCACCTGAATCGCACATTCGGTGTAAAAGTTGTATCTCACAACATTCCACATGAACGGTGCTTCATGGGTCCAATTCCTTGATACTTGAACATGCCAAATAGATCATACCATTGCAATACTCTTGAAAAACACATGGAAATGAAAACTCATTCATCCCAAATGGACACCTAGAGAAGAAGCAGCATTTCACCATACCACAGACGAGGAGTGCTAGGTGGGAACCACACCAACATCTTGAACAAACGGATTGTACCATTATGATTCTCTTGGAAAATCATATGAGATATACTATTCCCTTGTCCTAAATGGACACTCGATGAAGAATTTTCAATTCACCGCCAGCACCAAAACTGGCCTCATGGTTCCCACACCTCACTTTTTCATTAAGTTCCCAAAATTGGTCTTGAAAAGTCCACCTCAACTCCATGGTCCCAACACCTCTGACGGTGCATCAACTGGACGACGTATGCAGATGTACAACCCAAAACAAGAAACCCCAAATAATAATAATTAAATTATTATTATTTAATACTGTGTTTTGAGTTACTGAGCTTCAAATATAGAAATTAAAAATTCCCAAAACCATCTCACAAAGACTTTTTCAAAACAAGGGTCACATCATCATAGACCGCATGAGAAATGGACGCCTAAATTAGGAGAAACAGGAATTTGAAGTTACCCGGGCCCAAATAGGCTGGACTGGCCTGGTACGGTCAGTTCTCCCCACCTGGGTGGCCATTTCCGATTGACCCATGGCCCATCGGCCCACCTTCGGCTCTCGGATGCATCTCTGCATGACCCCGGACTCTAGTGCGGTTTGACCCCGCTCTGCTGCCTCAAGTCACCCCGACTGACCCCGCCTCCACGCCACCCACACTTGCTAGCGTCGTCGTCCGATTGACCCCATGCCTCTACCATGCTCAAGCCACATCATCACATGCTACCTAGACATCGCGCACTACCCAACCACCATCGTGGATCCTCCGCACTGCTGGAGTTCTGTCGAGCCGATCTACCGCCTGCCGCTGGTAATATATATAAAACTTCTATGCACCACCATGATCACTCTGGTGATTCAAAAATAAAACCAAGACCAGATCTGGGATGCTTAGGATCTAGTCTACACAATAGTAACCTCTGATCGAATAATCATCACTATTTCAATGTGGTGAAAAGTTTTTGGCACTTTCGCTCACCGCCACGGCTTCTCCAATGCCTGATACTCAAAACCAAGAACATATCTGGACTCCTCAAATTGAGGTCTTTGAAAACAATTTCCATGCTCCATGATTCATCGATGATTTGACAGATCAAAATGTTGGAGGATGAAGAATGTGACAAATGGGAAACCAAAAATTGAATTGGACAATGAAGATTGTTAGTTTGGTCATCGTTAAAGGATTCCAAATAATTGCAAATAGAGAGAAAATATTTTTGACAATAATTTATACTATCGAGTTGTGTAGAATCTGAAATAGGCAGATTACATAGATTTTGGATTAGTCATTATGTTCATGTGCGCTGATCTACCACAACCTGAAGTTTTGTCACGATCTGATGAAGTACGGACATCGAATGTTAGAGAGAGAGAGGGATAGGGAGGGAGGAGAGAGAACGGGATAATGGATTATGGTGTAACCTCTCCTTAACCCCCTTAAGAAAACACCTAATGAAATTAAACAAAGACATGAAACCACAAATGAAGGGTTCAGACATCCTGTGCTCTCTCAAGTTAGGGAACACTTACATAAAATGACCCTTTCCGAACTCAGCGGCGGGCTCAGATTTCCAATCTGAGACTCCGATCAAAATTTATTTGAATTAACATCCGAGTTAAAATAAATTAATTTAATTATTTTATTTATGGTTATGTAATCCACGACATTTTCTATAGAAGACCTGTTCCAACAAAAGTTATGTCCCACACAGGGTAAACGTCTTGATCTAGACTCAACCATGGCCTTGAATTTCTTATTTGAGTTACCGTTTGAGAGATATTTCATTTACATCACATGAATAGTATAAAATATACTAAATATTTTTATATAATTTTTTCCTGGCACACCGGGCCTCGAAATTTCACATCGTCTCGACAACTAGCTTTTGAAATATATATAGAAATATTCTAAAGTCTTAAAATAAAAAAATATATAAAATAAATGCATTAATTAGTATAAATGTGAGCTTGATTCCACATATGTTCTCGTATTTTTACACAATATGGCCCAATTTTCTTCAAATTCATCCTGGTCCCACCAAATCTCCTCCACCTACAACGAAATAATTCAAACTTGAGAAATTACCCTTTTTAACAGTGATAAATAAAATTTTTTTGAATCAAACATGAAGTGAAGTTTTTTATAATATTAATAATTAATAAACTAAATAAATTTATTAAAATGGTGTGAGGCTGAAATAAAAGAGTAAATCATGGTGTAATCACACCCACACACCTAAATATTTTCACCCCCAAGAAAAATAACATTTCTAAAAAAGGATTCATGGAGAAATCAGAAACATCATAAATATTTATCATTAAATGAAAATTTAATATGTGATAGAAATATGATTAGAGAAAAAATAACACCAAGGAGTTATTCTCAGTGATTATATAAAAACTTGTCTCATAAATTGTATCAAAACAAAATTATAAGAGATTCAACATACCAATCTCATAAAATAATTAAGAAGTTAAACATGTCATCAATTCTCCACAAATGTGTGTGAAAACCATTTCATTCTATTCTTTCCAATTTCTATCCAGTAAATATAAATTATTTTTTATAGAATATACTTTAATGATTTTGTCTACCAAACCTTTCCTGCATCCTTTGCAATCAAATTTCAATACCCACTCACTTAAGCATTCTAGGAAGTCAAATAATAAGCTCCCATCCTAGATATCCCCATATGTTTTACATTTCATCACTCCCCTAATTTATTATTATTATTTTTTTTGTTATTATTATTTATGAAATGTTAAACATGGAACCAATATCAAACTCATCTCTCAATCCTTGTTTGATCTCCTTGTGATACTATTTGTAGTAGTTATAATAAGATCAATGGTCGAGGAAGATTGTGTTTTTACCTGTCTAAGATATAACCCATATTTCTATGTTTTTTAGGGTGTGCAATAGCCTTATAATAGGTACACACTCATGGGTCAATCTAGTATATTAATGAAAAATATTGAATAAAGAAAGAATATGTAGATAAATAACCTTGTAAAGTTGATAAATGTTAACCTAATTTATATTTACCTTCTATTGAGTAAGAAATATTTATAATTAATGGTTTGGTAAAAATATGTGTGGATAAATTAAGTGAAACCATTTTCCCATAAACTACTAGCATAAATCGTACCATTCCTTTCAAAGGTTTAAAAATCATAAAAGAATTGATATCATTGAAAAAGAACCAATTTTCAAGAAACATTTACACCTTAATGTTAAAATTATTCTAAAACATGCATTTAATCATTGATGTTTTTAAAAAATTTAAAACAACATGAAATAGTTAGATTCCTCATGCATTTTCAATAATTTCCATGGTTAAGCAAGCATAATTTTAAATGATTAAGTTGTCATTCGAAATGAATATTCCTGTAAAAAAGTGAGGAGGAAAATGAGGGTGGAGGAAACATAAAAAACTATTCATCAAGAGAAAATTATAAAAAGGATAAAGATAATAAGAATTGATAACTAACCTAGGAAAGTACGCACCCCCCCTTAACTAGAGTATACAGTGTCCCCATTGTAATAAAAGATAATATGGGAAGGAAGGATAAAACCTGAAGGACATAATTCGTAGGTTGATTCTTGAACATGGAGTTCCTCCATTCTAGAATTTGGAATGGATTCATGGAAGTGCTTCATCTACTTCCCACTGACTATTAAGGTTTGTTTTGTTTCTCCATTATGAACCCAAACAACACTAAATGGATAAACATTAATAATTGTGTATGAGCAAAACCAGTGGGAACAAAGCTTACCTGGGGAAAAATTCAGTCTTAAAATGAAAATTATGGCCTTATACCCATAATGGATTTGAAGATGAAGGATGAGGTGGTCATGGGAAGCCTTAGTTTTCTCCTTATAAATTTGGGAGTTCTCATATGGATCTTTATGCTTCTTCTCTAGCTCCTGAATCTATATATTTCATTGATAACTTGCACCAGAAGGATTAGAATTAAATTGATTAATGGCACAATAGGCCCAATGCTCTATCCTAATATGTATATGAAAACTCTTTCTAAAAACTAGCCGATATTGTGACATTCCAATGGGAGATTTGAAAGCATTAAGATAAGCTCATAATGAATCATTGAGTCCAAGACTCCCATTATTTCTTTTGTTTTAAATCATTTTTTTCAAGAATTTGTTTTGCCTTTATATTTGACACCTCACCTGGACCATTGTTTTGTGGTTTACATGAATTAGACACTCAATGTTAGACCCCATACTGACGCAAAAGTGACTACATTGTTCGATTGTAGAAATTAGAACTCTGGTCTGTCATGATGAACCTAGGTAATCCAAACCTACAGAAAATTTGGGTTCTAAAAAATTCCATAACGGTCTTGGAATAATTTGTCATTATGTCTCATTCCTCTACCCATTTTGATACATAATCATCTTCTAGAATAATGTATATGTTTCCAAAGTAATTTGGAAATGACCCCATAAATTCAATACCGAAAACATTAAAATTTTCATGGAAGAGAAAGAGTTGTTGTTAATTTCATTTATTTTAGATAAATTATGCATTCATTGACAATGAGGAAATGATTTATAGAAATAATGGTCATTATAAAATAATTTATGTCAAAAGAGACCAGAATCAAGGACCTTGTGAGCATTCTATTAGGAAAAAAGTCTCCCCACAAGCATGAGTGTGGCCAAACCTAAGGATCAATTGGAACTCACTATCAGGAACATAATGCCTAAGGAAATGATCATACCATATGCTCCAGAGGTAGGGGTCATCCCAAATGTACCAATAATACTCATGAATTACATGGTTATCTTTTTTTTCTTAAAGAAATAGGAATGAAAATGCAACAAAATATTTTAAAATTTTGTCATACTAAGGAATAGAGTATTTCACTCAGTATAATTTCTCATCATGAAACATTTAATTTATAATAATACATGGGGATGACTCAATGACCAAGGATGGGAGGATCCTAATGATATGTTCAGGCACCACATTCTATGCTCTTTTTTTATTCCTAATTTCTAAATTGATTTATTGAAGTAAGAGTATCCATCAAATGAGATATGGTTTATCTTCTAGATTTTTAAGGAGATATTGAAGGCCTATATGGTCTGAGAACAATATGGATTTGGACCCTTAAAGGTATGACCTAAATTTATATAAGGAAAACACAAGGTCCATAAATTTGTTTATATTATGGATTGTTTTCTTTTGTAGGGTCTAGTGTTTATGAGGTATAAGCAATAAAATGTGGAGCTTGATCGACCCTTTATGATAATATTTCTCAACTGCATAGTTAGAGACGTAACACATGATCTCAAATGGAAAATCCCACTAAGGTGGTTGGATTACCTAGGGTGACATGAGACTCCATTTCAATTTTCAAAAGCATTTTCACATTCTTTATAAAAAAATTCTTTTTCTTTTTAGGGTAATTAGGAGTGGGGGAGTGCAATCTTACTAAAGTTCTGAATGAAATGATGGTAAAATCCAACATGATCTAAGAAAGACCACACATCCCACACATTTTTTGGGAATGGTAGGGAAGAAATGGAATCCACTTTTTATTTATCTACTTGGATACCAACCCCATAAATGACATTCCCATGTATTATACCTTATCTCACCATGAAATGGAATTTCTTGTAATTTAATACAAGATTATTTCCAATACAACGATATAGGATAGAACCAATAATGCTCAAACATTGATCAAAATAGGATCCATAAATAGTGAAATCATCCTTGAATACTTCAATGAAATTATCAAGATAATCTAAAAAATACTAACCATGCATCATTGGAAAGTACCTAAATAATTGCATAGACCAAATGGAATCATTATATAGGAAATGTGACAATGGGGAAAGTGAAGGTTGACTTTTCTTGATCCTCAGGGGTAATAGGGATTTGATAGTATCCAAAATACACATAATGGAAAATTTAGAGGTATTTCCATACTATTCTCCCCAATATTTAGTCAATGAATGTAAATGTAAAATAGTCCTTCCTAGTTTATAGATTTAGTCAATGATAGTCTATACAAACATGCCAACTATTCTTCCCATAGGCTGGAACTAATTTATTATTTTCCTTTTTAAATATCGTAAGACCAGTTTTTGGGAAATACTTACACTGGACTGACTAATTGGTTTTTAAATATGAGGTAAATAATTTCAACATCCAATAATTTTTTACCTCCTTTTCAACAAATTCTATGAGGTTTGGGTTTAGTCGACATTGTTCCATCCTCACTAGCTTAGCCTCCGCATTTAACAATATATGATGTGTGAAAATTAATGGGATAATACTAGGAATTTCAGTAAGTGTCCATCCCATATATTTTTTATACTCCCTAAAAAGGTTAAGCATTCTCAAATAAATCTCTAGAGGTAGTGAATTAGCAATAGAGATAGTAATCTGGTTTCCATTCTCAAGATATAAATATTTCAAATTTTGGGTAAGTTGTTTAAGGTCCAATTCAGGAGGACTGTGGATTGATGTGAGTGAATTTGAATGTTAGGAATTTATAATATCATATAATTTATCAATGGTTACATCCTTAGATGATGAATGAGGTTTTACAAGCTTTGCAGTATCATCGATATTCTTGGGATACTCAGTAATTGAGAAATCATCAATTAAAAAACATGCACGACATTTTCATAGACCACTAAAACATTAAATGAATGATTCACTACCTATAATTTAAATCAAAGATGAAAACTCAGAAAAAAGATTAGGGTAAATAAAAAAAGTTTTTTATGGGATGTGATGACATCAATAGAATTAACTAAAAGTGAGGAAAGTTCTTCTGAGGGGTGACTCATGGAATTGAGGATATTGAAGTGGACAATGTCACCAAAAAAATCTATAGAAAATGTACCATTAGGGACATTAATTATGCTTTTGTAGGTTTTTATGAAAGGTATTCCCAATATAATTGGGGCATGTCTATTTATCCTATCATATTCCATTTTAAGCACATACAAGTCAACATGAAAAATTAAAATTTTAACCCTCAAATGAACATCCTATAACACACTACTAGGGTGTAAAACACTCTAGTTTACTAGATAAAATCAATTTCAGTGGGATCGAGTTCCCCAACCTATAATGAGGAAAAAATTAATAAGGCATACCATTTATAGAGGAACACAAATCAAGCATGGAATTAAAAAATAAATACTCCCCAATGGTGCATGGATTCGAGAATGTTCCCAAATCGCTGAATTTGGTGGGAAGTGATGTCTCTATAAAGGATTATATATTACTCCCTAATCTCACCTTTTAATTACCATGAATTCACCTTTTGTTTTTACACATATCCTTTAGATACTTAGAATATCTTGGAATTTTCTTTATGATATCAATCAAGGGGATGTTAACCTGAAATGTTTTGAATGTATCCAAGATTTCGTTATCAAGTTCAGTTTATTTTGTTTCATTTATTGGGTGGTCCTTTGGGCAAATATAATAAGAATGGTTTGGAATTAGGTTTCATCAAATTAAACTCTCTTTCCTTCGACATTTCTACTCTTAAGACATGGTTTTTCCTCATTTAGACCATTTGCAGTGGTTGTGATAGTGGGTTACTTAGGAGGAGATGGCTCTAATTGAGTGTTAATTTGGATTTTAAGTTATTTCCCACACCTAATATTGATGGAACTGGAATTTAACTTAACCCTAGGGTTGACTAGTGGTTGAGAAGGTATTTTAATCAACCCATGACTTTATATTTTCCGCACAGAGTTGGCTAGTTAGCCTAATTGGGTCTTTAGGTCTTGTATGGATTCTTTGGTGGTTTATTAAAATTGGATATTTTTTGTATCCATTTATTTCATCATGTATTCTTGTCTAGGATCTGGTTTTAGAGGAGTGATTGAAAAGGCATTTTTTTGGTTTGGTATTTCTAGGTGGTGGTGGTGGATGACTTCTTTGTCTCAATTTTTTATAATATTTATTATTTACAAAAAAAATCAGTTTAATACATTGGTGTAAGGGTGAAATAAATCAGTTAATCATGGTGTGATCAGTTTGTTACCACCATTGTATTCCCTTGAATGAAATAAGGATGTTTTTTGTATGAATATAATTACTATTTTTTCTTAATATCAATGAATATGTGATTTCATTTTGGTTATTTTGGATATATTTATGTAATTTTCTCATTTCTTTGGAAACAAGGAATCGAGTTTTGTAGAGGTGTCGGTGAGGAAGGATATAGTTGAGATAGTGAAGCTTCAGAGGGTAACAAGGACCATAATCCCTTATCAATTCCATCATTTTATATCAGGAGTATAGGGAGGTCTTTAAGATGATTTTTTCTATTAGTTATGCCGTAACAATGTCTTCTATTCGTATATATAGAGTTATTCATAGTGGACCATTCTAACATTAGGGTATATGTTTCAATCCTCTATTTTTGATTTTGGTAGATTGGGGGTAAATAACTTGACCTTGTTTTATTTTACCTATAATAATATATACCAATCACCCATTATGGTTGCTTTATTCAAGGAATTGTATGTGTGTCCTTTCATATATGTTTTATTCTAAACCGTGGTTGGGTATTCAGTGGTATGTAGAATAAATGTGTTGCAATGAATAACTGAGAACATAAAGATTCTTTAAGAGTAGATGAATAAAACACAAGAACATTATAGGTACTATATATATAAAAGTAGGAAACCATTATATATCTATGTAATAGATTGTTGATGGTTCCCCCTTATTGTGGGTAGTGAAGGTTTAGCTGAGGGAGTAATATTTCTTCTTCGTTTATCTAAAATTCTTAGGTGTTAAGGTGCATCAGTAAGGTGTAGGTCAGTTATTTATTACACTATAGTTGGATAGGGTCCATGATTCTTTCCATGTTCCATATCTTCATTTATATATTCATGATAACACCCTTTTAATTAATTGGGTAGAGTGGGATTTTGAGTAAAACCTAATGTTTATAGAGTGTCCAGTTGAGATTTAGGATCATTAGCAGAATGTGTTGCATGAGTTTATCATTCCCTTGGTTCAAGTTTAGTATAGGTATGGTGTCTTGAAAAAATGTATGTGGAAAAATGATTCACAGATTTGTACTCAATAACACGAGTTTTTAGACTTTTTTTACTTTGATTATGGAATGTTTGAATCAATGTTGATTTGTTTGAGATAATTTAATTTCTAAGTTGAATTATTATTTATTAATGGAGTTGTTACTTTTTTATAGGAATCACTTGGGGAGTGTTAAGTATTTTGGATAATATTTTCTTTTCTAAGTTGTTTTTCATTCTCAAGGAGGAGAATCATTTGAGATATAACTAATGTAATGGTCTATGATTATCATACCTTTAGTTAGTGTATTCATAGGATTTGTGGGTATTGAGAGGAAGTTTGAATGTGTTTTGGAGGTAGAGGGTTGGGTTTTTGATATTAGATACCAAAACACCCATTTTTTTAATATGTGATGGACTCTAGTTCAATGTTATAGTCATGGAGTGTTTTTCATTTTAGTGTATAGTGAAACCATGGTGTTAAATTCAAATTTTGAGGTACTTTATTCATTTTGTATGAGTCAAAATTTATCATGCGAATTTTGGATTTGGGATGGGCCATTTTTAAGTGAATGACTCCTATAGATATTTTGGGGAAGTCCATTTATAAAATAGAGAGGGATGAAATGAATATTTAGGTGGGTGTGGTGGTGTTGAGTTGTGCTCAGATGGGGAAAATTCTGTAATTACCCTTATGAAGTAACCCTTATGTATCATCCAATAATAAATGTGAGAGTTAAAAATGAGTAGATCTTAATCAGTTATATATACTAAATCTTTCCATACAATTTTACCAGTCATTTGGAGATTATCACATTTTGGTTATGACTATACTGTTGAGTGATGTGCCTCGAGGGTTTCCCTATGGGGAACTAGGAAGGGTGAAATCCTAATTTCATAAGCCATTGAGATGTTGTTCCAAGGAATTTTCTATTTTTGAATGTAAATTGGAAATATTGAGTTCATTTCTTCAATGAAATGTTGGATCTTTAAAGGGATTCGTGGTTGAGGTCCATTATAGACATTTTGAAAACCACAACACCGTGGTTCTAGTAAAACATCTTTTGAAAAGTATGAAATGACTATTATATTAGGGGGGGGGGTTGACATTTAAAATAGTTCAGATTTTGGATAAAATTTTTCAAAGATATCTTGGTCATTTGGGATGTTTCCATGTCATATTGAAGGCCTATGATGTTCTTTTCTATAATTAGTGGCATTGCTTCCTTTGGTTTGATTTTTATTCTATTCCACTAAACCCTACCCGACACCATGACCTATTTTGTTCTTTCCAGTCATCCCATGGTGAATATTAATCCTAATAATCATCCTATAATGATATTACATAATTTGTTAAATCCAATTTATGGTTAACTAGGAACCTGATGGATATCCAAAAGGATGATAAAACATATAATTTTTTTTATCCCAACTCAGCTTTTAGACCAAATCTCTATAGCCAACATAATGAATTGAGGCTTCACCAACTAGCAACCCTAGACACAACCAGGTAGCACTATAAAATGACACCATTGGAGTGTAAAATGTAGTTTAAAACATCTACATTAAGCTAGAGAATCAATATCCACACTATAAACAATGATGCCACTATTGCATGACCGAACACTACCAAAGGAAACCCAATTCTACCACAAATACTAGAACAACATACACTATCAAGGAAACTAATTCTAAATCACAAGAAATTTTGGCTCTAAAGATATAACTAATGTTAAATAAACCCACTATAAAGAAAATTAATACTAAACACACAAAACACCAATCCAAACTCTAGATTACATTGACATTGAATTGCCTTGTGAAAACCAACTCCATTTTCACTATTTCACAAAATGAGATGAATATAGTCAATGAAATAGGAAAACCATTGACAAGGGTAGAAATGTGGCACCACTCTAGGTTTGAAGACACCCCGCCAAGACAAAGAAATATCAGTATAATCAATACAAAATTCAAACTTGAACAAAAAATGAAACTCAGTGTTGGGATCTATATAATCTTGAACACTATTAAAGAGACAAATACAATGGATTTTATAATCATCAAGAAAACCCAAATAACAAAAAAGTTCATGGAAATTGATAATATAGAAACATAAAAATAGATAATAAAAAAAAATTATTTTTCAGACACTCATAGTGAGGTAAAAAACAAAAAATAGAAAGCATGGAAGAAACCAAACAAATGCCATTGAGGAAAATGATAGCCTTGATTGAACCGCTGACAAAACCAAGAAAATATGGGTTTCTTTCAAAAGGAACTATTAAAACAATGGTTTTAGTAGCCTAGATATGTTTTTTATTATATATAATTGGTATAAGATATAAGAGATAAGATCCAATTGGATTAAATAGTTTTTTAGTATTGGGAGACTGGATACATAAATGATTTTCACATTAAATTTGAAAACATGAAATAAAAAATAAAACAACTACGAGAACATTATTATTTCGTCTATTATATCCCTTAAATCATTAAAATTTAACTTCTAGGTACCATGTGGATAATAAAAAAATACAATTGTGAGCATAGATTCTTAATAAGGGAAAGAATATGGAAAAAGTTATCTTATAATAGAAAAGTACTGAAAAATATGGATAAAATAAATAACAATCAAATAGATCATATAGATAATATCATGAAATAAGAATATATACATAGTCATAATAGATATATAAATAATATCATGGATAATAATAACTGGTTTCATAGTGATCAGACACATAATATCAAATATAACAATCTTATTGTCCATTATTCATGCTTAAAAATTATACATAAATAGGTAGAGAATATTTATAATTCCAAAGAAAGTTTTTCTCAGGAGAATATTTTATGCATCATGGGTTTATCTAATTTTAGTACTCACCCATCACTAAAAAGGTCCATTTAATTCATCACATGATGTAATGATTAAAAAATATAATATGTAATAAATATTCTGTATTAATAAATCTATGTATTTGAAAACTAATAATAGAAATATCAATATTTTTCCCAGTCAATAAATATAATAACATGATCACAATTTATCCATAGAATTAAGTTGGAAAGTATAATTACAACATATCCCCAATGAAGCATAAGAAGCTATAAATGATATCAACAAAAATGACAAACACCTTTATAAAGACATTTGAAATATTCATTGAAAATAAGAGGAAATGTCCCTTTCATTTGTGGAATTTTATAAAAATATGTAATTCATAGAATAATGGGAATATTATTTAAATTAAAAACTTATGGAAACTTGTAAAATAATCTCAAAAAGTAATAATGGTCATGACGGTTGGAAAATGTGGTAGAGCTGTAAATGTTAAAAAACATTATTTTCACACATTTTTGTTGAATGTAAAATGTGACCCATACAAACAAAAATAAAAATATTCCATTTAAATATTTGAAAATAAATTCAAATATTATTGAAAATGACCATAAAATAAAGAATAAAATTGAATAACATTCTTGATATAATATATGTAATGTGGACTTGGAAGAAAAATATTTCCAACCAAAAAGGGGAATTAACTTCGTTTATTCTTATAAAAATTATCTCATTTTATTTTTAAAACAAAAGGGAAAAAATGGTAAAAGGATTGTATCACCAAGAATAATTCAAGTATAATAAAATACATATTTTTTAGTAAAGTAAGAGTATATAATTCCCCTAATGTCAAACATAAACTTAAAAACCTTTGAATAAAAATAAAATCATAAAATAAAACCCTTACATAGACTTCATTATTGTTAGACACACTCTAATCCAACGTGTAATAAATTTATACTTACTTTAAATCTATATCATAACCATAGTTTGATTTATCAGACATTATACCAATACTTTTTAATTTCATATTACCCATTTATTAATAATTCTATGTTAAAATCAGTATTTTTTTGGGTTAAATGGTATGTTTTCCATGCATGTTTCAGTTAACTGGTTTTAGTAATTGAAACTTTATCATGTTAAAATCATATAAAAATGTTTATGAAGTCCTATAGTATGTTTTATATATTTTTTGGAGTTCTATAGTCATTCTATGTAACTTATGGTGATGATTTTCATGGAAAACAATAAATATATCATTTTTTAGAAATTTGGTTTTATAAAAAGAATTAATTTAATTAGAGAATAAAAATATGTATATAATAATTGAATAATAATTAAAACATAATTATTACATAATATTACTATTATATAACATACCTTAATCATTCATGACATAAACATTTTTATAATGTTCATGTAGGTGGTAAAACCAACTAAAAATATAACATGATATAACAGTTGAATGTGTAATAAAATGTTAATATATATTGTTAATATAATTTATAATGAATATTAAACAAATAATAACTATCATATATGTTCATTTAATGTATTTTTATAACCATACATGTATGTTGATACTGAAAAATTAAATACATCATTCCTTGAGGTGGTAGTCCACAGATACACAGGGGTGACATTCCCATTTTTTCAATGGATGGGAGGGAGAGAAAATAATAATAATTTAAATTTAAAAATATAATTATTATATCATTGATATCATGTTTTTACTTAAATCCATTTTAATAACCATCCATCTAAGACAATGATGATACATGAAATATGTCTTTCCTTGAGGTGGTGGCATGCACATACATATGAGTGATGTTTTTATTATCCATTAAATTAAAAAGATGAAAATAATGATTATTAATTAAATGTAATAAAATTTTACTGTAATAATTATAAGAATTATATTATTTTTAGCTTTTTGTATATGATTTTTATGTGGTAGAAGAAGAAAATAACTTAAAAGAACTTGTTTAAGTTGATTATCTCATCATTCAGTATCCTTATAACACCCAAAACATTTTATGGCATGTTGCTCTTAAATAATTTCTATTCATTAGATAGCATATATTTCATGAAGCCCAAAGTCTTTTGTTGAACAAAACATTATAGGAGAAAGTTATATGCTATCCATTAAACATAAATTTTCCACTTCTATGTTTTGAATTTCTAAAAACATTCATCTAGAGTTGTGACCAGCAAGTCGTTTGGAGTTTGATAGAACCAACATGATTTTTTGATGAATAGTAACACACCCTTATGAATAGTAATATGACCCTTATAAATAGTAAATAATGATAATATTTTATTTTCTTAAGGTAATAAGATAATGAGAAGTTAATTAATTTTTCAATGTAATACAAAACTAATTATACCTTTAAATTGTTATTTTTCGAATTAACTTTGATTTTATTTAAAAATTATATTAAAAATACATAAAAAATTATTTTAAAAAAATGGATTTCATATTTGAATTCTAAACATCGAAAAATGGTTAGGGTGAATTTTTGGGATTTTTCTAAAATACTTGAATTGTTTGTGTATAGTAAAAAATACAGTTTTGAGTTTTCAGTAGTTTAATGACATCATAATGATGTAATTATTAATATAAAGGTCTGGTAAACTTTTGTACTGTATCTTATGACATTAGGTTTCCCAAGTGGCTTAAACCATGGGAAAATACCATGGGAAATCTCATGGTTGTTTGAAAACTACTAATGAGGTGTCCCTTTTAATTAATAAAAACCTCTCACTTAATTACTATAAATACCCACTCATACTTGGTTCACGCCCAAATTTACCCAAGAGAAGAAGGGTAGAACGGTCCTTGTAGTGTAGCTTGGGTTGTCGATTCCACAGAGACCTAAGAAGATACCTAAGATACACAACCTAAGGGATGGATTTTTGGCTATGAAGTGGCCAACATGGATTGATTTTGGATGGGTTTTAAAGATATCTAAAAGATTTAAGTGGATTCAATTTAAAAGAATGGGTTGATCCTAGGTTATCACTCGGGGTGGATTGGACGTATTTTCTTTTTAATGATTTCAATTTCTTAAATTTGAGATGGGTTCATTTAAGGAGATAAAACAACATCATCGCTTACTTTTTTAATGCCTAAACCCTCTAATACTAATCACCTATACACTTGAAGGATCAAAGTTTTGAGCACTTCAAGGTAAAGGATCGTATTAGTACTTGAAGTGTGTGGCCTTAAATTCAACAAGGACGATGGAGTTTAAAAATCATCAAATAAAAATCCCAATTAAAGAAGTGATTATACATTAATTAGGTGATAAATAACATCCAATCCAGCCCCTTTCTACTCCCTTGGATCAACCCATAAGTGGGTTAGCCCTCCATTGATCCCATGGTTTCAATGGAAGCGGAAAGTAGACTCATAAGGGAGGAAATGGAGAAGTAAAGAAAACAACAAAAATAAAATGATCACTCCACCGTTGTGTGAATAATTTCACAAGGGTTGGTGTGAATAAATTCACACCTTGATCCAACGGTATTAAAGTGATATTAAGAACAACAGAATAAGAGTATAAGAAGAACTTTTATTAAGAAACTAAAGTGAATTGAACAACTTACATGTGAAAGACAAAATTGAGGCAACAAAAATGCAGCATAACATTACAATTAAACAAAGAATCCAAGATCCTAAAATCCTTCACCACCACTGCCTTAAATAGGAATTTTGGGAGCCTTGGGTCGAGCCACCAACAGTACAAAGCATCTTAATTAATTTTGGTAGGCTATAGGTGGTGGAAAGCTTGTGGAATTTGGACTTTTTCACGTTTGACCCGAGGTGGCAGCCAGTTTTCATCCACCAAACAGACGTGTCTGGACGACCTTCTAAAAGGCCGAATCAGAGTTGTCCATAGAAGAAGACAATGGAGCTATGGCTTTCTTCTAACCTCCTGTAAAATATGAGCCCATTTGGAGTTGTTTATTTCTAGATATGATCAAATTAGGGGTCTGTTTTTCTGGGCCGCAGAATCTGGCCCAGAATTGTATCTCTAACTTGGGCCGCCTAAATGACCACCATGGAGGCCGAATAAGCATTAACACCTGAAGAGTTATTTGTTCCTATACATGTCTTCTAGCATCCCACGAAATTTGGGATTAATTGGGCCTGTATGTTGGGCCCCAAAGTCTCATCAGTGGGATGATGTCCAATATTCCTTCTCCAGAATTGCTTCCTTTCATTGCCCAATATCTCCATCATCCTCCATGAATTCTCCATTGATCCCTGAATCAAACATGTTCATATTTAAGTGTAGATCAATTTCCAAAAATATCAAATTAAAATATGTAAAATTCAATTCCTTAAAATCAGATGAATCATTGGGTACTTTAAATGATGTTCAAAAAATGTACCACATAATAGTGCATTTTAAGAAGGTATTACAATCATAATGTGAAATGATGTTCAAAGTGTAAAATACACTAAAATGGTGTTTATTAATAACAAAGAACATGAAAATTATGTATATTAACAATGAATATTAGCCTCATTTAGTGGCTAATCACACCCCCCCAACTTGAGTTTTGCTAGTCCCGAGCAAAATATATCTCATCAAAAATGAAATTCGAATTCCCGTTTCCAAAAACATTTTAATACACAATGATCACAAAAAAACCTTATACCAAACAATCATGAAACCCATAAAAATATTTTAATACGAGATAGTTTCATAATCAGATCCCAATCCCAAGCCCATTCCTTTGATCAAATCCATCATCATACTTCATCCAACTCAATTAGGTGTAATGATGTGTTGTGAATCACAATAGATATGGGGGTTCATTTTCATTCAAGGGGGAAATCATGGAAGCGCTAGGTGGAATCACATTTAATCCTAATATGAGTATTCTTCATCCCTCTTTTTTTTATTTTTTTTTGCAATATTGCTATAGTAATTGAGATTGCAATTAATCAAATTAACCCATGTAGCAAGACTTTGCCGATGACTCCCAGACTCAAAGGCCTTAGGGCACCAAGTGAAACCCACATACTCGGGCATCGCCTCGAGTTAACTTAATTAAAAACAAAGTCATATTACCATAAATAGAGATAGATTGAAAAAATCAGGGCTAGACAACTCTGGAGTCACGATCCCCAAGTGCCGAAAGCCTCGCATTTTATCAATCCATTGCTCTACACGCAATTTTTTTATTTTTTATTTTTTAATAATTTTTTTTAATTTTTTTTTGAATACTCATATTATTCATAAAAATAAAACCATCCTATGCTATTTATTATGGGACCCCAAAAATTCAAATTAGTACCCCACAGTCTAGAGGATGTGCATTGTGTCATTTTTTTTATTTGGATGAAAATATAAACGATGAAATATCACATTGGACAACCACACTTTCCAAAATCTATGTTCATGAAATTATACAAGGATTAAAATCAGAATCAGGGCATGCTAAATTATTTGATATTCAGTTTCAAAGTGTGAAATGTGTATTACCATGTTCAAAGTTAAAGGAATTTTTCCTTCCATTTTCATAATTTTTTTTTTCAAATCATCTATCATTTTTTTTGACATGAACTCGTTTTTTATTTTATCTCCCCCCAACTTAAAATAACACTGCCCCCAGTGTTTGAAAAATGAAAAATTAGAAGGAGTAGAGACAGGGAATAAAAATTTAAAAAGGAAATTGAAAATGAGGATTATGGAATGAAGTCACCAGGTGGTTGAAGTTTGAAGTTCTTGCCGCTCGAATTTATTCCTTTGATATCCATGTCGCTTGAAAAGTTCCCTAGTGGAAAAAGGAAAAAAACAAAACAAACAAAACAAAAGAGTATATATATATATATATATATATATATATATATAAGTAAAATATAAGTATATATATATAATAAAATAAACTGATGATACATTGTCTTCTTTTTAAATTTCTGGGTAAGGTATTACTCAAGGATCACACCACGTGACACGGATGAATATGGTGCTCCCCTTTCATACCCATCCATACTCATAATAGAAGAACAGGTCAACAGTCTATATTTTTAAATATAAAAATGATTAATTAAAATATAAATTTTATTAAAACAAAAAAATGATAGGAAACTTGAAAACCATGGGTTGCCTCCCATGCAGCGCTTTGTTTAATGTCGTTAGCCCGACATGAACATCACAACGTACCCAATACCAATTTTCAACATTTTAAGGACCCCATATTTCATCAATTCTACTAGGTTGAGATTGATTCTATGTTTATAATTTTTGTCATGTACAAACCTATGTTCTATAATCAGTGGTAAAATCCAAGGAATATCAGGAATGGTTGATCTAGTTTCCTTTTTAGTCTTTCCAAAGACATTAAGAATCATTAATTCTTTATTGGTTTCAAAATAAAAAATTGTGAAAATTGGATTTTTTGGCTATCCTCAATGAATGGAAACTTGAGGGTGGATGGAAAGTCCTTTCGTTCAAGTTCGGGTAGGCTAACACTTTCAGACATAGGTTGGAACTTTGAATCAAAATTAGTTTCATTTTCAAAATTGCTCAACAAAATTGGTTCCTTTTGAATAGAATATTCAACCACAAAATTGGAAAGATCAATTTTAGTAATGGGTATGGATTTAAAGTTTGTGATTTCTCTTAATAGTTCAGTGATTTGTGTTTTTGAAAAATCATCAATGGAGTTATATTCATGAGACTCAATCCATGATGTCAAATTTCCCTCTTGAGAATACAAAAATTCAATTTCCTCTTGATTTAAAGACCTATCAACAATTCCTTGATCCTCTTCATCTTCCCCGTATTCAAAGGTTTTCTCTTCAATAAATTCATGTGGGGTTTGTGGGAAACTAGACACTTCACATAAGGTAATGGAAGAGACAGTTTGTGTAGGGATGGGTTCCTCAAAATTTTTAATGATTTGGAGTTCTAACCTTAATGATGAAACCTCAAAATTAATTATCTCCATTTGTTGACATAGTTTTTCAAGTAATGGATCTAGATTAGGATGGATAAGGGGTTGAGACAAATGGTCTATTCCAGGAGGATAACTATGTTGTTGGAATTCCATAGGAGGATGTTCCGATTGGCCTTGTTGGGATTGAAACTCATTATATGTTGAGATGTTTTGTGGATCATAGGGGTAAAAACAATGTGTTTCATTAGGTTGTTGATGATCCCACATGTAGAAATTAAGATGGTCATTGTACATCACACATGGGGTTGAGTGATCAAGGTGGGGATAAGTTTCAAATGTTTGGACTTGTTCAGAATTGACTTCCATAGGAGTGAGGGGTGAGAAAAGAGAAGAGGGATGAAGAAAAAGAATGATAATGTCTAAGATAACATACTTAGGTCCCCAGCAACGGCGCCAAAATTTGGTTCACGCCCAAATTTACCCAAGAGAAGAAGGGTAGAACGGTCCTTGTAGTGTAGCTTGGGTTGTCGATTCCACAGATACCTAAGAAGATACCTAAGATACACAACCTAAGGGATGGATTTTTGGCTATGAAGTGGACAACTTGGATTGATTTTGGATGGTTTTTAAAGATATCTAAAATATTTAAGTGGATTCAATTTAAAAGAATGGGTTGATCCTAGGTTATCACTCGGGGTGGATTGGACGTATTTTCTTTTTAATGATTTCAATTTCTTAAATTTGAGATGGGTTCATTTAAGGAGATAAAAAAAACATCATCACATACTGTTTTAATGCCTACACCCTCTAATACTAATCACCTATGCACTTTAAGGATCAAAGTTTTGAGCACTTCAAGGTAAAGGATCGTATTAGTACTTGAAGTGTGTGGCCTTAAATTCAACAAGGACGATGGAGTTTAAAAATCATCAAATAAAAATCCCAATTAAAGAAGTGATTATACATTAATTAGGTGATAAATAACATCCAATCCAGCCCCTTGCTACTCCCTTGGATCAACCCATAAGTGGGTTAGCCCTCCATTGATCCCATGGTTTCAATGGAAGCGGAAAGTAGACTCATAAGGGAGGAAATGGAGAAGTAAAGAAAACAACAAAAATAAAATGATCACTCCACCGTTGTGTGAATAATTTCACAAGGGTTGGTGTGAATAAATTCACACCTTGATCCAACGGTATCAAAGTGATATTAAGAACAAAAGAATAAGAGTATAAGAAGAACTTTTATTAAGAAACTAAAGTGAATTGAACAACTTACATGTGAAAGACAAAATTGAGGCAACAAAAATGCAGCATAACATTACAATTAAACAAAGCATCCAAGATCCTAAAATCCTTCACCACCACTGCCTTAAATAGGCATTTTTGGGACCTTGGGTCGAGACACCAACAGTACAAAGCATCTTAATTAATTTTGGTAGGCTATAGGTGGTGGAAAGCTTGTGGAATTTGGACTTTTCCACGTTTGACCCGAGGTGGCAGCCAGTTTTCATCCACCGAACAGACGCGTCTGGATGCTCTTCTATATGGCCGAATCAGAGTGGTCCATAGAAGACGACAATGGAGCTCCGGATGTCTTATAACCTCCTGTAAAATATGGGCAGATTTGGAGTTGTGTAGTTCTAGATATGATCAAATTAGTGGGCTGTTTTTCTGGGCCGCAGAATCTGGCCCAGAATAGTATCTCTAACGTGGGCCGCCTAAATGACCACCATGGAAGCCGAATCAGCATTAACTTTTGAAGAGTGATTTGTGAATCTACATGTCTTCTATCATCTCACGCAATTTGGGATTAATTGGGCCTGTATGTTGGGCCCCACAGTCTCATCAGTGGGATGATGGCCAATCTGCCTTCTCCAGAATTGCTTCCTTTCATTGCCAAATATCTCCATCATCCTCCATGAATTCGCCATTGATCCCTGAATCAAACATGTTCATATTTAAGTGTAGATCAATTTCCAAAAATATCAAATTAAAATATGTAAAATTCAATTCCTTAAAATTAGATGAATCACTGGGTACTTTAAATGATGTTCAAAAATGTACCATATAATAGTGCATTTTAAGAAGGTATTACAATCATAATGTGAAATGATGTTCAAAGTGTAAAATACACAAAAATGGTGTTTATGAATAACAAAGAACATAAAAATTATGTATATTAACAATGAATATTATCCTCATTTAATGGCTAATCACACCCCCCAACTTGAGTTTTGCTAGTCCCGAGCAAAATATATCTCATCAAAAATGAAATTCGAATTCCCTTTTACAAAAACATTTTAATACACAATGATCACCAAAAAACCTTATACCAAACAATCATGAAACCCATCAAAATATTTTAATACGAGATAGTTTCATAAGCAGATCCCAATCCCAAGCCCATTCCTTTGATCAAATCCATCATCATACTTCATCCAACTCAATTAGGTGTAATGATGTGTTGTGAATCACAATAGATATGGGGGTTCATTTTCATTCAAGGGGGAAATCATGGAAGCGCTAGGTGGAATCACATTTAATCCTAATATGAGTATTCTTCATCCCTCTTTTTTTTGTTTTTTTTGCAATATTGCTATAGTAATTGAGATTGAAATTAATCAAATTAACCCATGTAGCAAGACTTTGCCGATGACTCCCAGACTCAAAGGCCTTAGGGCACCAAGTGAAACCCACATACTCAGGCATCGTCTTGAGTTAACTTAATCAAAAACAAAGTCATATTACCATAAATAGAGATAGATTGAAAAACTCAGGGCTAGACAATTCTGGATTCACGATCCCCAAGTGCCGAAAGCCTCGCATTTTATCAATCCATTGCTCTACACACAATTTTTTTTTTAATAATTTTTTTTAATTTTTTTTGAATACTCATATTATTCATAAAAATAAAACCATCCTATGCTATTTATTATGGGACCCCAAAAATTCAAATTAATACCCCACAGTCTAGAGGACGTGCATTGTGTCATTTTTTTTTATTTGGATGAAAATATAAACGATGAAATATCACATTGGACAGCCACACTTTCCAAAATCTATGCTCATGAAATTATACAAGGATTAAAATCATAATCAGGGCATGCTAAATTTTTTGATATTCAGTTTCAAAGTGTGCAATGTGTATTACCATGTTCAAAGTTAAAGGAATTTTTCCTTCCATTTTCATAATTTTTTTATTCAAATCATTTATCATTTTTTTTGACACGAACTCGTTTTTTATTTTATCTTCCCCCCAACATAAAATAACACTGCCCCCAGTGTTTGATGAAATGAAAAATTAGAAGGAGTAGAGGCAGGGAATAAAAATTTAAAAAGGAAATTGAAAATGAGGATTATGGAATGAAGTCACCTGGTGGTTGAAGTTTGAAGTTCTTGCCGCTCGAATTTATTCCTTTGATATCCATGTCGCTTGCAAAGTTCCCTAGTGGAAAAAGGAAAAAAACAAAACAAACAAAACAAAAGAGTATATATATATATATAAGTAAAATATAAGTATATATATATAATAAAATAAACTGATGATACATTGTCTTCTTTTTAAATTTCTGGGTAAGGTATTACTCAATGATCACACCACGTGACACAGATGAATATGGTGCTCCCCTTTCATACCCATCCATACTCATAATAGAAGAACAGGTTAACAGTCTATATTTTTAAATATAAAAATGATTAATTAAAATATAAATTTTATTAAAACAACAAAATGATAGGAAACTTGAAAACCATGGGTTGCCTCCCATGCTGCGCTTTGTTTAACGTCGTTAGCCCGACATGAACCTCACAACTTACCCAATACCAATTTTCAACATTTTAAGGACCCCATATTTCATCAATTCTACTAGGTTGAGATTGATTCTATGTTTATAATTTTTGTCATGTACAAACCTATGTTCTATAATCAGTGGTAGAATCCAAGGAATATCAGGAATGGTTGATCTAGTTTCCTTTTTAGTCTTTCCAAAGACATTAAGAATCATTACTTCTTTATTGGTTCCAAAATAAAAAATTGTAAAAATTGGATTTTTTTGGCTATCCTCAATGAATGGAAACTTGAGGGTGGATGGAAAGTCCTTTCGTTCAAGTTCGGGTAGGCTAACACTTTCAGACATAGGTTGGAACTTTGAATCAAAATCAACTTCATTTTCAAAATTTCTCAACAAAATTGGTTCCTTTTGAATAGAATATTCAACCAAAAAATTGGAAAGATCAATTTTAGTAATGGGTATGGATTCAAAGTTTGTGATTTCTCTTAATGGTTCAGTGATTTGTGTTTTTGAAAAATCATCAATGGAGTTATATTCATGAGACTCAATCCATGATGTCAAATTTCCCTCTTGTGAATACAAAAAGTCAATTTCCTGTTGATTTAAAGACCCATCAACAATTCCTTGATCCTATTCATCTTCCCCATATTCAAAGGTTTTCTCTTCAATAAATTCATGTGGGGTTTGTGGGAAACTAGACACTTCACATAAGGTTATGGAAGAGACAGTTTGTGTAGGGATGGGTTGCTCACAATTTTTAATGCTTTGGAGTTCTAACCTTAATGATGAAACCTAAAAATTAATTATCTCCATTTGTTGACATAGTTTTTCAAGTAATGGATTTGGATTAGGATGGATAAGTGGTTGAGACAAATGGTCTATTCCAGGAGGATAACTATGTTGTTGGAATTCCATAGGAGGATGTTCAGATTGGCCTTGTTGGGATTGAAACTCATTATATGTTGAGATGTTTTGTGGCTCATAGGGGTAAAAACAATGTGTTTCATTAGGTTGTTGATTATCCCACATGTATAAATTAAGATGGTCATTGTACATCACACATGGGGTTGAGTGATCAAGGTGGGGATAGGTTTGAAATGTTTGGACTTGTTCAAAATTGACTTCCATAGGAGTGAGGGGTGAGAAAAGAGAAGAGGGATGAAGAAAAAGAATGATAATGTCTAAGATAACTTACTTAGGTCCCCGGCAACGATGCCAAAATTTGTTTCATGCCCAAATTTACCTAAGAGAAGAAGGGTAGAGCGGTCCTTGTAGTGTAGCTTGGGTTGTCGATTCCACAGAGACCTAAGAAGATACCTAAGATACACAACCTAAGGGATGGATTTTTGGCTATGAAGTGGCCAACTTGGATTTATTTTGGATGGGTTTTAAAGATATCTAAAAGATTTAAGTGGATTCAATTTAAAAGAATGGGTTGATCCTAGGTTATCACTCGGGGTGGATTGAACGTATTTTCTTTTTAATGATTTCAATTTCTTAAATTTGAGATGGGTTCATTTAAGGAGATAAAAAAACATCATCACTTACTGTTTTAATGCCTACACCCTCTAATACTAATCACCTATACACTTTAAGGATCAAAGTTTTGAGAACTTCAGGGTAAAGGATCGTATTAGTACTTGAAGTGTGTGGCCTTAAATTCAACAAGGACGATGGAGTTTAAAAATCATCAAATAAAAATCCCAATTAAAGAAGTAATTATACATTAATTAGGTGATAAATAACATCCAATCCAGCCCCTTGCTACTCCCTTGGATCAACCCATAAGTGGGTTAGCCCTCCATTGATCCCATGGTTTCAATGGAAGCGGAAAGTAGACTCATAAGGGAGGAAATGGAGAAGTAAAGAAAACAACAAAAATAAAATGATCACTCCACCGTTGTGTGAATAATTTCACAAGGGTTGGTGTGAATAAATTCACACCTTGATCCAACGGTATCAAAGTGATATTAACAACAAAATAATAATAGTATAAGAAGAACTTTTATTAAGAAACTAAAGTGAATTGAACAACTTACATGTGAAAGACAAAATTGAGGCAACAAAAATGCAGCATAACATTACAATTAAACAAAGCATCCAAGATCCTAAAATCCTTCACCACCACTGCCTTAAATAGGAATTTTTGGGGCCTTGGGTCAAGCCACCAACAGTACAAAGCATCTTAATTAATTTTGGTAGGCTATAGGTGGTGGAAATCTTGTGGAATTTGGACTTTTCCACGTTTCACCCGAGGTGGCAGCCAGTTTTCATCAACCGAACAGACGCATCTGGAAGCCCTTCTAGATGGCCGAATCAGAGTGGTCCATAGAAGACGACAGTGGAGCTCCGGATGTCTTATAACCGCCTGTAAAATATGGGCAGATTTGGAGTGGTGTATTTCTAGATATGATCAAATTAGTGGGCTGTTTTTCTGGGCCGCAGAATCTGGCCCAGAATTGTATCTCTAACTTGGGCCGCCTAAATGACCACCATGGAAGCCGAATCAGAATTAACTTCTGAAGAGTGATTTGTTACTCTACATGTTTTATATCATATAAAGAAATTTGGGATTAATTGGGCCTGTATGTTGGGCCCCACAGTCTCATCAGGGGGATGATGTCCAATCTGCCTTCTCCAGAATTGCTTCCTTTCATTGCGAAATATCTCCATCATCCTCCATGAATTCTCCATTGATCCTTGAATAAAAAATGTTCATATTTAAGTGTATATCAATTTCCAAAAATATCAAATTAAAATATGTAAAATTCAATTCCTTAAAATCAGATGAATCATTGGGTACTTTAAATGATGTTCAAAAATGTACCACATAATAGTGCATTTTAAGAAGGTATTACAATCATAATGTGAAATGATATTCAAAGTGTAAAATACACTAAAATGGTGTTTATGAATAACAAATAACATGAAAATTATGTATATTAACAATTAATATTATCCTCATTTAGTGGCTAATCACACCCCCCAACTTGAGTTTTTCTAGTCCTGAGCAAAATATATCTCATCAAAAATGAAATTCGAATTCCCTTTTCCAAAAACATTTTAATACACAATGATCACCAAAAAACCTTATACCAAACAATCATGAAACCCATAAAAATATTTAAATACGAGATAGTTTCATAAGCAGATCCCAATCCCAAGCCCATTCTTTTGATCAAATCCATCATCATACTTCATCCAACTCAATTAGGTGTAATGATGTGTTGTGAATCACAATAGATATGGGGGTTCATTTTCATTCAAGGGGGAAATCATGGAAGCGCTAGGTGGAATCACATTTAATCCTAATATGAGTATTCTTCATCCCCCTTTTTTTGATTTTTTTTGCAATATTGCTATAGTAATTGAGATTGCAATTAATCAAATTAACCCATGTAGCAAGACTTTTCCGATGACTCCCAGACTCAAAGGCCTTAGGGCACCAAGTGAAACCCACATACTCGGGCATCGTCTCGATTTAACTTAATCAAAAAAAAGTCATATTACCATAAATATATATAGATTGAAAAACTCAGGGCTAGACAACTCTGGAGTCACGATCCCCAAGTGCCGATAGCCTCCCATTTTATCAATCCATTGCTCTACACGCAATTTTTTTATTTTTATTTTTTATTTTTTATTTTTTAATAATCTTTTTTAATTTTGGTTTGAATACTCATATTATTCATAAAAATAAAACCATCCTATGCTATTTATTATGGGACCCCAAAAATTCAAATTAGTACCCCACAGTCTAGAGGAGGTGCATTGTGTCATTTTTTTTATTTGGATGAAAATATAAACGATGAAATATCCCATTGGACAGCCACACTTTCCAAAATCTATGCTCATGAAATTATACAAGGATTAAAATCAGAATCAGGGCATGCTAAATTATTTGATATTCAGTTTCAAAGTGTGCAATGTGTATTACCATGTTCAAAGTTAAAAGAATTTTTCCTTCCATTTTCATAAATTTTTTTTCAAATCATTTATCATTTTTTTTTACACGAACTCGTTTTTTATTTTATCTCCCCCCCAACATAAAATAACACTGCCCCCAGTGTTTGAAGAAATGAAAAATTAGAAGGAGTAGAGGTAGGGAATAAAAATTTAAAAAGGAAATTGAAAATGAGGATTATGGAATGAAGTCACCTGGTGGTTGAAGTTTGAAGTTCTTACCGCTCGAATTTATTCCTTTGATATCCATGTCGCTTGCAAAGTTCCCTAGTGGAAAAAGGAAAAAACAAAACAAACAAAACAAAAGAGTATATATATATATATATATATATAAGTAAAATATAAGTATATATATATAATAAAAGAAACTGATGATACATTGTCTTCTTTTTAAATTTCTGGGTAAGGTATTACTCAAGGATCACACCACGTGAGACGGATGAATATGGTGCTCCCCTTTCATACCCATCCATACTCATAATAGAAGAACAGGTCAACAGTCTATATTTTTAAATATAAAAATGATTAATTAAAATATAAATTTTATTAAAACAACAAAATGATAGGAAACTTGAAAACCATGGGTTGCCTCCCATGCAGAGCTTTGTTTAACGTCGTTAGCCCGACATGAACCTCACAACTTACCCAATACCAATTTTCAACATTTTAAGGACCCCATATTTCATCAATTCTACTAGGTTGAGATTGATTATATGTTTATAATTTTTTTCATGTACAAACCTATGTTCTATAATCAGTGGTAAAATCCAAGGAATATCAGTAATGGTTGATCTAGTTTCCTTTTTAGTCTTTCCAAAGACATTAAGAATAATTACTTCTTTATTGGTTTCAAAATAAAAAATTGTGAAAATTGGATTTTTTGGCTATCCTCAATGAATGGAAACTTGAGGGTGGATGGAAAGTCCTTTCGCTCAAGTTCGGGTAGGCTAACACTTTCAGACATAGGTTGGAACTTTGAATCAAAATCAATTTCATTTTCAAAATTGCTCAACAAAATTGGTTCCTTTTGAATAGAATATTCAACCACAAAATTGGAAATATCAATTTTAGTAATGGGTATGGATTCAAAGTTTTTGATTTCTCTTAATGGTTCAGTGATTTGTGTTTTTGAAAAATCATCAATGGAGTTATATTCATGAGACTCAATCCATGATGTCAAATTTCCATCTTGTGAATACAAAAAGTCAATTTCCTCTTGATTTAAAGACCCATCAACAATTCCTTGATCCTCTTCATATTCCCCATATTCAAAGGTTTTCTCTTCAATAAATTCATGTGGGGTTTGTGGAAAACTAGACACTTCACATAAGGTTATGAAAGAGACAGTTTGTGTAGGGATGGGTTCCTCACAATTTTTAATGCTTTGGAGTTCTAACCTTAATGATGAAACCTCAAAATTAATTATCTCCATTTGTTGAAATAGTTTTTCAAGTAATGGATTTGGATTAGGATGGATAAGGGGTTGAGACAAATGGTCTATTCCAGGAGGATAACTATGTTGTTGGAATTCCATAGGAGGATGTTCAGATTGGCCTTGTTGGGATTGAAACTCATTATATGTTGAGATGTTTTGTGGATAATAGGGGTAAAAACAATGTGTTTCATTAGGTTGTTGATGATCCCACATGTAGAAATTAAGATGGTCATTGTACATCACACATGGGGTTGAGTGATCAAGGTGGGGATAGGTTTCAAATGTTTGGACTTGTTCAAAATTGACTTCCATAGGAGTGAGGTGTGAGAAAAGAGAAGAGGGATGAAGAAAAAGAATGATAATGTCTAAGATAACTTACTTAGGTCCCCGGAAACGGTGCCAAAATTTGGTTCACGCCCAAATTTACCCAAGAGAAGAAGGGTAGAACGGTCCTCGTAGTGTAGCTTGGGTTGTCGATTCCATAGAGACCTAAGAAGATACCTAAGATACACAACCTAAGGGATGGATTTTTGGCTATGAAGTGGAAAACTTGGATTGAATTTGGATGGGTTTTAAAGATATATAAAAGATTTAAGTGGATTCAATTTAAAAGAATGGGTTGATCCTAGGTTATCACTCGGGGTGGATTGGACGTATTTTCTTTTTAATGATTTCAATTTCTTAAATTTGAGATGGGTTCATTTAAGGAGATAAAACAACATCAAAACTTACTGTTTTAATGCCTACACACTCTAATACTAATCACCTATACACTTTAAGGATCAAATTTTTGAGCACTTCAAGGTAAAGGATCGTATTAGTATTTGAAGTGTGTGGCCTTAAATTCAACAAGGACGATGGAGTTTAAAAATCATCAAATAAAAATCCCAATTAAAGAAGTGATTATACATTAATTAGGTGATAAATAACATCCAATCCAGCCCCTTGATACTCCCTTGGATCAACCCATAAGTGGGTTATCCCTCCATTGATCCCATGGTTTCAATGGAAGCGGAAAGTAGACTCATAAGGGAGGAAATGGAGAAGTAAAGAAAACAACAAAAATAAAATGATCACTCCACCGTTGTGTGAATAATTTCACAAGGGTTGGTGTGAATAAATTCACACCTTGATCCAAAGGTATCAAAGTGATATTAAGAACAAAAGAATAAGAGTAGAAGAAGAACTTTTATTAAGAAACTAAAGTGAATTGAACAACTTACATGTGAAAGACAAAATTGAGGCAACAAAAATGAAGCATAACATTACAATTAAACAAAGCATCCAAGATCCTAAAATCCTTCACCACCACTGCCTTAAATAGTCATTTTGTGAGCCTTGGGTCGAGCCACCAACAGTAAAAATCATCTTAATTAATTTTGGTAGGCTATAGGTGGTGGAAAGCTTGTGGAATTTGGACTTTTCCACGTTTGACCCGAGGTGGCAGCCAGTTTTCATCCACCGAACAGACGCGTCTGGAATACCTTCTATCAAGCCGAATCAGAGTGCTCCATAGAAGAAGAAAATGTATCTCCAGATGTCTTAAAACCTCCTGTAAAATATGGGCCCAGTTGGAGTTGTGTATTTAGAGATATGATCAAATTAGTGGGCTGTTTTTCTGGGACGCAGAATCTGGCCCAGAATTGTATCTCTAACTTGGGCCGCCTAAATGACCACCATGGAGGCCGAATCAGCATTAACGATTTAAGAGTGATTTGTTAATATACATGTCTTCTATCATACCACGAAATTTGGGATTAATTGGGCCTGTATGTTGGGCCCCAAAGTCTCATCAGTGGGATGATGTCCAATCTGCCTTCTCCAGAATTGCTTCCTTTCATTGCCAAATATCTCCATCATCCTCCATGAATTCTCCATTGATCACTGAATCAAACATGTTCATATTTAAGTGTAGATAAATTTACAAAAATATCAAATTAAAATATGTAAAATTCAATTCCTTAAAATCAGATGAATCATTGGGTACTTTAAATGATGTTCAAAAATGTACCACATAATAGTGCATTTTAAGAAGGTATTACAATCATAATGTGAAATGATGTTCAAAGTGTAAAATACACTAAAATGGTGTTTATGAATAACAAATAACATGAAAATTATGTATATTAACAATGAATATTAGCCTCATTTAGTGGCTAATCGCACCTTCCAACTTGAGTTTTGCTAGTCCCGAGCAAAATATATCTCATCAAAAATGAAATTCGAATTCCCTTTTCCAAAAACATTTTAATACACAATGATCACCAAAAAACCTTATACCAAACAATCATGAAACCCATCAAAATATTTTAATACGAGATAGTTTCATAAGCATATCCCAATCCCAAGCCCATTCCTATGATCAAATTCATCATCATACTTCATCCAACTCAATTAGGTGTAATGATGTGTTGTGAATCACAAAAGATATGGGGGTTCATTTTCATTCAAGGGGGAAATCATGGAAGCGCTAGGTGGAATCACATTTAATCCTAATATGATTATTCTTCATCCCTCTTTTTTTGATTTTTTTTTGCAATATTGCTATAGTAATTGAGATTGCAATTAATCAAATTAACCCATGTAGCAAGACTTTGCCGATGACTCCCAGACTCAAAGGCCTTAGGGCACCAAGTGAAACCCACATACTCGGGCATCGTCTCGAGTTAACTTAATCAAAAACAAAGTCATATTACCATAAATAGAGATAGATTGAAAAACTCAGGGCTAGACAACTCTGGAGTCACGATCCCCAAGTGCCGAAAGCCTCGCATTTTATCAATCCATTGCTCTACACGCAATTTTTTTTTTATTTTTTTTTTTATTTTTTTTTTATTTTTTTTAATTTTTTTTTGAATACTCATATTATTCATAAAAATAAAACCATCCTATGTTATTTATTATGGGACCCCAAAAATTCAAATTAGTACCCCACAGTGTAGAGGACGTGCATTGTGTCATTTTTTTTATTTGGATGAAAATATAAATGATGAAATATCACATTGGACAGCCACACTTTCCAAAATCTATGCTCATGAAATTATACAAGGATTAAAATCAGAATCAGGGCATGCTAAATTATTTGATATTCAGTTTCAAAGTGTGCAATGTGTATTACCATGTTCAAAGTTAAAGGAATCTTTCCTTCCATTTTCATAATTTTTTTTTCAAATCATTTATCATTTTTTTTGACACGAACTCGTTTTTTATTTTATCTCCCCCCCAACTTAAAATAACACTTCCCCCAGTGTTTGAATAAATGAAAAATAAGAAGGAGTAGAGGCAGGGAATAAAAATTTAAAAAGGAAATTGAAAATAAGGATTATGGAATGAAGTCACCTGGTGGTTGAAGTTTGAAGTTCTTGCCGCTCGAATTTATTCCTTTGATATCCATGTCGCTTGCAAAGTTCCCTAGTGGAAAAAGGAAAAAAACAAAACAAACAAAACAAAAGAGTATATATATATATATATATATATGTAAAATATAAGTATATATATAATAAAATAAACTGATGATACATTGTCTTCTTTTTAAATTTCTGGGTAAGATATTACTCAAGGATCACACCTCGTGACACGGATGAATATGGTGCTCCCCTTTCATACCCATCCATACCCATAATAGAAGAACAGGTCAACAGTCTATATTTTTAAATATAAAAATGATTAATTAAAATATAAATTTCATTAAAACAACAAAATGATAGGAAACTTGAAAACCATAGGTTGCCTCCCATGCAGCGCTTTGTTTAACGTCGTTAGCCCGACATGAACCTTACAACTTACCCAATAACAATTTTCAAAATTTTAAGGACCCCATATTTCATCAATTCTACTAGGTTGAGATTGATTCTATGTTTATAATTTTTGTCATGTACAAACCTATGTTCTATAATCAGTGGTAAAATCCAAGGAATATCAGGAATGGTTGATCTAGTTTCCTTTTTAGTCTTTCCAAAGACATTAAGAATCATTACTTCTTTATTGGTTTCAAAATAAAAAATTGTGAAAATTGGATTTTTTTGGCTATCCTCAATGAATGGAAACTTGAGGGTGGATGGAAAGTCCTTTCGTTCAAGTTCGGGTAGGCTAACACTTTCAGACATAGGTTGGAACTTTGAATCAAAATCAATTTCATTTTCAAAATTGCTCAACAAAATTGGTTCTTTTTGAATAGAATATTCAACCACAAAATTGGAAAGATCAATTTTAGTAATGGGTATGGATTCAAATTTTGTGATTTCTCTTAATGGTTCAGTGATTTGTGTTTTTGAAAAATCATCAATGGAGTTATATTCATGAGACTCGTCCCATGATGTCAAATTTCCCTCTTGTGAATACAAAAAGTCAATTTCCTCTTGATTTAAAGACCCATCAACAATTCCTTGATCCTCTTCATCTTCCCCATATTCAAAGGTTTTCTCTTCAATAAATTCATGTGGGGTTTGTGGGAAACTAGACACTTCACATAAGGTTATGGAAGAGACAGTTTGTGTAGGGATGGGTTCCTCATAATTTTTAATGCTTTGGAGTTCTAACCTTAATGATGAAACCTAAAAATTAATTATCTCCATTTTTTGACATAGTTTTTCAAGTAATGGATTTGGATTAGGATGGATAAGGGGTTGAGACAAATGGTCTATTCTAGGAGGATAACTATGTTGTTGGAATTCCATAGTAGGATGTTCAGATTGGCCTTGTTGGGATTGAAACTCATTATATGTTGAGATGTTTTGTGGATCATAGGGGTAAAAACAATGTGTTTCATTAGGTTTTTGATGATCCCACATGTAGAAATTAAGATGGTCATTGTACATCACACATGGGGTTGAGTGATCAAGGTGGGGATAGGTTTCAAATGTTTGGACTTGTTCAAAATTGACTTCCATAGGAGTGAGGGGTGAGAAAAGAGAAGAGGGATGAAGAAAAAGAATGATAATTTCTAAGATAACTTACTTAGGTCCCCGGCAACGGCGCCAAAATTTGGTTCACGCCCAAATTTACCCAAGAGAAGAAGGGTAGAACGGTCCTTGTAGTGTAGCTTGGGTTGTCGATTCCAGAGAGACCTAAGAAGATACCTAAGATACACAACCTAAGGGATGGATTTTTGGATATGAATTGGCCAACTTGGATTGATTTTGGATGGGTTTTAAAGATATCTAAAAGATTTAAGTGGATTCAATTTAAAATAATGGGTTGATCCAAGGTTATCACTCGGGGGTGGATTGGACGCATTTTCTTTTTAATGATTTCAATTTCTTAAATTTGAGATGGGTTCATTTAAGGAGATAAAACAACATCATCACTTACTGTTTTAATGCCTACACCCTCTAATACTAATCACCTATACACTTTAAGGATCAAAGTTTTGAGCACTTCAAGGTAAAGGATCGTATTAGTACTTGAAGTGTGTGGCCTTAAATTCAACAAGGACGATGGAGTTTAAAAATAATCAAATAAAAATCCCAATTAAAGAAGTGATTATACATTAATTAGGTGATAAATAACATCCAATCCAGCCCCTTGCTACTCCCTTGGATCAACCCATAAGTGGGTTAGCCCTCCATTGATCCCATGGTTTCAATGGAAGCGGAAAGTAGACTCATAAGGGAGGAAATGGAGAAGTAAAGAAAACAACAAAAATAAAATGATCACTCCACCTTTGTGTGAATAATTTCACAAGGGTTGGTGTGAATAAATTCACACCTTGATTCAACGGTATCAATGTGATATTAAGAACAAAAGAATAAGAGTAGAAGAATAACTTTTATTAAGAAACTAAATTGAATTGAACAACTGACATGTGGAAGACAAAATTGAGGCAACAAAAATGCAGCATAACATTACAATTAAACAAAGCATCCAAGATCCTAAAATCCTTCACCAACACTGCCTTAAATAGGAATTTTTGGAGCCTTGGGTCGAGCCACCAACTGTACAAAGCATATTAATTAATTTTGGTAGGCTATAGGTGGTGGAAATCTTGTGGAATTTGGACTTTTCCACGTTTGACCCGAGGTGGCAGCCAGTTTTCATCCACCGAACAGACGCGTCTATAATACCTTCTAGAAGGCCGAATCAGAGTGGTCCATAGAATAAGAAAATGGATCTCCGGATTTCTTCAAACCTCCTGTAAAATATGGGCCCATTTGGAGTTGTGTATTTCGAGATATGATCAAATTATTGGGCTGTTTTTCTGGGCCGCAGAATCTGGCCCAGAATTGTATCTCTAACTTGGGCCGCCTATATGACCACCATGGAGGCCGAATCAGAATTAACTCCTGAAGAGGGATTTGTTTCTATACATGGTTTCTATCATCCGACGAAATTTGGGATTAATTGGGCCTTTATGTTGGGCCCCACAGTCTCATCAGTGGGATGATATCCAATCTTCCTTCTCCAGAATTGCTTCCTTTCATTGCCAAATATCTCCATCATCCTCCATGAATTATCCATTGATCCCTGAATCAAACATGTTCATATTTAAGTTTAGATCAATTTACAAAAATATCAAATTAAAATATGTAAAATTCAATTCCTTAAAATCAGATGAATCATTGGGTACTTTAAATGATGTTCAAAAATGTACCACATAATAGTGCATTTTAAGAAGGTATTACAATCATAATGTGAAATGATGTTCAAAGTGTAAAATACACTAAAATGGTGTTTATGAATAACAAAGAACATGAAAATTATGTATATTAACAATGAATATTAGCCTCATTTAGTGGCTAATCATACCCACCAACTTGAGTTTTGCTAGTCCCGAGCAAAATATATCTCATCAAAAATGAAATTCGAATTCCCTTTTCCAAAAACATTTTAATACACAATGATCACCAAAAAACCTTATACCAAACAATCATGAAACTCATCAAAATATTTTAATACGAGATAGTTTCATAAGAAGATCCCAATCCCAAGCCCATTCCTTTGATCAAATCCATCATCATACTTCATCCAACTCAATTAGGTGTAATGATGTGTTGTGAATCACAATAGATATGGGGGTTCATTTTCATTCAAGGGGGAAATCATGGAAGCTCTATGTGGAATCACATTTAATCCTAATATGAGTATTCTTCATCCCTCTTTTTTTGATTTTTTTTTTGCAATATTTCTATAGTAATTGAGATTGCAATTAATCAAATTAACCCATATAGCAAGACTTTGCCGATGACTCCCAGACTCAAAGGCCTTAGGGCACCAAGTGAAACCCACATACTCAGGCATCGTCTCGAGTTAACATAATAAAAAACAATGTCATATTACCATAAATAGAGATAGATTGAAAAACTCAGGGCTAGACAACTCTGGAGTCACGATCCCCAAGTGCCGAAAGCCTCGCATTTTATCAATCCATTGCTCTACACGCAATTTTTTGATTTTTATTTTTTATTTTTTATTTTTTAATAATTTTTTTTAATTTTTTTTGAATACTCATATTATTCATAAAAATAAAACCATCCTATGCTATTTATTATGGGACCCCAAAAATTCAAATTAGTACCCCACAGTCTAGAGGACGTGCATTGTGTCATTTTTTTTTATTTGGATGAAAATATAAACGATGAAATATCACATTGGACAGCCACACTTTCCAAAATCTATGCTCATGAAATTATACAAGGATTAAAATCAGAATCAGGGCATGCTAAATTATTTGATATTCAGTTTCAAAGTGTGCAATGTGTATTACCATGTTCAAAGTTAAAGGAATTTTTCCTTCCATTTTCATAATTTTTTTTTTCAAATCATTTATCATTTTTTTTGACACGAACTCGTTTTTTATTTTATATCCCCCCCAACATAAAATAACACTGCCCCCAGTGTTTGAAGAAATTAAAAATTAGAAGGATTAAAGGCAGGGAATAAAAATTTAAAAAGGAAATTGAAAATGAGGATTATGGAATGAAGTCACCTGGTGGTTGAAGTTTGAAGTTCTTGCCGCTCGAATTTATTCCTTTGATATCCATGTCGCTTGCAAAGTTCCCTAGTGGAAAAAGGAAAAAAAACAAACAAAACAAAAGAGTATATATAAATATATATAAGTAAAATATAAGTATATATATATAATAAAATAAACTGATGATACATTGTCTTCTTTTTAAATTTCTGGGTAAGGTATTACTCAAGGATCACACCACGTGACACGGATGAATATGGTGCTCCCCTTTCATACCCATCCATACTCATAATATAAGACAGGTCAACAGTCTATATTTTTAAATATAAAAATGATTAATTAAAATATAAATTTTATTAAAACAATAAAATGATAGGAAACTTGAAAACCATGGGTTGCCTCCCATGCAGCGCTTTGTTTAATGTCGTTAGCCCGACATGAACCTCACAACTTACCCAATACCAATTTTCAACATTTTAAGGACCCCATATTTCATCAATTCTACTAGGTTGAGATTGATTCTATGTTTATAATTTTTTTCATGTACAAACCTATGTTCTATAATCAGTGGTAAAATCCAAGGAATATCAGGAATGGTTGATCTAGTTTCCTTTTTAGTCTTTCCAAATACATTAAGAATCATTACTTCTTTATTGGTTTCAAAATATAAAATTATGAAAATTGGATTTTTTTGGCTATCCTCAATGAATGGAAACTTGAGGGTGGGTGGAAAGTCCTTTCGTTCAAGTTCGGGTAGGCTAACACTTTCAGACATAGGTTGGAACTTTGAATCAAAATCAATTTCATTTTCAAAATTGCTCAACAAAATTGGTTCCTTTTGAATAGAATATTCAACCACAAAATTGGAAAGATCAATTTTAGTAATGGGTATGGATTCAAAGTTTGTGATTTCTCTTAATGGTTCAGTGATTTGTGTTTTTGAAAAATCATCAATGGAGTTATATTCATGAGACTCAATCCATGATGTCAAATTTCCCTCTTGTGAATACAAAAAGTCAATTTCCTCTTGATTTAAATACCCATCAACAATTCCTTGATCCTCTTCATCGTCCCCATATTCAAATGTTTTCTCTTCAATAAATTCATGTGGGGTTTGTGGGAAACTAGACACTTCACATAAGGTTATGGAAGAGACAGTTTGTGTAGGGATGGGTTCCTCACAATTTTTAATGCTTTGGAGTTCTAACCTTAATGATGAAACCTCAAAATTAATTATCTCCATTTGTTGACATAGTTTTTCAAGTAATGGATTTGGATTTGGATGGATAAGGGGTTGAGACAAATGGTCTATTCCAGGAGGATAACTATGTTGTTGGAATTCCATAGGAGGATGTTCAGATTGGCCTTGTTGGGAATGAAACTCATTATATGTTGAGATGTTTTGTGGATCATAGGGGTAAAAACAATGTGTTTCATTAGGTTGTTGATGATCCCACATGTAGAAATTAAGATGGTCATTGTACATCACACATGGGGTTGAGTGATCAAGGTGGGGATAGGTTTCAAATGTTTGGACTTGTTCAAAATTGACTTCCATAGGAGTGAGGGGTGAGAAAAGAGAAGAGGGATGAATAAAAAGAATTATAATGTCTAAGATAACTTACTTAGGTCCCCGGCAACGGTGCCAAAATTTGGTTCACGCCCAAATTTACCCAAGAGAAGAAGGGTAGAACGGTCCTTGTAGTGTAGCTTGGGTTGTCGATTCCACAGAGACCTAAGAAGATACCTAAGATACACAACCTAAGGGATGGATTTTTGGCTATGAAGTGGCCAACTTGGATTGATTTTGGATGGTTTTTAAAGATATCTAAAATATTTAAGTGGATTCGATTTAAAAGAATGGGTTGATCCTAGGTTATCACTCGGGGTGGATTGGACGTATTTTCTTTTTAATGATTTCAATTTCTTAAATTTGAGATGGGTTCATTTAAGGAGATAAAACAACATCATCACTTACTGTTTTAATGCCTACACCCTCTAATACTAATCACCTATACACTTTAAGGATCAATGTTTTGATCACTTTAGGGTAAAGGATCGTATTAGTACTTGAAGTGTGTGGCCTTAAATTCAACAAGGACGATGGAGTTTAAAAAGCATCAAATAAAAATCCCAATTAAAGAAGTGATTATACATTAATTAGATGATAAATAACATCCAATCCAGCCCCTTGATACTCCCTTGGATCAACCCATAAGTGGGTTAGCCCTCCATTGATCCCATGGTTTCAATGGAAGCGGAAAGTAGACTCATAAGGGAGGAAATGGAGAAGTAAAGAAAACAACAAAAATAAAATGATCACTCCACCGTTGTGTGAATAATTTCACAAGGGTTGGTGTGAATAAATTTACACCTTGATCCAACGGTATCAAAGTGATATTAAGAACAAAATAATAAGAGTAGAAGAAGAACTTTTATTAAGAAACTAAAGTGAATTGAACAACTTACATGTGAAAGACAAAATTGAGGCAACAAAAATGCAGCATAACATTACAATTAAACAAAGCATCCAAGATCCTAAAATCCTTCACCACCACTGCCTTAAATAGGAATTTTGGGAGCCTTGGGTCGAGCCACCAACAGTACAAAGCATCTTAATTAATTTTGGTAGGCTATAGGTGATGGAAATCTTGTGGAATTTGGACTTTTCCACGTTTGACCCGAGGTGGCATCCAGTTTTCATCCACCGAACAGACGCATCTGGAAGACCTTCTATAAGGCCGAATCAGAGTGGTCGATAGAAGAAGAAAGTGGATCTCCGGATGTCTTTGAACCTCCTGTAAAATATGGGCCCATTTTGAGTTGTTTATTTCGAGATATGATCAAATTAGTGGGCTGTTTTTCTGGGACGCAGAATCTGGCCCAGAATTGTATCTCTAACTTGGGCCGCCTAAAAGACCACCATGGAAGCAGCATCAGCATTAACTCCTAAAGAGTGATTTGTTACTATACATGTCGTCTATCATCGCACGAAATTTGGGATTAATTGGGCCTGTATGTTGGGCCCCACATTCTCATCATTGGGATGATATCCAATCTGCCTTCTCCAGAATTGCTTCCTTTCATTGCCAAATATCTCCATCATCCTTCATGAATTCTCCATTGATCCCTGAATCAAAAATGTTCATATTTAAGTGTAGATAAATTTAAAAAAATATAAAATTAAAATATGTAAAATTCAATTCCTTAAAATCAGATGAATCATTGGGTACTTTAAATGATGTTCAAAAATGTACCACATAATAGTGCATTTTAAGAAGGTATTACAATCATAATGTGAAATGATGTTCAAAGTGTAAAATACACTAAAATGGTGTTTATGAATAACAAAGAACATGAAAATTATGTATATTAAAAATTAATATTAGCCTCATTTAGTGGCTAATCACACCCCCCAACTTGAGTTTTGCTAGTCCCGAGCAAAATATATCTCATCAAAAATAAAATTTAAATTCCCTTTTCCAAAAACATTTTAATATACAATGATCACCAAAAAACCTTATACCAAACAATCATGAAACCCATAAAAATATTTTAATACGAGATAGTTTCATAAGCAGATCCCAATCCCAAGCCCATTCCTTTGATCAAATCCATCATCATACTTCATCCAACTCAATTAGGTGTAATGATGTGTTGTGAATCACAATAGATATGGGGGTTCATTTTCATTCAAGGGGGAAATCATGGAAGCGCTAGGTGGAATCACATTTAATCCTAATATGAGTATTATTCATCCATCTTTTTTTGATTTTTTGTTTTCAATATTGCTATAGTAATTGAGATTGCAATTAATCAAATTAACCCATGTAGCAAGACTTTGCCGATGACTCCCAGACTCAAAGGCCTTAGGGCACCAAGTGAAACCCACATACTCGGGCATCGTCTCGAGTTAACTTAATCAAAAACAAAGTCATATTACCATAAATAGAGATATATTGAAAAACTCAGGGCTAGACAACTCTGGAGTCACGATCCCCAGGAGCCGAAAGACTCGCATTTTATCAATCCATTGCTCTACACGCAATTTTTTTATTTTTATTTTTTATTTTTTATTTTTTAATAATCTTTTTTAATTTTTTTTTGAATACTCATATTATTCATAAAAATAAAACCATCCTATTCTATTTATTATGGGACCCCAAAAATTCAAATTAGTACCCCACAGTCTAGAGGACGTGCATTGTGTCATTTTTTTTATTTGGATGAAAATATAAACGATGAAATATCACATTGGACAGCCACACTTTCCAAAATCTATGCTCATGAAATTATACAAGGATTAAAATCAGAATCAGGGCATGCTAAATTATTTGATATTCAGTTTCAAAGTGTGCAATGTGTATTACCCTGTTCAAAGTTAAATGAAATTTTCCTTCCATTTTCATAATTTTTTTTTTCAAATCATTTATCATTTTTTTTGACACGAACTCGTTTTTTATTTTATCTCCCCCCCAAATTAAAATAACACTGCCCCCAGTGTTTGAAGAAATGAAAAATTAGAAGGAGTAGAGGCAGGGAATAAAAATTTAAAAAGGAAATTGAAAATGAGGATTATGGAATGAAGTCACCTGGTGGTTGAAGTTTAAATTTCTTACCGCTCGAATTTATTCCTTTGATATCCATGTCACTTGCAAAGTTCCCTAGTGGAAAAAGGAAAAAACAAAACAAAAAAAAGAGTATATATATATATATAAGTAAAATATAAGTATATATATATAATAAAATAAACTGATGATACATTGTCTTCTTTTTAAATTTCTGGGTAAGGTATTACTCAAGGATCACACCACGTGACACGGATGAATATGGTTCTCCCCTTTCATACCCATCCATACTCATAATAGAAGAACATGTCAACAGTATATATTTTTAAATATAAAAATGATTAATTAAAATATAAATTTTATTAAAACAACAAAATGATAGGAAACTTGAAAACCATGGGTTGCCTCCCATGCAGCGCTTTGTTTAACGTCGTTAGCCCAACATGAACCTCACAACTTACCCAATACCAATTTTCAACATTTTAAGGACCCCATATTTCATCAATTCTACTAGGTTGAGATTGATTATATGTTTATAATTTTTGTCATGTACAAACCTATGTTCTATAATCAGTGGTAAAATCCAAGGAATATCAGGAATGGTTGATCTAGTTTCCTTTTTAGTCTTTCCAAAGACATTAAGAATCATTACTTCTTTATTGGTTTCAAAATAAAAAATTGTGAAAATTGGATTTTTTGGCTATCCTCAATGAATGGATACTTGAGGGTGGATGGAAAGTCCTTTCGTTCAAGTTCGGGTAGGCTAACACTTTCAGACATAGGTTGGAACTTTGAATCAAAATCAATTTCATTTTCAAAATTGCTCAACAAAATTGGTTCCTTTTGAATAGAATATTCAACCACAAAATTGGAAAGATCAATTTTAGTAATGGGTATGGATTCAAAGTTTGTGATTTCTCTTAATGGTTCAGTGATTTGTGTTTTTGAAAAATCATCAATGGAGTTATATTCATGAGACTCAATCCATGATGTCAAATTTCCCTCTTGTGAATACAAAAAGTCAATTTCCTCTTGATTTAAAGACCCATCAACAATTCCATGATCCTCTTCATCTTCCCCATATTCAAAGGTTTTCTCTTCAATAAATTCATGTGGGGTTTGTGGGAAACTAGACACTTCACATAAGGTTATGGAAGAGACAGTTTGTGTAGGGATGGGTTCCTCACAATTTTTAATGCTTTGGAGTTCTAACCTTAATGATGAAACCTCAAAATTAATTATCTCCATTTGTTGACATAGTTTTTCAAGTAATGGATTTGGATTTGGATGGATAAGGGGTTGAGACAAATGGTCTATTCCAGGAGGATAACTATGTTGTTGGAATTCCATAGGAGGATGTTCAGATTGGCCTTGTTGGGATTGAAACTCATTATATGTTGAGATGTTTTGTGGATCATAGGGGTAAAAACAATGTGTTTCATTAGGTTGTTGATGATCCCACATGTAGAAATTAAGATGGTCATTGTACATCACACATGGGGTTGAGTGATCAAGGTGGGGATAGGTTTCAAATGTTTGGACTTGTTCAAAATTGACTTCCATAGGAGTGAGGGGTGAGAAAAGAGAAGAGGGATGAAGAAAAAGAATTATAATGTCTAAGATAACTGACTTAGGTCCCCGGCAACGGTGCCAAAATTTGGTTCACGCCCAAATTTACCCAAGAGAAGAAGGGTAGAACGGTCCTTGTAGTGTAGCTTGGGTTGTCGATTCCACAGAGACCTAAGAAGATACCTAAGATACACAACCTAAGGGATGGATTTTTGGCTATGAAGTGGCCAACTTGGATTGATTTTGGATGGTTTTTAAAGATATCTAAAATATTTAATTGGATTCGATTTAAAAGAATGGGTTGATCCTAGGTTATCACTCGGGGTGGATTGGACGTATTTTCTTTTTAATGATTTCAATTTCTTAAATTTGAGATGGGTTCATTTAAGGAGATAAAACAACATCATCACTTACTGTTTTAATGCCTACACCCTTTAATACTAATCACCTATACACTTTAAGGATCAATGTTTTGAGCACTTTAGGGTAAAGGATCGTATTAGTACTTGAAGTGTGTGGCCTTAAATTCAACAAGGACGATGGAGTTTAAAAATCATCAAATAAAAATCCCAATTAAAGAAGTGATTATACATTAATTAGATGATAAATAACATCCAATCCAGCCCCTTGCTACTCCCTTGGATCAACCCATAAGTGGGTTAGCCCTCCATTGATCCCATGGTTTCAATGGAAGCGGAAAGTAGACTCATAAGGGAGGAAATGGAGAAGTAAAGAAAACAACAAAAATAAAATGATCACTCCACCGTTGTGTGAATAATTTCACAAGGGTTGGTGTGAATAAATTCACACCTTGATCCAACGGTATCAAAGTGATATTAAGAACAAAAGAATAAGAGTAGAAGAAGAACTTTTATTAAGAAACTAAAGTGAATTGAACAACTTACATGTGAAAGACAAAATTGAGGCAACAAAAATGCAGCATAACATTACAATTAAACAAAGCATCCAAGATCCTAAAATCCTTCACCACCACTGCCTTAAATAGGAATTTTGGGAGCCTTGGGTCGAGCCACCAACAGTACAAAGCATCTTAATTAATTTTGGTAGGCTATAGGTGATGGAAATCTTGTGGAATTTGGACTTTTCCACGTTTGACCCGAGGTGGCATCCAGTTTTCATCCACCGAACAGACGCATCTGGAAGACCTTCTATAAGGCCGAATCAGAGTGGTCGATAGAAGAAGAAAGTGGAGCTCCGGATGTCTTTGAACCTCCTGTAAAATATGGGCCCATTTTGAGTTGTTTATTTCGAGATATGATCAAATTAGTGGGCTGTTTTTCTGGGACGCAGAATCTGGCCCAGAATTGTATCTCTAACTTGGGCCGCCTAAAAGACCACCATGGAAGCAGCATCAGCATTAACTCCTAAAGAGTGATTTGTTACTATACATGTCTTCTATCATCGCACGAAATTTGGGATTAATTGGGCCTGTATGTTGGGCCCCACATTCTCATCATTGGGATGATATCCAATCTGCCTTCTCCAGAATTGCTTCCTTTCATTGCCAAATATCTCCATCATCCTTCATGAATTCTCCATTGATCCCTGAATCAAAAATGTTCATATTTAAGTGTAGATAAATTTCCAAAAATATAAAATTAAAATATGTAAAATTCAATTCCTTAAAATCAGATGAATCATTGGGTACTTTAAATGATGTTCAAAAATGTACCACATAATAGTGCATTTTAAGAAGGTATTACAATCATAATGTGAAATGATGTTCAAAGTGTAAAATACACTAAAATGGTGTTTATGAATAACAAAGAACATGAAAATTATGTATATTAACAATTAATATTAGCCTCATTTAGTGGCTAATCACACCCCCCAACTTGAGTTTTGCTAGTCCCGAGCAAAATATATCTCATCAAAAATAAAATTTAAATTCCCTTTTCCAAAAACATTTTAATATACAATGATCACCAAAAAACCTTATACCAAACAATCATGAAACCCATAAAAATATTTTAATACGAGATAGTTTCATAAGCAGATCCCAATCCCAAGCCCATTCCTTTGATCAAATCCATCATCATACTTCATCCAACTCAATTAGGTGTAATGATGTGTTGTGAATCACAATAGATATGGGGGTTCATTTTCATTCAAGGGGGAAATCATGGAAGCGCTAGGTGGAATCACATTTAATACTAATATGAGTATTATTCATCCATCTTTTTTTGATTTTTTGTTTGCAATATTGCTATAGTAATTGAGATTGCAATTAATCAAATTAACCCATGTAGCAAGACTTTGCCGATGACTCCCAGACTCAAAGGCCTTAGGGCACCAAGTGAAACCCACATACTCAGGCATCGTCTCGAGTTAACTTAATCAAAAACAAAGTCATATTACCATAAATAGAGATATATTGAAAAACTCAGGGCTAGACAACTCTGGAGTCACGATCCCCAGGAGCCGAAAGCCTCGCATTTTATCAATCCATTGCTCTACACGCAATTTTTTTATTTTTATTTTTTATTTTTTATTTTTTAATAATCTTTTTTAATTTTTTTTTGAATACTCATATTATTCATAAAAATAAAACCATCCTATTCTATTTATTATGGGACCCCAAAAATTCAAATTAGTACCCCACAGTCTAGAGGACGTGCATTGTGTCATTTTTTTTATTTGGATGAAAATATAAACGATGAAATATCACATTGGACAGCCACACTTTCCAAAATCTATGCTCATGAAATTATACAAGGATTAAAATCAGAATCAGGGCATGCTAAATTATTTGATATTCAGTTTCAAAGTGTGCAATGTGTATTACCCTGTTCAAAGTTAAATGAAATTTTCCTTCCATTTTCATAATTTTTTTTTCAAATCATTTATCATTTTTTTTGACACGAACTCGTTTTTTATTTTATCTCCCCCCCAAATTAAAATAACACTGCCCCCAGTGTTTGAAGAAATGAAAAATTAGAAGGAGTAGAGGCAGGGATTAAAAATTTAAAAAGGAAATTGAAAATGAGGATTATGGAATGAAGTCACCTGGTGGTTGAAGTTTAAATTTCCTACCGCTCGAATTTATTCCTTTGATATCCATGTCGCTTGCAAAGTTCCCTAGTGGAAAAAGGAAAAAACAAAACAAAAAAAAAGAGTATATATATATATATATATAAGTAAAATATAAGTATATATATATAATAAAATAAACTGATGATACATTGTCTTCTTTTTAAATTTCTGGGTAAGGTATTACTCAAGGATCACACCACGTGACACGGATGAATATGGTTCTCCCCTTTCATACCCATCCATACTCATAATAGAAGAACAGGTCAACAGTCTATATTTTTAAATATAAAAATGATTAATTAAAATATAAATTTTATTAAAACAACAAAATGATAGGAAACTTGAAAACCATGGGTTGCCTCCCATGCAGCGCTTTGTTTAACGTCGTTAGCCCAACATGAACCTCACAACTTACCCAATACCAATTTTCAACATTTTAAGGACCCCATATTTCATCAATTCTACTAGGTTGAGATTGATTATATGTTTATAATTTTTGTCATGTACAAACCTATGTTCTATAATCAGTGGTAAAATCCAAGGAATATCAGGAATGGTTGATCTAGTTTCCTTTTTAGTCTTTCCAAAGACATTAAGAATCATTACTTCTTTATTGGTTTCAAAATAAAAAATTGTGAAAATTGTATTTTTTGGCTATCCTCAATGAATGGATACTTGAGGGTGGATGGAAAGTCCTTTCGTTCAAGTTCGGGTAGGCTAACACTTTCAGACATAGGTTGGAACTTTGAATCAAAATCAATTTCATTTTCAAAATTGCTCAACAAAATTGGTTCCTTTTGAATAGAATATTCAACCACAAAATTGGAAAGATCAATTTTAGTAATGGGTATGGATTAAAAGTTTGTGATTTCTCTTAATGGTTCAGTGATTTGTGTTTTTGAAAAATCATCAATGGAGTTATATTCATGAGACTCAATCCATGATGTCAAATTTCCCTCTTGTGAATACAAAAAGTCAATTTCCTCTTGATTTAAAGACCCATCAACAATTCCATGATCCTCTTCATCTTCCCCATATTCAAAGGTTTTCTCTTCAATAAATTCATGTGGGGTTTGTGGGAAACTAGACACTTCACATAAGGTTATGGAAGAGACAGTTTGTGTAGGGATGGGTTCCTCACAATTTTTAATGCTTTGGAGTTATAACCTTAATGATGAAACCTCAAAATTAATTATCTCCATTTGTTGACATAGTTTTTCAAGTAATGGATTTGGATTTGGATGGATAAGGGGTTGAGAAAAATGGTCTATTCCAGGAGGATAACTATGTTGTTGGAATTCCATAGGAGGATGTTCAGATTGGCCTTGTTGGGATTGAAACTCATTATATGTTGAGATGTTTTGTGGATCATAGGGGTAAAAACAATTTGTTTCATTAGGTTTTTTATGATCCCACATGTAGAAATTAAGATGGTCATTGTACATCACACATGGGGTTGAGTGATCAAGGTGGGGATAGGTTTCAAATGTTTGGACTTGTTCAAAATTGACTTCCATAGGAGTGAGGGGTGAGAAAAGAGAAGAGGGATGAAGAAAAAGAATGATAATGTCTAAGATAACTTACTTAGGTCCCCAGCAACAGTGCCAAAATTTGGTTCACGCCCAAATTTACCCAAGAGAAGAAGGGTAGAACGGTCCTTGTAGTGTAGCTTGGGTTGTCGATTCTATAGAGACCTAAGAAGATACCTAAGATACACAACATAAGGGATGGATTTTTGGCTATGAAGTGGACAACTTGAATTTATTTTTGATGGGTTTTAAAGATATCTAAAATATTTAAGTGGATTCAATTTAAAATAATGGGTTGACCCTAGGTTATCACTCGGGGTGGATTGGACGTATTTTCTTTTTAATGATTTCAATTTCTTAAATTTGAGATGGGTTCATTTAAGGAGATAAAACAACATCATCACTTACTGTTTTAATTCCTACACACTCTAATACTAATCACCTATACACTTTAAGGATCAATGTTTTGAGCACTTCAAGGTAAAGGATCGTATTAGTACTTGAAGTGTGTGGCCTTAAATTCAACAAGGATGATGGAGTTTAAAAATCATCAAATAAAAATCCCAATTAAAGAAGTGATTATACATTAATTAGGTGATAAATAACATCCAATACATCCCCTTTCTACTCCCTTGGATCAACCCATAAGTGGGTTATCCCTCCATTGATCCCATGGTTTCAATGGAAGCGGAAAGTAGACTCATAAGGGAGGAAATGGAGAAGTAAAGAAAACAACAAAAATAAAATGATCACTCCACCGTTGTGTGAATAATTTCACAAGGGTTGGTGTGAATAAATTCACACCTTGATCCAACGGTATCAAAGTGATATTAATAACAACAGAATAAGAGTAGAAGAAGAACTTTTATTAAGAAACTAAAGTGAATTGAACAACTTACATGTGAAAGACAAAATTGAGGCAACAAAAATGCAGCATAACATTACAAGTAAACAAAGCATCCAAGATCCTAAACTCCTTCACCACCACTGCCTTAAATAGTCATTTTGGGAGCCTTGGGTCGAGCCACCAACAGTAAAAAGCATCTTAATTAATTTTGGTAGGCTATAGGTGGTGGAAATCTTGTGGAATTTGGACTTTTCCACGTTTGACCCAAGGTGGCAGCCAGTTTTCATCCACTGAACAGACGCGTCTAGAAGACCTTCTAGAAGGCCGAATCAGAGTGGTCCATAGAATATGCACATGGAGCTCCGGATGTCTTCTAACCGCCTGAAAAATATGGGCCCATTTGGAGTTGTGTATTTCGAGATATGATCAAATTAGTGGGCTGTTGTTCTGGGATGCAGAATCTGGCCCAGAATTGTATCTCTAACTTGGGCCGCCTAAATGACCACCATGGAGGCCGAATCAGCATTAACTCCTGAATATTGATTTGTTACTATACATTTCATCTATCATCCCACGAAAGTTGGGATTAATTGGGCATTTATGTTGGGCCCCACAGTCTCATCAGTGGGATGATGTCCAATCTGCCTTCTCCAGAATTGCTTCCTTTCATTGCCAAATATCTCCATCATCCTCCATGAATTATCCATTGATCCCTGAATCAAACATGTTCATATTTAAGTATAGATCAATTTCCAAAAATATGAAATTAAAATATGAAAAATTAAATTCCTTAAAATCAGATGAATCATTGGGTACTTTAAATGATGTTAAAAAATTTACCACATAATAGTGCATTTTAAGAAGGTATTACAATCAAAATGTGAAATGATGTTCAAAGTGTAAAATACACTAAAATGGTGTTTATGAATAACAAATAACATGAAAATTATGTATATTAACAATGAATATTAGCCTCATTTAGTGGCTAATCACACCCCCCAACTTGAGTTTTGCTAGTCCCGAGCAAAATATATCTCATCAAAAATGAAATTCGAATTCCCTTTTCCAAAAACATTTCAATACACAATGATCACCAAAAAACCTTATACCAAACAATCATGAAACCCATAAAAATATTTTAATACGAGATAGTTTCATAAGAAGATCCCAATCCCAAGCCCATTCCTTTGATCAAATCCATCATCATACTTCATCCAACTCAATTAGGTGTAATGATGTGTTGTGAATCACAATAGATATGGGGGTTCATTTTCATTCAAGGGGGAAATCATGGAAGCGCTAGGTGGAATAACATTTAATCCTAATATGAGTATTCTTCATCCCTCTTTTTTTTGATTTTTTTTGCAATATTGCTATAGTAATTGAGATTTCAATTAATCAAATTAACCCATGTAGCAAGACTTTGCCGATGACTCCCAGACTCAAAGGCCTTAGGGCACCAAGTGAAACCCACATACTCGGGCATCGTCTCGAGTTAACTTAATCAAAAACAAAGTCATATTACCATAAATAGAGATAGATTGAAAAACTCAGGGCTAGAAAACTCTGGAGTCACGATCCCCAAGTGCCGAAAGCCTCGCATTTTATCAATCCATTGCTCTACAAGCAATTTTTTTATTTTTATTTTTTATTTTTATTTTTTTTTTAATTTTTTTTTAATTTTTTTTGAATACTCATATTATTCATAAAAATAAAACCATCCTATGTTATTTATTATGGGACCCCAAAAATTCAAATTAGTACCCCACAGTCTAGAGGACGTGCATTGTGTCATTTTTTTTTATTTAGATGAAAATATAAACGATGAAATATCACATTGGACCGCCACACTTTCCAAAATCGATGCTCATGAAATTATACAAGGATTAAAATCAGAATCAGGGCATGCTAAATTATTTGATATTCAGTTTCAAAGTGTGAAATGTGTATTACCATGTTCAAAGTTAAAGGAATTTTTCCTTCCATTTTCATAATTTTTTTTTTCAAATCATTTTTCATCTTTTTTTTGACACGAACTCATTTTTTATTTTATCTCCCCCCCAACATAAAATAACACTGCCCCCAGTGTTTGAATAAATGAAAAATTAGAAGGATTAGAGGCAGGGAATAAAAATTTAAAAATGAAATTGAAAATAAGGATTATGGAATGAAGTCACCTGGTGTATGAAGTTTGAAGTTCTTGCCGCTCGAATTTATTCCTTTGATATCCATGTCGCTTGCAAAGTTCCCTAGTGGAAAAAGGAAAAAAACAAAACAAACAAAACAAAAGAGTATATATATATATATATATATAAGTAAAATATAAGTATATATATATAATAAAATAAACTGATGATACATTGTCTTCTTTTTAAATTTCTGGGTAAGGTATTACTCAAGGATCACACCACGTGACACGGATGAATATGGTGCTCCCCTTTCATACCCATCCATACTCATAATAGAAGAACAGGTCAACAGTCTATATTTTTAAATATAAAAATGATTAATTAAAATATAAATTTTATTAAAACAACAAAATGATAGGAAACTTGAAAACCATGGGTTGCCTCCCATGCAGCGCTTTGTTTAACGTCGTTAGCCCTACATGAACCTCACAACTTACCCAATACCAATTTTCAACATTTTAAGGACCCCGTATTTCATCAATTCTACTAGGTTGAGATTGATTCTATGTTTATAATTTTTGTCATGTACAAACCTATGTTCTATAATCAGTGGTAAAATCCAAGGAATATCAGGAATGGTTGATCTAGTTTCCTTTTTAGTCTTTCCAAAGACATTAAGAATCCTTACTTCTTTATTGGTTTCAAAATAAAAACTTGTGAAAATTGTATTTTTTTGGCTATCCTCAATGAATGGAATCTTGAGGGTGGATGGAAAGTCCTTTCGTTCAAGTTCGGGTAGGCTAACACTTTCAGACATAGGTTGGAACTTTGAATCAAAATCAATTTCATTTTCAAAATTGATCAAAAAAATTGGTTCCTTTTGAATAGAATATTCAACCACAAAATTGGAAAGATAAATTTTAGTAATGGGTATGGATTCAAAGTTTGTGATTTCTCTTAATGGTTCAGTGATTTGTGTTTTTGAAAAATCATCAATGGAGTTATATTCATGAGACTCAATCCATGATGTCAAATTTCCCTATTGTGAATACAAAAAGTCAATTTCCTCTTGATTTAAAGACCCATCAACAATTCCTTGATCCTCTTCATCTTCCCCATATTCAAAGGTTTTCTCTTCAATAAATTCATGTGGGGTTTGTGGGAAACTAGACACTTCACATAAGGTTATGGAAGAGACAGTTTGTGTAGGGATGGGTTCCTCACAATTTTTAATGCTTTGGAGTTCTAACCTTAATGATGAAACCTCAAAATTAATTATCTCCATTTGTTGAAATATTTTTTCAAGTAATGGATTTGGATTAGGATGGATAAGGGGTTGAGACAAATGGTCTATTCCTGGAGGATAACTATGTTGTTGGAATTCCATAGGAGGATGTTCAGATTGGCCTTGTTGGGATTGAAACTCATTATATGTTGAGATGTTTTGTGTATCATAGGGGTAAAAACAATGTGTTTCATTAGGTTGTTGATGATCCCACATGTAGAAATTAAGATGGTCATTGTACATCACACATGGGGTTGAGTGATCAAGGTGGGGATATGTTTCAAATGTTTGGACTTGTTCAAAATTGACTTCCATAGGAGTGAGGGGTGAGAAAAGAGAAGAGGGATGAAGAAAAGGAATGATAATGTCTAAGATAACTTACTTAGGTCCCCGGCAACGGCGCCAAAATTTGGTTCACGCCCAAATTTACCCAAGAGAAGAAGGGTAGAACGGTCCTTGTAGTGTAGCTTGGGTTGTCGATTCCACAGAGACCTAAGAAGATACCTAAGATACACAGCCTAAGGGATGGATTTTTGGCTATGAAGTGGCCAACTTGGATTGATTTTGGATGGGTTTTAAAGATATCTAAAAGATTTAAGTGGATTCAATTTAAAAGAATGGGTTGATCCTAGGTTATCACTCGGGGTGGATTGGACGTATTTTCTTTTTAATGATTTCAATTTCTTAAATTTGAGATGGGTTCATTTAAGGAGATAAAACAACATCACCACTTACTGTTTTAATGCCTACACCCTCTAATACTAATCACCTATACACTTTAAGGATAAAAGTTTTGAGCACTTCAAGGTAAAGGATCGTATTAGTACTTGAAGTGTGTGGCCTTAAATTCAACAAGGACGATGGAGTTTAAAAATCATCAAATAAAAATCCCAATTAAAGAAGTGATTATACATTAATTAGGTGATAAATAACATCCAATATAGCCCCTTGCTACTCCCTTGGATCAACTCATAAGTGGGTTATCCCTCCATTGATCCCATGGTTTCAATGGAAGCGGAAAGTAGACTCATAAGGGAGGAAATGGAGAAGTAAAGAAAAGAACAAAAATAAAATGATCACTCCACCGTTGTGTGAATAATTTCACAAGGGTTGGTGTGAATAAATTCACACCTTGATCCAACGGTATCAAAGTGATATTAAGAACAACAGAATAAGAGTAGAAGAAGAACTTTTATTAATAAACTAAAGTGAATTGAACAACTTACATGTGAAAGACAAAATTGAGGCAACAAAAATGCAGCATAACATTACAATTAAACAAAGCATCCAAGATCCTAAAATCCTTCACCACCACTGCAATAAATAGGCATTTTGGGAGCCTTGGGTAGATCCACGAACAGTACAAAGCATCTTAATTAATTTTGGTAGGCTATAGGTGGTGGAAATCTTGTGGAATTTGGACTTTTCCACGTTTGACCCGAGGTGGCAGCCAGTTTTCATCCACCGAACAGACGCGTCTGGAAGACCTTCTAGAAGGCCGAATCAGAGTGGTCCATAGAAGACGAAAATGGAGATCCGGCTGTCTTATAACCACCTGTAAAATATGGACCCATTTGGAGTTGTTTATTTCGAGATATGATCAAATTAGTGGGCTGTTTTTCTGAGCCGCAGAATCTGGCCCAGAATTGTATCTCTAACTTGGGCCGCCTAAATGACCACCATGGAGGCCGGATCAGCAGTAACTCCTGAAGAGTGATTTGTTACTCTACATGTCTTCTATCATCCCACGAAAGTTGGGATTAATTGGTCCTGTATGTTGGGACCCACAGTCTCATCAGTGGGATGATGTCCAATCTGCCTTCTCCAGAATTGCTTCCTTTCATTGCCAAATATCTCCATCATCCTCCATAAATTCTCCATTGATCCCTGAATAAAACATGTTCATATTTAAGTTTAGATCAATTTACAAAAATATAAAATTAAAATATGTAAAATTAAATTCCTTAAAATTAGATGAATCATTGGGTACTTTAAATGATGTTCAAAAATGTACCACATAATAGTGCATTTTAAGAAGGTATTACAATCATAATGTGAAATGATGTTCAAAGTGTAAAATACACTAAAATGGTGTTTATGAATAACAAAGAACATGAAAATTATGTATATTAACAATGAATATTAGCCTCATTTAGTGGCTAATCAATACCCCTTCGTTTGCTTTCATTAAAAAGTCAATATCATCAAAGATCTGGTGGTATCACCTCCCTCGGAGTCCTCCTAAGGCTCTTTTAATCCCCCAAGGTCCCATCCTTCAAGATATATGTGTTACTCTACAAGGTAAGGGAATCCTTCATTCTCTTCTTTTACTCGACACTTCCTTTATGTTATCTATTTGATTTTATATTATCATATGTTGGGGTTTGATTTTATTTGTTATTATTACTGGAAATTTTATTTAGATATGATAAGATACCCTTTTTCTCTCATCATTTCATTTTATGAAATTTTAAGCGACGTTGTTAGGCATAGGAATTTTCAAAAGGGATCTCTCACCTTTTCTTTTATTTTCAAGTTCATCTCTTTTATTTTTCTATCCTTAAATCCTCTATCCGTATGACCATGATAAACTCTATTATCATATATATACTGGAATTATATAATGTTAATGGAAGAACTATCATCAATATCCTTACTCCATTCCATTTATTTTTATAAACGAAATCAATGTCCATGAGATTCCAATTTATAAACTTTGTGGAAGACAAAGTTTCGTTCTTCACTTTCTCCATCATTACAGGTCAGGAAACCATTTTAATGGTTTAACAAGATACAAATATATGTATTTAATCTCATTAATTTTATGGAATCTTTACACACTCATAATATGCAATAATAATACAAAACAAGTTCATTATGAACAAAACGGCCAAGTTAATCCAAATATTTGTAATAAACATTTAACTAAATAATCATCATCATGGTATATAACCCAAAATAATTATAAGATAATTTATATCTCCTAAATTTAAGTTTTATGATATATTAACAATTCTGGATGTTAAACCACATTTGAAATGAACTTCCATTCATGAAAAAAAGTAAACGAATCATGAAAACCAAGGAAGAAAATGCTTCCAAAACAAGAAAATTGATCCTCTTAAACCCATTTAAAGAGACATGAATGAACCTAATAATGTTATAATAAATCAATTAAATGTATAAGAGGTTATGGATTAATTAATTAATGGAGATAAATTTTGTTATTCAGGTAATTAAAATGAACAAAGAACACACTCGAGAAAAAGGTAAGGGATTGCTTAACTCATTTTTCATTCTTTGAGTTAAACATCCATTTCATTGGTTACATTGTTCCAAGAATATGTGTGAATGACCTATGATTTTATTATACTGTATATCCACTTATATTTTGTGGATCTTTATTTTTCACACATAAATATTTCATTGATTTATCGTCACTCTAATGACGCAATCTTTGTAAGGGATCCTCTCTCTCACTTTTATTGAAGAATCTCCCCTATGTTGTGCCCTATTATTTTTAATTCCTAATGATGGGGTATGTTTTTGAACCTCCCTCATACTTACCTTGTGAAATATAAATAATGTAATACCCATTTACCTCTCATTAATCTCTCGCAATAACACTCTTTACCATGCCGAAATGTTTGTAAGGGGTTTCTCATCTCACTCTCATTTCTGTGATATTTTCATTATTTGCCACTTATTTCATATATGTGGTTTATGTGTTCCACCATTTGATATATAATAACATGATTCTCTTTATATTCATGTTATTCAATGATTCATTTGAGAGTTATTAATTTCTAGTCATATGGTTCGACCGATTACATTGTGGTAAGAGACTCTGTCTCAACTACTATTTTGTTGTGACTAACTTCTTATAGTGCACCTAATAATACTTAGGTGGTGTACTTACTTCCCATTTGAGATCAATTTTCATTTGAGATTATATTTACATTAAATATCCATAATCTCATATCATGGATATGTTTTTTGTCTAAACTGTATACCATTTTACAAACGGTGTTTATTTGGAAAGTTATTTTAACTATGAAAATATTATTGAATCCTTATACACTACTCAATACGGATATTAAAAAGGAATATTGCTCTTGTATTGAATAAATGTATAAAGAATTCTTTGGAAATGTAGTAGAGGGTGGGGCCTGCTATAGCCCTTTGAGGCATCAGTAGGTCTCATGAGACAAATCAGTTGGCGACAAACCCTTCGAGTTTGTTTCCAAAAATCAGACAGGTTTCTACCCATAAAACTAAACCATTTTTATGGTATTATGGTTTCATTTTCCAGATACATGACATACAATTAATAATCATTCTATTTATTCATTATCAATTATTATTATTATCCATGAGGTTTTCACTATGAAAAAATCTATGGATGTAGTTTCATTCTCAATTTATATGTGGAATTAGTGTTTCATTTATTCACCATTCCATATAGACTATGTCATATTGACTATGATTCACTTATTATTGTGTTCATACTTCCACTATTTATAACCCTCATTGAGCTTTTGATCTGACCCCTTTCATTGTGTACCTTCAACAGGCGATGAAGAAGAGATCATTCATTGAGTTCCTGTGGACACAGTTTTTAGTTTTTGTTATGTATTGTATTTTGTAACCTTCTCTAATGTAATTTGGGTTACATTTATGTATCTAGTTTCTTCAATACTACTAAAATGATAGTTTCTTTTGGATTTCAATTCCTTATAACCATGCCAATATAACAATTATTTCACTGGCTCTAGTCTAGAGGGGTCGGGGTGTTACAATTTGTATAAGAGGATGTTTAGTAGAAAACTTAGAAACTAGAGTAGGAAATTTATAATAGGGAACAAAGCCCTAAGGTAGTATTTGAGGATAAACGTACAAGTATATCCTGGTATTTTGGAAAGGAATAGATTATGTGAATCCTTCTATCAATACATCCATGTCTGGATACGATCAGGTAGAGGTGGCTCTGGCATAGAGGTACCTATGAGTGAAAGCTCCGACAAGGAGTTTAGGGCTTGACCCGGGGTTTCCTGATACACGACAACAGGCCTTGCTGCACTCTTGGTTATGAAACTCCTAGGGGATATGCTTAGGATAATTCACATTTTATTTACAATCCATTATGAAAGAGTTTAATGTAAATTTTACCTAGAGGATTTAGTTTGGATAACTCTGGAAAACCAGAACTGAACAATGAAAAACTTACTTAAGAAATACTAAGAATAACATTTTCTTAATTTTCAGATGGAAAATGAAGGTACTAATCTTCTTTCTCTTCCCAATGAGGCCCTAGAAACCATAATTTCAATAGTTAGTGATGAAAATTATATAAACTATCCCAATATCTGTATGTCATGCAAACATCTCTATGACATCTTCAATTCTCCCTGAGTACTTCAAATCCACTGAAGACCGGGTCTGGATTACATCTTTTTGATGCAAGCCCAGTTTACATCCTACGCATGATGAGGAAAACACTACGAGGGACTTTTTAGATGCTTCACTGCAGTGGAAGGCATCCAATCCCTCAAGTCCTTCCATGAAGATGTAGTAGAAGGAGACATCCGTGCAACATATATTTTTCAAGTCCTGTCCTATGGCCATTTTGGTCAGGTAATGGACTTTGTCATCCTTGAGTACAAAGCCTCTCATTCGGTATACAAACAAAAAGTATATATGGATGTATCACAGTTGTACACCCCACATGTCAGACTCTGGAGACAGCACAAGTGCACCCAAGATATCGAACCAGATTGCTCAGGTTGCATATGGTTCTGGGAGATAGAAATATTTAAACTAGTTTTGGGGATTCGTGTATTAGGGGAGTGGGAAACCCATTAGCCATGTTTTACTTTTTAAACTAGTGGTTATATAAGAATATAACTTGTTGTATCTTCTTTTTGTTATACTTTCATTGGTTATACTTTTGAATAAGTATCACTAAGTGAACTTTTATAATAAATTTTCAGACGGAAGGACAAACCCATATGTTATCTCTTCCTGTTGAGGTACTGGATATTATTTCGATCAAAACCTGTGAAGAGGAGTACCTACCTCTCACAAACTTGTGAAAAACGTGCAAACAACTATATGAAGTGACAAATAGTCTGGAAATTCTCCGCACCTTTCAAGGGAATTCTTCTATTTACTACCGCATAACCACGACACAATTGGCCGAGTATAGGTGAAGAGGAAAATACCAAAAAGATCTTTTTCTATGTTTCAACCTAGGCTGGAACTACACGGCCAGGTTATGTTTTCAAGAGGTTACTTTGGAGGGAAACATTTGTGCAGCCTACATGTACCAACTCCTCATTTTTAGCATGTACAACAATGTCTACGACTTAGATGTCCTCAGTCGAGACATAGTTCCGTGAGTTCTTCGTGTGTTGGTCCATTCATACATTTCCAAACTTTCTACCATTCGAGCCTCCCTCTGGAAGCCCGAGTGTTCGATGCAAGAGTTCAACCCTTTCTGTCTGAGGTGTGTCTGGGTTAGATAACTAGAGGAGTTGAGCATAAATTTGAGTTTTCCACTGAATGCATCTAGGAATCCTCTACGATGGGGAATGTGGTAAGAACATCATAGAGCTTTCTTTTTTTGGTTATGAAATGAATTTCAAGGACTCAATTCTTCAAAGGAGGGAATAATATAACACCCCAAATATTTTTTGGTATATTACTCTTAAATACTTTCTATTAATTAGATAGCCTATATTTCATGAAGCCCTAAGTCTTTTGTGAAACAAAACATTATATGAGAAAGTTATATTCTATCCATTAAACATAAATTTTCCACTTCTATGTTTTGAATTTAAAAAAAAGTCATCTAGAGTTGTGACCAGTAAGTTGTTTGGAGTCTTATAGAACCAACTTGATTTTTTGATGAATAGTAACATACCCTTATGAATATTAATATGAATAGTAATATGACCCTTATAAATAGTAAATAATTATAATATTTTATTTCCTTAAGGTAATAATATAATGAAGAGTTAATTAATTTTTCAATGTAATACAAAACTAATTATATCTTTAAATTGTTATTTTTCTAATTAACTTTGATTTTATTTAAAAATTAAATTAAAAATTTGTAGAAAGTTATTTTCAAAAAATTTAGTTAAATTTGAATTCTTCACACCGAAAAATGGTTAGGGTGAATATTTGGGATTTTTCTAAATTACTTGAATTTTTGTGAATAGTAAAAAATACAGATTTGAATTTTCGGTAGCTTAATGACATCATAATGATGTAATTATTAATATGAAGAGATTGTAGACTTTTGTACAGTATATTATAAAATTAGGTGTCCCAAGTGGCTTAAAACATGGGAAAATACCATGGGAAAGCCCATGGTTTTGTGAAAACCACTAACAAGGTGTCCCTTTTAATTAATAAAAAACTCTCTCTTAATTAGTATAAATTCCTACTCATCCCTCTTCATTTTATTTCATTAAAAACTCAATATCATAGAATCTATGGTGGTATTACCACCCTAGGAGTCCTCCCAAGGCGTCCTTAATCCCCCAAGGTCCCATCCTTCAAGATCTAGGAGTTACTTTACAGGGTAAGGGAATCCTTCATTCTATTCTTTTACTCTACACTTCCTTTACATTATCTATTTGATTTTTGGGGTTTTATTTTATGTGTGCTTAAACTGAAATTTTTATTTATATATTATTATATACCCTTTTATTCTAATCATTTCATTTTATGAAATTTTAAATGACGTCGTTAGGCTTCCGAATTTTCACAATAGATCTCTCACCTTTTCTTTTATTTTCAAGTTCATCTCTTTTATTTTTCTCTCCTCACCTCCTCTTTCAAAATGACCATTATAAACTATAGTATAATCTATATAATGTAATTATATCATGTGAATTTAAGAACTATTATCAATATCCTTATTCCCTTTCTTTTATTTTTATAAACGAAATCAACGTCCATGAGGTTCCAATTTATAACCTTTGTGGACGACAAAGTTTCGTTCTTCACTTTATCCCTCATTACAGGTCATGATACCATTTTAATGGTTGAACCAGATAATAATATATTTATTTTATCTCATTAATGTTCTGTAATCTTTACACAATAATAATATTAAATAATAATACAAAACAAGTTCATTATGAACAAAACATCCAAGTTAATCCAAATATTTGTAATAAACTTTTAACTAAAGGATCATTATCATGGTATATAACCCAAAATAATTATAGAATCATTCATATCTCTTTAACTTCATTTATAAGATATATTAAAAATTCTGGATGTTAAACCACATTTGAAATGAACCTCCATTCATGAAAACAAGTAAACGAATCATGAAAACCAAAGAAACAAATGCTTCCAAAACAAGAAAATTGAACCTCTTAACCCCATTAAAAGGGCCGTGAATGAACCTAATAAGGTTATAATAAATCAATTACATGTATAGGAGATAATTTAGTTATTAGTTAATGGAGATAAATTTTTTTATTCATGTAATTAAAACAAACAAAGAACACACTCGAGAAAAAGGTAAGGGATTGCTTAACTCAATTTTCATTCTTTGAGTTAAACATCTATTTCCTTGGTTAAATTGTTCCAAGAATATGTGTGAATGACCTATGATTGTTTTATACTGTATATAAACTTATATTTTTTGGATTTATATTTGTCACACATAAATATTTCATTGATCTATCATCACTCTAATGACACAATCTTTGTAAGGGATCCTCTCTCTAAATTTTGTTCAAGAATCAACCCTATGTTGTGCCCTTTTATTCTTAATTCCTAATGATGGAGTATATTTTCGCAACTCCCCCCTACTTCCCTTGTGACATATAAATAATTTAATAACCATTTACCTCCCATTAATACCTTGAAATAACACTCGTTACCATGTCAAAATGTTTGTAAGGGGTTTCTCATCTCAATTTCATTTCGATGAGATTTTCATTGTTCACAAATTATTTATTGTATGTGGTACATGTGTTATGACAATTGATATATAATAACCTGATTCTCTTTATATTCATGTTATTAAATGTCTAATTTGAGGGTTATTATGTTCTGGTCATATGGTTCGACTGATCACATTGTGGTGAGAGACTTTGTCTCAACTACTATTTTGTTATGACTAACTTTTTATGGTGCAACTAATAATCCTTGGGTGGTGTACCAACTACCCATTTGAGATCAATTTTCATTTGAGATTATATTTACATTAAATATCCATAATCTCGTATCATGGATATGTTTTTTGTCTAAACTGTATACCATTTTACATACGGTGTTTATTGGGAAAGTTATTTTAACTATGAAAATATTGTCCAATCCGTATACTATACTCTATATGGATATTGAAAAGGCATATTGAACTTGTATTAAATCAATGTATAAATAATGCTTTGGACATGCAGTGGTTGGTGGGGCCCGCTATAGACCCTCGATTCATCAGTAGGTCTCAAGAGACAAATCAGTTGGCGAGAAACCCTTCGAGTTTGTTTCTAAAAATCAGACGGGTTTCTACCCATAGAACTAACCCGTTTTTAGGGTATTATGGTTTCATGTGCCAGATACATGACGTCCAATTAATAAGAATTATTTTTATTCGTTATCAGTTATTATTATTATCCATGATGGTTTCACTATGAAAAAAATCTATGGATGCAGTTTCATTCTCAGCTTATTTATGGCATTAGTGTTTCATTTTTTCACCATGCCATGTATATTATGTCATATTGAATATGATTAACTTATTATTGCATTCATACTTCCAATATTTTTAACCCTTACTGAGCATTTGAGCTCACTCCTTTCGTTGTATACCTTCAACAGGTGATGAAGAGGAGACCATTCATTGAGTTCCTGTGGACGTAGTTTTTAGTTTTTGTTATGTATTGTATTTTGTAACCTTCTCCAACGTAATTTGAGTTACATTTATGTATATAGTTTCTTCAAGACTACTAAACTGATCGTTCCTTCGGGATTTTCATTCCTTATAACCATGCCAATATAACAAGTAATGCACCAGCTCCGATCTAGAGGGGTCAGGGTGTTACAATCCTCCTTTAGATATATCCTTAATCCTTATTAGGATGGTGTTTTGATGAGAAAAGAATCTATGAATCGTGGGAAATGGTTTTTTGAAGTGATTTTTCTAGATATTATCCAGGATAAGGTGCTCAAAGTGTAGAGATATGTGTGGAGAAAAGTTTCCTTTTTTATAAGTGAGGGGATTGGAAACCTTGTAAATAATCTTAAATTTAAAATAATATAAAGTGATTTTAAAATGAAAATGGAATAAAATTGAAATATTTCGGAATACAGGACAAGGATGTGTAAAAAATAACTAAAAAAATCAAATTTAGACATGTTTTATTGATATTTATCTCTTTATCTCTTAGTTTAATGCTTTACTACAATTACCCCTAACCAAGGTGACTAATTTTTTTACAAGTTTACATATTTATAAGAATAAAAATTAAATGGAACATATTTAAAAATATGAATATATTAATTATAAATATGTAATCCATTTTACAATATACAATTTTTTAGGTTATAGAAATTACTTTTAATAAAACTATTAAAAACGCAATAAAAACAGTTTTTAGAAGAATACCTTTTAAGAATAAAAATGAATTTACAACAAGATAATGTATAGAATTGATTCCCATGGAATTTATTGGAATATGAATAATAAATTATATTTTTATGGATTTTAATTAAATTAAAATCTATATATATAATTTTCAATACCTAGTTAATGTAAAATGACCAAAGTAGTTTTTTTAAATATATATATATAACTTATGTTTAAAAAGGTCAATCATAGGTTTCTAAATTCAAAATAAACATTTAAAAGGATTTATTTGAATTCTTAGAAATATATTTGGTGGATATAAATGCTTAATATATTTTTAATTCATTATCATATCATAATTATGCCTTGAAATTGATGATATTTTTAAAAAACCTTATTTTTATTATTCACCAAAAAAACATGTTTAGAAAAATACAAAAAAATTAAACCTAAGATAATTTCAACCTTCTAAACTCAAAAATAATATCCATTTAAAAAAAATTCTGAAATTTTCAAATTTAACTTTTAAATATAACATGACTTATTTATAATATAATGGTAAAATAATAGGATATTCAATTGGAAATGGTTTAGAGATGTAGTGTTTTTCTATTATTATAGAATCTCATATATTACATTCTCCCCCACCCCTTAAATGATTTCATCCTGACATATATATTAGCTATTAAAAAAATGCGTGTAATACTTCCTCATAACTTCATTAGGATCTCATCATTCCTCCTCTAGTTTTTGATTTCTCCAAAAACACTCTCCATCCAAGTTCACAACACTTTTATTGTAGTGTTAAGAATCTGAATAGAATCTTCATTATTAGATAAGTTAGTTTTTTTCTTTGAGGTGGCTTTATGTTTTGGATGAGAATTTTATTTCATCAATAATATAACATGGAATACATTTTTCACTTTAGATAGGTTTAGAATAATAACCAATCGATATGCCACAATTACAATTATCAATAAAATTTCAAAAGTCCTAATGTTCAATAGATTAACATTCCATTTTAAAGAATCTTATAACTCCCTTCCATAGATACAACTTTAAAGATACATAATCCCCCACGTCAAATTAAAATTTATTCCTCTGGTTATCAATAGAGCATTTTTCTTCCATTGAGATTCTTTGATCTGATTCTAAATAGTTTTCACTTTCATATTTGTCTCCTTAACAAGTTCAAGAACTACTAAATTCCTTTATCTAACTCAATCTTAAAAGTTTTAAGTATGATATCTACTCCCATATAGTTCTTCATATTGTGAAATATAGATTCTGGAATGGAATATTTTATTATATGAAAATTCCACCAGTGTTAGATACTGATCCCACATACCTTGAAAGTCATGAGAGAATGATCTTGGTGTGTATTATAATATCTAAATAGTACTTTTAGACTTCCTATAAGTTATAGGATGATAGGAAATGATCAAATGTATCTCATTATTGAAATCTTTTTGAAGACTCTGCCAAACATCTGATGTGAACTGAAGGTCACAATTAGAAAAAAATTATATAGGTGAACAATAAATTCTCAAAGTATCATTAATATAGATTTTGGAAAGTCTCCCAAGGGTTACATCTCCCCTTACTTCTAGGAAATGTGAATACTTGGTGAGGTCATCACCAATGACCCGTATAGCATGATTTCTTCTAGGAGTATTTATAATTCCAGTGAAAAAGTTCATTGCAACATTGACCCACTTATGTATTGGTATAGGCATGGGTTTCATGATTCCTTAATATTTTTTCATTCAACCATTACCTTCTAACACATAAGGTATCTAGACACATATGTTACAATTTCCCAATTCATAACATTACACCAAAAAATGTTCTATTAAATGGTTATATATCTTTCTTCTACTAGGGTTTATAGGGAGATTTGAGGTATGTACTTCATCTAGTAACCCCCTCTTTAACTCCAGTATAGATGGAACACGTATTCTCTTCAAACAATTTAACACCCCATCTTTATAAATAAAATATCTTAATTTTCTATTATTCACATCTCAAATATTATTTTTATTAATACATATCATTAATCTAGTACTTTTATATATTTTATAATAAATATAGTTTTTAAATTTCATGGATAATTAAATATGTTTCCCCTTGCATGCCAATTACCATATTCAACTTTACTAAACATAAAAATATAGGATACTTGTTTATCCTTATCATGGTTATAACGTCATTTTCCCTCCTACTCAATGAATAAACAACCTTGTTTTTATTCCTAGGGTAGTATTGTAACTAGAAACCATAATCCTTAAGTAATTCCAAAAATCTTCTTTACCTCGTGTTAAGATCTGTCTAAGAGAAGACGTCATTCAAAATTTCATGTGATGTATATGTGTTGAATCATTCAACATAGAGATAGTTCCTTCATATATTTGAGGAAAGTATTACTTCTATAAACTCAAGATCATGAGTTTTATATTTTTATTAAATAATCTTCAAGTACCTTGATTCATAAGTATCCACTCTATCATTTTTAATAAGGATAAAACCCTATCCTTTCTTATAATAATCACTATATATTATAATTACATTATTTTCCAATAGTAAATTCAATACCATTGCATTAAATAATATCCTTTCTAGATTCTGAAAACATTCTTCATATACCCTTGAACCATGTGAATTTAACCCCTTTATATCTCAATATAATTAACGGGTTGGACAATTGGGAAAAAAATTATCAAACCACCAATACTAACTTACTAAACCAAAAAATCTATGTATCTAGATTATATTAATTGGTGTGGTACATTCTTTGAATATCTTTTTTATTGAAGGATCAACACATTTTCCATCCATGGAGACAATATGGATAACAAAATAAACATCCGAGATCCAAAATTTACACCTAATAAATTTCATATATTGATCATTTTCTTTGAGAGTCTCAATAATTATTCACACATTGTTATCATGGTCTTAATATATTTTATAGTTTACCAATATATATTATATGAATTCCATAATAAAGCTATCCAGATAGTCCTTGAATATTTTATTCATCATATCCATAAAAATAGAAGGTGAATTAGTCAATCCAAAGTTTATTACCATAAACTCATAATGTTCATACCTCATATGAAATTCATTCTTCAGTATATCATCGATTTTCACCCTTAATTTATGATAACTAGAGTGATGATAAGACATTGAAAAATATTGATCTCCTTGAAGTTGATCAAATAATCCACTAATGTGTAGAAAATGATACTTAGTTTTTATATTAATTGAATTGATTTCCATATAACTAATGAAAACCCACATAGACCCCTCCCTCTTTTTTCAAAAATAAGATATGGTCTACAAAAGGTGAAACACTAGGCTATATATATCCCATATCACAAAACCACTATAATTTTTTCGTCAACTACACAAATTCCACTGGCGCCTTTCTGTATGGATTCTTATATATAGGTTTTTCATCAATGGTGTGTTTAGTAGAATACACAACATCAAACATAGGTGGATGTATCAATAATTATTTTATAAATACATCAATATATTCCTTTACGATAGGTAACTCTATCATTTTAAGGATTTATTTCCCATCTATATGTAGTATTTTCTCTTCTCCTTCTCACATAGCTTCATTAAGGTGGGATACTAAAGGTTTATCCATATATTATTTAGATTATGAAGTCCCTACCATAAAAATAATGGATTTATACCAAATTTTAAATAATAATCTTCTTATATTGGAAACAATATTTCATTATACTTTGAAAGTCCATCCATAATGAGGATTTTATCAAACTCATTCATAATTTTGGAGATTAGTCCTATGAATCTTATAAACTACTCAATATATCCTTGTTGTAATAAGATTCCCACTAGGTGCCTCTATGGACAATTCCTTTCATATAGAGTTAGGAGATAATTAAATTTTTTTAACAAACATGCAAGATATAAATGATTGTGTTGATATAAAATAAAATAAATCATTACATAACATAGAATATATGAGCACCTATTATCATATCGTTTAGGACTTCAACCTAAATTTTGGTGATTATATAATATTTTCCTTTATCCTTTTGTCTTTTTGAAGTTAAATTCCCTTAACAATAGAGTAATTCATTCCAATAGTTCCTCAACTCCATATTGTTGAAGTATTAGAAATTTGAGGCTTCTTTCATGCCTTGAAATCATGAACCTAGTCTCTTTTCTCTCAATGCATGAGGTAAACTCCCATTCCTTTCAATAATGTTCCAGTGTGTTTCTTTCCAAAACTATTACATACTGTAAATTCAATCCTTCCATTCTTCCTCTTTTCTATATTCCTCTTTATAAAGAACTCAACCACCCACTTCCTTTCTTAACTTCATTTGGAAATATTATACTTGTCGAATTATTTTCCATTTTTATAGAACATGATCATAAATCCACACATACTAAAAAATGATAGAGGTTAATTACCATAGAATCAAATAAGATATCAATATTACTTATTATATTGCGTATATAATCTAAAAAATGAGTTTCTAACCTTGTAAGGATATCTTCATATATAACAAAATTTTCCCCTTTCATTTTCCTTAGATTGATTATTTTCCTTTCTAAATTAGCTCATTGTTCACAATGAATTTATTCTACAATGAGTTTCTATTTTTATGTATACCATTCAATACTCTATATCTCTTCCATCTCCTTATTATTTTAGATCAATGGTATTCATTGATCATTATCTAACTTTAAATGATAAACCACTATGATAACTTTCTCCATTTCATTACTTCTCAATGAAAAAAATATCTTATTTTGGGACTCGAATACTACTAATGGATTAGTGGTCCCATTAACTGATATAATTTTCTATCAAATTAAGTGGTCCAACATTGTTGCATTATTTTGGGTATTAGCAGGTTACTTCATATAGGAGAGGTTATTTTTCATTAAATGAGTAAACTACCCTAATATAGTCATAATAAACTCATACCTAGTACTAGACACATTGACTTCCTCATATAATAAATCTCTAAATTAGTTATGGATATTGGTACAATTTTTATTCCTTCCAATATGTTTAATTTATAACAAATATCATACACTAAATTAGATCATATCATTATGAATATTGAATATTAGAATAAAATTATTATGTATGTAATATATTCTAGAAGAGTTTCTTGAATATATTAAGGCCTTATCATAGTGTTATTACTATTTTCAATTATGTTTTCCTAGATCTAGATCTCAAGGTTTCTACTAACCTTAATTTGATACAAACTCAACTCTAGTATCCGAGATGTTGTTTTTATTATATTATATTGTAATAAGATACAATAGATTTCATCCCATAGGATTGTATACTTTCATAATCTTGGGAGATTATTTATATACATAATTCTTACATGATATTTAAAAATATAAAAGGAAACTTCAAAATCCTGTGAGAACATTTTTTATTATAACATATCCCTAAAATAATTCAAAGAAAACTTTTGGGTACCCTGGGGATAAGAAGAAAAATAAAAAGGAGAGATTAGAATATCAGTAAGGGAAATAAAGTAGTGGAAGAAATCATAAAAAAATTAACAATTAAATAATATGGTAGAGATGAATAATAATAAAATGTTTTATATAAATAATATCATGATGGATGAAAATAAACATGGATTAAATAGAAATATAAATAATCACATGGATAATAATAAATGTTTTCATAATGATATAATACATAATTCCGTGCATCATAATCTTACTATCAAGTCCTCATGTAAATATATCACACAAAAATATGTAAGGAACACACAAAATTCTCAAGATAGTTTATATCATGAGACCTAGAAATCCATCAAGTAGATATCTAATTTTAGGCACCTCCCATCACTAAATAAGTCATATTTATATGTCTTCCACCATTTGATATATAATAAAATGATTCTCTTTATATTCATGTTATTAAAGGATTCATTTGAGGGTTATTATGTTCTGGTCATATGGTTTGACCGATTACATTGTGGTAAGAGACTTTATCTCAACTACTATTTTGGTGTGACTAACTTTTTATGGTGCACCTAAAAATCCTTAGGTGGTGTAACTACTGTCTATTTGAGATCACTTTTAATTTGAAATTATATTTACATTAAATATCCATAATCTAATATCATGGATATTTTTGTTGTCTAAACTGTATATCATTTTACATACGGTGTTTATTTGGAAAGTTATTTTAACCATGTAAATATTGTTGAATCTGTATACTCTACTCCATACGGATACTAAAAAGGTATATTTCTCTTTTATTTAATCAATTTATAAAGAATTCTTTGGACATGAAGTGGCGGGTGGGGCCCACTTTAGCCCCTCAATTCATCGGTAGGTCTCAACTGACAAATCAGTTGGCAACAAACCCTTCGAGTTTGTTTCCAAAAAACAGACGGGTTTCTACCCATAGAACTAAACTATTTTTAGGGTATTATGGTTTAATGTTATAGATACATGACGTCCAATTAATAAGCATTCTCTTTATTCATTATCAGTTATTATTATTATCCATGAGTTTTTCACTATAACAAAATCTATGGATGTAGTTTCATTCTCGGTTTATTTATGGTATTACTATTTCATTTATTCAGCATTCCATACAAATTATGTCATATTGACTATGATTCACTTATTATTACATTCATACTTTCACCATTTTTAACCCTTACTGGGCGTTTGAGCTCACTCCTTTCAATGTATACCTTCAGCAGGTGATGAATAGGAGATTATTCATTGAGTTCATGTGGACACAGCTTTTAGTTTTTGTTATATATTGTATTTTGTAACCATCTAAAATGTAATTTGATTAATGTTTATGTATCTATTTTATTAAAGACTACTAAACTAATCATTCCTTTGGTATTTTTATTCCTTATAACTATGCCAATATAACAAGTAATGCACCGGCTCCGGTCTAGAGGGGTCATGGTGTTATAATCCTCCTGTAGGTCTATCCTTAATCCTTATTAGGATGGTGTTTTGATGAGAAAAGAATCTATGAATCGTGGGATGGGGTTTTTTGAAGCGATTTTTTTAGATATTATCCAGGATAAGGTTCTCAAAGTGTGGAGATATGTGTAGAGAAAATGTTCCTTTCTATATGCGAGGGGAGTGGAAACCTTGTAAATACTCTTAAATTTAAAATAATATAAAGTGATTTTAAAATGAAAATGGAATAAAATTGACATATTTCATAATACAGGACAAGGATGTGTAGAAAATAACTAAAAACTCAAATTTAGACATGTTTTATTGATATTTATCTATTTATCTATTAGTTTAATGCTTTACTACAATTACCCCAAACCAAGGTGACTAATTTGTTTACAAGTTTACATATTTTTAAGAATAAAAATTAAATGGAACATATTAAAAAATATGAATATATTAATTATAAATATGTAATCCATTTTATAATATACAATTTTTTAGGTTATAGAAATTACATTTAATATAACTATGCAAAACGCAATAAAAATAGATTTTAGAAGAATGCCTTTTAAGCATAAAAATGAATTTACAACAATATCATGTATAGAATTGATTCCCAGGGAATTTATTGGAATATGAATAATAAATTAGAGTTTTATGAATTTTAATTAAATTAAAATCTAAATATATAATTTTGAATACCTAGTTAATGTAAGAGGACCAAAGTAGTTTTTATATATATATATAACATATGTTTAAAAAGGTCAAGTATTGGTTTTTGAATTAAAAATAATCATTTTAAATGATTTATTTTAATTCTTATAAATATATTCGGTGGAAATAAATTTTTAATATATATTTAATTCAGTATCATATCATAATGATGCCTTTAAATTGATGATTTTTTTCAAAAAACTTATTTTCATTATTCACCCAAAAAAACATGTTCAGACAAATACCAAATATTTAAGCCTAAGATATTTTCAACCTTCTAAACTCAAAAATAATATCCATTTTAAAGAAATAAAATTCTGAAATTTAAAAATTTAACTTTTAAATATAACCTGACTTATTTCTAATATAATGGTAAAATAATAGGATATTCATTTTGAAATGGTTTATAGATGTAGTGTTTTTCTGTTATTGTATAATCTCATATATTAAATTCTCCCCCACCCCATAAATTATTTCATCCTGATATATATAATCTATTAAAAAAATTGTGTAATACTTCCTCATAACATCATCAGGATCTCATCATTCCCCCTCTAGTTTTTTGATTTCTCCAAAAACACTCTCCATCCAAGTTCACAACACTTTTATTCTAGTGTTAAGAATCTGAATAGAATCTTCATTATTATATAAGTTAGTTTTTTATGTGACTTCATGTTTTGGATGAGAATTTTATTTCATCAATAATATTACATGGAATACATTGTTCACTTTAGAGAGGTTAAGAGGAATAACCAATCGGTAGGCCACAATTCCAACAATCAATAAAATTTAAAAAGCATAATGTTCAATAGATTAACATTCCATTTTAAAGAATCTTATAACTTCCTTACATAGAGACACATTTAAGGATACATAATCCCCCACTTGAAATTAAAATTTATTCCTATAGTTATCAATAGAGCACTTTTTTTTCCATTGAGATTCTTTGATCTGATTCTAAATAGTTGTCAATTTCACAGTTGTCTCCTCAAAAGGTTCAAGACCTACAAAATTCCTTTATCTAACTTAATCCTAATAGGTTTAAGTATGATATCTACTCCCATATAGTTCTTAAAATGTTGCTATATAGATTCTGGAATAGAATCTATTATTATATAAAAATTCCACCAGTGTTAGATACTAATCTCACATACCTTGAAAGTCATGATGGAATGATCTTGGTGTATATTCTAATATCTAAATAGTACTTTTAGACCTCCTATAATTTATAGGATGATAGGAAATGCTCAAATTTATCTCATCATTGAGATATTCTTGAAGACTCCACAAAACATCTGATGTTAACTTAATGTCACAATTAGAAAAAAAAATTAGGTGAACAATAAAGTCTCAAAATATAATTAATATAGAGTTTGGAAATCCTCCCAAGGGTTACAAGTCCCCTTACTTCTAGGAAATGTGAATACTTGGTGATTTCATCACTAATGGCCTATATAACATTATTTTTTTAAGGATTCTTCATAAGTCCAGTGAAAAAGTTTGTTGTAACATTGACCCACATCTGTATTGGTATAGGCATGGGTTCCATGATTCCATAATACTTTTTCATTCAACAATTACCTTCTAAAACATAAAGAATCTAGACACATATGTTACAATTTTCCAATTCATACCATTAGACCAAAATATGTTCTATTATATGGTTATATATATATATCTTCTACTAGATTTTGTAGAGAAATTTTAGTTATGTACTTCATCTAGTAACCCCCTCTTTAACTTCAGTATAGATGGAACGCGTATTCTCTTCAAAACATTTAACACCCCTTCTTTATAAATACAATATATTAATTTTTTTATTATTTACATCTCAAATATTATTTTTTTATATCCATATCATTATTCTAGGACTTTCATATATTTTATAATAAATATAGTTTTTAAATTTCATGGATAATTAAATATGTTTCCCCTTTCATGCCAATTACAATATTCAACTTTACTAAACATAAAAATATAGGATACTTGTTTATCCTTATCATGGTTATAACTTCATTTTCCCTCATACTCAAGGAATCAACAACCTTGTTTTTTATTCCTAGGGAAATATAGTAACCAGAAACCATAATCCTTAAGTAATTCTAACAGTTGTCTTTACCTCGTGTTAAGATCTGTCTAAGAGAAGACATAATTCAAAATTTCATATGATGTATATATGTTGCATCATTCACGATAGAGATAGTTCCTTCATATCTTTGAGAAAATGATTAATTCTGTCAACTCAATATCAGGAGTTGTATATTTTTATTAAAGAATCTTCAAGTGCCTTGATTCATAAGTATCAACTATATCATTTTTTATAAGGATAAAACACAATACTTTCTTCAAATAATCACTATATATTATAAATACATCATTTGACAGTATAAATTCAATACCATTTCATTAACTAATATCCTCTCTAGGTCCTGAAAACATTCTTCATATACACTTGAACCATGTGAATTTAACCCCTTTATATCTTAATATAATTAACGGGTTGGAAAATTGGGAAGAATATTATCAAAACACCAATAATAACCTGATAAACCAAAAAAAATGTATCTAGATTATATTAATTAGTGTGGTACATTCTTTGAATATCATTTTTATTGAAGGATCAACACATACTCCATACTTGGAGACAATATGGATAATAAAATAAACATCCCAGATCCAAAATCTACACCTAATAAATTTCATATATTGATCATTTTCATTGAGACTATCAATAATTATTCACATATTGTTATCATGATATTCATATATTTTATAGTATACCAATATATATTCAATGAATGCCAAAATGAATCTATCCAAACAGTCCTTGAATATTATATTCATCATATCCATAAAAACAGAAGGTGAATTAGTCAATGCAAAGGTTATTATCATAAACTCATAATGTTCATACCTCGTATGAAATTACTTCTTCATTATATGATCTATTTTCAACCTTAATTTATGATAACCAGAGTGAAGATAAGACATTGAAAAATATTGAGCTCCTTGAATTTGATCAAATAATACACTAATATGTAGAAAATGATACATAGTTTTTATATTAATGGCATTGATTTCCCTATAACTAATGAATCCCCACATAGACCCCTTCCTCTTTTTCAAAAAGAACATATGGTCTACAAAAGGTGAAACACTAGGCTATATATATCCCATATCACAAAACAACTATAATTTTTTCTTCAACTATACCAATTCCACTAGTGCCTTTCTGTATGGATTCTTATATATAGGTTTTTCATCAATGGTGTGTTTAGTAGAATACACAACTTCACACTTGGGTGGATGTATCTATAATTATGTTATAAATACATCAAAATATTTCTTTACTATATGTACCTCTATCATTTTAAGGATTTATTTCCCATATATATGTAGTATTTTATCTTCTCTTTCTCCCATTATTTCATTAATGTGGGATACTAAAGTTGTATCCATATATTATTTAGATTATGAATCCCCTACCTTAAAAATAATTGATTCTATACCCCATTTATAAATAATAATCTTCTTATATTGGAAAAAATATTGCATTATACTTTTAAAGTCCATCCATAATGAGGATTATACCAAACTCAGTCATAAGTTTGGAAATTAGTCCTATGAATCTTAATATAGACTACTCAATATATCTTTGTAGCAATAGGATTCCCACTAGGTGCCTTTAGGGACAATTCCATTAATATAGAGTTAGGAGATAATTCAATTTTTTTAGCAAACATGAAAGAAATAAATGATCATGTAGATATAAAATTAAATAAATCATTACATAACTTAGAATATATGTGTACCTATTATCATATCATTTAGGACTTCAACCTAAATTGTAGTGATTATATAATATTTTCCTTTATCCTTTTGTCTTTTTGGAGGTAAATTCCCTTGATAATTGAGGCATTCATTCAAAGAGTGCCTCAACTCCATATAGTAGAAGAATTAGAAATTTGAGGCTTCTTTCATGCCCTTTAAATCACGAACCTGGTGTCTTTTCACTCAATACATGAGGTAAACTCCCATTCCTTTCAATCATGTTCCAGTGTGTTTCTTTCCAAAACTATTACATGTTGTAAATTGAACCCTTCCATTCTTCCACTTTTCTATAATCCTTTTTACAAAGAACTGAACCACCCACTTCCTTTCTAGACTTCATTTGAAAATATTATACTTGTTGAATTATTTCTCCATTTTTATAGAACATGATCATAAATCCACACATACTAAAAAATGATAGAGGATAATTACCGTAGAATCAAATAAGATATCAATATTACTTATTATATTGTGTACATAATCTATAGAATGAGTTTCTAACCTTGTAAAGATATCTTCATATATAACAAAATTTTCCCCTTCCATTTTCCTTTGATTGAGGATTTTCCATTCTAAATTAGCTCATTGTTCACAAAGAATGTATTCTACAATGAGTATCTATTTTTATGTATACCATTAAATACTCTCTATCTCTTCTAACTCGTTATTTTTTTAGATCAATGAAATTCATTAGTCAATATCTCCCTTTAGATGATAAACCAATATGATAACTTTCTCCATTTCATTACTTCTCAATGAGAAAAATATCTTTTTTGGGGACTTGAATACTATTAATGGATTAGTGTTCCCATTGAATGATATAGGATTCTATCGAATTAAGTGGTCCAACATTATTGCATTATTTTGGGTATTATCAGGTTAATCCATATACGAGAGGTTATTTTTCCTGACATGAGTTAACTACCCTAATATAGTCATAATCAACTCATCCGTAGTACTAGGCACATTGACTTCCTCATATAATAAATCCATAAATTGGTTATGGATATTGATACAATTTTTTTTCTTACAATAGGTTTAATTTATAACCAATATCATACACTAAATTAGATCATATCATTATGAATATTGAATAGTAGAATAAAATTCATATGTATGTAATATATTCTAGAATAGTTTCTTGAATATCTTAAGGCCTTATCATAGTGTTATTACGGTTTTCAATTATGTTTTTCTAGATCTGGATCTCAAGGTTTTTACTAACCTTGATTTGATAAAAACTCAACTCTAGTATCCTAGATCCTGTTTTTATTATATTATATTGTAATAAGATACAATAGATTTCATCCCATAAGATCATATAGTTTCATAATCTTGGGAGATTATTTACACACATAATTCTTACATGATATTTATAAAAATAAAATTCAACTTCAAATTCTTGTGAGAACTTTCTTTATAATAATATATCCCTAAAATAATTCAAAAAAAAACTGCTGGGTACCCTGGGGATAAGAAGAAAAATAAAAATGATAGATTAGAATATCAGTAAGGGAAATAAATTAGTGGAAGCAATCATAAAATAATCAACAATTAAATAATATGGTGGAGATGGATAATAATAAAATGTGTATTATAACTAATATCATGAATGATGAATATAACCATGGATTAAATAAAAATATAAATAATCACATGGATAATAATAACTGGTTTCATAATGATAGAATACATAATGTCATACATCATATTCTTACTATCAAGGCCTCGTGTAAATAAACCATACAAAAATATGTAAGGAACACACAAAATTCCAAAGACAGTTTATATCCTGAGACCTATAAATCCATCAAGGGGATATCTAATTTTAGGCCCCTCCCATTAATAAATAAGTCATATGTATTTATCACATTAATGAATGATTAATCAACAAAATACATGATCAACATACCATTGTAGATGACATTCACATTGGAAATATACTATAGGAAATGTAAATATTTTCCCCAATCAATAAATGGGAAAATATGATCATATGAAATCTGAAGAAATACGGTTGATGTTATAATTAGATCGTATCACTAGTGTAACATCCTGATATTTTTTGAAATATTTTTTTCTGTTTAATTTAATCATTTTTATATTTTTTATTTTACACTACACTTAATATATATTTTGTTATACAAAATCACTAAGTATGTCTTTCATTATACATAAAACCAAGTCAATATTGTGCTACATGAAACACTAGGATTATCCTAGAGTACACACAACACTATTTTTAGCTTTTTTTTACACACAATACCAAGTCCCTTCAACAGATTGCGTTATACACAAGACCGAGTTTTACCGTACTATAATATACTATTAGTATTAGTATTAAAATATTATTATAGTTACCACCTAGTCATAAAAATGTATTTTAAAAATAAGATAAAATAAATTGTGAAAATATTATCTACACATGTATCTAAAATTAATCATTCATTTTTCAATTAGGTAGAAATTAAAGTTTTAACAATTTGATAATAAAGATATTCTTTTTCAAAGAAAAATATTTGTCTATGTACAAACAAAATTTTAATTCAATAAATTAAAAAAACCACTTTTGATCAATGTTTTATATAAAATTTATATATTTTTATATTCAATAAATATTTATGACAATTATCATCCCATATATTTTCTTGGTACAATATAATATTAAATCTAATTTTATGAATAAAAAGATGTATTTTTATAAAAGGTAATTTTACCACCTTTTAATGGAGAACCCATTTTAAATATGATTTTTTAAAATTATATAATTTTTTTTTGAAAAAATAAACTTCATTTTTTAAGAATAATATCACAATTTACTTTTGGTAAATTTTTGGTATTTTTCTGAGAAGTTTCATTTTTTGATGAATAGTATAAAACACTGAATTATAATTCAATACATTTTTTTGTCAAATTTATTTATATAGATAAATTATATTTCAGCCTATTTTTAAAGTTTAATTACATAAATATAAAATTCATTAATCCTATTTTTTCACTAGAATCAATTTCACAATGAAATAGGATATAAAAACATTTCAAATCTTAGAACATTTTTACTTTAAGAACTTGCTTTTTCGTCACATCTACGAGATTACATTTAAATTGATTTCGTAAAATTATATGATTAGAATTTGAAAAAATGGATTATATATTTCCAATCATTATAATTTATAATTTATAATAAGTAAAAATTGGTTTGGACTAAAAATATTAGTGAAAGTGGTTAAAATTAATGAAAGCGATTTAGAGAAAAATTTGCTTAACAAAAGACTAAAATAAGAACTTAAGGCCCCAAGTGACTTAAAAACTTAACCATAATTCATTATTAATTCATATATAGACCCTATACTCTATTTTATCTAATTTTAACCATTATTGGATCCACTTGAGATAGAAAAAATGTGGGTAGAATTCCCTTTTCAAAAATTTACATGAATGCCACACCTCCTCCACTATAAAAAAACATTCACCCCTCCCACTTATTCACATCTCCAAGATGTATTTCTCTAAAAAATCTAATAAAATAATATCCCAAAATAACTCCCTTAATTATATAATCCTACCATTTGGTACAATTTTATCCAAGGAATCAATTTTCTTGCAAACTAAACGATGTTACCCAAACAAGAGGTAACATCCTTCCTCAAGCTCCATTATTTTATTTTAATTATCCACCCACTAAAATATTATTATTACATTATTATATAACGTACTAATTATCCTAAATATACCCATATTTTTTATTCTAATGGTTTTACACTCACTTATACACACGTCCATCTAATTGGTAATGAATTTATCGTTCTTGTGTACAGTGAACAATCGCCTCACGAAACGGTATTGTTTGTTATTCCTTTAACAACTCTCATGGTATGGAATTATGATAGAAACCCTATTTTTATATTATATATATTATATTTATGATTTATTTATTATTATTAAATTAATATATTAGATATACCTTTAGGCTTTCTGTTTTGTGTAAATATGATAACTTGGTTTGTAGACATGTGGACAACCACCTCCTTAAAGATATATAATCTGTTCACACTCTACATGGAATGTATTAAGGATGGTTTTAGTAAAATTATATGATATATATGAAATAATATTGATAATTTAATATTATATATATATATATATAATTTACTTTCTTTCTTTCAATATGACAATAAAATGGAAAAAACTTTAATGTGTACATACAGTCTACTGTCTCCATTAACAGTGTATTTCATTTCATATTTATATATTTTATAGATTATTATAAATAAATATATATATATATATATGTATATAATAAAAATATATGATACTTATATCATTATTTAAATTTTTAAATAACTAAATCATGATCTAAGTAAGAGGATCAAGAATTAGAAGCCAAAACATATACGAAAAACAAATCACATATTACCGGAAACGTAACAAGAAAATGGAGTTGTTAATAATAGGTAATATGAAGTCATAAAAATAATAATATATGGTATTATATATAATAATATTGTTATTTGGTAGATTTATATCAAACTTATATTTATTATACAAAAGGTTTGAATGTGTATGAATAAAGTTAATACTAAAGGTAAGAGAATTTCATATCACTTTTTATTTTCGTGATATACATGACATATTCACCACTTGATTCTTTTTTCGCTATTTATAATGAAATTTTACATGTTATATCTTTAATTTAATAATATTAAAATCTTAAATTTATGTTATTATTTCATGGGGATCATGATTTAAGTTATTCAAGTAGTAAGGGTTTTCTCATCTCACTTTTATTTCTGTGAGACTTATACCTTATTAAATGCTCATTTATTTTGTGCGGTGTGTATACTGACCATGAATATATTATATGATTCAAATAGTTAAATTAATGGTTTTTTAAAATCCTTTTGATGGTATTTATTTCATGGGGTTTATGGTTCAAATGTTACCAAATCAGTAATGAATTTGTTTTTCTCATTTTTCCTTCTTTGAGATATAGACATGTTATGAACCTATATTTCTCTATGGGGTTTATATACTACCCATTAACATGTTATATCATGCGTATTATAATTTTCATGATATTTTAAACTTAAATTAATTTTATTCTTTCATGGGGATTATGATTCATTGTTTCTAAAGTGGTAACAGTTTAATATTGCAATCTCATCATTTATCGGGATTATTTATGATTATGATTGTATTGATGAAATATTAGGATAAATATCTAAATAAAACATATAAATTTTATTATAATATTATTAAACATTATATCTTAATTTATTAATATCATTTATTCCAATCTTTGGCACTTAAGATAATGAAGAAAATTGTTTTATGAAAATCTGACTTTATTTCTCATTTTGGTCGTAAATCTGTGTTCTTTCAAAACCTTGTTTCCTAAAAATATTATAAAAAATGATTTACTATTATCCTATGATGTATAAAAGAAAATATTATACCGTGTTTCACCATTTTTCAAAAAAAATTAAAATTAATCTACTTTTTTTTCAAGGAACTTTTCTAAACTTTTAAGGTGAAAAAGTAATGTTCACCATGTACAGACTTACCCACTATCATGATCGTAATTTAATTTAATATTCCTTTATAATTATACATTGTTATTATATTGAATAAAATTTGTTCCTAAAATTATGTAAATTTGATGGATTTAAAGTTATTTTGAAATAAAAACATGTTTACAAAAATGTTCTCAATATTTCTTTATGAGTTTTCAAGGTGTTTTCAAAGAAAAAAGGTTTTCAAAATATTTTAAAGCTTCATTTATAAGTTTTAAAAGAAATTTTAAATTAAAAAGGTTATCAAAATGATTTATTTTTTTTGAATAAAATCTTATATTAGAACATATATTTTCCTCAGGAAATTTTTTTAAATGTAATTGTAAATATTTTTATACAAGAAAAATATTTAGAAATGGTTTTATAAAAATAATTTTTTAATCAAGGGTATTTTTATAAAAATGTTTCTTGTGATCTTTGAAATAATTCTCTATAAAAGATGAAATACTTTTTTATAGTTTATACTTTATTAGGGATATGATCCATGAACACTATTCATATTATTTCTTGAGATTTATGATTTTATAGAATGATGGTTATGAAACACATTTCTATTTCCTGGGTTATGTTTTTGTGAAACTAGTTTATCTTTCGAAGGGTACATGTTTTTCAAACCTGTTTCTCTTTCACATTTTATATCCTTACAAAATCTGACTCCTTTTATAGGTTATTATTTGATGAAATTATTATGAAAACTTTCTATTTCCCATGGTTTATGATATTATGAAATTTTTATGATGAACATTTCATTTCAAGGGTTATGATATAGTTCTTTATGATCTTGTGGCACATGTATTTATGATTTCATTATGATATGGGTGGGACCAATATCTCCATCCAATTAATTTGGTAAATATTTATATCTCAAAAGATAATGATAAGAATCAAGTTATGGGCTTGAACCACTATAGAAGATGGGAAAACTCGATCCAATATGGGAAGATGTGGAAACTCAGTCCTCTATGGAAGATGGGAAACTCAATCTACTATGGGAAGAATGGGAAACCCGATCCACTATGGAAATATGGGGAAATGCCATCCCTTATAAGGAATGGACTACAACTAGGAAAGGTGGTGTGTCCCACCAAGTATTTTTCATCCCCATGAAGTGCCTTGATAATTTTTTTCAATGAGCCTTGACTTATAGGGAATGTTTTTATATGCTTATGTGAATTCCACAGTTATATTTTTATGCCAACTTTATGCTCTCATGAATCTTGTTATTTTATAATATTAGGATTCATTTCTTATGAACTTCCAATATTTACGTCATGACTCAAGTATATGATATTTTATATGTGGGGTATGATATTATAATGTTATGAACATGTTCACATACCCTTATGTTCATGATTATGTTTATGTATCACCCTTATTTACCATTACCGGGCACTTGAGCTCACTATTTTTCATGTTTCCTTTCCCTAGGATTTAAATATGTGTATTATGTATGATGTGTATAAGAAGAGTGAATGTAAGGATGAACCTTGTGTGATATAATGGAACTTAATTTTGTACCAGTGTTTACTTTACCATGTTTCTAAAGGCACTAAAATAATTGGGTCTTTGGGTGTCTATTTTTGTAATGTATTAATTATTCCGCAAAAAATATGTAATTTATATGCATGTTAAGCTTAGTATTTTATAGAGAGTATTAGAAAAAAAGTTTATCAATCTGCTGGAAACTAGGATAAGAAAAATTTTGTGAGATCTCTAGGTATCTTTCTAAGGATATGTCTAGGGATGTCTCTAAGGATAAGTTTGAGGATGAGTAAAAGTATAAGAAAATGCCTTGGAATTTTGGTAATGGATTTAGAGAGTGGTTTCTAAAAAATTAAATCCCTATCTGGATACTAAAATTGGATATGGATCTGGAATATATTTACATAGGGGTAACAACCCTGAAAACATAATATTAAGATATTCTAGATTGGGAAATGGTGCACGACAATGGGCCTTGCTATACAATTGGTTTGACGCTTTTTGGGGATATTATTTGGAAATTCCCAAACTCATTAAAATTAATCCAAAAGGATTTAAATAAAATATTACTATGAATAACATAGAATAATATTAATGTGTCATAGATTAAATAATGTTTCATGATTTAGACATACTATATGTAATTTTTCATGATTATGTGGTTTTTCACTGTGATAAGTGTTTCACACACTATGTTTTCTGGTTTTATTCAATATAAGGGACTAGAAGGAACTAGTTTAATATTAAATGTTTCAGATTTGGAAAGTATAGGATTTATGAAAATTTATTTCCTAAGTGTAAACCTCATGAAGGGAATCTGGAAGATGGTATGAGTATTGGTTATACAACTAAAGATTATGAGAATGTGAATGACATGTGAAAGTAATGGGTGTTCTTCCTGTATTGTTTATATAAAACATAATAAGATTGATGTTGAGGAAGATTGATTCCTGATTCATATTTTGTATTATAGGAAAGTTTAATTAAGGAATAAGTTGATGAATCTTGAGTAATGTTATATGAATAATGTTGGATGATTGAAGTTTATATGTCTTGGAATTAAAAGATTGTGTTATATAAATCATGAAGTATATGAATATTTTTTGTATAAGTTTCTATTTAAGTATTTTCAAGAATGTGTTAAAAGATACTTATGACCTAGAAAATTGATTTAATCAGATGGATACATTAAGGTAAGGTAACCCTTAATGTTTTCGAGATGTTGATACAATTTTTCTAGCTTAGATAAAGAGACCATTGATTTGGATAAAGTAAATTGTATAGTATTTATGACCTTATAGATGATAAAATATTGGTTCACAAATTTGCCTATGTTATCATGGATAAAGTTAAAAATTCTTGTATTTATAGAATATATCCAGTAATCATAGGAATTAAGAAGAAATCATGTTTTCCAAATATATTTGGGTAATTCAGGATATTACAATGTTTTAAGAAAACATACGATGATGGTATTCATATGTTGGGAATGTGAAAACCAAGAGGTAAATTAGAAATATGGGGTATCATTGTTAAGTTTATTTAGTAACCTTATTTCTAATGTTCCAGATCATCAGATTTTGGAAGGGTTATATGGTTAACCATTTATTGAAAGTTTAAGTTAATCTTTGGAGGAATTTTGGGAGATTAAAATATTGTCTCACCATTTGAGGATTTATTCATGTCGAATAACCTATTTTAACAATTTTTTCAATTACTATAATTAAATTTATATGGAATGACTTATAATTAATCCTTGTGATCTGTTAGTACTTTAGGAATGAAAAATTATCATTCATGTTTTGGAAGAATAGATGAAATATAAATTATTCAAGCCACAAAAAAGGGTGAGATTATGTTGAATCAAGTAAGTATATATTCTCTTGAAAATTAATCAACTCGATGGAAAAGATCTTGAAACAAAAAATGTTATCATATCAGCTTATTTTCCAATGAATCAAATAGACCCTTAAGTTGTCATAGATTTATGGTTTTGTGATTTTTAACTTTATTTAAGCCTTCTTCTACATCACTCTCCATTATAACAATATGGTGAGATTTCTCTTCCATGTCCAGGTTTTCACTTGCAACCTATGTTTTCCTTTGAGGAAACCTAGTTATGATTTACTTTGGGTAACTTTTATGGTTCAATCATTCCCTTTTTAAAGGAATTTTTAGTATTCATTTTTACGATGTGGGTCCATATGAAAGGACCCTTCAATTATCAAAATTTTAAAAACCCAAATGAATTGCAAGGGTGAAAATAATTATAAATGGGTTTAATGTAATACCCTGAGAAATTTTGAAATATTATTTTTCAAATTAATTTATTCTTTTTGATATTTTTCATTTCATAGAACACTGAAGATAGCTTTTGTTATATGAAATCACTAAGTGTGTCTCGTGTTATATGAAATACCAAGTCAATCTTATATTACACGGAACACCAAGATTATATTGTAGTAAAAAAACACTACGTTTGGATAGTATTATAAATAATATAGAGTCTATTTGATATCTTATTTACATAAAAGGTCAACCTTTACAGAACTACAATATAATAATATTATTAATATTATTAAAATATTATTATATTTACAACCTAGCCATTGGAATTGAAGTTACGAATAATATCAAAAAAATTTGAAGCTTTTATCTACACATTTATATAAAATGAATCATGTGGTTTTCAATTAGTTATAAATGGAAGTGAAAACAATTTGAGAATGAAGAAATTCCTTTTCTAAGAAAAATATTTTTCTATATACAAACACAATTGTATCTCAATAAATTAAAAAAAACTTTTGATTAGTGTTTTAAATTAAATATATATATTATATATTCATTAAATATTTTTTATATTCATCTAATATATTTTATATTTATAATATAATAATAAATCCAATTTTATTACTAAAAATATGTATTATTATAAAAGGTAATTTTACCACCTTTTAATGGTGAACCCATTTTAAATATGAATTTTTACACTATTTGTTACACCCCAAGGTTTTACAAATAAATGAAATATAGAATATAATGAATGAAAAAATAATCCTCTGAGAAACAACACTTTTTTATTATAACCTATCCATTAAACATAATTTTTTTTACCTATGTCTTTTCAATTTCAAAAAATGGACATACGCAATTGTGATCAGTAATATATTTAAAGTCTGATAGGATCAACATAAATTTTTGGTGAATAGTAACTTGACCCATATGAATAATAACCTCACTCGTGAAAGTATGAATAAAATTTATGCACCTTATAGATGAGAGTGAATATTTCAAAAATCAATAATTAAGTGTTGGTATTTTGGTGAGTAATAAATATTAAAATACAATTTTACACTAAGAAGTGTATTTAAAATAAAAATAATTTTCATAAAATGTAATTCTAAATAAATATTATTTTTTCATTTGATTTTAGGATAAATTTATAGGACCTCGGTTAATTTTTGAATGTATTATAAAATCGGTTTTATATTTAAAATCTGTATTTCTCAAGTAAATAATAACATTATTTAAAAATTAAATTTCACAAATTTATAAAATTATTTTATTAAAATGGAGTCCATATTTTAATTCTAGACATTAAAAAATTGTTATGGTGAATTTTTTGGATTTTTCTAAAATATTGGAATGTTTTTGAATAGTAAAATACGATAATTTACGGTATAATTAAATTATAAGCTAAATACACTATTACTTGAGTCATTGTTGATGTAATCACACTTGGTTCGAATTAAAATGAAATTATTAATATTTTTTCACAATAATCAACACTATTGGTTATATTGAGAAAAATAATAAAATAATGAATAAGATATTCAAAAATCACCCCTCTCCTCCACCATAAACACCACCCCTCAATCCCTCTTCTCCTCACTCCTCTAAGCCTTGAAGATTCTCAAATTTCTACCCAATTAATCTTTTACAGTATCTACCAATGTTTAGGAGATATTTTTCATTCCAAAATACGAAATCCCCACCCCGTAAGGAGGTTCTCAAGGAGGATATTTCAAGAGGTAAACCCTCTTCCTTTTTCATTTAATTTCATTTTCAATTTATTTTATTTTCTTATCTTCTCCTAACCTACTATATAAAAATTATCATTATTATCCATTATCATCTATATACATTGATTATTTCATTTAAATGTAATATACTTTCTCAAACTACTATCTCTCTTTTGTTCTAAAAACTAAATCATCATCCAGGAGGTGCCGATTTACAACATTCGTGGACAGAGAACCTTCATTCTTCAATTTATTATTCAAGGATAGTCATGAAAAAAAATTTATGGTTTAACCAGACTATAATATATTTATTATAACCTATTAAATGTTATATAATCAGTACATATACACAATACTAATACATACGAAAAAAGTAGTTCATAATAATCGAAACATCACCAAAATAATCTAAATGATTATCGCTAAAATTCTATCTAATAAATCATTATCATTCCATATAAACAAATGAATAATATTCCCATTTAATATTATTAATTTTAATTATCAACATATAAATTTTATTCCGGAGAATTATACCAATTCTACATGAACTTTCATACTCATATACAAGTATACCAATCATGAAAACTAAGGAAACAAACGCTCTTGAGCGATAAATTTGTATCTTATAACTCATAAAAAGGCCATAATTGAACATAATAAAATTATAATAAATATAATAAATATATAATAGGTTCTTACTTAATTAATTAATATATTTAATTTCATTATCTAGGATTTTAAGGTCAATTACATAACACATTCGGACATGAGATAAGGGTTTTCTACCCGAACCTCCTTTTTATTTTGGGTTACTCCTTTTCTCTATTAATTACAATTAAAATCTTAATTAAACTTATTTACTACTAATAAATTATATTTTAATGTTCTATATATGTGTATTAATCAGAATCATTCTTTATTTTATGGGGAGTTAAATGTTTTATAAAGATCTTTCTCAATTCTTCCTAATAAACAAGTCCAATTTAAGGGAACTTCTCAATTTCTTACCAATTTTTAAATTTCACTATGTAATAATTATTAAGCCACAATTAATTTTCTAAAAACACTAATTTCATCAAGGAAAAACTACCTTATTTCATTTATTGTTTTATGCAATTATTTTTCCAAAAGAACTCTTCCTTTGAAAGTAAAATTATATTTCTGTCAAAAATTCCTCATTGACTTTATTAGAGTACTTTTGTCTATTTAAATACCTCTATTAAATTTCATGTCATATTGAGGTTAATATATCATTTTTATAATCTACCATATTGTATTAAATATTTTATGATCATTTTAACTCTCGATGTTCTATCTTAATCAAATTCACCATACTACTTAGAATTGTTTGTGTTTATGTGTAGATATTAGGGACTGTTATTTCATAAGTTCATGTTGGTTATGTTTAGACTCTTTCATGTGAGGGATTCATTGGAATTAAAAAGTGATAGGTGGGGCCTTCTATAGCCCCTTTATGCATCGGTAGGTCTCATTATGAAGAACAATATTGGTTTTTGGCCATGGCCTTACCCCTGTATTTTTCAGATGTCTTGGTCGAGGCCTTGAAAACATGCTTCTTATATCTGGGATTATTCATTCTCTCATTATGATTTAGAAATTGATAAACCATGTGATAATTTGACTAGTATAATATCAATGGTTTTGTTTTATTCACTTATGATAATTTATATGGACTTATTTAATCAACTTTAATTCCTACCATATTATGCTCAAGAATATTTTTAAAGGCATGTATTTTTAGTTTTTCACCATGCCTAGTGTGTATTTTTATGATAACATTCGATGTATTACTTACCCTTCCTAAGAATCTGAGATCACCTATTTCTGATTTTTTATTTTCCCTAGGTTTTGTGGATGAATATAATTAAAGAATTGTCAGGATAATCTAGGATTCATATATGTTTCCATTGGAATTGTTATTATGTATTTCATTTCAAGTTTTAATGTTGAACCTATGTTTGTATCATGTTTTCCAAAACTACTAAACTATTAGTTCCTTTAGGATAATAATTTATTGTAATCATTCCTATGTATTAATCTTAGGCACTAGCTCTGGGAAACTGGGGTCTGTGTCCTTAAATTTGGTATAAAATAAATTTTTATAGAAATCATGGAAACTATATTTAGAAAGCATAGATTAGGGAACAAAACTCTAAGATAAACATTGAGGATAAGAATACAAGAACATAATCGATTTTTTTGTAAGGAATAGACAATGTGTATATTTTTAGAAAATATATCAATTTCTAGATACTATAAGTGGATGTGGTTTTGGAACAGGTCTACCTAGGTGTAACAACTCCGACAAGGTGTTCTAGGCCTGATTTGGGGTATCTTGGTATAAAACAACGGGCCTTATTCTGCACCTGGTTTGGAACTCTTGTGGGATATGCATAGGATAATTTACATTTTCTATATAAACCATTATGAATTATTTAAATGAAAATGTTTCCTCAAAGAAACTATGCATATTATTATGAAATAGTCATGAATAAAATTTCAATATATGTTAAGTTTTTTTCAAGTTCGACATTATACATTATGATTCATAACATAATTTAGTGTATAACATTATTTAGAAATGAAACCTATTGGAATGAATGGAACCTAAATGAATGCACATATCCCATGTAGGGATTTACTTCGTTTGAAAAATAATGAAGTTAGTTATGAAGCCGTGACTCCTTTTAAGAAACTTATAACTATACTGGGAAAACTGACTTGAGTCATGAACAATAACATTACCCATTTGGAGAATCCTTATCCACAACATACAGAAGCAATGTTAGTCCACTTTATGCAATAGCAGCATCCATCATTCAATGGGACTACAAACCCATTAGTAGGGAAAAGTTCTTTAGATATGATATTTTTCTCTTTAGAATGTCATGAAGGAGAGAATGTTATCATAGAATTTTATTATCTATCTGGAGATGAGAATAAGTGGTGGTCATTAATTCAAAACACTGAGAAGGAGGAAGAAATAGACTAAATTGAATAGAGGGACTTTAAAGAAATATTCTTAGAAAAATATTTTCCTCGAGGACAATGAGAAGATATAGAGAGGCAATTATGGAGTTTGAAACAAAAAGATGATGAAAATTTTTTGGAGTATGAAGCTAATTTTAAAAGGATATCAAGTCATGTCTTAGACTACAAGCATAATTGGAAGAGCAAGATTGATCGATTCAATGATAGTTTAAAAACATTCCTCCAAAGGGTACTTATTCCCTAAACTTTCTCATCATATGAATATATATTCTAAAGTTTCATCAAGACATATAGATAATTCTCTAAGTCTTATGATATTAAAAGGAATTAATGAGATGAAGTGGGTGGAGGAGGATATAATGGATAAAGGGAATAATAAAAAGGGGATTTTTCTAACATGTGATGCTTGTGGAAAGAAATACCCTGAATCCGGCTTAAAAGGGAAAGGAATCAGTTAAAACTGTAGAGAAACATGCCACCAATCTCATGATTCAAAGGGAAATAAAGAAGTCACCAATGTTCAATGCTACAATTATAAATAGATGGGACATTATTCCAAATATTGTCCTTAGTGTCAAGGAAACATTACCCATATAAGTCCAAGGGATCAAGGTCAAGATTGTGTGATCACAACTACTGAGGTTGATGTTTCTAATGATGTGGTGGTAGGTACTTTAATTGTTTCCACCAACATAGACAATGCTTTATTTTATTCTGGATCATCGCATTATTTTATATCATCCTATTTTTTTAAAAAAATTAGACATTTAAAATATGATTTAATTAAGTATATGTTGGTGAAAACTTTTAAGGAAAGTATCATTAAAACAAATATGTGTTGATCAGTACCCCTTATGACACATAAACGTTCTTTAGTTTCTGACCTTATCATCATACCTATGGATGACTTTGATATAATTCTTTGTATAAATTGTCTTTTAGGTTATGATGTTAAAATAAATTACAATAAGAAAGAATTTACAATTTTGGAGACTGATGTAGAATCTCTTATCTTTTGATAAGAAACCTCTTCATTTGATTCTTATCTAGATCAACCACCCATAGTTATACTGAATAGAATTCTTGGGGAGGAAGATAAAACAATATTTATGTGTGAGGAAAGAAATACTCAAAATGACGATGTACCTATTTTGAAAGAATACAATGATATATTTCTAAAATATTTACATGGACACCCCCTGGAATAGTAAATTGAGTTTTCTATTCATTTAATTCTTGGTGGAAGGCCTATATCTAAGACACCATATAGAATGGACAGAGTCGAATTTTTAGAGATAAAGAAAAAACCATAGTAATTGAGTGATAAGGGGTTTATCCACCCAACTATTTCTACATGGAGAGAACCTATTATTTTTGTTAAGAAGAAATATGGATCTATGAGGTTGGGCATTGACTACAGGGAGATCAATGATATTATGATAAACAACAAGTATCATCTTCCTTGCATTGGTTATTTATTTTATAAAATTCACAAAGAAAAACATTTTTCGAAGATTGAACTTCAATATGGATATAATCAGCTTCATGTGAGGAAGGAATATATTCCAAATATAGTATTTTGAACCAGGTATAGGAGTTATGAGTTTACAATAATGCCTTTTGGATAAACTAATGCACCGTGTGTTTTCATGGATCTAACAAATATATTTTTTAAGGAATATCTTGATGACTTTGTTGTGGTATTTATTGATGATATCTTAGTATACTACAAATCTATGAAGATCATGAGAATCACTTATGCATTATTTTGAAGACTCATATAAGAAACAAGTTATATGGAGAATTTAGAAAGTGTGAATTATGGATTCAAACTATTTCTTTTCTCAGATATATTCTCTCCAAGAATAGAATCTTAGTTGATCTTATAAAGAAAAAGGCAGCTCAAGAATGGCCTACCCCAATGATCATAATCAAGGTATGTAGTTATATTGGTTTAGCAGGCTATTATCATAATTTTATTTGGAACTTTTCCCGATTAGCTAACTTATTAGCCAAGATTACTAAAAAAAGTTTTAATTTTGTATGGAAAAAATAATTTGAAGAATGTTTTGAAGAATTCAAGAATAGTTTATTGAATTCAAAAATCATGAATCTACTATAATGAAATGGTGGATTTGTGATTTATAGTGATGCATCGGATAAAGGACATGGTTGTGTCCTTATGTAGAATGATAGTGTTTTTTCCTATGCATCAAGGCAGTTAAAATTTCATGAAAAGCACTACTCAACTCATAATCTTGATTTATCATTTGTAATCATTTCTCTAAAGGTATGGAGAAATTATCTGTATGGTGAAATATGTGAGATATATACTGATCACAGGATCTTGAAATATATCTTCTCATAGAAAGAACTCAACATGAGGAAAAGGTGATAGCTCAAGCTACTCAAGGATTCTGATTTTTCTATACACTACCATCCAAGAATGAAAAATAAGGTGGTAGATTCACTGACTAGGAAGGGTCATGGAGTTATTAACAAAATGAGGATTGATAAGGATCTTATAAACATGGATCTAGTAAGGATTGTTATGGGAATTATCCAATATGTTGAAGCATCATTACATTTTCAGTTGGTTTTTCAACCATCTATATTGAAAATAATTAAAAGTTCTCAATATTATTATGAGAATATTCAAAAGAAAAATAATGTTGTGAATGATGGGAAGTTTTCAGATTTCATGTGTGAGGATGGAATTCTGAAATTCGGGAGAATGCTATTTGTTCCCTCTCTACCCAAGTAAAACAATGAGTTATTGGATGATGTCCATAGTTATAATTTCTCTACAAACCCTGATATCACTAATATATATTGTGATTTTAAAGAACATTCTTGGGGGGACAACATGATTCATTAAATTTCTTATTATGTATCAAGATGTTTATTCTTTCAACAGGTGAAGGCTAAAATAAATAATCCCAGACGATTCATGCAACCTCTACCTATTCTTTCATGGAAATGTGATGACATCACCATGGATTTTTTCATTTTATTTCCAAAAACTCCAAGAAGGAATGATGCAATATGGGTAATTATTGATCAAATTATTAAATATGCACATTTCCTCACAATAACGGAGGATTTTCCACTGAATAACCTTACACGGATCTATATCAATGAATTTATAAGACATCATGGAACAACTATCACAATTATATCTAATTTTGATACATTATTTATATCAAAATTACGGAAAAGTATTCAAAAATCATTGGATAATGAGATTAGATTAACTACTGTTTATCACCCTAAAAAAGATAGGAAAACATAAAGAACAATCCAAACATTAGATGATGTGTTGTGATCATGTTCACTTTAATTTCAAGGTATGTAATATTAGTATTTTCCATTGGTGGAGTTTTCCTACAATAATATTTTCCATTCAAGTATTCAAATGATTCCATATGAAGAATTGTATAGAAAAAGATAGCATACAACAACATGTTGGGATGAAGTTGGGGAAAAAATCTTGTACACCCCGAGCCTATGGAGGAAACAACAGTGAAGCTAAATACTATTCAAACCCATTTCAAAGAAGATAAAATTAAGAAAAAGAGTTGTGTTGATAATCAAAGGAATGATTTGGAATTTCAAGTGGGAGATCATGTTTTCTAAAAAGTATCTCCATGGAATGGTGTTATATGATTTGGAAAGAAAGGAAAACTAAGCCCCATGTACATTGGTCCTTTTGAAATTCTGGAGAGAATTGGAGTTGTGGGTTACTATTTGGTGATGCTTCCCTACCTCTCTAAGGTACACAATTTGTTCCATGTCTCTTTGTTAAGGAAGTACATACCAGACCCAACACATGTACTCACTTCTGAAGGTATAGAATAAGAACCTAGATAATATTATTATGAACAGAATATCTGGATTATGGACACTAAATAACACAAGTTGAGTAATCAGATGACTCGAATAGTAAAAGTAGTTCAGAAAATTCATATAATTGAACAAGAAACATTGGAGCCTGAGGTTCTTATGATGAATACCTACCCAAATATTTTTAAGATAACATTTTGTAAATTTCAAGGATGAAATTTTTATAAGGGGGGAAGAATTTAACAACCCAAGGTTTTACAAATAAATTTATTATAGAATGTAATGAATGAACCACTAAGTCTCTATAAAAATACACTTTTTTATTATAACCTAACCATTAAACATAATATTTCCACCATTTTTTTTGAATTTCAAAAAATTGATACACACGGTTGCGATCAGTAAGATATTTGGAGTCTCATAGGATCAACATACATTTTCCATTAACATTAACTTTTACCATATGAATAGTAATGTACCCTTATGAATAGTAACTTCATTCATGTATGTATAAATAAATTTTAGGTACTTCATAAATTACAGTGAATATTTAAAAAATTAATATTTAAGTGTTGGTATTTTTGGGACTAATAAATATTAAATTACAATTTTAAGATTATAAATTGATTTAAAATAAAATTCATTTTAATAAAATTTATTATCTAATAAATACATTATTTTCCTATGATTTTTGGATAATTTTAGGAGACCTCAGTTAATTTTTGAAAGTATTATAAAATTAGTTTAAAATTTAAAATCTATATTTTTCAAGTAAATAATGATTTTATTTAAAAATAAAATTTCACAATTTTATAAAATTATTTTGATTAAATGTATTCCAATTTTGAATTCTACATATTTAAAAATGGTTATGGTGAATTTTTTGGATTTTTCTAAAATAATTGAAATTTTTTATTAGTAAAATAAGTTAATTTATGTTACAAATACATTAGAAGATAAATACATTATTCCTTGAGTCATTGGTGATTTAATCACACATGGTTTAACTTCAAATTCACTTATTATTATTTTTTTGTCATAATAATCAACACTATTTGTTGAATTAAATAAAAATAATAAAATAATGAATAGGATATTCAAAAATCACCCCAATCCTCCGCTATAAAAACCACCCCTCACTCCCTATTCTCCACACTCATCTAAGACATGAAGATTCTCGAATTTCTACCCAAATAATAATACCGTGTCTCTCCCCACAAACAGTAGATCATGTTCTTTCTAAAATACCAAAACCCCTTACCTTAAAGAGGTTCTTAAGGGGGATATTTCAAGAGGTAAACCCTCTTCCTTTTTCTTTTAATTTCATTTTCAATTTATTTTCTTTTCTTACCTTCTCCTAAAAACCTATATCCAAATAATCATGATAACTCCAATATAGTCTATATAATATAATGATATCATTTTAATTTAATATCCTTCCTAACACTAATTTCTCTCTCTCTTTTATTTTAAAAACAAAACCATCATCCGAGGGTGCCGATTTACAACCTTTGTGGATGATGAACTTTTATTATTCAATTTATCCTTCAATTATCTTAATGAAACCATTTTTATAGTTTTAAAAATAATTTAATATATGTATTATGACATATTAAATATCCTTAAATGAGTATATATACATAATAATAGGTTATACAATAAAACTATTTCATAACAATTGAAATATCACCAAAATAATCTAAATGATTATCACTAATGTTTTATCTAATAACTAATACTAATGCCATATAACCAAATAAATTATATCACCAATTAATCATAAATATGGTCATTAGTATAATTTAAATTCATTTACAGTGAATTATACCCATTATAAAGGAAATTTCATACTCAAATACAAGTATACTGATCGTGAAAATAAAGGAAACAAACACTCCTAGGTGATAAATTTGTATATTATAACTCATACAAGATGCCATAACTGAACATAATAAAATTATAAAAAAATAAAATAAATATATAGGATGATATTATTTAATTAATTAATGGATTTAATCTCATTATCTCGGATGTTAAGGTCAAGTGCAGAACTTGTTTAAACATAAGGTAAGGGTTTTCTACTCGAACCTCCTTTTTCTTTTGGGTTACTCTTTGTCTTTATTAATACAAATTAAATTCTTAATTATTCTTATTTACTCTTAATAAATTTTGTTTTAATTTTATATATATGTGTAACAATCATAATTCTTCATTATTTTAATGATAGTTAAATTTTTTATAACTATCTTTCTAAATTCTTCCCGATAAACCAGCCCGATTCAAGGGAAATTCTCAAATTCTTACCAATTTTCAAGTGAACTATATAATCTGTTTTAATCCAAAATTATATTATAAAAATATTAATTTTATAATTGAAAAACTAACTTAGTTAATTAATGGTTTTATGAAAACATTTTTCCAAAATAACTCTTCTTTTCAAAGTAAAAGTGTATTTCTCTCAAAAACTCCTCGATGATTTTATTAGAGTATTTTTGTTTATCTCAACACCTTTGTTGAATTTTATGTCTTATTGAGGTTAGTATATTATTTTTAATATCTAAAATATTTTATTAAATGTTTTATGGTTATTTTTATTATGGATGTTCTATCTTGATAGCATTCACCATACTACTCAGAATGGCTAGTGTTTATGTGTATAGATTGGGTAAAGTTATTTCATATATTCATGTTGTTTATGTTTATCCCCTTTCCTATAAGGAATTAATTGTACTTAGTAAGTGATGGTTTTTTCCTTATAAAGACCCTCAATGCATCGGTAGGTCTCACTAGATAAAATTGAATTGGGTTTTGTATTAGGCCTTACACTAGCATTTTTCAGACATCTTGGCCAAGGCCTTAACAATATGTTTCAGATGATTAGAATTATGAATTCTATCATTATCATATTAGAAATTGATAAACCATGTGATTATTATACTAGTATAATATCAATGGTTATGTTTTATTCTCTTTTGATCATTTATATAGACTTATTTAGTGATCTTTCATTCCTTCCATATAATGCTCATGAATGTTTTTAAAGGCATGTGTTTTTTGTTGTTCACCATGAATTGTGTTTATTTTCATGATAACATTCATTGTATCACCTACCATTACTAATCATCTGAGCTCACCCCTTTCTTATGATTTATTTTCCCTAGGTTTTAATGATGAATATAATGAATGACTTACAGGGATAATCTAGTAGTCATAGATGTTTACAATGGAATATATATTATGCATTTCAATTAATGTTTTAATTATGAACTTATGTTTGTATCTTGTTTTCCAAAACAACTAAACTATTCATTCCTTCATGATATGCCTTTATTGTAATAATACCAATGTATTAATATAAGGCATGAGCTTTGGGAAACTGGGGTATAGTTCCTTACACTACTATAATTTTTATTTGAAAAATAAACATTATTTTTAGAAGTGGAATATCAAATTTTAATTCGAGTGAGTTTTTGTTATTTTTCTAAGAATTTTCATTTTTTGTTGAATAGTGAAAATAATGCAATTTAATTCAAAAATGCATTTTCATCTAATTTATTTATATTGTTAAATTATTATTTTTTGTTTTAAAGAATAATTAGATAAATTTTACTTAATATAATCCAAATTAGGTCAATAGAATCAATTTCACATTTAAATAGGATATTAAACATTTCAAACTTCTGAACAGTTTTTCGTTACAAACCTGCTTTATCATCCCATCTGTGAGATAAAATTTAAATTAATTTCTCCCACTTATTTTATTAGAATTTGGAAAAATGGATTATAAATTTTTAATCATAATAATATACAATTTCTAACAATTTCAACTTATTTTTAAACAAAATGATTACTAAAAATGATTAAAATTAATTAAATTGATTAAGAGAAAAATTAACTTAATAATGGGTTATACCTTAAACTTAAGGCCCAAAATGACCTATAAATATTTAAAAATCCATTTCATGTTCATATTTATACTATCTAATATCTTTTCTATAATTAATATCATTATTGGAAAAAATTTACATATAAAAAACATGGGTGTAATTAAATTTTCAAAAATTTACAAGAATTCCACACCTCCTCCATTATAAAAAGGAACTCAACCATCCCAGTTATTCACACCTCTAAATAAATTTGGATAAACCAATATCTGATAAAATAATATCCAAAAAATTATACATTAATCCTATAATCCTAGCTTTGGGAATAATTCCATCCAAGTAATCCATTTAGTGAAAACCAAATGGAGTTACCCAAAGAAGAGCTAACATCCTTCCTCAAACTCCATTGTTTTATTTTAATTATCCCCCCCATGAACTCTTATTTCTAAAAAATTTTATAATAACATCATTATCCTCCATATATTGTGATTTTTTATTCTTTGTTTTATACCTAAACTTACAAAAACTTCCATCTAATGGGTAATGAAATTTATGTTCTTGTGTATGGAAAACTACTGCCTCACAAAACGATGTCGTTCATTTTTCATTTTCCACCTATCATGGTTGGTAATTATGATAGATACTATATTTTAAAATTATATTTATTATATTTATTATTTATTTATTCTAATTTAATTACTATATAAACTATACCTTCATTCCTTTCATTTTTTCTAAATATGATAACTTCGTTTGTGGGTGGGTATACTTCTTCCTCATCAAGGTGATGTGATTCATTCACACTCTACATGGAATTTATTAAGGATGGGTTTAGTGAAATTATATGATATATATGAAATAATAATTCAACTTAAATACTAATATATTTATTTATTTATTTAATTTACTCTCGTTATTTAAATATGAAAATAAAATAGAAACAGAGTTTATGCGTATATACGGCCTACCATCTCCATGAACGGTGTATTCCATCTCATATTTATATATTTAATATAATATTATAAATACATATATACTGAATATATATGATTATTACATCAAAATTAATATTTATGAAATAATTAAATCATGATATAAGTAAGAATATCAAGAATAACAAGCCAAAACAAATACAAAAAACAAAGTAGATATTACCCAACCCATAACATGAAAATGGAGTTGTTAATAAATATGAAATATAAAGTCATAAAAAATCATATATGGTATTATATATAATAATATGGTTCATTTTTATATTTATAATAAACTAATTATTATTATTCAGGAGGTTTGAATGTTTACGAATAAATTTAAAACTTAAGGTGAGGTAATTTCATCTCAATTTTTATTTCCATTAGATACATTCTATATTCACCAATCACTTCTTTTGTATTGTTTATATACTAAAATATGATAGGTTATATAATTAATTTTATGATTTTAAAATCTTTAATTTATTTTATTCTTTCATGGGGATCATTATTCTATGTTACTCAAGTAGTAAGGGTTTTCTCGTCTCACTTTTATTTCTATGGCACTTACACCTTATTCACCACTCATTTATCTTGAATTGTGTATATACAGATGATGAATGTTTTATATGATTCATATACTTAAAATTATTAGTATTTACATATCCATTTTATGATATTTATTTCATGGGGTTTATGTTTCAAAAGATACCAAGTCGATAAAGTAATTTTGGATCAATTTTCCTTCTTTGAGATACATACCATGTTATGCACCTATATTTTTCTTTGGGGTGTACATACTACCAATTGACATGTTATATAATGAATCTAATTATTTTCATTATATTTTAAACTTCATGTAATTTTTTTATTTCATTATTATTATGATTTAATGTTGCCAAAGTGGTAACAGTTTATTGCTAAGATCTCATCGTTTATGGGGATTCTCTATGAGTATGCTTACATTGATGAAATATTTTCATCCATCTCTCAAGAACACATATGAATTTTCTTCTCCTCTAGTTTTACATGATATATTTAGGCACTAGTAAAAAAGTTTCACTCTTTAGTACTCAATATAATTAAAATATATATTTAAATTAAAATCTAACTTTATTTTTTCTTTAGATTGGAAATCTATGCTGTTTCAAAATTGTGTTTTCTAAAAAAATCCAAAAAAAATTACTATGATCTGATGATATTTAAAGGAAATTTTTACTCATATTTTACCTTTTTACAAAAAATATTTTAAAATTAATCTTATTTTCATTTTCCAATCATGCCACTTTTCTATAATTTTATGTTTAAAAGGGAATTATCGGCATGTATGGACATTTTTAGTGTCATGACCATTATTTTCTTCAAGTTTCCTTTGTAAGTTTACAACATAATTTTTTAAAATAAATTTGTTTCCTAATATTTGGGAAATTTTTATAATTTAGTGTGGTTTTTAAATAAAAATGTTTTCAAAATGTTTTCAAGCTTTCTTTATGAGTTTTCAACATCTTTTCAGAGAAAATGTTTTTTAAAATGTTTTCAATCTTCCTTTTTATGTTTTCAAAACTACTTTAAAAGAAAAAGGTTTTTAAAATGATTTCTTTTTTGAAAAAATTTGCTCATATTAGAAAAGATATTTTCCTCAAGAAATGTTTTAAATGAAATAATAAAGATTTATTTATATAAAAAGGATTTTTAAATGGTTTTATAGAATGGATTTTTAATGAAAGGATATTTTTTTTATGAAATAATTCATGTGATCTTTAAAATCCTTCTTCATCTAGGATGGAATGCTTTACAATAGATTATACATCACTGAAGATATGATCTAAGCATACCATTCATATTATTTCTTGAATGGTTTATTTTTTATGGCATGATGGTTTTGAAACTCATTTCTCATTCATGGGTTATGTGTTGGTGAAACCCATTTCTCTTTCACATGTTATATATTTGTGAAACCTATTTCTATTTTACATATTATATGCTTACAAAACTGACCTATTTTCACAAGCTATTCTTTGATGAACTGATTATTAAACTTATCTCTTCTCCACAAGTTATTATATGATGGCATGTTTACGATTCCCATTTCATTTCATCGGTTAGGATATGATTATTTATGATATTGTGGAACATGTATGTATGATTTCATTATGAGATGGGTGGAAAATGTTTCTCCCTCCAATGCAGTGGGTAAAGATTTATATTTCATGATATAATTAAGGGAATCAAGTTGAATGGATTGATCCACAATGAAAGATGGGGAAAACCCCATATAATATGGGTATATAGGGAAAAATGATTCACTATGGATGATAGGGAAACTCGGTTCACTATGGGAAGATGGAGAAACCCAATCTATTATGGGAAGATAGGGAGAATTGATCCATTATAAGGAAAGGACTGTAACTATGGATGGTGGTTCATCACACCCAGTAGGTTTATTCCCCATAAAATGACCTAATAAATTCTGTAAATGAGCCTTAACTTATATGGAATGTTTTTATATAATTATCTAAATGCCACAAGTCTATGTCTAATTATAACTTTATGATCTCACAAATCATGTTCGTTTATTCCCTTATGATTCATGTCTTATGAACCGCCAATATGAATTCCTTGACTCATGTAATGTGATATTTTATATGTAGGGTATCATCTTTTAATGTTATACTCATATTCGTATACCCTTATGTCCATGATTATGCTTACATATCTCCCTTGTTTACCCTTAGCATCTAAGCTCACCAATTTTTATGTTTTCTATCCTCAGGTTATGAAGATATGTATTGGGTATGATGCTTCTAATAAGGGTTCTAGTTATGAAGAATATAGTGGGAGATAATGTAGATCACTTGTGTAGCATTGTTTACATTTACATGTTTCTAAAGTCATTAAACTAATACAGTATTTGGGATTCTTTTTTGTAATGTATTAAGTATTCCCCAAAAATAATTTAATTTCTATGTATGTTAATCTGAGATCATTATACCTAGTGAATAATATTAAAATTTAATGTTTGTTGACATAGATAAAAAATTATAAAGTCAATAGAATGATTCTTTGGAAATAAGAAGAAATATTATTTACATTGTTGAATTTTATAAATATGACAATTTTACAGAATAATAGGAATATGGTTGTATTTAAAAAAACCATGGTAACTTATAATGTAATATCAATAATGAATAAAATTCATGATGTATGGAAAATTCCATCAAGCCATAAATGTTCAAAAAATAATTCTTTTCACCCTTTGGTAGTGAAATTAAAATGTGACCCATAAGAAAAACATTGAAATTTTTTATTTTAAATCTTCAAAAAAAAATTCAAATATATTGGAAAATGAACATAAAAAATAATTAGATCAAATATAATAACATTATTGAAACAATATAAAAAAATATTTACATGTAAGAAAAATATTGTTAGACAAAGAGGATAATCAAGGCTAGATTTTTGTATAAACATTCTCCTGGTTGATTTTTGATTCATATGGGAATGAATTGACAAAAATACATGTAATTCTGAATATAAACCATATTATAAGAAAACTAATAGGTTTTAACATAGAAAAAATGTATAATTTCCACAAAGGAAAATTTAAACACAAACCACCTCGAATAAAAGTAATATTGTATAATAAGCCATTACCTCAAACTTCTTCTTGATCAGACACACTCTAATATACAGTATAATAAATATAAAATTATTATATATTTATATATATATACCATATTATTATTTATCATACTTCATACCATTCATTTATAATTTCTTCTAAACCATTTATTAATAATTCATTTATAAAATCAATATTTTTATGTTAAATGTTCAATTTTCCAAGCATGTTTCAGTTGAGTGGTTCTTGTAATATTACATTGATCATAGTTTAATGATATTTGAAATTTTAATGAATGTTTATAGTATGTTTTTGATATTTTATGGTTCCATATTTAGTAGATGTTCCCTTAATGTCATAAAATAAATAAAATTTATTTATCTAATGGAGATTGAGAATATTTTACATGACATAATTATCAAAACTAATGGAATTTTTCCATCAGATATTGACATATGTAAATCCAAAAACATGGAGATGATATTTTACCATTAAATATATAATTAATTTATTTATAATTAATTAATCGTATAATTATACTTAGGATATTTCTTTGATGATGATGATGATGAATATCTGAAACATGCTTTTCGAATTACTGTTGTTGCACTTGTAAGATCTAAGTATAGAGTCCCTCTATTGGTGATTGACACATGATATTTTGATTTCCAAAAAATCATTAATGGAACTTAAAATTATAGGATAGTGAATCAATTTTCTTTTGATGTTCCTGTTGATCTCTCATCCTTCGGGATTTGAGGATTTCTTCTCATTCTTGAGAAGATGAGATGAAGAGCATCCGAGAGAGGAATGTTTTGTGGAAAATGATTCTCATTTCTTGATTAAACCTATATAATTAACATAACCATATATTTATAGAGTTTTTGTGTTGATTGAAGTATTATTTAATTTTATGAAATCACTTAAATAATATTATAATCCTCATCAAACCTCATGAAATGTTATAATAATAATATTATTATTATTTAAATGATGCTTTCTTGTTGGAGGAATGATAAATATTTCTTTTAATATCTTGAAAATAAATATTTATCACTAGATATGATCATTGTCTTCTCAAACTAATTGATTTTTATTGAATAAAAAATAAATATTTTAATAAATATTTTGTTCATAAATAAATATTTTATTCAAAATCTAAAAAATAAATATTTATTCAATAAATATTTCTAATCACTAACACATGAACAAAATTAATCCTATGTCTTGTAAATAATATTTATTTCATTAATGAAATATAGATATAATTTAATCTAGATAAATTGAAACACTTATTTTGTGACCCTCTAAGATTCTTTCCCATTGAATTTAAGCGGGCTTACTTAAAGTTCAAAAATACTATCTAACAACAGGTCAAAGTGCCTAATAGTAAGAAGCTAATGTCACAACATCAACAAATACATATGAATGCTTATTGTGTAAAATAATTTCTTTTTCATAATATATCATAAATAAAGTTTTACATTGGTGTCATAAACTTCCATAATGATTTAAGGGACAAATCATTCCTCTAATTATCTATTAAAAGCATGTTATTCATGACGCACCCAACATACCATAATTCTTGTGAATATATGGAATAATTATTTTTCTAAGAAAATATAAGTGTGTTATTCATGAAATGAATTAATGATAACATTAATTTGTAAGGACCATTACACATGCTCGCAGATAGGAATATATGATGACACAAAAGAATACAGAATTCCTACTAGCAGGTATGTTCTCATAATATCGCATCTTGAAGATTACCAAATGAAAACTTCATGAGAAGAATCCTCAGATTATTATGAGTAATTTCACCGGACATATGCATTCTTTTTTTCCTATCATAAAATTTTAGCCAACTATATAACTATATTTAATAATATCTTCATGTAATTTCAAGGATCTCATTATAACAGGGAACTGCTACAACATAATCAATGGGATAGATAATCTCGGATATTATTACATAAAATTCATGATGAATAATGGGAAATATATAATAATTTATTTTACTAATATTCAAATCATAGAATATACAAGAAATCAAAGTAAAAAACTCTTCATCTTAGGACACCAAATCCGAAAATCTATCACTTGGGCTAGATCCAACTTATTACAACTTTTAGTCCACTAGTTATCATGTGATAATAGTGTTTCTTCTAAGTAAATACCTTATTCAAGGGATCCACCATGCTGTTTTATATGAAAAAACTACTCATAGTATCCTCACATATTTCATAAAAATCCCTCAATGGATGATAATTCTGATGTATGTGTTTCATTCACTGATGTGACCTTGTATCCTTTTCAAGGGACACCGCTATTGTATTATAACAATAGAGTGTGATAAGATCGTTACTGCTCATTACCACATCAAGATCTTCAATGAATTTTCCTATCAAAACTACTTATTTATCTACCATAGAATCGCCAATATACTCAGACTCTTGAGTTGAATATGTGACCATATTCTTCTCTGAGCTCTTCCGGCTCATAGTACCACCATTCAAAGTGAATATGTGTTAGGTATGTGATTTCATATCATCCTGATCTATTTGGAAACTAGAATATACACATCCTATGATGAATAGTTTCTCATCTCCTCTATATATAAAGAACATATCCTTTGTAAACCAAAAATACGAAAGGATAGTCTTGAATTAAATCCAACGGTGGTCACTTGGATCAGTATGATATATGCCCAATGCACTCATGGAGTATGCAACATCTATCCCAGTACACACCATAGAAATTATGAATGATCCTATCACTAAATAATGAAGAATAATTTCCATTATTTTTCTTTCCTAATGTGAAAGATGATACATTTTCATAAAAATATGAATTCTATGAGAAATTGGAAATAATTAACTCGTGGATTGTTTCATACTAAATATCTTTAATGTTATTTCAATATAAATACCTTGACTCAAGTTTATAAGTATCTTGGATCTATCATGAAGGATCATAATCCCAAGAAAATATTCCACTTAACCTAATTCATTCATGAAGAATAATTTATTCATCTAGGTCTTAACGGGTTGTAGGACTAGTATTTCATTTTGAATATGTAATATTTCATTGATATATACTACTAAAAAATGACTTCACTTCTACTGAATAGTTTATAGACATAATTATTTCATTCATTTATTAGGGAAAAAATAGTTATGGATTCATCAAATTTAATGTTCCACTACCTGGAAGCTTTCTCAAATCCTGAATGGATTTTTTTCAATTTATTTATATTATTGGAATCCTTTTGATTCAAAAATCCTTCAGGTTATGCCATATATACATCTTCATAAAGGTTCCCAATAAGGGAAACTATTTTGACATCCATTTTCTAAATCACAAAGCTATGGTAATCCCTAATGGAATGTATAATTTTTATGGATATCATCACTAAAACTAGTGAAAATGATTCATTGTAGTCAATGACTTGAGGCTATTTAAACCCTTTTTAAACCATTTATACTATATCAGTACTGGATTTCTCGTCCATTTCTAATTTTTTATTGAAAACCCATTTACAACCAATGGAATTTACATCCACTGGAGGATCTCCCAAAATCCAAATTTGGTTCTGGTACATGGAATCCATTTCAGAATTCATAGATTCATTACACATGGAAATATATGTACCACTTACTTACTTGTAGGTGAGTGGATCATTATTATCAATTATTAATTATCCACCATCATTGGTGATAATAAAAACATATATTTTTGATTCTCTAATCTCTCTAGTACTTCTATACAATACTTATATCTCTGAAACAACTTCTTCCCTGAGGATTTTTTGAATTCATTCTTATGCCAACTCTTATATACCAATGACTCAACTTCATAGAATTTTATCTTTCTCCCACTATCTATTTTAGAGATGTTATAAAATTCAAATAATATGTAACTTCTTTCCACTATAATCTTTTTCTTGAGAGATCATATAAGTAATATCACCTTGTATCCTAAGAGTATCCAATAAAAGTAAACTTTGTGCCTTAAAGTGAATGCTTGTTACCGGAAGAGGCCTTAACAAGAACTTCACAACCCCACAATTGTAAGTATGACAAAAAAGGTTTCTGTCCATCCCAAAATTAGTATGGAATATCATATTCCACTTTATTTGGCTCCTGGTTTTGTATTTTTGATGTTGTTTGTAGCACATATACCCAAAAGGATAAGAGAATACTTTCATGACTCATCATTTATGTCACCATGTCAAACAAGGTTTGGTTTCTATTTTCACTTTCATTATTCCTTTTATTTGTATAATGGGGAGTTAGTTGAGATAAAATCCAAAACTCCAATATATAATCAATGATGTCTTGATTAAGATATTATCTACCATGGTCTATGTATATTTTCATAGTATTTTTATCAAGATAGTTCTCAACATTATTCTTGTATTCATTGAATATCTAAAAGGAATATGACTTATACAATATTAATTAGAAATATCCACATCTACTAAAATCATTAGTAAAAGTTATAAAATATGAGTACCCACAACTTGATTCAATTAGAAAAGTTCCACAAACATCAGTATTAACTCATTCAAAAATTTATTTATCCATTTAAGATTTTAGACTAAATGAATATTTGGTCATTTTTTCTTGTAAAAATGAGTGACATTCACCAAGTAGTTTTAATTTAAGAGAATCTAAATATCCAACATGATGTAATTTATTCTGATACATTTTTCTAGACAACCTAGTTGATGATTCCAACGTTGGGTGTGGTATAAGTCACATGAAGTAGTTTCATATCTATTTCCATTACATGGTTTGTGTAATCATACAAATAAAGACCATTATTTAAATGTTCCATACTATAACAAATGATATATTTATAAAAGAAGAAAAATGTATTCTCAAACTTAAAAATAAATACATATATATCAAGTCTGGACACAGAAATAATGGTTTTGGTAATATAAGGCACAAAATAAAAATCTATCAAACCCAAGATCATTCTCATTGGCAACGTGGGGTAGTAGTCCCGAATAGCCACACCAGCTAGTTTAGATCTGGTGGCTACTCATTGATATGCCTCACCATATTCAATATTTATGAATCTACTTGGTTTTTATATTTTAATATATATTTTACCATCACAAGTTTTATCCAATAACCAATTTGCAGAAATATATAAATTGGAATCAATAAAAAAACACACTTAAAGCTCCCCCTTGGTTCTTTTGTTTGCTTCAATTTTTCTTCTAATGGCCATTATTACTACATGTGAAGTAGAAAGAATCTTGTTTCCTTGATTTGTCCTTTATCTTTCTATTTATGAAATGGAATTTCAAAGAATCTTGAGTCTTAGAGATATTCACTTGGCCTTTTTGTTTTTTTCACCATAAGGACAAAATAATTTTTAAACTTAATTTCATTTCTACTAGGTGAATAAAGAAAAAAGATTTGGGAGAGACTTTCCAATGTTGTTTATATTAAAATTTACAATAAAGCTCGATAATCCTTAAAGGATTTATGAAAGAGTTAAATCAGTTCACAACTCATAAGGTAGTTTAAATCCTAGAACCTCTAGTCCCTCAATGTAGATAATGAGCTTGACTACTTGAGGATCGGGTGGATAACCTTTCCAATATTCCTCTAAAAATTATAATTTTAGATATAAAATTGTTCTTGTATTTATCACTCCTAGTAAAGTCCATAGAGACACTCGATCATGTTATAAGAATCCATGTTTTTGTGAGAATTTAAGAGTTTACTAGAGATAGTCAAAAGAATTAGGAATTGAACATGGACCGTGTTATTCATATTTTTTAATAGATAGTGAACTATAATCACTCTTCTCTTTAGTAAAAAAAATAGATAGTGAGTATTCAAGAATGTAATATTTCCATTCATGGTGTAACACAACCTATAAGCATTAGAACCATTCTTGGAATTTACTTCAAGTGAGAATATGGTCTTTCTCTATTATTTTTCCTGGGGATCATGTGGTTGATGAAAATTCCATTTATTCTACAATTTAAAATAGAAGGTTATTATCACTTTTCCTGATTTCATATTATATAATAAAATAATAATAATTAATTTTATTAAAAATCCCCACTATTTTATCAAGGTCCAGTAGCACTCGCCATTGAAATCAGAATTCCCAGTTTCAAGGACATTCTAGAGGAAAGGATCCATATTCCCATTCATATAACCCCAATGATGATTGGTCAAGAAACTTCAAGGAATTTATGTATCCAAGTCTTTTCTAACTATGGGCTTGTATCTACTTGATCCATTGAGTGGACTCCATAATCCCAAAATCCTAACTTGGATTTCATTAGCACTTTCCTTCAAGTTACATAAAATATAGATAGGTATAAGTATCTTGAGGTAAAAGTATAAGTCAATGCATAATCTTCCTAATAACTCCACATTAAAAGTAAGTGTTCCAAAAAGGGTTGGTCAAACACTTATTTTTTGGTCTTTTATTCTTAATCAAGTAATAAAAGTCTAAGTATGACTGAAAATATATTTGAGGGATTTTAATTTATTATGAATAAATCTTATCTTGTTTTATCCATTACATGTATTATTATTATGAATTTTATTTTTCTTAATTAATTAACCATGTTAGATAAAATATTTACCCATAATATATTTATTTATATCTCATCTGTTCATATTAATGAATTAATTTATGTGATCACAGTCTTGTATACATAAAATAAATAATTCATAAGATAGAAATAAATAAATAACCAGGTCATGAGCTTATATAATGGTCGATTTATTTATTGAATAATAAATCAACCTTTGACCTAGGGGAAATAACTCTTTGTGGTGGTCTTAGCATAAGTTTCAATATTTCACCTATCTATTTGTGTATCACCTTAGTTGGAATCAACTTGGTTATGTCTTTAACTACCTCCATGTTCCTTGGGATACTCCATTTATTATAACTATTTATAACTCACATGCAAGTGAGGGTAACTAAATAATTTGTTAAGGGGATTTTCATAAATTACCTTGCATACATATGACCTACATAATAATGAAGAGTGGGATGACTCCTAAGACATCCTATTTAATTTAATAAATAATAATTTCAAAACCATGTAATAAATTAAATTAAATTATTTCAACACATACATAGGTCTTGGTCAAACTCATGATCGGTCATACACATGAAATGATTATTCATTTAAAATAATTAGACATTGTTCATTTCAATTCATTCTTTAATGAGATAAAACATGCATGAATTAATCTGGTTGATTATATTACAAATTGATTAATTAATTTTATATTATTTCATCCAATTTTCTTAAAAAATTGCATCCTCTATGATTTTAAATAAAATAAATTGTTTTTGTTTAAAACTCAATAAAATAGTACACATCTTTGTACTTGGAAGAAACCCTATGATTACCTATTTGAACTATCCAATATGGTTTAATTGTAAAATATGCACACATAAAAACTATTTTGTACATGGAATTCATCAAAATTTCACAGTCTATAAATCCAATTCAATTTCACAGGGGATATATAAAAATAATGTATCTTGTGAAATTTAATGCATTGAGTATTTTATATACAATAACAATACATGATTCATAGTCTTAAATATTAGACATGATTAATTAAACATTTAATATAATATAAAACCTAATGACTAGTGTATGATTTCAACTTAATGAACCACAAAACATGAGTCTATACGGCTTAAGGAGTTATTAAATAATTTTACTATTTCCATGTAAATAGGTTAATTACACAAGTTGAAAAATCCAGCTACAATTTTTTTACCTATCTTCCTCAAGTATCTAAAGTACAAGACCATGGACTCGTCGTGTATTTCTCATAAAGATTTATGAAGTAAATTTCATGTATAGATGGTAAATAGAATGAACTTTTAGTTTCATGATTTCTAGTGTATAAACATCAATTTTTTAGTACACATGATGTATTAATTACATGATGTGGTTTCACCCCATATTTCCATCTTTAAAATGGATCAACTATATAGTGTGTAGTCAAAATAAATGGCATGTTCTTTGTTAAAGTCATGTGCCACCCTATATATTCTACACACATTACATTTATTGTGAATTACGTGCACTTATTACATGATGACTCAGAATCCATACCAGTGAAATGTTGTAATGAATAAGGATAAACAACATGTAACATTGAAGTATACGTCGTGTAGTATTGTTTTATCCATTAATGATCCTTGGTAATTCTATATGAGATATTCATATATAAAATTCATTAATCATTCCCTGATCTTGGTAAAATTTATGAGAAATGAATAAGAGGAATAAGTGATTTAGATGATAGATCAAGAATGAATTAAAACATGAAATGAATCTTAAATTTTAAATGTAAAATAATTGAAAATCAAATAAATAAATAAAAATTTGAAGCAAAACAAATTTAATACCACTTAATGGATTTTTAAGTAGAGTAAATTCCTCAAAGTGCATCAATAAAATAAATTTTTTGATCTAATAGGTCATTCACAATATTATACATGACTTAAATTCTATAACATATGAAAAACCCAAAACCTAGAGATGATATTTTCAAAATAAATTTATTGTTTATTTATTTAGATATAATGAAATGAATACATGGTCTTCAGATATTTATTCATTAAGGATGATGTTGATTGTCTGAAAGACCCTTTTTTGATTACCATTTTTTCTATTTTAGGATCCAAGTGTAGAATCCCTCTAGCAATGATTCATATATTCTCCTTTTATCTTCGAAAAATCATTAATCGAACATTGTGTTCTAGCATGGTCGATCAATAATCACACGTTGTTCACCTTGATCCATTATCCTTTGGGATTGAATGATTTCTTTTCATTCTTGGGATGATGAGAGGAATATGATTCGAGAGGGAAATTCATTGTGTGCAACGATTCTGAATTCTCGATTAATCCTACACAATAGACATGACTATCTATTTATAGAATTGTGGTTTAGGTTAAAGTATTATTTTATTTCAAAATGGACCTTAAATAATATTATAATCCTTATCAAACCCCACATCATATAATAATTTTATTATTATTATTTAAATTACATGATCTTGTTGGGGCGATAATAATTTTTTTTATCATTCTGAAAATAAGTATTTATCACCAAACATGATATTGGTCTGCAAGAAATTCCCAGAATTTATTTAATATTTGAATGAATATTTTATTAAATATTTTATTCATTAATAAATATTTACTATTGATAAAACATGAATAAAATTATTACTCAGTATTGAGAATAATATTTATTACATTAAATAAATTCATTTTTTTGAAATCAATGGAAACACTTTGCGTGTGATGCTCTAGGATTCTTTCTCTTTGCCATTAGGTGGGATTTCCTAATGTCCAAGATTACTCTCTATTAATGGGTCAAGGAACCCAAAAAAATGAAATTAATTTCATAATGTTGAAAAACGCATATGAAATCTATTAATGAAATTTAATCCCTTTTTCACAATATTTCATCAAGAATGATGTAAATTTGGGTCATCAACTCATTTTCTCAATATATATTTCTTTCACTCTCTGAAATAAACACATCATTACACCATGCACATAGAATTTAATGCAATGGTTATATTATAATAAAAGTTCTGAGATATCAACATTCATAAATATATATGGTACAAGTCCTTCCTCTACAAATCAATTAATAATATTTCATTCATGATGCACCCAAAATATCTTACTTCTCGTGAACATATGCCATCCTAGTTTTGTTTAGTAAATCTAATTATATGAGTCATGAAATTCATTAATGATAATAATAAAGTCTAAGGACCATTACAAGCACTAATATATAAGAATATATGGTGAGACCAAAACATTCATAATTCTTATTAGTGGTTTTGTTTTCACAATTTCCCGTCTTGGAGATTACCACATGCGAACTTTATAAGAATAAGCATCATCCATTTTTGAGTAATAGCACCTAACAGTGATGTTTTATATGTCCCATAATAGAATTTTATATATCCATATAACTATATTTAATAATTTCATTATATCATTTCAAGGTTCTCGTCATATAAGAGAATTTCTATGACCTTATCAATGCGACAGATACGATAGGATATTATTACATTAAAGTCATGCAGAATAATGAACAATATGCAATAAGTTATTTTATTAAGATTAAAATTATACTACATATAGGTAATCAAATTACAATTATTTTGTCTTATTAAAACAACTCCAACAATATTTTTATGGATTCCTATGGTTATTCCATGGAACTTAAGGTGACAATTTTCATAAAATGAAATAAAAATATAATATTTAGAAATTTTGATTCTATAGAGATCATTGATTTTATTAGTGAAAAAAGATATGTATGTAACCATTAAATAATAATTAAAACAATTTAATCAAATTATTATTACATAATATTAATAGTACATAACATTCCTTAATCATTCTTGAAGTAAACATTACAACAATGTTTATATAGGTGGTAAAACCAACCAAAATAAGGACACGTTATAATAGTTGAATGGGTGAGAAAATGTTATTATATATTGATAATATAAATCTTAGATAGTATTAATAATTTCTTAAATATCATATATATTCATTTATACTATTTTCATAATGATTCATGTAATATGGTAATGAAAAATGAGATATATCATCCTTGGAGGTAGTATTCTGCATTTACACATGGGTGATATTTTCATTTTTTAATAACTGGGAAGGAAAGAAAGTGATTTATGATTTATCTTTGAAAATAATAACACTTAAGTGATATCATATTTATTCATTATGTTATTGTTAAAAACTAACTATGTGAGGCAGTGATGAAAAACAAAATACGTCATTCATGGAGGTGGTAGTCTACATGTATGCATGAATGACATTTTCATTTTTCATTAAATTGAAGGTAGATTGATAATGATTATTACATATATATGATAAAATTTATATATACTTATGACACTTATTTAATTATTTTTAGGTGGTTATAGAAGTACTGGATGAGATGGAATAAGAAATAATATTAATTGAACTCATGAAATTCGATTACATATTCCTTGGGTATACTCTTTTGATCTCTCTATAATAATTATTAGGTTATTATTTTGTTGTGAAAAGAACCTATAAGTCCTGGTAAATGGTTTTGGGAATTAATTTTCAAATATATTGGTCGAGTTAAGGTGGTAAAGATTTATAGATAAGTGATGATAGGATGTTACCTTTTATAAGTGAGGGGAGTGATGCCCTTGTAAATACCCTTAACATAATATAAAGTAATTATTAAATTTAAGTGGGTCCTAAAGGAAAAAAATTAAAAAATTTAATAAGGGGGTTTAAATCAACTCATTTAATATAATTTATACAATTTTAAGGGATATGTGTGACCTCATCTCTTAGTTTAACCATTTACAAGATTTAACCTTAACTATTGTGTCAAAAAAATAACAAACATATTTTTTGGAATAAAAATGAAATTGACCATACTAAAAATTTTAAATATTATTATTATAAATATTTAATCCATTTTACAAGATTAATTTTATTTGGTTGGTAAAAATTACTTATAATATAAATGCACAAAATGTAAGGAAAATAGTTTTTAGAAAATGGAATTGTAAGCCCTATAAGATCATTTTAGAGTTGATTAATATGTAATTTATTGGTTTATAAATAAATAATAATAATATTTTTATGATATTTAAATAAATCCAAAATATAATGGATCATTTGGATTAATTAATTAAATTAAAATTACCAAAAAAAATTATTATTAGAATAAAATATAACATTGGTTTCAAAAATTCAATCATGGGTTTCGAAATTAAATATAATAGTTTTAAATAAACTATTTTACTCATTACATATATATTTGGTTGATACTAAAGAATCATATATTTTTAATTCATTCATATTTCATAATTTTATCTTAAAAGTGAAGGTATTTGTAAAAAACTGTATTTTTCTTTATTAAACCAAATTTGAACTTGTTTTGAAAAATCACAAATTTCAACCTAATATAATTTTGAAATTATGGACTCAAAAATAATATCCATTTTATGACATTAAAATTTTAAAATTTAGAAATTATATTTTTAAATATAACCGAGAACTAATTCAATTATAATGATAAAATAATAGGGTGTGCACTGGGAAATAGTTTAGGGATATAGTGTTTACCTACAATAGTAGAATCACAACTATTATAGGAACCAACCTAAAACCACTAATAATCCCTACATAATCATAGGTTTTAATCAATAAAAATTGTAAAAGGGTCATTAATGGGGGATAAATAAATAGGTTTTATTATTAAGGGAGTCGTAGAACACCAAAGAGGGGAAGATGAAGGGAGGAGGTGAAAAGAGAATCGATAGATAGAAAAACCATAGAACCATCAAGTATGGGAGAGGATCTCAAGAATTATTATCATATACCATCGTTAATATTAACCACTCAAATCATGTGGTGATTTCTTCCTTACTCCAATATGCCCTTCTTCTATTGTATTTCATATTTTACCGTGAAATCATTCTTTATATAGGTTAAATTCATTAGGTCTCTTATGATTTGGTCAATGTATGAGTATGGTTCGTTAATGGTATATTATGGTTGGGTACTAAGATAGTTCCCATTGATTTTAGAGGTGGTTAATTATTAGTTTATCCATTATTGTGCAGTTTTCCTTGATTCTTCAATCATGAAAGGGGATTTAAATTTTCTCTATTTCTTGTGAATTTTGGAATTTACATAATTTTTCATTCATTAAAAGGATTTTAGGGATTAATATAATGAATATAATAAAATATATTCATTTAAATTTAGGTGAATGGGTGATTAACATGTGTTTTATATGATTTTTTGATATTACTTATGATTTAGGGCATGTTTTTCATTATTTGTGAGAGGCTTTAATTGCTAATGTGATGTATGTTTCCTTTTTTTTAAATTGAATTATTGGAATCACCATAAAAAGGGAGGTTAATCATTTAATGTTGTTAATAAACTAGTTGATTAAAAATATAGATTTTTGTAATGATGTTGGACACAAATAATTAACATGGAAAGAATAATGGATAATTTTATTACATAATGTAATTTTTTTTGTTCTATATGGTTGGTTGTGTTTCCCTTTCAATGTTTAGAATGGTTTCGGTTAGAGGTACTTGTGGATAGATTTTGGTTTTTGGTATTATATTCATAGTGTAACTTATTTATAGTTTTCCCTAGTGGAATGGGCGGATAATATTTTTTATTTGGTGGTGATGGATAAGCTATTATGTGGTTTGGAAATGTTAGAATTGATGGTTGTGTGTAAAGTGGGGGTGGTTTTGTAGCTATTGTGTTTTCCTTGGCATGTGTAGTGAAATGGTTTGTGTAGTGATTGGTTGTGAATTGTGGGGGAATTTCATAGATTTCTTATGGTTTCAAATATGATGGGTAATAATGAATATAGTAATGGGCATGAGTTAAAAAAATTTAAGTAGTGGGTTTTTGATTATCCATTAAAAAACTAAAATGATGGGGAATAGCTGGGATAAATCTCATTGATGTTTTATGATTGGTTTAAAATTAAATAATAGTAAAAGAATGTAATAATTAATGTCATTTGTATAGTAAAATGGTAAATCAAGAGATAGATCAATGGAAATATTAAATGGAATATGATGTTGTATTTTTGTGGTTGTTTTGTGGGGGAATGTGGGGATGGTTGTGTTATAGAGAAGGATGAACTTAATATATGTTGTTGTTTTCATGTGGTTATGGTTACCTGATTAGAATATTTTTCTTGGTATGAACATTAAGGTGAGGCTTGTGTGTGTCTATTATATATATTTACATATATATTAATTTATTACATACTCTTCCAAAGTTAGAAAACCTTACTGATGCCTAAATGTTTTGGGTTTTGGGTTTTTTCCCAACATCATGGTTGGGGAGGGAATGGTTAGTTGACTAATCCCTCTTCCCCACATACTCTTACAATCATGGAAGGGTTATAAAGAATTGGTTATGATGACTAGATTTTATATCAAAATTATGGGCTGTGATGATCTTGTGATGATGTGGTGTGGTGATTTGAGGGTGGATATGATACACGGTGGGGCTTCTGCATGGTAGGAAGAGAGAATGAGGTTTTTTTCCTTTATGTTCATGATTCCCCATTGTGATGAGGATATGATATATAGTTTTTATGTTTTGATATGTGTTTTTGGTATGTTGTATGAGGTGGTGAGAGGTATGTGATGGTGATGATTATGTGGTTATGTTTGTGATGCGAGGTGTGGTTATATTATTTTATAGAAGGGATATAAAAATAATACATTTATTATTGGGGTGTGAAAGTGGAAAAATAGTGGGGAAGTGACCTTTGGATTTATTATTTATATATTCATTGATACTAAATTATTATACTTGGATGAATTATATAGTAAGTGAAACCTGGTGTGTTTGGGTAATAGTTGACCTAATGAAGTGTATATTGGTTATTTTATTTATTCATTGGTTTATTCACTAGGGAATTAGTGTGGTTATTAAACATTTGTATGAGATGTATTGAGGAGGATCATAATACGTATACTTTTATGTTGAATCATATATATATATAAGGTTCCCAAGAAGAATTTAAGGATTATAATGGACATTACAAACTTGAATTTTAGAATTATAGTTGGAGTAACCTCTATTAAAGTTTTATTTTTGTATTTTATTTTATATAATTTTTTATGTATGAAATGTGAATCCATTGTGGGATGTTGTTTTTAATTTATATTATGGATTTGATTCGACGTTTCTTTATATGTTCTTGATATTATGGGGTAATGCATCTAATTTGTATGTTTTATACCCTCGATGTTATTCTCTAACCCAAGGCCTATGAAATATAGGACTTGGAGGATCAATCTCATGTTAATTATGGGACTAAGAGGTGTTCCTATTGGGGGGTCACTCTCATTTTTATGTTGAGAATTATTGGGGTAGTTGAAGTAACATGGAAATAACTAAACATATTTAATATACTTTTGAAGTTGAAATGATAATTCTAATAAAGGATTTTGAAAAGAATTGATGTATTACAAAAGTCATTTTAGTTTTTCCTATATGAATTTAATTGTTTGGAGATTCCTTTTAGATTATTTGAGTTGGTTTTGAGTTGACTTAATGAAGTTATAAAATTTTGAGTAAATGGTAAAAATTTGGAAAAAGTTGTATGAAATTTGGTTTCAAAAAAATACATGATAAGTAATAAAGATAAATATTCTTTGTAAAATTACATGGATGATACATAAAAAATATGATTTATACACTATAATACATAACATTTTAAATATGGTATCAATGGTTTTCTTGATACTATGTAACATATCCATGTTTTTATAAAAGATATGTGTTGAAGTTCATGTTGAAATATGGAAAATAAAATCATTCACTTTGATACATAAGATAATTTGGAGTATATAAAAATTTTTATTGATATTTAATATCTTCTAGGTGATAGATAATATCATAATGATGACATAAAAGATGCTGAATATTTTAAATTTGTGAAGTATTAAACCTTTTGAGGTACAAGTGATTTTCTGTATAATACAAAAGATATGAAAAAATAAGAATAAGATTATGTTGGGAATAAATAAGATTATCATGAGAATATAGAAGATATTATAGAGTATGTAAAATATATTTTAATATTACATAATTGATATATAATACATTTAATTTCTTATGTAAGGTATACCTATTAGGAAAATGAGATATTTCAAGAGAATAAAATTACATGATGTTATTATATTTTGTATGGAGTAAATACCATGATATTGGTGATTGATACATGATTCAATCCAAGTATAAAGGATATTTAAATGAGAAAAAATTAATAATATCATTTCAATATAACTCTAGGATTTAAATTCGATGATTTTAAATCAATTATAAAGACCAAAAGTAAAGGTTTAATCATATGAAATATTTGACAAATTTAACTGAGAAGATGGACATTTTTAGAATATCAGTTGAGACAAGTTTTTAAAAGAAATATAATATTATAAGATCATTGATTGAAGACCCATATGATTCTGGGAATATTAGAATGTACAATTCGATACTGATATGATGAAAAAAAATTGAAAATAAACTGAAACTAAATTTTTCTGATGATCCTATGTATTAAAGAAGAAAAAGGAGGAGAAGAAGTACTTACCCATAATATATCTATATAATCTAAACTAAATAAATAGGATAATAATAGAATAAATCATGTCCCACACTTATTTTATGCATATATATATTCTATTAGTCAAGAATATTGAAGAATAAGAAAAATATTGAGTTTAGATTAGGAGAATGATGTACATGATACTATAGCATAATATCTACTAGATGTTCAATACATTATTTGATGAAGAAAAATTTTCTTGTTGATTTAGTGACATCTTGGAGAAAAATTATGATCTTGTTAATTAAGTGTGTTTGGGAGTACTCATTGTAAACTGGTGGGATCTTGTATAAGGAACCAATCGGGAAATTATAAAATAGTAAAGAGACTAAAATGTATTTTTGGGATATAGCCTAGGGTTTTAGGATGATACTTTCCCCAAATTTTTAAACTTGTTAATTATAGTATATATAAGTGTCTAAAACTCAACAAGAACATAACATGGAGAAGATACCCACATTGGGATCTAACCATGTAAAAATATATTTTTTTGTTGCCAATGTTTATTTACCATTTTACATGTGGTGTTATGTGTTGGGAATTTTTAAGTCTAACCTTTAATATTAACCAATGTGGATGTTTTAATATATTAAGGGTAAACTAAAATAGAAAATAATTAGTCTAAATTGGTTCATACTAATTTACACCCCATTCAGTGTGACTATATGGTGTTGTTGGGAATTTAAAGTGGTATTAAAGAAATATATGGACTGAATGATCCTTTTAAACTATCTCATGTGATTGTGAGGTGAATCATGACTATCATACCAAGGGTTTCATTTTGAAGATACAGGGTTCCAGATGATATATACCCATGATTACCTTAAATAAATGGATTTCAAATAATCCCTATAGTTTCCTCAGGGGTAAAAAATTGTCATCATGAAGTTCCGTAATAGGTATCACTTATTCCCACCTTTAAACATTTCGAGTTAAATTAGAGCTAATCTAGGTTCCCTCATGTTAAATATATTTTCTATCATAGTTAATTTATATATTATATATGAATATCTTATTTAAATAATGTTATGGGTTGCTTCAAATGGAGAATGCAGTTTCCATCACTGTTAAAACAAAATAGAGGTATCATCCCAAATCTTGAAAATTGGGTGGAATAAAGATTCAAAAAAGTTGATAAATATATTAAAGTAGAAAGAATATACACCACTAATTGAAGGTAATAACAGTTTTTTTTCATATATTTCTAGAATCTTCCTCTATAATAATTAAAACATGGGTGTGAAATGTATGTTCCTATTGAAACACTTATTTTTTTACTTAGAAATAAAAGATTAATTAAAAATTATCCATGTATATTTTTTCATGTATATTTTTTTATCAATGGGATACAAGATTAGAAAACATAGATGTATTTGGATACAAATTATATAGAAAATTAATTAATTGAAATTTTAAAAAAGTGGAATAGTCTCAATAAACATGATTGATCCAAGGAATAATATAAAATTTTTCAGAAAGAAAATTTTCCCTAAGTCAAAGAAGAATTATAATAGTGTTTTGTGGGAAATTTGTGATTAAGAAATTATTTTAGGAGAATATTTATGCATTGGTAGAAACTCAAATTTTTATTATTGATTTAAAGGATACTTAGTTGGAGATCAAGGAAAAAATAATTCATCATGATCATTCCTTGCAAGATAATATTATGTTTCCAGAAGAACAAGATGAGTTAATGTAAAAAGAATGGTAAGGCATAATGATATTTTTTAAGGATAAGAAAAGTACAATAAACATGAAGTAATTTGAACCTAAATTTAAACTAAGAAAAAATGATTTGGTTATACCTAAAAATTCTTAACAATGAGAAATAATAAGTATTACCACAAGATTTTTCAATATTATTATTATTTCTAAAAATACTCATCTTGAGTGAAATATGGTCTTAGAATCATCCAAATATCAATCTACTAAAAGTTCAAATATATATGTATCCCTTCTTCTATAAAAATAAGTTTAAAATAATATAATTTATATAAAAATTATAGTTTACAACTCAAAATTTTGGAAAATATGTATTGTGATAAATCGTATTAAATCCACTGCAAAATCAAGGGTGGATATCAGAATGTTCAGGAAGACTGGATTCCCAATTGGTACTCCAAATTTATTTTATCAAGTACAAAAATCACAAAGTGTTAAATATGAATTTTGATGAGTAAAATAGAAAATGATAAAGGGTTATAAGTCATTTTAGGTACTATAAAAGGTTTGTACATAAGGTTATTGAATGTCAATATAATTTTTCAATTAATAAGTATTATAAAATGTCTAGATTAAGTAGAATCGTGAATGAATTTAAGATATGTTTTTCAAAGTTGAGGAAAAATACCCTGAAAATGGTTAATCTATCCATTAGTAATAGATTTTAATTATTGGAGGATTTATGTGGAAAATGAAATAAAAATAGTAATTATGATGATGAGTTATGGTATGGATTAACCAAGCATGTAAAACAATATGTCAATAAAGTAATATAATAAAAAATAATGTTAAATAAAAATAATAATGATGATGAGTTGTCCTAAGGTTTTAATCATGTGAAGAAATTTATTAATCAAAATAAACCCAAGAATAATTATGAGATAGATGCTACACCTAGAATAAGATGATTCTATTATGGAAGAAAAAGGAAAATCATTGATAATTTAAAATAATCCATGAACATCAATGTTAAAGGAATAAAGATTAAACAAAAAATAAAATAATTTTTCTAGTAAATAAATAAGATGGTTGGTTTAGTATAAGACATCGATGAAGGATAATTTAAATTTAATGAGATGTTTCCAAAGAAGTATAACTGAAGGATTATTGAAAACCCATGTGTAAAATCCAATACATTTAATAACTCAAAAAATAATTCATGTTCCTTTCTAAATAATGTGAAAAGATCAATTAAACATAAGAAAAACTCTAAATAATGTAAGCATGTCATGATTCTAAAGGATATTATTGACTAAAAAATCATCATAGAAGCAAGAATAAAGTGTCCTCACAAAATTGGGATTGAATAGAAAAATCATTTGGGTTGATAAGAAAATATCAACCTTGTTTCTCTCAAAAAGAGCTAAAAATAACAGGATTTATTCCCAAATATTTTTTTATTTATGTATATGTGTAGAGAATTAATAGTGATGTGTGTATGTGGAGAAATTAGTGAATTTTTTTGACAGCTATACAACATAAAGAGATATCCATCATAGAGTTATTTGGTCGATATCATGATATTCCCTCAAAATATTTCATGTGCTATAAAAAATGAATTCTTAGAGTTTAATTTAAATAAGATCTATCATGATTAATATTAATATAGATTAACCCTTAAGGGGGGGTTCTGTTGACTTACTATAAGAATATTATTTTTTCATGAGAATCTAAAATTTCAAGATATAGTACAATTTAAGATAAGAAAATAAATTTCTCATATTTTTTTTGATTTAATCGTATATTTTAGTGACCCAGCCCAAGATGGACTGGATCCTGTGTATGCTACTTAATACATTTGAGTGATTATGATGAATTAGGCCCTAAAGGACCAATCATTTTAGAAGTATTGTTAAACTAGATACATAAATGAATATTGCATTAAAAATGGACATAATAATTACAACATATTTTTATTCTTATAAAAAATAAACATCTTGAGGATAACTCTAATCCATCAAGTATATTTATGAATTTCATTAATTGTAAACTTATTGGATTCATGGGTAAAGAAACTTAATACAGGTGAGCTCAAATTCTTAGTAAGGTAAAAATATAACAGAAGAAATAATAAATCAATCAAAATAGTCATTATGGAAAAGTAAATAACTGAACACACATTCCATGTAATCAATAAACTATATGAATGTGAATAATCAATATGTTAAGGTAATAACTGGAAATATAAGATATCTAGATAAATGAAAATAAAATGTATCCATGGATATATCGACACAGAATCTCGTGGATGAATAATAACACAAACTAATATGAGTGTAAGGATTTCTCAATGGATTTCATGTATAAAGCACATGAGTAGCTATTACTGTCAACATTTATCTTACATATAGTTCAAAACTTTGGATCTATCCTCCATTTAATTTGTGCAACTAGTTTGCCTTATTAGAACCTATCGATGAATAAATAAGATATATAAAGTCTGAGCTCTACCAATCACTGCATATCCAAAGAATTATTCACATTGAATAATCAAAATAAATAATATACCTTATCAAATAATCGTATTGAATAAATAATATAGATTTACCAATATTTCTCCAAATAATCAAACTGTCAAAGTAGACACAATATGTAAGTAGGTATATGGTTTAAGAAATAGTAATATCTATGATAAATGAAATGGATAATTTAGGGAAAATTCAATGTTCAATTATTATGATGGATTGAATATTGCAAGAATACATAAAAAATAAATCAAATAAGTTTATGTGAATAATATCCTTGTCTATATAAATAATAACCCATCTTGAGGGAAAATAAGGATAGTATCAATACAACAAATCCCATGTAGAGTAAAATAGAGGGTTATTTTTGTTGATGAAATAATATATAATCTTTTAAAAATATACTTGAGGAAAAGATCCTTTTATTTTAGAAAGTATTTTTTAATTGAAAATACCTTTTAAAAAACATTGAGAAGGAGGCTTCAAAGAAATGACGATGGATAAATCTGTACATGTCATATGAGGTAAAAATAATATTTCTTTTGTTTGGAAAAAGGTTATAAAATTCCTTGTTTGGAAAGTGAAAAGAAGATTCCTTCAAAGAGATTGTTAAAATAAAAAAATTGTAAAATTATCATTTCCTAATCATTTTATAAATAATTTTAATAAAACATGGTTCTTAGAATAAAATAAGTTCTTGGACTAAAGAAAGAAATAATGCCAGGTTTTCTTAAAACAATTCTAAAACACTTTGAGTACCAAAGAGTGGTAAAAGGGTACTAATAATTTAAAATTTTCATTAATAAATAGATAATAATGAAATTGATTATTAAACAATGGTTATATAATTTCTATGAATGTAAATTCCATTAAAAGATCATTAGGATTAGTGTCGAGGAAAATAATCTTGAAGTATTCCAAAGTGTCTCATACCACTTTGAAATATTTTAAAACATAATACTCATGAAGTAATAAAATTATATGAATGATTAAAATAATATGAAACTAAGTATAATCATGATATATCATGTAATGGTTAGTATATACACCATGTAAAAAAATTAGGTGCATAACAGCAATTAAGCCTCAATAGAATGTAAATTGAGAATAAAATCCCTTACTAATGTAGTAAAAAATTGATTGGAAACCCCCAAGGTAATAATACATATATAAAAAATTTATATATCATGAATATAATATAATTAATTATATTATATGTTAATTTGGAATTAATTACACCATATATAAAGAATTAGGTGTACAACAATTAAGTATGCCTTACGTAATGAAAATGAGGCAATAATCCCTTACCATAACCTTCCTTTTGTTTTGTGGTATTTATCATCTTATATAGTGGTTTAAAATATTTTAATTAATAATACCATAACTATACTAATGTTTATAATATCATATATTAACTATATAAAATATTTCATTTCCCTTTTGTTGACAATCATCCATTATTTTAACTATTTTGGGTGTTAATTGCCCAGTTTGTCGAGTTTGATTTAACTTGTTATTTATTGTTTGTATGAAATATATCATGGTTTCATAATCTATGAAATTAAAAACATGACTAAATTATCTTATATATTCATTCAATATGTATTTATAATGTTTCATAATATTTGGAGATTAGACATGAAGTTCACCGTTCATGGAGACGGTAGATCAAACTTACGCATGAACGCTACTTTCATTTGTTTATTGTATTGAAATCAATAAAACTAAATGATACATATGTATATCATAATTCTAGAATCATATATATGTTATATATGTCATATATTTTATATATTATAATTAAAAACATCCTTTATATGTTCCATGTATGGCATGAACGAATCATATTGCTTTGAGGGGGTGGTTGTCCACACTTCCTCAAATGAAATTATCATATTTACAGAACGTGGATAGGATAAGGTTATGTTATAAATAAAAAATACAGAATCATGAGACATCATTAATAAAATATATAACATATATAAATATATTTTCCCTCATAATGTCCACCATGATAGGTGGTAGAGAAAAATTGAACAATCATCATTTCATGAGGTAGTAGTTATCTGTACACAGAAACATTATGTTCATTATCCATTAGATGGTGGTGTGTGTAAGTGTAGGTATAAAATTCATCAAAAAAACATAATAGTATATTTAGGATAAAATTTTAATACCAGAATAGAATAAGTATATTTTAGGGGGGAAGAATGAAAATGAAACTAGAGAGATTGAGAAAAGACATTACCTTTTAATCGGGTAACTTCCTTTGGGTTAAACCAAAAGGCTTTGTTGAAAGGGTTTCTTCCCAAATATATGATTCTAGGACAAGGATAGGAATTATGGGAGACAATTTTTTTAGTCATGTTCCCAACTTAAGAGGTTTGAGAGGTTTGAGGAATGGGTAGAGGTGGTGGCCTTTTATAGGGAAGGAAAAAAGACTCACTCTGTATTCTTAGACACCAATTAAGTTTCCAAATTTTAGTGCCCAAAATAAATCTTAAAAACCAAAAATAACTCAATATTGGATGTTTTATGGGATAAATATGGACATAAAATACTTTTTGTACTATTTTCTTGGTCATTTGGGCCCTCATTTATAAGGTTTTGTCTATAATTATACTTAATTTGGCCTTAACTATTGTGATTAATTTTAATCACTTTTGCAAATAATTTTAAAAAAAATAATTTGATATTATTATAACACAAATATTATCTTAATTACAATTTTTGATGTAGTATTTTAAAAATTCAAATCATAGAAGTGGAAAAATTAAGATTAATGCTAATCTCGTAGACAAACGGATTAACTTGTTTTAGTAACAAAATGTTCCAAAGATTTTTATGTTTTTATTTTCGATTTAAATGTAATATTGATTATAATTAAATAAATTATATTAATATATGTATAATTTATCCAATTTTAATTTAAAATAATTATAATATAATTTAACATTAATAATTATTTAAATGAAAATGCATTTTTTAACTAAAATGCAGTATTTTTCACTATTAACTAAAAAATGATGTTTCTCAGAAAAATAAAAAAAATCATCCTAAGATAATTTTGAAATTTGGAATTAAAAAATTAAGTTTATTTTATCATATTAAATTCCTAAAAGTTAAAAAATAAATATTTAAAATAGGATTTCTATTAAAAGGCGGTAAAAATACCTTAACTAAAATATAGGTTTTTATGTGAAATATTGGGTTTGATCTTATCTTATGCTTATAAAATCTATTGTATGAATATCAAAAATAATTTATTGAATATGTAACATAATTATTAAATTAATATCACTCACTAATTGTAATTAATTTAATCTATTATGGTATAACATCTTTGTGGGTAAAAAATTGTTTTTTCTAAAAATATGGTTTTAATATTAAATTGGTTATTATATTCATTTCTATTTTATTTATACCCAATGATTTAGTTTTTTAAACAAAATATTTTTAAAAATTAGTTAATAATATTCATAATGGTTAGTTTATATCATATTATATTAAATAATAATTTTTTAATTATAGATTGTTTCTCCGTAAGTCTCGGTATTGCGTATAGCGCAATCCATCAAAGATGGTCGCTTTTGTGAGTTATGAAAGTTATAGAGAAAGGTTGTTGTTCCATCTGATGTATTTTAACATAGTGTCTCACGAATTTCAAGTTAACTCAGTGTTTCATGCATTAAAATATATAGAATAAATTTTAAATAGTAAATATATTATAAATTATATGAATATTATATTATATTACACACTTGATGTAACTTTTCATACAAACTATTAAATACAAGGTTCTTACATTAGTTTTTCGGGGCCTAAAATTCTCCACACATTATTTAAATTACGTCCTCGTAATTTAAACTCGATCTTGTGAAAAGGTTGTTTGATATTTATTACATTGAAATCCCACATTGTGAGAAGAGTTCATGAAACATCCTCTAGAAAATAAAGAATGGAAAGTTCAAAGGTCACATGAACTACCATGTAACTAGTTCTCAAATTAAGAGATCTTCAATGGAAATTAGATATACATACTTATAGGTAAAACATAAATATTTTTAAGGAATGAATGAGTTCATCAATCAAAAACAATTAAATGATAAATGGAAAGTTGACGGCCTCAAATCCATAAATATTTGATGATTTAGAAGGCCATCAGTTCAATATAAATTTAGGTATTATGAAATAATTTTATTCGTAAGTCATTTTACAAATTTTGGTTAATTATTTTACTGATCAAGAATATAACAAATTATTCTTACATGATAGGTTTCAATATTATATGAGCAATACACTGTTTTTTTAGTGCTTTAATCAAATTCTAATTCACCCATTTACTCAAAAAAACTAATTACCAACAATGAATTTTTTTTCTTGAAGAACCAAAAGAAATGTTTAAAGGATTGTAAGGCCTATAAAATAGTAACATGTATTACTATTTGTCTTTAAATATCTCCCAAAATAAATATGGTTAGTATATTGATTTCTAATCCTAAAAATTGTTACTAATATTTAACCATTAACATTTATTCGTTAAATTGTTTAACTAAAAACCATGAAAATTAACAAGTAAATTTCATAGTTCATTGGTTGGAATGAAAACCTTATCATCCTTCAGTCATGGGTTTAGGAACCACAACTATGCTGAATTTGATTGGTTGTCACATGGCTTACATGTTTTCCTTTTCTAAAAAAATATTAATGTAAATTCCAAATATAAATATGATGGATATCCTTGAAATTTGGTTAATCACTAAATATAATTTTAACTAATGTTTCCAATAAAACCTCAATATGTAAATAATTCACCCAATTATTTCCACATAGACCCTTCCATGGTTGAGAGTTTATCTATAATATCATTAGTTGAATTTCTAAATCATGACACCTTATATTCAATATAAAACTCCTTAAGTTTAACCTAGGTTACTTATTATGTATCAAAATCCTCCATAATGGATTTTAAATAAAAGTGGATTGTCCTATGCATATCCCCTAGGAGTGTCAAACCAGGTGCGTTGTACATCCCATTGTCGTGTACCAAGTTACCCCAAGTCAAACCCAGAACAACTTGTTAGATTTGTTACTCCTAGGTACATCTATTCTAGTACCACGTCCACTTGTAGTATCCAGAAATGGGTCTATTTCTAGGAATACCAACATATTATATACTTTACTATATTTATATGGTTTTCATTTATACTTATTCTCAAATTATACCTTAGGTTTATGTTCTATCAATTAGGTTTTCCTAAATCTAGTTCACAATGTAGCTACTAAACTTCCTTTGATACCAACTATAGAAACTCAACCCCAGATATACCATAGAGAGTGTCTGATACTAAATAAATTGGAATAATTACAAGGAATCAAACCTCGAAGTACTGATCAATTTATTAGTCTTGTTAATCGAGATACATAAATGAGTATTGCATTATAAATGGATACACTAATTACAATATTTTTTTCTTATAAAAAAATAAACAGCATTTGGATAAATCTAGTCCATCTAGTATATTCTATCATTTCTTTCATTGTACATTTCTTGAATTCTTGGGTAATGAAACATAATAAGCGTGAGGTCAAATTCTTAGTATGGGAAAAATATAGTGGAAGTAATAATTAATCAATGAGAAATGTCATTATTGAAAGGTAAATAACTGAACACACATTCCATGTAATAAATAAACTTAATGAAAGCACATAAGCAATATGGAAATGTAATAACTGGAAATATAATCCATCTAGATAAACAAAAATAGAATGTATCCATAGATATGTCGATGAAAACTCTCATAGACGAATAATAACATAAACTAATATGAGTGTAATGATTTCTCAGTGGACGTAATGTCTAAAAAACATGAGGACATATTACTATCAAGATCTAACCTCTGGATAATTTAAAACTATGGAACTATCCTCTCTTTAATTTCTGCAACTCGTTTGTCTCATGAGACCCTGTTGATGCATCAGGGATCTATATAGAGTCTGGGATCCACCCATCACTGCATATCCAAATCATTATACATATTGAATAATAAAAATAAATAATATTCCTTATTGAATGATTAATAAGTATGTACCAATATTTTACCAAATAATCAAACTACTATCAATGTAGACTCCCAATATAAGTACGTATATGATTTATGTAACAGTAATATCCATGATAAATGAAATGGATAATTTAAGGGAAATTAAATGTTGAATTATCATGAGAGATTGAATATTTTATGCAAACTAAAAATAAATATATCAAAGTAGTGAAGGTGAATATTATCCTTTCAAATCAATAATAAACCATCCAAGGGAAAAATAAGGATGTCATCAATATAACAAATCCAAAGTGGAGTAAAATAGAGGGTTATTTTAATTGATGAAATAAAAGATTAAATTTTAAAAATATTATTAAGGAAAATATCTCTTTCTTTTGAAAAAAAAATTAATTGAAAATCCCATTTAGAAAACATTTATAAGGATCCTTTAATTAAATGACAGTGGATAAATCCATACATGTCGTATGAGGTAAAAAGAATATTTTTTTTGTACCGAAAAAGGTTAGAAAATGCCTCATTTGGATAGAGAAAATAATATTACTTATAAGACATTAGTAAAATAAAAAAATGATAAAATTTCATTCACCAAATAATTTTAAAATAATTTTTGAAAACATTTTAATAAAACATGGTTTTTAGAAGAAAATAGGTTCCCTGACTAAAGAGAGAAATAATGTCGTGTTTTCTTAAAAACATTTTATAAAACACTTTGAGTACCAAAGAGTGGGAAAAGGGTAATGATACATGAAAATATTCATGGATAAGCAGATAATAATGAAATTTATTATTGATCAATGGTTATATAATTTCATCGAATGGAAATTCCATTGAAATATCATTAAGATTAGTGTTGTGTAAAATAATCTTAAAGCATTCCAAAGTTTCTCATACCAATTTGAAATATTTTAAAACATAATCCTTATGAAAGAATAACATTATATGAATGTTTAAAATATCATGATAGTAAGTATATTCATGATATTTCATGTAAATTTCAGTACATAGACCATTTTAAAGAAACTAGGTGCATAACAACAATTAAGCCTCAATGGAATGTAAATTGTGAAGAAAATCCCATAATAATGTAGTAAAAAATTGATTGGGAACCCCAATGGTAATAATATTTAAATAAATAATTTAAACACCATGAATATAATATAATTTATTATATTATAAATAAATGTGGTAGTAATTACACCATATATAAATAATTTGGTGTACAACAATTAAGTATGCCTCATGTAATAAAAATGAGACAAGAATCCCTTACCTTAAACTTACATTTATTTTGTGGTATTCAGAATCTTGTATAGTGGTTTAAAATATGTCAATTAATAATACCATAACCATAATCATTTTTATAATATCATATAGTAACTACTTATAATATTTTATTACTTGTTTTTTAACAATCTTCCATTATTTTAACTATTTTAGGTTTTAATTTCTTAGTTCGTCGAGTCTGTTTTAACTTGTTATTTTTTGTAATTATGAAATATATAATGGTTTCATAATATATATAATGTATAACATGACTAAATTATCTTATATATTTCATAAATATGTATTTATAATGGTTTGTAAAATTTTGAGATTAGACATGAAGTGCACTGTTCATGGAGACGGTAGGTCGTACGTTTGCCTGAACGCTACATTAATTTCTTTGTTGTATTAAAAATATTAAAACTAAATTATAAATATGTATATAAAAATTCAAGTATCATATATATTTTATATATTTTATATAGTTTTATTAAAAACATCTTTTATACATTCCATGAATGGCAGAAATGAATCGTATCGGTTTGAGGGGTGGTAGTCCACACTTCCTCAAACAAAATTATCGTATTTATAAAACTTGAATTGCATAAAGGTATGTTCTAAATTAAAATTACAGAATAATGATTAATCATAAATATTATATATACCCTATATAAATAGTTTTTCCATCATAATGGACACCATTATAGGTTGTAAGGAAAACTTGAACAATCATCATTTTGGCATGCAGTAGTTTGTCGTACACAGAAACATTATGTTTATTTCCCAATAGATGGTCATGTGTGTATGTTTAGGTTTAAATATCAAAAAAAAATCCTATTATATTTATTAAACTGTTTTTGTTATAAAAATAATATAATAAATATATTTTAGGAGGGTGTATAATGGAAATGAAACAATAGAGAGTGGGAAAATACATTAGCTTTTAAGCAGGTAACTTCTTTTGGTTTAAACCAAAAGGATTTGTTGAAAGGGTTTATTCACAAATAGATGGATCTAGGTAAAGGATAGGAATTATGGGAGACTATTTGTTCAGGTATTTTCTTGACTTAAGATGTTTTATAAGTGTGAAGAACTGGTAGAGGTGGTGTCCTTTTATAGGGAAGGAAAAGGACTCACTTGGTATTCTTAGAAACAAATTAGGTGTGCACATGTTTGTACCTAACAAAATTATTGAAAACCAAAAACAATCAATAAATAATTGTTTATGGGATAAATATAGACATAAAATGGTTTTTTTATAATTTTTTATGTCATTTGGACCATTAATTTTATGTTTTAGTCCCTAATAAAGTTTAATTTGTCCTTAACTATTTTGATTAATTTTAATCACTTTTACTAATCAGTTGTGTAAAAAAATTAAGCTGATATTATTAGACCATAAATATTATCATTATTACAATGGTTTATTTAGGATTTTCTAAATTCAAATCACAAAAGTGGAAAATTATGATTAATTCTAATATCGCAAACAAACTGATTAACGGGTTTTAGTGGAAAAATGTTCAAAAGATTGTTATGTTTTTATATTAAATTTTAATGATATATTTATTTTAATGAACTAAATTATATTAATAGATGTATATTGTATCCAATTTTACATTAACACAAATTTATAATATAATTTATCATTAATGATTATTTAAATGAAAATGAAGTTTTAATTAAAACATATTGTTTTTCACTATTCACTAAAAAATGAAGTTTCTCAGAAAAATCTGAAAAATTCATCCCAATCTAATTTTAAAATTTTCAATTCAAAAATGAAGTTACATTCTTCATATTAATTTAATAAAAGTCTTAAAAATAATATTTAAAATTTGTTCACCATTGAAAGGGGATAAAATGCCTTAATAAAAATATAGGTTTTTATGTGAAATATTAGGTTTGCTCTTATATTGTGCTTACCAAATCTATTAGATGAATATAAAAAATAGTTGTTTAAATATGTAACATATTTTTTACATTAATGTCACCTACTAATTTTATTTAATTTAATCTATTTGGGTAAAATAGATTTGTGGGAAAAAATAGTTTTCTATAAAAACATGTTTTTAATATTCCATTGGTTCTTATATTCATATATAATTTATTTTTAACCCAAGATTTGGTTGTCCAGACAATATATTTTAATATTTTAGTTAATAATATTCATAATTTTTAGTTTATATCTTATTATATTAAATAATAATGTTTTAATTATATATTGTTTCTTAGTAAGACTTGATATTGGGTAAAGCACAATCCATCGAAGAAGGATGCTTTTGTGTGTAATGCACGTTATAGAGGAAGGTCATTGTTGGTTATGATTTATGTTAACCTAGTTTCATGTGAATTACAAGTTAACTTGATGTTTCATGCAATTAAATATATATAATATATTTTAAATAGTAAATATCTTATAAAGTATATGGATATTATATTACATTACACGTTTGATGTCACGTGTAAAACACGCTAACGAATACAAGGTTCTTACTTTAGTTTTTCAGGGCAGCACATATATAATTATAAGGGGAGATTTTGTTATATTATAAGGTATATTGAAAGCGGATAAACAGGTGATACCCCTAGCCTAATACCTCTCATCGGTGTCCTAGTCATAGTGTCGTGTGACCTCAAGAATTCCTCCTCATATACAAAAGGCTATTAACTAGAAATGAGGGTCTAGGGTGCTATAAGTAGGAGACTATACACCATATTATAGAGAAAAAATGATAAAAATAACAAAAAATAAACCATAATAAACAAACATAGTGTAAATAATTGAATAAACATATCCTTTTTATGCAAAATGAAATGCAGTATATAGTCATATATCCCAAATGATTACCTTTTGGGATGGACACTCATATAAATAAACAATATATATGAAATAAAAAGAGGCTCTACTTTCATCCCTAAGTCTTACCTCATCCCAATTTTTAAACTTTTTCCAAGAACTCTATCTTGATCATCCAACATTGGGCCTCTTTATTACCTGAACTTATGAACATGTGGTCTTATTAGGTACCAAAGTGTCATGTCTAGTTGAGTATGGTGTGAGTAAAACTCAATATACCACCACCAACAGTGTCCCTAACATAACCATTAAATTTAGTGTATGAAAACCTCATATTATTATAATAATAAATAAAATTCAAAAGCACCGTAAAATAATCACCATCAATCCTTATGTTCTAAGGTGACATGTGAGGTCATCCATACTTACTTCAGCTAGTTATAGATGTATTTGACCATATCACATCACCACCCATGGGGAAACACATCCAACCTTAGAACCTATTTATAATTTCACCCAAGGGGACCATGTCCTTCCATGAGACCATCTAGAGTATCATTCATATAGGGGGTCACATCCCCTACCTAGAACCTTATATATCATCTACCTGGGGGTCACATCCCCTGCCCAGAACCATTATACATCATATACTCAGGGGATCACATCCCTTACTAGGAACCTAAAATATATTTCACATAGGCAGTCACATACCCTACCAGTATAAACATGTATCATCATCTAATGGGATTTCATACCCTACCTGGAACTATCATATTGAATCCACTTGGGGGTCACATCCCATACCAGGAAAATTTACTTGTAACAACCCAAATGTTTATTAATGTAAATTCCTCTTGATTTAATTAAATGTCTTTTTTTTAATGGTAATATAAGACATATTCAATTATTTGGGTTTATAATTTTGAATTTCTAAATAAAATTAATATTTTTTATCATTGCTAATATAGTCATTATACAGTGATCACATGATTAGAATAAATATAGGGCCTTAAAAAATCCAATTAACTCGGAAAAAGGAAGTGATGGCCTCATCAAGTAGAATTTCTCCATACAAATCCCATTTTTTAGATCTCATAAAGGAGGTGGAATCACTAGGATTATCTTTTAACCAAGCCAAAGCCATGCTTCAAAATGTTAAGTTCAAATGGAACTGCCTACGAGAGAAGTAGAAGTTGATAGAGATTACCACCAGAGCGATGTTATCTGAGCCACCCCAATAGTCTGTCAACATCCCACACCATACCCTTAGGTATTATACAGGTGATAGAAGGGGTTATGTAACAAGACGTTATCACAGTGATTATGTGCATTATTTTTGTATATAATTAATAATATACATTCATTTTATTTTTGTAACTTTGTAAATGGTTTTTGAAGAAAAAATAGTATTTTTAGTTAATTTTCAATTAAGAAATATATTTTTATGAATTAATATATTTTTGAATTAAATAATATTTTAATAATATATTATTGATATATTATTTTTTAAAATATAAATGATCGTATAATTTTAAGGAAAATGATTGTAATTTTTATTAAGGTTTTAAATTATTTTTTGTTAAAACACATGAATTTTAGATACATGTTGGTTTTTATTTTAAAAGTAAAAAATCACATATTTAGAAAATTATATATAAAAAATAAATATTATTTTTGGAATCTGGATGTCAAAATTATCCAACGGTGAATTTTCATAATTTTATGAGACAATCGATTTTTTGGGTAAAAATTAAATATTTTTTATTTATATAATGTGTTATATGACATCATAATGACCTAATAGTGATGTAATAAAATAATATAAATGGAATGTTTGTAAAATATATGTTTTAACATTAAAATAATGTGATTTTAGGTTTGTTTTATTTATTTTAAAAAACATTAGTGGACCCTCCAAGGATTATATAATTTTTAAATTATTAACTTGATTTCATAGAGAGTGTGACTCACCTCCACATAAAAAAGCCTAATATTTTAATAATTTATGCCATTGTCCTTATAAAATAATTTTTTCCACTCCCATTTGGAAAAAAAACTGAGGTCAAAAACCATGGGTTGGTTTGTGGTTTTGATTAAATTAATGTGTGGTGTCCAAAACCTAAATAATAATGAGCTCTCTCTCTTTTCCTATTTAAACCCATACAAGCTCTCACTTAATCTTCACTAAAAGCCTTTGGAGAAATACTAATCCCTTCCCTCATCTCTATAAAATCCTCCCAAGGTGCCACAAGCTCCCAAGAATCCTATGTCAATCCTCTCCCAAGCCTTTGGGACTACACTTCTATGTAAGAGATTTCTTCATTTCCCATTTTTGTCCAAAATTCGTCATGTTGTTATACCATTTTGTTTTCAGTTAAATATTTTGGTGTATAATTTAGAACCTCCCCCATAATTCCCTCCTTATATTATAATTATGATAGACCCCTTTCACTCTTATTAATTCCTTCCATGTACACCTTCCATACTGAAATTCCTTAAGGGATTTCTCTCTTCTCATTTACATTGAAGCAATTATTTTGTATTGTAAATATAAATTCCATTAAATATGTTGGGAAATGTATCTATATGACTCACTTAATTTCAATTTTATGTACATATGATGAGACACCCCTTTCTCTCTCATAAACCCTTTTTATGAATTCTTATGTCACGTTGTTATGCTGCCAAGATTGCACTGTGATTTTCCAAGCCAAATTCATTGTGTAGTGAATACCATGCCCATTTCTGTATCAAGGGTATTCGCCTTTATGCATATTTAATTATTTGTTATAGAGTTTAATGTGATAATTCCACATTCCTTTATTGTGTAATAAATTAATATTTTTAATGAATCTATGTTATATGATCCTTGTGGAACACTTATACATGAAATGAAATGATTAAGAAGGGTGTGCCATGATAGCGCTCTAATGTATTGGGTAAAGAATAGTATCATTATACATCAATTTAAATGAGGGTTTACTCATTATAATTCAGGTATAATGAGGGTTTACTCATTCTCCATGTTTAATGATCCTTGGATCATGCTAATATCAGGTTAAATGTTGTTACCACATTTCCATGTTTTGATAATCATGCAATATCATGCCTTTATGTTCCTGTTTCTATTATGCTAAATTGATATGACTATTTACTTACATCTACTATATTATTCATTTTATTACTTGTTATATACCTTACTGGGATTTATAGCTCACCATTTTTTATGCATGTCCTCAGGTTATCCCATACAATACTAAGTACGAGGCAATATGTGTGGTCATGTAAAAGCATTTTTCAATAAAGATGTGTATTTCATGTTTTAAGTTGATATATAATGTTCCTAATCCCCATAGACATTAGACCTCTTGATATTATATGATGTATTAAGAGAATATTTTATGTAATAAATCATGTTTAAGTTTGTAATAAAGAGCAGGGTTGTCATAGTTGGTATCAGAGGAAAGGTTTGGTTATTTTTGGGATTAGGATTAGAAAACCCTAGTGAAAGACTTAAGGATAAGACTAAGTATAATAAAAATATAACTAAATTTTGGTGAGTATTTAGTAATTAGTCTATCAATAAAATACATCCTTTTTATGGATACAAGTAGGTAGAGGTGGCTCTGGTATAGATGCATATAGGGGTAAAACTTGAAAACACCGCTTTGAGCTAGACTCGAACAGGAAATGGTGCATGAAAACTGGCCTTTGTTCGCTCTTTGTTACTAAAATCTTGGGGGATATGCTTTGTTAAATTCATAATCTTATTATGAACCATTATTATGGGAATAAAAAATCCCCTAAGAATATATTTTTTTGGGAAGTAGATCATCAATAACATAGATTGAAGCCTACATATTCACATGTTAAGAAAATAAAAGTAATTTATAAGTCATCCATTTTTTCATTGGATTACCCTTTATGTGTTACCCCTAACTCTCCTTTTATTCCATCCAATGACCAGTAATAGGAGGACTCAGGCTAACAAACTATGTGAAGATCAATGTGACGACTATTCTAATGAGATGCCCAATCTTATCGAAGTTGTAATCACAATCTTTTTCATGATACTCACTCAGTTAACTCTAGTTTTGAATAGAAACATGGGTCAATAGGAATATTAACCCCCCCCCCCCCCAGAAAGAAAAATTCAAAATTGAGAGCTTCATAAGACAAAGGCCTCCTACTTTTAATGGATCATTTGATCCCTCAATTGTCGAACAATAGATCAACTCCATTCAAAAGATCATATTCATCGTTCAATGTTCTGAACAAGAAAAGATTCTTCTAGATGCTCATCGTATGGATGGTGAAGTTGATCAATGGTGGAAATTGATCAAAAATATGAAGCCTAAGGAGGATATCGAGGAATTTGAATGGAATTATTTATGGAAAATGTTTTTCAACAAATATTTTCCTCGCACCCTCTGACTTAAGATAGAAAGGTGCTTCTTTTCCCCCAAGAAAAAAGACGATGAATCCATTGGAGTGTATGAGGAAAACATTACAAGGATTTCATGATAATCCTTCATCTTTTTTGTTACCCCTAAATACAAGGTTTTCCAATTTAGTGTTATAGAACCTAGTCTATAGAAAACCCTAGTGATCCATGACTTCGAGAGCTACGAGTAAATTGTCTGATGTGCCCTAAAAGTTGAAATGGAGATCAGTGAATCTCAGAGGAATCATGAGGATAAGATGTGTAAGGTGGACTTCAAATATGGAAGTCTGATGGATAAATCCAACGGTGCTAAAAAAATCCAGCACCCCACTTACCAAAGGTGTGGAAAAAATCACCTTGAAAATTGCCTAAAGGTGGTGAGGAAATTCTTTATGTGTGGAAGATAAAGGCACCTAGACATTAACTGGAAACAAGAAAAACATGAAGCTATGATAGAGGATAGGAACACTTTGTTCGACTTTCAACGCGTTGTTCATTTCTTCAACTAAAAATAACTAGGGCTCTTTGTAGACCAGTGCCCTAATCCAAGGGTTTTTGGAGGCAAACAACAACCTACATGGTAGCAAGGGAGAGCTTTTTCCATCACTACTTCCAAAGAGAACCCCAACAATGAATCGGTGACAGGTATGCTAGTTATTAATTCAAGAATAGCAAACATACTTTTTTATTATTGTTCTAAGAATTATTTTATATCCTAAAATTTTAGTATAATAATCCTAACACCACCACAAATCATGGAAGTAAAGATGTCAGTGAGAATAGAAAATGGGGAAATCGTTTCATCCCATGAATATAACTCCTCCCCTGTTATAATTTTTGGATTAAACTTTCTATCTAACCTCTCTATACATCCTTTGGTGTAATTTGATGCAATTAATGGCATGGATTTTATTTCCTAATATAGATCCAACATTGATTGTTGTGATAGAGAAATCACTCTTCACATGGAGAATCGACCCCTAATTCTGTATAAGTGCAAGGAGGAGGATGAATCTTCTTTATCACCATCATATCAAGTGTGGATATTACAGACTAATGAGCATGAATATTTGTCTCAGATGATTGAGTCTGAGGAAGCAATCATCCATGAATACATTCCTATTGTGAGGGAATTTGTTGAAGTGTTTCTTGAGGAGTTTTCTGGTCTTCCTCCCAAAATAGATGTTGAATTCTCAATTGATCATATACCTAGGGCATTTCTAATATCCAATAATCCATATAAAATGGTTGTTTTGGATCTTAAGGAGATGAATAAAAAACAATAAAAGAATCTGAATAAAGGGTTTATACACCCAAGTGCTTCACCATGGGGTGCACTAGTCCACTTAGTCAAGATGAAGGATAGGTCAATGTGACATTGTATTGATTATCATGAGCTCAAAAAAAATCATGATAAAGAACAAGTAACCTCTACCCAAAATGGATGACTTGTTTGATTAGCTACGTGGAGTACAATACTTCCCCTAGTTATATTTGTGATCGGGATATTACCAAGTAAGGGTGAAGAAGTAGGATATCTCCAAGAATGCTTTTTGTACAAGATACGGGCACTATGAATTCATATTAATGCCTTTTTAAATCTCTAATTATCTAGAAATCTTCATGGACATGATGAATAGAGTCATTAATGATTACCATGACAAATTTTTGGTAGACTTTATAGACGATATTTTAATATACTTCAAATCCAAGGAGGATCACGAGGAGCATCTAAGCAATGTACTAGAGACCTTGAGAAAGGAGAATCTCTATGCAAAGTACTGAAAGTGTGAGTTTTGGTTGAAGGAGGTATCATTCTTGGGTCATATCATCACAAGCAATGGGATATCTGTGAATCCCTCCAAGACCGCTACAATTGAGGAAAGTTAGAGGCCATGATCGGTGACAGATATCCATAGCTTCTTAGGTTTAGATAGATATTATCGTCAATTTGTGACAAATTTCTCACAATTTTCAAACTCTCTTACCAATCTAACTCAGAATGGAGTAACATTTTCTTGGAGTTATTAATGTGAATAGAGCTTCAAGGAGTTGAAAAGGAGTCTTATCATTGCGCCCGTTCTCACATTACCCACAGGTGGGGAACTTTTTTTGGTATTTAGTGATGCTTAAAAGAAGGGAATGGGATGTGTTTTGATGAAAAATGACAAATTCATTGGCTATGATTCTATGATATTTAAAGTTCATGAGAAAAAATTTCCAACACATGATCTTCAGTTTTCTACAGTAATCTTCTCTTTAAAATTTTGGCGACATTACCTCTTTGGGGAGAACTGTTAAATATACGTGGATCACAAAAGCCTCAATTATATATTCACATAGAAAGAGTTGAACATGCACAAATTAAAATGGTTAGATCTGATCACGGAATATGACTGGTCAATCCATTACCACCTTGGGAAAGCAAACATGGTGGCGGAATCTATAAGTAGAAAGGACCCAGAAATTATATCATTGATGAGAATTGAAAAGGATACAATATTCTTAGATTTGATGAAGATGTACATGGGAATAATAAATAAGGTAACATCATCAATCCATTCACAAATTATTTCTCAACTATCTCTTTTGAAAAGGTTAAAGGATGCTCAAACGTATGATGTGGGAATTCAGAAAAAAATTGGAAACTATCAGAAAAGGGAAATCATAAGAGTTAAATGTTAATGAAGAAGAAATTATGAGATTTGGGAAAATACTATGTGTTCTATAAAATCTAGAGTTAAAGAATGAAATTTTTGATGATTCACATAGTTCAAATTTCTCCATTCACCCAGGAAACACTAATATGTATTAAGATATCTGAGATCATTATTGGTGGGATAACATGAAGAAGAAAGTTGCTAAGTATACATCCAAGTACGTCATATGTTATCAAGTGAAGGTTGAGTGACATAAGTATAAGGGAATGATGAAACCATTACCCATACCTGTATGGAAATTGGAGAACATTGCCTTGGACATTTTTCACCAGAATTCTGAAGAAATACAAAGGAAACAACGATATATGGGTTGTTATGGATCGTCTTACAAAGACTGAACACTTCATTTTAATTTAGGAGGATGTCTCATTGGATCAACTAGAACATATATACATCAAAGATGTGGTAAGGCTGCATGGATTATCATTATCAATTATATCTGATTGAGATCCCAAATTCACCTCTATATTCTGGAAAAGTCTTCAACAAGATCTAAATACTGAACTAAACTTCAATACAGCTTATCATACTCAAACTAATGGCCAGTCTGAGTGGACTATCCAAACACTTGAGGACATTTTGAGAGCATTCTCAACGGACTTCAAAGGTTTATAGGATCAACATCTTCCTCTAGTTGAGTTATCTTACAACAAACTTTTCCACTCAAGCATCCAAATGGGTCCTTAAAAAGACCTTTATGGGAAGTGGTATAGAAAACTGGAATGTTGGGATGAATTTAGAGAGAGAAAACTCTTAGGTCCATAAATGGTTGAAGAAATGGTAGAGAATGTTAAGACCATCCAGCAGCACATTAAAGCTGCTCAGAGTCGAAAAATATCTATGTTGATAATATTCGATGAGACCTAGAGTTTGAGGTTAGAGACATTGTATTCTTCTGCATATCACCATGGAATAGAGTTATGAGATTTGGGAAGAAGGGAAAGATTAGTCTAAGGTACATTGTCTCTTTTGATATCTATGATCGCATTGGAGCAGTGGCCTATCGACTAGCACTCCCACTGAACCAATATCAAGTACATAATGAATTCCATGTATCACTCTTGAAGAAGTACATACCTGATCCATCTCATGTACTCAATCCAGAGGTGGAACCATTAGAGAATGACCTCTCCTATGAATATAATTTGTTAAAGATCTTATATCGTAGGGAAAAAGTTATAAAAAATAAGATAATTCCCCTCATCAAAGTGTTATGGATAAACCACAAGTTTCAAGAAGCAACGTGGGAATCAGGGGAATTGATGAACCGGAGTTACCCTCAATTTTTTTAGTGTGGGAGAAATAAATTTCATGGGAGAAATTTCTTAAGGGGGGAATATTGTAACGACCCAAAATTTTATTAATGAAAATTAATCTTGATCTAATTAAATGTCTTAATATGTAAAATGGTTATATAATACATATGCACTTCTTTAGTTTTATGATTTTGGATTTAAAAATACCATTCAGAATTGTTATCATTGCTAATATGTCCATTGAACAGTGATCACAAGATTAGTATAAATATAGGGATTTAACAAATCCAATTTACTCAGACAAAGGAAGTGATGGTCGCATCGAGTAGAATTGCTCTGTATGAAGCCCATTTTTCAGCACTCGGAAAGGATGTGGTATCATTGGGGTCTGATCTTTACCAAGAACAATTAGATATTTAACACTTTCAGCTCAAATAGAAACACCAACAGGAGAAGTGGAAGTTTATAGAGATTACCACCTGAGCGATGTTATCAGAGCCACCCCAAGAGTCTGTCCCCATTGCACACCTTATCCTTAGGTCTTATGCGGGTGTTATAAGAGGTTATATAACAAGACCTTAGTAGTATTATTATGTGTATTATTTTTGTATATATTAAAGAATATACATTCATTTTATTATTGTTAATCTGTAAATGGTTTTTAAAGCACAAATAGTATTTTTAGTTAATATTCAATTAAGAAATTTATTTTGATGAATTGATGGACTTATGAATTAAATAATATTTTAATAAAATATTATTAATAAATTAATTTTTAAATAAAAATGATCGTATGATTTTTAGGAATACAATTATAATTTTTATTAAGATTTGAAAGTCGTTTTTGTCAAAACCCTTGAATTTTTGATAAATGTCAGTTTTTATTTTAAAAGTTAAAATTCACATATTTAGAAAATTATTTAGATAAATTGAATATTATTTTTGGAATTAGTAAATCAAAATTATTCAATGGTTAATTTTTCATAATTTTCTGAGTCAGTCAGATTTTTCGGTAAAAATTAAATATCATTTAGTTATTTAATGTGTTTTTTGACATCATAATGACCTAATAGTGATGTAATAAAATAATATAAATGGTTTGTTCGACCAATATATTTTTACCATTAAAATAATGTGATTTTAGGTTTGTTTTATTTATTTTAAAAATCTTTAGTGGGCCCTCCAAGGCTTGAAAAAATATTTTAACTTTTTAAATTTATTTCAATTAGAGTGTGACTCACCACCACATAACAAATCCTGATATTTTAAGAACATAGGTAATTGGCCTTATAAAATAATTTTTTATACTACCCTTTGGAAAAAACCATGGGAAAAACAATGGTTTTTCTTGTTTTTTTGATTAGTTAAATGTGTGGTGTCCAAAACCTAAATAATAAAGAATTCCATCCCTTTTCCTATATAAACCCACCCAAGATCTCACTTCCTCTTCAATAAAATCCTTTTGAGCTCTACCAAACCCTTCCATACTCTCTCTATAATCCTCCAAATGTGCCTCAAACTCCCATGAAGCCTCTCTCAATCCTCTCCCAAGCCTTTAAGACCACACTTCCAAGTAAGGGATGTCTTCCTTTCTCATTTTTGTCCAAATTTCATCATGTTGTTATACCATTTTGTTTTCAATTAAAAATGTTTGGGTATCATTTCTCACCTCCCCAATACTTCCCTCATTATTTTTGAATTATGAGATACACCTTTATCTCTCATTAATGCCTCCCTTGTACACATGTTACCATGCCAAAATTCCATAAAGGATTTCTCTCTCCTCATTTACATTCTAGAAATTCTTCAGTATTGTGAATCTAAATTCCATTACATATGTTGGGACATGTATCTATATGACTGAATTAATTTCAATTTCATATAAATATTATTAGACACCCCTTTATCTTAAATGAACTACTTTTATGCGTTCTTGTGTCACGTCATTATGCTGCCAAAATTGTACCGTGATTTTCCAAGGTCATTGTGTAGGGAATACCATGCCCATTTCTCTATAAAGGGTATTCACCTTTATGAAAAATTACTTATTGATTATAGATATTAATGTATTAATTCCACATTACATTATCGTAGAATAAATTAGGATGTTTAATGAATCCATGTTATATGATCCATGTGGCACATTTATGCATGAAATGAATCGATTAAGAAAGGCGGGCCCTGATAGCGCTCAAATGCATTGGATAAAGAAAAGTAGCATGATACGTCAAGTGAAATGAGGTTTTAATCATGTTAATTCAAGTGAAATGAGGTTTCACTCATTCTCCAAGTTCAATGAGCATTGGATAATGATAATATCATGTAAAATTTTGTTTCCACATTTCTATGTTATGATAATCATGCTATATCATGCCTTTATGTTCATGTTTCTCTTATTCTTCATTGATATTACTATTTCCTAGAATGTACAGTATTTTTCATGTTATGCCTTATTTACTCCCTTTCTAGGCTTTATAGCTCACCTTTTTTAGGCATGTCCTCAGGTTATCCCATGCAATGGTAAGTATAAAAGAATGTGTGTGGTCATGTAAAATAATTTTTCAATAAAGAAGTGTATTTCATGTTATAAGTTGTTATACAATGTTTCTAATCCCCAAAGACACTATACCTCTCAAAATTCTATGTTGTATCATGTGAAGGTTTTATGTAATAAATCATGTTTAAGTGTGTAATAAAGATCAGGGTTGTTATATTATTAATATCATGTCATTAACTGAGGGGTTGTATCCCCTTGTGGTGCTTAATAATACACACACCTAGAGGTTTAAATTGATCTTAAACATCATATATCATATATCAAACTCACACACATGAATACATAAAATCAAGGGACATATCCTCTACCCATAACCACCTATATCATACACCCTAGGGGAAATCACTCTAAAAACTCATATTGTATACATTATATATATCCCAGATAACTGTGGAAATATCCTCTCCTCAAAAACTCATAACACATACCACATGAGATGGTCACTCACCTGAACTCGTTACACATCTCCTAGGACAACCTCTTAAGTGAAACCCCCATCACTGTCACTATATCCATTTTAGGCTATCACCATTGAACCTTGAGTTCTAAACTGAAACTTTGGATCAACTATTCATGTGTCCTTACACTAAACATCTCAAGGGTTTATAAGAAACAGGGAAACACACTGAGGTACCCTATTCTATATAACAATTTGGAAACCCTATATGAGATCCTATTTCACCTCCCTGACTATAGGGCCAAAGCCCATAAATTAGAGGTCATAGAATCCTTTATAATTTATGTGATTTCATCAGTTTTATCTTTTCCATACTAGTGATACAACATAGGAATCATCATAAAGAGATAAAATAATTCCTATATAACCTTTATTTCCATGATAGTTCATACTATCATCAAACTTACAAATGAATCCTTTCCAAATCATCTTGTATTGGAGGTGGAAAAAATACAATCTCCCTTGAAAGTCTCTTAGGTTGGTCAATATGATCCCAACCTCCACATAGTCCCACCCAAGGTACACCCACCTAAGTACGCACATACTAGTGGGGTGAGGAAGACTCTTCCAACTCACTAATCAACTTATCCAATTCATATAATGTGTCCCTAGGTTCCCTATATCCTATACTTTGGCCAACCATTACAATATGTCACTCTCCTGATATTGAACAGTTTAAAGGCACCTATTCCAATGTCAAATATAATCATCTAATAAAATTATACCCCCTATAATATACACATACTTAATTTAATATATTTATAATCAATTCCTTGGTTATCATTGAGGTAATAATCTAGTGTTCAGGGGTCCATCGTGGCCTTTGATGTTTCCATTATATCTATATCCATTAATGGAAAAAAAATTAATTAAACATTAATATCTTATACATGTTGAGAAATTATATATATTATATATAATAATATTTATAAACCTTAAAGAGATTATTAGTTACAACACACCTCATAAGTATTTATTCCAATTAATAATTCTTGAACACCCTTTCCACATCTCCTCCAAGTATTATCAATGCTTGTATCAACACCCAAGATCCTATCTTAAACCATAACAACAAAATGATTGATTATAAACAATTATAATTAATTATTCAATTTAAACCAATATGGAATAATCACAAAAAGTTTCACTGAGCTATATCCACTTATTAAAACTTCAAGAAATGACATGCCAACATCCCATGGCATGCTCCAGATACCTCTGCACGAAAAATACATATCACACAACACCCGGTCACTCACTAGTTACATTTAATTTTATAAAAAACACTATAAAAATTCATATATTGAAATAATTTCACAAAAATAGAAACAAATGATGTGTATACATTATCCCTAGATGTATGATATCCATCATCTGAAAAATCCTCATAAAATAAGGACAATTATACTATGTTGTGATGGGATTGTCTTAATAACCCTACATAAAATCATCAAAAATAAAAATTGATAAGTTAAAAAAATAATTTAAGGGGAATAATAAGTTTTTGCATAAAATATATACAAGAATCATCCAAGAAACACCCCTATATAAGGGTAACCAAGGGGAGTAATGGAGGAGCTCCCATGAGATCCTCTAGTTCAATCATGCGTGAGTGGGGGAAAAGGAGGGGGGAAATTTGTAAAGGGGTTATTTCAAAATTTTTAATAGATATAAGAAAATTCATGGTTTGGATGAATGGTTTACCAAATGTTTTTCCAACCATGCATCTTTCACTGGTTCCAAGCTGCACACCCCACACAGTTTGGTCACACAGTTTACCAAATTGTGTTCTAACCATGTTTCTCAATCTAAACCCAAGCCTCACACTCTCATAGTTTTCAAAAAAAATTCACAAACAATTCACCATATATGAAATACCCGCTAAAAAATTGTAACATGTTTCATGGTTTATCGATACGGTCTCTCCAAACCATGTAGTAACCATACAACTGGGAAAAAATCATCAAATATAAAAACTTCCAACCCCAAACTCTTAACATTCAGCTGGGCACCAAAAATGTCTCTTGGGTTTCTAACAATGAAAAAAAACTCCATGAGATTCCACAACTCATAGAATTTTGAATCTAATTCTAATTCCCAAAACATACACTACTCTATAACCAAAAATTAAAATTTACCCTGAATATCAAAAAATATATTTACATGGGTCATTATAAAATACAAATAATTGAAATTTTCATCCCCAAGAAGTATAATTAGTCCTATAGACATCAATATTGACTTAAACCAGTCATTAATTCACCACTAACTCATAATATTCTTCACAAAAATTACAATCAAGCCTTTGATGAACACTCCAAACATCAAGATTCACTATTTTTTAGGATTTTATCTACCCATTCATATCTATTTACAATTTTTAGATGATTCTCAACCACATCTATCTATCCTGAGACACTGAGGTTTCATCAATCAATTCATTTCTAGTCTTATGGTTTATCCCACAATTGGATTTATCTCATAAAACCTATCATGAACCATAATACTTCCATCTATATGAATCACATTGAAAAAAAAAACATGAACCATTCCATTGATATGCTTAGTGTGGTTTCCCTCACACTTCACCTAATTTCATATGAAAATGTTGATCATTATTCCTCATGTTGTCCTTTTCTAAAAATGGTTGGTTTCACCGATTGACGTGTAGTCACATAACTCGATCCTGATTCCTTTACTCCTAGAGGAATCACTGAATCATCTAACACCAAAATTAATGTCTAAAAAAATATATAATAATTACATGGTTAGGTTCTCAAACTCCCACACCAGTCATCATTCTCCCTCTATAAGCACTCGTGCATCACCAATCTGACACACTCTCAAATCACACCAAGTCCATCATGAGCCTAATACTGACATATGGACTCCATCTAATATCATATTTGAACCCTAAATCTCGTTTTTTTTCAAGGAACTCGATAAAAACATATCTATTTACACACTAACATCCCAGTTCCACCATGACCAACCACCAACCAATCTCCCAAAATCAATGAACCAACCAAGATGATTTTCATACATCTATGACCAATAAGATACTCCAATCTATTGGAGTATCCATGTCATAACCTTGTTAAACTCAACACCATCATGATAGATGTGATGTTCCCCACTATTGGAGTATTTGTATCATCCCCTTTATAAACTCAACACATAATTTTCACATATAACTCTCATTATATTATTATGCATAATGATTGGAAATAGTCATCCCACTCATACCAATATTCCTATTAAAAATACTGATCACTACCCATTCCCAACTCAATAAGAATTTTATCCTTAGAATCTGATGAAATTCGATTTATAACGACATTCACACACACAAATGTAAAATAGTGTACTCCTCAAAATATGGTTTCTCATACATTACTCCTGTAGTGAAATTCCTAATATATTTTCAACATCACACATGTATCTCTCTTCCCAATCCACACTCATATCTCTCAAATAACATATCTCAGGGAACAACTCGGATCGGCCATACCATGGCACCTAGATACATCCAAATTTTATCATCCATTATATAGGAAATAAATCTCATTATCAATGAAACTTAGGACCTCCATGCCCACAAAATTTTCATTTAATCAATCAATCCTCAAAATACACATGGTCATTCACTAATCCACTACCTAAAGACACCAAATATAAACCCATACAAAATTTCCCTCATGTATCAAGTATTTTACCAAAAGTAACTATTAAACTCACTCTCCTCCTAATAATAGTCCACTAAGAAACCACTAATAGGTTATTTACAACTATACATATTGTCCTCATATAAACCCAATGGGTGTACACACCTATACTACCTAATCACACATCTTAATTAATGTTCTCATGAGTCAAACGTTATCTAACTGAAGCTTTCATGCCTAAAAATATAACCATCTTATTCTCACATGTCATCCTTAGATATCTAGAAACAACATAGTTATTTCTTTACAACTGGCCGAAGGTATTCCAATCATTCCATCTTGAGTCATATCCCATCCATTGATGGATTTCTTTCCTAAGTAACAGGTTGGCCATTCCTCCCTATGCTTGTCAAGCATATCACAACTCAAGCACTTATTGTGCATCTATATCAATTATATATAAGGCATATCCATTAATTCACCACATATCTTATATAAATTATCATACAGAATCCCATAATGAAAATTTCCTTCCCATGGTTCCTATCTCTTAGGAAACTCACAATTCTAGTGTAAATCGTCTCTTGGTTTATCCTCATATATCAAAACTCATCTCAAAAACAGAAATAAAATGGTCTTTTAGTTGGTAATATCACTTCAATCAATAATATAATAATTATCACCTCAATTCCACTAGGATCACCCACATATCCCATAAACCATATCTCACATAGGATATAGCTCATAAGACATAGCTCGTAGGAAAACATTATTGCTCCCATCTAAAAGATCACAACGTAACTCACATACCAATATACCCACTCTAGAATTATCACATATACATGTTAGTAATCACTTGAAGAGTTGACCACACAATCTTAGGAAGTATTCCTCATCTAGAATATGTATACAAGACTACCCCCTTGAAAAACATGTCACTCTGATATGCATATAATTTCATCATCCAATGATGTTTCATATCGATTAAAAATGTATTCATATGGTTCAGTTAAGTAAAATGAAACTAAAATATATATAAATATATATATGGGGAAGCACCATATGGGTTGTTTTTTACACTTAAAATAAATAAATTAGCATCACAATCGCCCTTAATGGGTCCATCTCTAAAGAATTCAATGCATGTACTCACCCACTAGGGGTAATTATACATCCCTTATATAAAGGGACTATATATCCATAATCAGATAACATCCCACATGGGATCCATATAACCTATAATTAGATAAAATATATCATGTTTTAGTTATGTATAATTCCCCCAACAATTTTTATAGAAACTTTCTATATAATTTATTATTAGGTGTAGGGTCTCGGGAAACTGGGAGGGGGTGAATCAATGTGATAACAGATTTAAACATTTCTCCACTACTCTTTCCTTGGTATCTTTTTAACTTCTAAGAAGGAACACTTATTCAAACTACCAATTATATTTCCACTCAAACTAATAAAATCATAAGGATATATATGAAAATTTAAATAAAAATAACATGGATATTTTAATTGGTTCACTTATAAAAGGCTAATAAAATAATCCTACACACATAATTTTTATGGTGTAATAGAATCCACAATAACTCACTGTTTGGAAGATAAAATGTTTAAGTAAGTTCAATCCTCACCAAGGATCACAACATGTATAAATTGTATGGATAATCTAACTACCTTTCAAGGATCAATTATTGTTGAATGGTTTAGGTAAGATCACTTCTCAGCATGGGTCACTCCCTCTACTTCTCTGATGTATACCGCCTGAGTGAAGAAATAAACTTCAGACTTGTAGGTATCATCAATGATTAATGACATGAAGTTAATTTTGTGTTTTATGCTCAAAATATATATCATAAATTTTATATTTTTATTATTTATTGAATCCAAAATTCCTCTTACAATTACACTTCCTAATATGATCAACTCCTTGTGAGGATAGTTAATAATTTTATCTTTAATTAAACCTCATACAGTAGAAAACAAATCTCCAAATAATAATTCTAATAAATGAATTATTATTTAATATGTTATCTACCTTAATTTATAAAAAAATGATTATTCATTGAAATTATAAAAATCTAATCCTCTTAAATATGGACACATCACTAAACTTCATCTATTTCATCACTGACCATAAATAATTTTCACAATAGTCATTTCTACCAATATATCTTTAATGAAATTCAATTAAGAAAAAAAATCTATTCTAACTCAGATATGAAATAAGGATCATGTTTTTTATACCCTTTTTTAGATATAAGGAACAAACAATTAATTAAATTATCTATATTTCCTCTAATACTTATCTTCTATCTATATATATTTAATTCATCACAAAAAATAGATATATCTAGGATTTTTTTGAATTTAAAATTTTGAATTTAAAAAAATATAACTTCTAAATTATCTCTCTTCATCCTCAATATTTGTATCTTTTCCAATAAGATATCATATATATAATATGAATTGGGAATTTAATGGTTTACCAAAAAACAAACAATTCATCAAGTTTCTACCACAACATCTCTGATATTAAAATTTTATAGAAACCATACCTCATGGTGTGGTAAACCTATTCATGGAATAAAGAGATGGTTTCAGCATAACTATTTTTTAACTACAAATAAGACTATACCATGTTGCAAGACTTCACTTTTTAGTTTTTTAAAAACTTAATAAATGACCCTAAATTTCACACTTCCCAAATCATACCCTCCACAATGAAATATTCATTTGTGGTGTGGAAGACTTACTTTTCATCCCTGTTATAGTGTGTTCCCTATATACATGTTCTAAATTATTATAGACATTGAAGAAAACAATATTTATTACTAATAAAAATATGTACCCTTCACAACATAGTGAATATGATATGGCATGCCCATTATTGAATCTCCAACTTGAATGAAAAACATTTGGTCATCTATGTGGTTTTTACTCCTCCAAAATGTAATATAAATATTTCATATGTGTGTTTAATCCTTTTTATTCAATAGTGTGGTCACTAAGATTGCAGAATATCCTATTTTGGAAAAATACCATATTAAAAATCTAACTAGAATAGTAAACCTTTATTAACATGGATTCTCTATCAGCTAATTGTTAAATCCCTTAGGTCCTTATTAATCTTGATGGGTTACTATACCACTACATATAGTGATATTTTCTTTGGTTCCACTATATGTTGTGGTCCATCCTATCTCCTAGAACTAATATGAAATGGGAACTCCTCCTTTACTTCTATACTTTTTACTACTATTAATATTCATTCTACCTCATAGTGGTTCATTTCTCCTGTGATGATATCAATTTGTCCCCTTTATTTCAAATTCTAAACATCACTATGGCATGTTTAGTGGTCTTAGACCATGACGACCAACACCCAAAAATACTAGATATGGTAGAGGAACCAACAAAACTTATAATTTGGTCACTGATTCTATGGTTTGGTCAATTTATACTTATTACAGAATGTTTCACAACCATCTCATTTCAATTTTAACCTTCTTTAACAACTCTATGACCATCGTATAGAGAGACATTATCGTGTTTCCATTCATTTAAATAAAAGTGGATCCATGTGAATAGTATCTATTTAAATAATCTATGAAGCTCCATCATCACTACTAAGGTTTCAATGTAAATATAATTCTACCAAGCCTTCACAAACTTTCCATTACATTAGAACACTTCCATTAATTTATCACACAATATCCTTACTTATTACCATCAAATAAAACAGAACTTATTGGGTTACCAAATTATCCCTATTTGGATTTTATTGATAATAATGTAATACCATAAATACTTCTTCATTCATATTATGATATATTCAACTCAGTCTCCCCATTTATCAATGAAATGAAAAGGACTAACACACATTTAGTTTTGGCTATATGTTCTCTCCCCATTTGGGTATCTCTAAATTATTTTTCATTATCTATCCCCTATCTTCTTTAATTTTATGAGGGTAAAATACATCATCACTTTCTCTCTCATGATCAATAAACATATTCCACTATATTTTTTTAGAAAAAAATATCATTTATTCATACCACCAATAAATATATATTAAGAGAGATTATTCTCACTATTTATACAAACCTTTAGAGATCTAGTCATATAACTTATAAAAATATTATCAAAAACTTTAATATCATATTATACCACCTGTAGAGATATTAATAATACTTTTTAATGCTCTCAACCAGACATTATTATACTTACAACTAACTTCCATTAATAGTTTCACTCTTATAAATATAATTGTAGTGTGTTTTTTATCATATGGAAATGAGCTATCAACAAATTCTCTAAACCCATTGAGTTATAACTCTGTGTAAGAAATAAGATTCTTTATTATTGACCATAATTTTGATCGTTTCACTCACTATTTTCATGAGATTGTTACAACTTGATCAATAAAAATTACTTTAATAGAAAATATCTAATGATATCAATCATATTTACAACAAAACAAATTGTGCACAATAAGTTAAGAAAATGAGTGTGATATATACCACATATTTAATCAATTGATACCTTTTTTAAATTTGAAAACTAGTAATAAAAATTTATATCCATTATCCTAATTTATTGAAAAGACTTCTTCATTTATAGATAAAACTAAAAAACCTTTGAATATTCATCACAAATTCTATTTGTTTCATCAATTCTAAACACCATAAATAATGTGAAGCTTTAACAAATAGGTATCATTTAAATATTGTAATTCATTCATCTAAAAATATTTAAGTATTATAAAATACACTCATACGGTATAGCATAGTTAGTTTATAAAAAATGAACAAATATTCTTCTATGAAAATAGATGTACAACCTAAGGAATTTCATTTCCTTCTTCGGGGACATTCACCACTTACTAAGGCTCGATACCAATAAAGCGAGTTACAAAACATTTATTGATGTTATGTCTTTGAAATCTATATTTCTCCAAATTGATATTAGTACCATTTATATTTCATCATTAAAGTATATTAATTTAGATTCCTATATTTATGGAAAAATTTAGCTTGGTTTCTTCAAGGTGATAGATTTACTAGCACTACTGCATGTGGCTTTCCATGGAACTAGTTTCATCTATTTTTTCATGACTATACACGTTCACAAGGATTCCCTATCAAAATGTTTTTTAGAAATTCCATATTTAACATGAGAATCATTTTCAATAAACATTCTTAAATTCATACTAATTCTTCTCCAATGTACATATATCACATTTAACATATTTATTGATGTAAAAATATCTCATTTATAGATTTAAAAATCACACATACTTTCACTATTTATACATTTCCTTTTAATTCATATGCCTCGTGGATCATATCTCCCCCTTAATCCTTCATTACTTGAGTCATTAGATATAGAAATAGAGTAAAAAGGGAGAATTATTACCTCTAATATCCTAAAGTTAATTATTTTGGTTGGTTATTGAAAACAACTCCTTTGATTCCATTATTATTCCAAGGTCTCCTAGTCATATTTATTTCAAAAATATCACTAATACATTTATCCGCAAGAATATATTTTTAATCACTCATATACTCATTTAGATTTGTAGATAGTTTCTATGAGTTAATATTCTCAATGATTCTACTTTCGTATAGTCCCACTTCATAATAATACATTCTCCTAAAATGCTATAAATTACTTCATATACCTTCTTTTTCACATTATTTTAAGATGTATTTATTTTTTCATAATCTTTGATGATTATGAGGACAAATTCCTCTTTTTTATTATCTTTTGAAATTATATTATTTTCCTTTGATATACTTTATTATAAATCCTCCATGATATCTATATGATTTATCTCTTCTTTCTTCCTTGCTCTTTATGTGTACGCATTTTCATTCAATGATGGATTCTATAAATAAAATATCACTAATTTTTTAGGAATTATTCTTTGCCATTTCAATTCATAATCATCCAATATCATGGATTTTTTGTTTAATGTAATATATTTCCTTTTAATACCATCTTGATTTATACTAATAATAGAAATTATATACTTCCTAATTAATTTTTCCCTTTTATCAGAATAAGATAACTTATAATATAAGCTTTAATACTATATTCATAAAATTTTATGATTTGATGATCATTATTTCTTATTTTATTATATGGGTTCCATCATTCAATAGAAATTTTTAAATGACTCACAAAATTTCTTAATTGTGCACAACTAAAATAAATTCCACTGAAGATGTATTTGGAAATTATTTTTCTTGGCATAACCTTTCTCTTAGATTTTTATTTGTTGATGAAACCACTAGAACCACGATTTGTTACATAATAATCATAAAAATATAGATTTTACCATATTTATTGATGCATGTAAGACTTCTATTATATATTCCATTAATAATACAAATTTAGTCCAATATAATATTTAAATAATCATATTGTATGATCAGAAATCCCATAATATAACCATATTTGGTCATATTTCTTTATTTTTATGAACATTTTTTAGTCAATATATGCTTTTAGTTTTTTAAGTTCCTTCCTTATTTTATCTCGGTGAACAACACTTGTGTCCCTTTTTTAATCCACTCCAGTATTCTTTATTTATTTGGATGATAATTTATCAACCTTAAAACTTCCCTTTCCCATAATAGTTTATCTTTAAATATCAAATGATTCCTCTTTCTTTATTTATGACTAAAAAAATGTACACTAGTGTTTCTTATTTTTTTTCTATAAATTCTTCATCGTTGTTTAGTATTGAATACTAAATAATGAACTTCTTGTTGATTCATTCTCTCGCCTCTAACAAAGATCTTTATTTTTCATCATATTCTCTTTTGAGAATCCTCACTTGATTTTTATTTCCATCCTATATAGATACTATGGAAATTTTAATTTAATTAATAATTTTACCCTTTAATTTTAACTATGAATTCTTGACAATTATTCCTAATTTTAATGATCCTTTCATTAATTTTAGATTCTATTCTGGAATATTGATTGAACATAAATCTTCAACTTATTTATTTTCAACCTTAGACCAGTCAAGGAAAAAAATCCATTAACTTCTTTTATAATGATATCCTTAGAAATAATTTCTATAATAACATAAAATTATTTCAATAGTTTATCTAGATATTTAATCTTCTTCTATATAATTTCATTACTAAACTTAAGTTCAACATTATCTAGTTATTCTTCTTCAATTTTTTAATCATACACGTGTGACTCATCTTCATAACTAAAGCCTCCAAAACTTTTACAATCAAATGAATTTTATTCTAAGTGGTCCTTAAAAATATTTTCTTAATACAATTGTTTATTGAGGAATAATTATCTCATATATTTCTTTAACAGAATCACTCATACTTTAAATCATATTGTCTCATTCTCCTAAGTTTTTATGCAAATCTACATCAGATTCTTATTTTTCAAGAATAAGATGTTTTTCTTAAACAAATTCTTCATGTTAGGTTGATTCACCCTCAATTTATTTAATATACTCAGAGGGATCCTTCAATATTCCTCTAATATTATATTTAATCTCCATTTGAATATATATTTCCTATAAAGTACCTTCAAGATCTACTTCATGATTAAAAATTCCTTATTGTACATTATCATTTTGAAGAATAATTATATCCTTTTTGGTAAATTAAATCCATAATAATATGATAAAATATCTTTATGGTTAAATATACAACAGAACCTATTATCTCCAATACCACTTGTAGGGTCCCAGTAAACCTTAGGATAGGGGTGATTCTGAGTGATAGTAAATTTAAAGTTTTCTGCTTTGTTATTCTCTAAGGATCTTATTCCATTTTTAAATGGAGAAATTATTCAACCAAAATATTATCTTCTTACTCAATATAATCAAATCATAAGCCCAAATAAGGAAATGTAAATGTAATGAATACTAAGATTTTACACAGTTCACCTATAAAATTCTAATCTAAGGAGATTACACTTATCATTTTTTGGGGTACCCAGATTCACTATAACAGTATTTTTGGTGGATAAACATTTTTGATAAAGTAACTCCTCATGAAGGACTGCTACTTATATAAGTTTTAGGGGTAAAATAACTACCACCCAAGGCTCAATACTTATATAATGTTTTAGGTAAGATAATTTCTTACCAAGAACCACTCCCTCTTCTTCTTCTATTCATAGTTCTTTAGTGAAGGAATCAGTTTATAGACTTTTAGGTCTCTTCTATATGTAAGGAAATCAAGTTCACTCCAATTTATATACTTGAAATATATATAATAAATTCAAAATATTAATGGTTTAGTGAATCCTGAATGCTTATCTCAATTTCACTGCATAATATGATCAACTCCTTATGAGGATAATTGATAATTTTATATTTAGTATAAATTCATACAGTAGAAATCAAAACTACATATAATAATTCCAATAATATAATTATTATTTAATTTTTACCCTTCCATACATTAGAAAAACTAGATGATTTAATAAACATCCACAAGTCTAATCTTCCTATATATACACATAGGACTCTATTATATATATATATATCAATAATGATAGTGAAGAATTGTTACAGAAATATTTTTCTTAAATAGAACATAAATACAATTTAATTCAACAACATCTATTTCTCAAACTCAAATATTAAATACATTGTAAGATTTTTATACACTTTATTTTCTCTAGGGAGCACAAGGTTCCTTATATTATCTATACTTCCTCTATTTATCTTTTATCTATCCATCATTAATTCTGCATAGTATATTATATATATAGGAATTGGTTTTAATTTAAAATTTGAAATTTAAAAAAAAAATCTTACTTCTAACTTCTTCCACATAAATTTCAATATTTACATATTCTTCTATAATATATCCTTTATAGAATTAAAATTGGGTAGTTAATGGTTTCCCGAATAACAACCAAATAAAAATATTTCTACAAAAATATCTATCCTATTCTAATTCTATGTAAATATACCTCACAATAAAACATACATCTTTTCTATGTGAAGAGACCATTTTAGATTATATGTTTTCAACTGTAATGATGGTGGTGACATATAGAAATTCATCATAGTGTAGCTTCTTATAAACATGATAAAATATCTATAATATCACACTGCCCAAATTAGACCCTCCATAGTGCAATATTCTTTCAGTGGAATTGAAAATTTCATTTCTTTCTATATTGTAGTGTAGTCTACATCTCTATGGTGTAAAATATTGTAGACCTTGAAGAACTCAATCTTTCACACTACCAAAAAAACACACCCTTCACATCATAGGAAATATTTTGCTGATTGGAAATCACCCAAACACTAGTTCGAATGAAATAAATATATCCATCTATGAAGCATATAATCCTTATCCATGGTGTAATAAAAATATTTGTTATGTTCATTCAATCGTTTTCATTTCTAAAATGTTTTCAACAAGCTTCTGGTGGATCTTTTTTTGGTTGAGTCCCACATCAAAAATAAAAATAGAAGATTGCTCCTTTATTAACATGGATTATCTATAAACTAACCATAAAATGAATTAGGTATTTATCAGTCTTTGTGGATCATTGTAATACACTATACGGTGCTCTTTTCCATGGTACCTCCATGCTTCATGGTACTTCCTACTTCCTGACATTGATACATACTCAGAAATCCTCCTTAATTGCCCTTATTGGCATTGCAGCTAAGTTTGGTTCTAACTCATGGTGGAATCTTATTATTGTGGGGATAAATAGTTTCCCCATTTTTTCAAACTCTAAAAATCATTAAGTCATGATCAATGGTCGTGCATCATTGTTATCAACACCCAAAAACACCATATATCTCTCCAAACCATTTGTGAAGTTATATCATCACTACTAAAGATTCAATGTGTATACAATTCAACAAAATCTTCAAATTATTTTCATTATATCATAACACACCCATCCATTTAGATCAGAATATATTTACTTATTTTCAAAAAATTCTCAAAAAACTTCTTTGGTTCCAACATTAAAACCTTAAACAATGAAACCCTTGATATCCATGATATCAATCACACACAAGAACATAGATGTCATGTGAATCCTATATGATAAAAATGATTCATGTACATAATACTCTTCCACTAGGTGATAAAATACAAAACTATAAATCAATATCAAATACACAGATCATAATTGATTAAATATCTCAATAATAACATGGAAAAAAATTAATGTAAATCCCATATACCTAGTTACCTATTTCTCACACTAAAAAAGGAGTTTGTGAAACACTGGTTTTAGGTCCATTACAAGCTCTGTAACATCATTATTTATGTCTAAAAAACCCCAAATAGTAAGAAAAAATTAAATATGTTATAATACAAAATTTTTATTCCCTATAATAGAGACCACTCACCAGTGTCCCAATTTAATTGTCATCTGACCTCAGGCGCATGTCTCTATATTCCAAAGGGTATTGACAAGCAACAAGGGTCTAAGGTATTACCATAGGGAGACTATAACCACATATCAAAGTGTGATTATAGTAAAAATAGATAGAAAATATCCATAAAAATAATCAGAGTATATATAATGAAATAGACATATCCATTATATAATAAATAAAATAAAGCATATAGTCATGAATCTCAAATGATCACCTATCAGGCTAGAAATTCATATAAATAAACAAAAGAGATAAAATAAAAAAGAGGATCTATTATCATCCTTGAGCCTCACCTCTTCTCAATATCCAGACTATGACCCAGATCTATATCTCGATCATCTGACCCTAGGAATTTACACTATGTGAACTATAATTCATAAGGTCTTATTGGGTACTAATGTGCCGGGTTCATCTGAGAAAAGTGTGACTAAAAACTTGTAGAATTCCTCAAATTTTGTCCCTAACATAACCAGAAAAATTAGTTCATGAATAAGTGATATTCAAAAAATAATAAATAAAATGTTGATGAATCATAAAATAATCATTTTATTCTCATGTTCAAAGGTGGAAGTCATGGTCGACCATACTTACTTTATCTAGTGTTAGATGTCTTTGAGCAAGTCACATCACTACTTGGGGGGGACTACTTCCTTCCCTAGAACTTGTTTAGAATATCACCCAAGGGGATTATATCCTACCCCAGAACATACCAGAGTATCATACACTCAGGATGTCAAATTCCCTTCTCAAAAACTCATATATTATCCACCTTGGGGGTCACATACCCCACCCAGAGCCATCATATATCATACACTCAAGGGGTTTCATCCTCTACCCAAAACCCCATATATAATTCAATCGGGTATCGCATTTCCTAACTAAAACCTCATGTATCATCCACCATGGGGGTCTCATCCCCTACCAATAATCGTCATATAAAATCCACCATGGGGGTCATATCCCCTACAAAAATTCATTACTAGTAAATCATTACCCGAAGGGATATATCCCACCTTGGTTCCTAATAATTCCTAAATCGAGGACCTCATCATATCTAAAACCTTTTATATCATGTATCACACCCACACACATGCTTACACACACATATCCATATACTCGGAAGCCATATTCCCTCCTTAGAACCTCCTAGATCATACACCTAGATGAAAACTCTCCCTAAACATGATATTTAATACATTATATATATATATATATATATATCCAATATACCTAGGGAAATATCACTTCCCTAAAACCTCATTTCACATACCATATGGGTTGTCTACTTGCCTGAACCCAAAAAACAACTCCGAGGTTAGCCTCTCATGTGAACAACTCATTATTTTCAATATATCTATGCTAGGCTTTCAACATTGATCCTTAGGTTATAAGTTGACACTCGGTATTGACCACAACTTCTTCCCTACACTAACTCTGTCGAGGTCCAACATGAAATAGGGGCACCCACAGAGGTCTCTGAGTTCATATCATAGTTTAAACACCACACTCAATCTTTTCTCTCATATCCCCAACCCTAGGGTATAATCACATCACTTTGATGGTATAAAAACCCTCTATATTTCCATAATTACATCATAGTCCTCTCAATAATATTGGTGGTATAGTATATGAATCATCCTTAAGAGATTGAATAAATATCATCTCACCTCCAAGGCTAAGCTAGGATGGTCCCCTCACTAAACCTACACACGAATCCTCACCAAATAATCCAACTAGGAAGGAAGCACAAAACCCCTCTCCGTCTAAGTCTCTTATGATGGTCCACTCACACCCAACCTCCCCATAATCCTAGCTAGGGTATACCCACCAGAATACTCACATACTAGTGGGGGATGAAAACACTCCCCATTATCTAATGAACTAGCTTGAATGATATAAAGTATTACTAGGTTCCCTATATCCTATAACGAGGCCAACCAATATAATATTTCACTTTCCCTATATGAAGGGGTCTAAGGGAACCAATAACAAGGTCTACTATTCTCATATACAAAAATTACACCCCTCCAGGGTATTCATACTCTGTAAAACAAATTTATAATCAACATCTCAACCATTGGTTGATGAGTAATCAATATAGTGTTCAAGGATCCATTGTTTCCATTAGAACGGTTATTCAATCCGTAGGTGTTAATGAAAAATTCATTTAATTAAAGTTCAATCACCCATGCATGGTGAGGCTACATATCACACAATGCATAACAACATACATAAACCTAAAGGATCATATACCTCATAAAAATTTATCCCTTTAATAAAGATTGTCTTCCATTACCTTAGCTTATCTGTATCTCATCCAAGTTCGTATCAACATGTGAGATCCAATATTAAACCTTGTTTAACAAATAATTAATTATAATTATTTGTTTAATTTAATCTGAAAAGGTCATATTCACCTAAAATATCACCAAGAAATGTCTACTCACTAAGACCTAAGAAAATGGATGAAAATATTTAGTTTCATTCTCTCAATACCTCTGTGAGAAAAATACCAATCACATGACACTTGGTCAATTTATAATTTCATTATATTTAATCAAAACCCCTAGAAGAATTCATAGGGTGATTTACCTCTAACCAAATGGTGATCAGTGAAAAGAATACATCCTCTAATGACATCCTATATCCCTCATATAAAAAAATCCCCATCACATTGGTATGATTCCCCCATGTTCTAATAGAGTCATATCATAAACTTAGGCCCTAATGATAAAAAATCATAAACAAAAAATTAAAAGAAAAATAGAATGATAGAGAGGAAGGTATTAACTATAATTTTTTATAGAACCATCCAAGAAATACCCCTATCTAAATGAAATAAATATATAATAAGAAAGATATTATCTCCCTTTAGATCCTATGGTTCAGATATATGAGAGAGGTGAAAGGGAGGGCCAAAACATAAAAAAAATAGTAGGGGATATGGGGGTATTTCATACATTTTAAAAAATCAAGGTAGTCTTATAGTTTTTCCACATGGTTTACCCATCTTTAAAAAAACTATGTGAATCAAACTAATTCCATCTTGTAAACACTGCACAGTTAGTCCACATAGGTTACCAAACAATACAATAGTCGTGTAGCACTAACTAGACCCAACCTACACCATTGTATAGTTTGGACACACTTTTTCCAAATCAGTCACTAACCATGTAGCTTACACTAAAAAACATCAATACTGTATATGGATTACCAACATAGTTTCTTCTAATAATATGGTAATCATGCAATAGGAGGAATCCTTCAAAAATCCATCTTTACAACTCAACACTCCTAAAATTTATCATTTTTTAGTTTGTTCCACCTATAGCAAGTGTTCTTATTTTATTCATGGAAAGTGAAGCTGGTATATCTTTTCATGTATGCAATAAATACTAGTTAAGTAAAAACTCTTTGCATATATTTTGAGAATGTCGATGACTATGTGTACTTTGGCCAATTTCCTATAATGTGGTTATCACCTATATTAAAAAAAAGTGAAGTATTCTCATTGTGTTTCTATAAATAATAATAAATGGAATGAGTTGGCTCTATTTCCATCTCCCAGTTGTCACTTTGGTGGTCCAAGAGGAGGGTAAATATGGTTAGTGACTTTCTCTATAGTAGTGGAGAAGGCTCAGATCCCTAATAAAGTGGTCCTTCCCACTTAGGATCCTTCTCTGGAATTGGTCCCAGGGTCTAGTGAGTTATTCTTAGCTCAAGGTACTAGCTCCCAATCTATACTTCATCCAGTGTTCACTTAGATAGTCTTACTTGAGAAATCTAGACATAATGTTTTTATATTTAATGTTTCCTTGATTATAATCTTATCACCATATGAGGATTGTTACAAGTATAAGTTGAGAAAAAGATTTGATGTCCATAATAGTTTTTAGGTGTTATTATGTGAGATAATGGGAAATTTTGATGTTGAAGGTTGGGAATCATCAAAATCTAAAAGGAAAAAAGAAGAAATGGTCCTTAGATGTGAGAAAAGATGTTTCTATTGAATTCATACATACTGACTTGAATCTTTTGAAGGGACCTATAGAAATTGAGTTTATTCAAGGGTTAGAGGACTCCATTTTGGCTTCTGATGAGTATGAAGAAGACTCTCAAACTACAATTCTTAATTTAGGTAAAAAAACGAAAAGGGGGACTCAATTTGAAAGACTAGCCTATTAAAAACTCCAAAAAACCAGAAGAAAAAATGATTATTCCTTATTTCCCAAATAGATGGCTACCAAGTTAGCATAGAAAGAACAATTTACAAAACCCTACAAAGATACCCCTAGTATAAAGTTGTAGGGATTCCCAGTAGGAATTGAGAGGATGGAAAATTCTAAACCCAGAACTATGAAAAGTTTGTTTTCCAAGGATTTATCCCCTACAAACCAATAAGGTTCTATTTCCTTTTTAGATAAGTCCCAATTAAAACATGGATATGCAGGTTATATTGTAAAGGAAGATGCTTTAATGATTTCTTTAAGATTAGAGATTCTCCTTCACTCTAGGTAAAATATAGAGGTAGAGGGTATTAAAGTTAATGAAACAAAGGAGTAAGTTGGTAAAATGTATGAAATAATGATTTAGATAAATATTAATGTTGATAAATCATCATGGATCAATGCCCAAAACTGAATCAAAATTCATGTATTTAAAAAAATGTAAGATTAACATGGAATAGTACCTTATGTACTGGGATAAAATGAAAATATCATTTGAGGAAATATTCAAAGATAAACTAGAGAGGAATGATTTTCACATTGAATAGAGTCCATAAAGGCACATGGCACTAATTTGTTTAATTTTTTCTTGAATAAAGTTGTCATTTATTATAAATTCTAACTTCATCTTTTTTAGGTGTTCAATGTTTGGGTTCCCATCAAACCCTTTAAAAAATTCATAAATAAAAATCTTTTTTTAGTCATGAAATTCCCCAACTCTAATAATCTTGGTCTAAATATTAATTCTAAAAAGTAATCATGATCTAGATCTAAAAATTCAAATTTCCCCTGAATTTCATAATCCATAATGTTAAGATTTATATAAATCCTAATTTTACATGAATGTTTTTTATGTATTTTTTGAGATTAGTGAAAGTGATAAATTATTTTAAAATATTTTAAATCGTTCATAGAAAGATATGTTTTAGTTGGTATCACATGTTGAACAGTTTTAAAGATATATATGATATCTAATTTAGTCAGTAATGTATTCTACACCAATATTTCTTTTATATACTTAGAATTTATTAACTTATGGCTCACTTATTTTAGGGTTTTATGCCACCATTCTCTCAAGTAGAACAATTTTTACTTTTAAAACTAAGGAAAAATAAAGTTTCAATCAAGATTAAATCATATGATGAGTAGGCCTTTCCCTTACCCTTGCACCTTTGAAATTATTATCAATAAAGGGGATGATATTTGATTTAAAATTGATATTTGTATAATTAAAATGGGTATTTAAAAAAAATTAAAAGGTGGATATTAAAGTTATTAAAATGATTTTTATGAACATTTATTTATTTATTTGAAAATATTAATGTGAATTGAAGTCAATATTTATTGAAGTTTGGTGGTGATAGAGAGAATAGTGAAGGAATAATTTAAAGGTATGTGATTCATCAGAGAGTTACTATGAATCACTTTTATCAGAGTTTTCTACCACTGGATATATTGATAAATATCCATTAATAATTTGGAAAATTTAATTAGAGTATTTATGGATCACTTATATTACCTTTTTTCCACTAGATATTCTATAGAAGATCCATTAAAACATTGGAAAAGGTGATTAAATCAACATATTGGGAAACTTATGGAAATAAATGAGAAAATAAGATTAATATGATTCTTGTTGTTTCTCTATAATCCTTTATATATGATGATTGTTGATCCATAATTAATTAGTGTTAATGAAAAGTGTTTTTCGGACTAAGAGAGAATTGTCAACTATAGGTTCTTGATGAGGTTGAGGAGTTAAATTTATTTGTTAAGACTCAAGATAACCAAAAATTATGAGAATTAATCCTTGGATTATAAAATATATGGATATAATAATAAATTAATAATATCTCTTGGAAGATGCTTGTATAAGGTTGAGTTTGAAGCTGATAATTGTTGAGGTGGTTGAATCTATAGGATAACATTGAAATGTATTTTACATATGTTTTAATCTGTATAATGAATTAAGATGAACTATTTTGAGATGTTTTTATATATTTATAAATACATTTTATTTGTTTTTATATGAATTGATGTTATTGTAGATACTCTAGTAATGATTCAAGAGATTCTAAGCTTATTTGAAAAAGTTTTGAAATTATGATATGGATGTGATAATTTTGCAAAGGCGTACATAAGTTCTTCTGAGAAATAATTATTAATAAAGTAGTGAATCTCACTATAATATATAATATTATCTGGATTATATGTAAAAAAATATGGGAGATAAACTATGATATGTAGCATTTTATAAATTATATGTATGTTTTTTTAATGATATAAAACATATCCCAGTTCATATGAAATATATGTGTTGAAGTTCATGCTAAAATACAATATACAAAAACTTCCACTATGATACAAAATAAACTCTAGATAATCCATCAAATTTATACAGTGATATGTAATATCTTCCAGGTGATACATGACATCTTAATGTTGACATGAAAGATGGTGTTGACTGAAAATTAGAAAATTTCTAGACCTGCTATAATATATAAGATATTTTTTATGATAAATAAGATATGTAAAGGCATGTATAAGATTTTATTGAGAGTATATAATATTATCATAAGTATACATAAGATATAAAAACCCTTTTTAAGAAATATTTTTCTCTCAAAAGTGATATTTTTTATATTTTGTTACCTATAAAAGGTTTACCTGTTAATAAAATGTGAGATTTTTAGAGAATAAAATCAGATGATGTTCAGTTTTTTACCATAGATTAAATATCACAATGTTTGTGATTGAGTCATGATTCAAGATGAGTGATAATGATAACTAAATGATAATAAAATGATAGGATCTTGGTATGATAATTTTATGATTTAAAATATGAATATTTTAAATTAATAAGATAAAAATTAAATGTTTTATCATAAGAAGTATTTGACAAGTTTAAATGAGAAGACAGTAATTTTTGATTTATCATGGAAGAAAAGTTGTTATAAAAATAATATTTTGAAATTGTGGGGAGTCGTCCCATGTAATGTTATTGATATATTAATTTAGATTACTAAGAAGATCATGATTTCAAATATCATGGAATTTTTTTATTCAGAAGATGGAAATAATATTCATATGATGAAGATAATATAAGATATTAGAGTAAGAGAATGATATAAATATAATAAATTGAATAGAAAATGAAAATATATTAAACTAAATATCTTGGATATCAAATAATAAGAAAAAGAAAATGTAGGATAATATATTCTATAAGATATATCGATACCATAGAAGCCAAATAAGTATGATAAGAAGAGAGAATATAATTCATCAAAGCTCACACTACCACAACAAAAAAATATATTCTTTGTGTCAAGACTATTAAATATGAAGAAGATTGAATTTATATAAAGTGATTGATGTGAATTTTACAATAGTAGATTATATACTAGCTGTCAAGGACTCTCATTGAGAAATAATATCTTACCAGTTGATGTAGTGACATTCAAGAGAAAACTAAAGACGTTTTTCATTAAGTGAGTTTGGGAGGAATGACTATAAATTGGAGATATCTAGTACAAAGAACTAATTATGATATTGTAAATTAGTTAGGATATTGTAAATTATATTCAGGATATTACTAAGGGTATAAGGATTATACCTCCCCCATTTATATTCACTTGGTTATTATAATGGATATTTTATTCCAATACTCGACCCAAACATAGAAAGAAATAGATCCCCTTATTATTATTGAACCTTATAAAAATACTATGTGATATTGTGTCTTTTTATTTACAAATTTTCATATAGTGTTATTTTTTAGGAATTAATAACAAAATTTATTCACCCCAACTAATGTAGAGGTTCAAATTTCAATAGGGGAATTAAAATATAAAATAATTTTGTAATATTAGTTCACACTTATTCACCCCCCCCCCCCCCACCTCTCAACATGACTACATGATATTGTTGTTTATTCTAGTTAGATCAAGTAAATAAATAATCCTCAATGATTAAAAATTTATCATAATTAAATTCTTTGTAATCGATAAATTTATGACAATGAAAATAAATAAAATATGATGACCATTAAAATCCATAATTCTTTAAGAGAAATACTCATTAGAAAAAATAATTAATTCAATATCATCAAATGTGATTTATCTAAGAAAATTACATGTTATGAAAATTCTCTCTATTAATCACATGTACTATTTTGGTTGAACATCAAATAAATAAAATTACATCTCTCAAAAGGAATTAATGTATTACAGTTTACTAACCTTTTTAATTGAAAAATAATTATAACTTGGTTTACACAATGGAATTAATCTTCTTTAATAACATAATCGAATATCAAATGAATAATGAGAAATGTTGATATTTTAAGTATTTTATCAAAATACCACCATATAATTTGTATGGTTTGTTCATGAGGATAAGTGGGTAAAATCACATATAAAATTAGGCTTAAAGAAAACAAGAGTTTCCTACATTATGTCATCAATGTCTTAACTCAAATTTTTGATCGTCATCTCCATGAAATATGTTTTTTAATGATATGTGAATTTTACTTCACACTATGATCTATTAGAAAAACCATTTCCATGACTTATAAATATACTCCTAGGGTTCATTCCAATAGAATAGATAACCCTATATGAATTCATGTAACACAATATTTATAAACCAAGATAGGTTAACTAGTTAAAATAAAAAAATAACTGAAAAATTTCATTCCATGACTCAAATACCATATACAAATGTTATACATTACCTAGGGGAAATGACTTATTATAGACACAAAAAAAGTGTTAAAAATTTTATTTATTCTCCCTTTTAGGAGATATCAATGTTCACCCTCATGGGATAATTAACTAATTATTTAATAAATATTAAATATCCTTTAGAAGTTAACTATCTCATAATTCAACAAAAATTAAACCCAACGGTAATAACCACATTTATAAATAAATGAATCCAAAATAGTTTTTCCATAAACATCCACTATTTAAATTTACCATTTTACCAATTTAGGGGAACCGTGACCTCAATACTCAAAAATGAATTAAGTCTCACTTGAAGAAAAATCTAGGAATCCATGATCAGAGACAAAGATTCATCAAGATGATATTAAAACAACCCATCTCATTCATTTTATAATTCATTGGTGATCTGTTCATCTAAAATGATGGATTTCTTTCTCATTATAAAAACTAAAATTAATGTTTAATTATTTAGGTGAACCATGGTATCTAAAGATAACATTCGCTACGTGACTCCCATGTATCCCTATATTTTTTCAAATGTAGTTACCATTAGTCCCTCATTTCCCCCTCCATTGTTCCCTTTTACCTATATATTATTCTACCCCTCCCTCACCATCTCCAGGTTCTCCCCTTCCACTGAGATTCTTCAAGTATGTTTTGTCCCACACCCCATACCTAACCAATCTAGCCCCTCTACCTCTCTTACATCAGATCCTGCATCTCTCACTTCCATCCCAGACTCGAGATTTTTTTTATGGTAACCCCAAATTTTCATTTTCAAATATAAAAATTTTCTCTTTAGAAGGTTAATAATCCTAGTCCATTATCTCTAATTTTTTACCTACCTGGCTATACCTATCAGAATTCCACCATTTTATCGCATTGTGGACTTTATCTTCACCTACTACCATCTTGGTCCCCACCTATCACTCCTTTTATGTGAATTTAGTCTCTTGGTAATATTGTGTAGCTTACCAGTTGAGGTAATTTAAGTTATATGGTATCCTTTTGTTCTTTTTATTCCTAAATTATATAGATATTCAAGTATTTTAGACAACCAGTTTTTAGTAGTTTAGGTTTTTCAACTAGGGCTCCCTCTCCCATTTCAAAATTCCTCAACTCTCAAATATTTTGGTGAGACTTTTTGGAAGTTTATTAATGCATTTTAATCTACTCTAAAGGTGAAACATTCCATGTTTGAATAGATTTTTGTGGATATGGACCTCTTCTACACATTACCAAAATGCATCTTTCTTTATATAAAATCATAATTCACCATTGGAAAAAATTATTTTCTTTCAAAAGAATGTTTTTCTCAAGGTTTTGATCCTTAAGGTAACTCAATTTTCTCCTTTAGGAGATGGAATCCCACCCCTCTAGGCTTATGTAATTATTTTTTATCCTTTCCTCCTCTAAATCCTCGTGCCTCAAAATTCCATTTCCAATATCAACCTTCACCGAGGGATACCTTTTGAATGTAGCTCACCTAATGAAAGCACTAATTTGGGAACCTCTGATTGACCATTTTTAGTATTCATATTATTTTTAATATCCCTAGCCTAAGGATTATGGAGTATATATAGTTGAAGTTTTTGTTCCCTTTTCCTAGTCTAGTCCTTAAGTCACCCCACCAACCAGGCCAATTCCACTCTGAATGTTTCTTCTTCTTCAGTTCCTAGTGGTGTTGGTTTCTCATCCATGGTATTTTATTCAATAATTTTATCCCCCAAGTGTCAATATTTGGTTCTTTATTATGTAATATGAGGTAGGTAAACTACTTTCGATCTATTTTTGGAACCCCCATCCATATCCTTAAATCCCCTCTTCCTACTCCTACCCTCATTTCTACTGGTTATTTTATTATAACCTAATATTACATGGATGATATATTGTATAGTAAGATTGGACATCCCTAGGAGTCTCCACCTCCTAGAAAAAACAATCCAATAAAATTATTAGTCACCCCAAATTACACTAGTGTAGTAACTTAGTGAAACGTTCAATCCATCTTAAGACCAGTGAATTAGCCAACTCAACAGTCAGATTTCAAGGTCTTTAGAACCTTTAACCCCTCTTATCATGATAGCCTTTCTCATCTAGAATGCAAGGGGTTTAGGTATCTAATTAAATGTGAATATATTAATAAATAAATAAAATACTATAATATATAAGTTATGTCTATTCTAGTCATACAATATTTTCTTCAATGCTACAAGTTAAAATCTACATGCATGAAAACCCTTAAAATTAGAACATATATATATATTAGAGAAAAAATTCCACTATGGAATTTATAATATCCACTTATCAGTTTATATCTATCAAAAAGTCTAATCCCAATTGGGCATGAATCTTTTCCTTTGTTTGTGTAAATAATAAGGCTAGGGATAACAAAGCCTCATGGGAAATCCTTTTGAACATCAACCCTGGACCCCTTCTTTTGTTTTTGGGAGAGGAATTAAACACTATTTAGGATATATTATAGAAAAAATTAGGGTGTTCCTACTCCAGGAAAACCAGGTTTGTGCTTAATAATTTTTTATTTTCTATAAATCTTCTTTAATCGATATTTTCTTAAGAAAAAGAAACCTGATGTAATAAAAAATAAGTCATCCATAGGATCTGGGTCCACCTTGACATATGTTTGACCAATATCTAAGGTATTTTGAGATTCCCTAACTCATTATCTCTCACCTAGCTATATCCCTTTCACACCACTCTCCTCTCATTCTTTTACTTGGAATGGATGACGTTCACACCCAAAGGCCAGCCTTCTCTAGATGATGTATTTCAAAATAATACTTATTTTATGGTGTTAAAACTTCATGGGATGGGTCCATGGAAAAACAAACCTAGTATTTCATGCATATAAAACATGAATGCATCAAAAATTGTATCATGGAGTGGTCCCTTTATCATGATAATAACCACCCTATGATCAACAATCTGGAAATAGATATTCTGTATCTCAATAAAAAACTATAATAATGATGATGTGATGAAAATTTCATTACCATGTAAAAATAATATAAGGACCTATCTAATTTATTCCAAGATATTGAAAAAAAATACTTTGAAAGATCCTAAATCCACTGGCTCAAAGAAGGAGAAATTAAATTTGTGTTTTTCATGCATGCATCAAGGAAAAGAGGATTTATGGGAAACTGAACTAGCTTATGGACGATTAAACCTAAAGTAGTGACATAAATCTATTTGGTCCAAATTATTCTGAAAAATTTTAAATTTTATTTCAGATTTAGGGTCATCTGATCCAGGTGCCTACCCAATGGAATAAAGCAATAAGTCCTTCTTCAATAATTTACCGGCCTCTATCAATGATTAGATAAATGGTTATCTCTAAACCCATCAAGATACTATATAGATATTTAAAGCTAACAAAAGTTTAAATCTTGATAGTTCTCTAGGCCCAAATGGTTTCCCCAGTTATTTGTATGTGTATCTCTTAGATAATATCAAATATTACCAACTCAAATCTATTATGGACTACTTATTAGGAGGAAACATTTCAAGATCCACCAATTCAATTACCCTTTTCCTCATTCCAAAAGTGAAATGTAAGGTCTTGTATCTTCATGGATTGACCCTTTGCATGTTCTCAAGTCTTACAGAGCTCATAGGAGGATCGGAATAAGTCTAGGGGAGTTTAGGTGCTGAGAACTATGAGGAGGGAACTTTCATTATGTGAAAGTGGTTTTCATGCTTTGTATAATAATTTCACGACATGAAAGTGGGATTCATGTCATGTAATATTTTGAGGTCTAAAAATTGGAAAGGCGATAGTTTTTCATTGAAAACTGACCTCAAGTAATTAAATAAATTGAAAGGGTATTACACGTCATGTAATCCCCTAAGGTTGGAATGTTTTAAAACAATACATCCACCCAGGATTTCAAACCCTACAGCTGATACTTCCCTCACTCTAATCCTAGGTGACTTGATAGTCCCCTCTTTTTTGTTTTGGAGATCCCTTTGGTGGGGATCAATCTTTGGGTTTCTATCTTCAATCTGTGGTGACCCACCTTGATCCAAGGTGTTTTTTTACTTCATGTTCTAGCAGTTTCTATTAGAGTGATCTTGTTTTCATCTCATTCATCTTTCTATGTTATGACGGTTTCTTACCCATGTTTCTAATGTTGTTTCTCTCAGTTATTTTTGGTTTGGTAGTGCCATGGAGTCCCTAGATGGATGCAGATATTATAGGAGGGGTGATCCGAGATCTGTTCCATTTTATATTCTTGTGAAAAGAATATTGATGATATTTTAAGGCTAGGGATTCATTGCTTCTCTATTTATTTATGTGAAAACATAGAGTTAGCATGATTTATCCCATTTTATTGCAATGATATTGACCTAATTAAATGAATGAACTAGATTAAAGAATTGGTATTGATTGTATAGAGATGTTTCTTCTTATACTGTGATAATGGTTTGCCTATAGATTTCCTAGATAGTGTGATATATATGCCTTGCTTGGTTTAGCATGTTTTTCTTGATGGAAATTGGTAAAGAACGTAAAGCTGTAATTAATTGATAATTAATTGGATAAAATATTAAAGAGGTATGTTTAATGAATCTGGCTATTTTTGTTGTAATTTTATGTTAATCAAATTGATGTAAGTGTGCATATTTAGTAGAGTTGATTAATGAACCTGAAGAATGATGATGTTTGTTAATAAAAGAATTAAAGGCTTGTTAAATTAATTGTTTAAGTAGTTTTTGATATCTATGATATATTTTTTATTAGGTTTCCCATAGTTTAAACCGATGATAATGAATCGGTTAATTGACAGTGGAATAAGAATCTGTTGTGTGATTAAAGATAATTCTTTTATAGGGCATGAGTTATATGCTTGCTTTTAAAGGCCAAGTGACTAGTTATTTGGATCCATGAGAGCTCGTTGTGTGTGAAGGATGGATTCCTTGGTTTACAGTTGAGATCCCGTTCTTACGTTTTTTTCCTACTTCTTGTGATGTGTCGTGAGCCTAGGATGGATAATCTAGGAGGGTTGTTGTGGTATGAGGGGTTGGGAGGCCCGGATGTGTCATGAGCCTTGGATGGATGATCTTGGAGTGTTATTGTTGTATGAGGGGTAGTTAGACCCAGTTAATATAGAATTAGTTGACTCAAGGAGTAGAAATATTCATCTTTATATTCATATAGATTTCAGGGGGGACATTGGAGATTACATAATTGGTTGAAGCTAGGCTTTCCCATTGTTATGAAAGTTGTATGCTTGTTGAATCTGTTACTTGGCTAGCATACAGGTAGTTTGTTTATCTTATTTTTTTTTCATGATACTTGAGGTAGATGGATTTGTTTGTTTACTTTATTCCTATGGGAGGAAAATATGCATGGGGTATGTCACATTCGTTTTGTGTTTATCTCCTCAATATTGGATGAGTTTACTCTCCTTCTATAGGTGGTGAAGACTCAACGGGTAGTTCATCTACTCATAGTGTTGAGCCCCTTGTGTTTAGGAATATTAAAATGTTTTCCTAGAGTATCTGGTGATATTGAAGGTAATAATATTACTAAATTAATAAAAGTTTATCCCATGGGGTTGGAGCTTGCTGGGATACAATGTTGAGGTTGAAAATTTTAAGAAGTTGTGGACTCATTTTTCTTATGCCTATAGGGCATGGATCTTTGTTGATATGGTAATGAAATACAATGTTGAAATTCTTAATGGTTAACTAATGGGTAAGAATTAATAACCGTAAAGTACAACTGATAAAAATGGATAAAGTAATTTTAATGATGCTCTTTAAATGTTTGTGTTCTTATAAGATATTTGGTCTTAACAATGGAATTAGGGAGTTTGAGAGATATTAGATGTGTTTGTGTATGAGACTTAGATATTCTCTTGGTATGGTTTTAAGATATATCATATCATATACTTTTTGTGTTTATATATTCTAATCCACCCTATTAGTTAGGGAAACTGACACCCATGGTATTCTGAGCCTTGGGGGTCCCCAAAATCTCGGTGCGAGGATGGATGATAGACTACCCCCTTTGGCCCCACTCTATTCTCTTGGTAATTATTTATTATAGTATGTATGATGGTTTGTTTTCCTCATATCTTTGTGTAGAGGGATATAATGGCTTGGGGTTATTTCACACACATGTGTTCTAGATATAGTTTACTACAGACTACTAAAGGTATAATATGTATAGGTTGTGATGGATTGAGGATCCTTACTTGGTGTATGGGTTGTGATTGCTTGAGGTATAATACCCGATGTATGAAACAAGTTTTTAAAGATGTGGTTTCCCCAGAAACTACTTGGTAACTTTGGTTATTTGTATGTGGTGTTGTGATACATGAGGTTCATGTTGATGCATGAGATGCGTGTCATGGTGATTTTCCTAGGTGTTTGTGGGCTAGCCTTTTGGGAGAGAGATGCTCAGGATGTGCGGCATTGGGGTAGAGTGGCAAACTAGTGGGGAAGAGGTAGCGGGTACCCTTGATATTATTTATTATTTATTATTCTCGTGTATATGATACTCGGTGAGAGTAACCATGGTGAGGTTGGTAACATAGTATACCAGTTTAGGTGATGAGTTAGTTTGACTTGTTGTTCACTGTGCTTTAGCACGCTTTATTTACGTTTTAATGAGAGGAACTAAGGAAGATCCTAATGAATATACTATTGTAACCACCCTGTATATATATAAACTATTTTTCAGGTTAGTTCGATAAAGTTAGAGATCAGATTGGTTACTACTAGCTTGGACGTTTTTCTTGAGTTTTTTTGGATTCAATGTCACTGTCATCTTTACTTTATTTTGGCACATTCCGTTTCCCACTTTCAATTTTATTAGTTCTTGAATGAAATTAAATTTGTGTACTTGGGTTTTATTTTATATTGTAGTCTGAGAAGGAGTTCTTTGGTTCCTATCTTATCTCTCTCTTCTGCATGTTTTCTCTTAGAGGGTAATGCCTAACATCTATGTGTTTATTATACCCTCGGTGATAGTCACTAACTCGGGGCCTACTGGAGGTGAGACTCAGGGGGGTCACTATCTCCCTTATCCCATTTTCAACCTAGGAACAATGCACTTTTTAGGGAGGGGGTCATGACATAGTGGTATCAGAGTCGGGTAGAGGGATATTGTTGGGCAAAAATCCCTCAAGGTAACATTGAAGTATTTTTTTGGGTTGATTGTGTTTGTTGACAAAGCAGGTTTCCATGAAGAATTGTCGAGTTCATGAGAATTTGTTGACAATCCTTGTTGAAAAATAATGATAAAAAAGGAAAGGATGATCTGAAGGCGGTACAAAAAGAGCATCACAAGGTGGTCCCATTTCCCAGTGTTTTCCAAATTTTTGGGGTCCAAAATTTGGAGTTTGGTGAGCATCGCGAAAATAAGATTTCCATGAAGAGAATAATTTAATATGGAAAAGACATGAATTTCGCGAAGATAGGATGCATGGTTTGGAAATCGTGAAGACCAGAAGAATGGAGGCGGTGAGTCTTCGCGATTACGTCAAGCTTCGCGAACAACAGAGGCTGAAGCGCATCGCGGCGAAGAAGGGCTTCGCGAGGGAGCTTCGTGGCGAAGGCGCGAAGGTATGTTGATGGTGATTCTTCGCGACTATGTCAAGCTTCGCGAACGGCAAATTGCCATGGTGCTTTGCGATTTCGACAGAATTCCGACGGAATCTTTGGAGCTTCACGATTTGAGATGACGTGGCGTTGACTTCACGTGGAAGGGCCGAGGGTCGGTGGAATCGCCTATAAATAGAGATCGACCCCCTCGAGAGAAGTAGAGAGATTTTTCAGAGATGATCATTTGCTCTCGCTTTACGAAGGTAGTTCGCGGAGCCAGTGTGCTTCGCGAAAGAGGAGCTTCGCGGCGGCTATTGTAGCTCCGCGAAAGTTGTGTGATCCACGCTGGCTCAGTGAGCTTTGCGAGAGAAGTTTCTTTGCAACGAGTTGAGCTTCGCGGGAGTTCTTCGTGAGAGAGCTTCGCGAGAGAGCTTCGCGAAAAGGCAGGAGCTTCGCGTAGGCTTGTTTGAGCTTCATGAAATTGGGAGCTTCGCGAAGTAGGGTGCTTTGCGAAGGTACTTTCCAAAGGTAGTTTCCCAGTGGTCAGAGGCAAAGTGATATTCATCAGTGGATGAAAGTTGGACTTCAACAGAGCATATATCAACAGTTGAAGATGAATTATTTCATGCAAATGAAGAGACCTACAGGTCTATAAACTGTGATTGGATTCCCTTCACAGAGTAGTGAGCTTAGGAAGAGGAAGTAGGTGATCCTCTCCACCGGCAGTGATCCAGAGAGAGAGAAACAGGGAGTGACCCTTGGGAAAGCAGTGAGCTGACCCTAAACTTTGTAAAGACAGTGAGCTTGGGCATAGAAGTGATCTAGAATGAACTTTGTATCCACATCTAGTGAAGTTTAGTGGAATTGGTACGACCGGCAACCTGTCGGCGTATGCTCCTTGAACGTAGCCCAGTGAGAGTGAACCAAGTAAAAATCTCTGCGTCTGCCTGCTAATTTTCCTGCATTTCATTTAAAGCATCATCATCAGATAAAGAAGAATGTAAGTGATCATAACATACACACAAGTGCAAAAAAAGTGACCCTTGTAACAAAGAGGTCAAGATCCAGTGGGGCAGGAAGAACTTTGAAAAAGAATATCCATACCCTGATTCACCCCCCACCCCCCCTCTCAAGGTATATAGGCCCCTATTGGTCCTAAAAATTGTTATCAAAGTGATAGGTTTCTTTTATTAGATTTTTTTTCTTTGGCTTGGTGTAGTCGATCTGTGTGTTTGAAGATACAGTTTTCACTTATCACAATCTTCCATGGGAAAAGGAAAAGCATCAAAGAAGAATCATAAGTCTAGTAATTTCCCTCAGTGTGGAAGTGTTTTTGGAAAAAGTGTAATTCAACTAAAAGAATCAAAAAGCTTACTGAAGGAATGTCTGGATAAATCTGATAGGGAAAAGATTGATTCACTCAATCATGATGTTGGAATGAGTGAAGTACATGAGCATCAGAGTGATACTGAAACAGAAGCAGAAATTAAAGGAAGAATAGATATGCGAGCTGAGTTAGAGGGTGCTCTTGAGGAGATAAATGTTTAGAGAGCTAAAACAAAGAAATCTAACAAAGTTTTTCACGATGCCAAACTCTATATGCAGCAGCAGGAAGAAGAGAAGTCTGAGTTGATGGAAGAAATTGAGAAACTCAAGTTATCAACACGAGGGAACTCAGAATCAGTTATTGAGTATAAGCATAAGATTGAAGAATAGAAAATGGAGATCGATGGCTTGAATAGAAAATTGAAAGATCAAGTCAAGTGCATCGAAGAACCTGATATTCCAAGTTATGTTGGAAACACCGATGAAATTAAGTCTAAAGACATTCGGATCCAAGCACTGGAAATTGAGGTCAACAAGCTAAGAGGCTTAAATCAAATCCTCATTGATGTGGCAACTGACCTAAAGGAGAAGAATGATTCTCAGGGCGAGGAACTAAAAAAGCTGGATAAAATAAAAGGAAAACTAAAGGCTAGTGATTATGAAGAGAGTCAAAAGTCAGATGAAGTTCAGAATCTGAAAGCCAGAAATGTTGATCTTGCTGCACAGCTATCTGAGCTAGTTCAGAAGAATCAAAGACTACAACAAGACAATGCGTGTTGTTCTGATTCTGTTGCTCAAGAAAAATTGAAAGTAAAAGAGCAGAGTGACATGGTGGATAAACTGACACATGAGTTGGAAGATGAGATGAGTAGAGGGAATCTTCTCAAGGGAGAACTTGATGTCCAACTTGAATCAAGGGATATGAAGATTCAAAAGTTGGAAGAAGATCTAGAATCAGTAAAGACTAAACTGGAGAAATCAAATACTAAAGGAATGCCAAAAATGAAGGATTCCTTACACTTGCTATTCGATCATCCTTCGACAAGTGATGATAAAATGAAGAATAGATATGCTATTTCTGAAGAGAAACAACAGAATATTTTCTCAGCTCAAAGAATAGAAAGTTTCGGAAAAGCTGGTATTGGATTTCATAAATCACCTCCCATGCATGATAAGAAGGGAGTCGTGAATAACTCTAGAAATGGAGAAAATCATGTAGGTACTGGAGATAGGCCTAAGAGGATAGCTACAAGAAGAAGTGATGACATGTGCTATTTCTACGGGATTCATGGCCACACATAAAGCTTTTATTCAGAGGCTTTGGAATACATTTCAGGATGTGAAAACAGAATCTGTAAAAAATCTGAGAATAAGAAGAAGTGTCATGAGAAATCCGAGAGAAGAGTCTCTCAGAGGAAATCACTTATTAGATGTTATTACTATGGAAGAATGGGACATACCATGAGTATGTGTTAGGAATCTCAAGAGCACAATGTTAGAAGAAGAACTCAAGATGAATCAACATATCGACAGAGAAATGATGAGATGAGGTATTCCTTTGATATAAAATGTTTTATATGTTCTGATTATGGGAATTTGGAAAGACAATGTAGCAAGAAGAAAGCAGGAAAGGAAAAGGAACTCGAAAAGAGATTCTCAACTCCAGGTGTCCATGATAAGGAATTATGCACTAGAAGAAAAAGTGAACAAATCTCGTGGAGAGAATGTGAACAAACCCAGAAGATTAAGGGGAGATATACTTCAGATGTGAGTAAGAAGAATGCACATTTAGTAGAGGACTCACCACCAGTGAAAGAGAGTGTGGTGACTCAAACATCTGATAAAAGAAATATAAACAAAGATTACATTGAAAAATCTGCATGTCGTGTTCCTCAGCGAGAAGTGGAGGAAATAGAACAATCCTTGAAATGGCGAAAGAGACAAGGGAAGAAAGAAAGAAAAGAGATTCTCACTCAGAGAAAGAATCAGGGGAAGTGGAATTTTAGTGGAACGTCAAAGACGGAAATATGCACTCGTGGGTTTAAACCCCAAATGGTGAGAAAGGCCAAGCCTACAGAATCCACATATCATAGAAAGGATCAGCATGCAGGTAATGAATGCTTAATCATATGGCCAGAGCAGTTGATGTTGGCTAGGAAGCTAGAAGAATCCAGGAAGGAGTGTGATGATCTAAAAAAAGAATCAAAGGGTTGACCCATCAGGATCAACCACAATCCTCATCTTGAGGAGTCCAGAAGAATTACCACCTCTCCCTATGTATAAAAATGCTATTAACTGATGATTCATGTGTTTCAGGTTCTAGGGAGATACGATCCAAGGGGAAGTGGCATCTAAAGATGCAAAGTTGAGAAGTGATGTGCTCCAGCATTTTAACTGGCTCAAATTAGGTACAACAGTTGAAGAAGAAAGGGAGAAACAGAGAAAAATAGGAAGTGATTGTGTTATTAGCTTTATCTCATGTTTCCTACACTGAGTTCCAACTCAATAGGCTTAGAGATTTGGTTAATGGCTCGATGCTGAGTGCGAGATTAATATAAATAGTGCACATGGAGAAGAATGGTTATGGGTCTCTACTGTTGGGCCTAACAGACAGAAGTGTTGTGTAACATAGGGGGAGCATTCTATATCCAAATCAGATTCAAGATCCATCAATGCAATAATTGGATGACTCGGCTCAGGTGTTTCCTATTGAGGGAAGAAAGAAACACAGGGAGAAGCAGCAATAACAATGCATTTCATGCTTATCTATTTGCTCTAAAAATATGGTATCGGCTGACTGTTTTCAGCATACCAAGAAGCTGCAAGAGAAAATCAAAGGCGTGTCAACAATAATCTGAGAGAATAAGTTCAATGAAATGACATCAGTGAACAGTGACACAAATAAAAGTAGATGAAAGAAATGAATCCACTGAAGAATGAGTCAGTGAAAATTTTTTGGACGAATGTGTTGAGGAAGAAAGCAACACAAGGAAAGCAGAAGTGGATTATGCTGATTTAGAAGAATACACGGATGATGAACAATAAAGTGTCAAGTCTGTGCCTATAAGGAATCCAAAGATCTGAGTTGAAATTGATAGACAGAATATCATTGGTGATCAGGCAGCTCCTGTTCAGACAAGAAAAATGAAATCACTACAGCAGGCATCTTGTCTATCTCAGGTTGAGCTGAAATGCTTTGCTGATGCAGCTAAAGTTGAAAACTGGGTTCAGGTTATGAATAAAATTCTTGATCATACTGTGAAGAACCAGATGTGGGAGATTGTTTCGAGACCAGCAGATAAAAACGTCTTCAGGACTAAATGGGTCTATTAAGACAAGTTGAATGAATGTGGCACAGTGATTCAGAACAAAGTATGACTGATGTGCAAAGGAGACTCCCAGATAGAGGGAATAGATAGTGATGAGACATTTGCACTGATTGCAAGGTAGGAGACAATCAGATTATTCCTAGCCATTGTAGTGCAAATAAAGTTCAAACAGTTCCAGATAGATGTAAAGACTGCATTTCTAAATGGGTTTCTGGAAGAAGAGGTGTACATTGAGCTGCCATATGGTTTTCTCATTCATGAGGATGAGAACAAAGTTTACAGCGTTACACAATGCAGGAATGACACATTCATTTCTCAATCCAAATATTCCAAGGATGTTTTGAAATGATTTGGAATGGAAAATTCCAAGGAGATGAAGGCTTTTGTTTCTACCCGGATGAAATCATCAAAAGATGACAGTGGTAGGGCAATTAATTTCACTAAAAATAGGCAGATTATCAGCAGTTTGTTGTTCTTGACTGAAACAAGGACTTCTATTGTTTTCGTCACATGCCAAGCAGTGAGATATCAGAGTAATCCCAAGGAAATTCTCATGATTGCAGTGAAAAGCATACTTCGGTATATCAAGGGCATGGTGGATTTCGGTCTGACATATACTGACAAATCTCAGACAGAGTTATTGGGATATACTGATGCAGACTGGGCCGGTTCAACAGATGATAGAAAATCAATGTCAGGTGGTGCATTCTATCTTGGTGGATTGTGTATTTCTTGTCTTAGCAAGAAGCAATATTTCATTTCATTGAGCACCGCAGAAGCTGAGTATATTGCGGCCACTCAAGCATGCACACAATTATTGTGGATGAAGCATCAGCTTGAAGATATGGGAGTCAAAGTGAAGTCTCTGATCGGAATACAGTGTGATAACTCAAGTGCTATAAATCTTAGCAAAAATCTTGTTCATCACTCAAGGACAAAGCACATTGAGATAAAGTATCATTTTATCAAGAAGAAAGTTGAGCAGGGAATCGTGAAGTTGGATTATGTGCCCACAGAGCTACAGGTTGTAGACATTCTGACAAAGGCCTTACCCAAGGAAGCATTTGAAAGGCATCGACTGGATCTGGGAGTTCAGTCGATTCCCCGCACTTGAAATAGTGTGTATGTTCCTGTTTCGGTGCGGATGTGCGTCGGGTTACGCTGTTCCGCCAGGACGCGTTCGCGCGTGCACCCGTCAACCCGAGGGGATGGGCGCGCGGCTTGTGGTCCCGCAGTCCCGCTTTCCAAAGGCGGGCGGCATCCGTCCCTTATTCAGGGGCGTCAGCTCCTTGATCGAAACCGGGATGATGGGATGTCGACTCCTCCTTCCGTGGACGTCTCCTCGGAACTCGTCGCCTAATCCGGGTCTCCCTCATAGACTTAAGACATGCTCGTGAATCTCGTTCCCGGCGCCATATCTTCATGGACACCGGTTAATTACGCTGCTTCCGCCCGGACGCTCCAAGGAGTCTGGTCGGGGCAGCAACCTGCGGTGAGGAGGCCGGGTGGCTCTGGGTGCTGGGGGCGTGTCGTAACACTGCGGCTCTGCACGTCTGTCTTCCGTCCCTAATAGGGCTTCTCGAAGGCATGATGGCCTGAGGCATCCCGCACTGGGTGCGGGGAACTGTGTCCCCTGAGGTTTTCCTCAGCTTCCCATGTTTAACACGGGGTATGCCGCGAGTTTAACGTCCAGCGGGGACGGCATCGGACCGATCAACACGAAAAGTGGATCAGATGACAGAACCCCTTGCGGGGAACCTCCGACGCTGGGGCCAGCGCATGGGCGGCTTCCCAAGTGATATGGAGTGGAGTGAAGTGGCATGACCCCACCGGGATGTGGCGGCCCGGGTAAGGATCAGGATGGATGATGGAGTGAAGAGCTTGGACCCCGTAGAGACTTCCTACGTACCGCGCGTTAGCACGGATCAAAGTCAACGTAGTTCGAGTATACAGTTTAACGTCATGCTGGACGTCGGCAAGCCGACTCACGAAGGGGTCGAGGCCGCCGGGCGGAGGATTGAACCGAACCACCTCGCACAGAGGGGGATGGAACGGCCGGGTGGATCACAGTTTCACGTCATGATGGACGATAAAAGGAGAAATGGAAAAAGGGGCTGTGGGGAGGCACAGTGGAGATACACACGGGCAGTCTCCCACAGGGGAGGATTCATAGGTGAATCGACGCAAGCGTGAACCCTGGAGGGGTCCACTGATGGACGAACCGACGTGAATACGACCGGGACGACCAGGTGGTGGGCTTGAACCTCAGGGAGGCTTCCTACGTACCCTGTTTAGAAGACAGGGATCAAAGTCCACGTAGTTCATTCTGTCAGGACTTACGCACTTGAGGCAGCCCGGATGCGGCAAAACTCAGTTGGAAGGGACTTGGACCGAAAGTAGGAGACACCTCGATCCCAGTCACACCCTCTACTGGCTTCGGCAGTGGGGAGGCGCAATGTAGATACACATGTGCAGCCCCCCACAAGAAACTAGGGGTTTGTAATACCCTACCCCCGTAGGGAAAAGCCGCTCCCATTAAATCGTCCCTAAAGAGGGGCAATCCCGACATCCCTGCAGAGACGAGCGGGTGGGGGCCACATCCAAACCGGGGGGACCCTGCGTGCGAGGCACGGGATCGGGTGATGCGGACGGTTTAACGTCTTGCCGGACGAAGTACAGTTTAACGTCATGTGTTGAGGACGAAGCGGACGGTTTAACGTCTTGCCGGACGAAGTACAGTTTAACGTCATGTGTTGAGGACGAAGCGGACGGTTTAACGTCTTTCCGGACGAAGTACAGTTTAACTTCATGTGTTGAGGACGAAGGTGCTTGGCAGTTTAACGTCTTACAGCGCGGACGTGGTACAGTTTAACGTCGTGTTGGACGATATACAGTTTAACGTCGTGTTGGACGATGCACAGTTTAACGTCGTGTTGGACGAATGTAGTTTAACGTCATGCGGGACGAATGTGCAGTTTAACGTCATGCTGGACGTATGTGCAGTTTAACGTCATGCTGGACGTATGTGCAGTTTAACGTCATGATGGACGTTGGTTGCCGCCGATGGGTCCGTGTCACTTCGCGCGAGCCTGGAGGGCCGCACGGAAAGACAACACACGGTGCGGGCACCCAGGATGAAGATCATCGGGCGCCACGCAGGCGGGTACCCTCAGGGGGTCAAGGGGGGCGACCCTGGCGGATTGCGCGCAAAAGAGGAGCTTTGCGCGCAAAACAGCAGGTCGGCGCGCAAAATGGCGGGCTGGCGCGCAATCGGGCTAGCCCTTTGCGCGCGGATGATTGAGATTGCGCGCACCGGGCTTCGGGTAGCACGCGGGGGCAACGGCTCATTCTCTAACGAACGGCCACTTTGAAGAGGGGGGTGCGCGCAATCGGGCTGGATTGCGCGCACCCGGGGGCAATTGCGCGCAAGAGGCTTCTTTTGCGCGCAAAGGCCTTCGGGTTAAGGATTATTCAAAGGAAAGGAGCCAAGGTGATTGCGCGCGAAGGCGAACCCCAAGGCTCTATTGCGCGAAAGAAAGGAGGTTACCTGAAGATCGGCATTGCGCGCGGAAGGGGTTGGATTGCGCGAACGAGCGACGCTTCGGATTCTGGCAACCTTCAAAACATCGGGGGTCGCCTTATATTTATAGGCAACCCAGGGCGCGGAATCCGGTCTCGAGCGCGGAATTCCCTTCGCGGGCGCGGAATCAGGACCCGGCGCGCAAGGGAGCCGCGCAGGCCACGGGCGCACAAAATAGCGCGCCGGCCCAGCGCATTGCGCGCATCCCGGGAGGATTGCGCGCCGCGACTCAACTTTGCGCGCGGGCCTCTGAAATTTCGCGCAAGTCCTCCGGGCCCTCCGGAACGTGCCTCTGACTCCAAATATCACTTCGCTTTCCGCATCCGGAGCTTCGTTTGGGAACAACGGACTTTTCCGGCGTCTACAAAAGCCCCCCCTCGGAATCTGATCGGCGAGAGGTCGCAACGATTGGGTTCCGAGGGAGACGCCGGAATGCCGAAGTCCTGGGCTGCGCGGGACTTAGGCGCGCAAAAAGGGGCGCCGGGCGCGCAATTCGCAGCCGCGGTCGCGCAATCGAGCGTTCCGCGCGGCGCGGAATCCCGGCCTCGTCTATAAATAGGGGTCCAGGGTTCCGCGTTCCGTACACAGGCCTTCCGCGCGATAAGCTTCAACGCTCTCGTGCGCGAAATTGCCTTTTCCGGTCGCGAAATTCGCCCGATCGGCGCGCAAAACCATCCGGAATTCGCCTGCCTTTGCGCGAAAACCCGGAACTTTGCGCGACATTCTTTCCAATTGCGCGCCGTCCACTTGGATTGCGCGCCAACCTTCAAACTTCTCTACCAGCCTCGTCCGATCCTGCACGCTTCATCCCTTAACCCGCACGACTCCCGAAACTTCTGAGATGGCCGCGCATCAAGGAAATGAGGGGGATGCCGCCATTCGCAGAGCAGAGATGGCGGCGAACGAGGAGGTTTACGGAGCCAAGGATATTGTTTCCAACAATCAATCCCTGTTCGACTTACTGACGTCGGCCCAGAAGACATATCCAATGTCGGACAACCTGCCGCTCTGGAACTTCGGCATCCTAGATGAGGTTCTGGTGCCAGGGTTCGAGGTTGATGCGCCACGGACCTGGGTGACTCGGGAGGACGAGCTTCCCCGCTATAACATCACCAACAATGGGCATCCTGCCAGGGAGACCAGGCACTTGGACGTCTATGTCCTGAACCCGAGGATGCGAACCATTGACGGAGGTGAGCCTACTGCGGAGAATTCTCCAGCCCTCTACTCGAGCATATATCGCCAGAGTGTCACTGACGACACCAAGGGCTGGCTGAAGGACTGGGACTTGCGGTCTGGGGGCAATTTCACCAGCGAGTGGGCCTGGGCGTTCTGGGTACGCCACACTTGCGATCACTTCGCAGAGGAGCTGTGGTACATCGGCCTATTTGAGGCGGTGTGGACGTCGCAGTTCCACTTCTACCAGCAGTCCGAGCTCGGGCCGGAGCTGTTCACCCACTGGTCTCCGGATACCAACACCTTCCATCTTCACCATGGGGAGGTCGGCATCGGTCTCTGGGACATCCACTGCATCGGAGGTATCCCGCTGGAGGGCTACCAATACGATGAGTTCCTGCCACCGAAGAACACCTGGGAAGACAGGTCACGGACTCCTATTCTGACCTGGCATCTGCTTGACCTGGCTACGCAGCGGCTCGGGATCAAGGACTTCCAGAAGGACATAGCCTACAAGGAGTGGTTCGGCCAGTTCTTAGAGCATGACCCGGCGGTCAAGATGCCAGGCAGGGGGAAGCGGTGCCCGACCGCAGCTCAGAGGAGCCGGAACGGGTCGTACTGGCGGGTCCTGGAGACGGGCGACTACCGCTCATGGGGGTACCGCGTCATCGAGGCCCGGGACCCAAATGTCCGGTACGCGGCGTTCCTGGCCGCCTTTCTGAGTGGGTGGCTCCTGCCAGTGCGGGACGCGAGAATGGGCGTTCGCCCGGCGACACTGGCGGTGGCGGGCGCTATGGCCGCCAACAAAAGATACAACCTCGGGGTCCCAGTGCTGGCGAGGCTGTATGCCATCCTGGGACGCATCTCACGAGGGGGGTCGCCACGAAGGATCTGTGGGCCCTTTCAGTTCTTCCACGGCTGGGTGGCTGCTCACCTCGGTGGGTACACGTTTCCGAACGCCATCATTCCTCCGGGCAACGGCCTGCGACCCTCCCTGCTGAACATCGCGGGGGTCGCTCCGATGACCCTAAGTGAGGAGGGCGTGAGGATTCGGATTGGCAATCATGCCAATTTCAACTTCAGTCCGTTCCCCACTCCCGTTGGCCAAATGATCGACAACGGACAGGGTCCGCTGGAGCAGCATGAGTACTTCCTGAACATGCGGGGCGGGGTGCTCGTGGCTCGGATCGACGGGAAGGTGATCTGCGAGCCTTACGTGCCAACCCGGTTCGCCAGGCAGTTCGGGTGCCTTCAGCGGATGCCGAAGAGGGTATTCACTGCCGTCCGGGAGGAGACGAACCCTTGCGTCCTTCGCCAGATGTGGCTGATGTTTGCCGCTTTCGGCTCTGGCGACGTCATCACTCTCCCTCCTACCGGGGTTGACGCAGGCTTGGCGACCGAGTACGCCGAACACTGGGCCATCGCGTACCCCGAGGGGATTCTATGGAAGCCAGTTCGGCGGCTCGAGGTTACCCGTGCGGAGACCGGGCGTCAAGGAAGGAGGCGAGGCGCCGCCACACGGGGGAGAACGGAGGCGCGCCAGGCAGCGGAGCCGGCGCGAGCAGGGACTTCGGCGGCGAGCACATCGCAGGCTGCCGCTACGACCTCGGCGCCCAGAGAGGGGGCACGCGCGGTGGTCGAAGAGCGGCCCGGGAAGCAGGTGAGACGTCTGCTCGAACCCTCCCACGATGCAGTCTTCCCGGCGCTGTGGTCGGCCTGGATGACCCTGCGGCAGTCACTGGGGACCGACGCCATCTGGCGAAAGATTCTCAGAGAAGGAATCCATCTGCCAGAGGTCGGGCGCCTCCATATTGCCGACAGGGTGGACTTCAACCGGCAGTATGCATATCTGACGGCCATGGACGATTACGCGCGCCAACGTGGTCAGCGTGCGGAGCCATCCCTTCTGGTGAAGGTGATGCTCGGTCTAGAGCCCGCTCCAGAACAGATGCCGCCGGTGGAAGATGAAAGTGGCAGCGACTCCGAGGAAGAGGAGGAAATGGGGGAGGATGAAGGCTCCGAGGGAAGATCCCATCAGGGGAGTCCGCGGGAGAGCGGCGAGGTGGCCGGCTCTGACAATGTTGATGTCACTGAGCTCCTCGAGGTCCGCTTCTATCCCTACTCAATCTGCTTCATCCATTCTCTTATGCAGCTTCTAACCCATTTCTCCATCTTTCTCAGGAGCGCACGGATGTTGGTCAGGTGTCCTCAGCGGGAGTAGGAGGGGTGCCAGCAGGACAAGGCGGGGGCCAGGCACCCATTATCGAATTGACAGGCGCGGAAGGGCCCCCTGCTGCAACTGTTCCTGCGGCGGCCGGGATAGCGGAAGATGACGATCTGACCTCCCGTAAGTCTCCTTGCTTTACTGCTGGTGCTTGCCATTGACGATCCGTGACTAACCATGGCATGCCCTGTGCAGTGATCTCTGGACTGGAGGCTCATCGGGTTGCCGAACCCGGGCCATCTACGAGTGGACCAGTGGTGGACATGCCGCCTGCTCCGGAACAGACTTCCCAAACCGAGACAGCCCCACCAACTGCTGATCAGGGGGCTGCGGACGCTGGCGGTGCTGACATCGGAGAGAGGTCGGGGGCTGACGAGGGTGTTAGCGCCGCTGGGGAGAGAGAAGAAGTTCGCCCGGATGTTGGGGAACCCATCCCTCATGAGGACCTCCCAGGGGCGGACCCTGCAGCAGACCTGATGGCTGCCTTCCCTGCCTACCGGCCTGCCGACCCCGAGGAGATGGACGACTCAGACGCGGAGGCGGTCGAGGAGAGCCGGATAATGCGCCGCAGGGGGAGGAATTGCATCCAGCGCTTCCTCAAGCGAGACCCATCGGAGTGGGTGGGGCGCATGGGATCACTTCAAACCTGGCTGCGCTTCCTGTGTGCCGGGGGAGCTGATGCTCAACGCCTCCATCTGACGGTCCGTGATTTCATGGCCGAAAAGATGCGCGAGAGCTGCCGGCGTGCCGACGTCACAGAAAGTCGGGACATGTCGGAGAGCACGTGGGTGCTCCTCGCAGCGGAGCAGGAAGTCCGGCGTCTCGAAGGGCAGGCGGCAGAGAAGGAGGCCTTCGTCGCAACGTGTACCGAGCTTGTGGAGCAACTAGCAGCCCAGCTGGTTGGCGCCCAGGTACAGCTGACGGAGGCGGGCCAACAGATGGTCACAATTCAGGTCGAGCGGGAGCGTGCACAGGCCAGAATCGACGAACTGTGTGCTGCGACTGCCGACGAGGAGAGGGCACGCAGAGAGCGAGAAGCAGCCCTGGAGGCCGCCAGCCAAAGGGTAGCGGCGTTAGAGAGACTCATTCAGCACGCTAATCCCTAGGGGCTTTGTTTTGCCACTCCCAGAACATTTTGCTTCTGCTACCTTGATTCATTTGTATGAACCAATATATTTATCTGCATCTTTTGGCTTAACATGCTCAACCACAATTCACTGTCTTGTGGGAGCGTTAACCAAGCATCAGGCATCCATAGTTGGGCCTGGATTGCTGGAGAAAAGAGGGAGGTCATTCCTAGGAAAGGAGACCTCAGACCTAATCAATGTATCATCCCCCCAACTTGTTCCAACACACGAGCGGGACAACGCTTAGGGCGTTGAGATTTTATCCGAACATAGGGAAATGAGAAAGGGTGAATCGCGTGTCCCGAATCCAGACATCCACAACGGTCGGCCTTCCAGGAAATGCCCAAGACGGTAGGCGGACAGTGGATCGACCATAACAACTGCAATAGACGGACCGAAGGTCATCATTCATATTGCAGGAGGCGGACCACATGTCATCATGAATACCGCTTTGGGGTTCCTTCAGACACAAGGGTGGAAATCCAGATCAACAGGGCATGCGAAGCGTGGGTCGAAGTGACGATTGTTCGGACAGAACCCAACGCTCTCAGAATTGCGCCACCGTGGGGAAAGCGTATTAGGCGGATGCACTAATCTGGCCGTGAATCACCCCAATTCTCAGACAGCACCTCTTTGACGAGGAAACCGTCACTTCCCACCATTGCAGTGGGGCATCCCGAGCTGAATCGGGGAGAATATCACAACTGCACCACTCTACCAGACGCCAGGCCAGACGGCCAGCGACGAGGAGGGGCGGGACTTAACGATCCCTGAGGCTGGACCCGAGTTGAGATGCCCGGGCGTTCCTACGTACTCTATCAGGCTGGAGATCAAGCCATACGTAGTTCTGAGAGTGCAGTTTAACGTCATGCAGGACGTAGAATCCCGTTTAGGGGAGATCTTAGTTTAGGGTCGTAGAGCTCGGACCATAGGGGTAGATCTTAGTTTAAGGTCTTAGAGCTCGGACCATAAGGAGAGATCTTAGTTTAAGGTCTTAGAGCTCGGACCATAAGGAGAGATCTTAGTTTAAGGTCTTAGAGCTCGGACCATAAGGAGAGATCTTAGTTTAAGGTCTTAGAGCTCGGACCATAAGGAGAGATCTTAGTTTAAGGTCTTAGAGCTCGGACCATAAGGAGAGATCTTAGTTTAAGGTCTTAGAGCTCGGACCATAAGGAGAGATCTTAGTTTAAGGTCTTAGAGCTCGGACCATAAGGACCTCAAAGTACGCCACATCGTGGTCCTATCCCCTGGATATGCGAAGATGCACTGAGGGATAGTGTCAAGAGTGCCGAGGTTTCGCCTGGTCAGAATGGGAGGTGGAAAATGTGAATCATGCGGCCATTCACTCAAGGACTGGGGGCACCGGAGTAACGATATGGGAGTACTGCCGACCGTGGCGGAAAAGAAGCATCAATATCGCACTAACCGTTGGTGGAATGAGGCAGCAAACGAGCATCGACCGCTCAATCGCAGGATTCATATCGATTTGCTGCCCGAGGCCATTGGGGGTACCGGCCCGAGTCGGTGGGAGAGCACTGAGGCATTGTGTCTGAACCATTCACGGGGGCTCCACCCAGGGCGTAGACAATGGGTTCGAATGAAAGGGAGCACGAAGCCTGAAAAGTGGAGGAAACCTGACCAAGCGGATCCTGACCCTCCTGGCAATAAACCAGAGTACTCTTGACACCGGTGGACCACTGCAAGGGGTCGGGGAACACGCCTTGAGGGTGACCTGAAGGCGGCGGATTCCCCAGAGAAGGGGGAATCTCTAAGAGGTGGGGGGCTGGACCCGAAGTTTCAAACATCCGGGCGTTCCTACGTATCCCATAAGGATGGGAATCAAGCCACACGTAGTTCTTGAAGCGCGGCGCAACACAATCGGGCACCTGCGCGGGGAAGGGTGCGGGTCTGACCCTCGCACATAGAAGGAGCGGCATTTGATATTTCTTGTTTGTCCTTAAAGATGAATGGTTTTTCTTTGTGCGGCGACATGCCTGTGATTGAGAAATCTCCGGCGTCGCCACAATAATCAAGCCACGGAAGGCATTGATGAATGACGTGGTTATTAACCAGCGCCCAACATGAGTGTCCCCTGAGGAGGACATCACGATGCAGTGCCGTTTCTCGTCGGCCGGCCAAGACGATCACAGTTTGTGGTCGTGTGGTAGGACCAGACAACACAGTTTAAGGTCGTGTGGTTCGGACCATGGAGGAACCCGCTTATTGCGGTGCGGCGGACACGGCGGAGGTGGGAACATACCCAGCCCTGCGGTCACTCACGATTCCAGGAGAAGGATCCTGGGATAGGGGCATGCGTATGTCCATCACCCGAGGGGTAGAGATGCTAGCCTCCAGATATACTGGGCCCAGAACGCGATTGTTCGGGCGACTCCTTCCTCCTTATGGGGACGAGGGTCCAGCTACGCATGGCCCTTAGGGAGGATATCCGCATATATCCTTGGTGCTCAGATCATGGGAGCCTCGAACGACATCATTACCCTGGTTGGTCTGCCTAACGTGTAGAGGTGTACTGAAGGTCAGTATGAAGAGAGTGTCAAGATTCCACTACAACGCACAAAGGCGGAGTGTGATGAGGACTGCGCAACCAATGTTCAGAGCCTGAAAGATCCGACATGGCGATCAAGGACGTTGCTGACCATATTCGCAACACAACATCCGATCGCGTCAGCCTAAGACGGGGCAAGAAAACGAGCATCAACCGCTCAATCGCAGGATTCATATCGATTTGCGGCCCAAGACCCGCCGGTAAATCGACCCGGAGTGGTAGGAGAGCACTGAGGCATCGTACCCAAACCGCTAACGAGGATCCCTTTGAGTGAAGGCTCGAACAAGAGGAAGCGCGAGGCCTGACAAGCAACACAGGACCTCTCGGGATTGAATCTGACACTACGAGTCATAGACCGAAGTACCCAAAACATGTTAACAGATCACCGAAAAGGGTCGGAGGACTCACCCTGAGAGCAACCAAAAGAGGGCAGATCCCCGTGATCAACCAAGAGACGGGGCTGGACCTGAAACACAAGCGTCCAGGCGGTCCTACGTATCCCATAAGGATGGGAATCAAGCCATATGTAGTTCTTGAGAGGCAGTTTAACGTCATGCAGGACGATGAGAGGTGTGAGGTGGTCCCACACACGGGGGGAGGCGTACGGCGCGGCCAGTAGACCAACGCGAATGAGGACATAATCCCCCGCTCACGCGATACGCCTCGCACAAAAAGGAGGGGAACTTGGGCCAGAGGCCCGACGCGGGATAGAGATTCCCTGGAAATGGGGCTGGGCCTGAAACATGTATGTCCAGGCGGTCCTACGTATCCCATAAGGATGGGAATCAAGCCGCACGTAGTTCTTGAAGTATAGTTTAACGTCATGCAGGACGAGAAAAGAAGGGGGGAGCAGAAGGCATCCCCAAACGTGGGGGGCGTACAGCGTGGCGAGCAAACCGACGTGAATGAGGGCATAGCCCCGCGTTCACACCATACGCCGCACACCCGGAGGCAACTGGGCCAAGGGCCCGAGATGGGATGGAAATTCCCAAAGGATGGGGCTGGGCCTGAAACATGAATGTCCAGACGGTCCTACGTATCCCATAAGGATGGGAATCAAGCCGCACGTAGTTCTTGAGGGGAAGTTTAACGTCATGCAGGACGATACGCTGAACAGTTTAACGTCTTGTAGCCTGGACGTAGTGCAGTTTAGCGTCATGCAGGACGAGGCACTTGGCAGTTTAACGTCTTGCAGCGCGGACGAATGCTGAACAGTTTAACGTCTTGTAGCCTGGACGTAGTGTAGTTTAACGTCGTGCAGGACGTTGTACAGTTTAACGTCATGTTGGACGAAGCACTTGGCAGTTTAACGTCTTGCAGCGCGGACGATACGCTAGGCAGTTTAACGTCGTGCAGCTTGGACGTATGCAGTTTAACGTCGTGCAGGACATATGCAGTTTAGCGTCATGCGGGACGAATGTGCAGTTTAACGTCATGCTGGACAAATGTGCAGTTTAACGTCATGCTGGACGTTGGTACACTCAGACAAAGTACTGCTTGAGGAACCTAGCGTTGGTGGGAGGAGTGACACGCTCACCATCCATAGTCGCTAGGGAGTACGCGCCATTGGGATAGACCTTGTGGACAACAAAAGGTCCCTCCCACTTGGGCTCCAACTTGGGCGGCTTCCGGCCGGGGATCATCGGTGCTCTTAGGGCTAGCACTATATCACCCTGCAGGAAGGAGCGGAGGCGAACCTTCTTATTGAAAGCTCGAGCCATTCTGCTTTGATGCCTCTCCAAGTTGTGCAAAGCACGAAGTCTATTCTCATCCAGTGCTTCCAACTTGACTAGACGGGCTTCAGCAACTCTGTCCGGCGCTTGCTGGTCGTAGACCGCAGTGCGCAAGGACGGTAACTGGATCTCGATGGGCAGGACGGCCTCAGCTCCATACACCAGGGAATAAGGGGTCATCTGGGTGGAATTGTGAGTCGTCGTCCGATAAGCCCAGAGGGCGTTGGGGAGCTTGTCCGGCCAACTCTTCTTGTTCTGACCAACCATCTTTTGCAGAATGTTAGAGAGGGTTTTGTTAAACGCCTCGATCTGTCCATTCGCCTGCGCATGATAGCGAGATGTATGGTTCGAGCGAATGTTATACTTGGCGTACAACTTCTTCAACTCGGCTGCTCGGAAATTGGTTCCGTTATCCGTGAGGATAGCGTGAGGCACTCCAAATCGATAGATGATGTTGGAGGTCACGAAGTCAGCGATCGAAAAGGATTTGACCTCTCTGAGCGGAATCGCCTCTACCCATTTGGAGAAGAAGTCCGTGGCGGTCAGAATGAACCGGCACTGGCGAGCTGTCGCCGGTGGGTAAGGTCCCACAACGTCCAGACCCCAGACTGCAAAGGGCCAGGAATACTTAGTGGTATGGAGAGGCTCCGGCGGCCGATGCACAAAGTTCGCATGAACCTGGCACGCATGGCACCTCCTGGCATACTCGATGCAGTCATGGATCATGGAGGGCCAGAAGTATACCAACCTCCGAATCTGGTGGGACAGCTTCGGCCCAGTCTGGTGGGCGCCGCATGAACCGGCATGAACCTCTTGCATGACTCGTGGGATCTCAACTCCCTGAAGGCAATGGAGGAGAACACCATCGAATCCGCGTTTGTAGAGGATCTGCTCCAGGCCGGGGCTGCTCTGGAGGACAAACTGCGATGCGCGGCGTCGAACTCGCTCGCGCTCGGCCCGATCCGATGGAAGAATGCCATGTTGGAGGTACTCAACCAAAGGCGTCCTCCAATCAGGGGCTGATCCGACTGTCATATCTGGGGTACTCGGGGCTCCGGGCATAGGGGCAACCGTGGTGAGATTACTTACCAACGGACCGCGATCTTCCTCCGGGATAACGGGAGCGATGAGCCTGCGGCGCGTCACGCGGACGATCAGGTTGTCCTGTTCAGGCTCCGCAAGTGACGCGGCAAGGCTGGCCAAGGCATCTGCTCGACCGTTCTGCGATCGGGGAATATGGACAATTTCCGGCCGAGAAGGGAACCGGGCCATCAGAAGGAGGGTGCACTCCAACAATGGCACAAGTTCCGGCTTCCTGACAATATAGTCGCCATTGATCTGCTTAACGACCAGCTCGGAGTCCCCTTTCACGCACAGACGGGGCACGTCGATCTCGAGAGCCAACTCGAGGCCGGTGATGAGGGCATGGTATTCCGCCTCATTGTTGGTACAGCCCTATGACAACAGGAAAGAGTATGGCAGCACGGCTCGCTCCGGGGTAATGAAGACGATGCCCAAGCCCACTCTGTTGAGCTTAGGATTATCGAGTCTTCTACCGGTGGGGCTCCGGGAGGCACCGTCAAAGTGCATCTGCCAGCATGGATCGACTCGATCAACCGAGAGAATGGTCTCATCAGGAAAGCCTAGATCCAGCGGCTGATCCGCGGAGGTCGGGTGAGCTGCCAGAAAGTCTGCCAATGCTTGCCCTTTGATGGCCTTCTGAGACACATACCTGATGTCGAACTGCTGGATAATCACAGCCCACCGTGCTAGACGGCCAGTCAACATAGGCCGGCTCAGGATATATTTCAACGGGTCTACCCGAGAAACCAACTGTACCTCATGGTGCTGCAAGTAGTGCCGCAATTTCTGTACGGCAAATACGAGCGCCAGACAGCTCTTCTCGATGGGGGAATACCTAACTTCCGCATCAAGGAGCATGCGACTGAGGTAATAGAGGCTATTCTTTGTTCCCTCGTTGTTCTTCTGGGCGAGAAGGGCACCCAGGGACCGTTCCAGGGCGGTCACATAGAGGACCAGCGGCTTCCCGGATACAGGCGGCATCAGAACCGGAGGTTGAAGCAGGTACTACTTGATCTCCTCGAAAGCGGTCTGACACTCTTTATCCCATACATAGGTGGCACCTTTTTTCATGAGACGAGAAAAGGGCTTACACTTGCCGGCCAGATTCGCGATGAATCGGCGTATATAGGCTAAGTGGCCTTGGAACCCTTGCAGTTCCCGGATGGTACCTGGGGGAGGCATCTGGCTAATCGCCCTGATTTTCTCTGGGTCGATCTCAATACCCCGGTATCTTACCACAAATCCAAGGAACTTTCCGTAGGTGACCCCAAAGGCACACTTCAACGGGTTCATCTTCAGGAAGCGAGACCGGAGGAAGCCGAACACTTTCTCAAGATCTTTGAGATGGTCCCGACGCTGGCGCGATTTGACCACCAAGTCGTCGACGTAGCATTCCACCAGTGTGCCGAGGATTGGCTTGAATATGCGGTGCATCGCCCGTTGATAGGTGGCACCTGCATTCTTCAGGCCGAAAGGCATGACCCGGTAGCAAAAGGTACCTTGGGGGGCCCTGAAAGCAGTGAACTCCTCATCCTCAGGGGCCATCCGAATTTGGTTGTTTCCGGAGTATCCATCCATGAAGGAGAGGGCTTGGAACCCTTCCGTGGCATCAATCAACAGCTCTGTCACTGGAAGGGGAAAATCATCCTTCGGACAGTGGCGGTTGAGATCGCGGAAGTCGATGCAGACTCTGATCTGCCCGTTCTTCTTCCTGACCGGCACAATGTTGGCCAGCCATTTGGGGTACTAAACTTCCCTCACGAAGTTGGATTTGATAAGCTTGTCAACTTCGGCCTCAACCATGGCACCGTGGGACGGGTGCATCTTCCTGGGAGGCTGCTTGAACCCGCGATGGTTCGCCGGGAGACCAAGGCGGTGGACGGCTACCTGAGGATCTAGCCCCGGCATCTCATCATAGCCCCAAGCGAACACATCACGGTGCTGCCTGAGAAAGTCCACCTACTGCTGCCGCTCCTCAGAGGGCATGGCGGCACTGACCAATGTGGGTCTTGGATCGGCCTCGGTTCCAAGGTTCACCTGTATTAACTCATCGACCGTGGCGGGGACGCCCTCCTCAAAGGCTGGGGGTGCGTCTTCCATATCCTCTCCACTCGGGGAGGGATCGTCCACGGGAGAGACTGTGTTGGAAACTGCATTGGGGCTACCAGATCCTGCTGGGCCACTGGTGCTGGCGCGGGCGGTCGCGGTCATCTCATCAGGAGACTCGCGGGCCGTCGAGACCATGGCGACGTCCAATCGGTGAATCGGGAGGACGTAAGCGTCATCCAGACTTGCCCAGGGATCACTTGCAACAGCGACAGGCTCAACCTCACCTGCCAGGATCTGCTTATCCTTGCTCTTGTAATAGTCCGCGTCCAGATAACGGGCTTCACATGAGGCAAAAGGAGTGGCATCTCCTTGAAGCACGCCTACTCGACCATTAAGGGAGTATTTGAGGCATTGGTGGTATGACGAGGGAACCGCCGCGTGAAGGTGGAGCCATGGCCTGCCCATCAATGCGTTGTACGCAGTGTCCTGAGAGACTACCATGAATTCGGTGTTGGCAACCAAGTCACCGAATTGGGTCTTCAAACGTATCTTGCCGACCGGGATTTGCTCGGTGCGGTCGTACCCCTGGATCCTGAGGTCGGAGGGAATCAAGTCATCCTCAGACAACCCCAATCTCCGGAGCGTCCGAGTTGGAATCAGGTTGATCCCGGACCCCGTGTCGACAAGACAGCGTCGGACTTCAAGGCCATTGAACTGGCCAGTGACATACAGCGGACGAATATGTCCCTGTATAGGAGGGTCTTCATCCTTACCGGAGAACGAGATAACTGCCTGACATTCGGCGTCCTCGATCGTTTCGGCGTGAAAGGCCTCTGCAGCCGCAACCTCTGTCTCAAACTGGAGGGGGCTTTTCAGGGCTACAGCGAGTGCCTCGCGCATCTCAGATGACATGCGCAGAGCCTCAAGGATGGAGAGCCTTTCTGGGATGTCGGCCAAGTGCTTCAGGACATCATACTTTTTGGCCAAGCGCGATCCCCTGGTTGCAGGAGGTTGCTCTGCGGTTGGAAGCATGACGGGCCTTGCCGGTTGGATCGGCGGCCAACTGGTACTTGGCGCATCTCGCTGTTCACTGGCTGCAGTCCGGGAAATGGTCACCGTACTGGGGTCAGGAGGCCGGGATGGACCCGTGGCAGGGCGGAGCTGGTCGTGACGCGGCTGAGGCGGTTCTGCCTGGTCCCACACCACAAACAGCGGCGGAGGCGAATCCGTCATCCCCGAATGGGGGGGCGGCGCACGTTGTGCTCGGTTTTGAGCCTGCTGCCTAGTCTCAGTGGCGTGCACGGCCTGGCTGGAGGTACCAACGGTTGTGCCCCGGCGACTCCTGCTGCTGCGGTTCTTCCGACGGTGGCGACGACCGGGGACACTAGGGAGGTCCACCTGGTGTTCTTTAACGTCGGGAACCGAAAAGGGATTTACCAGCTCGACGGTGTTAACCGAAGCGTACCCAACACCCGCCATACGTGGGGGGGGGGGGGAACCCAGGCCATCGACGTCGTGAGACGGAGTGCCCGATTTCCCTTCCCCAGCCCCTGGCGGGTAAGACTGAATGCTTGGCCGGGCAACATGCCGGTCTTCCAACACCTCTGAAAGCCATCGGTCTTCGTATCGAGGAGAAGAGATTCACGTCGGGTTCACCATTTTTCTGTTTCGGTGCGGATGTGCGTCGGGTTACGCTGTTCCGCCAGGACGCGTTCGCGCGTGCACCCATCAACCCGAGGGGATGGGCGCGCGGCTTGTGGTCCCGCAGTCCCGCTTTCCAAAGGCGGGCGGCATCCGTCCCTTATTCAGGGGCGTCAGCTCCTTGATCGAAACCGGGATGATGGGATGTCGGCTCCTCCTTCCGTGGACGTCTCCTCGGAACTCGTCGCCTAATCAGGGTCTCCCTCATAGACTTAAGACATGCTCGTGAATCTCGTTCCCGGCGCCATATCTTCATGGACACCGGTTAATTACGCTGCTTCCGCCCGGACGCTCCAAGGAGTCTGGTCGGGGCAGCAACCTGCGGTGAGGAGGCCGGGTGGCTCTGGGTGCTGGGGGAGTGTCGTAACACTGCGGCTCTGCACGTCTGTCTTCCGTCCCTAATAGGGCTTCTCGAAGGCATGATGGCCTGAGGCATCCCGCACTGGGTGCGGGGAACTGTGTCCCCTGAGGTTTTCCTCAGCTTCCCATGTTTAACACGGGGTATGCCGCGAGTTTAACGTCCAGCGGGGACGACATCAGACCGATCAACACGAAAAGTGGATCAGATGACAGAACCCCTTGCGGGGAACCTCCGACGCTGGGGCCAGCGCATGGGCGGCTTCCCAAGTGATATGGAGTGGAGTGAAGTGGCATGACCCCACCGGGATGTGGCGGCCCGGGTAAGGATCAGGATGGATAATGGAGTGAAGAGCTTGGACCCCGTAGAGGCTTCCTACGTACCGCGCGTTAGCACGGATCAAAGTCAACGTAGTTCGGGTATACAGTTTAACGTCATGCTGGACGTCGGCAAGCCAACTCACGAAGGGGTCGAGGCCGCCGGGCGGAGGATTGAACCGAACTACCTCGCACAGAGGGGGATGGAACGGCCGAGTGGATCACAGTTTCACGTCATGCTGGACGATAAAAGGAGAAATGGAAAAAGGGGCTGTGGGGAGGCACAGTGGAGATACACACGGGCAGTCTCCCACAGGGGCGGATTCATAGGTGAATCGACGCAAGCGTGAACCCTGGAGGGGTCCACTGATGGACGAACAGACGTGAATACGACCGGGACGACCAGGTGGTGGGCTTGAACCTCAGGGAGGCTTCCTACGTACCCTGTTTAGAAGACAGGGATCAAAGTCCACGTAGTTCATTCTGCCAGGACTTACGCACTTGAGGCAGCCCGGATGCGGCAAAACTCAGTTGGAAGGGGCTTGGACCGAAAGTAGGAGACACCTCGATCCCAGTCACACCCTCTACTGGCTTCGGCAGTGGGGAGGCGCAATGGAGATACACATGTGCAGCCCCCCACAAGAAACTAGGGGTTTGTAATACCCTACCCCCGTAGGGAAAAGCCGCTCCTATTAAATCGTCCCTAAAGAGGGGAAATCCCGACATCCCTGCAGAGACGAGCGGGTGGGGGCCACATCCAAACCGGGGGGACCCTGCGTGCGAGGCACGGGATCGGGTGATGCGGACGGTTTAACGTCTTGCCGGATGAAGTACAGTTTAACGTCATGTGTTGAGGACGAAGCGGACGGTTTAACGTCTTGCCGGACGAAGTACAGTTTAACGTCATGTGTTGAGGACGAAGCGGACGGTTTAACGTCTTGCCAGACGAAGTACAGTTTAACATCATGTGTTGAGGACGAAGGTGCTTGGCAGTTTAACGTCTTACAGCGCGGACGTGGTACAGTTTAACGTCGTGTTGGACGATATACAGTTTAACGTCGTGTTGGACGATGCACAGTTTAACGTCGTGTTGGACGAATGTAGTTTAACGTCATGCGGGACGAATGTGCAGTTTAACGTCATGCTGGACGTATGTGCAGTTTAACGTCATGCTGGACGTATGTGCAGTTTAACGTCATGCTGGACGTTGGTTGCCGCCGATGGGTCCGTGTCACTTCGCGCGAGCCTGGAGGGCCGCACGGAAAGACAACGCACGGTGCGGGCACCCAGGATGAAGATCATCGGGCGCCACGCAGGCGGGTACCCTCAGGGGGTCAAGGGGGGCGACCCTGGCGGATTGCGTGCAAAAGAGGAGCTTTGCGCGCAAAACAGCAGGTCGGCGCGCAAAATGGCGGGCTGGCGCGCAATCGGGCCAGCCCTTTGTGCGCGGATGATTGAGATTGCGCGCACCGGGCTTCGGGTAGCACGCGGGGGCAACGGCTCATTCTCTAACGAACGGCCACTTTGAAGAGGGGGGTGCGCGCAATCGGGCTGGATTGCGCGCACCCGGGGGCAATTGCGCGCAAGAGGCTTCTTTTGCGCGCAAAGGCCTTCGGGTTAAGGATTATTCAAAGGAAAGGAGCCAAGGTGATTGCGCGCGAAGGCGAACCCCAAGGCTCTATTGCGCGAAAGAAAGGAGGTTACCTGAAGATCGGCATTGCGCGCGAAAGGGGTTGGATTGCGCGAACGAGCGACGCTTCGGATTCTGGAAACCTTCAAAACGTCGGGGGTCGCCTTATATTTATAGGCAACCCCGGGCGCAGAATCCGGTCTTGAGCGCGGAATTCCCTTCGCGGGCGCGGAATCTGGACCCGGCGCGCAAGGGAGCCGCGCAGGCCACGGGCGCGCAAAATAGCGCGCCGGCCCAGCGCATTGCGCGCATCCCGGGAGGATTGCGCGCCACGACTCAACTTTGCGCGCCGGCCTCTGAAATTTCGCGCAAGTCCTCCGGGCCCTCCGGAACGTGCCTCTGACTCCAAATATCACTTCGCTTTCCGCATCCGGAGCTTCGTTTGGGAACAACGGACTTTTCCGGCGTCTACAGTTCCCCCCCCCCCCTCTCCCCGAGGTATGATGTGTTTTCCCTAATGAGCTGATTTGTGTTCTCTACTCTGTTACAGACTACAAAGGAGCGACCTTTGGGTTCGTTGACAAAGGGGGATATTAAAAATAGTGTTTGTTAAAGGGGGAGAAAATAGTGATTGGGAGACAGTGTGGCTTTTTGAGAAGTAATGACAGATACGGGGAGAAGCTGATAGGTGGAGCAGCCAGATAGGGGGAGTGCAATGAGATATGGGGAGAGTTTTAAATCTGACGATACTAGAAGTGATCAATCAAAGCATAGAAATCATGACAGCTGAGGATCGTGATAAAAGCAGAACAATGGTGTTGGAATGGTGAGAGAAGGTATCCAGCTATCATCAATTGGGATCAGTGTGGTTCAAAAATTGGTATCAATTTAAGAATTGGTATCATTTTGGAATCGACAATTGGTGTTTGACATGAAGTGATTCATTGATGAACTTTTCATACTACTCTTGTTTCTCACACCGATCATTGTTCATGTGGGATTAGAGTACGTGTTAAGTGATTCCATGAACGCTATCATAATCGCAAGAGGCGAATGGTGGTAGCAACTGCAAGAAGGCTCAGTGAGGTATCAACGTGAAGAAAATTATTTTGAGCAGAGTTGTGAAGAGTTGTCAACAAACCCAAAGGGAGAGATTGTTGGGAAAAAATCCCTCAAGGTAACATTGAAGTATTTTTTTGGGTTGATTGTGTTTGTTGACAAAGCATGTTTCCATGGAGAATTTTCAAGTTCCTGAGAATTTGTCCACAATCCTTATTGACAAAGAACGATGACAAAGGAAAGGACGATCTGGAGGCGGTACAAAAAGAGCAGCACAAGGTGGCTCCGTTTCCCAGTGTTTGCCAAATTTTTGGGGTCCAAATTTTGGAGTTTGGTGAGCATCGCGAAAATAATATTTCCATGAAGATCATAATTTAATATGGAAAAGGCATGCATTTTGTGAAGATAGGATGCATGGTTTGGAAATTGCGAAGACCAGAAGAGTGGAGGCGGTGAGTCTTCGCGATTACGTCAAGCTTCGCGAACAGCAGAGGCTGAGGCGCATCGCGGCGGAGAAGGGCTTCGTGAGGGAGATTCGCGGCGAAGGCGCGAAGGTATGTTGAAGGTGATTCTTCGTGACTACGTCAAGCTTCGCGAATGCCAAATTTCCGTGGTGCTTTGCGATTTTGACAGAATTCCGACTGAATCTTTGGAGCTTTGCGATTTGAGATGACGTGGCGTTGACTTCGCGCGGAAGGGCCGAGGGTCGGTGGAATCGCATATAAATAGAGACCGACCCCCTCGAGAGAAGTAGAGATATTTTTCAGAGAAGATCATTTCCTCTCAATTTACGAAGGTTGTTCGCGGAGCCAGTGTGCTTCGCGAAAGAGGAGCTTCGCGGCGGCTATTGTAGCTTCGAGAAAGTTGTGTGCTCTGCGCTGGCTCAGTGAGATTCGCGAGAGAAGTTGCTTTGCAACGAGTTGAGCTTCGTGGGAGTTCTTCGCGAGAGAGATTCGCGAGAGAGCTTCGCGAAAAGGCAGGAGCTTCGCGTAGGCTTGTTTGAGCTTCGCGAAATTGGGAGCTTCGCGAAGTAGGGTGCTTTACGAAGGTACTTTCCAAAGGTAGTTTCCCAGTGGTCAGAGGCAAAGTGATATTCATTAGTGGATGAAAGTTGGACTTCAACAGAGCATCTATCAATAGTTGAAGATGCATTATTTCATGCAAATGAAGAGACCTACAGGTCTATAAACTGTGATTGGATTCCCTTCACAGAGCAGTGAGATTAGGAAGAGGAAGAAGGTGATCCTCTCCACCGGCAGTGAGCCAGAGAGAGAGAAACAGGGAGTGACCCTTGGGAAAGCAGTGAGCTGACCCTAAAATTTGTAAAGGCAGTGAGCCTGGGCATAGAAGTGATCTAGCCCGAACTTTGTATCTACATCTAGTGAAGTTTAGTGGAATTGGTACGACCGGCAACCTGTCGGCGTATGCTCCTTGCACGTAGCCCAGTGAGGGTGAACCAAGTAAAAATCTCTACGTCTGCCTGCTAATTTGCCTGCATTTCATTTAAAGCATCATCATCAGATAAAGAAGAATGTAAGTGATCATAACATACACACAAGTGCAAACAAAGTGACCCTTGTAACAAAGAGGTCAACATCTAGTGGGGCAGGAAGAACTTTGAAAAAAAATATCTATACCCTGATTCACCCCCCCCCCCCCCCCCTCTCAGGGTATATAGGCCCCTATTGGTCCTAAAAATTGGTATCAAAGGGATAGGTTTCTTTTATCAGATTTGTTTTCTTCGACTTGGTGTAGTCGATCAGTGTGTTTGAAGATACAGTTTTCACTTATCACAATCTGCCATGGGAAAAGGAAAAGCATCAAAGAAGAATCATAAGTCTAGTAATTTCCCTCAGTGTGGAAGTGTTTTTTGAAAAAGTGTGATTCAACTAAAAGAATCAAACAGCTTACTGAAGGAAGGTCTGGATGAATCTGATAGGGAAAAGATTGATTCACTCAATCATGATGTTGGAATGAGTGAAGTACATGAGCATCAGAGTGATACTGAAACAGAAGCAGAAATTGAAGGAAGAATAGATATGCGAGCTGAGTTAGAGGCTGCTCTTGAGGAGATAAATGCTTGGAGAGCTAAAACAAAGAAATCTAACAAAGTTGTTCACGATGCCAAACTCTATATGCAGCAGTAGGAAGAAGAGAAGTCTGAGTTGATGGAATAAATTGAGAAACTCAAGTTATCAACACGAGGGAACTCAGAATCAGTTAGTAAGTATAAGCATAAGATTGAAGAACAGAAAATGAAGATCGATGGCTTGAAGAGAAAATTTAAAGATCAAGTTAAGTGCATCGAAGAACCTGATATACCAAGTTATGTTGGAAACACCGATGAAATTAAGTCTAAAGACATTTGGATCCAAGCACTGGAAATTGAGGTCAACAAGCTAAGAGGATTAAATCAAAGGCTCATTGATGTGGCAACTGACCTAAAGGAGAAGAATGATTCTCAGGGTGAGGAACTACAAAATCTGGCTAAAATAAAAGGAAAACTAAAGGCTGGTGATTATGAAGAGAGTCAAAAGTCAGATGAAGTTCAGAATCTGAAAGCCAGAAATGTTGATCTTGCTCCACAGCTATCTGAGCTAGTTCAGAAGAATCAAAGACTACAACAAGACAATGCATGTTGTTCTGATTCTGTTGCTCATGAAAAATTGAAAGTAAAATATCAGAGTGACATGGTGGATAAGCTGACACATGAGTTGGATGATGAGATGAGTAGAGGTAATCTTCTCAAGGGAGAACTTTATGTCCAACTTGAATTAAGGGATATGAAGATTCAAAAGTAGGAAGAAGAGCTAGAATCAGTAAAGACTAAATTGGAGAAATCCAATACTAAAGGAATGCCAAAAATGAAGGATGCCTTACACTTTCTATTCGATCATCATTCGACAAGTGATGATAAAATGAAGAACAGATATGTTCTTTCTAAAGAGAAACAACAGAATATTTTCTCAGCTCAAGGACTAGAAAGTTTCGGAAAAGCTGGTATTGGATTTGATAAATCACCTCCCATGCATGATAAGAAGAGAGCTGTGAATAACTCCAGAAATGGAGAAAATCATGTAGGTACTGGAGATAGACCTAAGAGGATAGCTACAAGAAGAGGTGATGACATGTGTTATTTCTGCGGGATTCATGGCCACACATCAAGCTTTTGTTCAGAGGCTCTGGAATACATTTCAGGCTGTGAAAACAGAATCTGTAAAAAATCTGAGAATAAGAAGAAGTGTCATGAGAAATCCGAGAGAAGAGTCTCTCAGAGGAAATCACTTATTAGATGTTATTACTGTGGAAGAATGGGACATACCATGAGTATGTTTCAGGAAGCTCAGGAGAACAATGTTAGAAGAAGAACTCAAGATGCATCAACATATCGACAGAGAAATGATGAAATGAGGTATTCCTTTTATGTAAAATGTTTTATATGTTCTGATTATGGGAATTTGGAAAGACAATGTAGCAAGAAGAAAGAAGGAAAGGAAAAGGAACTCGAAAAGAGATTCTCAACTCCAGGTGTGCATGATAAGGAATTATGCACTGGAAGAAAAATTGAACAACTCTCGTGGAGAGAATGTGAACAAACCCGGAAGATTAAGGGGAGATATACTTCAGCTGTGAGTAAGAAGAATGCACATTTAGTAGAGGACTCACCACCAGTGAAAGAGAGTGTGGTGACTCAAACATCTGATAAAAGAAATATAAACAAAGATTACATTGAAAAATATGCATGTCGTGTTCCTCAACGAGAAGTGGAGGAAAGAGAACAATCCATGCAATGGAGAAAGAGGCAAGGGAAGATGGAAAGAAAAGAGATTCCCACTCAGAGAAAGAATCAAGGGAAGTGGAATTTTGGTGGAACGTCAAAGACGGAAATATGCACTCGTGGGTTTAAACCCCAAATGGTGAGAAAGGCCAAGCCTGCAGAATCCACATATCAGAGAAAGGATCAGCATGCATGTAATGAATGCATAATCATATGGCCAGAGCATTTGAAGTTGGCTAGGAAGCTAGAAGAAGACAGGAAGGAGTGTGATGATCTATATAAAAGAATGAAATGGTTGACGCATCAGGATCAACCACAATCCTCATTGTGAGGAGTCCAGAAGAATTACCCCCTCTCCCTATGTATAAAAATTCTATTAACTGATGATTCATGTGTTTCAGGTTCTAGGGAGATATGATCCAAGGGGAAGTGGAATCTAAAGATGAAAAGTTGAGAAGTGATGTGCTCCAGCGTTTTAATTGGCTCAAATTAGGTACAACAGTTGAAAAAGAAAGGGAGCAACAGAGCACAATAGGAAGTGATTGTGTTATTATCTTTATCTCTTATTTCCTACACTAAGTTCCAACTCAGTAGGCTTAGAGATTTGGTTAATGGATCGATTCTGAGTGCCAGATTAGTATAAATGGTGCATATGGAGAAGAATGGTTATGGGTCTAAACCTTTGGGCCTAACAGACAGAAGTGTTGTGTAACACAGGGGGAGCATTCTATATCCAAATCAGATTCAAGATCCATCAATGCAATAATTGGATGACTCGGCTCAGGTGTTTCCTATTGAGGGAAGAAAGAAACATAGGGAGAAGCAGCAATAACAATGCATCTGATGCTTATCTATTTGCTCTAACAATATGGTATCGGCTGACTGTTTTCAGGATACCAAGAAGCTGTAAGAGAAAATCAAAGGTGTGTCAACAATAATCTGAGAGAAGAAGTTCAAAAAATGACATCAGTGAACAGTGACACAAAGAAAAGTAGATGAAAGAAATGAATCCACTGAAGAATGAGTTAGTGAAAAATTTCTGGACGAATGTGTTAAGGAAGAAAGCAACACAAGGAAAGCAGAAGTGGCTTGTGCTGATTTAGAAGAAGACACCGATGATGAACAATAAAGTGTCTAGTCTGTGCCTACAAGGAAGCCAAAGGGCTGAGCTGAAATTGATAGACAGAATAACATTGGTGATCAGGCAGCTTCTGTTCAGACAAGGAAAATGAAATCACTACAGCAGGCATCTTGTCTATCTCAGGTTGAGCTGAAATGCTTTGCTGATGCAGCTGAAGTTGAAAACTGGGTTCAGGCTTTAAATAAAATTCTTGATCAGACTGCGAAGAACCAGATGTGGGAGATTGTTTCGAGACCAGCAGATAAAAACATCATCAGGACTAAATGGGTCTATTAAGAAAAGATGAATGAATGTGGCACAATGATTCAGAACAAATCACGACTGATGTGCAAAGTAGACTCCCAGATAGAGGGAATAGATAGTGATGAGACATTTGCACCGATTGCAAGGTAGGAGACAATCAGATTATTCCTAGCCATTGTAGTGCAAAGAAAGTTCAAACAGTTCCAGATAGATGTAAAGACTGCATTTCTAAATGGGTTTCTGGAAGAAGAGGTGTATATTGATATGCCATATGGTTTTCTCATTCATGAGGATGAGAACAAAGTTTACAGCTTTACACAAGGTAGGAATGACACATTCATTTCTCAATCCAAATATTCCAAGGATGTTTTGAAATGATTTGGAATGTAAAATTCCAAGGAGATGAAGGCTTTTGTTTCTACCCAGATGAAATCATCAAAAGATGACAGTGGCAGGGCAATCAATTTCACTAAAAATAGGCATATTATCAGCAGTTTGCTGTACTTGACTGCAACAAGGACTTCTATTGTTTTCGCCACATGCCAAGCAGCGAGATATCAGAGTAATCCCAAGGAAATCCTCATGATTGCAGTGAAAATCATACTTCGGTATATCAAGGGCACAGTGGATTTCGGTCTGACATATACTGACAAATCTCAGCCAGAGTTATTGGGATATACTGATGCAGACTGGGCCAGTTCAGCAGATGATAGAAAATCAATGTCAGGTGGTGCATTCTATCTTGGTGGATTGTGTATTTCTTGTCTTAGCAAGAAGCAAGATTTCATTTCATTGAGCACCGTAGAAGCTGAGTATATAGCGGCCACTCAAGCATGCACACAATTATTGTGGATGAAGGAGGAGCTTGAAGATATGGGAGTCAAAGTGAAGTCTCCGATCGGAATATAGTGTGATAACTCAAGTGCTATAAATCTCATCAAAAATCATGTCCATCACTCAAGGAAAAATCACATTGAGATAAAGTATCATTTTATCAAGGAGAAAGTTGAGCAGGGAATCGTGAAGTTGGATTATGTGCCTACAGAACTACAGGTTACAGACATTCTGACAAAGGCCTTAACCAAGGAAGCATTTGAAAGGCATCGACTGGATCTGGGAGTTCAGTCGATTCCCCGCACTTGAAATAGTGTGGATGTGCCCCCCCCCCTCTCCCCGAGGTATTATGTGTTTTTCCCTAATGAGCTGATTTGTGTTCTCTACTCTGTTACAGACTACAAAGGAGCGACCTTTGGGTTCGTTGACAAAGGGGGAGATTAAAAATAGTGTTTGTTAAAGGGGGAGAAAATAGTGATTGGGAGACAGTGTGGCTTTTTGAGAATTCATGACAGATACGGGGAGAAGCTGATAGGTGGAGCAGCCAGATAGGGGGAGTGCAATGAGATATGGGGAGAGTTTTAAATCTGACGATGCTAGAAGTGATCGATCAAAGCATAGAAATCACGACAGCTGAGGATCGTGATAAAAGCAGAACAATGGTGTTGGAATGGTGAGAGAATTTATCCAGCTATCATCAATTGGGATCAGTGTGGTTCAAAAATTGGTATCAATTTAAGAATTGGTATCATTTTGGAATCGACAATTGGTGTTTGACATGAAGTGATTCATTGATGAACTTTTCATACTACTCTTGTTTATCACGCAGAGCATTGTTCATGTGGGCTTAGAGTACGTGTTAAGTGATTCCATGAATGCTATCATAATCGCAAGAGGCGAATGGTGGTAGCAACTGGAAGAAGACTCAGTGAGGTATCAACGTGAAGAAAATTATTTTGATCAGAGTTGTGAAAAGTTGTCAACAAACCCAAAGGGCGGGATTGTTGGGAAAAAATTCCTCAAGGTAACATTGAAGTATTTTTTTGGGTTGATTGTGTTTGTTGACAAAGCAGGTTTCTATGGAGAATTCTCAAGTTCTTGAGAATTTGTTGACAATCCTTGTTGATAAAGAACGATGACAAAGTAAAGGATGATCTGGAGGCGGTACAAAAAGAGCAGCACAAGGTGGCACCATTTCCCAGTGTTTGCCAAATTTTTGGGGTCCAAAATTTAGAGTTTGGTGAGCATCGCGAAAATAAGATTTCCATGAAGAGCATAATTTAATATGCCAAAGGCATGAATTTCGTGAAGATAGGATGCATGGTTTGGAAATCTCGAAGACTAGAAGAATGGAGGCGGTGAGTCTTCGCGATTACGTCAAGCTTTGCGAACAGAAGAGGCTGAGGCGCATCGCGGCGGAGAAGGGCTTCGCGAGGGAGCTTCGCGGCGAAGGCGCGAAGGTATGTTGAAGGTGATTCTTCACGACTACGTCAAGCTTCGCGAACGGCAAATTGTCGTAGTACTTCGTGATTTGGACAAAATTCTGACGGAATCTTTGGAGCTTCGCGATTTGAGATGACGTGGCGTTGACTTCGCATGGAAGGGACGAGGGTTTGTTTAATCGCATATAAATAGAGACTGACCCCCTCGAGAGAAGTAGAGAGATTTTTCAGAGAATATCATTTGCTCTTGCTTTGCGAAGGTAGTTCGCGGAGCCAGTGTGCTTCGCGAAAGAGGAGCTTCGCGGCGGCTATTGTAGCTCCTCGAAAGTTGTGTGCTCCGCGCTGGGTCAGTGAGCTTCGTGAGAGAAGTTTCTTTGCAACGAGTTGAGCTTCGCGGGAGTTCTTCACGAGAGAGCTTCACGAGAGAGCTTCGCGAAAAGGCAGGAGCTTCACGTAGGCTTCTTTGAGCTTCATGAAATTGGGAGCTTCGCGAAGTAGGGTGCTTTGCGAAGGTACTTTCCAAAGGTAGTTTCCTAGTGGTCAGAGGTAAAGTGATATTCATCAGTGGATGAAAGTTGGACTTCAATAGAGAATCTATCAACAGTTGAAGATGCATTATTTCATGCAAATGAAGAGACCTACAGTTCTATAAACTGTGATTGGATTCCCTTCACAGAGCAGTGAGCTTAGGAAGAGGAAGAAGGTGATCCTCTCCACCAGCAGTGAGCCAGAGAGAGAGAAATAGGGAGTGACCCTTGGGAAAGCAGTGAGCTGACCCTAAACTTTGTAAAGGCAGTGAGCCTGGGCATAGAAGTGATCTAGCCCGAACTTTGTATCCACAGCTAGTGAAGTTTAGTGGAATTGGTACGACCGACAACCTGTCGGCGTATGCTCCTTAGATGTAGCCCAGTGAGGGTGAACCAAGTAAAAATCTCTACGCCTGCCTGCTAATTTGCCTGTATTGCATTTAAAGCATCATCATCAGATAAAGAAGAATGTAAGTGATCATAACATACACACAAGTGCAAACAAAGTGACCCTTGTAACAAAGAGGTCAATATATAGTGGGGAAGGAAGAACTTTGAAAAAGAATATCCATACCCTGATTCAACCCCCCTCTCAGGGTATATAGGCCCCTATTGGTCCTAACAGATATGATGGAGTTTGGAGTTTGGTACAGGTGAGGTTTCATGGGTTGGTAGGGAAATGGTGTCAGCTAAGCTTAGCAGGCACTGTAAACATGGGAGACTATCAGAGACATGGGTATTTAGAGACCCATTTAATCTGATGCATGGACTGTTAAGCTTACATCATCTACTAAATGAATTGATACTAGTTTTAGGGTAGATATCTAGGAAAGTATCATGCATCATTATTTTTTGTGCATTTGTTTCAATGGGTATACCTTGGGATAGGTTAAACTAAAATGAATAAAAGAAAAAAAATTAATTAATGTTAAGGTATTCCATATTCTAGGTTTAGGATCTCTAGTTGTTTATTCTTGTATAAGTACGGATCCAGGTTGATGTCCTCATCAGGTTCACACAAATTATTTTCAGAAAGTTGCACCAGCAGATTTCCACAGAGTTGAGGTTGACGACGATAACACATGAGGGAGAAAACTCTGATATTTTTAGTTCTAGAGTCTACAGAGGTATGAGGTTTCTGTTTCAGATGCAATCACGAAATACTATTTGAAGGAGGTTGAGATATCCTTCAGTTATATCTATGATAAGAAGAAGAACTAGGTGTTTTTTGGAATTGACTATGATGTTTGGGGTAGCAAGGTAGTGGTGGTTATTGTTCCTCAGGGATCATGAGGAGTCAGGAGTCTCGTGGGAGGCATTCTGAGACAAGTTCAGAGCCAAGTTTCTTTCTTCCACCATGAAGGTGACCAGTCTCTCGGAGCTTCTTACCCTTCGGTAGGGGAGATATAGTGTGTGAGATTTTGGAATATATTTTAGTATCCTTTTGCGATATTCTTCAAACTTATTTCTAATTGAAGAGGCTAGGTTGAGGCACTTCAAGGAGGATTTTCATCTAGTGATCCAGTACCATGTCACCCCATTTATGTTGAAGATGTATATTGAGGTGATAGTGAGAGAAGATTTCATCAAGGGGAAATTATCCGAAACTATATCATTATGATAGGGGAGTATTCCGGATTCCACATAAAGTAGAGTTGTGGTCTGGGGTTCCCAATTGTCAAGACAGAAGAGCTTTCGATCAGCCAAGACTAGGTCCCATCCCTTAATGTCTCATCTCTCTAGGGGTAGTGGCTCTCATATCTATGCCAGGGAATCAGAGGAATTTTTTCTTTTGGAGGGATAGCTCATCAGTGGAGAGAGTTCCCAACCTTTCTGAGCAATCAGCTTTCACCAGTTGTTCCACTTTAGGGTCCATTTTTAAGGTAGCTCTAGCTGAGGAAGTAGTAGAAGGTTGCTCTAGTTTTTGATCAGCATAGAGAAGATGGGGTAGATAGAGGATATCCCTAGGATGATCACCATTATTAGAGATCAAAGCACGGAAATAGAGGTGTTCATCATCATGTTTAGAGAGGCCATAGAGTTGGTCATAGTCAGCTTCATACTTCTATATTGCCAGCACCATGAGGGTCAGATATTGTTTATGGTTCCATTTTCTTGTCTACTACTTGGGTCCATGCCTTTTTTGATCCAGGATCTATGCAATACTTCATATAATATGCCCTTATCCATGATTTTGTAATTGAGGTAGAGAAACATCCAGTTCCTTTGGTGTTTACTACACCAGTTGGAGGTTGAGCCAACTTTTTTGAATTATGTAGAAACTATGAGCTAGTTTTGGGAGAGCACCTCTCTTGGGGAGATTTCCTATGATTACCAGTACAACTATATTATATCATCCTTAGCATGTATTGGTTGTATTCGGTGCAGGCTATCATGTATTTATTCAAGAGGTAGGTTGTGTTCTATGATGTTTATGGAGATCCAGTGGTGATTTTTGGTGAGTGAGACCCTCAGATGGGTCATAGGCATGTTCCATCCTTGTTATCCATGATGGAAAAGATGATTATAATTTTGTAATAGTTTCAGTAGTTGGTGTTTTTTAGGGTCACAGAATAGTACTCTGATGTATTTCTAAAGGTGGTTGTAGTGTTAACCCCTCGATGGCAGATCATGTTTGAGATAGAACTATAGCCATTCCTTTCTCATATCTCAATGTATCCGTATAGGATGGAGCCTTATGAGTTACAAGAGATTCATATGAAACTCGATGGTCTATTACGGTGTGGTTTCTGTAACACCCTAAGCTTCCACGGTACGCTTCCCTTTGAATAATACAGTAGCGTGTGTTGTACGCAACTTTGAGTTCTAACACACACCACAACCAATCAAACTAGTCGTTATGAATAGTAATACCCACATTTTCAAATTTTATAAATTTTATCTTTCAAAATGGACTTCATTTTTGGATTCAGAATATCGAAATTATCTTAGGGTGAATTTTTGGTATTTCTCTGAAAACAATCAATTTTTGATGAATACTGAAAAAAACACTAGGTTATAGTTTAAAAAAGAATTTTTATTTAAATAATTATTTATTTTATTTAAATTTAATTAAGGTCAAAATAGATACATAATACCTATATAAGTTCAATGTAATTCATTGGAGTTAGTTTAGAATAATTTTATATATATATAAATTTTATTGAACTTTTCACCGTCTTTTACCCACCTCCTAGGAGAATTTAAAAATTCACATAAAACTTATTTTTACCGCTTATGTGAGTGGAATTTCGAAAATCCGAGAGACACGGTTAATATCAAGGAGTAAAATGTGGTTCAATAAGATAAAAATAATTTTTGGTGAATAGTAAATTTTTACTTTTATTTACCACGGTTAAAAGTAAATAGGGTAATTAAGGGTAAAATAATATTAATATTACCCTAAAACATGTCCTAATTCTATTGGAAAAGTTTATCTCGACCAAAAACAACCTTAGTAATAAAATATTATCATTTAGGTCCACTTGGAGTAGATTGGGACATTTATTATTATTTAATTCAAAGAAGAGTTAAAAGAGTTAAAATCGAAGTTTAATAAATAAAATATTTTTAATATAGGGTTATATATAAGATAAATTAAATTATAAATATTAATTAGAAAGATAAAAATATTTCCTACATAATTGTATTTTATTTATAATTTTTATACATTAAATAATTTAATTTATTTATGACACAATGGTGATGCAGTAATTACCTAATTAATGAAATATTAAAATAATTGATATTATAAATATCAAAATAAATAAAATTTGAGACTTTTGTGAATTAGACTAATTTTCTAGGTTAATATGACATATTAGGATTTGTTATATAAATTTTATTAGAAGTAATAATGTTGTTATAAAATTATCAAAAACAAAATACCCAATAGTGTCAAAATTGACATAAAAGAGTTTTTAAAACAAATATTATATTATTAATTGATATTATATTCCTAAAAATCTATGGTTCGTCTAAAGGACTTATATAATGATATTTTTATCATTACTAGACCACTTGGGGGTCTCTTGTATGTATATAGTAAGTTTATTAACTATATAATATAAAAATACAAAGAGACATGGTAAATGTCAAACTATTTAACTAAGAGTTAAATATAAATGATAAGGTTAATATAGTGACCCAAACCTATCTAAAATCTATTGGTTGAAAGGATTTCGACCCATCCCCACCTTAACCTTAAAATAATCCACTTTTGAGCCATTAGAAACCGAATATGAATTTATTACAAAATAATATTTCTAGATTTTCCAAAGGGGCCCCTCACCCCTCTTATAAAAGGGCACTCCCCCTTCTCTATAATTTACCCCTTAAAAACCTTTTGGATCGACCAAAACCTATGAAAATATTCTCTAAAATTCCCTCACTTAAACCTAGAGGACTTAGTTTTATCAGAAAGCCAACCTAAGGATCCATTTTGATTAAATCAAAAGGAAGAACTCGATTAAGAGGTAATGTTTTCACCACCCTCTTTCAAGTTCCTTTCTTCTTCAACTTCTTTTTTCCTTGTTATTACGATTCTAAAATAATAACTCCATTATATTCTATATACTGTGATATTATTATAAATATGGTACAACCATATTCAGTATTCTATCCATCCTTTGAATGACATGTCACCATACGTGCGTACGTACGGCTTACCTTCTCCACGTCGTGGTATAATTGTTATTCAAAACATTATTAGTTGGATGGGTATAATAATGATTTGTAATTCAGGTAAATAATAAATATAACATGATAATTATTCTGTATATATGATATACCATTCAATTATATATTATTTTAATATCAAAATAATGATAGTATCGCTCGTGCGTACGTACAGATTATTGTCTCCACGAACGCGATGAGATTCATTCCCCATCAAATCCATTCAAGAATAAATTTCATTTGAAGATTAAAATTAATTTTTTATAGACATGATATCATTATGGATATGAATAATATACATCCCATCCATAAAAAATATGGCTCACATAACAAAGGATATAAAGGAAAATGAATCTGTTAACACCCGAAATGATGAGAATACTAAGATATTATTAACAATCAATGTTTAAAGATCATATATGATATCATATTAATGTATATGATTATTGTATAATTTAATAATAATTATTTTACCATTATACAAAAGGTTAAACTACCCTCAACCAAGGAAAAGTACAAGGTAAGGGTTTATTTCACAATCTCTTCATTATCTGAGGTTGTTTATACGTAATTATCTACTGGGACCTCTTTATCATCCACATCCATATTTCTTAAAAATGTATTTCAAATCATTCTTACTATTTCACAGACTATGGGTTAAAGTCATTTATACCCTTGTTAACTTTTTATAAGAAGTTTACAAAGGAATATTTTTGTTGTTTTCCAAATAATGTCCTTTTTAACCTTTTCGACAGAATTAAGGTAAGAATGTATTTTTTAACTTATACAGCGGGTGCGACTATTTTCTGCCGTTATAAAATCGTCGAAGCTTCCCTTAAAATCTTATAAGAATATTTTTAGAGTAAATTTTTTCTTTTATAATTATGTGACTTTTAAATTATTTTAAAAAAGAGATATTTCTCTTAAATAGTTTTGATTTCATCTATTTCAAACTCCTTTGATGGATTTTAGGCTTATTTGAAGTTTATTTATTATGATACAAAACTTCCATATTGTATTGAAGGTTTTGTGATATGTTTGACTGTGGATGTGTTATTTTTATAACATTCATGGTTTATAGAGAAAGTATTGAAATTTCATATGCTAGTTTTAATACGAATGTTTATGTTATGTTTAAACATGTTCATATGAGGAATGCATTGGACTTAATAAGTGACAGGTGGAGGCCACTATAGCTCCTCGATGCATCGGTATGTCTCATGAGACAAACTAGTGTCTTGGAATAATTCCTTGACAAAATATTTTTTTTAGTCTTGGAACAAGGCCTTGACTATGTGGTTATAATAGTTTGGCACTATGCATTCCTTCATTATGAAAGTGGTTATTGATATTGCATGTGATTATTAGACTAGTAGAATATCCATGTGAATAAGTAAATGGCATTATTTCATTTTTTCTTTTCCATATTATGTGTAAGTTCAAGTTTAAAAGGCTTTTATTTTAGTTATACATTGCCTTAAATGTTTATACTTATTTATGAAATTTTCTGCTATATTGTTATCCTTACTGGGCATTTGAGCTCACCTCTTTCAATGTTTTATTTTTCCTAGTATCTGAAGAACTGTTTTATGAATGACCTTCAGGGATGGTATAAGGGGATATGAGTGTGGAGATAATATGTTGTTGTAGTTTTCACTTTATGATGTAATGTAAACTTTATGAATGTATCTAGTTATTCCAAGGCTACTAAAATAATCTGTCTTTCGAGACTTGATATTTTGTGATCATACCAATGTTATGTAATAATGCACCAACTCTGGGTAACTAGGGTCGGGGCGTTACAGTTGGTATCAGAGGAAGTTTAGTACAAACCTTGGAAGTAAGATTTTGATAAACTATTATTAGAGCACATAGCCCTAAGATAGAATTTGATGATTAGTATAGAAGAACTTCGTAGAATTTTGGTATTGTAGATATTTTGTGAGTTTTCTAAGAAATACATCCCTGTATGGATACGAGTAGGTCGAGGTGGCTCTGGCACAGATATAGCTAGGGGTAAAACATGAAAACACCACTTTGATCTAGACTCGAACGGGAACTAGTGCATGACAATGGGCCTTGCTGCACTCTTGGTTACGACACTCCCGGGGGATATTCTTTGGATAATTATCATTTTCTTTACAAATAATTATGAAGTGTTTATGAGTATATACTTCCTCAAAGAAAACATTTTTATGATTATGGATTATATCCATAAATAGTTCAATTTATGTTAAGTGTTTTACAAGTATGGAATTATGTATTTTGATTCATAAACTGATCTATTTTATGACATTGTTTAGAAATGGTGTCTAGTGGAAGAAATGGAAACCGTATCAATGCACGCACTCCATTTAGGGATTTCCCTCCTGCTCAAGATAATTATAGTGGATCTGGTGATACAACGGGTGCTGCTCAGCTAATCACCATACTGAGACAACTCACTCAGGTTATGAATAATGACCTTACCTATATGGAGCACACGAATCCGCAGTGTGGAGGATCAATGTTAGATCGCTTCATGAGGAAATAGAAACCAACATTCAATGGGAGTACAAATCCATTGGTAGCTGAGCAATGGGTATGTTCCCTAGAGAAAATATTTCAAGCTTTGGGGAGTAGTGAAAGGGAAAAAGTTATCATGGTATTTTACCGCCTCACTGAAGATACCGATCAATGGTGGTCATTGATTCAAAACACAAAGAAAGATGATGAAGTATCAAATATGGAATGGAGGGAGCTCAAAGATCTGTTTTTAGAAAAATACTTTCCTCGTGACCATTGAGAAGATATGGAAAGGCAATTTCTAAATCTGAGATAAAAGGAGGATGATAATGTCGCAAAGTATGAGGCTAACTTTACAAGGTTATCAAGGTATGATGTAGATTATATACGTAACCCAAGAAGTAATATTGATCATTTCTTTGATGGTATAAAATTGTTTCTCCGTCGATCATTGATCTCACAATCCTTCTCGTCATACGAATATATTGTCTTATGTGCTATCAAGACAGAAAAATAATTCTCTAAGTCTCATGACTTTAAAGCAAAGCAAGAGAAGAAGAGATCTACTGATCACTCTAGAAATGGAAATAGGGGAAGAAGGGAAAAGTTGAATATCCATCCTGTAGTAAATGTGGGAAGAAACACCCTGGTACTTTCTTTAAGGGAATGTGAGTCTATTACAAGTGTAGTGAAAAAGGACAACAAGCTCGTGATTGCAAGCGGAAGAAAGAATCTACTGATGTTCAATGCTACAACTGCAGGGAGATGGGACATTATGAAAGTTAATTTCCTAAGTGTCAGGGGAACTTACCTCAGAAAAGTCCAAGGGATCAAGGTCAAGCTTATGCTATCGCTTCTTCTAAGGTAAAATCTCCAAAAGATGTGGTGGCAGGTAATTTAATGGTTTCCTCAAGTTTAGAAAATTCATTATTTGATTTTGGATCATCTAATTGTTTCATATCTTCCCAGTTTGCTAAGAAAATTAGATATTTCCAATTTTATTTAAAAAGGGAGTTGTCAATCAAAACTCATAAGGGAAGTATCATTGCAACAAAGTTTTGTGAATCAGTCCCCATTAGAGCACATAAATGTTCTTTATCTGCGGATCTCATTGTCATACCTATGATTGAATTTTATATAATCCTTAGTATGGATTGGCTTTCATACCATGATGAAAAAATTTATTGTAAGAAGAAGGACGTTACTATTTATGATGATGATGATAAAGAACACCTTATCTTTAGAGCAGAATCATCACCACCAAATTCTTACCAAGATCCACCCCCAGTAGCTCAACTAAATTCAATTATTGGGGAGGAAGAGAATGAAATGACTGTGGGTGGGGAAAGGAATATTCAAATAGTGGATGTACCAATTGTGAGAGAATATGTTGATGTGTTCCCAGAAGATTTACCTGGACATCCCCCAGAACGAGAAATTGAGTTTTCCATTGATTTAATTCTTGGTTCAAGGCCTATATCGAAGACCCCTTATAGAATGGCCACTATGGAATTATTTGAACTAAAGAAACAACTAGAGGAATTGAGTAATAAGGTATTTATTCACCCTAGTGTTTCTCCATGGGGATCCCCTGTCATTTTTGTTAAGAAGAAAGAATGATCTATGAGGTTATGTATCGACTATAGGGAAATCAATGCTATCACAATAAAGAACAAGTATCCCCTACCTCGCATTGATGATTTATTTGACCAACTGCATGGAGCTCAATACCTTTCAAAGATTGACCTTCGATCTAGATACCATCAGTTGTGTATGAAGAAGGAATACATTCCAAAGACAGCATTTCGAACCAGGTACAGGCATTATGAGTTTACAGTAATGCCTTTTGGATTGACTAATGCACCCTCTGTATTCATGGATCTAATGAATAGTGTTTTCAAGGAATATCTCGATGATTATATGGTGGTATTTATTGATGATATCTTTGTATACTCCAAAATCTAAGAAGATCATGAAAATGACTTGCGCATTATCTTGAAGACTCTTAGAAGACATGAATTATATGGGAAGTTTAGCAAGTGTGAATTCTGGCTTCAAGAGATCTATTTTCTTGGACATATTGTCTCTAAGGATGGAATCTCTATTGATTCTTCTAAGACAAGAGATATCCAAGAATGGCTAGCACCAACGAGTATGACCAAGGTACGCAGTTTTATTGGGTTAGCAGGTTATTATCGGCGTTTCGTCTAGAATTTTGCCCGATTGGCTAACCCATTAACGAAGCTCACACATAAAGGGATTAAATTTGTTTGGACAAAAGAGTGTGAAGAATATTTTGAATAACTTAAGAGAATATTAGTCAATTCTCCTATATTGACTCTACCATTGGGGAATTATGGATTCTTTAATTATAGTGATGCATCGAAGAAAGGACTTGGTAGTGTCCTTATGCTGAATGATAGGGTTATTTCCTATGCATCACGACAGCTAAAAATTCATGAGTAAAACTATCCTACTCATGATCTTGAGTTAGCTGTTGTAATATTTGCTTTGAAGATATGGAGACATTATCTCTATGGTGAAAAATGTGAGATTTATACTGATTACAAGAGTTTGATGTATATTTTCTCATAGAAAGAACTCGACATGAGGCAAAGGCGGTGGCTTGAACTACTCAAGGATTATGATTTCACGATACACTACCACCCGGGGAAGGAAAATAAGGTGGAATATGTTTTGAGTATAAAAGATCATAGAGTTTTGAACATGATGAGAATTGAAAGGGATCTTATTTTCATGGATCTAGTGAAGATGGATATGGGAATTACCATAGAAGGTGAAATATCAATGCTTTTTCAAATGGTTGAAAAACCATCTTTACTAGAAAGGATTAAGAGTTCTCAGACCGATGATGAAGAATTTCAAAAGAAGATTAAAGCTATGAATGATGGGAGATTGAGAGAATTTGTGTATGAAGAAGGAATTTTGAAATTTGGGAAGAGAATTTGTGTTCCCGATATACCTGATCTGAAAAGGGAATTGTTAGATGATGCTCATAGTTCCAATTTCTCTATACACCCTAGGAGCACCAAAATGTATAGAGATTTTAAGGAACATTTTTAGTGGGACAACATGAAGAGGGAGATTGCTGATTTTTTTTCAAGATGTATGGTTTTTCAACAAGTGAAAGCTGGAAGGCAATAGCCTGGAGGAGTTATGAAACCTCTTCCCATACCGGAGTGGAAATGGGACAATATTACGATGGACATTGTCATGGGGCTACCAAAGACTCCTAGAAGGAATGATGCAATATGGGTTATTTTTGATCATCTTACCACGTCAGCACATTTCCTTACCATAAGAGAAGATCTACCACTGGAACGTCTAGCAAGTCTATATATTAATGAAGTTGTGAGAATTCATGGAGTACCCCAATCGGTTATTTCTAATCATAATCCCCATTTTACTTCAAGATTCTGGAAGAGTATTCAAAAGGCTTGGATATTGAACTTCATTTGAGCACTACCTACCACCCTCAAACAGATGGACAATCAGAATAGACTATTCAAACCTTAGAAGACCTGTTGAGATCATGCTCACTTGACTTTCAGGGTATGTGGGATCAATATTTACCTCTGGTGGAATTTTCCTATAATAATAGCTTCCATTCAAGTATTCGGATGGCACCATATGAAGTGTTGTATGGAAAGAGATGTCGCACACCAACCTGTTGGGATGACGTTCATGAAAGAAAACTCATAGGCCCAGAACTGGTGAAGGAAACGATGGAAAAGGTGAAGGTAATCCAAAACCACATCAAAGCAGGTCAAAGTAGGCAGAAGATCTAGCCGATAATCGAAGGAAGGATTTGGAATTTCATGTAGGAGATCATGTTTTCTTGAAGGTATCTCCATGGAAGGGAGTTATACATTTTGGTAAGAAAGGTAAATTGAGTCCCAGGTACATCGGACCGTTTGAAAATCTAGAATGAATTGGTGATGTAGCTTACCATTTGGAAATGCCGTCGAATATCTCCAAAGTTCACGATGTGTTCCACGTATCACTGTTGAGAAAATACATGCCTGACAAAACGCATGTACTCACCTATGACGAATTAGAACCGGAACCTGATCTGTCTTATTGCGAAGAGCCCATCAGGATTCTTGATACAAGAGAACAAGTGCTGAGAAACTGGACGACTCGTCTGGTAAAAGTTCTATGGAGAAACAATAAAATGGAAGAGGCAAAGTGGGAACCCGAGGAACTTATGATGAAGAATCACCTGAGTCTTTTCACGTGGTAGTATTCTAGAAATTTCGAGGACAAAATTATTTGGAGGGGATAATGTAAAACCCCAAGCTTCCACGGTACGCTTATCTTTGAATAATACATTAGTGTGTGTTGTTCGCACCTTCGAGTTCTAACACACACCACAACCAATCAAACTAGCCGTTGTGAATAGTAATACCCAAATTTTGAAATTTTATAAATTTTATCTTTCAAAATGGACTTAATTTTTGGATTCAGAATATCGAAATTAGCTTAGGGTGAATTTTTGGTATTTTTTCTGAAAACATTCAATTTTTGATGAATAGTGGAAAAAACACTAAGTTATAGTTTAAAACCGATTTTTTATTTAAATAATTATTTATTTTATTTAAATTTAATTAAGGTCAAAATAGATAAATAATACCTATATAATTTCAATGTAATTCATTGGAGTTAGTTTAGAATAATTTTAGATATATAAAAATTATATTATACTTTTCACCGTCTTTTACCCACCTCCTAGGAGAATTTAAAAATTCACATAAAACTTAATTTTACCACTTCTATGAGTGGAATTTTTAAAATCCGAGAGACATGGTTAATATCATGGAGTAAAATTTGGTTCAATAAGATAAAAATTATTTTTGGTGAATAGTAGCTTTTTACTTTTATTTACCAGGGTTAAAAGTAAATAGAGTAATTAAGGGTAAAAATGATATTAATATTACTCTAACACATGTCCTAATTCTATTGGACAAGTTTATCTCGACCGAAAACAACCTTATGAATAAAATATTATCATTTAGGTCCACTTGGATTAGATTAGGACATTTATTATTATTTAATTCAAAGAAGAGTTAAAAGAGTTAAAATCAAAGTTTAATAACTAAAACATTTTTAATATAAGATTATACATAAGATAAATTCTATTATAAATATTGATTAGAAATATAAAAATATTTCCTACATAATGGTATTTTATTTATAATTTTTAGACATTAAATAATTTAATTTATTTATGACATAATGGTGATGCAGTAATACCTAATTAATGAAATATTAAAATAATTGACATTATAAATATAAAAATAAATGTAATTTGAGACTTTTTATGAATTAAAATAATTTTATAGTTTAATATGACATATTAGTATTCGGTATATAAATTTTATTCTAAGTAATAATTCTTTTATGAAATTATCAAAAATAAAAATACCCAATAGTGTCAAAATTGATATAAAAGAGTTTTTAAAACAAATATTATATTATTAATTGATATTATTTTCCTAAAAATATATGGTTCGGCCAAAGGACTTATATCATGATAGGTGTATCATTAATGGACCACTTGGGGATTTCTTAGATGTATATAGTATGTTTATTAACTATATAATATAAAAAAAAGAGACATGGTAAATGTCAAACTATTTAACTAAGAGTTAAATATAAATGATAAGGTTAATATAGTGACACAAACCTGTCTAAAATCTATTGGTTGAAAGTATTTTTCCCCATACCCTCCTTAAACTTTAAATAATAAACTTTGGATCCATTAGAAACTGAATATGAATTTATTATAAAATAATATTTCTATCTTTTCCAAAGGTGCCCCTCACCCCTCTTATAAAAGGGAACGCCCCCTTATCTCTAATTTACACCTTCAAAGCCTTTTGGATCGGCAAAAACCTACCCAAATATTCTCTCAACTTCCCTAAGTTCAACATAGAGGCCTTATCTTGATCAGAAATCCAACCTAAAGGGCCCTTTTGATCAAATAAAAAGGAAGAACCCGATTAAGAGGTAATGTTTTCACCACCCTCTTTCAAGTTCCTTTCTTATTCAACTTATTCTTTCTTTGTTATTCCCATTATAAAATAATAACTCCAGTATCTTCTATATAATTTGATGTTATTATAAATATGGTACAAAAATATTCATTATTCTATCCATCCTTTGAATGACATGTCACCATATGTGCGTACGTACGGCTTACCGTCTCCACGTCGTGGTGTAATTGTTATTCAAAACATTATTATTTTGATGGGTATAATAATGATGTGTAATTCGTGTAAATAATTAATATAACATGATAATTATTCTGTATATACGATATACCATCCAATTATATATTATTTTAATATCAAAAGAATGATATTGTCGCTCGTGCATATGTACGGATTACCGTCTCCACGAACGCGATGAGATTCATTACCCATCGAATCCATTCAAGACTAAATTTCATTTGATGATTAAAAAAAAAATTTAGAGACATGATATCATTCTGGATATGAATAATATATATCTTATCCATAACAAATACGGCTCACATAACAAATAATATAAAAGAAAATGAACCCGTTAACACCTGAAACGATGATAATACTAAGATATTATTAACAATCAATGTTTAAAGATCATATATGATATCATATTAGTGTATATAATTCTTGTATAATTTAATATAAATTATTTCACCATTATACAGGAGGTTAACCTACCCCCAACCAAGGAAAATCACAAAGTAAGGGTTTATTTCACAATCTCTTCATTATCTGAGGTTTTTTATACATAATTATCTATTGGGACATCTTTATCATCCACATCCATGTTTCTTAAAAATGTATTTCAAATCATTATTAATATTTTACAGACTATGGGTTAAAGTCATTTATACCCTTGTTGACTTTTTATAAGAATTTTATAAAGGAATATTTCTGTCGTTTTCCAAACAAGTTCTTTTTAACCTTTTCAATAGAATTAAGGTAAGAATGTCTTTTTTAACTTATACGGTGGGTGCGGCTATTTTTTCCGTTATAAAATTGTCTAAGCTTCCCTTACAAGCTTATAAGAATATTTTCAAAGTAAATGTTTTCTTTTATAATTATATGACTTTTAAATGATTTCAAAAAAGAGATATTTCTCTCAAATAGTTTTGATTTCATCTATGTCAACATCCTTTGATGGATTTTAAGATTATTTGAATTTTATTTATTATGATAAAAAACTTCCATATTTTATTGAAGGTTTTGTGATTTGTTTGACTGTGGATGTGTTATTTTTATACCATTTGTGGTTTATGGAGAAAGTATTGACATTTCTTATTCTAGGTTTAACAAAAATGTTTATTTTATGTTTAAACCTGTTCATATGAGGAATTAATTGGACTTAATAAGTGACGGGTAGAGCCCGCTATAGCTCCTCGATGCGTTAGTAGGTCTCATGATACAAACTAGTGTCTTGGCATAAGGCCTTGAAAAAATCTTATTTGTAGTCATGGCACAAGGCCTTGAATATGTGGTTATGATAGTCTGGCATTATGCATTCCTTCATTATGAAAGTGGTTATTGATATTGCTTGTGATTATTAGACTATTAGAATATCCATGTGAATAAGTAAATGTAATTATTTCATTTTATCTTTTCCATATTTTGCTGAAGTTCAAGTTTAAAAGGCTTTTGTTTTAGTTATACATTGCCTTAAATGTTTATGCTTATTTATAAAAGTTTCTGCTATATTGTTATCCTTACTGGGCATTGAACCTCACCCCTTTCAATGTTTTATTTTTTCTAGGATGTGAAGAAGTATTTTATGAATGAACTGTAGGGATAGTATAAGGGGATATGAGTGTGGAGATAAGATTTTGTTGTAGTTTTCACTTTATGATGTAATGTAAACTTTATGAATGTATCTAGTTATTCCAAGGTTAATAAACTAATCGGTCTTTTAAGACTTGATCTTTCTTGATCATGCCAATGTTATGTAATAATGCACCGACTCTAGGTAAATGGGGTCGGGGTGTTACAGTTTTTTTCAGCAAATTTTCTCACTGTGGGGTGCATTAATTTTTTCATAAAGAAGGACGATGGCAGTTTGAGGTTATGTATTGACTATCATCGCTTGAATCAAGTGAAAATAAGAACCATTATCTTCTTCCTTAGATTGAAGATCTATTCGTTCAACTAAAATTTTCATACTGTTTCTTGAATATCGATTTGCAGCCATGATATTATCATATGCGTGAAAAGGTTGAGGATATCCTGAATATTTTTTTTTTATTTTATTCATGGGAATTAAAAGTTAGTTGTGATGTCATTCAGTGTGATGAATACTCCATCTATGTTCATGGGGTTAATGAATGTTGTGTTCTATGAGTTACTAGATAAGTTTTTGGTGGTTTTCATCGATGACATCCTTGTGTACTCAGAATCTGAGGAGTATGTAGAGCATATGCATACAATTTTGGGAGTTATTATTCATGAAAAATTGTTTGGGAAGTTGTTAAAGTGTGATTTTTAGGCTCGAGAAGTCTGTTTCTTAGATAATTTTGTATCAAAGTAGAGATTAACTATGGATCCATCAAATATATAAGCGTTTGTGTCTTGGTAAGATCCCTAGAGAGTGGCATAGGTAATAATTTTCCATTATCTTTTATGATATTATAGGAGGTTAATAGATGATTTCTCTTGGCTTGTGAATCCTCTAACATAGATGAATATAAAAGATTAGGTGTTCTTGTGGAATGGTCAATGTCATATAGATTTTGAGTATCTAAGGGAGAAGTTTGTTAGTTATCCAGTTCTTTATCTTCCAGTATGAAGAGTTTAGTTTGAGGTTTTATATGATTCTTTTCATCTTGGGTTGGGATGTGTTCTGATGCAGCAGAGATCTGTATTTTTTTATGGGTCTTGTTAATTATATCCCCATGAGCATAAATATTCCACCCAAGATCTTGAGTTGGAGGCAATGGTGTTTTACCTAATATTTTGGAGACCTTACCTCATTAGAGAGCGTTTTTGTCTTCTTCAATCATAAGAGGCAAAGGTTTGTTTTTTTTCATCAGGACTTCAACTTATGTTAGTGTTACTGGATATATTTCATACATGATTACAACTTTGAGATTTATTATACACCTATAAAAGTAATTTTGTAGCCGAATCACAGAGTTGTAAGTCACACAGTGATGCAGTGAAGGAATCCGAGGATTCTTGGAGAGTGATGGAAGAACGTTCAACATTGTATCTAGGTATGGGTGAAGTTGGGGGAAGAGGTATTATTTTTTAGATGATGGTTCAGTCATCTCTTGTGAAGTAGGTGGATGAATCCTAGTTGGGGTATCTGGAGGTGGAGGTCTGGAGAGACCGAGTTATTTATGGTGAGGCCCCTGATGGTTGGTCTAATGACGAACAGCACTGAGTGTTGTTTCATTGAATGATTTTCATTCATTTTGAGATGTCTGATATTGTTCTCAGATAGTTCCATAGTTTTCATTTATCTATACATCATGGTAATAAAAAGGTTTAATAAGTGTTGAGAGGTCAGTTTTGGTGTCCTAGGTTGAAACGTGCAGTTGTAGAGTTTGTGTCTTGATGTTTGGTCTACCAAAAGGTAAAGTTTGAGAATTGCATTCCTGGGGGTTTTCTCTAGCCATTATATATTCCTTAGTGGAAGAGGGAGGAAATATAGATGGACCATTTTACCAGTTTATATTGAGATTAGGTAGGATATGATGCTATATAGGTGTTAGTGGATCATTTGATTAAATCGGCCCACTTTATAGTGATCAAGGTGTCAAGCTCAGGGGAGGTTTTATCAAGGAAGTATCTGGAGGAGGTGGTGAGAATCCACGAAGTCTCAAGAACGATCATTTCTGATTGAGATCCTTCTTTTACCTCTAGGGTGTGGGGTGGTCTCCAACATGATTTTGATTCTAATCTATTCCTTTTCACTACTTTTCATTCATAGACAGACGGTCAAACAGAGAATTCCATCCATACTCTTGATGAAAATTTTCTCTCTTATGTCCTAGAGTTTGGAGGTTCATGGATAAGGCACATTCCATTGGTATATCTCTCTTACAACAATAGTTTTCACTCCACCACCAGTATGGAATCTTTTATATACTTATATGTTCACCTTTTCATTCTTCATTATGGTATATTGGGTTCGTAGAGTCAGCAATTAATTGGTCAAAACTGGTAAAAAATACAATAGAGATGGTTTGGGTGATTCGTGAGAGGATAAAAGCAGAGAAGGATTGTTAGATATCCTATTCTAATCATAGGAGGAGACCTATGGATTTTGACAGTGAGGATCATGTGTTTCTGAAGGTGACTCTCCATTGTGGGCAACAAAGCTTTGTTCATGGGAGTAATCTTTATTGCCAATTTTTTGGCCCTTTTGAGGTGTTGGCTCATGTTGGATTTGTGGAATACTTTATAGTGATTCCCCTGAAGATGAGTCTAATACATGATTTTTTTTCACCTTTCATGGCTCCATTGTTATCTTAATGATGATCAAACAACACCAATTGGGGCGAGATCGATGTTGATGAAGATTTAACCTTCAAGAAGCAGCCTGTAGAGATCCAGGACCTCTAGGAGTAGGTGTATTGTGTGCATGAAATACCCTTGGTTCATATATTATGCTAGAATAGTGTTATAGATATTACCTAGGAATGTGAGTCACAAATACATGCTCATTTCCCATAATTTGTTGATTTTTAACTCTTCTCTTGTAACGTTGTTTGTTTTTTGGTTGTAGGCCTTTTATAGTAATGAGATGTCTTTATCTTTTTTCTTATTATGGCATACTCTATTTTAAGAGGTATATCCCTCATGAGAGTTTTTTGGAGCTGGTTATGCTTGTTATTGAGTTTTTCACTTGTACCACTAGTGAGGTGGTTGATCTCATGTGGTGATAAGAACCATGAGAGGTATCTCATGGGGTGGCTATTTGAATGACCCCCTTTTTCTGTTTCCTCTATGGGTTGGTTTTGGATTCTTGAAGATGATAATTTTTAGGGGTATATTATGTAAGAGTTTGGATCCACATGGATTAACACATTGCATGTTACCAAGGCTTGTGGATCTCAGAGGAGGCTTAGAGTTAGCCTGTAGAAGTTCAGGTACTGAGAAATAGGATCAGGGAACTTGTATGGTATGAAAGTATCTTTCACACCATTTAGAATAATTTCTTGATGTGAAAGTGGGATTCATAACATGTAATATTTCAGGTTTAAAAAAATGTGAAAGGTGATAGTTTTTTAGGCAGAAACTGTCCTCAAGGAATTATATAACATGAAATGGGATTACATTTTATGAAATCCCCTGATCCTATAATGTTTTAAAACATTTTAGATGCTCGGGTTGTCAAACCCTACGACTGCTACTTCCCTCCCACTTATACCAGGAGACCTAACGGTCCCATATTCGGCGTTTTGGATATCCCTTCGATGGGGATCAATCCTTGGGATTCCATATTTGATCTGTGGTTTATGTCTTGATCCAAGGTGTTTTTTACTTCATTTTCTTGTGGTTTCTCTGGGATTGATCTCATTTTCCTCTCATCCTTATCATCGTGCTATAGAGGTTTCTTACCCATGTTTCTAATGGGTTTTCTCTCGGTTCTTGTTAGTGCGGTGGTGTTGCAGATTCCCCAGATGTATTTAGGTCCTGAGGGATAGGTGATCGCAGATCCGTTGCATGATCGGTTCTTGTGAAAGGAATGTTGAAAACCTTTTAAGGTATGGGATTCATTGTTTATATATTTATTAATTTAAAATCATAGAGTTATCATGATTTAACCCCTTGGATCACAATTAAATAAGCCTAATTAAATACTTGAACTGAATTAAATAATTAGTATCGATTTCATAGATAGGTTGCTTCTTTTACCATGATAACGGTTTACCTCTTGATTTTCCAGATAGTGTGATATCTATTTTTTGATTAGTTTTACATTTTATTATTTATGGAATTTGGTAATGAATAAAAATATGGAATTAATTGACAATTAATTAGATAAAATATTAAAGAGGCATGTTTAATGAATCTGGTTATTATTGTTGTTTTAATTTGATGTTAGTCCAATTGATGCAAGTGTGCATGTTTAATTAAATAGGTTAATGAACCTGAATCATCATGATTATTATTGATAAAGTAAATAAAGGCATGTTAAATTAATTTCTTAATTAATTTTTAATATTTATGATAGCTTGTTGTCGAGGTTTCTTATAGTTGGAACCTATGATAATGAATCAGTTAATTCAAGATGGAATAAGAACTGGTTATGTGATAAAAGATATTGAATTTATAGGGCCTAAGTTTCCCACTGTCTTGTAAAGGCTTATTTCCTTGTGCTTTGGACGCGTGATATCTCATTGTTTGTGAAATATGGATGCCTTGATTTAGGTACCAGAGCATATTTATATGTTTTTTTCATACTTCATATGATGTGACGTGATCCTAGGATGGATGAGACTAGAGGGATGTTGTGTTATGAGGCATGGTGAGGTCCATATATGATGTGAGCTTGGGATGGCTGATCCTGGAGGGATATTTTGGAATTAAGGGCAGGGAGGCCCATTTTTTATGGTATCAATTGATGCCTGGAGTGTCAAGATGAAATAGTATAATCATACAGATGTCTGGGAGGACATAGGAGATGATATAACTGGTCAAATATGGGCTTAGCCATTGTTATGAAAGATATATTCTTGTTAAATCTATTTCTTGGTTGGAGGCTAGATTGTTTTTTATATTATTTCCTTCACCCACTACTTGAGTCAGATGGATGTGTTTGGTTACTCTCTTCCCATGGGAGTTGAAGACACACAGGGTATTCCACATGCTTTTTGTGTCTATCTTCTCCTATTTGGATTATTTTACACTCCTGTTATAAGTGGCTAAGACTCGACAGGTATTTCATCTACTCACCGCGTTGATACCCTTCTATTTGGGGAGATTATAATGTTTTCCTAGATTATCTAGTGATATTGAAAGTAATAATATTAAAAAATGAATAAATGTTTAACTAATGGGGTTGGATCTTGCTGGGATGCAATGTTGAGGTTGAAAATTATGAGAATACATAGACTCAGTTTGCTTATGATTGGAGGGCATGGATCTTTGTTGAGATGGTAATGAAATGTAATGTGGAAATTTTTAATGGTTAATTAATGGTTTAGAATAAATTAGCATAAAGTGAATTTGATAAAAAGAGATAAATTATATTTAATGTACCACTTTAAATGGTTGTGTTCTTATAGGATATCAGGTCTTATTAGTGGAATCCAAGAGTCTAAGAGATGTTATTTGTAGTTGCGTCTGAGACTAGTATATTCCCTTTGTGTGGTTGTGATATGTATTATATTCTATACTTTTTGTGTTTCTATATGATACTCCACCCTATTGGTTAGGGAAACTGAAACCTTGGGGATTCTGAGCCATGGGGGTGTTCTTCCCAACATCCTGGTGGGAGGATGGATGGCTGACTACCCCCTTTATAACCACTCTATTCTCTTGGTAGTTACTTATGTCAGTATGTAGGGCAGTTAGTTTTCCCAATATAAGTATGTAGAGGGTTGTAATGGATTCTAGTTATTTCACACAAATGTATTTTGTATAAAGTTTCCTACAGACTACTATAGGTATAACGTGTATAGGTTGTGATGGGTTGAGGATCTTTACTTGGTGTGTGAGATTTGATGGCATGGGGTATAATACCTGATGAATGATATATGTTGTGTGGGATTTGGTGGATCTTATAAACTACCTGGTTACTTTGGTTACCTAGATGATGTTGTGTGATTCATGTGGTGGATTCTAATGCATGAGGTTCTTGTTGATGCACGAGGTGCATGTTGTCGTGCTTTCCCCAGGTGTCTGCAGTTTAACTTTTTTGGAGAGAGATGCTTAGGAAGTGAGACGTTATGGAATATCGGAAAACCAGAGGGGAAGTGGTAGCGATATGCCCTTTATATTATTTATTATATAATATTATCTTTTAAGTGATACTTGGTGACAGTAGCCATGGTGAGGCTGGGAATGCAGTATAACTATTTAGGTGATGAGTTAGTTTTAGTTTATGTTCACTATGATTTAGCATGTTTTATTTACTTTTTCATGAGAGGCTTCGAAGAGGATCCTATTGAGTATACTATCATACTCACCCTACATATACATATATTGTTTTTTGTTCATTTGGAGAAGTTTGGTGATCAATATAGTTACTAATAGCTTTGGGGTTTTATAGGAACTATTTTGGCTTCGAGGTCACTATCGTATTTACTTTCATTTGGTACATTCATTTTCCCCCTTTCAGTTTTAGTAGTTCTTGCATGAAATTACATTTGTGTACTTGGGTTTTCTTTTATATTATATTATAAGCAGGAGTTGGTTGGTTTCTATCTTATCTATCTCTTCTACATGTGTTCTTATAAAGGGTAATGCCTCTGATCTGTGTTTTTATTATTCCCTATGTGCTAGTTTCCAACCCAGGGACTACTGGAGGCGGGAATCAAGGGTCATTATCTCTCTTCTCCCATTTCCAACCTAGGAGGGGTACACTTTGTGGGGAGGGGTTTGTGATAGAGTTGTGTTGTATTTAGGTAGAGGGATATGATGGATTTTGGAGTTAGCCACATGTGAGGTTGTATGGGTTGGTAGGGAAATGATGTCAACTAATTTTAGAAATCACTATAAACACAGAAGACTGGATGAGACAAGGTTATTTAGGTCCCCCTGTAATATAATTCATGGACCTTTAAGATTACAGCGGCTACAAAACAAAGTGATACTAGTTGATGGGTAGTGACCTGGGAAAGGATCATGTATCATTATTCTTCATGCCAATGTTTGAATGGGTAGACCATGGGATATGTTAACCTAAAATGAATAAAAGAAAACAATTATTTATTGTTAAATCCTTCTATATTCTAGTTTTATGAGTTCTAATTGTTTATTATTTTGCAGGTATGGCTCCAGGTCAACATCCTCATCAGGTTCATGCAGAATATCTTCAAAAAGTTGTGCTAGCAGATCACTGTAGAGTATAGGTTGAAGACGATATCACTTGGTAGAGGACACTCTGATTGTTTTAGAGCCAAATTCTATAGAGGTATGAGCAATCTATCTCATATGCAGTCACAAAATACTAGTTGGAGGAGGTTGAGATATCCTTCATTTCTATACATGCTCGAAAGGAGCACTAGGTGTCCTTGGATTTGACAATGTTTTGTGGCGTAGCAAGACAGTGGTGGTTCTTATTTCTTGGGGATCGTGAGGAGTCAACGGTCTTGTGGGAGTATTTTTTAGAAAAATTCAGAGTTGAGTTTCTTTCTTTGAACATAAAGGCGTTTATTTTCCAAGATCTACTTACCCTTTAGCAGGGGATCTCTTGTGTGTGAAAGTTTGGAATCCATTTTAGGAACTTTTTGTGATATAATTTGGATTTATTTTTAATTGTGGAGGCTAGGGAGATTCATTTTGAGGAGTATTTGCATACAGAGATCTAGCACCAGGTCACCCCGTTTATACTGAATACATATATTGATGTGCTAGTGAGAGAGTAGGTCATCAAGATGATGTTACCTAGAATGGAATTTTCATGAGAGGGGATTCATCAGGATTCCTCATTAAGTAGAGTGTAGTTTGGGTTTCCCAATTGTCAGGATAAAATAGTTTTTGATCATCTGGTAGTAGGTCCCAGCCCTCAATGTCTTGTTTATCAAGGGGTGGTGTCTCTCAGACCTATAAGATGGGATTAGGATCATTTTTTTTCTTGTGGAGGCTGATTTCATCAGTGGTGATAGTGCCCGACCTTTCTGAGCAGCCAGAGTGTTCCTTTTGTTCTTCTTCAGGTTCCACCATTGGGGAACTTCCATCTGATGTTGAACTTAAAAGTTTCTCTAGTTTGGAATCAGAAGAGAGAATTTGGGATAGGCAGAGGATATCCCCAGGATGATCCCCATCTTTAGAGAGTTTCTTTTTCCATATAGGTGGTTATCAGTATGGTCAGAGAGGTCTTTGAGTAGGTCATGGTCAGCTTCATGATTTATCATTTCTAGTTCCAGGCAATTTAGATGTTGTTAGAAGTTCCCATTTATTGTCTTCTAATTGGGTTCATGCCTTTGTTGATCTAGTATAGACACATTCCATCATATCATCCTCCCTTTTCCATTCTTTATGACTAGATACAAAGAGACTTCCAATTCCCTTGGTGTTGACTATGCTAGTTAGAGGTCAAACTGACTTGTTTAAATTATGAATAAATTGTGAGATTGTGTTGGGGAAGCACCAGTCTTTGGGAAATTTACCATTATTATAGATAAAACCGTATGAAATCATCCTTTACATGAATTATCTTTACTTGTTGTAGGATATCATGGATTTATTTAAGAGGTAGTTTGTGTTCTTCGATGTTGATGGAGATCCAGAAATTTTGTTGGTGAGCAATACCCTCAGATGGGTCAGAGGTGTGCTCCATCATTACCATCCTTTATGGATGATTTAATGCTAATTTCTTTATAGGTTTAACATTTGGCATTTCCCAGGGCCATAAATGAGCACCCTGATGTCTTTCCAGATGAGTTTGTTGCATTACCCCTTCATAAGAGATCGATTTAAGGATCGAACTACAACCATTCATGTCTCTTATCTTGATATCTTCATATAGTATGGTGTCTTCTGAGTTGCAAGAGTATTGTATACAGCTCTATGTAATGTTGTGGTGTAGTTTTTTTGGCCAAGTGTGTCACTGTGGGGTGAACCCGTTTTGTTCGTAAATAAGGCTGACGACAATTTGTGGTTGTGTATTGACTATCATCGCTTGAATCAATTGACAGTGAAGAACCACTACCCTCTTCCATGTATTTATGATCTATTAGATCAAATGAAGGGTTAATGTTTTTTATTGGAGATTGGTTTTTGGCCATCATATCATTAATGTTTTGTAAAGGATGAGGGTATCCCAAAGACTATTTTGTTGTTGTCATGGGAATTATGAGTTTTTTCTGATGTTGTTTGGTGTGATGAATGATCCAGTTGTGTTCATGGGGTTAACAAACTCTATGTAATTTGAGTTCCTATATAAGTTAATGGTGGTTTTCATTGATGACATACTTGTGTACTTTGTGTCTAAGTAGGATCATTTGGAGCATCTATGTTACACTTTGTGAGTTATTCATCATGGATAGTTGTTTGGGAAGTTGTTAAAGTGTGATTTTTGGAATCGATAAGTCTATTTCTTGGGGAATTTTGTATAACATTAGGGAGTAGCTATGGATCTGTCGAATATATAAGCAGTTGTGTCTTAGGAATCCCCAAAGATAGTGGTAGGGGTGAGAGGTTTCCTTGGTTTAACAATATATTATAAGAGGTTTGTAGATGATTTCTCTCTGGTTGTAACTACTCTTACAGCATTTACTATAAGGGATCTGGAATTCTTGTAGACTAATTAATGTTAAATAGCTTTTGAGTATTTGAAGGATAAGTTTTTCTGTGCTCTAGTTATTTGTATTCTAGAATAAAGAGTTTAGTTTTAGGATTTCTGTGATGCTTTGAATCTTGGATTGGGTTGCGTTCTAATGTAGTTGTGATATTTAGTTTTATATAGGTCTCAATAGTTATGTCCCTATGAGCATAACTATTCCTCCCACGATCTTGAGTTGGAGAAAGTGGTATTTTTTCCATAAGTTTTGGAGGAATTACCCCATTGATGAGAATTGTGTGTTCTTCACTAGTCATAAGATCTTGAGGTACATTTTCTCACAGTGTTACATGAACATGAATCAATATCATTAGATATAGTTCTTATAGGATTACGACTTTGAGATTTTATATACACTTGGAAAAGGGAATTGTGTAGCTGATTGGTTGATCCAGAAGTCACGCATTGATGTAGTGTGAGAATCAAGAAATTCTTAAAGATTGATGGAAGAACATTCAGCATTGCATCTAGATATGGGAGAATTTAGGGGAAGATTTTGTCTTTTTTATATGATGGTGCAGTAATCTCTGGTGAAGTCAATGGAGGAATCACATTTGGGGGATCTTGAGGTGGAGGTCTAGAGAGACCGAGTTGTTTGTGGAGAGGCCCTCAATGGTTGGTCTAAAGATTAACAGCACCGAGTGTTGTTTCATGGAAGTATTTTCATTCATTTGGTGATGCGTGATATGGTTCTCAAATATTTATATAGTTCACCTTTGGTTGTACTTCTGGGTGAGAAAAATATGTAACGAGCTTTGAGAGGTTAGTTTTGGTGGCTTGGGATGAAGAATGAAGTTGCATAGTTTGTGTCTTGATATTTGGTTAACCATAATCTGAAGGCCGAGCATCGTCACTACGAAAATAGTGGCTTCAAAACCAAATATATGGAATCAATTTTTTATAAACTGATGAAAAATGTATCTATGATAACTTTTTGGCATCAGTTTTAACATTAATTGAAACCAAAAAATATATTTTCACTTTTGGAATCATTCTTTTAAAAAAACCAATTCTAAAAACACCATCGAAGCTTATTTATGGTGTTGGTTTTTTACAATAATGGACACCGTAAATAAAAAAATTTGTGTCGGTTTTCCATAAAATTAATGCCATAAATAAAGAAAAATTTGGCAATAGTATTACAGAAAATTGACACTATAAATGAAAAAAAATTGGAATCATTTTTAGGAAAATCAACATCGAAATTTTAAAAAAAAACACATGTGGTCATGAAACCCTCATTTGTTAGAACTTTGAAACCCTCTCTCGACTCATGACAAGCCTGACAGCGACCCAGTGATCCCAATGACGATTTTTGTTTCTTTTCTTCAATATTTATCATCATTTCATGATCTATAGTATTGATTCTTCATGATTCTTCATTATTTCATCATCTATAGAAGTATTTCTCCTCAGAAACCATTTTCAGTTTGACCATCATCCACAGTTTGATTTTATTTCTTTGTTCTTGTTTATTGTTCATTTCTACAAACATTTTTTTTAGATCTTGTAGTGTTTGTTCTTTCAATTAATTTGAGGGAGAAAGTTCAAATTAGGGATCCAGTTTCCTTTGTGAAATATGAATTTTGTAGGTTTTTTTAATAATTAAGTTAAATTATTTATCATTTAGTTATATGGTTTAGTTATTTTTTCAATTATTTGTTTGTAGTTGATACTTATTTATAAATTTTCTTCTTAAAGTTTGTTTATTTTGATAAAAAAATTTGAAAAAATTATCCAATTATTGTGATGATATATATTGATTAATTTTTTTGTGAAGAAATGATATGTTAAATATTTTTCGTTCATATTTTTGTTTTTACATTGTGATGTGTGTTAAATATTGATTAATGTTTTGATAAAACTTGTACAATAAAGTGGTTGAACTTGATCTATTACGATGGGATGCTATGAGAGGCTATAGATAAAAGTACTATTTAATTATATTAGATAACCAAGGATAATTGGATATTATTCATCTGATGGTGATGAGTGTAGATGAATTTATAATAAGAAAAAGAGGAAAATAGTGGAAGTTGAATAAATTCACCAAAATCGTGTGGTTTGAAGTAGAATTTGTTTTTTTTGATATTTTCTAAATAATGATGATATGAATAGTTGGAATGAAATTTTGAAATGATCTTATGACTTGATAAATAATATTATGATAATTTTTTATGGGTGGTCGATGTAATTTTATTTAATTATATGGTAAATTATTTTTTTGAAAAGGTTATTCACTCATTGATATGATATAGTGATTTGGATATAATTCGATAATATGATCTTGATAAATATAACTACTTTATATATTATTTATTTAATTATTGTGGTCTAGCACATTGATGTTATATTTTTATATTTGTGTTGTATGAAGGCATGTCATATTCCTCGAGGGATGTTATATTCCTTATTGATGATGTTTTGAGAACCAATAGTTTATAATTTATTTATAAGTAAGATTCATGATTAAAGGATTGAAACAATATTTCCATATATGAAATAATATATTATAATTAATTTATTTTCATATTCTTTTGAAATAAGATTAAAAAAATAAATGTTCAAATTATCATATTTCAATAAAAAATATTTTTCATTGTATATAACACTTCACTTAAAAATATAATTGTATAATTTTAATTTGGTTAAATTAACTTCAAATATTGATTTATAATTTCAATATTATCATAATATAACTTTGTGGGATCTTATTGGAAATAATTTATTTTTTTGTAAATAATGATTAATAATGTTTTTACTAAAAAGTGGTTTTCAATAGCAGCCGAGGTCTAAGGAGTTACCATGGTGTGACTGTACCCCATATATTAGAATGTTAATTAGTAAAATAAGTAACCATTTATCATACACAACCACAAACATTAGGGAATGAAATTAAATAAACATCCTAAAATATGTGGTGTATAAAACATACATATAGTTACAAAATCATGATTTTATACTATTAGGTTAGTTTTTATTTTATTCCTAATCATCAAGGATGTATCCTATTTGATTACCAATAATTTTAATTGAATGTGTTTATGTTTAAAATTTATCTATATATATATATATTAATGTTTATTTTTTTTAATATATTCACTAATTATATTACGATATCTGGTATTAAAAAGATCGTAATTGGATAATTTTATAAAGAACCATTAGTGAACATAAAAAAGGAGTTGATGATTTCTTGGAATTTTCTAAATGAAATATTTAAAACATATATTTTTTTCTATCCATGTGTGAAGTTTTTAAATATGAGAAATTTAAAATCTAGAGAAATCAAGGATCATCTCATTTGATATGGTTTTAGCCTTAATTATACATGTTGGATCTAGCATAGTGAAAGAACCAAAAATTCATCATCTAATATTGATGACAATATTCATAATGAGGAAGAAGAACATATTGAAGAATTAATTCATGATTTGGGTGTTGAAACCATCAAAAAATAGTAATTTTTGAACAATTGTATAGAGATTCTAAGAATGTATTATTCCCAAATTAAAGTAAATATGCAGTGTTATCATCCGTTTTGAGATTTTTTAACTTTAAAACAATAAATAGGTGGAGTGATAAAATTTTCTCTTACATAATTGAGATTTTAAAAGTTCTACTTTTTGAGGGCAATGGGCTTCCAGATTCTAATTATGAGGCATAAAATATATTATGCCCAATGGAATTAGGGTATAAAAAGATACATGTTTCCCCAATGATTGTGTGTTTTATAGGAAATAATATGAATATTTATCAAACTATCCTGCATGTGGGACATCATCCTATAAGATGGATGAAAAATTCAACTCAGATTCATTCTCAGCTACTAGCATTTAACCTCATGAAAAATCAATTATGTATACCTTCTAATAATTTCATCCAATAATAACTTCATATAATTCTGATAATTCAACTATCATTCCTTCTCATGTACCATAATAAAAGCTACTACTAAATTAATTTGTTACCTTCATGTAATTCCTCTTTTGAAGCATCTATTTAAATATTCAATTGATGAAAAGAGGATAACATGGAATTCAGATGAGCGCATCTCTAATGGTAACTTGCATCACCTAGCTGGTTCACCATAGTGGAAGAGATTTGATAAACAATTTCATGATTTTGAAAGTGAAGTTAGAAATCTCATAATGGGATTTTGTACTAATTGAATGAATCCATTTTAGATCTTAAGTACACAACATAGTTCATGGCCTATTTTGTTGGTTGTTTAAAAAAAATTCCCACATATATGTATAAAGAAAAAATATGTTATGATGATCTTGATGATTTATAGACCAAAACAGTTGGGAAAGGATATTGATTTGTATATTTTACCATTTATTGATGATTTGAATTTACTATAGGATATAGGTGTTAAAGTTTTAGATTCATACAAGAAAGAGTATTTTCTTCTTCATGTTATGATAATGTTCACTATAACTGACTTTCAAGCATATGGAAACTTAACTGGATACAATGTCAAGGGATATAAAGCATATCTAATTAGTGAACAAGATACTTCATAATAACAATTTCATAAGGGAATAAGGATAGTGTACAAGAGACATTGAATATTTTTTCCAATTGATCGTCCTTATCATAGATTTAAAATAGAATTTAATAGTTTATCAGAATACAATATCCCCCTATAACCATTGTTAGTTGAATAATATTACAATAAATTTCAAAATAATGATTCGACATTTGGAAAGAAAATAATTTTTTGTCTTTAAAAAAATATCAGGAAGAAATTTTTTATCTTTTTCAAATTACCTTATCAGATATTTTTAGAGATAAAACATAACATTGATGTTATTAATGTTGAGAAAAAAATATGTGGTAGTTTGATTGGAGATTTGTTAGATATAAAAGGAAAGAAAAAAATATGTATTTCATTCTAGATTTGACATGATATCGATGAGAATACATTTAGAGTTAGGTTCTACTATAAAAATAAACAGATCATATTTACCTTTAGTTTGTCACACATTAAGCAAGATTGAGAAGATGAATTTTTGTTGGTGTCTTCATGGTATTAAAGTACACAGTGGTTATTCTTAAAATTTGAATAATTTGGTTTCATTGAAGGATTTAAAATTAATAGGTATGAAATCTAAATATTGTCATTTATTTCTAAAACAACTTCTACCAGTCGCACTACATGGTATATTTCTAACAGCTATCAAAAATTCTATCATCAGTTTATGTAATTTTTTCAAATCCATTTGTACCAAATTAATTTATCCAAATTTTTTATATGTTTTGGAGAATAAATATGATATTATTATTATTTTATCTATAAATGTATTTCCCACCTAAATTTTTTGATATAATGATTCATATGGTGATTCATTTGGTGTGTTATATAAGAATTTGTGGGCCTATTTATTTATGATTGATGTATCCTTTTGAATGATATATGAAAAAATTTAAGGGATGTGTTAAAAATACTTATCTACCAGAGGCCTAAATTGTTTAAAAATATGTATCAGAAGAGGTGATTGAGTTCTATACTGATTATTTCTATGAAGTGGGGTATATTAGTCTCCCTATATCTCAACATATGATAGCTGATAGTGAAGGTGGGGGAATTAGAGGCTTAAAGGTAATGTTCATTCCACCCGATGAAGTGATGAAGGCACATTGATACATTTTGAACAACACAGATGAGGTTCAATCATATATATCATCATATATTATTGAATTAAATTTATAATATTCAAAATGAAGTGTAAAGTGGCTAATGATTGAGCATAAAATTACATTTGTTTCATGGTTTAAAGACAAATTCATTACAGATATATCTGCATCAGAAACATTGAAATGGTTAGTAGGGGGACCATCTCTTAATATGATCACTTGGTCTGGTTTTGATATTAATAAGTACACATTTTACACACACAAAAATTGGATGATAAGAGTACCGTTTAAAATAGTGGTGTAATGGTCATCGCTGAAGCACTTCATTTTTAGAGTACCAAAGATAAAAATCAAATTTCTGTATCAACCCCATATTTTGATGTTCTTGAAGACATATGGGAAATTGATTATATTAAATTTTGAGCCACTATGTTTAAGTTTGATTGGGTTTCAAGTAATAGTGGTGTGAAACATGATAAATATGGGTTTAAATCAGTTGATTTGAAAAGAATTAGTTGTAATGAAGAACCATTTATCATGGTCACACATGAAAAAAAATATTTTCTGTCATTGATCCATCGAATGGTCAGTAGTCCATCATTTTTCAAGGAAAAATAATATATTTGGATGATGAGGATGATGATTATGATGATGTTATTAATTTATAATAGTCTTCTTTATTTATTACATGATTTACGGATAACAATGACTACAACACAAGTAGAGTGCATCCAGTGAAAAATGATCATGCTGAAGGGATATGGGAAAACACTAAATTACTATCCTAATTAATATGGTAATTATTTACATTTTTTTATTTTTGGAAATTTACATGTGTAAAAACTGTATTATTTAATAACTATTCAATATTTACATTTATAAATGTTTCTTTCATTTTAGAAGTAATGTATATATTTAATAGTTTACCTTCTAAATTTTTTTGTTTAAGAATCATACCAACATTATTTTTTTCTTTAACTTAAACATGTGTGACCTTTTTTACTTATATATTTTATTTTTCCTATTTTCGAATTATTCAGTTGGATAATAATATACAGGTTCACAATAATTTTATTACACTTTCCTATTTCAATAATGGATATAGATACAGATACATAAGAAAATTTAACAAGGTATTTTTCTTTTTTCATATTATTAAATAAATATTAATATAATTATTTAATTAAAAAAACTTTTAATTTAAATAATAATAATAATAGGACTACTGATGAGACTTCAGTGGTGGAGTCATCTACTTTTAATGTTGCGAAATTGAGTTCTTGAGTTGGTAAAAGTGGCATTACACATTTACCAAAACTGTTACTTTCTCATGGAGATGATAAATTACATATGACTTTTGATGATAATAATAATGTAACTAGACCAAATGAAACATAATTTATCAACTATATCTCCATGAAGATCTGCTACAGGATTATTATTTTATTTCTTGATTGGAATTCCATCGACAAGATGGTGAAATATCAGCTTTTTGAGGCCATAACGGTATCTCGATTGATTTTTTTCATCATATTTTTTTAATATACTATATTTTAAATGACTATTTTTTATTTTATTAAAATACAAATGACATTCAATTTTAAAGAAAAAAACAGAAAATAAGAAAATATGTCTTACTTTGGTGGCAGTTCGATGGAGATATTTCAAAATGAAGTTGACAATAAATTATGTTTTTGGAAAGAGATAAAATGAAAACACGTGCATCAAGTATGAGTTTATAAATGATGATACATGGAATAAATTTGTTTCCAGTGGACATGATGAAGTATTTTTTGTATGATAATTATATTATACTATAAAATTTCATATATATGTTCTTATTTACTTAATGTTTTACTTTTTGTATAACAGGACTCCAGGAAATCCCATCAAGACATCTAATTATAGAATGTATACCCTCATACATTACTATGTGGAGGGTATAATTTATTGGAGCAACAAATAATTGTTGAAAAGTTTGAAACACTAATAGCTCACTCCACTAGTGGTTCTGATGAGGTCCAGTTCAGTCCTCTATCTCCCCCCACTCTCAATGAAAAATGGAAAAGAGCGAGAATAAGAAAAAATGAAAAATGTCTTATAGATAAAGATAAAGAATTACATGAAAAATTTGTAAGTAAATATTATTTATTTTTTAGGGATTTTTCTATTTTATAAATTAAAAACACTAATAGAATATTTTCATTTTTCATTTCAGGGTGAACTTAAAAATCAAGAGACATAGGTCTCTTTTATCCTTGAGGGTAGGATGGACATCCTAACCACTACTTTAGGAAAGACAAAACACCCCATCCATGTAAGAGGATGTATGGCATGTGTTAGTATTCAAAAAGTTTTTGGTCATCATAATAATCAATCAAGAGACCCAGAAACCAAATACTTAAAGGATGAGTTTAAAGATATGAAATATTCCATGGGCGATCAAATTCAACCATCTATGCAAGCTATGTTGGAACAATTGATGAGACCGTCATAGTTTGTATAGCCATTCTAGACTGCCCAGCCTGCCTACTCAGATCCTCCACCTCCTCACTCAGACCCAACCTTATACTATGAGTTGTATACTAAATATCCTCATATATAGTATAGAGTTAGGACTCATTCATTTTTTAGAGAATTATTTACATCACCATCCTATACAGATGAGTTATATTATAGTATCAATACTTGATAATATTAATTCTATTTCTCTACTAGAATTTCATAATGAAGAGATTACCAGAGTTGGGGATTGTCCAGGTCATTTTTTACTTTGGTCATCTTAACTTAATCATTATCTTCCATATGAGGTATGTATTTTTATTAATATTAATTACATATTATTGAAAATTATTTATAATTTTTTCTCACATTTAATTTATATCAGTGAATCTAAAATCAAAATAAATGGAAAAAATTAAACAAAAGGTTTAGGAACAAAAAACTGTAGATACATATGATATTTCTAATGGGATAAAAATATTATCACAGGATTATTATTCCATGAGTAATATCTATGAGTTTCGGATGACCTTTGATATATGCAGAAGAGACTATCCATTGAGATTATTCAGAAAATATATCATGCATCTAACTGATTTTGAAGTGCTCAACATGCATGTGTTATAGTTTTTTCTCATGTAAGTAAATTGATGTTTCAATTTTTAATTCTATAATTAAATATGATATAAATTGAATAAATATATTAATTTTTAAATTGAGTATCTGTACACACTTATTACAAATAATTACACCATGGGTGTTTATGTTTTTATAGATCCAAAATCCATTTCCACATATGTGGAATATGTGAATAATCCAAATCAAATTTCATATATATGTGATAGATTATCACAGAAAGATATTGGGTATTTCTTTCATCCATTTCTTGATACGTAAGAGCACAAATGTAATTATTAACTTATGTTCATTATAATGTAAATAATTTTTAGCTTTTTGTATTGTAGGGGGAATTGTATGTTAGGTGTATTCTACATAAGCGAATGAACCTTATCTTGATTTTTCTATTTACTAGTTGGTGTTCATAAAAAATTTACCACCTTTTTAAACAAGTAAGTTTTCTTATTTTTTATAAGTTCATTATATTTAATTCTTATTGTATATACAAGCATTATTAGTTGATATATATGAAAATACAGATCATGGATTAAATTTATCGGGATCACATGTCGATAAATAACCCAAATGCAATCCAATATGTGACAGTAACGGTAATTATTTTTTATATTCTATATTATTCTGATTTTTGATATATATATATATATATATTATCAAATTAATGTTTTATAACCACAGTGTCATCATCAACAAGGAAATTTTGAATGTGGTTATTATGTTCTACGATTCATATATGAGATAATCACAACTAGCGTAACTACTGAATTTGATAAGGTTGGTTATAATAATAATTTTATATTTTATATCATAGTATTTTATTTTTTAATCTCATATCATTCAATGATATTTTAGACATTCAATGATGATGAGTCTTATACCCAAAATGAACTTAACCATCTTCAATCTTTGTTTGCGAACTATTTGTTAAGTATGATTACGATTTAAGGTATGTATATTATAATGTTTATGATTAATATTACATTTTCATAATAAACTGTGTTTAAAAATTAATTATTTTGTTATCATAGGTGCTTGAATGTAATGATATCAAACAAATGTTTCAACAATAACCAACAATGATCACGTTGTAAATTTCATGTATGTGTTTTTTAATTAGAATTTATAATAAAAATGTATAGATAAATTTTTGATTAACTAGATAATAGTATTTAGGTTTTTACATATTTTTAGTCAATGATACATGTTGTTTGTTTGTTGTATATTGGTTTTATATTACATGGATTCTGATTATTTTAGGGGTGTAATATTCAAATCTTTCTAAAAGAATAAAATTTCGGCATCGATTTTTATCAAAAACAATGTTGAATCATTAAAATAAAATATCATGGTTTCCATAATTGGTTTCTTTGAGAAACTAATCCTCAAAACCTTATTTTTTTATTCCAACTTTATATATGTTTGTTAAAAACCGACCTTAAGTCGTGATTTTTCACAAGTGCGTGTTCTCGGTGCTTTACTATAGCCATTAGATTTTTCTCAGTGGAAGTGGGAGGACATATCTTTGGTCCTTGTTACCAATTTACCTCGAGCTCAGGGAGGCTATGATTCTATATGGGTGGTAGTGGATTGTTTGATGAAATCAGACCACTTTATATAGATCAAGGAGTCGAGCTCAGTGGAGGTTTTATCAAGGTAGTATCTGGAGGTGGTGGTGAGACTCCAAGGAGTACCTAGGATGATCATTTTTGATCGAGATCCTTGTTTTACCTATCAGGTGTGGAGAGGTATCCATCATTATTTTTATTCTCATCTATTCTTTAGCATTGCTTTTCATCTGCATATGGATGGTCAAATAGAGTAGACCAACCAGAATCTTGAAGAAATGTTGCACTCTTGTGTCTTATATTATGGAGGTTCATGGATGAGTCACCTCCCCTTGGTATAGTTCAATTACAACAATATTTTTCACTCCACCATCAGTATGGAATTTTTTGAATACTTGTATGTTTGACCTTCCTATTCACTATTTTTCAGGACTGGGGTTGGAGAGTCAGCAATTCTTTAGTTGGATTTGGCTCAGAATACAACAGAGATAGTTTAGGTGATTCATGAGAGGATGAAAGTAGTGCAGGATATTTAGAAATCCTATATAAATCATAGTAGAAGACCTATGGAGTTCGATGTTGGGGATCATGTGTTTCGTAAGGTGATTCCTTTCATGTAAAGTGAAGGCTTGGTCATGGGAGTAAGCTTTCTCCCTGGTTTGTTGAGACTTTCGAGGTGTTCACTCATGTTGGATTTGTGCCATACCGAATAGTGCTTCCCCTACAAATTAACCAAATATATGATTTTTTCCACATTTAGAATCAACATATTTATCTTCATGATGACTCTCACATCATCAATTGGGATGAGATTGATGTTGATGATGATGCAACCTTTGATGAGAGACCTATAGAGATCCAGGACCTCTAGGAGAAGGTGTTATGTGAGAATGATATCACTTTGGTTCATGTATTGTAGAATCATGATGGTGTGGAAAAGAGTACCTAGGAATGTGACTCACAGATATGCACTCATTACCCTAATCTATTTGATTTTTGTTTCTTCTCTTGTAATGTCATTCAATTTGGGGTTGTAGAACTTTTCTGGTTATGATATGGATTTCTCTTGTTTCTTGTTGTATATTACTCTATTTTGAGAGTTATCTCCCCTAGGAGAGTGTTTTTGAGCTGGTTTTGGTTGTTGTGATGTTTTTCACTTGTTCCTCTAGTGAGGTGGTTGAGATCATGTGGTGATGGGAACCTTGAGTGGTATTTCATGGGGTGGATGTTTGAATGACCCCCTTTTTCAGTTTCCTCTCTGGGTTGGTTTTGGGATATCTAGGATGAGAATGTATTGAGTTGTATCTAATATAAGGTCTTGGATACATGTGGATCAACCCTTTGTGTGTTCTCGAGGCTTTTGGATTTCAAAGGAGGATCATAGGAAGTCTGGAAGAGTTCGGGTGCTGGGAACTGGGAGAATGTAACTTTCGTAGCATGAAAGTGGGTTTCACGCTATGTAGAATAATTTCATGATGTGAAAGTGGGATTCAAGTCATGTAATATTTCAAGATTTGAAAAAAAAATTGAAATTCGATGGTTTTTTCTATAGAAGCTAACCTCAAGTAATTACATGATGTGAAAGAGGATTTCACATCATGTAATCCCCCAATGCTGTAATGTTTTAAATCATTACATCTGCTCAGGTTGTCAATCTTTATGGCTTATTCTTCCCTCCATATCTTCCTAGGTGACCCTATAGTCCCCTCTATGGTTGTTTGGATATCCCTTCAATGAGGATTGATCCTTGGGTTTCCATCTTCAATCTGTGGTGGCCCTTCTTGATCCAAGGTGAGTTTTTCTTCATTTTCTAGTATTTCCTCCTAGTTTTATCTCATTTTCCTCCCATTATTCATGTCATGTTATAGTAGTTTCTTACCCATGTTTCTAATGGAGTTTCTCTTGTTTTTTTTGTGGTGGTTTCATGGAATCCCCATATGGATGCGGATCTTTTGGGAGATGTGATCAGAGATCCATTGTGTGGTTCATTCTTGTTTGAAGAATGTTTATGACCTTTTAAGGTATGATATGACTAGCTTATCTGTTTATTTACATGAAATCATAGATTTATAATGATTTATCTATTTGGATAACAATAAAATTAAACTAATTAAATACTTTAACTGGATGAAAAAATTGTTATCAATCGTAAAGATATGTTACTTCTTGTACCGTGATAATGGTTGGCCTCTTGATTTTCTAGATAGTGTGATATCTATGGATTTATTGGTTTATCATGTTGTTATTAAAATAAATCGTAAATAACATAAATCCTAAATTAATTCATAATTTACCGGAAAAACATTAAAAGTTATGTTTAATGAATATGGTTGTTGTTGTTGTAATTTGATGTTAATTAAATTGATGGTAGTGTGAATGTTTAATTGAATTGGTTAATGAACCTTAAGCATGATGATTATTTCTTATAAAGGAATTAAAGGCATATTAAATTATTTGTTTAATTAATTTTTGATAAATGTGATAGCTTTTCTCTTAGGTTTCCCATAGTTGGAACCAATGATAATGAATAAGTTAATTCAATATATAATAAAAACCAGTTCTCTGATAAAATATAATGTATTTTTAGGGCTTCAGGTTCTCACTTTCTTGTAAAGTTTGAGTTCCTTGTGCTTTGAAGCCATGAGAACTCATTGGGTGTAAAGGTTGGATGGCTTTATTTAGGGTAAAGATCCCATTTCTATGTTTCTTTCATGTTTTTTGTGATGTGATGTGAACTTCGGGTGGTTTATCCTGGAGAGATATTGTGGTATGACGAGCAGGGAGGCCCAGATGTGACGTGAGCCTCAAATAGCCGAACATAGAGGGGTTTTGTGGTATGAGGGGTAGGGAGGCTCAGTTATTATAGAAGGAGTTGATTTGTGGAGTTGTGAGATGCATTGATATATGCATATGGATGTCAGAGAGGATATCAGAGATGAAGGAATAGGTTGAATCTGGGCTTACCCATTGTTATGAAAGATGGATGCTTGTTGAATCTGTTGCTTGGATGGCAGCCAAGTTGTATATTTATCTTATTTTCTTTCCCCACTACTTGAGGTAGATAGATGTGCTTGGTTACTCTCTTCCTATGGTAGGTGAATATGTGTGGGGTATTCCACAGGATTTCCAATTTTTATCTCCTTCTGGTTGGATGAGTTCGCTCTCCTGGTATAGGTGGTGAAGACTAGATGGGTAGTTCATATACTCACCTTGATGATCCCCTTGTGTTTGTAAATCTTATAATGTTTTCCTAGAGTATCTGGTGATATGGAAAGTAATAATGTTAATAAATCTGTAAATTTTTGACCCATGGGGTTGGAGCTTGCTGGGATGCAATGTTGAGGATGAAAATTATAAGAATTCATGGACGATGTTTTCTTATACCTTGAGGGCATGAATATTTATTGAGATGGTACTGAAATGTAATGTAAAAATTCTTAATGGATAATTAATGGTTAAGAATTAATTAATGTAAAATTAAAATGATAAAAATGGATAAATTAAATTTAATGTATATATTTAAAAGGTTGTGTGCTTATAGGATATCTAGTCATAATAGTGGTAGTTGGGTGTGTGAGATACGTTAGATGCAGTTGTATCTGAGATTTTGATATTCCCTTACTGTGGTTGTGAGTTGTATTATATCCTATAATTTTTATGTTTCTATATGATACTTCACCCAATTGGTTAAAGAAACTGACACCCTGTGAATTCTGATCAATAGGGGTTCTTTCCCCAACATCTCATTGAGAGGATGGATGGATTACTACCCCCTTTGGCCCCACTCTCTTCTCTTGGTAGTTACTTGAGCTGGTATGTACAGTGGTTAGTTTTCCACATTTATATGTGTATAGGGATGTAATGGACTGTAGTTATTTCACCCATATGTATTCTAGATATATTTTCCTATGACTATTATAGGTATAACATGTATAGGTTATGATGACTTGAGGATTCTTACTCAGTGTATGGGTTGTGATGGTTTGAAGTATAATACTCCATGTATGATACACATTGTACAGGTTATGGTGGATCCCAGATACTACATGGTTACTTTGGTTATATAAATGTGGTGGTGTGATGCATGAGGTGCATGTTGACACACAAGGTGCATGTTATGGTGCTTTGCCCAGGTGTCTATGGGATATCCTTTTTGGAGAGAGATGCTCAGGACATGCAATTTTGGGGAAGAGTGGAAAATAATTGGGGTAGATGTAGTAGGGTAATCTTGATATTATTTATTATATAAGATGATATTGTAGGTGATACTTTATGATAGTTCCCCTAGTGAGTGTGGGAAGTTAGTATATCTATTTAGGTGGCGAGTTAGTTTCACCTTTTGTTCACTATGCTCTAGCATGATTTCTTTACTTTTGTATGAGAGGCTCTGAGGATGATTCTACTGAGTATACCGTTATACCCACCCTATGTATATATTAACTATTTTTAAGTTCAGATTGAGTAGGTTGGATATTAGTCAGGTTACTACTAGCTTGGGGGATTTACAGGAGTTGTTTGGGATTCAAGGTCATTGTCGTCTTTAATTTCTTTTGGTACTTACAGTTTCCCCCTTTAATTTATAGTATTTCTTGCATGAAATTACATTTTTTTACTTGTGTTTTCTTTTATATCATATTATATTCAAGAGTTGTTTGGTGTCTATCTTTTCTCTCTCTTCTAGAAGTGTTCTCTTAGAGGGTAATTCCTCCCATCTATGTGTTTATTATACCATCAATTCTAGTCGCCAACCTAGGGCCTACAGGATGTGGGACTCAGGGGTCACTATCTCTCTTCTCCTATTGTTGGCCCAAGAGTGGTACACTTTGTGTGGAGGGGGTCATGGCATGAAACATACCATGAGTATTAATGAGATTCAACTAGGAGTTTCATGAAATTTTTCTTTCGAAGTTTTATCCAAGATCATAAATAACCAGATCTCTAATCGCCTTCCTAATATAGTGTCAGAAGAACCACATGGTTTTCTGAAAAATAGGAATATCCAAGGTAAAATTTTCCACATACAAGAAATGAATAATTACATCAACTACAAAGTTATTAGGTCTAATATCATGGTGATAGTTTACATTGATAAGTCATATAATATATTTATGTGGAGTTTCATTGTCAAAATTATGCATCATCGTGGTTTTTTGGATTGTTTCTACAACCTTTACTTCTATATTGTTTATTATATCTAGTTCTTAGTATTTTTTGTGGGAAATAAGTTTTATTTATTTAAATAAACTAGATGGATTTCTCAGGGATAACCTATCTCTCCCTTTTTTGGCTCAAGACTTTCTTAGATGGAATATGGGTATTGTGATTTCCTTAGGCTCAATATTACACTTAAAATGAAAGTTTTTATCCCTTGGTATTTCATTATTTTATCTAATTAAATGTTGTATTTTGTTAAATGGAATATATAACTCAATAAGAGGTTTCAAATAAATCATGGGTGAGTATGAAAAATGGAGTGGAAAAAGGACATCCACCACCAAATCAATCTATATATATTTATATATCCAAATCTTGATCCTATAGTTGAGCTGATGACATAGATAATATGTTTGGGATTAGCTGAGTAACATTCCCCTTGGATTATCTTTGATCCCCTATCTATTTAATAAGGTTCAAAATAATTCACTTTGAATTCTTTGTTTAAAGGATCATGGGTATAATCATTAACTATAAAAGAAGGATCCTCTCCTTTCATAGGTGAATTGTGTTCATCAACTCTGACATGACCTCTATTCCCATACACATAATGTCATCCATTCATGTTCTAAAAGGGTTCCTCCATCAGATTTAAAGTTCCATTAATTACTTAAAATGGGACTACCATATGGAAGGAAAGTATCATTGGGAAAGCCTGAAGAGTCTAGATAGACCTATTTATGAAAGGGGAATCTTTATCAAAAACCTAGAAGAGTCTATGCAATCCATATAGGATAATATTTATTGTAATTCCATAATAGATAACTCTAATTGGGCTGGTTATATGAGGGGAAAGTATGGTGATTCTGTAGATCTTTTTCGTAACTTCCAATGCTTATCCTCTCCCCTATGGTGAAGAATAAAAGGATCTATTCACATGCTCTTTCAACACTCTCATTGGGTTATCGAGCGTGGAGATATACTATTCTAGAAGGACAATAGGGATGTGAGATCTCTCTTTTTTGCACATTACCCAACTCCCCACATCAGTTTCAACTCAAAAAATTCCTTCCCTAATTTTACTGATGGTGTTCTCACCTCACAACACTATTTTATCCTTGACTTCATAAATCTAGTTGATGAATATGATATATGTTATCTCTCTCTAACCATATAGAGATTATTTAATGTGAAGGATTTCAAATATTTCATGCATAATTTGAATGGATAATAGACATTGGGAACCTAGTAATGGGACTTGACCATTTTTTCGAAGATTAATTTCCTTATCTAGTGATCTCATTGTTTTTTTATTTCATCTGAGATAGAGTTTTGGAACCAAGGAATCTAGATTGCTTCAAAACACAACTGTTGTATAATACCTCACTCTGAAATGAAATATCTTCTCATCCCCTAAATAATGGGAAACATTTTTATAGAACCTCCTATAGATATTATAAGGTACCACTACTACATTTCTCTCCTTCAATAATTTCCTGAATTCATGTTTTGGAGGTTCCCTAAAATAGGAATCCCTCAAAATAGGATACAAAATGGCTGAAAAAGTAGCTTTTGATCCACTTGGGAAGCTTAGAATGAAATAAGATTCAATAGTGTGCCCTGATTTATCCAACGAATGAATACTAAGGTTCTTTTAAATAACTTATATTACTTTACATAGATGTAATATTCCAATAAAAAGACTAGTTTCTTCAATTTCAATAACCCCATGCAAGATACCAATGTCCACCCTAGACATTGGATCTCTTGGAATCCTCTTACCTACATATTTAAGATGATTATATATAGCTCACATTCTAATAACATTTTTAGAGGTGGAGGATACATCTATTACCATATCATCTATGTGGTGTTTGATTTCATCACCTTTTATGTTGAAGGAAACTCACTCCATAAAGAATCTAAATCTCTACTTTTTGCTCTCACTATTTTTTATGATAGAGGTATCTCTCCCAAAGTGGAAAAGATGGATTGTTATTTGATCATAAAATACATTAATGGGTTCCTAGTCCCCCACTTTTTGGTTTCCTACATCATCAAGGAATGAAAAAACATACTCCATAATGTAGCATTCCAACACACATGGTGTGAGGGTAAAAAATAAGAAAATAGCTTAGCTAATCAGTGTGATTTGTTTTACCCCTCACCATATTTTCTTCTCGAGGATCCCTGACCTATGTTTGTAAAATTAGTGTGGATTAAGAAACATTTGTCCTTAAATATTTTAGGTATCCCACATTTCCACTTTTTCTTACTGGTGATCATTAATAAAATTTTATTTTTCAGCTAATAATTATCAATTTTTGGGTTACTTGGATACAATTAAATATAATATATTAAAAAGGACCATCATGGAACTGAATATAGGAAAAATTTACACTCATGAAAATTATTTTTTATATGAATCACTATTAATAAAAAAATAGTTTTAATTTATATTAATTACTATTTTAATTTTTTAAATTTTTTAATTTATTATATTTAATTTAAAAAAGAAAATTCACCCCCAACCCTACTTTATATCTTCTATAACTAATAATTGGTATTATATAGTCCCTTGGTTTCTAAGACTTAATTAGTTTCAAGGAATGGTCATAAACAATGGTTACAACCTCTAACATATAAGATAATTCAAGGGACACTAAGTGGTCCATGATCCATTCTTTGATGGCATGAACTATGGATATTAGAAAATTCACAAGTCTAAATTTATTAAAATCATTTTTTATCACATATGTAAAAAAAATATTCATGGTTTCACACCTAAAAATGATGAAAAGGAAAAAATGGACTCCAAATAAAATAGTTTCTTTTGATCCTAATAGAAAATTCATGGATTATATTCATTATACTTTAGATGTAAATGAACTTAAACATTCATCCACTTTTAAAATTGACAATGAAATTTTGAAAATTATTTTGGTCAAACACAAAGGAAAAAATAAATTTAAGTATACTATACTTGACATGTATAGGTAAGACTTTTGAAGTTTTTTTATTAATACTAGTGAGTCAATTATAGAAATGTACCCTATTTATTAAGATTTTAAATGGTAGAAAAATATATGGTGATAATATTTCTACAAAAACACTTTTAAAGAAAATAATTTTAGTATGTATATGTTATTGTTCACCCAAAGTAACAAAAAATCAATATAAAAAGGTCATCAGGAACATGCCTGTGTAAGAACTCATCAGGTCTCTCATAACATATGAAATTGTAAATGACTGAAAATATGAAAAGGATATTAAGGGAGTAAATTAAAATTAAAAAATTTCATTTTAGGAAATTATATTAATCACATTTTAGAGTGAAACTAAAATTTCACATTTATAAAAGAAGATCAAAAGTTAATGTGAATGTATAAATTGTTTTAAAAATACAAAATAGAATACCAATGATAAAAAGTTAAAGTTTCTTTCCATAAATGAAATAAAAAGGGTAAAACCAAACAAAAGTGTCTCATTTTCAATAAAAAATTATATGTAATAATATAAGTAATAAATTTGCAAAAAAATTAAATTGGAGGGTAGGAGATGACTCCATAACATCAACTGAGTCATGTGATAATAGTACCAAATGCCTCATGGTAAAAATCAAGGTAAACAATGAGGTAAATTTATTGCTTCATGTTATTCATAAATTTATCAAAATTAATAAGAACCTAAAACTATTAAGGAAAATTATGAGGAATAATTTTTTAACTCACTATAAAATATAAACAATTTATAAATAACTATTTGCAAATTGTTTATAAAAATGATCAACACTCCAAATAAATGTAGGAATTGATCTTAAAATTAAAATATAAACCATGTATTGATTAATATAATTTAACAATGAAATATATTAGAGTTTATCTATCTATATTAACTAAAGGTTAATAATATTTAGATACAATTTTGGTTTCTCAATATCATGGAAAAACCCCTCTGGAATTGGTTAAACTAATTAAGAAAATATGTCAAAAACTATAACATTTATAAGAGAAACACATCAGTATATGTTTTGTAAATTTTTATGTAAAATTAGACATATAATTTATGAATGTAATTCTAAAAAAAATATTATATTAAAAGGGTTCATTTCTTTTCTAAAATATTTAAGAGATAACATCACACAAAGAAATGTTGGTCCCAAAATATCTTTTGGTTAATATTAATAGAACCAAATTAAATTAGGTTCCAAAATATTTAGTATCTTGATTATTTGATAGGAAAAAATTTATAATAGAAAATTACAAGGATGGACATCTTCTATATATAGTGGGTGCTCAAGGTATATGTTTGGTGACACCTCTAATTCCAACCACATAGAAAAACTTGATCGTGGCCATATGCATTTTAATTAGAATTGTTATAGTAAGATAATTGGTATATATATCATTGGTAAAATTAATTTTACTATAATGAAATATTTTTTATATGTTCATAGGATATAACATAATTTTATTATCATAATTCAATCATGTGACAATGACTTTAATATTTCCTTTGTGATTGGTGTTTGTAATGACTTTGATTCTAAAGGATTGATTTTAGTTTTTACATCTCATTTTAAAAATATATATGTTATTTATTTAAGATATATTTTTAGAAAAAATTTAAATTATTGATTTTATAAGTTATTTGTTCTTGGATATAGAATAGATTCCTTGGTAACTATAGCACACTTAAACTTGTCAAACTCAACTGGAACCAAATAGTATAATATTTTCCTAAGTTGTGTTTCTAAAAGTACATTGTTTGTAAACCTTTAAAACTTATTAATAATCATATATGTTCATTTAATTAAAAAAATAAAGTTTTTTCATTAAAGGACCTTAGTGTAGTTTACATTTATTTATTTAAAATGACCCATGATTTTAGTATATAAGGTAACTCTTAAAATTTTTCAATTATTGATGATTATATAAGATTTAATTGGGTTTATTTTTTTGGAATATAAAAATGAGGCTTTTAAATATTTTATAAGATTTACAAAGAAATATAAAAATGAAAATATTAATTAGATCGTATCCATTCATATTGATCATTGGGTAGAGTATGAAAATAATGACTTTGATGAACTTTGTAATTCTCAAGGTTATAACCATTCATTTTCAACTCCTAGATCTCCTAAAAAATAGTATTTTTGAAAGATATAATTGAACAATATATTTTATTATAATAATTCTCTTTAAATAATTTAAAATTACTCTATATATTTTTTCTAAGGTGGTCAATGATTCTTGTTATAATTAAAATTGTTTCCCCGTAATACCCTTCCATGAGAAGGCCCCCAATAAAAGTTTAGTAAGTTAATAAACACAAAGATGGATAAAATAAGGTATTTATATGTGAAAGATATACTCTTAACACCAATGGAATATTCCTAAACTAAAACCAAAAATTGAGGATGTTGAGTATGACTAAGAAAATTTTATCATTATTGTTCCACTTCATTCTAAAGAAGTTAAAGTTGATAAAGAATATCATTAAAGTCTATTACTGAAGGCATGGTAAAATTTTAAATACCATCCCTTAGAGAATGTTGTTATTGATTTACAATATGGTATGTGTACTGGGATTCTGGTTTTAAATGATAATGGACATAGATATTTTGTGTCACACCTAGATCCCTAAAATATTAATGATGTAATTAATGATAAAACATTGATATTTTCTATGCAATAAGAGATATATCAATTATCTACAAGTAATTTTTGGACTCTTATTAAAAATACTAGTGATCATATCATTATTATAACTAAATGGTTGTTTTGGAATTAACATGATGAGAAGGTGAAATCAATTTGAAATAAGTCTAAACTTATAAAAAATTCTATAATTAATAATAATGTATTTATTATGGTGAAACATTTACACCCATCACATGAATTGAATCCAATATAATCTTGTTAAAATTTGACTCTAATTTAAATTTTAGATGTTTTAATATAGATATTAAGAGTTATTTCTTGAATTGTTTTATTTATAAAAAGTTATATGTTAAAAAACTCCTAGTTTTAAGGATTTGAAATTTGTTAATCTTATACTTAATTTTTCCTAGGATATTTTTAGATTGCAAAAACTACCCATAGGATTGGTGTGGTAATTTAACCAAATACCTCTGGGATAATTAATTCCAAATGGGGAATTAATATTATAAAAAGTTTTTAGAAATTTTTTCTATGTTTTATTAGTTATCCAAGAAAAATTGAAAATTTTATATATGGTTTAACTAAAGAATATATTTGTAATGAATTATGATATTTTATGAAAAATAATTTGAAATGATCTTAATGGGTGATTAAAATATTCTCCATTATTTTCAAATTAGTCAAAACAAGGAAGGTATTTTCCTAAGATTGTGAAAATAAACAATAGAGATTTTAAAATGGTATGAAATAGATTTCATTGAGGATATTAATACACCTATGATACTTTGTGTAAGCTAACATTGGATGAAGTTGAAAAAAATTATGGAATAAAATATTTATTGGGGTATTATTGGGAGACTTGTTTACCTTCATTAAACACATAAAGATATTATATTTAGTGTTTCTATTTGTTCTTATTTTCAAGCTGATCTTAAATGTGACAACCCTCGATTATAGTATTATTTATTAGGGTGATGGGCCAGCTTTTCCATAATTTTATTGATGATTAAATTTAAATTTTTATATTCAGATTAGGAATTTAGAGTTTATATCATGTTTTAAATTATTTATGGGATGTTTCATGGGTATTGGTTTATTGTAAGAACACCTGGAGAAATTTCTCAACTGTTGGTGGGTAAAATTTAGTAGTAGACATAAGGTCACAATGTAACTGAGGGAATTTCATCAAAGAGGGGTATTATTTCATGTTAATTTTTTGGGTTCCATGAGTATTCCACGCCATAGTGGGAGGGGTTGAGATGTGATCCCCCATGTGTAATAATGAGTTTTGGAGTTAGGGAAAAATCATGCCAGTGTAACTCCCCATTACATTTCTATCAGGTAGGTTTCTACCTTTATTTTGGTTTTACTTTTTAATTGGTCGAGTAATGTCGAGAAGGAATTAAGAGGGTACCTATGATGGTGAATTTTTGGATTTTTTGAAATTTTCGGGATTAAAACCACATTTTTTTAGTTTACTAAGGATTTATACATCATGAAATGGGGTTACACGATATGAAATCATCACCAGGAATATGTCATCAAATGGGTACACAATAGGAAAGGTTACACAGTGTGTATATATTAAATGCCATTTAAATATTAAAAATAATATATTTTTTAATAAAAGGTTATGGGTTTTTTGGAATACTTGGGATACAATAATTACATGACATGTAATTGGGTTATACACTATGTAAAATCCCAACTATCGATTTTTAGTAGGCAGTTCATCTAAAATTGTTATTTCATTCCTATAGGATTACTTTAACTTGTCTTAGGGGCTCTTACTAGGTGAATTTGGATATCTCCAATCACTTGGGATTATCCATTCGAAAATTGAACATAATGTTGGTTGTGGTACATCTTTTTGGGTAAGCAGTATTCTTATCTCTTATGTATCTCTCTATTTCCTCCTAGTATTTTGATAGATCATATTATTATTGATGTATCTAAACTATTTTTAAATGAATATTGATTCTAGGTTGTGTTCCTAGATCTTCCTTTTCTTTTTTCCCTTTGGAAGGACCTATTTAGGGTGTTTCTTTCCATGAATAAAGGTAGTTGGTTTCATTAAAGTTTCAATATATGATTAAAAATTGACTTTCATGAATTGTTTAGAATTTATTTCAATTGAATTATAAAAACCCAATTAAATGGGAATTGGAATTTGAAATTGTATTGTTATGGATTTTGGGGAACCCCCCCCCCCCCCAATTCTAATGGAATTAGAGACTAGGACATATTTTGGAATTGATAGAAATTGTATAATGATTTGTGAATTGATTTTTAGAAAATTGGATTAAATTGAATTGATGAAAACATATTATTGGTTTTATTTGGAAAAGGAATGAATTGATTAAAACCCCATGTTTTTTATATCAACCCTTTATTTTCAAACATTAACATTACATTACTTTTTTGAAATACTTAAACATTATACAAACAGACGCTCAAATATTGTAGTTGGTATAGTCCCTTTGGAAACATGGAAACATAAACACCGGTACATATGTGAGATACATCATCTACCATTAAATTCTTCTTGATTATCACTATTCTTATACATATCAAACATAGTACATATTATCATAACTTGGGGAAAAGGAAATGTAAAAGGGGTGAGCTGAAATTTTCAATAAGTGTAAACAAGGTAGGAATGTAATCATAAACATGATCATAAGCGTATGAGAATGTGATCATGAAAATAGAATATCGTACCATGCATATCAAATACTATAACATAGATTATGGAATATATACTATTAGTTCATAATACATGAATCATAATGAAATAGATAGAATAATCCATGAAAACATAACGTAAAACATGTAATTGTGGCAAACACAAAAGCATATAATGATTTCCATAGTAGTCAAGGAATCACTACCAATACCATCTTAGTAGTGTGGGTTCACTCCCCATACCATCATAGTAGTCATGGTTCCCTATCATGGTTTTAATAGTAGCATGAATTCACTCCTCATACCATCTTAGTAGTCATGGTTCACTCCCACAGCCATCATAGTATTCAAGGTTCACTCCCAACACCATCTTAGATTATCTCATGTGATATAAATCTTTACCCAATGCAATGGAGGGAGATATAGGTCACACCCATCACATAATGAAATAATAAATACATGTTACATAAGATCATAAATAATCATATCATATCACATGAAATGAAATGGGTATCATAAACATCTAAAATATCATAACCTATGGAAATCATTTCATTATAATCATAACCCATAAAAAAGTAACAGATTGCATATACATATAACCGATGAATGAAAAATGGGTTTCATAAATAACATGACATTAATCATAACCCATTCATAGAAAGGATATAAATAAAACCTTTATGTTTTCATGAGTAGAATCAATATATGTCATCTTATATGGAAAATAATTTTGAAATGCCTTTTAAAAACTTTTCTTGAGTAAAATATCCTTTCTTATTTGAAAAAGGATTTTTAATACATAAAACCATTTGAAAATATTTTTCTCAGAAAATACATTGAAAACTTATAAATAAGGAATTAAATCATTTTGAAAACCTTTTTCCTTGAAAACTTACAAAATAATCTTCAAAACATTTTAAAAACATTTTTCTTTGAAATCACTTTGAAAATTTATAAAAAGAACATGAAAATGTTTTCAAAATAATTTTACTTGAAAACTTATAAAATAAGCTTGAAAAATTTTTGAAAACCATTTTTTTAAAATACATTTTAAAAACATTTTCTTATAGATTAACCTTTTTAAAATGCAAAGGGAAATTTGAAGAAATGATGGTGGGGAAATCTGTACATGTCATACGAGGTCAAAAGAACATTCCTTTTGCATGGTAAATATTATTAGAAAAGTTCCTTATACGGAATGAGATAAGAATATTTATTTGAATATATTGGTAAAAGACAAAAAATGGTAAACATATCTTTTAGATATTATAAGAGACTTGTATAATATTCTTGGAAAACCTCTTTTTATAAAACCTAGATTTCCGACCGAAAAGAGGGAAAATTCAGGCTTTCTTAAAAACAATTTATTACTATCTTAGGCACCAAAGAGTATAAAATGTTACCAATCCATGAATATATCATTCATAACCTAAGTGTAATAAAATTCTTGAATTTATTGAAATATCGGGTATAATATTTCATCAAAGTAATCATAAACATAAACAATCTCAAAAAAATGATGAGATTGTCTCAATAAACTCTTATAACATGGTAACTTGGGATAATACTCTCCATGTAAGAAAGGAAAATACATGAATATTAATATATCATGAAAAAAATTTCATTCAATATATAATATGTAAAATATAAGTATATACACCTCAAATAAGAGTTTAGGTGCATAACAAAAAACATGAGTCATAAAGAAGGCAAATTGAGACAAAATCATTTTACAGATTTGGTAAATTTTGAAAGTTAAAACCTATGAAAGAAGGATCATAAAAAGTACATGTTAATAACCATAAATTGAATACTAGGATACATATAATACATTCATTTTCAGTATATACACCACACCAAAGGAAAAAGTGGTGAACATAACATGTATCTCATGGAAATTAAAAGTGAGATGAAATCCCCTTACCTTGTGTCTTGAACCTCTCCGTACTTGTAAAAGATTCCTATATAATAAATATAAGTATATTATACATATTTTACATAATAATATTATTATATATATTATCATATATGGTTTTATTATTACCATATATTACCCACTTGTTAATGATCATATTTTAAGGTTTCACTTTGGGTAATATTCGCTTTGTTCTTCGAATGTGTCTTAACATGTTATATCGTTGGTCCTTATACTTATATTATGATTCCATAATGTATATAATGATATATATTTCATGTATATACAGTATATGTATATTATAATAATATATAGCATAATGAAGTATGAAATGGAATACACCATTCATGGAGATGGTAGGTTGTACGTACGCATGAACGTTGTTTCCACCTTTATTGTTGTATTGAAAGAAAGAAAGAAAATTACATATATATATCATTATTACAGTATCATTAATAGATCATATATATAATATAATTTTACTAAACCCATCCTTAATACATTTCCAATGGTGTGTAAATGAATCACATCGCTTTTAGGGGGTAGTCCACACTTCCTCAAACGAGATTATCGTATTAACACCAAATGAAAAGTTAATAGATGTGTGTTGTAAATGGAATAATGAAGATTAAATACATAATAAATATAGTATATTACATATATTAATATATTTAACATCATAATTTCCACCATTATTTGTGGTAAATAATAAATGAACAATCGTCGTTTTGTGTGGCAGTAGTTCATCGTACATAGAATTAGTATGTTAGATATCCATTAGATGGTGGTGTGTGTAATTTCAGGTAGAAATATTTTCATTAAAAAATCATATTATATTTATTATACTGTTTTATTCACACAATAATAGAATAAATAGAGTGAAGGGGGTGAATAAGGAAAATAAAGGAAGGGATATTGAGAGAAGACTTTACCTCTTAATCAGGTAACTCCTTTTGGATTATGCCAAAAGGCTTCCTAGAGAAGCTCTATGACCAAAGAGAGGATTCATGGTTGAAAATAGTATTTTTGTTAGGCTAATTTTGTATATATTTTATGATCTTAAATGTTTTGATATGTTTTTGGAATGGGTAGAGGTGGTGGCCTTTTATAGTGGAGGAGGAGTGGCACTCTTGTAAATATTTGAAGAGAGAATTCCACCCAAATTTTTCATGTTGAAAGTGGACCCAATAATGGAAAGATATCAATAAAATTGATTATAGGGTTGAAATAGGTACATAAAATGGGTTTTTTTACATGTTTTTAGTCCAGTTTGGGTCTTAAATTTAAGGTTTAGTACTTTATTAACCTCATTTTTCTCTTAACCGATATAATTAATTTTAATTGCCTTCACTAATATTTTTGATCAAAAAGAAATTTGAACTTATTAGACATTATAAATTATTCTGATTCCAAATATGGAATCCATTTTTCAAAATTCTAATCATGTAAGTGGAAAAAATTAATTTAAAATTAATCTCATTGTTTGGACGACACTGTGGGTTTTTAATGTAAAAATGATCAAAAGTTTGCTAAGTTTTTATATCAAATTTCAATGTGAAATTGGTTCTAATGACCTAAATTGGATTAATTAGTAAAAAAATTATATAAATAAACTATTAAACAATTTAAAAATATAATTTAACCTTATAAATAAATTAGATGAAATCCCAGTTTTGAAATAAAATCCATTATTTTTAACTATTCATTAAAAGATGAAACCATTCACAAAAATACCAAACAAATTATCCTAACATTATTTTTATGTTTCTAATAAAAATATAAAGTTTATTTTAACAAATTAAATTGATAAAAGTTTGATAAATTTTATTTGAAATGGGTTCTCCATTAAAAGGCAGTAAAAATGACTTAATAAAAATATATGTTTTTTAAGCGTAAAATTTGGTTTGTTCTTATCTTATGTATATCGAATGTATTAGACAAATATCCAAAATATTTGATTGAATAAATATTGTATTCATTATATTAATATCACTTACCAATTTTAATTAATTGAATTCACTAGGTTAAAATAGATTTGTGACTATAATAATAATTTCCATTATATTCAATCGGTTTTCATACTCATTTATAATTAATTGGTAACCTATGAATTAATCTTGTATTTTTGTAAACCAAATATTTTAATAATTTAGTAAATACTATTAATATCCATAAAAATAATGTTTAGGTTATATCTTATTATAATAATATATTTAACAACATATTATAGTTAGGTTACACTCAGTCTTGCGTGTTACGCAAGCCATCGAGCAAGGTCAATCTTGTGTGTAATGTACGCTAACCTTTTTGTTCCATGTAACATATCCCAAGTTGGGATTTCATGTAATATACACCATGTTGGGATTGGGTGTAACATATTCCATGTTGGTATTTTGTGTAACATGCACCAAGATGGCTTTGTGTGAGAGGAATGTTTGACTTAGTGAAAACCTATTTTCAGTGTTACGTGAAATGAATAATATCAAGAGATTAAATTAATTTGACAAAAAAATCACCAAAATCTTAGGGTGTTACATTCTATCCCCTTAAAATGAATTTTTCACTCAAAATTCATCTAGGTTATCAGAGGTTTAATACATGAAAGTTACATTCATAGAAACCCGCATTAAAAAAATAGATACTAAAACTTCCCTTAAAAAGGGAAATTTGGAACCATAACGGTTACCCAAAGTAACATATAACTGGTTTTCCATATAGAATAACATAGGTTGGGTGTAAAGATTGTACATTGATGAAAAGTATAAATATTTATAGGGATCGATTGAGGTCATAAATCACAAAAAATTGATTGGTCAAATGAATGATGAGGGCCTCAAAGTCATAATTCTGTTATAGTTTAAAAGGACATTAGCTCAATGAAAATTAAGGTATTAAGAAAACAATTATTGATCACTTTCATAATGTTTAGTAATTATTGATAAATTTATATAACCAAAATTTCATTCTTGGGTTGTTCTTTTAACAATTTCTAATACATTCATTACCTCATGAAATGAATGCCTAGAAATTAACTTTCATGTATAGAGCACAAAAATACACTTTTAATGGATCTTAAGGCCCATAAAAGAATGAAAAAGTCTAATTATTTGTCTATTCAAAATAAACATAAATAAACATAAAAAGTAACAGTATTGGTTCACCATAAATAATTATTTATTAAAAATAAATTTACATTAATCAGGACATTGCATAGGTTAGGGGTAGGCATGAAACCCTTATTATCCTTCGGTTATATGTTCAAGACGCACGACTTAGCTGAACTTTATTGTTTGTCACCCAGCATACAAGATTTCCTTTTCGTAATATATAAAATATGTACATCCTTGAAGTAATTTTAATCACTAAATTGCCTTTGAACCCATGTTTTCAATACAAACATAGTGCACAAATACTTCCTACAAATTTTAACTTAAACTTTTCATGAACAGTTAACCTTATAACCCTTCTCAAAGATAAAAATCCAAAACATTAGAAATAGTATCACAAAATCATCTTAGCATTGATTCCCCTATATATCAAAAAGTAGAACTTGGTTGTCACATTCCAAACATTTTAATACCCACATCATATATTACCATAAATACTTTTCGAAAACATGCATGCTCCCTCATTCCAAAGTATATTAGATTTACTCCTTAAATCCTAAAATATTATAAACTTCATTAGTGATATAATAAACTACCGATAAACAACTCCTTACTTAGTTCCAAGGTAATCAATATTTTCCAATTTACATATTCATATTATAAAAACCCATCCTTAAAACATTACATAATATTGAATTAAATGGATAATTCACATTGAGGATCTTTTTAGGTTTAGAGTTTTAGAGAATTAGGTCGTAACATATACATAAAAACTTGAATATAACATGTAGACACTTCTACTCAGTTTCCATTTTTTCCATTAAATAAAAACTCTTGAAAAAAATATCCACGTCTAGTTCCATGTTTTAGATAGCATGACTTTTCCTTGATCCTGTCCTTGACCCTATTCATCTTTAAGTCCTATAAAAACATTTCAAAACATGGGGTGATCATAAATATATCAGTAAGGGTTATAAAACAAAGAAAGAAAAAATTAGTTAATCAATACATACATAACATAATATCTTTAACATATCTCATGAAATCATAAGATTTATGAATAACACACAGTAATCACAAATCCTAAAGGTAACTTGTGGCATCAATAACATACTTACGTTATTTCTTCCACTGCTACATAGGGAGTTACATTGGGAATACCCATCACAGTATATGCCCAAAATCTCTTAGGAGAAACATTCACATTTACCTCCATCATGTTACCCGATGAATTAGAGAGCTATATTTGGCTCACCCTCCCTAGGTTTATCACGGAACAAACCATATACATTAAAAATGCCCAAGAACTATAACATATTCATAACACATAAAAAAATATAAAGAAAAGATAAAATTTACACATTTCAATCACAATATATCATTTAAATATATTAACATAAAAAATCCATTATCAAAACCATTTTCAAAACCAAAATACGTAAAAGAGTATATGGTATTTATTTTTCTTTTAAAACATTATGGCTTTTTAAGGAATCCAACGATCAAATAGTACTCATGGCGGAAGAAAAGGTTGTTGTCACCGCTTACGTTAAAAAGAAACATTCTTTTTTTTCATTTAGTAAAACACCTCATAGAAAAATATTCCCTTTGAATGAAATGAAAAGTAAAAGGTTTTTATACACCATATAAAATAGAGTCATGTATAAACCAAAATATGCCTCAATTAAAGGAGATTGAGACGAAGTCCCTTACCTCATGTACGACTTGACCCGTTCATTCATTAATCACCTGAATAATAAAATAAAGTTAATTTCTAATTGATTAAGAATATTTTTTAAGTTTATTATTACTTTTATATCACTTATTACCATGTTATAAACATTATGTAATTATTTATGTTAATAATGGTCATTTTGTCGATATTTTGTACTTGAGTCAAAAATGAACTTCTTATAATTACAAGTTGTTCATGTGGTCAAAAGTCCATTATATCCAAAATGATATTCATGATTTAGATATTATATATATCCATTATATATATATATATATATGTATTTATAATAGTACATAAAATTTAGATATAAGAAATGAAATGCACCATTCATGGAGATGGTAAGTCGTACGTACGCATGAACGCTACTTTCATTTCTATTTCATATTTTAATGAAATGAAAACATAATGATATATAGGTATATTATAATTTCATTATAATATCATATATAAATTCATTAACCCTATCCTTTATACATCCCATGTATGGCATGAATGAGTACTATCACTTTGAGGCGGTGGTAGTCTGCATTTCCTCAAATTAAAATTATCACGTTTACCAATTTTGGAAACCATAAAAGTATGATATAAATGAAAAATACATAAGTATAGAGACAATATAAATATTTTATATATCACATATAAATATAGTTCCATAATAATGGACACCATAAGATGTGGTAGGAGAAGTTTGAACAATCATCGTTTCGTGAGGTAGTAGTTCGTAGTCCACAGAAACATGTTCTTTACCCATTAGATGGAGGTGTGTGTAAGTGTAGTTCAAATAATTCTCATAAAAACAAGAAAGTATATTGAGTATAATTTTTTTTTATAAAAGAAAGTAATAAAAATATCTTATGTGTTGGATAAGTAAAATAAAAGAGAAGAAGTTAAGAGAAGATGTTACCTTTAATTCGTGTAACTCCCTTTGGTTTGAACCAAAAGGATTTCTTGAAGCACCTTCTGCCTAAAGTGACTCTTCTAGGTGTAAGTGAGGGATATTGTGAGATTATTTGGTTAGATTATGGACAACCCAAGAGGATTTTGAGGTGTTATTAATGGGTTAGAGTTGAGGGATTTTTATAAGTAGGAGGAGGGGCTCTTTAGGAAAGTTTGAAAATATTATTTTATTATATAATGATTTTCGGTTTCTAAAGGTCCAAAACTTATTAATGTCGAAGATAAGATGAATTTTGTTCGAAATAAAATCATCAAATAATAATTTTAAAGGTTTTTGATATTGTTTTAAAAATTATAATCTTATTTGTTTAAATCATTCATTAATGATGTAAACATTGCGTCATTATTGTGTCATAAATATTTTTATTTATTTGATGTCTAAAAATTATAAAAAAATAGCATGATGTAGGAAATAATTTTATATTTAACATGAATATTTATATTTGAAAAGATAACATATATAACCCCATGTAGAAATTAATTTACTAAAAGATATATGTTTTTGTCATTTTTTCCTTACTTTAAATTAATTAATATAAAGTGTCATTATCACACTTAAGTGGCTCCATGGGGTCCCAAAATCAACAAAAGGATGCCCATGGTAGTAATTGTATCAACCAATTGGATTAGGAAACATGTTAGGGTAATTTAATATTATTATAATATTATTTTTACCTAGAATTACCCTATTTACCTTTAACTGCGGTAAATAAAAGTCAAAAGTTACTATTCACCAAACATTATTTTCATCTTATTGAACCAAATTTTACTTACTAATAACAACCATAATTTCATATTTTCGAAATTCAATTCACAGAAGCAGTAAAATATCCTTTAAATGAAGAAATTGGTTTTTTAACTACTACTCAGTGTTTTCATTATTCATCCAAAATTGAAGGTTTTTAGAAAAATACGAAAAATTCAGCCTAAGCTATATTTGATATTCCGAATTCAAAAATGATGTATATTTTACAAAATTCAAAACATAGAAGTTTCATTAATTAATTTAAAATTAATTCTCATTTCCAAAATAAAAAACGTATTTTTAAGAAATAATAACTATCAAAAGATTGACACTTGTTTATCTCCAGTTTCAAAGTAAAATTACTTCCAATGACCAAAATTGGATTAAATGGTAAAAATATAATCTAATTAAACTTTAAAACCAATTAAAAATATAATATAACCATATAAATAAACTATATTAAAAGGCAGTTTTGAATTAAAATATAATATTTTTCACAATTCATTAAAAATGAATTTTATCATAAAAATACCAAAAATTTTCCCAAAGTAAATTTCGTTGTCCCGATTCTACAGAAGATTTTTATTTTTTCAAATAGAAAATATAAAAGTGACCAAAACAATATTTAAAGAGGTTTCTCTATCAAAAGGTGGTAAATCTACCTTTTAAAACATATTAGGGTATTTATGCTTAAAATTAGATTCATTCACATTTTAAGCCTCTAACTTTTATTTGATAAATAAAAAACATTTGACAAACATGTATAATCATATTGTAATTAGTTATGTTCATTCCCACCAATACAATGTCTGGGCATTAACAACCATTCAAAATACAATTATATTATAATTTTTCAGTATGACTCAGCATTGTGTGCAACATTAGACTTTGGAGAAACTAATTTTTTTTGTTAGGTATTCCATCAAACATAGCATCCCCTTTAAAGTAAAATTAAGATTTAATTCACAAATATGAAAATGTATTATTCTTTATTTACCTTGTATGTTACACATATTCCATGTATCTTTATCCATGTAACATTATCTTGTCTTAAAGAACATATTAAGGGTCACCTTCCCATAGTCAAACTATCAGATTGTCATTAAATAACTTCACCATTCCAACATAAACTTGTAAATACAAAGTGAAAAAAAACATAAGTAGAACAATCCTTGTATATTTAATCATTCATAACTTTTGACTCTAAATACATATATACTTAAATTACATCATCCTTAATCAATTAACAATAATAACTCTTTCCTTTCACATTTCATCCATAGTCTCGTCATCATCTAAAATGTAACTATTATTTGCACCACTTTCTAATTATCTTCAAGAGCTTTCCACTTGGGATATTGGGTTACATAAAAACCATTTCTTCCGCACTTAAAACATGTAACCTTCAATGAAGACTTATGGAGGACATGATTTTCATACATTTTGTTAACTGAACTCTTCATTTTTACCTTTCAGTAACTTGCTTTATGTCCTTCTTTTCCATTGTTATAACACCATATTGTTCCTCTAAGACATTCAGTTAGGGGATTTATTCCGCAATCTTAACACAAAACAAATCGAGTCTTCTTTCATCCATTGTCTTCATTACCTGAACTCCCAGAAAACTCCTTCTTTCTATTCTATAGTGAGTCCAAGAGTTGGTTAAGGTAAACATTCTTAATCATGTTCCATGAAAAATGATTTGGCATGATCACGGCATCTTTCACTCTAGTGATCATCCCACCTAACTTCTCATCTGAAAATATTCCATCACATTCAACATTTATCTGGTTTCTTCCAGTTCTATCCATTAACTAAAACTAGAAGCATAGTTTGAGCATTACTTATGATAGAAGAAAACCACGTAGTCATGAAAAAATTATTTATAGGATGTCTAAATCAAAATACCTTCCATAATCTATGACACATTAGGTTTATCCTAGGTTATTCATAGCTAACTTATATTTAAATCCTTCATGATGGTTCATTAATAGTTTTTGAATTCCGAATGCTTATCCTTCGGGAGTGTCCAACCATGTATGCAGCAAGGCTCATTGTCATGTACCAGATTAACTCGAGTCAAGCCCGGAACATCTTTTCAGAGTTTTTACCCCTATGTACATCTATACTAGATCCACATCTACTTGTTGTATCCAAATAGGGATGTATTTCTAGGAAACCACTCACTCTATCCTTCACCAAAATTCCAGGAGATTTTTCTAAATGTTAACTCATATTTACACTTATCCTTAGAGATATCCCTAGAGATATCCCTAGAATTATACCTAGGGATATCACTAAATTTTTCACATACTAGCATATAAAGGTTAGTTATACCTTTGCTATTATACAAACTATAGCATCCCCCTCTTTTCAAACATTAACATTACATAACTTTTTTGGAATACTTAAACATTATACAAACACATGCCCAAATAATATAGTTGGCATAATGCCTTTGGAAACATGGAAACATAAAAACTGGTACATATGTGAGCTACATAATCTCCAATTAGGTTCTTCTTTACTAGAACCCTTATTAGAAATATCAAACATAGTATATATCATCGTAACCTAGGGGAAAGGAAACACAAAAGGGGTGATCTCAAATGCTCAGTAAGGGTATAAAAGGGATACATGTAAGCATAAACAAGATCATAAGGGTTTGATAATGTGATCATGAAAATATAATATCATACCCTTCATATCAAATATCATAATAGATATCATGGAATAAAGATTGGATGTTCATAATACATGAATCATAATGAAATAGAGAGCATAATACTTGAAATCATAACATAAAACATGGAATTGTGGTAAACACACAAGCATATAATGATTTCCATAGTAGTCAAGGCATCGCTATCAAGTACATATTTATAGTATGGGTTCACTCCACATACAATCATAGTATTCATGGTTAACTCCCATGGCCATCATAGTAGCATGAGTTCACTCCTCATTCCATCTTAGTAGTCATGTTTCACTACAATGGCCATTATAGTAGTCAAGGTTCACTCCCAAGATAATCATAGTTTATCTCATGAGATATAAATATTTACCCAATGCATTGGAGAGAGATATAGGTCCCACCCATCACATAAAGAAATCATACATAAATTTTCCACAAGATAATAAAGAAAAATATCATAACCCATGAAATGAAATGGGTATCATAAACATGTAAACATATCATAACCTCTGTAAAGTGACAGGTTTCATAATCATTTTATCATAAGCATAACTTGTGAAAGAGTAGTGGATTTCATATATATATAACTCATGAAGGAGAAATAGGTTTCATAAAGACCATGAAATTAAACATAACCTATTAATATAAAGGATCTGAATGGAACCTTTATATTAGCATGAGTAACATGAATAGATGTCATTTTATATGGAAAATAATTTTGAAAGATCATTCAAAAACTTTTCTTGAGGAAAATATCCTTTCTTATTAAAAAACAATTTTTAATAAATAAAACCATTTGAAAATATTTTTCTTAGAAAATACCTTGAGAACTTGTAAATAAGGCATGAAATAATTTTGAAAAAAAAATTCCTTGAAAACATAAAAAATAATTGCCAAAAAAATTTAAAAACCTTTTTATTCAAAAACACTTTGAAAACTTACCAAAAGAGCTAGAAAAAATTTTGAAAATAATTATACTTGAAAACATATAAAAGAATCTTGAAAAAATTTTAAACCCCATATTTTATTGAAAATATCTTTTAAAAATATTTTTTAAAAGATTAACCTTCAAAAATGAAAAGGTAACTTCAAATAAATGATGACGGGTAAATCCATACATGTCGTACAGGGTCAAAAGAACATTCCTTTTGCACAGTAAAAAAGGTCCTTGTTTGGAAAGAAACAAGAAGATTCCTTTGGAGATATTGGTAAAATACCAAAAAAGGGTAAAATTTTATTTTAGATATTATAAAATAATGGTATAATATTCTTGGAAACCCACTTCTTAGAAAACCTAGATTTCCTACTGAAAAGTGGGAAAATTCAGGCTTTCTTAAAAACACTTTCTTACTTTCTTATGTACCAAAGAGTATAAAATTGGACAAATACATTAATATAGAATGAATAAACATAGTAGAATAAAATTCATGAGTTTCTTGAGATATGGGTTATAATATTTCATCAAATGAAGCATAAACATGAACAATCTCAAAAAAACGATGAGATTGTCTCAATAAACTCTTATAACTTGGTAACTTGGGATCATACTCACCTTGTAAGAAAGGAAATTACATGAAGATTAAGGTATCATGAAAAATAGTATATTAATTATATAAAATTTAAAATGGAATTATTTACACCTCTAAGAATAATTTAGGTTCATAACTGAAAACATGAGTCCTAAAGAAGTCAAATTGAGATAAAACTATTTTACTGATTTGTTAACTTTTGAAAGTTAAACCCTATGAAAGAAGAATCATAAAATGGATATGTGAATACACAAAAATTTAATTATAAGATACATAGAATACAATAATGGTTAGTACATACACCACACCAAAGGAAATAGTGGTGAACATAACATGTATCTCACAAAAATTAAATGTGAGATGAAATCCCCTTTCCTTGTGTCTTGACTCTCTCCGTAATCATAAAATATTCCTATATATTAAATATAAGTTTATTATAAATATTTTATAGAATAATATTATTATATATATTACTATATATGGTTTGATTATGAACTTATATTACCCGCTTGTTAATGGTTCTATGTTAAGGTTTCACTTTGGGTAATATTCACTTTGTTCTTTGCATGTGTCTTAACATGTTATACCAGTGACTAAAAATTAAATTTTTATTTGATTTTAGAAAAATTATTTACATTGAGTGGTAATAGGTCCATACAAAAAATTACTAAAACATCAAATTCAAGAAAACCACATACAAAAAACCTTAATGATTCAAAATTCAAAATCAACACCAGTCGAGACGCCTCAGGACACAGTTCCTTAACAAGTGAGCCTCCTCGAGCCACGCCCTTGACAGAGAACCACCAAATCACCACCAATAACACCTTTTTCATAAATATTTGGTGAGAAACCATCCACCATCACCACATCAACTTCAAAAATCAATATAGAAAAAACCTTCACCTGCTTCATCAAACTACCATCATAGAAGAACAAAGCTCATCAAAACTATACCATCATCAAGAGTGCCCCTCCTTCTCCACTATAAAAGTTCACCACATCTACCCATTCCAAAAACATCTCATACATTTTTATTTAGTCCAATATCTGTCCTAGTATCCTCCCAAAAATCATACCTTCAATCTTGAATCTTACCTTTGGTCAGAAAGCTTCTCAAGGAATCCTTTTGGCATAAACCAAAAGGAGTTACCCGATTAAGTGGTAACGTCTTCTCTCAAGCTCCTTTCCTTTATTTTAAATATTCACCCCCTCCAATATTATTATTTAATTATTGATTTAAAATAATAGTATCATAAATATAATAGTTTTTTATGCAAAGTTTTAGACCTAAACATACACACACCTCCATCTAATGGATATCGAACATATTTGTTTCTGTGTACGGTGAACTACACCTCACAAAATGATGATTGTTCATTTATAATATACCACCATTAATGGTGTAAATTATGATGTAAAATATATTTATATATGTCGTATAATTATATTTATTATGTATTTAATCTTTCTTATTCTTTTTAAAACAATCATCTCTTTACATTCTATTTGGTGTTAATACGATAATCTCGTTCGAGGAAGTGTGGACTACTACCCCCTAAAAGTGATTTAATTAGTTCACACACCACAAGAAATATATATAGTATATTTATATTATAATAATATATAGAATAATGATGTATGAAATGGAATATACCGATCATAGAGATGGTAAGTCGTACGTACGCATGAACATTGTTTTCGTCTTTATTATCGTTTTGAAAGAAATAAAGAAAATTATATATATATATATATAATAATTATAGTATCATTAATATATCATATATATCATTTATTTTCACTAAACCCATCGGTAATACATTCAATGTGGTGTGTGAATGAATCACATCCCTTTGAGGGGGTGGTAGTCCACACTTCCTCACATGAGATTATCGTATTAACACCAAATGAAAAGTAAATATATGTGTGTTTTAAAAGGAATAAAAAGATTAAATACATAATAAATATAATATATGACATATATAAATATATTTTCCATCATAATGGCCAACATTATTGGTGGTATATAAGAAATAAACAATCATCATTTTTTGAGGTAGTAGTTCCCCGTACATAGAAATAGTATGTTCGATATCCACTAGATGGAGGTGTGTGCAAGTGTATGTCTAACACTTGGCATAAAAAAACTATTATATTTATTTTATTGTTTTTTCACACAATAATGGAATAAATATAGTGGAGGTGTGATGAATGAAAATAAAGGAAAGGGGTTTGAGAGAAGACATTACCTCTTAATCTGGTAACTTCTTTTAGTTTACGCCAAAAGGCATCCTTCAGAAGCTTTATAGCCAAAGGTAGGATTCAAGATCAAAGGTAGGATTTTTTGAAGGATACTTGGGAATACATTTTCCTATCATAAAAGGTTTTAGAGGTGTGAATAATGGGTAGATGTGGTGACCTTTTATCATGGAGAGGAGGGGTACTCTTGTAAATATTTGAAGAGACAATTCCACCCATATTTTTCATGTTTCTAGTGGATACAATAATGAACCAAGGTCGAGAAAATTGATTATAGGGTCGAAATATCACCATCCAATGGGTTTTGGAAATTTTTATAGGTTTTTTTGTCTTAAATTTAAGGTTTCTTACTTTATTAACCTAATTTTTTCTTAATCGATGTAATTAATTTTAATTACATTCACTAATATTTTTTGTCTAAAAAAGTTTAACTTATTATAAATTATAAATTAATATTATTAATTATATGATATCCATTTTCAAAAATTCTAATCACATAAGTGGCAGAAATTAATTTTAAATTAACCTTATTATTGGGATGACACTGCGAGTTTTTAAAGTAAAAATGATCAAAAACTTTCTATGTTTTTATATTCAATTTCAATGTGAAATTGGTTCAAATGACCTAAATTGGATTAATTTGTAAAAATATTATCTAACTAAACTATTAAACCATTTAAAAATATAATTTAACTTTATAAATAAATTAGATGAAAAACTAGTTTTGAAATAAAATTCATTGTTTTTAACTATTCATTAAAAGTTGAAAAATTTCATAAAAATACCAAAAAATTATCCTGACCTAATTTTTATGTTTTGATAAAAAATATAGAGTTTATTTTGACATATTATGTCTATAAAATTTCCAAAAATTTTATTTAAAATGGGTTCTCTATTAAAAGGCAGTAAAATGCCTTAATAAAAATATAGGTTTTTAAGCATAAAATTGGGTATGTTCTTATCTTGTTCCTATTGAATAAATATAAAAAATATTTTATTGAATACATAAAATATTTATTATATTAATATCACTTTCCAATTATAATTAATTTAATTTACTAGGTTAAAATATCTTTGTAACTATAATGATTTTTTCCATTATATTCAATTGGTTTTCATATTCATTTACAATTAATTGGAAACATATGAATTCATATTGTTTTTTTATAAACCATGTATTTTAATAATTTAGTCAATAATATTAATATACATCAACTTAATGTCTATTTTATATCTCATTATAATAATATTTTTAATAATATATTATAGTTAGGTTACACTCAGTCTTCTATGTTATCGAAGACATCGAGGAAGGTCAATCTTGTGTGTAACGTACACTAAACTTGTTGTTTTGTGTAATGTATGTCAATTTGGGAATATGTGTAAAATACACCAAGTTGATATTTCCTATAACATATGTCAAGTTGAGATTTCCTGTAGCATATGCCATGTTGGCTCCATGTGAAAGGAATGTTTGATTTAGTGAAAAGTTATTTTCCGTGTTGCGTGAAATGGATAGTATAAAAAAAATTCAAAAAAAATTAATAAAATATAGTGGTGTTACATATTGGTGTTGATATTGAATTATAATTTTGAAAAGGAAAAGTGGGAAACTGAACTGTGAATGATGATTGATTTTAAAGGAAATTATTTTCCCTTTTTCTATTCATTTATTGGTCACATGTGAGCCCAGGTATTTAATGGGTTATTTGGGACATGCATGTTGGGATGGTAATTCCCTAAAAATGGATTAATGATTAAAACTTTAACAAAAAACTACTTAGGAATATCTTATCCTATATGGGATACTGATGAGTCTTGTTTTTCCTAATGCTAAGGGACATTTGTACAAATTTCCATGGTCACTGATATGAGAGTATTAGGATCATATAACTAAAAATTATCATACCATAGGGTGGATGACCATTGTTCATATTTTGAATTTCTTTATTATAAATTCCCTTGATTATGAAATTACTTTACTCATTCGTATTTATTTATATAAAGTATTTTATATAAATTGTTTATTTAAGCCATGTTTTAAATTTTTTCCATCGTTATAAAATGAAGCATGTTTTTTTTAATATATAAATGTACTAACATTCCATTCTTGATTAAAATTGAAAGAATTATTTTTTTATTATTGTGGAATCTTATTATGGAACACTTGGTGACACCCTACTTGGATTTTTAGCTCTCACCCAACCTTTTCCTTTTGGAATTTATATATTTTCTCTTAAAATTTCTCAGTAAATCGAAAGATCCTCTTAGAGGATGTGTATGTCCTTGATCCCTTGGGGCTTGGAATTATGTTCCCTTAGGGATGTTGAGTTTTTATTATCAAATTTTGAGTACTTTGATGATGTAATTTTTGGGTTTTTTACATATCTGTATGATTTTTGGTATGAACTTTCATTATGATTTTTAACATACTAATATGTATTTGTTATATTCCATTATTTTGTGGAAAACTCATTCCATCTTTTATCTTGTATGATTCCAGGTGCTAGTCACCAACCCATGGGGATTAGGAATTCACTTCATGTTAAATCTAGATCAGATCAGTTAGCAGGGTACTAGGGTATCGGGGATGGTTTTTGAAAAGGTGGTATCAAAGGGAGGTTGAGAATATTTCCTTCATGTCATGATGTAATTGGAATATCATTTCGGGAATTAAGAGGTAGGTGTGAGTGAGTTCCTGGACATCTCTCAGATTGATGATCCTTAAGTCACCATGGGTGGTTTGGGAAAGGAATCTTTAGGATTAATTATAGTCTTTTCCCTTATTTAGAATTAGATAGGTATAAATCTAAATATTTTTTTCTTATCAGATGAGATTAATTTCCATGTTTCTCTTATTTGAGTGTTGATATGAGTACTCATTTGATGTCTTCAATGTTTTTTTTTGATGTTGTGTAGTATCATGTCTCTAAAAATATGTGTTAATAAGATCCATAAGGAAGCTACTGATGAACCACTGTGAGTAAATCCTTCCATAGATCAGAATCATGTTGAGGTTTTTGTGCATGTTTCCCAAGCTCTCGTACAGGAACCTACACCGATTATTATTTAGGATCCAGCTATGGATCCTCAGAGAGATCAATCCTTTAATAATTCTCAATAATTCATTTTCCATAATCCATCATCATTATAAGGTTCTAATGTTCCTTAATATGATGAGTATTGGTTTACCAAGATAGATATTTTTTGAGTTCTTGGAAAAATATGAATCAATCAAGGTAAAATGTATCACCTTCAGGTTGGAAGGACCTAGAAGGAGATAATGGGACTTGATGGTGATAGATAAGAAGCATGGAGGGTTTAGAGTTGAATGAATTTAAATTTATTTTTAGTGAATAGTTCTATCTAGACAATATGGTACTAGTAAAATATATGGATTTTTTCAAAATCAAGCAGGCTGATAGAACCATGACAAAATATGTGAATCTCTTTGCCTTACTTGTATATTTTTCACCTGAGATTATATTGAATGATAATATGAATAATCAATATTTTGGTATAGGAATTTTATCGAAAATTCATTATCAGGTTTTATTGTTGAAGATATCTTCTTATGCTAACGTGGTGGTTAAGGCGTTGATGGTCGAACGTGATCTCGTTGGTAGGTCAGGGTTGAAGGGAGTTACTTTTTCTCCCAGTGTTAGTTCTATAAGTTACCATAAAAGGAAGATAATGTGTGATGAGTCTCATGGTGTTTATATGTAGTAGGTTTCTTCCAAACCTCATGTAGTTCCTGGTAGATGCCCTTTGACTTGCTTAGAGTGTGGTAAACATATCCATTCAAAGTGATTTTCCATCGAGGCACTCAAGATATGTTGTTCATGTGGTCACTCAGGACACTTGTATAAGTTATTTTATTTATTTTCTGCTCTACATAGAGGTATGGGATCATCAGTTCCTAAAACTAATTTGGATCAATAAAATGCTACAAGATCTAAGGGGTTCCAGCCACAAACATCTATAATAATTCTTATTCGTATAGTGGGATGGTATCCATAAGAAGTAGATATGGGTCTAGTGACTCTGATAGGTTCCATCAATATAGAATCATCTTTAGTGACTTCATTATTTGATTCTGGTTCATCTCATTCATTTATATCAACTAATATTGTGAATCTAATAAATCTTCCTATGGATATTTTATCTTATGTGATGGATATCACTACACCCCATGGAATGAATAGAGACTAGAGTCTTTGATGTCCTTATGTTTTCCCCTTATCATAATTTGATCTTTATTGGGATTTTATAGTTCTTTATATGAAATCTCTTGATATAATTTTTAGGATGGATTGGATCATTGCTAATAAAGTCGGAATTCATTGATATATTCTACGGGTCTCCTTTACTACACTTGATGGGGTGTGTCATATCTTTGAGGGGGAATATGACCTAAGGTTGAGTAGATCTAGACCATCTTATCTAATTTTAGGTAAAGTGATATTAGTGTTATCTTTTGATCTGACATGTGAATCTTTGAGTGGTGATCTCCCTCTAGTTTTCATCAAGTTTCTTAATGTTTTTATTTCTGAATTCTCTATTTTTCAACTGGTAAGGGATGTAGGGTTTTCTATTGACTTAAGGCCTAGTACTCAACTGGTATATATTCTTTCTTACCACATGGAACTAGGTGAAATGAAATAGTTGAAAACTCAGTTGGATGATCTATTAAAGAAAGGATTTATACACATGAGATGTTCACCTTGGGTGGATCTTGTCTTTTTTCTAATAAATATGATGCAACACTTCACCTTTTTGTTGATTATCGAAAACTCAACTGAGTTATGGTAAATAACAAGTATCTTTTTCCATGGATTGAAGATCAATTTGGCTAGTTAAAAGGTACAAAGTGGTTCTTAAAGATTGATCTCTGATCTGGTTATCACCATTTGAGAATAAATGAATCTGGCATTCATAAAATCGCTTTCTAGAGCAGGTATGTTTAATATGAGTACCTTATATTGTAATTTGGTCTAACCAATTCTCTTGAAATCATTATGGATTTGATGAATATGATCTTCCATGGGTATCTTGATATATTTCTGGTGGTCTTTATATATTAAATCCTAGTTTACTCTAAGTACAAGGATGATCATGTTCATCATTTAAGAGAAGTTCTAGAATTTTTGAGAAATCACTAACTTTATGCCAAGCTATCTAAATATGATTTATGAATTTTGGAAGTGATGTTCTTAGGAAAAGTGGTGTTGAAAAATGGTATCATAATTGAACCTAATAAGGTAAAATATGTTATAACATGGGATAAACCACACAATGTTTTTGAGATTCAAATCTTCTTGGGTTTAGATGGATATTATCACTATTTACTAAAGTATTTCATGAATTTTTTTTCTCTGGTGACCGCTCTAACTTGGAAGGGAGTGATGTTTTCTTGGTATGATAAATGTAAAATGTATTTTGTTGAGATGAAATGTATTGTAACTTATACATTAGTTTCATCTCTTTTAGAGTCCAATTAGGGCTCTGTGGTCTTATGTAATGCATAAAGGTTTGGTTTGGGATGTGTTCTTAGCCAAGGTGATCACATTGTTTCTTATGACTCATGATAGCTTAGGCCACATGAGAAGAATTGTCTGACCCATGACCTTGAACTTGTAGTTGTGATGAATGAACTAATGATTTTGTGGAATTACCTTTTTGTAGAATGGTTTACTATATATTCCAACCATATGATCTTGAGTTATATCTTCTCTCAAAAATATTTGAATCTCCACTTAAGGATTTAAGTGGAGTACCTATAATATTTTTATTTCAATATTTACTATAACTTGGGGAAATGGAATTTCATTGTTGATTTGTTGAGCAGGAAATGTCCAACCCAAGCCATGAAAGAATCATCAGAATAGTGGAACTTGATGGCTCTTTTTGCATAGTTGTATATTGGAGTTAGGGAAACAGAGTTCGAGGTTTTCTTGTCCAGTGTTCGGTAGACCTCTTCTATTCTCGAGATGGTTCTTTAGGAATAGTATCTTAATGAAAAATTCCATAGAATTAGAGACTCTCTTTATGGTGGGGAGACCATTTATGAGTGGTTTTTATCCACATAAGGTATTTTATGTTTTCGAAGTTGGTATGTCATTCCATTACCTATGAGAAAATATGTGATGGTGGATTTCTATAATTCCCAGTGTATTGTTCACCCAGGGACCAAAAATATTTTCTATGACATTTAGAGTCTATTTTTTTGGTTGGGCATGAGATGAGATATCATTGACTTTGTTTTGTGCTACTATACTTTCTAATAGTTCAAGTTCAAGAATCATATACCTTTAGATTTACTAAAACCACTTTCAGTGTCGACATGGAAGTGGTATGAGGTTTATATAGACATTTTGGTTGGGTTTCCATGTACCCAAATAAATAATAACGTGATATGGTTTGTGATCTATTGGATAAACAAATAGGATCACTTTATACCCATTCGTGATATATCCAAAGTTTAGGATCTAGAAAATCTCTATGTGTGAGAGATTTTTTATTTTCTTGTTGTTTCATCTACTATAGTCTTAGAAAGAGATTCTCGTTTACTTTTCTCTTTTAGAGAGGCATTCTAGATGAATTGGGATCTTGGGTTTGTTTGAGTACAAAATACCATCTGAAGATGGATGGATAGACAAATAGGGCTATACATATTCATGAGGATATGTTTTGTGCCTACATCCTTGATTTTGGTGGTGTTTGGGATGATAACTTGGGACTTTTGAGTTTTATTATAATAATAATTATCAATCTATGATTAGAATGGATCCTTTTGAGGCCTTATATGGTCAACCATGTAAATCTATGTTGTGTATCATGGTGATTGGGGAAAGTTCCTTGGTTGAAATTAGCATGGTCAATAGGTTACAGAAAATATTTAGTTGATTTGTTGGTGGATGATAACAGTACAGAGCCAGTATAAATCATATGATAATTTTCAGTATAAACTGTTGCATTTTTAAGTTAATGCCCATGTTTTCTTTAAATCATCACCTCATTTAGTTCATTGATGGATTGTGAGGAAAGGGAAGATTTCTCCTCATTTTCAAGGACCTTTGGAGGTGGTTAAGCTGGTGGGGAGAGTGGATTACCAATTACAACTCCCACCATAGTTGTCATTGATACATAATTTGTTCCATGTATCATAGCTACAAAAGTATCTTTCTGATCTATCTCATTTTTTGAGATAGAGAAATCTTGATGTTGAGCCTGATTTATCCATGATTGATCATCCAGTTAGTATAGTTTATTCTGAGACCAAGTTACTTCATGGGAGGATGAAACCTTTGTTCTGTGTGCTATGGAATAATGGTTCTTAATCTGATGAGACAATGGAACATGAGGCACTAATGAGAGATAAGTGTCCATAAATTTTTTATATAGAATCTTCTTGATAGTCTTTTTGGGGACAATATGTTTTTATGGTGGGGAAGTTGTAATTCCCCATTACATTTCTATTAGTTATGTTTTAACCTTTATTTTCCTTTTTCTTTGGTTGAGAAATTATGAGAATGAATTGGGATAAAATCTGTAATGGTGAAGTTATAAATTTTTTGGAATTTTTATCATTAAACTTGTAGTTTTTTCAGTCTACTCATGATTTACATGTTTTGTAATGGGGTTACACAACTTTTAATCATTTCCTGGAAGATTTCATGAAATGGATACACAATGTTCAAGGTTACATGTCGTGTATAGATTACATTCCATGTAAATATTAAAAATTGGATTTTTTTTTTTAATAATAGATTTGGGTTTTTTAATGTATGTGGGACTTGATAATTACATAATGTGTAATTGGGTTACATTCCAAGTAAATTCCCAAGTGTTGGTTTTTAGCTGGTGGTTCGGCTAAAACTATTATTTCATTTCTATAGGCTTCCATTTTCTAAACCTAAAGGCTCTTCCTATATGATTTTGTAGATCACCAATCCCTCTAGATCATTTTTTCAATGATTCGTCATCATGTTGGTTGTGGTAAATCTCTTAAGGTAAGTTTTATTTTTTTATATTAAATATCGCTCTCTTTCTTCCTTATAGTTTGATAGATCATCTTATGATTAACATATCTAAACTCTATGTTGTTTAATTTTGATTCTAGATTGTGTTCCTAGATATTTTGTGCCTTTATTTTCAATTAGGGAATCTCGTTTCTGATGTTTCCTTCCATGATTAAATGTGGGTAGCTTCATTTAATTTTATCCATATAATTAAAATTTGATTTGATTAATTTGATTTAAATTTATTTAAATTGAATTATAAAAACCCAATTTTATGTGAATTGGAATTAGAAATTGAATTAATATGGATTTTGGGGAAAACCCTCTAATTCTAATAGAATTAGAGATTGGGGTGTCCTTTTAAATTGATGGAAATTGTTTAATGATTTTTTAATTGATTTTGAGAAAAATGTATTAAATTGAATTTATGAAAATCTATTAAAGGTTTTATTTTGAAAATGTAAAGACCCGGATTTTTTCATGTAATTTTTTTTTTAATTGAATGGAAATTTTACGAGTCTATAAAATCAAATGGCATATGATTCTGAGGCCCGGAGTGCCCAGAATGAATTTTATAACTTTATTTAAGTACGCCTAGTTAACTTGTGAGTAGAGTTTTGTAACTTTTGAACTAGTGCTCAGAATTAAAATCTGAGGACACAGTTGAAATTACAGCGCTGATATTCATTTAAGGGAACCTTCACCTCGACCGCAGTAGGTCGAGGGTGGAAGTTGGATTTTTTTTTTCATGGGAGAGTTAAAAAATAATAAAAATAAAACAACTAACTTTTATTTTTAATTATTTGAAACCTCTCATTTAAATCTTGGTGGTAGAGACCACCCAACCTTGAACCCCTCTTTTAATATGGAGTAACTCTTGGAATCCCCTAATTAATGAGCCAACAATAAGTGTTCAATTGATTAACTTTAACTTAAATGAGAGGGTCTCCTCACCTCTCGTGGTTGGGGGAATTGTTGGAAAACTAGTTTGGTGGCGAACTCTTGGTGGAATCATCCCCTCAATGAAGAAAGAACCTCCAGATCAAGAATGAGGAACCAATTCTTGAGCCCGGATTGGAATCATGTTTCGGGAGCAATGAACGTCAGCATCTCCTTCAACGTCTTAATCCTCTACCTCACGCCTTCCCCAAAGAACGGTCGAGGTAGGGAAAATTTTCATATTTCCCTTCATTATAAATCTTTGTTTTCATTCTATAATCCAACTACTATAGATTTAACGCAGAGGGTGTGGGCCAAAAGAAAACGGCCTGATCCATCCGCTACTTCATCGATGTTGTGTTCTTCGCGGGCGGATCGACAGGTTGAGCGGAACCCGACCACATCGCTGACGACCGACGCCGACAAGGTACCTGTGGCGGTCGGCACACCAGTCAGCCGCGATGGTGGTAGTGGCACATCTTCACCACCAAAGGAGGCCTCGGCCCGTCGGCCGTGGTGGTGGAAGGTGTTGGTCGGCACACCGGCTGACCGCGTGGAACCGAGTTGGCACGGGTCTGCGTTGTCCGTAGCGAAGTTGGTCATGGCCCGTCGACCACGGTGGAGGAAGGTGGCGGTCGGAACGCCAATCGGTCACAAGCAACTGGGGCGGCATGCATCCGCACCACCGGTAGAGGAGCAAGTCGTGGCTGCTTAGCCATGGCGGCACAACGGGAGGGCGACCAACACCCGGCCAGCTGCAAAGGTAGCATCGGCGCCATCGCGCTGTTGGGAGAGGAGATGGTCAGAATCCAGGTCGGCCACGTCATGCTGAGCCGGACCCGCTCTAGCGGGTCCCACATGCCAGCGGGAGGCGCAACATGGCACCGCCGAGTTGGCCAATGTCGAACGGTCAAACTGAACCGGTTGAGAAATCCTAGGGGCGCCTCCCCTGAGTGGCATCTAGAGAGAGTGACGCCACAGTGGACCACACGCAGCCGAGTGGGACACGCCGCGCGGGCCGCATAGAGAGGTCCCTTCCCGGCAATCCGTGCCCAGTAGGCCGCTCCCGGTGGTCTGTGCCCAGCAGTCTGCGCCCCGCAGTCCGCGCCCACCGGCCCGCACCCACCGGCCCTCGCCCACCAGCTCGCATCCAATAGGAAGTGCCCAACAGGCCACCCCCAGTGGGTCTCACCCATCGGCACGCTCCCAGCATGTGGTGCCCAGCAGGCCACCCCCAGCGGGCCGTGCCCAGAGGGATGCGCCCCCAAGTCCACGCCCTGCGGCCCACACCCTGCGGGTCACGCCCCGAAGTTGCGCCCAGCGGCCCGCGCCCAGTGGCCCGTACCCCACGGGCTGGAATCCTTGGATCAAGATGGACGTTTTGGCATAATCCAGTTGAGTTTTGGATAAATTTGGGGTACTATCGGGTTGGATCGAACCTGAATCCAACCGGGCCCTCAAGACTAAAAATCTAATAACTTACAGATTGGGCGTCCAATTGACGCACCGTCTGTCTCATTGGGTCCCTTATGACATGACGAACCTTCATGTTTCTTCTTCATGGTACTTTGTGGTAGTTGATGTATCGATTGATGGATTTATGTGTATATTCTCTTGTAAACAAGCTTGCTTAGTGCAGGAACCCTATGACTAGTTGTACTTGGAGAATCTTCGGATCATGTGTGTGTCATCATCTACCTATCATGTGTGGGTCATATTCAGATCATGTGTGGGTCCTCTACAGATATTGTGTGGGTCATCTTTAGATCTGGTATGGGTCATCTTTGGATCATGTCTGGGTCATCTTCGATCATGTGTGGGTCAATATTAGAGCTTCTAGACGGAGTAAGATGATCAAGCAATACAGCTAATCGTTTATACTTTCATGCTTGATTTATACCTGGTTTGAGCTGAGTCTATACCTTCTTGGTATTATTCTGTGTGGCGTTACCTTTGTGGTACTTACCTTCATGGTTTTACCTTCATGTTATTCTTTCCTTTATGGAATAGTTGTTCTTTTGGCTAAAGAGTTGGGCCTTGTGTTTCCTCATGAACGAGATAGTTATACTTGATAACTTAGGTATATGTATGGGCATATACCTAAAAATGGTTGACTGTTGTTTTTAGGCTTTTTGGTTATCCTTTTTGGATTCTAAGAGACCTCCAGGGTTCTTAGGGTCCCTACTGAGTATTGTTATACTCACCCCTGAACGGGCTACGCCATCACTTTACTGTGTCTTGTGCAGACGACGGACACCATTGATCGAGGCTGAGGGTTCCAGGACTGGAGGCTTCTCAGAGGCAGACCATTAGAAAAGACGTACCATAGAGATGACCATTTGAGGTTTGTACCTCACCTTCAGGTAGGATCCTTGGCGGGTGTTCACACGAGTTGTTTTCAGTTTTACTGGTACTTTCCAGTTGGGCTTGTATTCCAGCCCCTTTACTTACTGTAGTCACTCTATTTACTATGTAGTTTACTTTGTGCTCGTATCTAGATGTGTGCTTGGATTGTGTGAGTTTGCAGGTTAAAAGGCAATTCCTTCCCAGTTTTAGGGATATGTATTTCTGGTGCTAGTCACCAGCCCCTGGCCTATGGAAGGCGGGCTTGGGGTAGTCACGGCATGGGCCCTAGGGGGATGTGTCGTGACAAATTGGTATCAGAGGATTCGGTTCTACCAAAGTACTTAGACCCTGGTCTTTTAATCAGCAACAGTGTTTAGGGTTATCAATCGGGTTATCAGTTTGGGGAAATCCAATGTTGGTGCGGCGGCTGAAGTATCCATACACTAGGACCCTGACTTCTTATTTCTGACCCAGTGGACGAAAACACTGATTGTGTGTGTTTTTTTGAAATGTTTTATTTATGATCACTTTGAGTAAGATCACCAGGTATAAATTATTGACTATGGTGCACCTGTTTCTTTTCAGGATTCCTCCACGAAGATAGCCAGCTAGAGTTACAGGTAGAGTATGTGATGACAACCCACTGAGTGACGAAGCTTTAGTGCAGGGCCCCCTTTCGGTAGTTGTACCATCGAGTGGTGTACCAGCAGCACCACTACCCATTGGGTATCCGATGCCACCATCCCAAGTAGCATTGTGTGCATGCTTCTTGAGCGTGTTTCACGAGTACCAATGCTAGAGGACACCAAGGTTTCAGGGTGAGATGGATCCATAGGTGACTGAGGACTAGATGGAGGTCGTGGTTAGAGTTTTTCAACTGGTAGGGACACCATATGATCTCATGGTCACCCTTGCCACTAGTCTTCTTTAGGTAGCAGCGGGCAGATGGTGGAGATTAATGCTCCAGGTTCATGACGAGGTGACTCTCATCTAGGAAAACTTTTAGAGCCTTTTTAGGCTAGAGTTCATCCCAGATACCTTACGCTATGTCCATATATAGGAGATTCTCCGCTTGCAGTAGGGTAGTACGACCATGGCTTAGTATTCAGGTAGGTTCACTGACCTCTCGTGCTACTCCACTAAGATGGTGTGGGACCCTTTCTTCAGGGCCTGGACCTTTGATCTGGGGCTCATACAAGAGATTAGAGCTTCAATGATTTCTCTCAACATTCCGACGTAGGCAGGGGTGTTAGAGCGGACACTCTTAGTGGAGAGTTTCCTTGCTGAGCAGTCACCGGCAGCAAGACCCACCCCCAGACATCACGTAGTAGAGTCATCTATAGCTGGAAGTAGAAATATGGTGCAAAGGTCCAAGAGGAACAACCTATAGGTGGAAGACCGCAGGATACATGGTCGGTTTTGTGGGGATCACGGGACAGAGCAGGACAGGTAAGGAGAAGGCAGTGTTACTCCTGCGGCGGGTAGGGTCACATGGCTCACAACTGCCCGACCTGCCTTATGGATGACCGACAGACGGTTGAAGGACCACCTAGGTAGAGGTAAATATTTGATCAAGGAGGTCCACATGCAGCAGGCGGACGTCGAAAAGGAGCTGGCCATGCAGCAGGCGGTGGGCGGCGATTCAGAGTTCTACTGCCACCACCACCAAGTGGTCCACCCCAACCACAGGGAGTAGGTTGAAAGGGATGATTTCAGCTCTAGGAAGCTAAGGCCTATGACCACATCACTTCGGAGATTATTAGAGGTACGATCTGCGTCTAATCCACCCTAGCTAATGTACTTATAGACATAGGTTCCAGCCACTCTTTTATTTCCACATCCCTCGTTCGGAGCTCGGAGATTCCGGTGGAGTTGTTGGCTCGATCCTAACGTCTAGAGACTCTTATGTGAGATGATTCGATGATTAAAAACTAGTTCCGGCAGTGTGATCTTACTCTAGGTGGTGAGAGATTCAGCTGAGATCTTCTATTAGCGGCGTCGAGGCCTTACGACATCATCTTGGGCATGGGTTGGTTATCTAACTATATTAGGCACAAAGTGCGGTGTGTCCGTGAGGATGGGACCTGGTTTTCCTTCACCGACGAGAAGGGATCTTTTGCAGCACAAGATGGACTTACCCAGATGAGGGTGCAGCCAATAACACATCAGTTTTATATCCTTACCCTCAGAGTGGTTGATGTTGAGAGTCCAAGTTATCCTGTAGTAGTGGACTTGTACGTTGATGGTTTCCCTAATGATGTACCAGGTCTATCTCCTCGTAGAGAGGTGGACTTGTATATGGACTTGTACCCCGAGAAAGAATCGATATCTACACTGGAATATCATATGGATCCCGCGGAGCTTTGAGATCTGCGAGTATAGTTGGAGGACTTGCAGATTAAGTAGTTCATTAGGCCCAGTGTTTCTCCTTTAGCAACCCCAATTTTGTTTGCCAAGAAGGTGGATGGGAGTTTGAGACTCAGTGTGGACTATCGGTGCCTAAACTAGGTGACCGTGAAGAACAAGTACACACTCCCAAGTATTGAAAATCTTTTTGGTCAGTTGAACGGAGCATGGTGTTTTTTGAAGATAGACCTCAGATCAGGCTATCATCAGCTCTTGGTACGAGATGAGGATGTGCAGAAGATGGCCTTCAGATGTCGGTATAGCCACTATGAGTTCTTGGTTATTACCTTCAGTGTGACCAACACCCCAGTAGTATTCTTGGGACTCATGAACAAGATATTCCAGCCATACCATGATCGTTTTTTGGTAGCATTCATCAATTACATCCTTATTTACTCATCCAGAGAAGATGAGCATGCCTATCATTGGAAGATAGTTCTGGAGACACTCTGAGAGCACCAGCTTTATGGTAATCTCTCTAAGTGCTAGTTCTGGATCAAAGAGGTTCACTTCCAAGTACATATTATCTCAGAGGTTATAGTTTCAGTGGATCTAGTGAAGATTGAGTTTGTACTTGATTGGGATCCACCCAGAAGTGTGACGGAGGTGTAGAGTTTCCTAGGTCTGGTCAGTTACTACCGGAGGTTTGTACCAGTCTTTTCCAAAGTTGCAACACCCTTATCAGTGTTGATGAAGAAGGGGAAACCCTTGGTGTGGTCGTAGAGAATCCAGTAGAGTTTCCAAGAGATGAGGAAAGACTGATGAGTGCCCCCATCTTGAGGCTACCGGTGGAGGGTGTTGGGTGCATAGTCTACTGCGACGCATCAGGGACCGGGCTCAGATGTGTCCTGATGTAGGATCGAGCAGTGATCGCGTATGGTTCTCGATATCTGAGACAGCATGAGAAGAACTAAGCTACCCATGACCTGGAGTTAGCAGTAGTGGTCTTCGCCTTGAATATGTGGCGACATTACTAGATGGGTGAATGTTTTACAGTCCACTATGATCAGAAGAGTCTCATGTATATCTTCTCTTAGTAGGACTTGAACCTGAGATAGTGGCATTGGATTGTTTTTCTTCCAGGACTATGACTTTTAGATATTCAATACTCTTGGGAAGGGGAACGTTGTAGCAGATGCACTCATCATGAGATCTAGTATACAGTTTCTGAGTGAGGTGACGGAGTAGCTGGCCGCTTTGCAGATATCCTCTATGGATCGAGATGGAGCAGTTTATCTTCATTCTCTGATAGTCACTCCCCCACTCCTTCAGTGAGTCAGTGAGGTGCAACTTGGGTACATTGACTGTAAGGCTCGATGTGCTCATATATCCACAAGACAAGAACCTGATGGATTTTCTAAAGGTGGGGAGCATGTCATCCTCTTTAGATTTCGTACTGTGGTACCGGTGGCTCTACTAGAAGAATTGTTGAGGGAGTTACATATGTCCCCTCTAGCGGTACATCCAGAAGTGGAGAAGATGTACCAGGACCTCTAATGATAGCACTGGTGGCTAGTAATGAAGAAAGAAGTGGCAGAGTTTGTCTCATGGTGCCTCACTTGTCAGCAACTGAAGGCAGAGCATCAGGTTCCAGCGGTCTTAGTTCAGCCACTAGAGGTTCCAGAGTGGAAGTGGTATGGAATTTCCATGGACTTCATGATAGGACTTCCATGCACATCCAAAGTACATGATTCCATCTGGGTGATCATTGATCGACTCACCAAGTCAGCCCACTTCCTACCTATCAAAAAGCAGGGTTTAGTAGAGGGCATGGGATGCCTCTACATGCAGGAGATTTTACGGCTTCATGGAGTGCCCTAGACAATTGTCTCCTATCATGATGCATTTTTTACTTCTTGGATATGGAAGGGGTTGCATGATGTGTTCGTTACACAGCTTTGATTGATCATTTCCTTCCATCCTCAGACAGATGGTCAAACTGAGTGGACCATTAAGACTCTCAAGGACATGTTTTGTACTTGTGTCCTTGATTTAGGCCACAGTTTGGAGGATCACTTTCCCTTGGTGGAGTTTTCCTACAATAACAACTATCACTCCACCATCGGTATAACACCATTTGAGGCATTGTACAGTTGACCTTATAGATCACCTCTGTGCTAGACTGACCCAGGGGAATCAGTACTCATGGGACCAGAGATGGTACGGACTACCATGGAGAAGGTTCAGATCATTTAGGAATGAATGAAGACTACACAGAGTAGGCATAAGTCTTATGCTGACTGGAGACGTAAACTTTTGGAGTTCAAGTATGGTGACCATGTCTTTCTACGGGTCTCACCTCGATGAGATTTGTGGAGATTTGGCTAGGGCGTCAAGTTATCTCTGAGGTTCATCGGACCCTTTAAAATCCTCAATAGAGTTAACAATGTGGCATACCGCTTAGCTCATTCCCCTCAATTGCACCGGGTGCACGATGTTTTCTACGTATCCCAGCTGAGGAGATATGTACGTGATTCTTCGCACATCATTGACTGGGGAGAGCTTGACATCGACGATGGGGAGACGTTTTTGGATGTTCCATTGAATATTGAGGATCGACAAGAGTGGGTACTTCGTGGCTCTTCGATACCTTGGGTGCGCGTTCGTTGGTAGCATGGGAACCTCTAGGAGAGAACATGGGAGCGAGAGGCTCAGATTCATTCTCAGTAACCCCACTTGTTACCCTAGTTTGTGTATTGGATTTCAGGGATGCAAATCCCTGCGGTGGGGAGAATGTAAAGACTTGGACGTTTCCATGTAATTATATTTTAAATTATATGGAAATTTTACGAGTCTATGAAATCTGAAAGCACCTGATTCTGAGGCCCGGAGTGACCTGAATGAATTTCTGAACTTTCTTTAAGTACGTTCAGTTAACTTGTGAGTGGTGTTTTGTAACATTTGAACCGTTGCTCGAAATTGAAATTCAAGGACACTGTTGAAATCATAGCACCGATATTCGCTTAAGGGAACCTTCACCTCGACCACAGTAGGTCAAGGGTGGAAGTTCAATTTCTGATTTTTCATGGGAGAGTTAAAAAATAATAAAAATAAAACAACTAAATTTTATTTTAAATTATTTGAAACCTCTCATTTGAATCTTGGTGGTGGGGACCACTCGACCTTGAACCCCTCTTTTAATATGGAGTAACTCTTGAAATCCTTCAATTAATGATCCAACATTAAGTGTTTAATTGATTAACTTAAACTTAAATGGGAGGGGAACCTCACCTCTAGTGGTTGAGGGAATTATTGGAAAACCATTTTGGTGGAGGACTCTTGGTGGAAGCATCCTCCCAATGAAGAATGAACCTTCAGATTAAGAACGAGGAACAAACGCTCGAGCCCAGATTGGAAGCGTGTTGCGGGAGCAACGAATGATGGAGTCTCCTTCAATGTATTCAACCTCTAACTCATGCCATCCTCAATGATCGATCAAGGTAGGGAAACTATTCATATCATCTTTCGTTATAAATATTTTTTTTCAATCTATGAACCACCTGGTATCGATTTAACACAGAGGGTTCGGGCCAAAAGAACACGGCCCAATCCCTCTGCTACTTCATTGATGAAGTGTTCTTCGCAGATGGATCGACGTGTTGAGTAGAACTCAGCCACATTAACAGCGACCGATGCCAGTAGGGTAAAGGCGGTGGCCATCACACTGGCCAATCATGATGGTGGGGGTGGCACAACCATGCCGCCGAAGGAGGCTATGGCCCATCAGCCACAGCAGTGGAAGGTGGCAGTCAGTACACTTGCCGCCACTTGAAACCAGGGCGGCGGGCATTTGCGCTTCCGGTAGTGAAGGAGGCCACAGAGGGGAAAGGTGGCGGCCGCCACGCTAGCCGACCAGGTGGAACTGGGACGGCGCGCGTCTGCACCGCTGGTAGAGGAAGAGGTCGCGGCTGCTGAGTCGTGGCGGCGCAATGGGTGGGCGGTCGGCACCCGGTCGTCCATGGAGGCAGTAGTGGTGTTGTCACGCCACTGGGACAGGAGTCGGCCGGAATCCTGATCGGCTGGGTCATTCCGAGCAGGATCCGCTCCGACGGGTCCTGCGTGCTAGCGAGCAGCTCCACGTGGCGTTGTCAGGTTGGCCAACGCCAAACTGTCCAACTGTATTGTTCGGGAAATCCCAGGGGGCACTTCCCCTAGGTGGCGGCTAGGGAGGTTCCTACCATGGAGGACCACACCATCCAAGAGGGTCGCACCAAGTGGGCCACACCAAGTAGTCCACGCCCAGCGGGTCACGTCCAGCGTGCCGCCCCAAGTGGGTCGCGCCAAGCGGGTCGGGCCGCCCCCTTTGCTGGTCGAGCCGGACCACGGCCCAGTGGGCCGGGCCCACCACGGTCCCACCCATTCAGTATGGACCTAGACCAGGTTGGGTCAACCCGAACCGGGTCGGGTCGGACCAGGCCGGGTGGGGTCGGGTCAGTCCGATCGGGTCAGACCGAACCCGGGACCATCTGAACCCAAATACACCTTTTTGGCCATATCTTGATATTCGAGCATCTGATTAATGAACCATATGTGGTGTCGAAATACTTGGATCGAGAAGGACCTTTTGTAATACTACACTTTAGTTTTGGATAAATTTGGGGTACTTCCAGGTTGGATCAAACCCGAATCCAACTAGGCCCTCGGGACTAAAAGTCTAATAACTTATAGACTAGGTGTCCAATCGATGTGTCGTCTGTCGTGTTGGGTCCCTTATTACATGACAGACATTCTTGTTACTTATTTTTGGGAATTAATGGTAGTTGAAGTATTGAACGATGGCTTGAAGTGTGGATTCTCCCAGAAACAAGCGTGCTTAGTGCTGGAACCTTGTGGCAGGTTGTACTTGGAGAATCTTCATATCCTATATTGGTCAGCATCTACTGATCCTATGTGGGTCATCTTCAGATCATTTATGGTTCATCTACCAATATATTGTGGGTCATCTTCAGATCCTGCGTGGGTCATCTTTAGATCTTTTGTGGGTCATCTTTGATCCTATGTGGGTAAACAGCTGAGCTTCTCGATGAAGTAAGATGATCTAGCAATACATCTAATCATCTATACTTCTGTGATTGTGTTATACCTAGTGTGATCTGAGTCCATACCTTCATGGTATTATTCTATGTGGTGTTACCTTTGTGGTTCTTACCTTCATGGTAACCTTCATGGTATTCTTTCCTTCATGGAATAGTTGTGCTTTTGGCTAAAGAGTTGGGCCTTGTGTTTCCTCGTGAACAAGATGGGTATACTTGATAACTTTGGGATATGTATGGTCATATATATAAGAATGGTTGACTGTTGTTTTTATGCTTTGTGGTTTATACGTTGTGGATTTTGAGAGACCTTTAGGGGTCTCGAGGTCTCTAATAAGTATTGTTATACTCACCCCTGCACGGGCTACGCCCGCACCTTGTTGTGTCTTGTGCAGATGACGAACAACATTGATCAAGGATGAGGGTTCCAGGACTAGAGGTTACTCAGAGTTGGACCATTAGACGAGATGTAATGTAGAGATGACCGTTCAAGAGTTTTACCTACCCTTCAGGTAGTATCCTTGGTGGGCGTTCACAGGATATGTTTTTAGTTTTACTTGTTATTTTCAGATTGGCTTGTATTACGACCGCTTTACTTACTATACTCACTCTATTCACTATATAGTTCACTTTGTTCTTGTGTCAATATGTGTTATTGGATTGTGTGAGTTTTTAGGTTAAAAGGAAATGCCTTCCTGGTTTTTGGGATATGCCTTTCCGGTGCTAGTCACCAGCCCCTGTCCTATGGTAGGCGGGCTTGGGGTAGTCACTGCATAAGCCCTGGGGGATGGGTTGTGACAGAAAAAGCATGAATTTATGAAAAGCATATGTTTTAGTTTTGAAAGTGAGTTGGAATTTTGAAAAGGAAAAGTGGTAAATTGAACTATAAATGATGATTGATTTGAAATGAAATTATCTTACCTTTTTATATTGATTGATCGAGAAAATAAAAGCCTTGGTAGTTAGTGGGTTATTTGTGATAAGAACACTCGGATGCTAACTCCCTAGATATTGATTGATAAGGACAACTCTAACAAAAACCTAATTAGGTGGATCTTATCGTGGATGGGATATTGATGAGTCTTATTTGGCATGATCCTAAGGGACATGTGTGCACATTTCCATGATCACTGATCTGAGAGTGTGAGGATACTATTACTAGAAACTATCATATCACATGGAAAATGACCATGGTTCTTATTATGACTATTTTGATTATAAATTTCATTTATTGTGAAACTTCTTTACTCATTCCTAGTGATTTATATAATCTGTTTTATATAATGTGTTTACTTAATCCATGTTTCAAATGTTTTTCATCATCTAAAATGAATCATGTTTTCTTTTAAATATGAAAATTCACTTCTATTCATATTTTTATTAAAATTTAAAGCATGATTTTGTTTATTATTATAGCAACTTATTTTGGAAAACCAGGTGAGAACCTACTTGGATTTTTATCTCACACCCCAAATTTTCTTTCATGTGTACAAATTTTTTGCTTTTAAGTCCAAGTAAAGTTAAAGTGATTATTGTAGGATATGGATGTTCTTAATCCCTTGAGTCATAGAGTGACGTGTCCTTTGGGAATTTGATTTTGTCTTTTTATATTATGAGTACTTTGATTATGTATATTTTTTTTATGTACCTATATAATTTATGGTAAATTCTCTCTTTGGAGTTTTGAGCATAATAATATGTATCTATTATCTTTCCTTTCTGTGTAAATTTTGTTCCCTCTATTATCTTGTATGATTCCAAATGCTTGTCACCAACCCATTGGGATCAGGAATTCACTTCAGGCTTTTTTGGGATCATCTCGGTTATTAGGGTAGCAGGGTATCTGGGTTGTTTCATGACATTCACATCAATAAGCATTGTATTTTGAGGCCAAGAACTCATTCTAAAACTCTATTATGGATTTTTATAAGGGTTTTGTAATAGAAATAGTGTCTCTCCATGAAACCCTCATCTATGTCTCAATGGGTTCCTATAATGTTTTTAATCATCCATAGAATAGGTAATTGTGGTGTAACACTTTGGTTATAACGTGATGAGATCCTAGATTTTTATAGTTTCACTATGACGCTTATGTTTTCATCATAACATGGTTTCATGTGGGAAGTCTTGTGTCATAACACTTAGGGTAACACCACAATTCACCCTTGTGAAATTTTTTGAAAGGTTATTTTTATAATTTCCTGAGATCCTATTTTAAAACTCCCTCAGTCTCCCTTGGGTTCATTTGGTCATATGAAGGGGGAGATCACAATTTTGGATCCCTTATTTATACCATTTTCCTCTCTTTGATACATATTGTTCAGGATTGTTTTGTCACATGGATTCATGCATATATTTCCATCTCTCACCTTTTTTTTCTTTCCCATTTAACTCCTCTAATTTTTATATTTCCAAACTAGAGTGTTAGAGAGATGGTTCTACTGGATCATGGTGAAATCTTCCCACTTCATTGGGATTTTTGGTGTTGTTTATGGAGGTGTTCCCATAAGAAGATATTGAAGACATGTTTTACCATTTTTATTGAGGTATGTTTCCATAATAAATTATTTACATTTTATGGAAAAATTACGTTTAATTGGCCATTGATTTAAGGATATAAATTGAGGATTTTTTACATCTTAGGTCTAGGTGCTTGTTGGGAATGGAATATGCCCTGTTTCACATGGTTGTGACACCATTATATAACTCCATGAGTTTTTCATAGATTATACCAAGTTGAGTTTTTATTATAGGATGGTTTATAGATGAATTTGATATTTTTTATTGATTAGATTGGTTCTCATAGACTTTTAGGAGAACAGTATGATATTGGGATTGATTTATGGATAATCAATTGAAGTATATAGCCTTTACATTAATAAGTCTCATACACATTTAGTGAGTTTATGTTCATGTTCTACCATTATGATTTTTTCTTGAGTGTTTAAATAACTTGTGTGATCTTGATCCATAAATTAGTATGGTATCATGTTAGCCTATTAGTCAACAAGGATTGTATAGCATTCTAAATTATTTATTGGCAGTTCCATGGTTGAATGAGTATTAATTGACCTATTTATGGATCATTTAGTGGTTGGATGGGATTATTAATTTAAATGGGTTTTTATTTTTTAGTTTATATCTAAAAAAGGGGTTTTATGAAGAAATTATTTGAAATTGAAAAGGTTTAAATGGAATTTCAATGTATACAAGGTGATTATGGCTGATGGTTTTAACATAGAATCACAAACAAGTGTGGGGATTTCCCAAGAAAGATTTCATTAGGAATTTGGGAAAGGTCCTTAGATGATTAAATATTAAATTAGATGAATTTTTCAAATGGTTTATTAAGAGTATTTTTGAATTAATTTTTAAGGGATTGAGTTGAAATTTTTTTGGTCTGGATGACCACAAGTAGGTAATGTTGTCTGTTATAAGGATTGTTTTGGTTTTTATGTGATTCCTAATTATGATGTACAATTATTTTATTTATGTTTCATGATAATTCATGATTTTTTGGGAGGTACTTACCATGTTATGATGTTTTTATGAAATTTTTTGTCTTGGATTGAAAATGTGTGCATGAGTTTACCTGGTAACTTTTTTCTTTTGTTATCAAAGTTTTTTAGTGGGTTTTAATTGATTTAATTTCTCATTTAGGGTAGATAAGGGTAAACTGGAATGGGTTTGATGGGACCAAACATTATTTGATTAGGATAGGTAAGGAATTCTTCATGAGATTATTAGACCTCAGGTGACCTGTTAGGGATCGAATAAGGCATGGGTGACCTAGCGGTTTGGCATATGGCTTTTTATGATGAATCATCCATTTTTGATGTTTTTGGGTGCATGTACATGAATATTTTTAGTAAACCAAAGGGGTTGGTTTGATAGAATCCTATAGGATATCATTATGGAATTCATGAACTAGGGAGGTTTCATTTTTCTAGTATTCGGCCTTTTGACATTGTTGATTACGAGATATTCCTACTATTTTTTATTTTATATGTTAATATTGATGGTTTAGACCATATACTAAGTGATAATATATTGATTTGTATGAGATATATTATGTGATATCAAACCTCATACATAGAGGGATGGATTTAGTATGAGATGTGGCCTTGGGACCTTACCCTGAGGGGATAGTTCATCCCATCTGAGAGGTTATATATCAATATTCCCTCCTTGAATTGATTAGTTTCCCTAGATATGAAATTATGTATGGGTCCTACCTCATGTTGATGTGGTTTTTATTTTGTGAGAGTACATATATTAAGATTCCCTCATTATACTAATTATAATGTTAACTAGTGGACATGATACTTATCCATATGACCTTAATCTGAGTAGATGATTTGGCCTATGAAAGATGTTGGCTATCACAATCCCCTTCTCAGATCACTTGTTGTATGTGATGATTTTCTTATATTATTGTGTATGTATATTTCATTCATTTACCTAATGAGTTTTCCATGTGATCTAAAATGGATATTGAGATACCTTTTCTTGATAGAATCTTTTTTTATGTAACTACAATAGGTGTATCATTGATATTGGCCAAAGAAACTGGGGTCTGGTGTCATAGTGGCCTAGTTAGAACACAATGACCAGATGCATATGCTTATATGTTATTTTATTTTATTTCTCCAAGTGTATGTGTTAAATGATCCTGAATTTCACTTTTTTATATCTTTCATTCACATATATCTGATCACAATACCACTCAATGTGTTATGGGAATTGGTGGAATTTTATGGGGTTGTTGGACTCACCCCCTACCAGTGTACATGAAATGGGTTTCCATGTACGTGGGTTTATCTTCAGTTTTTTTCATGCATAAGAATCACTTAAATATGGAGTCATAGTTCAGGTCTAGTGGGTTATAGAGGCTAAGAATTTGGTTGGGCTGATTATATGAGTTGGGATAGAGGTCGTTATTGTTACTTTCCAATTTTGTTTTGCATATGTACTGGATTGTGTGCCATCATAATATATATATATATATATATATTGATTCTTATTAAAAAAATTGTAATATACCTATATTTTAAAATAATATTATGTTTGATAGCATACAGGACATGCAACAATGATCTTTATCCACCACAAAATATTATTGTTTAAATTTAAATCTTATAACCTATTCATTGAATTGTTGGGAATGAATAGAAGTAACTGTATTATGTAATATGTATATATAAATATATAAAGGCCCTACTAAATAAAAATTTATTGATTAATTCTTAGTAATAAATGTATAATTTTTATTAAATTCATTTTATGATTCAAAAATGTGTTTTCTTCAAAAATGGTTTTTATTGATTTCTTTGAGTGAATATTATAATTAATTTATACAATTTTTAGAAATTTTATTTGATAAAAGGAGATTATTTTTGAATTAATCATTTCAAAATTATCTTAGTATGAAATTTTGGAATTTTTCTAAAAATATGAATTCTTCAACGGATAGTATAAAAATACAATTTTAATAAAAAATGTCATTTCCATTAAAGTATTTAAAAAGTATCATTTTTTAATTAATTTTAAATTTTAATTACATACTTTTGATAAAAAATAATTCAATTAATTAAATTGTAATCAGCATTATGCTTAATTTTGATATTAAATAAATTATATACTTCGAAATACATTTTTCTATAAAATCATATTTCATCGTGATTTGTGGGTTTATTTTAAAACAAATTATGTCACTTATAGTAATTGAATATGATAAAATAGATTTCATATTTTTAATCCTTAGCTTCAAATTTGGTTAATATAACCCTTTTATTTTTTTCATTATAAATAGAAATAATCATAAATATTTACCACCATAGTAAAGTGAAAATTTGGTTAACTAAGGTTAAAAATATTGTGAAAGGGATTTAAAATCATCCATACACTTTCCTATATTTCATTTAATGGGTTAAATTCAACCACCTTATTCAAATATTTGAAAATATGTCATTTTTTTTATTTTATTTTGATAAAAATATTTTTATTATTTTATGTAAATGAAAATTCCAAAATATCACTTTCTTTCTTTCAATATCTATAATATTTTTTGATAGGGATAAAAATAAGTTAATAATGTTTTAAAAATACATTTTTAATACTAATAATTTTTTATCATGGTAAGTTATTTTTGAATTTTAGTGGTTAAATGATTACCTTAAATTATTACGCAACGCGGACATAATTCTTATACAAGAGTTAGAAAAAACATGTAAATGATTTTCAAAACTATAAAAGTAAATATTTTTTTGTATTTTATGGTGTTACATGAAATTTTTAGATACATATAATGTATTTTTGATTTTTTAAATGTTTATATTTGAATTAGATTGTAGTCTTGGTATTCTTCTCAATCCAAAATATGGAAATAGTCTTTAAAATGTATTTAATGGTATTTTATGTTAATATTATTTTATTAATTTTCTTAAAATTCATAAAAATTTTATATTTAAAAAATTAAATGGGATATATTTGATAATATTATAATTTTACACTTATGGGTCACATTTCCTTTTATACTAACTTTTTTTACCCCTGATGTGTGAAAATATTTTTATCCTAGTAATCATTAAATAAGGTTAGCATGAGGGACAATGAGCATGTACTCGAGTGGTAGAGGCTCCATATTAGTATTCAAAAGACTTAGGGTCAAATTCGGGTGGAGGTGATTTTATGGGTTACGATAGCTGTACTATAGAAGGTATTGTGTGGTACTATAGCAACCAGAACTATTCATTAAATTTGGGCCTTTGGGCCGGCATCTTGGGCCTACGGGTCTCAGAGCCTTTGGGCTACCAAAGTTCATCAGGACATAGAGACTTTAGTCCACCATGGGCCTTCAGGCCAAAGGGATTTTAGGCTACAAAGACTAAGAAGTAGCCTGAGCAGACCACACCAGAGAAGGTCCAAGAGAGGATTCAGAGAAAAGTATCCACCACCAGAGAAGGGATAACCGGATTAGAAGAATGAGAGGATACAAAAACTTCCATCGGTACCAGGCACCATGAAACTCTGCATGGGTAAATTCAAGCCAATCATTCATGCGAGGTGGGGAGTTAGGCACCTTCAAGATGTAGATACTGGGGAGGGGCTGTTTCAAGTGTGTCAAGTCTTGGTCCCTGAAGATCATGTATTGGGCCTTGTGCCTCTAATCCTTTAGGTAATTTATGGTACATGTGACTTAGGCCTTTGGTTCATGTAAGGGTTCCCCCTCAACCTTTAAAATGGGTATTATCCAAAAAATCAATAAAAATCTAAGGCCTTCAATTTATCATGAGGTTAAAACTAAGAGATAAGAATTGAATTATCAACTAAACTTGTCTAAACATTATTTCATGAGATTATTTTGACATATATTCATCCTATATTCGGAATATATCACTTCAATTCCACATTAACATGAAAATTAATTTATATTAATTTAATACTTTATATAATTTCAAGGGTTCCCCTCTCCTATATTATTAAAGGGCACCGCCTAACATGTCTTCTTAATATTTCTAGAGCTACTTATCTCAACCAAACCCTATTTAAACCACTTATTTTATTACTCAGATACATTATATATGATATGTTATTCTTAAAATCTTGTCCATATGGCCCTCAAGGAAATATCCAAATGAGGTTCTTTAAAAATGAGGTAATCGTCTTAACCGAGCGTTTTCATTTTAATTATTTTTCTACATAATTATATTATATAATAACCATTATAATATAATAAAATTACTATCAAATATATATTTAGGTTTTATTATGTTAATTTAATAACCTTATTAATCTCTTTTTTCATCAAATGGGAAATGAAACCATCATTCATACGTATGTGCAGACTACCGCCTCGCGAACCGATGAATTTCAATTCTCATCACTGTCATTCATGACTACTTATTATGATGGTTTAAATTATATATATGATATTCATTACATAATTATTATACTATAACCATAATATTTCATATATATTCAAATCATTGCAGTCGTTTAAAATGGTATTATTGCAAATGTGTGTGTAGGGACTACCGTATCCACATAGTGATGTACTTCATTTTTCAAAAACCTCCTATCATGGATGGTCATATTGAGGGATTTAATTATTTTTTTGATATTTATAACATGATAATTAATTTAGAAAGGTAATTTTTTATTTTATTTATTTATTTTTGTTCTAGTGAAGTGTAAAAACATCACTTGTTTGTACATGCAGACTACCGCCTTACGAGTTTAAGTATTTTGTTTTTAATGAACGCTTTTCATGAATGAATATAAAATTGCATTTGATGTATAAAAATTATAATTATTTCATGATTATTATTTTATATATTATGTAACAATTATCCCTTTAACCACATTCAATTTACCAAATTCATTTTTCAATTATGAACTGAACGTCCTTAAAACACCCTAAGTGGACTTAACCAAATAAGTAATTAAATATATCCTTAAAAAATGAAATAAGTGGTTTAATGATAAATTAATAAACCTATAAAAGGTTATTAAACAATTAAATTAGTAATATAAGTTTATTATATAGTATTTAAAGGACATACATAGAAAGTATAGGCTTGATGTAAGGGGTTTCTTAACTCAATTTCCTTTCACTAGATTATAACACATCTTCATTGACTTTATTATGACATGATTTTGTTTTAATTGATCTCTAAATTTATTTATGATGTACTTAAAATTATTTTGTGTGGATTTAAATATGTTAACATAGTCAATCCAAGGATTAATTATCACTTCAAATGTTATGATCATTACAAGGGTTTTATTTGTCTCACTCCCATTTTATTAAGACATGTTTCATGTTGTGCACCATGATTTATTTGTATGGTATACTTAATACCCTATGAATGAATTTTGAAATATTACGTCATTTAATTCATGGAATTTATAGAGCCATATCATATTCTTTATTTCAATGTCTTTGGGTTTTAATATTACCAAAGTAGTAAAGGCTTTATGTTACAATCTCATTTCTTTTTTGGATTGTTTATGTTCAATGTTCCTTTGGGGGAAATTATATGATCCTAATTTCTTGTAACACAAATATATTCTTATACTCTAAATATTTATTTCGTTTTACAATATTTCTTTCCATTATTATATCTTTGGTACTCAAGAATATCTAAAGAACAACTTTAATAAAAAAAACCAACCTTATTTCTCCTTTGGGTACAAAATATTTTCTATTCCATGTCTATAACCATTAATTTTTTTAAATAATGTTCTTTTCTATTATTCAATTATTTTTTACAGTATTTTTAAAGTAAATTTTATTTTATTATAAAATTATTAAAAGTTAATCTTTACAATTTTTTCAAGTCGGGTTATTAAAGATATTTTATAAAATATATGAAATGAGTATTTGTTATAAAATTTACCAAATGAATAGATTTTATTGACATTATAACTATAATATTCATTGAAAAATCATTTATAATTTTCCATGGTTATTTTCAAATAAAATATTTTTCCCAATATTCTTTGAATTTTTATAAAATATTATTAAATATATGATATTTTCCATGTTTACAATGAAATTTTTTTAATATTATTTTCATATACAATAATATAATTTATTGTTTTTTAATTCTCCAATTGAGATATGTTCCCATGATACTATCCTTATTATTTATCTAGATGTATTATTATTCTTATAATGTGATTTTTATGGATCTTGTTTATTTTCTACGAGTTCATCAAGCTAGAAAGTAAGGATATTTGTTTTCAAGGGTGTAATGTTTAATATTGGAAGCTTCTAAATGTGAAGCCTCTACCACTCGAGTACATGCTCATTGTCCCTCATGCTAACCTTATTTAATGATAAGTAAGGATGTTTGTTGAAGTATCGATTGATGGATTTAGGTGTATATTCTATTGGAAACAAGCTTTCTTAGTGCGGGAACCCTATGACTGGTTGTACTTGGAGAATCTTCGGATCCTGTGTGTGTCATCATATACCTATCATGTGTGGGTCATATTCAGATCCTGTGTGGGTCCTCTACAGATATTGTTTGGGTCATCTTTAGATCTGGTGTGGGTCATATTTGGATCATGTCTGGGTCATCTTCGATCATGTGTGGGTCAACATTAGAGCTTCTAGACGAAGTAAGATGATCTAGCAATACAGCTAATCATTTATACTTTCATGCTTTACTTATACCTAGTTTGAGCTGAGTCTATACCTTCCTGGTATTATTACAGTGTGGCGTTATCTTTGTGTTACTTACCTTCGTGGTGTTACCTTCATGTTATTCTTTCCTTTATGGAATAGTTGTTCATTTGCCTAAAGAGTTGGGCCTTGTGTTTCCTCATGAACGAGATAGTTATACTTGATAACTTAGGTATACGTATGGGCATATACCTAAAAATGGTTGACTATTGTTTTTATGCTTTGTGGTTATCCTTTTTGGATTCTGAGAGACCTCCAGGGTTCTCAGGGTCCCTACTGAGTATTGTTGTACTCACCCCTGAACGGGCTACGCCATCACCTTACTGTGTCTTGTGCAGACGACGAACACCATTGATCGAGGCTGAGGGTTCCAGGACCGGAGGCTTCTCAGAGGCAAACCATTAGACAAGACGTACCATAGAGATGACCATTTGAGGTTTGTACCTCACCTTCAGGTAGGATCCTTGGCGGGTGTTCACATGAGTTGTTTTCAGTTTTACTGGTACTTTCCAGTTGGGCTTGTATTCCAGCCCCTTTACTTACTATAGTCACTCTATTTACTATGTAGTTTACTTTGTGCTTGTATCTAGATGTGTGCTTGGATTGTGTGAGTTTGTAGGTTAAAAGGCAATTCCTTCCCAGTTTTAGGGATATGTCTTTCCGGTGATAGTCACCAGCCCCTGGCCTATGGAAGGCAGGCTTGGGGTAGTCACGGCATGGGCCCTGGGGGGATGTGTCGTGAAAAATTGGTATCAGAGGAGTCGGTTCTACCAAAGTACTTAGACCCTGGTCTTTTAATCAGCAACAGTGTTTAGGGTTATCAATCTGGTTATCAGTTTGGGGAAATCCAGTGTTGGTGCGGCGGCTGACGTATCCATACACTAGGACCCTGACTTCTTATTTCTGACCCAGTGCACGAAAACACTGATTGTGTGTGTTTTTTTGAAAAGTTTTATTTATGATCACTTTGATTAATCTCACTAGGTATAAATTATTGACTATGGTGCACCTGTTTCTTTTTAGGATGCCTCCACTAAGATAGCCAGCTAGAGTTCCAGGTAGAGTATGTGATGACAACCCACTGAGTGACGAAGCTTTGGTGCAGGGGCCACTTTCGGTAGTTGTACCATCGAGTGGTGTACCAGCAGCACCACTACCCGTTGGGTATCCGATGTCACCATCCCCAGTAGCATAGGGTGCTTGCTTATTTAGCGTGTTTCACGAGTTCCAATGATAGAGGCCACCAAGGTTTCAGGGTGAGATGGATCCATAGGTGGCTAAGGACTGGATGGAGGTCGTGGTTAGAGTATTTCAACTGGTAGGGACACCAGATGATCTCATGGTCATCCTTGCCACTATTCTTCTTCAGGTATCAGCGGGAAGATGGTGGAGATTAATGATCCAGGTTCATGATGAGGTGACTCTCATCTAGGAAAACTTTTAGAGCCTTTTTAGGGCAGAGTTCATCCCAGATACCTTACGCTATGTGCATATATAGGAGATTCTCCACTTTCAGTAGGGTAGTATGGCCATGGCTTAGTATTCAACTAGGTTCACTGACCTCTCGTGCTAATCCACTAAGATGGTGTGGGACCCTTTCTTCAGGGCCTGTACCTTCAAGTTGGGGATCATACAAGATATTAGAGCTTCGATGATTTCTCTCAACATTCCGATGTAGGCAGGGGTGTTAGAGCGGACACTCTTAGTGGAGAGTTTCCTTTCTGAGCAGTCACCGACAGCAAGACTCACCCCCAGACATCACATAGTAGAGTCATCTATATATGGAAGTAGAAATATGGTACAGAGGTCCAAGAGGAATGACCTACAGGTGGAAGACCGCAGGATACATGGTTGGTTCTGTGGGGATCACGGGACAGAGCAGGACAAGTAAGGAGAAGGCAGTGTTACTCCTGCGGCGGGTAGGGTCACATGGCTCACAACTGCCCGACCTGCCTTATGGATGACCGGTAGACGGTTGAAGGACCACCTGGGTAGAGGTAAAGATTTGATCAAGGAGGTCCACATGCAGCAGGCGAACATGGTAAAGGAGTTGGCCATGCAGCAGGTGGTGGGTGGCAATTCAAAGTTCTACCGCCACCACCTCCAAGTGGTCCACCCCAACTACAGGGAGTAGGTTGACAGGGATGATCTCAGCTCTAGGCATCTAAGGCCTACGACCACATCACTTCGGAGATGATTCGAGGTACGATCTGCTTCTAATCCACCCTATCTAATTTACTTATAGACATAGGTTCCAACCACTCTATTATTTCCATAGCCCTCGTTCGGAGCTCGGAGATTCTAGTGGAGTTGTTGGCTCGATCCTTATGGCTAGATACTCCTATGTGAGATGATTCGATGATTAAACACTGGTTCCAGCAGTGTGATCTTACTCTAGGAGGTGAGTGCTTCAGCTGGGATCTTCTATTAGCGGTGTCGAGGCCTTACGACATCATCTTAGGCATGGATTGGTTATCTAACTGTATTAGGCACAAAGTGTGGTGTGTCCGTGAGGATGGGACCTGGTTTTCCTTCACCGATGAGAAGGGATCTTTTTCAGAATAGGATGGACTTACCCAGATGAGGGTGCAGCCAATCACACATCAGTTTTCTATCCTTACCCTCAGAGTGGTTGATGTTGAGAGTCCAAGTTATCCTGTAGTAGTGGACTTGTACGCTGATGTTTTCCCTAATGATGTACCAGGTCTATCTCCTCGTAGAGAGGTGGACTTTTATATCGACTTGTACCCCGAGACAGAATCGATATCTACACTGGCATATCATATGGCTCCCGCGGAGCTTTGAGATCTGCGAGTACAGCTGGAGGACTTGCAGATTAAGGAGTTCATTAGGCCCAGTGTTTCTCCTTTAGCAACCCCAATTTTGTTCGCCAAGAAGGTGGATGGGAGTTTGAGACTCAGTGTGGACTATCGATGCCTGAACTAGGTGACCGTGAAGAACAAGTACACACTCCCAAGGATTGAAAATCTTTTTGGTCAGCTAAATGGAGAACAGTGTTTTTTGAAGATAGACCTCAGATCAGGCTATCATCAGCTCATGGTATGAGACGAGGATGTGCAGAAGATGGCCTTCAGATGTCGGTATAGACCCTATGAGTTCTTGGTTATTCCCTTCAGTGTGACCAACACCCCATTAGTATTCTTTGGACTCATGAACAAGATATTCCAGCCATAACTTGATCGTTTTTTGGTATCATTCATCAATTACATCCTTATTTACTCATCCAGAGAAGATGAGCATGCCTATCATTGTCAGATAGTTCTGGACACACTCTGAGAGCCCCAGCTTTATGGTAATCTCTATAAGTTCTAGTTCTGGATCCAAGAGGTTCACTTCCTAGGACACATTATCTCAGAGGTTATAGTTTCAGTGGATCTAGTGAAGATTGAGTTTGTACTTGATTGGGATCCACCCAGAAGTGTGACGGAGGTGTAGAGTTTCCTAGGTCTGGACGGTTACTACCAGAGGTTTGTACCAGACTTTTCCATAGTTGCAACACCCTTATCAGTGTTGATGAAGAAGGGTAAACCCTTGGTGTGGTCGCAGAGAAGCCAGTAGATTTTCCAAGAGATGAGGAAAGACTGATGAGTGCCCCCATCTTGAGGCTACCGGTGGAGGGTGTTGGGTGCATAGTCTACTGCGACGCATCAGGGACCGGGCTCAGATGTGTCCTGATGCAGGAGCGAGAAGTGATTGCGTATGGTTCTCGATATCTGAGACAACATGAGAAGAACTAAGCTACGCATGACCTGGAGTTATTAGTAGTGGTCTTCGCCTTGAATATGTGGTGACATTACTAGAAGGGTGAACGTTTTACAGTCCACTATGATCATAAAGAGTCTCATGTATATCTTATCTAATAGGACCTGAACCTGAGATAGTGGCATTGGATTGAGTTCCTCCAGGACTATGACTTTTAGATAGTCAATACTCTTGGGAAGGGGAACGTTGTAGCAGATCCACTCAGCATGAGATCTAGTATATAGTTTTTGAGTGAGGTGACGGAGTAGCTAGACGCTTTGCAGATATCCTCTATGGATCGAGATGGAGCATCTTATCTTCATTATCTGACAGTCACTCCCCCACACCTTCAGTGAGTCAGTGAGGCGCAACTTGGGGACATTGACTCTAAGGATCGATGTGCTCATATATCCACAAGACAAGAACCTGATGGATTTTCTAAAGGTGGGGAGCATGTCATCCTCTTCAGATGTCGTACTATGGTACCGGTCGCTCTATGAGAGGAATTGTTGAGGGAGTTACATATTTCCCCTCTAGCGGTACATCCAGAAGTGGCGAAGATGTGCCAGGACCTCTAATGATAGCACTGGTGGCTAAGAATGAAGAAAGAAGTGGCAAAGTTTGTCTCATGGTACCTCACTTGTCAGCAACTGAAGGCAGAGCATCAGGTTCCAGCGGGCTTAGTTCAGCCACTAGAGGTTCCAGAGTGGAAGTGGGATGGAATTACCATGGACTTCATGACAGGACTTCCACACACATCCAAAGGACATGATTCCATATGGGTGATCATTGATCGACTCACCAAGTCAGCCCACTTCCTACCTATCAAAGAGCAGGGTCCAGTAGAGGGCTTGGGATTCCTCTACATGCAGGAGATTTTACGGCTTCATGGAGTGCCCTCGGCGATTGTCTCCTATCATGATGAATGTTTTACTTCTTGGATATGGAAGGGGTTGCAGGATGTGTTCGGTACACAGCTTTGATTGATCATTTCCTTCCATCCTCAGACAGATGGTCAAACTGAGTGGACCATTAAGACTCTCAAGGACATGCTTTGTACTTGTGTCCTTGATTTAGGCCACAGTTGGGAGGATCACTTTCCCTTGGTGGAGTTTTCCTACAATAACAACTATCACTCCACCATCGGTATAACACCATTTGAGGCATTATACAGTTGACCTTGTAGATCACCTCTGTGCTGGACTGACCCAGGTTAATCAGTACTCAAGGGACCAGAGATGGTACGGACTACCACGGAAAAGGTTCAGATCATTTAGGAATGAATGAAGACTACACAGAGTAGGCATAAGTCTTATGCTGACAAGAGACGTAAACTTCTGGAGTTCAAGGATGGTGACCATGTCTTTCTACGGGTCTCACCTCGATGAGATTTGTGGAGATTTGGCTAGGGCGTCAAGTTATCTCTGAAGTTCATCAGACCCTTTCAAGTCCTCAACAGAGTTAACAATGTGGCATACTTCTTAGCTCATTCCCCTCAATTGCACCGGTTGCACGATGTTTTCTACGTATCCCAGCTGAGGAGATATGTACGTGATTCTTCACACATCATTGACTGGGGAGAGCTGGACATCGACGATGGGGAGACGTTTTCGGATTTTCTATTAGAGATTGAGGATCGACAAGAGTGGGTACTTCGTGGTTGTTCGATACCTCAAGTGCGCGTTCGTTGGTAGCATGGGAACCTCTAGGAGAGAACATGGGAGCCGGAGGCTCAGATTCATTCCCAGTAACCCCACTTGTTACCCTAGTTTGTGTAGTGGCTTTTAGGGATGCGAATCCCTGCGGTGGGGAGAATGTAAAGACTTGGACGTTTCCATGTAATTATTTTTTAAATTATATGGAAATTTTACGAGTCTATGAAATCTAAAAGCACCTGATTCTGAGGCCCGGAGTGACCTGACTGAATTTCTGAACTTTCTTTAAGTACGTTCAGTTAACCTGTGAGCGGTGTTTTGTAACATTTGAACCGGTTCTCGGAATTGAAATTCAAGGACACTATTCAACTCATAGCACCGATATTCTCTTAAGGGAACCTTCACCTCGACCACAGTAGGTCAAGGGTGGAAATTCAATTTTTGATTTTTCGTGGGAGAGTTAAAAAATAATAAAAATAAAACAAGTAAATTTTATTTTAAATTATTTGAAACCTCTCATTTGAATCTTGGTGGTGGGGACCACTCGACCTTGAACCCCTCTTTTAATATATAGTAACTCTTGGAATCCTTCAATTAATGAGCCAGCATTAATTGTTTAATTGATTAAATTAAACTTAAATTGGAGGGTAACCTCACCTCTAGTGGTTGAGGGAATTATTGGAAAACCATTTTGGTGGAGAACTCTTTGTGGAAGCATCCTCCCAATGATGAATGAACCTTCGGATTAATAACGAGGAACCAACGCTCGAGGCCAGATTGGAGGCGTGTTGTGGGAGCAACGAACGCTGGAGTCTCCTTCAACGTATTCAACCTCTACCTCATGCCATCCTCAATGATCTATCAAGGTAGGGAAACTATTCATATCATCTTTTGTTATAAATATTTGTTTTCAATCTATGAACCACCTGGTATCGATTTAACACAGAGGGTTCGGGCCAAAAGAACACGGCCCAATCCCTCTGCTACTTCATTGATGAAGTTTTCTTCACGGATGGATCGACGTGTTGAGTAGAACCCGGCCACATTAACAATGACCGATGCTAGTAGGGTAAAGGTGGTGGCCATCACACTGGCCAATCGCGATGGTGGGGGCGACACAACCATGCCGCCGAAGGAGGCTGTGGCCCATCGGTCGCGGCGGTGGAAGGTGGCAGTCGGTACACTGGCCAGCCACTTGAAACTAGGGCGGCGGGCATTCGCGCTGCCGGTAGTGAAGGAGGCCACAGAGGGGAAAGATGGCGGCCGCCACGCTGGCCGGCCAGGTGGAACTGGGGCGGCGTGTGTCTGCACCGCCGGTAGAGGAAGAGGTCGCGGCTGCTGAGTCGTGGCGATGCAATGAGTGGGTGGCTGGCACCCGGCCATCCATGGAGGCAGCAGTGGTGTTGTCACGCCACTAGGAGAGGAGTCGGCCGGAATCTTGACCGGCTGGGTCATTTCGAGCAGGACCCGCTCTGACGGGTCCTGCCTGCTAGCGGGCACCTCCCTGTGGCGTTGTCGGGTTGGCCAATGCCAAACTGTCCAACTGTATTGTTCGGGAAATCCCAGGGGGCACTTCCCCTAGTTGGAGGCTAGGGCGGTTCCTACCACGGAGGACCACACCAGCCAAGAGGGTCGCACCAATTGGGCCACACTGAGTAGTCCACGCCCAGCGGGTCACGTCCAGCATGCCGCCCCAAGTGGGTCACGCCAAGCGGGTCGGGCCGCCCCCTTTGAAGGTCGAGCCGGACCACGGCCCAGTGGGTCGGGCCCACCATGGTCCCACCCATTCAGGATGGACCTAGACCAGGTTGGGTCAACCCGAACCGGGTCGGGTCGGACCAAGCCAGGTGGGGTCGGGTCAGTCCGATCGGGTCAGACCGAACCCGGGACCATCTGAACCCAAATACACCTTTTTGGACATATCTTGATATTTGAGCGTCCGATTAATGAACCATATGTGGTGTCAAAATACTTGGATCTAGAAGGACCTTTTGGCATACTCCACTTTAGTTTTGGATAAATTTGGGGTACTGCGAGGTTAGATCAAACCTGAATCCAACCAGGCCCTTGGAACTAAAAGTCTAATAACTTATAGACTGGGTGTCTAATTGATCTGTTGTCTGTCGTTTTGGGTCCCTTATTACATGACGGACATTGTTGTTACTTATTTTTGGGACTTCATGGTAGTTGAAGTATTGACCGATGGCTTGAAGAGTGGATTCTCCCAGAAACAAGCGTGCTTAGTGCTGGAACCATGTGGCTGGTTGTACTTGGAGAATCTTCATATCCTATATTGGTCAGCATCTACTGATCCTATGTGGGTCATCTTCAGATCATTTATGGTTCATCTACCAATCTATTTTGGGTCATCTTCAGATCCTGCGTGGGTCATCTTTATATCTTTTGTGGGTCATCTTTGATCCTATGTGGGTAAACAGTTGAGCTTCTCGATGGAGTAAGATGATCTAGCAATACATCTAATCATCTATACTTCTTTGATTGTGTTATACCTGGTGTGATCTGAGTCTATACCTTCATGGTATTATTATATGTGGTATTACCTTTTTGGTTCTTACCTTCATGGTAACCTTCATGGTATTCTTTCCTTCGTGGAATTGTTGTGCTTTTGGCTAAAGGGTTGGGCCTTGTGTTTCCTCATGAACAAGATGGGTATACTTGATAAATTAGGGATATGTATGGTCATATACATAAGAAGGGTTGATTGTTGTTTTTATGCTTTGTGGTTTATACTTTGTGGATTTTGAGAGACCTTCAGGGGTCTCGAAATCTCTAATAAGTATTGTTATACTCACCCCTGCACGGGCTACGCCCGCACCTTGTTGTGTCTTGTGCAGATGATGAACAACATTGATCAAGGATGAGGGTTCCAGGACTGGAGGTTACTCAGAGTTGGACCATTAGACGAGATGTACTGTAGAGATGACCGTTCAAGAGTTTTACCTACCCTTCAGGTAGGATCCTTGGTGGGCGTTCACAGGAGATGTTTTTAGTTTTACTTGTAATTTTCAGATTGGCTTGTATTACGACCGCTTTACTTACTGTACTCACTCTATTCACTATATAGTTCACTTTGTTCTTGTGTCAATATACGTTCTTGGATTGTGTGAGTTTTTAGGTTAAAAGGAAATGCCTTCCTAGTTTTTGGGATATGCCTTTCCGGTGCTAGTCACCAGCCCCTGTCCTATGGTAGGCGGGCTTGGGGTAGTCACTACATGAGCCCTGGGGGATGGGTTGTGACAGAAAAAGCATGAATTTGTGAAAAGCATATGTTTTAGTTTTGAAAGTGAATTGGAATTTTGAAAAGGAAAAGTGGTAAATTGAACTATAAATGATGATTGATTTGAAATGAAATGATCTTACCTTTTTATATTGATTGATCGAGAAAATAAAAGCCTTGGTAGTTAGTGGGTTATTTGTGATAAGAACACTCGGATGCTAACTCCCTAGATATTGATTGATAAGGACAACTCTAACAAAAACCTAATTAGGTGGATCTTATCGTGGATGGGATATTGATGAGTCTTATTTGGCATGATCCTAAGGGACATGTGTGCACATTTCCATGATCACTGATCTGAGAGTGTGAGGATACTATTACTAGAAACTATCATATCACATGGAAAATGACAATGGTTCTTATTATGACTATTTTGATTATAAATTTAATTTATTGTGAAAATTCTTTACTCATTCCTGGTGATTTATATAATCTGTTTTATATAATGTGTTTATTTAATCCATGTTTCAAATGTTTTTCATCATCTAAAATGAATCATGTTTTCTTTTAAATATGAAAATTCACTTCTATTCATATTTTTATTAAAATTTAAAGCATGATTTTGTTTATTATTATAGAAACTTATTTTGGAAAACCTGGTGAGAACCTACTTGGATTTTTATCTCACACCCCAAATTTTCTTTCTTGTGTACATATTTTTTGCTTTTAAGTCCAAGTAAAGGTAAAGTGCTTATTGGAGGATGTGGATGTTCTTAATCCCTTGAGTCATAGAGTGACATGTCCTTTGGGAATTTGATTTTGTCTTTTTATATTATGAGTACTTTGATGATGTATATTTTTTTGATGTACCTAACTAATTTATGGTAAATTCTCCCTTTGGAGTTTTGAGCATAATAATATGTATCTATTATCTTTCCTTTCTGTGGAAATTTTTTTCCCTCTATTATCTTGTATGATTCCAAATGCTAGTCACCAACCCATTGGGATCAGGAATTCACATCAGGCTTTTTTGGGATCATCTCGGTTATTAGGGTAGCAGGGTATCTGGGTTGGTTCATGACATTCACATCAATAAGCATTGTATTTTGAGGCCAAGAACTCATTATAAAACTCTATTATGGATTTTTATAAGGGTTTTGTAATAGAAATAGTGTCTCGCCATGAAACCCTCATCTATGTCTCAATGGGTTCCTATAATGTTTTTTATCATCCATAGAATAGGTAATTGTGGTGTAACACTTTGGTTATAACGTGATGAGATCCTAGATTTGTATAGTTTCACTATGATGCTTATGTTTTCATCATAACATGGCCTCATGTGGGAAGTCTTGTGTCATAACACTTAGGGTAACACCACAATTCACCCTTGTGAAATTTTTTGAAAGGTTATTTTTATAATTTCCTAAGATCCTATTTTAAAACTCCCTCAGTCTCCCTTGGGTTAATTTGGTCATATGAAGGGGGAGATCACCATTTTGGATCCCTTATTTATACCATTTTCCTCTCTTTGATACATATTGTTCAGGATTGTTTTGTCACATGGATTCATGCATATATTTCCATCTCTCACCTTTTTTTTCTTTCCCATTTAACTCCTCTAATTTTTATATTTCTAAACTAGAGTGTTAGAGAGATGGTTCTACTGGATCATGCTGAAATCTTCCCACTTCATTGGGATTTTTGGTGTTGTTTATGGAGGTGTTCCCATAAGAAGATATTAAATATATGTTTTACCATTTTTCTTGAGGTATGGTTCCATAATAAATTATTTACATTTTATGGAAAAATTATGTTTAATTGGCCATTGATTTAAGGATATAAATTGGGGATTTTTTACATCTTAGGTCTAGGTGCTTGTTGGGAATGGAAGATGCCCTGTTTCACATGGTTGTGACACCATTCTATAACTCCATGAGTTTTTCATATATTATACCAAGTTGAGTTTTTGTTATAGGATGGTTTATAGATGAATTTGATATTTTTTATTGATTAGATTGGTTCTCATAGACTTTTAGGAGTACAGTATGATATTAGGATTGATTTATGGATCATCAATTGAAGTATATAGCCTTTACATTAATAAGTCTCATACACATTTAGTGATTTTATGTTCATGTTCTACCATTATGATTGTTTCTTGAGTGTTTAAATAACTTGTGTGATCTTGATCCATAAATTAGTATGGTATCATGTTAGCCTATTAGTCAACAAGGATTGTATAGCATCCTAAATTGTTTATTGGCATTTCCATGGTTGAATGAGTATTAATTGACCTATTTATGGATCATTTAGTGGTTGGATGGGATTATTAATTTAAATGGGTTTTTCTTTTTAAATTTATATCTAAAAAAGGGGTTTGATGAAGAAATTATTTTAAACGGAAAAGGTTTAAATGGAATTTCAATGTATACAAGGTGATTATGGCTGATGGTTTTAACATAGAATCACAAACAAGTGTGGGGATTTCCCAATAAATATTTCATTAGGAATTTGAGAAAGTTCCTTAGATGGTTAAATATTAAATTAGATGAATTTTTCAAATGGTTTATTAAGAGTATTTTTGAATTAATTTTTAAGGGATTGAGTTGAGATTTTTTTGGTCTGGATGACCACAAGTAGGTAATGTTGTCTGTTATAAGGCTTGTTTTGGTTTTTATGTGATTCCTAATTATGATGTACAAGTATTTTATTTATGTTTCATGATAATTCGTGATTTTTTGGGAGTTACTTACCATGTTATGATTTTTTTATAAAAATTTTTGTCTTGGATTGAAAATGTGTGCATGAGTTTACCTGGTAACTTTTTTCTTTTGTTATCAAAGTTTTTGAGGGGGTTTTAATTGATGTAATTTCTACTTTAGGGTAGATAAGGGTAAACTGGAATGGGTTTGATGGGACCAAACCTTATTTGATGAGGATAGGTAAGGAATTATTCATGAGATTATTAGACCTCAGGTGACCTGTTTGGGATCGAATAAGGCATGGGTGACCTAGTGGATTGGCATATGGATTTTTATGATGAATCATCCATTTTTGATGTTGTTGGGTGCATGTAAATGAATATTTTTAGTAAACCAAAGGGGTTGGTTTGATAGATGCCTATGGGATATCATTATGGAATTCATGAACTAGGGAGGTTTCATTTTTCTAGTATTCGACCTTTTGACATTGTTGATTACGTGATATTCCTACTATTTTTTATTTTATATGTTAATATTGATGGTTTAGACCATATAATAAGTGAGAATATATTGATTTTTATGAGATATATGATGTGATATCAGAACTCAGACATAGAGGGATGGAGTTAGTATGAGATGTGGCCTTGGGACCTTACCCTGAGGGGATAGTTTGTCCCATCTGAGAGGTTATATATCAATATTCCCTCCTTGAATTGATTAGTTTCCCTAGATATGAAATTATGCATGGTTCCTACCTCATGTTGATGTGGTTTTTATTTTGTGAGAGTACATATATTAAGATTCCCTCATTATACCAATTATAATGTTAACTAGTGGACATGATACTTATCCATATGACCTTAATCTGAGTGGATGATTTGGCCTATGAAAGATGTTGGCTATCAAGATCCCCTTCTCAGATCACTTATTGTATGTGATTATTTTCTTATATGATTGTGTATGTATATTTCATTCATTTACCTAATGAGTTTTCCATGTGATCTAAAATGGATATTGAGATACCTTTTCTTGATAGAATCATTTTTTATGTAACTACAATAGATGTATCATTGATATTGGCCAAAGAAACTGGGGTCTGGTGTCATAGTGGCCTGGTTAGCACACAATGAACAGATGCATATGCTTATATGTTATTTTATTTTATTTCTCCAAGTGTATGTGTTAAATGATCATGAATTTCACTTTTTTATATCTTTCATTCACATATATTTGATCACAATACCACTCAATGTGTTATGGAAATTGGTGGAATTTTATGGGGTTGTTGGACTCACCCCCTACCAGTGTACATGACATGGGTTTCCATGTACGTGGGTTTATCTTCAGTTTTTTTCATGCATAAGAATCACTTAAATATGGAGTCATAGTTCAGGTCTAGTGGGTTAAAGAGGCTAAGAATTTGGTTGGGCTGATTATATGAGTTGGGATAGAGGTCGTTATTGTTACTTTCCAATTTTGTTTTGCATATGTACTGGAATGTGTGCCATCATAATATATATATATATATATATTCCTATTAAAAAAATTAAATATACCTATATTTTAAAATAATATTATGTTTGATAGCATACAGGACATGCAACAATGATCTTTATCCACCACAAAATATTATTGTTTAAATTTAACTCTTATAACCTATTCATTGAATTGTTGGGAATGAATAGAAGTAACTGCATTATGTAATATGTATATATAAATATATAAAGGCCCTACTGAATACAAAATTATTGATTAATTCTTAGTAATAAATGTACAATTTTTATTAAGTTCATTTTATGATTCAAAAATGTGTTTTCTTCAAAAATGGTTTTTATTGATTTCTTTGAGTTAATATTATAATTAATTTATACCATTTTTAGAAATTTTATTTGATAAAAGGATATTATTTTTGAATTAATCATATCAAAATTATCTTAGTATGAAATTTTGGAATTTTTCTAAAAATATGAATTCTTCAACGGATAGTATAAAAATACAATTTTAATAAAAAATGTCATTTCCATTAAAGTATTTAAAAGTATCATTTTTTTAATTAATTTTAAATTTTAATTACATACTTTTGATAAAAAAATAATTCAATTAATTAAATTTTAATCAGCATTATGCTTAATTTTGATATTAAAGAAATTATATACTTCGAAATACATTTTTCTATAAAATCATATTTCATCGTGATTTGTGGGTTTATTTTAAAACAAATTCTGTCACTTATAGTAATTGAATATGATAAAATAGATTTCTTATTTTTAATCCTTAGCTTCAAATTTGGTTAATATAACCCTTTTATTTTTTTCATTATAAATAGAAATAATCATAAATATTTACCACCATAGTAAAGTGAAAATTCGGTTAACTAAGGTTAAAAATATTGTGAAAGGTATTTAAAATCAGCCATACACTTTCCTATATTTCATTTATTGGGTTAAATTAGACCACCTTATTCAAATATTTGAAAATATGTCATTTTTTTATTTTATTTTTTTAAAAATATTTATATTATTTTATGTAAATGAAAATTCCAAAATGTCACTTTCTTTCTTTCAATATCTATAATATTTTTTGATAGGGATAAAAATAAGTTAATAATGGTTTAAAAATACATTTTTAATACTAATAATTTTTTATGATGGTAAGTTATTTTTGAATTTTAGTGGTTAAATGATTACCTTAAATTCTTACGCAACGCGGACATAATTCTTATGCAAGAGTTAGAAAAAACATGTAAATGATTTTCAAAACTATAAAAGTAAATATTTTTTTGTATTTTATGGTGTTACAGGAATTTTTTAGATACATATAATGTATTTTTGATTTTTTAAAAGTTTATATTTGAATTAGATTGTAGTCTTGCTATCCTTTTCAATCCAAAATATGTAAATAGTCTTTAAAATGTATTTAATGGTATTTTATGTTAATATTATTTTACTAATTTTCTTAAAATTCATAAAAAATATATATTTAAAAAATTAAATGGGATATATTTGATAATATTATAATTTTACACTTATGGGTCACATTTCCTTTTATACTAACTTTTTTGACCCCTGCTGTGTGAAAATATGTTTATCCTATTAATCATTAAATAAGGTTAGCATGAGGGACAATGAGCATGTACTCAAGTGGTAGAGGCTCCATATTAGTATTCAAAAGACTTAGGGTCAAATTCGGGTGGAGGTGATTTTCTATGTTACGATAGCAGTACTATAGAAGGTATTGTGTGGTACTATAGCAACCAAAACTATTCATTAAATTTGGGCCTTTGGGCCGGCATCTTGGCCCTACGGGTCTCAGAGCCTTTGGGATACCAAATTCCATCAAGACATAGAGACTTTAGTCCACCATGGGCCTTCAGGACAAACGGATTTTAGTCTACAAAGACTAAGAAGTAGCCTGAGCAGACCACACCAGAGAAGGCCCAAGAGAGGATTCAGAGAAAAGTAGAAACCACCAGAGAAGAGATAACCAGATTAGAAGAATGAGAGGATATGAAAACTTCCATCGGTACCAGGAACCATGCAACTCTGCATGGTTAAATGCAAGCCAATCATTCATGCAATGTGGTGAGCTAGGCACCTTCAAGATGTAGATACTGGGGAGGGGCTGTTTCAAGTGTGTCAAGTCTTGGTCCCTGAAGGTCATGTATTGGGCCTTGTGCCTCTAATCCTTTAGGTAATTTATGGTACATGTGACTTAGGCCTTTGGTTCATGTAAGGGTTCCCCCTCAACCTTTAAAATGGGTATTATCCAAAACATCAATAAAAATCTAAGGCCATCAAGTTATCATGAGGTTAAAACTAAGAGATAAGAATTTAATTATCAACTAAACTTGTCTAAACATTATTTCATGAGATTATTTTGACATATATTCATCCTAGATTCGGAATATATCACTTCAATTCCACATTAACATGAAAATTAATTTATATTAATTTAATACTTTATATAATTTCAAGGGTTCCCCTCTCCTATCTTATTAAAGGGTACCGCCTAACATGTCTTCTTAATATTTCTAGAGCTACTTATCTCAACCAAACCCTATTTAAACCACTTATTTTCTTACTCAGATACATTATATATGATATTTTATTCTTAAAATCTTGTCCATATGGCCCTCAAAGAAATATCCAAATGAGGTTCTTTAAAAATGAGGTAATCGTCTTAACCGAGCGTTTTCATTTTAATTATTTTTCTACATAATTATATTATATAATAACCATTATAATATAATAAAATTATTATCTAACATATATTTAGGTTTTATTATGTTAATTTAATAACCTTATTAATCTCTTTTTTTATCAAATGGGAAATGAAACTATCATTCATACGTATGTGCAGACTACCGCCTCGCGAACCGATGAATTTCAATTCTCATCACTGTCATTCATGACTACTTATTATGATGGTTTAAAGTATATATATGATATTGATTACATAATTATGATACTATAACCATAATATTTCATCTATATTCAAATCATTCCAGTCGTTTAAAATGGTATCATTGCAGGTGTGTGTAGGGACTACCGTATCCACATAGTGATGTACTTCATTTTTCAAAAACCTCCTATCATGGATGGTCATATTGAGGGATTTAATTATTTTTTTGATATTTATAACATGATAATTAATTTAGAAAGGTAATTTTTTATTTTATTTATTTATTTTCATTCTAGTGAAGTGTAAAAACATCACTTGTTTGTACATGCAGACTACCGCCTTACGAGTTTAAGTATTTTTTTTTTAATGAACGCTTTCCATGAATGAATATAAAATTGCATTTGATGTATAAAAATTATAATTATTTCATGATTATTATTTTATATATTATGGAACAATTATCCCTTTAACCACATTCAATTTACCAAATTCATTTTTCAATTATGAATTGAACGTCCTTAAAACACCCTAAGTGGACTTAACCAAATAAGTAATTAAATATATCCTTAAAAAATGAAATAAGTGGTTTAATGATAAATTAATAAACCTATAAAAGGTTATTAAACAATTAAATTAGTAATATAATTTTATTATATAGTATTTAAAGGACATACATAGCAAGTATAGGCTTGATGTAAGGGGTTTCTTAACTCAATTTCTTTTCACTAGATTATAACACAGCTTCATTGACTTTATTATGACATGATTTTGTTTTAATTGATCTCTAAATTTATTTATGATGTACTTAAAATTATTTTGTGTGGATTTAAATATGTGAACATAGTCAATCCAAGGATTAATTATCACTTCAAATGTTATGATCATTACAAGGGTTTTATTTGTCTCACTCCCATTTTATTAAGACATGTTTCATGTTGTGCACCATGATTTATTTGTATGGTATACTTAATACCCTATGAATGAATTTTGAAATATTACGTCATTTAATTCATGGAATTTATAGAGCCATATCATATTCTTTATTTCAATTTCTTTGGGTTTTAATATTACCAAAGTAGTAAAGGCTTTATGTTACAATCTCATTTATTTTTTGGATTGTTTATGTTCAATGTTCCTTTGGGGGAAATTATATGATCCTAATTTCTTGTAACACAAATATATTCTTATCCTCTAAATATTTTTTTCGTTTTACAATATTTCCTTCCATTATTATCTCTTTGGTACTCAAGAATATCTAAAGAACAACTTTAATAAAAAAACCAACCTTATTTCTCCTTTGGGTACAAAATATTTTCTCTTCCATGTCTATAACCATTAATTTTTTTAAATAATGTTCTTTTCTATTATTCAATAATTTTGTACAGTATTTTTAAAGTAAATTTTATTTTATTTTAAAATTATTAAAAGTTAATCTTTACAATTTTTTCAAGTCGGGTTATTAAAGATATTTTATAAAATATATGAAATGAGTATTTGTTATAAAATTTACCAAATGAATAGATTTTATTGACATTATAACTATAATATTCATTGAAAAATCATTTATAATTTTCCATGGTTATTTTAAAATAAAATATTTTTCCCAATATTCTTTGAATTTTTATAAAATATTATTAAATATATGATATTTTCCATGTTTACAATGAAATTTTTTTAATATTCTTTTCATATAAAATAATATAATTTATTGTTTTTTAATTATCCAATTGAGATATGTTCCCATGATACTATCCTTATTCTTTATCTAGATGTATTATTATTCTTATAATGTGATTTTCATGGATCTCGTTTATTTTCTACGAGTTCATCAAGCTAGAAAGTAAGGATGTTTGTTTTCAAGGGTGTAATGTTTAATATTGGAAGCTTATAAATGTGTTTTTCATTTTATGGTACTTGGTCATATGTATAGATTATTGATGGGTGGTTTCATTATAGACCAAGGTGGTTGGTTATGTTATAAATCAAGGATAGGTGATTCTGTTATACGTTAATCCTAACAGATATGTAAATTATTCATTTAGGTGATTCCATGATGAATGTTTCATGTTCCAAGATACCTAAACTTATTTTCAATTCATATAATGTGTTCTAATGCTTCCTTTGACCAAGGATTATTTTCACATGGCACGTGACTATTAACTCATGTGAATATTGTCTTTGATATAGTTTATATTACCTGTCATGGGATTTATGATTTTGGTTTTGAAATTTATGAATTCTCTTATGTAATACTCAATGTCTTTGAATATGTTATCATACTCTTATTCTACTCTTATTTTCACCAAAGATAATAAATTGTTAATACCTATGTTTACCCTTACTGAGCATTTGATCTCACCCTTCTTGTGTTTCATTTCACCATGTTATAAATAAATATGTTAAGTAATATATTTCTAGAAGGGTTTCATGTGGGTGATGATGAAGACATAATTTTTAATAAGAAAAGTAGAGTATAGTGGAAATAATGCTCACTTAAATACATGGGTATTGTTATTTAAGAGTTTATAATTATTCTCTAAAACTCTAAACCTAAAAGGTCCATGAGTATGTATATGATCCAATGTTTCTATTTGGTGTTTTATGTTTTGGATGACTAAAATTGGGATATTTTTAAAGGTATCAAAACTATAAATGTAAATATTATGTTTTTAGCACCGGATCTAGGAGTGTGGGTTCGAGGATATTATATATTGTATGTTTTTTTACTCTATTTTATTTTCTTTATTATATATAATGTTTTACTGTTTTATTTTTTGGATAGTGGGTTCCCTATTTTATATAAGTTTATTGTTTATATGTTTTAAAATTTTTCACTAAACATTTGGTTCATGCTAAATTTTTTTTGGATTCAGGCATGACACTTGGGATTTTATTTTTGAGGGAATACTCTTCTCATGAGTGTTTTAGGCTCTCAGGGCTAGTTGTTAGCCTTTGGAATATAGGGAGGTGCACTCTATATTATGTTTTGAAACTTCTCATATGGTTTTTTGTAAATCTTGTTCGGTTCATTACAAAATAGTATCCAATCATGCATTCAATTAGGATTTATAGGTAGAGTTTAGTTATCGAGACTCGAGATGTGGCCCAATATAGCATCGATTGAAGGCCATATTTCTAAGTTAAAACTAGTTTAGGAATAATCACTCAAGGATGTGTAAGTCTATATAATGTTAATCCCAATATAAGATATATGAGACTAGAGATGAGTCATAGATTTTGGCTGATATCATGTGACCTTATTCATGCATCATGATAGTCCCATGCTTAGGATCTGATACATGCAATTATAGGAGGATTTGATTGGAATGTTTCCTTATTAAGATCCACTATTAATTGAATAATATTATAATATATTTAATACATTATCATGTATATTATAATGGGTGATTATATTCATATGGATATGAGAGGATTGTTTGATTTGTTGTTGATTTTGATTGTTCGACCAATATAATGAAATAATTTTTAGGATATTATGTTTTTGATAAAAATACTATTTTAAAATGAAAACTCATTTGGTGGAATTAGTCATTTTTAAAGTGGATTAAAAATTCACTTTTAATAAAAATGGTTTATAGAGTCGGTGACATTGAAATTATTTGGGATTTTTGGGTTTTAAGAATATTCAAGGAAAGTGGTTTTTGTAAATGTATTTTGAAAAAATATAAATTTTAAAATTGGAATTATGATCAGGAAAGAAAGGATAATCTAGGATAGAGATGTTTAGTTTTTAGTTTTAGTGAAAACCCCATGGATGCTAAGGGTTGTTTCAAAACTCAGGTCAGTTTTAGTGTCTGTAAAAAAATTAAGCTAGTTTGGGTAAGTAATTTGTACCTGCATAAACCAAACTGCTTATATTTTAGTGTTTTGGATAGAAGTAAATTAGATGTTTGAATTATGTCCCCTGGTAGTGTTTTATGTTTTTTTGGGATATCCAAGTGAGTTTGGTGTGTGTGTATTTATTTGGACTAGTGTTGGGAAAAAGAAATGGGTATCTTTGTAGGTTGGTTTTTCCTAGTTTTTAGTTCTTGAATGAGAGTGACTAGGGTAGAAAAATTGTTTCTTTCAGTGGTTTTGGTATGGATGTTTCAATAGATCCATGCATTTTAGGCTCAATGGATGGATTTTTGTTAGTTTTGAGTATCAAAATGTGAATTTTATGTGGTTTCATTGTTTAGAATTGTTGATTTAGGTTTTAGTAGGTGATTTGAATGATGGGGAGGGATGGAATCAGTATTTAGTGGTTGGTACTTATAGTTGGGAGAGATATAGGGGAATAGATTTTTTTATTGATGATATTTTAGTATTTTGTAACTGATAAGTTAATTATTTTCCACCGCATTGGTCTAGTTTCGAGTATGACTAGGGTTCTTAGGTGAGAGGAATTGGATTTTGAGAGCGTTGATGGACATATCAAAGTGAAATTTTTCTATAGATATTACGGTGATCATGTTTTGACAGGTTAAAGTCATGGTGATTGGGTATAAAGGTCCTTGGTTGATAATGTACTATTATGTTTGGGGTCACGTGGAAAAGGTGTGATCAACATTCGAGGATAGAACATGGGGAGTTATAAGTGAATTGATGACTAGGGAATGTTAGGAATCGTGGTGGAAGGGCTACCATGGATTATCATAGAAGAGAATTATTGGGTAATATGTAAGATCCCAATTATTTTATTTTCAGTGAGACTAATGGGTGGCGGGTATTTTGGTCATGTGGTGGGTGATTTAATATGAATTTTGGTATTTTTTTTAAAGGAACAAGAGTTTTGGTCATGTGGTGGGTTTTTTTTCTAGTGGTAGTGGAAGAAATTATATTGTGGATATAAGTTCATTCCATAATTGAGGGAATTTCAATATGGTGGAGTGTTATGTTGGATTAAATTTTTTGATGTATGAGGTAGTTTACATTACAATAGGAGAGGTTATATCCTGAGACTCTGTGTATAAGAATAAATTTTAAAGTTATGATAGTATCACATCATAATGGTAGGCATTATTTCATGAAGTGTTAAACTTGGTGTAAATCTTGATCCTAGAATTTGGGAAGGGGTGACATCACAGTAACCTTATTTCACATGACCCCCTAAAACATGTTATAGTGGATTGGACATGGGGTTTTCTTCATCCCTATTATTGGTCGGAGTGGATACTCAAGAGGGGGGTGAATTGAGTTCCAATTAAAATTTTCTTCTAAAAATATTTCTATTAAAAATCCCTCTATTAAAAAACAAGTTAAATTGTAGTGAATTTATACAGATTGTAAGAGTTCAATTACTTTCTCAAAGATTGATTAGATCTCAGTTAATTTAATAAGAAGATTAAATTAACTTTTGAAACTAAATTACTGGTTCACAATAATTATAAACACTTTCTAATTTAACTATCAAAGTAACTTTAAAACAAATTGTATTTTAAAGTAATTAGCAGCGGAATATACAATAAAAGCTAAAACTAAAATAAGTAAGCATAGTATTTTTAAACAAGAGGTTCAATATCAATACGATACTTACTCCTCTCAAACAATTTATATTAATTTGATCCACACCTTGGATAGGGGTAAACAACAGGGAAAAGACTATCTAGGTACTAAGACCTCTACCACAGTCTACATGGGAAAGAAAAACAACAGCACACAGGCTGTCCAGGTCCTACTTGACCTCTACCACTATCCACAGTGGGAAATAAAAGAGTTAAGGAAGATTTGTGTGAGGATTTAAAGATCCTCTAGTTTGACACAGGAGACAGTGTGTGTATAAAATATACAGAGCTCACACACTGCTTTAAATGTAAATAAAATAATCACTAAGAGAGTAAGTATGAGTTTTAGAAAGATCTAGGGATTTGAAGTGCAGCTCTGGACTCTTTTGATTAATCATAAATGCTTCTAAGTCCTTCTCTGGTTTTTGTCTGAAAAATAGAGGGTCGTTTGCTTCCTTGGTTTTCAGGTTCAGCTTGATCATCTTGAGTGAATGAAGAGATCGTTGTAGTTATTCACTCCTTGAGTAAGATCCAGCTTGTGTTCTCCTCTAGAATGAATGGATTCATGTATGTCCAGTGCTCTTCTAGTATAAATGTAGCCTTTCTTTTCTGTGTGAATGAACCACTTTCCAATTCTATTCAGACCTTGATTTTTCACACCCTTCACGTACCTTCTTCATTGCTTTCTGCCCGGTCTTTGTCCTTCCTTTTATAGCTTACAGCTCTGGTAAAAGGAATGATTAACTTTTAATGGGTACTAGGTACGGTTCCCTGACATTCCAACAACTATCATTAAATAACATTAATTTCATTAAAAACATCAAATATGACCGTTGCTTAATAAATAAATAATATTGACAAAAGTAGAGTTTAGGAATCATTGAGTAGCATAGATATGTAACGGTGGACTTTGTATAGCAGTGAGCTCCTATCGGTAGCTCTTTGATCTTGTACCGGTAGCTCCTTGTATCAGTAGTTGTTACTTTGTGTATCAGTTGCTCTATGTACCAGTGACTCCTTCTATCGGTAGCTCTTGGTCTATCAGTAGCTCTCTTGTATCAGTAGCTCTTGGTCTATCGGTAGCTCGCTTCTATCGGTAGCTCTTGGTCTATCAGTAGATCATGCATACCGGTAGCTCCGTTCTGTACTAGGGAAGTGTATATCGGTAGACTTATGTATATTGGTAGACTTGTTCTATCAATATCTCAGCATCTATCGATAGCTATCTGTATCAGTGGACTTGATCTATCAGTGGCATGTGTTTACCGGTGGACTTATACATACCGGTAGCTCTGCGTATCGGTGACCTTATCTTATCGATGAATATGTCTATCAGTAGACTAAGTATCGGTAGATCTGTGTTAGTAGCTATAAGCATATCAGTGACTTAACACTTATCTATTTTATGCAAAACATATCTGATTGAGTTAGAATTATTTCAAGTCATATAAACATAGATAAACATTGATTAACATATTTCAAATATTATTTTAATATAATTATCAACTTGATCATATATTGAGAGAATTAATATATAGATACACATTATTTAGGATTATCAAATTATGTGAAAGCATAATTGGGATTATCAAAACAGGTGAGGTCAAAAATATCCCCCTTTTTGATAATCACAACTTATGATATTATAATCTCAAAATAATCAGTAATGTATCAGAGGATATAGAATTAAATTCAATTGTAGTAGAGAAAAAAATATAAGATGAGAAATGTTAAATGTATCAGAGGTAGAATTACAAAATGTAATGGTATCAAAGTTACAAGTTACAAAATGAAATAGATAGTATCTCTCCTCTTTAGTTCTATTAGCTCTCCCCCTTTGTGATTGGAAAAAAGTGGGAAACAACAAAGAGAGAAGGAGAAAAATGGGAAAGAAAAGAAAACCATTTGTATTTCATGTTGTAAAAAGGTACAAGGAAATAAAACCAAAATACAAGGGATTCCTATCAAATATATTCGCCACCTAGTCAATCCACGTCCTCAATGTGAGATTTTCCCTTGGGATCTAAAGAGGATTCAGGCTGTGTGGATGCAGGTGTAGGCTTAGGAATACTAGAAATGATCACAGGAGGCTGAGATGCTGAAAATATTCATGGCCTGTACTGAGTATCCCTCGGAGTGATCATAGGAGTAAGGCTTCTGATAACTTGGTCTGAAGTCATCTAAATAGGAGAAGTAGCAGAGGCAGCAGTAGGTAAATATGGAGGTACAATCACTAGCCTAGTATCCACATAAAAGAAAGGCAACAAGAGATTTCTTAAATCCATAATGATTCCTCCTCCTCTATCTATAGAATATATGAAATAATACTTTTTCTCCCAAAATTTGTCCAAGGCTGGAGTCAACTCTCTGAGCTTGATGACTTGTTCTCTAAAGGCTTGATTGATAGGAGGTAACTTCATGTTTTCTAACATAAGCTTGAAATTATTTTTGAGATGATTCTTGGTATAAATCCTTTGGAAATAATAATCCAACTTGTCTTTCACTTCTTTCTGAGAGGCAGAAGCTTCTCTCATATAGTCCTGAACAATCTTTATTATCTCCCTAGTTGTATCTCTAGTAGAAGTGACAACTTTGGTCAGATCAGATGATTCCACAGTGCCACTGGTTGAATCTGAACCAAGCTCCTCCTTCATCAAAGCTCGAATCTGATTCATTTCTATTGAATTTCTAGAGGTAAGAGAACCAATAGATAAGGTTATTGTTTCCTTGAAGTTTTTGGTCAACCCACTGATAAGATTTTTCACTTGGGAATCCTAGGTGTTGATATGATCTTTCATGGAGGTTTTAAATACTTCGAAGACTGATACCATGTGGCTCACAACACTTTTGAAATAAGCTAAAACTTTATCTGTTTGGGATATAGAACTCATATAAGATTCTAAATAGATAACATAATTCTTTAGAACTTCAACATCCTCTTACAGTCTAGATACTTGATTCTGTAAAGCTGTAACTTCATCTACTATTTATGCTACAAAGGTTGACACATTACAACCGAGAGAGATTTCAAAATAATTTTCCAAATTTCTCATCTCTTCAACAAAGTAGTGCTTCAATTCGGAAACAGAATCACTAAAAGACTCTTTCATCTCATTCTTTAAGGATTCAAGATCATCCCTAGTGATCGTATCAGCAGGTGCAACCACACCAGGTGCTCTTTCAAATATTATACTGGCTAGTAAGTCGTTCATAATCGATCGAATGGATGACACCATTTAGGCTTCCATTTTCCTTATTTCTTCCACAAAACTGATTTTGAGATCAGACTTTAGCTTATCCAGATCATGAATTCTTACCACATATTCAGGTAACAACTCAGTCTGAATATCATAATTGATTTTTGGTCTATTAAGGGATGCCTCATTATCAGAATCTAGATAATCCAATCCATAAACCACAAATCCTAGGTCTTCTGCCAAATCCTCAATTTCAACTGCCACTGAAACACTGCCAAACCTGATTGGATGCTCCCCCTCAACTAATGAATTCTCTTGTACAGCAACAACATTCTCAGCAGGTATTTCTTCCTCAGAAGAATCTTCTATAATCAACTCTATCTCTGCAACAGTAGGAGGCTCCTCTGGATTAGGCACAGGTCCTTCCATCACACCCACTACATCCTTAACAGGCACAACTAAGCTTCCAATCAATGGACTTAGACTTAAGCAGACAGAATCAGAGGCTTCAGATTCATTCTCTCTTTCTTCTTTATTCTCAGGGGCTGGCTGGTCTTCCTCAACAACAGGTGTTTCTTCTTCTAATAAAGTTTCCTTTCCGGAAGATATAATTTCAGCAATAGGACTTGGGGGGGGAAGTCTGGATCCCTTCCATCACCTATAGAAGTCTCCTCTTCATCATCCTCATCACTGTACTCAGGTTCTTCTTCATCAGGTCCTAGATCGGGATCCCTCACATCCTTAGGCCTTGAAGGATGATCCCTAGGATTGAACTTATCATATAGATTCTTTTCATCATTAAACTGCTCTCTTCTCCATGGATTCCAGTTTATTTTCATGTATTTGCAAACAGTGCTTGTAATACAGAAATTATTCCTTACTACCACTGTCTCATCTTGATACAGAGCTACCACTTTCACTTTAATCATAACTAAGATCAACTTGGAAAAGAATAAGGCATTGGTCTTTTATTTTGGCCTGGTCATTTCCTCCATTTGAATCATTAGCAGCCTGTATAGATTCACTTTCACACCATGTCTCAAAAAATGTAACAGATAGATATCCTGATATCTTAAATTCGCAAAGTCCCCCCTCCTTGGAATTAAAACATGATGAACAAACTTGAATAGAAATCTGTTCTCTCTATCCATTTCAACAGCCACAACCTATCTTTGATTGCCACTGACAGTGAGCTCCTCTAAAGTAGTCTCATAATAAAATATGTCACTTTTAGGTGGTACTGATTTCTATAAATATCCAGGAACACCTTCGTGTGGAACCTTCAGGCATTCATCCCACTCAACGGATGAAAAAGATATCTCCTTTCCATTCACAAAGGAAATCATTCGGTTCTCATCTTCTGATTTCTCAAAGCTTACAAACTCATAGAAATATTTCACCAGCTTCAGATAGTAGGGTCCATTATTATTCGAAAATTAATCTTCCCACTTCTGATCTTCCAGCACCTCTAGAACTAACAATTTAATGTACAACAACCATTCCACGCATAGCTCTTTTTCGATCAAAATCACTATATTTTGTAAATGAGGGTTCACTAGTCACCTCCCAGACCTTGTTCTACTAACACTGCTACTTGCTTCTGGCTCAGTCTTATACTTCTTCTCATTCGGCTCATCAATGTCATCACTGCTAGTAGGGAGTTTGGTTTTTTCCATTTTTGGTTCGAGGAACATAGGGTTTTTGAGAAATTCGGGAGCTAAGGCATGAGGGTAAAGGAAAGGTTCGGTGGATTGAGAAGTAACAAGGACTTAGTTTTATCATTTAGGAATCATAAAATAAATAAGTAAAATATCATAAGTATAAACGATTCAGATTCTGGCAGAACATAGAAGTTTAAAACAGCACCCAACGGTAGGGTATATTGGTGAAAATTCCAAACAGTGAGGTTTATCTATCATTGAGGTCCATCGGTGAGGTTTATTAGTGAGTTATTACATCGGTGAGGTTTAGCGGTGAGGTATTACATTGGTGAGTTTTATCGGTGTGGTATTACATCGGTGAGGTTTATCGGTAAGGTATTACATCGGTGAGGTTTATCAGTGAGGTATTACATCGGTGAGGTTTATCGGTGAGGTATTAAATCAGTGAGGTTTATCATTCCTAACTCATGTCTAATGTAACTTAACCTATACTAACTTAAAGGTTTGGTGAAAATGTCATCTAATTGATGTTTATTACCTATAAATTCAAGAGTAATATCACCTTTTTGGTAGTGATCTCTCAAGAAATGGTGTCTTACATCATTGTGTTTCTTCCTAGAGTGAGACACGGGATTCTTTGAAATGTTAATTGAACTAGTGTTATCACGGTTAATAGAAACATGCTTAAAATCATATCCATAGTCCAAAAGTGTGTGTTTCATCCACAGAATTTGTGCACAGCAACTACCAGCAGCTATATACTCTGCTTCGGCAGTAGAAAAAGCTACAAAATTATACTTTTTACTACACCAAGATACTAAGGACTTACCTAGAAAATTCCATGATCTAGATGTGCTTTTTCTATCCAACTTGCAACCAATAAAGTCGACATCTGAATAACTCATTAATTCGAAATATTGTCCTTTTGGGTAAAACAAACCTAAATTTTCAGTGTGTTTAAGATACTTAAAAATTCTTTTAATTGCAAGTAAATGAGATTATTTTGGATTATCTTGAAATCTTACACAAATAAATACACTGAACATAGTATCTGGTCAACTAGTAGTCAGGTAAAGTAAGCGTCCAATCATACCTCTGTAGTTGGTTTGATCCACTAGTTTCCCAGTTTCATCTGCATACAATTTACAGACAGTACTCATAGGAGTATCACTTTCCTTAATAATATCCAAGACAAAACGTTTTAAAAGATCCTTTGTATATTTACCTTGATTCAAAATAATACCATTTTAATTTTGAAAAACTTGAAATCCAAGAAAGTATTTGAGTTCTCCCATTAAACTCATTTCAAATTCATTTTTCATACTCTTTGAAAAGTCATTACATAAAGAATGTTTAGAAGATCCAAAAATAATATCATCAACCTAGATTTGTACTATCAAAACATCTTTAGAAATTATTTTAATAAAAATAGTTGGATTAGCAATCCCTTTAGTAAAACCTTTTGAAATAAGAAAATTTCTAAGTCTATCATACCAGGCTCTTGGAGCTTGTTTCAAACCATATAAAGCTTTGGATAGCTTGAAAACTCGATTTGGAAAATGAGGATTAGTAAATCCAGGTGGTTGTTCAACAAAAACACCATCAATTATAAAACCAATTAGAAAAGCACTTTTAACATCCATTTGATATAACTTGAAATTCAGATGAGTAGCATAGGAAAGTAAGATCCTAATAGCTTCTAATCTAGCTATAGGGGAAAAGGTTTCCTCATAGCCTATTCCTTCCTTTTGACTATATCCTTGTGCAACTAGCCTAGATTTGTTTCTAACAATATTTTTATATTCATCAACTTTGTTTCTAAAAACCCATTTAGTGCCTATTGTCAAAGTGTCCTTGGGTCTGTCAACTAATTCCCAGACTTTGTTTCATTCAAATTGATTTAACTCTTCTTGCATAGCTATTACCCAAAATTCATCATTGATTGCATCATTGAAATTTTTAGGTTCTAGCTGTGAAATAAAGGCTTGATGTTTAACCTGGTTTCTTAGAGAAGCTTTAGTCAGTGTCCCTCTATCAAGATTACCAACAACAGCAACCAAAGGATGATTTTTTATAATCCTAGTTGATCTAGTAAAGGTAAGACTAGAAATTTCAGGATCTTCTCTAAGTTTGGGTTTTATAGAAGCAGATTCTGGAATATGTCCAGAACTGGATGTTTTTACAGTAGGTTCTTTAGTTTTATCATTAAGGTCCAGAACAGTCAAATCTTCTTCAAGATTTTCTAGAGAAGACTTTGGTTCATGTGGATCAGTTTCATCAAACTTGATATGAACATATTCTTCCACACATTTGGTTCTTTTATTAAAGACTCTATAGGCTTTTCTAGTTAAAGAATAACCAAGAAAAATTCCTTCATCACTTTTAGAATAAAACTTTCCAAGATTATCCTTTTTATTGAGAATAAAAACCTTGCAGCCAAAAACTCTGAAGTAATTAACCTTAGGTTTCCTATTATTCCACAACTCATAAGGGTTATTCTTAAGAACGGGTCTAATCAAGACTCTATTATTAATATAACAATCTATATTAATAGCTTCAGCCCAAAAATAAATTGGCAGGTCATACTCATTAAGCATAGTTCTTTCAATCTCTTGAATGGTTCTATTTCTTCTTTCTACTACACCATTCTGTTGAGGTGTCCTAGGGGCAGAGAAATTGTGATTATAGCCATTTTCTGAGAAGTAAGATTCAAACTCATGATTTTTGAATTCACGACCATGGTCACTTCTTAGGGTCTTAATCTTAAGTCCACTAAGGTTCTCTATAGACTTGGAGTATTTAATAAAGTAAGAACAAGATTTAATTATGTGAGCTAAGAAGTATACCCAAGTATATCTAGAAAATTCATCTACTAAGACATAGACATAGTGCTTCCCATTTAAACTAGAAACTCTAGAAGGTCCAAACAAGTCCATGTGAACGAACTCGAGAGGTTGAGAAGTTGAAACTTATTTCTTTTATTTAAAATAAACTTTATGTTGCTTTCCCTTTTGACAGGGATTACAAACTTTGTCAGTTGGGAATTCAAGCTTGGGTTGGTCTATAACTAGGTTATTCCTAGTCCGTTTTCTAATTGAATGAATGTTGTAGTGTCCTAATCTTCTATTCCATATCCAAGACTCTTTATGAAAAGCATTTAAGCAAGTAACATTTTGTTTAGCTAAAGAATTAAAATCAACACCATAAACATTTTCATTTCTCAAATAAGAAAATACTAAAACATTTTTGAAATTAAAAACATTAAAAGAATCATTTTCAAATTTAACATTAAAACCATCATCACATAACTGAGAAATACTTAACAGATTATATTTAAGTCCATCAAAAAATAAAACTTTGGAAATTAAAACTGAATCAGTGTTACCAATCTGGCCTAGGGTGATGATATTTCCTTTAGAGTTATCACCAAAGGTGACATGGCCTCCATCAACTTTGATTAAACTATTAAAGTATGAGTAGTATCCAGTCATATGTCTTGAACATCCATTGTCCAAGTACCATACCTTCTTATGAGAACTCTTTAAGAATGTTTCCTACAAAATAGGTTTAAATGGAAAATGATTTTGGTACCCAGATCTTCTTGGGTCTAGAAAGGTTAGCAAGAAAATATTTAGGTACCCAAATTTGTCTTATGGGTTTCATATAATTTACAGAATCAATAGATTTTAAAAGATAAACTTTATTTGGTCTATAACCATATGAATAACTAGTTGAAGCAGAAAAATTTCCAGAACTAGAATTAGCAGCATTCTGTCCAGATTTAGAAATAAATCTAGTTTTAGTAAATTGTCTCTGTCCAGGATAATATAAGATTCTAGTAGTATAATTTGGTGCCACTTATTTTCCTAGAATTTGAGTGAGAGTGTCTTTTCCATTTGTGAATTTTTCTAAGTCCTTCCTTAATTTCTCATTATACAATTTTAGTTCAGTATTTTCCTTCAACAATTGAGCATTCTTTTCATTTTCTACATCAAGTATAGATTTTACAGAACCGGTTAGAGCATGATATTTCTTCAAGGTCTTATACTTGTCCTTCAATTCATTACATGTCTCTTCTAGCATATTATAGTATTCAAACAATTCTTCATTAGACATATTTTCAGATTCAGAATCAAGATCAACTCCAGAATAATATGAATTTAAAGCATGAGTATCCAATGTTACCTCAGATGTGTTTGTCATAAAACACATGTTAACACGATTCTTTTTAGAGTCAAAAACTTCAAATTCACTTGTGTTGTCTTCTGAATCACTCCAGGTAGCTTTCATAGCTTTCTTATACTTATTGTCCTTGTAGTCATATTTCTTTTGGAACTTCAATTTTGGACAGTCTGATTTTACATGTCCTTTACTTTTGCATTCATAGTAGATAATCTCATCACCTTTATCAGGCTTCTTCCAGTCCTTCTTCCAATGACCTTTGTTGTCATATTTAACTTTGTATTTTGATTTTCTAAAGAATTTATTCTTTCTGTAGAACTTCTAAAATCTTCTGGCTATCTAAGCCATCTCAACATCATTGTCGGATTCTGAACTTTTACTTGTTGAGCTTTCAATAGGTATGTAAACTTTCTCCTTGTCATTTCTCATCGATGTTGTAGACTTAAATGACACTGGCGTCTTTTTAGGTTCATTATATTTTTCCTTTTTCACTTTGAGTTCTTCCTCATACATCATAAGCTTACCTATTAATTCTTTAACAGGCAGTGTGCTGATGTCGCATGATTCTCTAATGGAAACAGATGTGCCTCTCCATCTTTCTAGTAGACATCTTAATATTCTCATGATCTTTTCTTTTGCAGGAACAACTTTACCAAGAGATCTCATAGTGTTGAAAATCTCATTGAACCTGAGATACATGTTAGAAATGGGTTCATCATGCTTCATTTTAAAGTTATCATATTTAATAGTATAGGTATTCAGCCTCATTTCTTTAACATTTGTTATTCCCTCATGGGAAATATCCAAAGTGTCCCAAATTTTATAAGCTTTTTTACAAGCAGATATGCGATTGAATTCTCCATCTCCTAAAGCATAGTACAAGGCATTCATTGCTTTACAATTATTATTGTAAGCAGTTTTAGTAGGTTCATCCCAAGTAGTTCTTTCAGATTCTGGAATCTTATATTGATTTTCTATAGAATTCCAGATATCAAATCCCATAATTTCTAAATGAATTTTTATTTTAAGCTTCCACTGAGGATAATTTTTACCATTAAAGAAAGGTGTCTGGTTGGTACCAGCACCTTCTAATCTATTATCCATAGATAGAGTTTAGCAAATATATTTAAAGATATAAAATTTAGAACTAACAAATATTTAATATCTTTAAGATACAACTCAAATCACAATTGAAAGATAGAGTGTTTCAAAAACCTTGATAAACAAAACAATCCTTTGATACCAAATGTTGGTTGGAGTGGATACTCAAGAGGGGGGTGAATTGAGTTCTAATTAAAAAAATTTGTTAAAAATATTTCTATTAAAAATCCCCCTATTTAAAAACAAGTTAAACTGTACTTAATTTATACAGATTGTAAGAGTTCAATTAGTTTCTCAAATACTGATTTGGTCTCAGTTAATTTAATCAGAAGATTAAATTAACTTTTGAAACTAACTTACTGGTTCACAATAAGTATAAACACTTGCTAATTTAACTATCAAACTAACTTTAAAACAAATTGTATTTTAAAGTAATTAGCAGCGGAATATACAATAAAATCTAAAACTAAAATAAGTAAGCACAGTAGTTTTAAACAAGAGGTTTAGTCTCAAGCCGAGACTTAGTCCTCTCAAACAATTTATATAAATTTGATCCACACCCTGGATCGGGGTAAACAATAGTGAAAAGACTTTCCAGGTACTAATACTTCTACCACAGTCTACGTGGGAAAGAAAAACAACAACACACAGGCTGTCCAGGTCCTACTTGACCTCTACCACTATCCACAGCGGTAAATAAAAGAGTTATGGAAGATCTGTGTGAGGATTTAAAGGTCCTCCAGTTTGGCACAGGATACAATGTGTGTATATAATATACAGAGCACACACACTGCTCTAAATGTAAATAAAAGAATCACTAAGAGAGTAAGTATGAGTTTTAGAAAGCTCTAGTGATTTGAAGTGCAGCTATGGACTCTTTTGATTAATCAGAAATTCTTCTGAGTCCTTCTCTGGTTTTTTTCTGAAAAATAGAGGGTTGTTTTCTTCCTTGTTTTTCAGGTTCAGCTTGATCATCTTGAGTGTATGAAGAGCTCGTTGTAGTTCTTCACTCCTTGAGTAAGATGCAGCTTGTGTTCTCCTCTAGAATGAATGTATTCATGTATGTCCAGTGCTCTTCCAGTATGAATGTTTTCTTTCTTTTCTGTGTGAATGCACCAATTTACAATTCTATTCAGCCCTTACTTTTTCACACCCTTCACATACCTTCTTCATTGCTTTATGCCCGGTCTTTGTCCTTCCTTTTATAGATTACAGCTCCGGTAAAAGGAATGATTACCTTTTCATGGGTACTAGGTATGGTTCCCTGACATGCCAACAACTATCATTAAATAACATTAATTGCATTAAAAACATCAAATATGATCGTTGCTTAATAAATAAATAATATTGACAAAAGTAGAGTTTAGGAATCATTGAGTAGCGTAGATATGTAACAGTGTACTTTGTATAGGAGTGAGCTCTTATTAGTAGCTCTTTGATCTTGTACCGGTATCTCCTTGTATCGGTATCTGTTACTCTGTGTATCAGTTTATCTATGTACCAGTGACTCCTTCTATCGGTAGCTCTTGGTCTATCGGTAGCTCGCTTGTATCGGTAGCTCTTGGTCTATCGGTAGCTCGTGCATACTGGTAGCTCCATTCTATACCAGTGAAGTGTATATCGGTAGACTTATGCATAATGGTAGACTTGTTCTATCAGTATCTCAGCTTCTATCAGTAGCTATCTTTATCAATGGACGTGATCTATCAGTGACATGTGCTTACCGGTGGACTTATACATATTGGTAGCTCTGCATATTGGTGACCTTAGCTTATCGATGACTATGTCTATCGGTAGATTAAGTACCGGTAGATCTGTGTTAGTAGCTATAATCATATTAGTGACTTAACACTTATCTGTTTTATGCAAAAAAAATATCCGATTGAGTTAGAATTATTTCAAGTCATATAAACATAGATAAACATTGATTAACATATTTCAAATATTATTTTAATATAATTATCAACTTGATCATAGATTGAGAGAATTAATATATAGATACACATTATTTGGGATTATCAAAGTATGTGAAAGTATAATTGGGATTATCAAAACAGGTGAGGTCAACACCTATATTAGGGAATTATGGCATGAATATTTCTTTATATCACAATGAGACCCTAGGTCCAGATAATTGTACCATGAGACCTTGGGTCACGTCGCAGTGTGGACCTATATTGATATTATTTCACTATGACACCTTGGGTCATTATACAATGAAACCATATGAGGTTTTTTTTAATATTCCTTTTGATAATTTTATAGGGGTCTTATTTTGGAACCCCTTAGGTTCCCTTGGTTTCATTCAAGTGGAAGAAGGGGGTGAACCCCTCTATAGCTCTCCTATTTCCCCCATTTTACTCCCTTTGATACAGGTTTTATTGAAGGGTTTCATTACAAGGAATCATGGTTAGATATCTCTCTATATAAATATTGTTTTTTATTACTTCCCTCCATTTATTTTATATCAGTTGTCTTGGATTTTAGAGTGGCAATTATATTAGATCATGGTCGAATCATCCCACTTCATGGATCTTTCAAGTGTGGTGCATAAAGGGGGTCCCACGAAGAGATTTTCAAGTTTTCATTCTCCATTTTTCGTATGGTATTTTACCTAAATAAAATTATTTAGAGTATTTGAAAAAACTAGGTTTTATTGGATGGTGATTTAAGGATATAAATTCAGTATTTTTTATGGAATTGGTCTGAGTGCATATTGGTAGTGGATGACACCTAGTTACTCATGGATTTAGTGTTGTTATGTTACCTGAGGAGTTTTGAATCGGTTATTCCCAGTTGGATTTTTATTATAAGATGGATTATGAATGAATTTAATCATATTAATTAATGAAATATATGTTCATGGAATCGTAAGATGTGGTTATGACCTTGGGATTGATTTTCTGATCACTAGTAGAAGTGTGTATCCTTTATGTTACTAATCCTCTTACGCATTTAGTATTTTTATATTCATGTTATATAATTATAGTTATTTTTATCATGTTTAAATTAATTTTATGATCATGTCCCACTAATTCGTTTGGTCTTGTGTTAGCCTAATAGTCAATAATGACCTCAATGCTTTCTAAATTATTTGACGGTGGAATAATGGTTAAACAGGTATCAATGGCCTTCTTTGTAGATTATTTGGTGGTGTGAGTTGATTCTCTAGGTAAATTGGTTTTTTTTAAAAAAAATTCATTTAAAAAGGTGGTTTTGATGGAAAATGGATTTTTTAATGAAAATGGTATAAAATTAATTTAAAGGTGGAAAGTGTGATTACAAGTAAAGGTTTTGAAATTATATCTCAAACAAGTGTGGAATTTACCAAAGAATAATTTGATTAGGATTTTGGGAAAGGGCTAGGTAAGAATATAGATAGTGTGAGACAACTTTTTTTAAGTCGTTTAAAAAGATAATTTTGAGTTAGTTTTTAAGAGAATATCAAAATGGTTTGGGATGAAATTTTGTTTGGTCTAGTTGACCTCAGGTGGTAAATTCCCTATTTTCCAAATATTTGTCAGTTTTTTCCATGATTCTTAATTTTTATTTCTAATTATGTTATTCCAACAACATTATAGTGTATGATTTTATGTAATTTTCTTTATATGATATTATATTTTCATGGGAACGTTTGAATTGGATTGTATATAGGTGCATGAGTTGACCTAGTAACATTTTTATTTTAGTATCAAGGGATCATATGATTCTGAATTATTAATATTTACCATTTTGAGAGTACAAATGGGTAAAATTTTCAAGGTTCAATGGAACCATACCCAGTTTCTTGAAGAGATGTAGATACTTCATCTTAACTAAATTAGATCAATAGTGAGTTGTTTGGGATCGATTAAGGCTTGGGTGACCTAGTCATTTGACATATGGGTTTTTATGATGAATCCTTAATTTCCAAAGGTTTCAAGTGAAAAAACATTGATAGTGTGGGTAGCCCAATGGGATTAGTTTGGGATAATCATATAGGTCATACTTATGGTATCAGAGCATTAGGGAGGTTCCATTGGGATAGTATCCAACCGTTTTAAATTTTTTCTTTTGTAATTTTATTTCATTTTTTATTTATATGTTGATATTGATGGTTGTTACCACATGATAAGTGATAGGAAAGTGAATTTTGATGAGGTATTCAATGTGATATGAGACTTTAACTTGAGATATAATATGGATGTATAAGGCAAGGCCATGAGAACTTACCTCAAGGGGATACTTTGGCTCGTGTGAGATATTTTTTTCGAGATTCCCTCCTCATATTTCTTATTTTATATAAATATGAAATTATTCATGGGATATACATTGTGTTGGTGTGGTTTAGATTGTATTAGTGTCCAGTTATTGAGATTCCCAACCCATAAAACTTCTGAAATTAACTAATAGACATGAGACATGATCATGGAACCCTTCTCTGAGTGGATAGTTCGACCTTTGTGAGAGGGGGTATCGAGATGACCTCCATTGATCACTTGTTATACATGATAATTTTTTATATTCCTTGTCCAGGCTATTTTGAAGAATACCATTGATGGGTTTTCTATGTTCCCAGAAGTAGATATTGAGATGTATTTTTTTGATGTGACTATGATATATGTATCATTAGCATTATCACAAGTATGTGGGATTAAGTGTTGTGGTGGCATGGTGAACACTTGATGACGTGATGTGTAGGCCTTCATGTTCATTTTCTATTATGTTTTTGGTGGTTTGTTTCATGAGATTGACCTTAACTCCTTTTTTTCTATACACATCTATTATATCATATCATAACTTAGTGTGTTGAGGTGAGTGGGGGAATCCTACTGATTCATTAGACTCACCCATACCCAAATAAAAACATGGGTTTCAGTGTACATGGGTTGACCTTCATATTTTTTTATGCACAAGTATCTCTTGGATCTGAATATCTAATTTGGTTCTATCAGGTAATAGAGGCCATTAATTTCATATGGTTGATTATATGAGTTGGGTCAAAGGATTTTATTGTTACTATTAAATATTTGTATATGTACGTACTAACCTATGTGTCACTATTATATTTATATTATGATGAATTTTATACATTGTGTTTCTTTTTACTACTCGGTTTTATTTGGAACATCAAATAGAATATTTCACTTATGTATATTCTGGAATACTGAGACCCTTTTGGATATTTGTTTATTATTTATGGGTTTTGGGTGTTTCCACAACATGGTTTACTCATGCTGAATTTTTGGTAGATTCGAGAATGACCCTTGATATTTATATTTTTGGTAATAATCTCTCCTTGGCTATTTTAGACCCTCTTTCCTATTTGGTAGTCTCTGGCATATGGGGTGGTGGACCTGAGGTCTTTTAGTAACCCACACTTCAATGTCATCCAGACAATCCAAACTAAGAAATTACCCTATATACTCTAATTTATAATATATAAAAAGATTTATTAAATACCACAAAGTCACCAAAATCCTTGGTTCAGTTCATATAAAAAGATTCCACTTTTGAAATTACATATTATTTGAGAGCATATTTTAGAGGATTCTTAATATACTATAAAAGTATAAGTAGTACCTTTCACTTATATGTAAAATCCTAAGTCTCTTGGAGTAGAAGGATGAAAATTTTAATTGCACTTTCTACTATTGAAGTGGAATACTTAGCCATAATATATTTTTGTGCCCAAATCATTCAGATGAAAAACACACATAGGGGCTATATAATTACCTATGATCACATACCCATTAATTCTGACAGTACAAAATTCATTAGTAACTATAGGAATCATATCCAACACTCACACACTAAGAAAATTGGCCTTAGGAATCACTCTTTAAGTGATCAATTTTAAAAAGGTGATATCTTTCATGATTTCATAAGCCACGATACCTAATTAGTTGATATATTTACAAAACCCATCTCTCAAGAACATTTTGATTTTATCAAGGGAGAGTTAGGTATGGCTACACATAATTATAGATTTGAAATGAATATGATTTAATTTTAGATTAATTTATATTTTATCAAATTTTATCTCCATTTAACTATTATCTGTGAAATAAAAGTGTTTATTTATATATATTTCATTTTAATTTAAATTATTTTTTTATACATGATATAGGAATTTTACTTACAATTTTATTTATTATGTCTATTAGATCTTGATTTCAATTTTAGTTATTATGATCTGTATAAATTCAATTCGTTATTCATATTCAAATTATGAAATTTATTCATTTTAATATTATTTAAAAATTAAATGTGTGGTGAAATTCAAGAATTAACATTATTAAGTGTTTTTAAAATATATTTATTTATTCTCCATTGATTTATATCTACATTGGGTCATCTTTTAAGGTGGAATGAACATTAAATAATTTTCCATTAATTTTTCTTGTACTTAGTGTTTTATTATTATAATAATATAAGTTCACCTCCTATTCCTAGGGCACTAAGAACCCAGTAACCAATATTGTAGTACTTCTTGGATTTTTTAACTACCAGGTAGAAAATCATATCACACTGACTACCTATTAGTGGCATTGTTCCTTATTTATTAAGGGTAGAAGGTTATATTTCTCTATTTTAAACACTCGTCCCCATTTTTTCATCTCTCTCAAACTCTCTCTCCTCCTATATTCTAGTCATCCAAACCTCTAATATTCCTTCATTTCCTTCACTTTTGAATGGTTTTTTATTCTCTTATTTATCAAATCTTTCCATATTTCTCTATTTTTATCTAGTTTTATTTTATTATTTTTTCTATAAACCATACATCATTACACTATTTTGAATAAATCCTTTAATCAATCTTCATTATTTGGTTTTCTATAGTGGGACCTTGTAAAAGCCATAAAGGAAAAGAAAAGGGTAGAGAATCCTTACATGAGCCCCCAATCATCAAAATTAATGAAGTATGGCTTGAAAAACTATCATATCAGAGAGATTCATTTATTTCTATTATATTATGATTACATACCTTCAATTATGAAAGATAAAAATGTTTCAATAGTGGATTTTATTCTTTAAACTATGACCAAAAAATAATATTTATTTAACATTGTTCAATGAATTTATTTTTAATATTATTTTTAATCATGATGATGATGTTAAATAAAAGCACCTCAACTTTCAATGTGTTTTACATCTTCTTTAAGTCTCTATAAATTAAAAATTATATAGGAATCCATTCACTTCGTATTATACATGTTCATTCAAGGAGAGTTTCCAAAATATTATTCCTTTCATATAAATAAATCTCTTGAGATGATAATCAAGTAAATTTATCCAAACTTTAAAATTTGAATCAAAATTATTATGATAATTGTATCATTGAGAGAATTATTAAATCCTATATCACCCACTAACTCAGATATCATGATACCATAAATTCTATCAATGTTTAGCTTATTTTATTTGTTCTCTAAGTTTTCACTTTAACTATATTCTGTTTTTTTTCATTTCATGGAAATTATAACCTCTCACACTAATGGAAATTCAGGCTATAACCACGGTTGAAAACAGTGGCTATAGGTCCTCAAACCGTGGTTATAGGTAATAGCCATGGTTTGAGAAACCACGGAAAAGTTCGATGTGGCTATTGGCCTAGACTTATAGCCATGGTTTGGAATGGTGGATATAGGCCTATAGCCACAGTTCAAACTATGGATATAGGTATACAACCACGGTTCAAAACGTTGTAATATCACTATATCCAAGGTTTAGAATCGTGTTTATACTACAAGATTTACACAATTTATTTCCCCGGTTATAAATTGTGTCATTGGACCTATAGCCATGGTAATAAACTGTCCATATAGGGTTTGAAAAACCATAAAAAATAGTCCCCCTCCCCCTTACAGACCCCTCCCTCCTGGAACCCCCCCCCCCCAATCCTTCCTAGACACCCTACATAAACCCCCCTCCCCTATACAGCCCCCCTCACCCTACAAATCCCACCTCCTAGAAAGCCACCTGCATACCCCTCCCTCCCTCCTGGATACCCCCTACCTCCTGGACACTAGACACCCCCCCACCCTACATAAAACTCCTGCCCCTGGATAGCCACCCCCCCCCCCCCACTGCAAAGACCCCCCTAAATCACCCCTTCCCCCATGAAAATCCCCCCCCCCCACTCCCTTGGACAGCCCCCCTAGATAGACCATGGACACCCCCCTTAGACAGACCTCAGACCCCCCCCCCCCACCAGATAGACCCAGGACACCCCCCCGAGACCATGTACACCCCCAAACAGACCCTGGACACCCCCCAAACAGACCCCCCCTAAGGACAGACACAGACCCTGGACAGACTCCCCTAGATTTCCTAAACCTCCACTCCCCCCAGAATCTGACCCCCCCCCCCCCCCCAGACTATGTACAACACCCTAGACAGACCCACACCCTAGACCCTAGACACCCCCCTAGGACAGACCCTGGATAGACCCCCCCCCCCAAGAAATACCATGGGAAACCCCCCAAACATGCCACCCCCCAGATAACCCCCACCCCTTTAGGACAGACCCTGGAAAGACCCCCCCCCCAAGACAGACCCTGGACACCCCCTCTTCCTACCCCATACCCCTCTCCCTACCAGTCCCCCCACCCCTCCCCCTACCAGTCCCCTTGCCATCCCCCCCCCCCCCAGACCCTGGAAACACCCCAGACACCCCCCCCCCCCAGACCCTGGATACCCCCAGACAAACTCTCCAAGGACAGACCCTAGACAGACCTCCCCCCCCCAAGACAGACCTTGGACACCACCTCACCCTGCCCCCTGCCCCTCCCCATGCCAGTCACCCTGCCATCCCCCCTACTAGTCCCCATACCCCTCCCCCTGCCAATCCCCCTGCCATCTCCCCACCCCCTACCATCCCCCCATGGTCCCCCCCCCCACCCCTGCTAGCCCCCAATAGTTAAACCGTGCATCTTGGTCCCTAATAACACTTTCAAAACTATGAAAAATAGACCCTACATCCATAGTTAATAACCACCTAAATTGATTCTTACCCAGCTATACTTAATCACCAAATGATTTCATAATAGTTGCACCTTATAATAGTACTCAAATCCTCTAACTATGAGCAAAAAAACACCACCTTCCCAATAAAACTGAACTCAAGCATAATACAATATATATCATAATAATTCTAACTATCTCCAATATAAACAATATAAAATTTCAATATCAATATCAAAATAATAAATAATATATTTGATAAAATTAAATTTATATATCAAGAATAAAATTTACATCTAAAATGTACCTCAATATCAACATCACCAGAACCATAATGACCCTCATCATCTTCTATAGAAACACCAACATCATTATCACCTCCTCTCATACCACTGCCACCACCACCACCATCATCATCATGATCATTGAAATATTCATTGGTTTATGCACATAAATCAATAGAAGGAGCAAAGAATCCTGATAAACATAATGTACACAAAGGATAAAATATTTAATTAATGAAAACATTCAATGTTCATATGGTGATTCATATAATATCATTATGTTACCAATAAAATACTCTGATATAAATAGTGCATACAAATGAGAACACATTTAGTTAATGAAAAAATTGAAATATTCTTGTGTATGATGATTTGTGAACATAAAATTGAAGAGAAATAATAAGTATGTTTTGAATATAGAGAAATAGTAAGAGTCTTATGGTCTAAATAGAAAATAATAAGAATGAGATAGTAATCAAGTTTGGAGATGGTTAAAATATTAAATCATATTTATTTAATGATGCCCCACCCCCTTGAAACCCCCCGCCCCACCCCACTTTCACCCCCACATTCACCATCCCCACTACCCTGTAGACCCCCACCCCCCCCCCCCAACCCTCCCCACTACCCTGCTGACCCCCCCATGTTAGACCCTGGACAGACCCCCCCAGGATAAACCCTGGACAGACACCCCCCATAAGGATATACCCAAACCCTAGACAGACTCCCCTGGATAGCTCAGACCTCCACTCCCCCTAGATCCAAGATAACCCCCCCCCCCCAGAGCTTGGACCCCCCCCCCCAGACCCTGGACAACCCCCCCACCCACCCACCAAGACAGACCCTAGACACCCCCTCACCCTTCCCCCTACCCCCTCCCACTACCATTCCCCCTGCCCCTCCCCCTACCAATCCCCCTGCCACCCCCCTACCATTCCCCCTGACCCTCCCCTTTCCAGTCCCCCTGCCAGTCACCCTGCCATCCCACGACCTGCCATCCCCCCATGGTTAAACAATGGATCTTGGTCCCTAATAACACGTTCAAAACCATGGAAAATAGACCCTACAACGACAGTTAATAAACATGTAAATTGATTCCTCCCCAGCTATAATTAATCACCAAATGCTTCCATAATAGTTGTACCTTATAGAAGTACTCACTTCCTTTAGCTACAAGAAGAAAAAACACCACCTTCCAAATAAAACTAAAATCAAACATAATACAATATATATCATAAGAATTCAAACTCTCTCCAATATAAACAATATAAAATTTCAATATCAATATCATCATAATAAAAAGAACGATTTGATAAAATTAAATGTATAAACAAAGAATAAAATTTACATCAGAAATGTACCTCAATATCAACATCACCAGAACCATCATGACCCTCATCATCTCCTATAGAAACACCAACACCATTATCACCTCCTCTCAGACCACCTCCACCACCACCATCATCATGATCATTGAAATATTCATTGGTTTATGCACCTAAATTAGTGGAAGGAGTGAAGAATCCTGATAATCATAATGCATACAAATGAGAACACATTTAATTATTGAAAACATTCAATGTTTATATGGTAATTCATATAAAATAATCATCATAATGCATAAAAATGAGAACACATATAATTAATTAAAATCCCTAAAACCATTCGTGAGGTCTTCCACCTACCCTGAAAACCTCCCCCCTCCCCCTTTCCCTACAGACCTCCCCCATGCCCACCTTCCCTATAGACCTCCCCCCTCTCCCCTACCCTATAGACCCCCCTGTAGATCACCCCCTTCCCCCCAGCCCCCTGCCCTACAGACCTCCCCCTACCCAATTCCCCCTCCACCCACCCCCCTCCCCTACCCTATAGACCTCTCCCCTGCCCCATTGGCCTACAAACCTACCCCCTTCCCCCTGCCCCCTCCACCCACCCCCTCCCCCTGCCCCCTCTACCCACCCTCATCCCCCCTCCCCCCTCCCCCCTCCCCCCATCCCCCCTTCCCCCTTCCCATACACCTGGTTCCAAAAACTTTCCCTTAATATGGGGGACCCCCACTTTGATTATTGGGGTAGTGTTGAACTCCTAGAAAGAATATAGAGGAAGTAAAACCTGTAATAAATAATTTTCTAAGTTAGTATATAACTTTACATAGAATTATGAGGAACCATTCCATGTCACTAGCATATCTCTTATGAAGTACTTAACCATGTTCCAGCTTTGATTAAGTTGTCCAAACCTAGTAGTCTCCTTTGTAGGGAAAATAATATCAAACACTTTAAGATTCATCATAAAATTTATCTTATGTATAATATGATCATACCATCATTCTCTACATATAAAATTACTTTGAATATAATATTTAATTTTCGAATGCTGACACATAGATGAGAAGAAATGTGAAACGTAGGAAGTCACATAGTATACTAAATGTACTTTTCATAATATGGTTTGCGAGTCACAGTAAAAGGCAGGGCACATAATGTTTTCATATATCCATGTTGAGTCATCTATATAGTCTATCCCAAAAGGTTACACGACATATGTGACTAATGAGTTACTTAGGAATCTACCGCCAATATACATCGACCCAATCTAACCTAACAAAAATGTCATGTTTCTCCTTTACACACGGTGTGTGAATCATTAGGGTTAATAGGTGTGTCCTATTCTGAAACCTATGTCATTTTACCGATATCATACATGGAATATACTCTAGAACACACAATATGTGTGTTCGGGTGCGAAGTCAGGGTTTGTACAGCTATACATGTCGAGTTATGTGGTTCGAGAAACACAGTATGTGTCCCCTAGGTACACACCATTTAATATAACAAAGAAATTCCTTCAAGAATGATTAATATAAATTGATTCAAAATGAATAAACAATAAAATATATTAGAACAAAAGATTTAGTTTTATTTTCTCCCTTTAGGGACTATGTGCATGGAAACTGTAAGGATACATGTGGGGCATGTACGTTGAGTTGTCTTTCCCTTATTTAATACAAAGGAATCAAATGTGGGATACAATAATTATGGTCAAGCATATAGATTTTTCATGAGTAGTATAAAATTAGGTAGATATGGGTCCCATGGTTCATAAACCCTCATGAAAATTGGTCTCGTATAGTTAATAACCATGTAAATTGATTCCCACCCAACTATACTTAATCACCAAATGCTTCCATAATAGTTGAACCTTATAGAAGTACTCACATCCTCTAGCTACGAGCAAAAAAACACCACCTTCCGGATAAAACTGAACTCAATCATAATACAATATATATCATAAGAATTCAAACTCTTTCCAATATAAACAGTATAAATTTTCAATATCAATATCATCATAATAAAAAAATTATTTGATAAAAATAAATGTATAATCCAAGAATAAAATTTATAATTGAAATGTACTTCGATATCAGCATCACCAAAACCATCATGACCCTCATCATCTCCTATAGAAACACCAACATCATTATCTCCTCCTCTCAAACCACCGCCACCACCACTATCATCATGATCATTGAAATATTCATTGGTTTATACACATAAATTAGTGGAAGGAGTGAAGAATCCTGATAAACATAATGCATAAAAATGAGAACACATTTAATTAATGAAAACATTCAATGTTTATATGGTGATTCATATAATATCATTATGTTACAAATAAAATACACTGATAAACATAATGCATACAAATGAGAACACATATAATTAATGAAAGTGTTGAAATATTCTTGTGTATGATGATTCGTGAACATAAAATTGAAGATAAATAAGAATAATGTTAAGAATGTAGAGCAATGGTAAGAGTCTAATTGTCTAAATAGAACAAAATAATAATGAGAGAGTAATCTAGTTTGGAGATGGTTAAAATATTAAATCATATTTATTTAATGATTCTATTATTCATGTATTGATTTCATGAAAGGGGGAAATTATTATAATTCATAAAAATAAATCAAAAATTAGTCCATATAAGGGAGACACTATATTTAATTAGGTGAATATATAAAGGTTATTCATGAATGGATTCATCATTAACCTATGCCCCACCATCCTTTCACCCCCGCCCTACCCCCTCCCCCCTTTCACCCTCCCCACTGCCCTGCAGACCCCCCCCCCCTCTTCCCCCTGCACCCTCCCCAAACAATTCCCCGCACCCCCATTGTCCCCTACCCCATGCACCCTCCCCCATGCCAGTTTTTCTTCCCCCCACTACCCCCCTTGCACCCCCTGCCCTGCATACCACCACCCTCTCCCCCCTTCCCCTACAGACCCCCCTGCACCCTCCCCCCAACCCCTTCCCCCTCCCCCTGCCCCGGAAAACCCCCCTGCACCCTCCCCCTACCCCAGCCCACTCCCCCAACCCCAGAAAACCCCCCTTGCACCCTCCCCCTTCCCCCTGCCCCCTCCCCCTTCCCCCTCCCTCCGCCCCTACAGACCCCCTTCACTAGACCCCCTTGCCCCCCCCCCCTTGAAGCTAATAACTCTTATTGAAAAAGTTAATATGTAAGAATAAAAGTTTAAAAATTCAATATATAATGAATGTAAGATGAATGAAGAAAATATTAAAAAATTTAAGGATGACTATGGAGATAATTTAAACATTATTAAAGAATAGAAAAAATGTAAAAATTAATATTTCTTGAGTTAGAATTTAAATTAAAGAACTTTGAAACCACTTAAGTTTAATACTCACTTGTTGTTGAGAGAAAAACCTCTAACTAAGTTCCTAATAAAATTCTTACATCACAGAAGACTCATTATAGTAGTGGGATAATCATGATAAATAAAAAGGAATCATCTTCTTAAAATCTTAAGAATATATTAAACCCACATTTTAATGAATATGTATACACAAATTCCACTACATTGAAATGTGGTGGTTGAAATTATCCATGAATATGGGTGAATAAATATATTTTAAATGCACCACTTCAGTGAAGATGGAAGAAATAAGTAATGTAAGAATTGTCCCATAAGGTGACAATATGGAAAAATTTCTCAAATATCTCTCCACTAGTAAAATTATACTCAATGGGAGAAGATCAGATTTCATGGAAACTACTAGTATTGATGTCTAAGTATATCACACTTGTCTTATAAAATGAGAATAGATCCCATAGACATATATTTGGATGATTTGGGGCCATTTTATTTAAGAAATGGGTTGTTATACCTATCTCAATAAACATAATAGTTGTATTTCATTCAATGGAAGATAAATGGAGAAAAAGAAAAAACTTGAAGAAGTATTTCCCTCAACTCAAAATTTCAAAGAAAGGGACTTGAATTTAGATCAATAAGAGGAATGGAAAATTGAAGACATTTATCCCACACAAAGTGACATTGAATTTTTATCAATATGAGGTAAAGAATAATTCTTTGAATTTAAGGAAACATTAATGAGAAATTTTTATTGAGAATAAATCCAAAGTGGGAGATTGAAGTACCCAACGAAGGATCATAGTAACATTTTTTATTTTTTATCAATAGATTACAGAAAAGAAAATGAAGTAATCTAAAGAAAATGCAATGAAGTAATTTAAGGAAAAGTAAAATGAAAAACAATAAGCATTTTTGTACACTGCATGAGGTGCTGAATAGGAAAGAATTGTTTCCAAACTTTCCAAACTAATAGCATATCAGTAGGGAAAATGAAGTGATTTATAAAACATGTAAACCATGGTGGAGTAATAATAGTGATACCACAGTGATGTATATAGAAATCATAGGTTATGAATTTACCATCTAGATTGGGAATCCAAACCAAAATGTCACAATCAGAATAATCATATCTAGAAATGTCCACAACAAGATGAGTTGGAAGCAGGTCATAGATACCCAGATTAATTTGTAAATCATAAAAATTAACATAACTCGAAGTTATAGGAATGTCAATATCATCAATTATTGATCTAGACATCCAATGAGTTCTCCAGATATTCAGTTAATAATTCTTACAAACCACCCATTTAGAACAGCCCATAATATCACAATAGGCCAATTTAACAGCAAACCATACTAATGTGGGCACATACATGGTATATAAATTGTGCAATTTGTTGAAAAATCTGGTAAAAATAAACTCCAAAGAGAGGTTATAAGTGGAAATAACCCTCTAAATGATGTTTTTTATCATGGTATCATTGAATATTCTGGTATCTTTAACTCCCATACCTCCCATTTTCACAGGATTGACACAATATTTCCAAAAAACTGTTACCAAATTCCTTTCATGAATCAATATATTCCAAATATTATTTTGAATCTTGTGATTAAATTCTATAATAATGATTATGTGCAATCTATACAGTGATAAAGAGTATACAAACATTTAGGTGATAATGAAATTGACCAAGAAAATTCTACCTGCCTGAGACATGGTCTTCCCTTTTCAAGTTTCCAACTGGTTAACAATTTTCAGAGAAATATTCTCCATATATAATATTTTCAATCTAACCTAAAAAAGGGAAACCCCAGAGTAAATAAATGGAAGTGATCCTTTCTTCACATCAAATCTTCGGGCTACCCAATTCTGCTTAGAAATAGACACTCAATTTCCAAACATAATAGAATACTTATTCCAGCTAATATCCTGACCTGAAACATCTTCAAAATGTGAAAAAATTCTCTTGATGTATGAGATAGTAACTATATCATCCTTAACCAAGATAAAAATATCATCAGCATAAAACAAATGTGATGGTGCAAAGAAATCCCTCCCAAACCCCAACCGCTGATAAAGCCCAATATTAACAAGATCAGTAAGATACAAACTAAGATAATACTCGGTTGTAGGAAATAAAATCCAAAATAAAGGATCTACCTTACTAACACCTCTTGAAAACTAGAAGAAACTCCTTGGGGACACATTAACCATAATAGAGATCTTGTAACTGTGCAGGTTAGAATAAATCAAATCAATGAACCTCTGTGAAAATACTTTCATTTTCAAAATAGAAAAAATGGAACCCCATTTTATTGTATAAAAATATATTGATATATCAATATTAAAGGACATATTACCATACTTTACCTTCCTCTTCATGATATTCACACATTTAGAAGCATTGTAGAGGAAATTCTGAATGTTCCTCCCAGGGAAAATCCCAACCTGATTTGTCAAAATAAAACCCTTATCAATCTCACCCATCCTGTGCATCATGATTTTTCTAATGACTTTTGGTATAAAAAAACCAATAGAAATAGTCATAAATACTTCATATACAGAGCATTATCTTTCTTTGGGATTAATACAATGATGTTGCAGTTCACCCAAAAAGGCATTGATTAAAGAATAAAAAATTCTCTCACAGCATTTATTACCTCAAGATGAAGAATGTCCAATTAAAACATGAAAAAATCTTTTTCAAGACATCTAGTCCAGAAAAACCATCCATATTTAATTATAAGAGAGATGCATGAATCTTCTTTTTCACTGGGGGACACAACTAGACTTCTATTCTGAATATCATCAATTCTTAATTCAATTCATTTGATTAGTTTTTTAGTTTTTCCTTCTCCATTATCTGAGTAAATCTCCTCAAAATAAAAATTCATTGAATTTGTCATTTCATTCTTTGAACTAAATATATTACTATTAATTTATAGAGAAGTGAGACTCTATATCACGTTTTTCTCCCTATGCATGCCATGAAAGAAAAGTGAATTTAGATCCCCCTCCTTCATCCATCTAAAATTAAATTTATTATGAGAAAGGTTCCCTTTTAGAGTTAGGATAATATCAATTTTGGATATGGATTTTATCTCCTCCTGAGAGGACACATCTCGAGGCATGTTTTTTTGTTGGAAAATAATTAGATGAGATTAAGCCTCTTTAATGTCACTATAAATATTAAAAAAGGATTATTTACTCTATTATTTCAGTTTGGACTTTATAATATTTATCTTTCAAGTTAGAATATGTAGAGGACTTCCCACAAAATCAATCTTCCAGGAATCTAAAACGATTTATCTACAGCCTGGAACAACAAGCCAAGAATTGTTAAACTTGAAAGGAAGTGGGTCTGACCTTGATCTATTAATATAGATTAAATTAATAGAGGACTATGATCAGAATAAAATCGTGGAAGGGTGAGTCCAAATATCTCAACATCACTATTCCTTTCATCCAATTACCCAAAGCACCTATCCATTCTACTTTCCAGCCTCCCCTTTTAAGTATATCGACTCCATGTTTAATCAACTCCAGATATGGAAACTTTTCCCAAGCCACATTTATCAATACAAGAAAAAAATTCACTAGCTGAGATTTTATAGAAATTACTACTAGTTTTTTAATCAGGCCTCAAAATATCATTAATGTCACTAATAAAAATCCAAATCCTATAAATATTCTTTGATATGGATGCCATATTAATTCAAAGATATCTTTTTCTTGTATATAAATTTAAGGAATAGAAAAAAAGTCATAGAAATAGTAGTGTTACCAATTCAATAAGAGACGGTCACTAACTGATGATCATTATGGAAGGAACTGATAGTGACACTGTCATTATTAAGAACCAACAAGGACTATGTGGAAGCATCAAATTGATAATTAGAAAAAAAATGAGTAACTGAAAGATTTACATTTGAATTCCTTCCAATTCTCAAATGTAAATATTGGCTTGGTAAGACTAATCAGTATAGGTTTTTTGTTCACAATAATGTTCCTAAGGGTTTTAACCATGGTAGAGTTCCCAAGCCCTTGGAAGTTCCAAAAGATGACCTTCATTACATAGCATACCATAGCCTAGTACTAGGCCTATCATAACTTTGTGTCCTTCCTTTATCAAAACCAACAGTTTCCAAAACCTCTTCACCCATATCATCTATTGCATCAGTAGATGAGGGGTCACATAGGTCCTGTTCAGATGGTGAAAGCTCATTTTCATCTCCGATAGACGATTTGGTGCTGAGGTAATTGAACCAGTTATCCAATTAAATAGGGGTCAAAAGAAGGCTTCCAAGTAGTTTCCTCCTTGAAATATTGGATGAAGGAAATATTGATAAATCACTAGTGTGATAATAAACATCTCCTTGAAATCCTATAAGATAATTATCCTACTCAATAGAGAATTCATTAACTCCAAAGGAACCAGAAACTAAGGAAATTCTCTTGATAGGATCCTGCTCAAAATCCAAATTAAGACAAGAATAATCATCTTGGTTTGTAAGTAAATTAGGTGTTGGTTCCTCATTATAGACAACACATTAAGCCTACCCTGGTGGTAAAAAATGACCTTCTCGAGCTCCATAATATTTAAATTCTTATTTACTACTAAAGTATTGTCCTTCTCTATTTCCATATCATTATCACCTTTACTGGTAGTTAAATAGTGACTGGATCGGGTTCTATAACAATGATATCCTTAACTGATACTGAAGCATTTCCTAGCTCAAGTTTTATCTCATCTAAATACTTCACAAGTGCTGAATTAGTGGAAAGTTCGGGTTCTAGAATGACACCCTACATAAGATATGAAGTAGTAAGATAATCAGTGGAAAAAACACCATGACTAAAGACTATGAAAATAGTATCGGTAGTAGCATGGATATGACCAGACTCATCAACAGTATGGAAAATAACAACATCATTAGAGGAATTCCCACATTAGTTCCCTTAGCAACATCCAGGATAAGATCACCCTTGTATCCACCCCCATGAGAAGGGGCCTCCATAGGTGTGTCATGACCAGAGGGTGGGAATAAACCCTTATAATTATTTCTCCTGCTGCTGGTATCATCATGTACCCTAATCTTTCAATGATTACATAGTTTATTTCTATTGCATTCAGAGGCCATATGCCCAAAAAATGACAATTTTCATAGAATTATATCTTCCTCTCAGGAAAAATATCAAGATTAATATCATCATATCTGGTGGTTAGAACCACTTCTTTAACAAGTGTGGAAGCCATATCAACCTCAACAAGAATCCATACATAATGACCAAAAGATGGATTGTCCATCAACCTATCCATAAAGACTATAAATAAACCATAGGGTTTAACTATTTCACAAAATTCACAACATGCACATAATAAAACATTCAAATTCAGAGAAAGAATCATCACTTAGAAATAATAATAAATTGGTAAAACATGTAAAAAAAATACATCCCATTAAATTTCATTTAAAGATATATCATTTCCTTAATTAGTTAATCCTTCCATCCACCTAAAGGAAAACTGAAATGTACTATTTTCACAGATACAAAAAATAATAAAGAATAACAATCCCATACCTAGAAGTAAGCTTCAAATCAAACTAAACCAAAAAGAGGGGGATATATGAACAAATGTCACTACCTCAAAATTCTTCACAATGCCGCAGAGAATAAATGATGAATGGGGGATGGGAACATGCCTTGAATCATGATCATGAAGGATTTTGGTGGAAGAACGAGACTATCAAAGCTCAAGAATGAATTTCACTTGAACATGCTTCAGAGGTGAGATGTTACCACGAAGGCAACTGGGTTTCCTTGTTCGATGGCAGTGATGGGAAGCATCGCAAGGGGGATGATGATGGGGAAGTGTCGTGAAGTCCATCCGAGAACCTTCAAGGGATGAGGACTGGGGAGAGGAGAGTTTTCCAAGTCCGTTGGTGAAGAAGGATCATCGCCGAGAGGAGAGGTCGTCGTCGAGAGGAGAGGTCTCCGCCGAGAGAGGAGAAGTCGCGAGGGTGGAGGAGGGCAGTCGAGGGGAGAAGTCTCACTGAGAAGAGAGGGACACCAAGAGAGAAGAGGTCACGGGTATAAGGTGGGTTGTGAGGGGTCGGGGGAGGAGAGGAATAGGGCGTCGCAGATAGTGGGGAGGAGGAGCCCAATAGATGGTCAAAAAAACATAGATACGGATTTTTTTAATCGTGGATATAAACTATGATTTAGCCACAATTTTAATAGATGTGTGTCTATAAACTAATTTATATCCAATGAATTATAAAACCATGACTATAGGTTTGTGGCTATAGCCTTGTTTTCAAGTAGTGTCATACTAACCAATCAAAGTGATTAACCTTTAGGAACTTTATATCTCACCTCATAAATAATTTACAAGTGAAACAATAAGGAATTTTAATTGAAAATATTTTATAATAAAACACTATTAATTAACTCTTAATGCAACTTATATTCATTTAATGGAATCCATTATGAAAGTAATGGATTTATTATCACCCAAAGCTACTAAATTAGTACTTTACTCATTTTAACAAGGAATCATCTAAGGAATAAATTCCTACCAAAAATGTTCAGGATTAATTTTTGGATGCAGAACAAGAATAAAAATGAGATAAGAGAAAAAAGAAAGAGAAGAAGAATTTTAAAATGAAAGGGAAGAAAATTTTGAATACAAAATATGAGAAGAATCAATCAAAGTAGGTGTATAGGAAGGTGGAGGAGGATTTGAGGATAAGGTATTGGATATTGGGGGTTATCTTAACTACCATAGACAGCCTCACAAGTCATTAGTTTTTTATAGTAACATGTGAAATTATTGATAGAATAGTGATATAGGCATTACTTAAATTGAACAATTCAAAACATATTATGAGTTAATAATGGATGAGAATATTATAAAAATGGAAAGGGAGAATAAATTCCATCACGACTCGTTGGAGCACATATTCAAGGAAACTCTAATGATTATTTGGACATTTCATTATTAATTACACAGAGGATGAGGCTAATTTTATCATGCCTATAATGACCCCTAAAATTTGAGGCATGTAATAGATTTATTTTTAGTAGATACACGTGATATTGGGGTGTTTTTGGCTGTTAGAGTTGTTGGGGTATCTCAGGTGTAAATTCGAGAAAGGTGGGGTTATACCTACAATATTTTGGTTACTTCATGCATGTATCATGATTTTACATAGTGTTTCATGCCGTGAAAAATTAGTCTAGGGATTCCTGGGGGTGGAGGATCAAAATTTCACGGTGTAAAAGTATCTTTCACATCATGAATTTCTTCTAGGTTGTTAAGGGAAAAATCTATTTTTTTCCATTGGACTACCTTATTTCCCATCATTTCTCTTTCCCTGTCCTCTAAATGAACCAATGGTTGATAGGGGTGTTCTTATTGATTTTGGATTCTCAACTCTCATTTATTCATTGTTTAATGTTCTATTTGTTTTTATTGACTCTTGTTGATAAATCTAATCCCATCTTAGCCATATATTCATGATTATTTTTGGTTTTTTGTTTAAAAACCTAAATCCTAGGATTTTAAGAATGATTTATTAGAACTAATATGTAAGGATTGATTCGGGTGGTGATTTATTATGCATTAGATTCATCATAATTTAGTTATTAAGTCCATACCATTCTACAATATTTATATAAAATTATATTCCTTGATTTTCATTCACTTGTGTGAATAACCCTATGATATATCATTTTTTCTATAAAAATGAGAATTTAATGTCTTTATTGAATTTGTTTCTCCCTTAGAGGGTCAGTGAAACATGTATGATGTGAAAATTATGAAATTGAGTCGCATGATAGGAATTTTTATTGGTCTATCCACTTAGTATTTTGTCTTGGAATGAGCTGTTCAAGCTCGGTTGAGGCTAGCATACCCAAGGTAAGTGACATGGGAGTTTAGGTAGGGAATCCCTTTTATTGTGAACCTTGGAATAGATGAATGATATAAGTTTATTTGTGATAAATATAGGGTTTTTTTATTAAACCATGATTATAAAGTTCTATTTGGGGTTGGGAAGGGATAGTATGACTTGTGTAGTTAATGTGGGGGAATTGGTGGTGTTTTCACTTAATCTCTAGAGATTTTGATATGATTTGGTGTTTGGGTTTTTGTAATGATGATTTGTAGGAATTATTGATATATAATGTTTGTATGTGTGATACGAGGATGACCATGAAAAAGATAGTTTTTTCTGTTGTGATGATGGTTGTCATCGTGAGTTAGGTGTTGAGTTGGGTTATGGTTGGGTGAATTTCTCTTACTTGTGTAACTTTTTTTCATATTGATTATTATGCTTGGGATTATATGTATCCCCATAAAAACCATTAGGTATGGGTGTGTGTGATTTAATATGGCCTCCCCATATCCTATAAATATTATATGGTGTTCATTACAGTGGCCTCCCCATAATCTGCAAGGACGGGATAGTGTGATAGATTGGCCTCCCTAGAGTTTTTGCGGATGGGTCAGTGTAATGATCATGCCATGATGAGGATTTTGGTTTGAGGACATTTAAATATGTGTATTGTGTTTTGGAGACTTGATTTACCTCCCTAGAGCCTATTATAATGGGTCAAGGTGACTTTATTGACCTTCATAGAAATTGCACAGATGGGTCAATGTGACTTGATGAACCTCTCAGAGTATGTCAGGATAGTTCAGGGTACTTTATGAGGGCGTGAATTGAGTGATTGATTTGATTCATGGGTTTTATGTTTTACTATGGTTTTGATAGAAATTTCATTCAGAAATAACCCTAAGTTGGTAGGTTCGGTGTTCTCGGTGGAATAGTTAGTGCACAGTCAACCAGTGGGTTGAATGTTTATTTTATGTATTTATTTTTCATCATTCCATACACTTATCTATGACTACTGGACTTATGATAAGGAATAATTGGCTATGTCCTAATATTTTTATAATAATGGACTAAATAGGAATCTTAAGTCATATGGAAACACTTTCTATCAAAGATTTCAGATAAGTTTAATATCCCTTCTTAGGGTTGTTGTACTATATGAATAGGTTAGTTTTTGTAAGGCTGGGATAGACTCAGGGGACTTCTGGTGGAAATTTATCTTTATTTTTTTTCTTTTTTCTTTTTTTATTATTTATAGATATACTATATTTTTGGATCTATTGACCTACTGTACTTTTTTTCATCTGTTATAGCATGAGATGTTATTATTATTGTTTCTTATGAACTTAGGTTCTTTTATTTATTCTAATTTTTTGCTTCTATTATTGTATGCATACTCTGATTTCTTATTTATTACCAATGTAATAGTATCCCTACATTTCTTCTTAGGTCTTTATTTCTTGTAAATGGCCTCTTATATATGGGTAGATTCACATGAAGTATCTTTAGCACTCCTTATCCCATATTGGGTGATTTGAGTCAGGTCATCACAATACTAGAAACACCTAAATGATTTCAATCATATTGGTGTTAGATCTATTTAAAATTTTTCTATTTTTTTAGTATGGTATGTTTAATTTTTTTAAATGTTCATCATGACTTACCTTTTTTATTATATTATTAATCCTCTTATTCTCTCTTAATTTTTATGCTTCCTAGTTATTTTTAGTTGTATAATTTTTGTCTAATCATTTATAAGTGTTTTATTCTTTCAAAAATCACAAAGGGGGAGAAAGATAAAATTATTTGGTATGTCAAAATATATTTCCTTATGTGTTTTATATTATATTTAAGTAATTAAAACAAGATATATTTAACTCTTTAATTTTTTTATTAAAGATGGTTTTAATATTTCAAATTCTTCAAAGTTCATTGAATTTTAAATTTTAATTTTTTCTCTATAAATTTATTCAAATAAAGGTATTAATTCATAAACCATATTTATTTTTTAAAATTTGTTTTAAAACATGTTATAATGATCACTTTTTCTAAATAGTTAAAATTTTATATTTTTAAAACTTTTTTATCTAATGTTAATGATCATCTGATAGGGAGAGTTTCTTTTCATATCTCACTATAATATTTGTTTTAATGATCACAAACACCCTTTTATTTTAAATGATTTAATTGGGTCTTAATTCAGTATTCATGGTTCTTACTTTTTATCAAAGTTTAATGAATCAAATTTCAATGTTAAAGAAGTGTTTAGATTTCAAATGAAGGATCTCATAATTCTTGAGTTGGTTCCCAAAATCCAACTAATTTATACTTTAGATTGTCTATATATTCATGTATTTGAATATTAATACCTTATCAAATATTTATTTTTATTCTGTATAACATTAATATAATAATTTCCAAGAATACCTATCTATTTGAAAAGGTTATATAAATTCACCATTATGAAGGGAACCTTGAAGTGCCATGATGATATCCTTAAATATTGTTCCACAGTTTGATAAAACTCTATGAAGGGACACATATTATATTGACGGTCAGGTGTGAGTACTCATAAGAAGATAAGTATTTATGTAAAGACCCGTAAAATTCAAGGAAAATTTTTTCTTAATTTTCTTTGGGATTTTACAAGAATGCAGTTTCTGACGGCAACTGATTCTGAGGCCCGGTGTGCCCGGAATTTCTATCCGGAGTTTAGCTCGGGTACGTTCAGTGAACGAACGAGCGGGAATTCCTATCTTTTGAACTGGTGCTCGGAATCGAATTCTGAGGTCACCGATGGAACCGCAGCGCCGTTAATTTCTTAGGAACGCCTATTCCAGAGTTGCGTTTACACGAGGGGAGTTGATAAAAATTGTGGAAGTTAAAAATAAAAATTTAACAACAATTTTTATTTTCCACTTGGTAGTTTTATCCTAAGTAAGAGAGTTGGGGGTAGGACCCACATGTGTTAACCAACCTTGAGAGGATAAGGTGGGGTGGGACCCACACGATCCCAACCCCTCACTTTCTTAACTCCTCAAAACCCCCATTTAATTTTGCCAACATATCTCCTCATTAATTTTTAACAAGTTTTGTTTAATTAAATGAGTGGACTTAATTTTGAATGTTCAAAATTTAAAGTGTTTGGCAAAGGAAATAAAAGAAGGTTAAGGCCTTATTTTATTTTGTTTGCATCTTTGTGTTGAAGGGGGGAACGTTCTTCTTTTCTTTTGGAAGAACTTCATCTTTCGGGCGAAGAACTTTTCTACCACGACGAAGAACGTTGTCACGTCTTTCTTCTGAAGAACGACAACGCGCCATCCCTCATTCTTATTCCCATGTGAAAGGAAGGGAGATGTCATTCCACCTCGGACAATCTCCGTCTTCATCTACGAATCCTCTTTCCGCGACACCGACCCGCGACGCGACGTCTTTTTCTCCATGACGGAAACCTCGTTCAAGCCACGCTCGAGGTAGGGGATTTATTTTTATTTTGTTTGAGTTTACTCCCTTAATTTTTTATTCTTCGTGAATATGTCCAATTGCTATCATTTAACGAGAGGGGTCCGGACCGCACAAAGACGGCCGACCCACCTCCTTTTTCCATGTTGGATTCTTTTGTGGTTTGAAATGGGAGTGGTGCGGTGCTGTCGCACCGCGCGGGATCGTACGGCAAGAAATGCACGGAGCCGTTGCGCCGCGCCGCGAAATCATACAAGGACGCGACGCCGTCACGCCGCGTCGGTGAAACCCAAAAATACCGCGGCCGGAGCGGGGCCGCGGCGGAGGGGTGTGGTGTCGTTGCACCGCGCCGGACGAACCAGGCCACGGCGGAGCAGGGTGACCGGCGGCCGGTGTCGGTGAAGGAGGAAGGACCGGCCGTCGCCGGTCCTTGTTGGCAGAACCGGCCGACCGGTGCGGGCCGGCCGGACAAAGGGAAAACCGTGGGATTTAATTCCCCCGGTCGGCCAAGAAGTCGGCCCCATTAATGGGGTCGCGGTTACAGGAAAACCGAGGGGGAAGCCCCCCCCCCCCCCCCCCCCCCGCGAGCAGGAACGGCTCGGCCGTTTGGCCGAGCCAGCTGGCGCCGCGTGCCAGTGCCCCGGGTCGCCGGCCGCGCCGGGCCGCGCTGGGTCGGGTTGACCCGGTTCGGGCCGACCGGGGGGTCTCGGGCCGGGTCGGTCAGGGCCCGAAACCCCCGTTTTCGGACCCTTTTGGTTCTTTTGCCCATATCTCGGTCTACGGACCTCCGATCAATACGCCGTTAGCGGCGATGCAATCCTTGGATAGAAACGGTCGTTTCGTTATATCGCACTCAAGGTTTCGGAATACTTTGGGTTTGGCCGGGTTAGTTCATACACGAAATCAACTGGGCCCTCGGAGCGGAAATGCTCATATCTTGAGCTCCAGACGTCCGATTGACGTACCTTCGACTTTGATGGATTCCTCTAAGTGAGACGGATATTTTGGCTTACTCCACCGGAGGTTTGGATGCAGGTGGAGTACGGTCGGGTTGGTTTTACCTTAAAAACCAACCGGGCCCCTGGGACGAAAAGGCCAATAACTCTCAGACCGGGCGTCCGATTGACGCGCCGTCTGCGACGTTGAGTTCCTGTTGATGATATGGAACTTTTGGATACATCAACTCTGGACTATGTGTCAGTTGATGTATCAGCCTCTCGGCTCATAGAGCGGACCCTCCCGAACGAGCTTGCTGTGTACGGGAACCCTAGTGTTGGCTGTGTTTGCTACTGTGACGATGACGACTGTTCAGAGATCCTCAGTGGATTCGACGGCGACGACTACAACACTCAGCGATCCTATGTGGATTAGTGCTACCGATCCTGTGTGGGTCTGATCCTGTGTGGGTCAGCGCTCAGCGGTTCTGTGTGATCCAGCGCCTACAGATCCTGTGTGGGTCCGATCCTGTGTGGGTCATTGCGGGGGTTAGTTACCTATCGATCCTGTGTGGGTCAGACCCTTCCTGGGTCATTGCGGGGGTTAGTACCTATCGATCCCTTGTGGGTCCGATGACTTAGATGAATCAGTGGATATATCTGATCATCTCTATCATCATACGAAGAAGTATACCTGTGTGAGATGAATCCTGTTTTACTTTCCTATGTGGATTGTGTTGTGCTATCCTGTGTGGATTTATGTTTTGCTTTCCTGTGTGGACTGGGTTGTACTTGGGTTCGGATGTTGGAGCCGAACGAGAATTGATGACTTAGGTATATGTATGGGAATATACCTAAGCCGTGTCGGATGTTACTTCGTGATTGTATCTTTCTTTTGTGGATTATCCTTTGTGGATTCTGGGAGACCTTCGGGGGTCTCGGGGTCCCTACTGAGTAGCTTATACTCACCCCTGCACGGGCTATGCCCGCACTACGTTGTGTTGGTTGCAGACGACGAACAGCGCTGATCGTGGTTGAGGCTTGCGGAGCAGGATGGTACCTGGAGGTGGACCATTGGGCGGGACGTACTCAGAGCGGTTGGCTGGACCCGAGGAGCAGTGGAGCCTAACTGTACCCACCCTTCAGGTGGGACTTCCAGTGGACGTCTCGACGCTGCATCTCTACTTTACAGTTGCTATTTTCCCTTTCCAGTTGTACTTACTTTCATTTTGGGTTTGTATACTGGCCCACTTACTTTTCTGCACTTACTGTTGTACCAGCTTTTACTTAGTGTTTACTTCTACTGCTTGCTTGCTCTGTGGTGTTTGTTTACTTTCCAAAGGCAATGCCTTCCCTTTTTATCAAAAATTTACGCCTTGGTGCTAGTCGCCAGCCCCTGGCCTATGGAAGGAGGTCTTGGGGTAGTCACGGCACGGGCCCCGAGGACAGGTCGTGACAATTTATCTCATGAATTTCACACTTAGTAATCTCTAAGATGGGATATTATGAGAATAAACTCACCCATAAGAATTATGTATGTTTATATTTCATCATATATTTCTATCAGTTAGTGTGTGTAATGGTTATTAGACTTGAATATTATTATTAATGCCTCAAATGACTGACACACTTTTATTTATTACATAAAACTATGAAAATATAGTTCATAGTGAAGTTGGTTGTGTCTTGAATGATGTATTATTAATGAATAAGTTGGGGAAGGATTTATCCCTTCCAAATTTATATAATTTGATATTTTTTACCTTTTATTAAAATGGAACCATCGCATTAAATTTCATATTCATGGTATAATAATGATTTTACTTTAGATAGTAAAAGAAATACATATCAGGCATATAGGTTGATAGCACAAGTGCGCAACCTACTTTATGAGATATCATGAAAAAGAAATTATATCACAATGTGAGTGTCTGAATATAGTTATTATAATTGTAATAAATCCTCTTCTACTATTGTTTCCTTGACCCGTTTCTAGACGGAAATATTGGAATTTAGGAAATCTCACCTAATACCACTAAGAAAGAGGCCTAAAGGGTCACACATAAAGTTCTTCTATTGATCTCAGTAAAATATTATTTATGTTTTTTAGCTGGAAGAAATATAATTCTCTTGACCAAAAAGTAATATTTATTCATGACTATTAAATTATCATAAGTATCAAATAAAAATTTATTCGCAAGGTAATATTTTATTTACATGAATATATAATATTTAAGTATCTCTTATTATTCATAAAGTGAGAAATAATTATTTATTCATCAATAAATAATTTATTATGTGAATATGAAAATAAATATTTTATTCTAAATATGTGGACATGATATTTATTTATTTATTGAATGTATAATATTTATCTATTTTTATGCTTAAGGTAATAAAAAATTACATATTAATAAATAATTTTTATAATTATGAAAATTTAAAATAAATATTTTATTCGCCAGATCGTGAATATAATATTTATTTATGATATTAATTATTAAATTTAATAAACTTCAAGGAGGATGATAGGACCTAGTTATTGGTATTATTATAAATATTTATTTATCAATCTATAAATAATATTTATCATTGTGCGGGTTAATGCAATCCATGGAATAAAATATTATTATTATTATTTTACAAGGTATGGAGTTATTTTTTGGATTAAAATTTTATTAAGGTCCTTTAAATAATTAATTAATATAAAACTCTAACCATGGGTCTATAAATAGAAAATTATGTGATTTTTGAGTTGTTTGGTCATCTGATACAGTGTTCTCTTACCTAGATAATTCTCTATCAACGAAGAACGTCTCTGGTGTTTTCTCTCAAACATGGGAAATTCTATCTTCCTCCATTTCTCTTAGACCAATGAGATAAATAGATGATCCTTTCCAAACTAGTGGGATCTTGGTTGTGATGAAGGGAGTGGTGTGGGATGATTGGTAACACTATGCTAGCACCCAAAGTACCATCAGTGACTTTCTAAGATCAAAGGAGCACCTAAGGATCATCGCTAGAGAAGCTATACTTTGGGTCCTCATAAATACAATAAAAATAAAACTAAATAGACTTTAGATGATCAAAAACTTCATTAAATATAGAAATAAACATTTAGGTTTTTCTTTAGGTTGTGAAATTAATTATAAATTAACGTGAAAAGATTCTCTCTCTTGGTTATGGAAAAAATAATTGTCAATATTCTTCAAAAACAATTATTGAACATGGAATTAACATCATGTAAATTGTGGATGATCCATTGAATCTAACTAAAGATTATTTGGCTATATCCTTGCCATGTACTTCTTCTACATCCAGAACCATCAAGTGGTATCAGATATGTCACATTCAATTTAAAACTTTTTAGTGATTATATATGTAAAACTTTATTCTTCATTTCAAGAAATTTGTTCTTTAAATATGATTATTGATGTATCTTATTATCCTAATCATTTCTCACTCTTATAACACAGATTGGTTAATAATATATCAAGAACATATGAAGAACCATCTAAAGGTAGAACACATTTTTCATGGTTACACAGCATGTAACTCGCCAACATGCCTTGTAACCCAACATGATGAGGTGGTCATGTGGTCAAATGATGAAGAGTAACTGATTAAATAAAAAATTATATAATTAATTTTCACATGGTGTAATTAATACATACAAGGTGAAATTAATACATACATGATGTAATTAATTTACATGTTGTGTAATTAATTCATATGCCACATAATTAATTCAAATGCAATGTAATTAATTCATACCCAGTACAATTAATTCAAAATGAGGTAATTAATACAAAAATTATTTGATTAATTCACATGTTGTATAATTAATTTAAAAATGGTGTAATTAATTCACATGAAATGTAGTTAATTTTCATGTGGTGTAATTTATTCACATTCCACATAGTTTATTCATACACGGTGTATTTAAATCCATAAATAATAATTAAATCATACCCATTTATATAGAATACATACCAATCATATCTGTATACCACATTAATTAATTTATCTAGAATGAAAAATAATTAATTACTACATTAAACCTTAATAGAATTATTTTTGTGTAATAATTTTGATAGTACATGCTGGTTGATAGGTTTTATATTATATTAAATTCTTAATTAATTCCATGTAAAATAAAGAACTATAAATATTTCTTGGTAATTTCATATTGTATACTAAAAGTTTATTAAATAGGTATACACGTCATAATTTTCATATGTTCCATGTGTCATTTATTTGAATGTACACTCCATGAAATTACTTCACATGTCGTGTATGTGATATGTCGTGCGAGTGTATTGTATACAATACGGACCATTTCATGTAGTTTAGGTGGGTAAGTTTCATGTTGACTCTAAATACAATCTGAATAATTAAATTAATTTTAAATAAAATTTATTTATTGTATTTATTTAAAATTTCATTGGATGGGTATCCTCATGATAGATTAGATATAGATAAAGATAAAATGAATTAATTGATTAATAAGATAATTAATCTAATTAATTCACACGTAATTTATCTTTATAAAAGAATGAATTGATATGAATACTAGATATATATATTAAATGTGCATTCGTTGAACTAGTTTATGATCATGATCTTATACTATCATGTATATGTGTATGGATTCTTTAATTTATTTATTTATTTGGTTTTTAAAATTATTTTATTAAATTAATTTGATGTTCTGGGAGTCTTCATATAAGAACACTGCCATTTATTACACACTTAAACATGATTTATTACCTAAAACCTTCACTTTTTACAACATGAAAGATCGATTGGTCTAGTTTATTTGGAGCTTAGGAACATTATATAACTACTTAAATCATTAAATACATATCTTTATTTAAAACGTCCTTTACATGACTACACACATTCCTTCGTACTTAGCATTGCATGAGATAACCTGAGGACATGCATAAAAAAAGGGTGAGATAAAAAGCCCAGTAAGGGAGTAAAATGGAATAACATGAAGAATATAGTATATGTTAGGAAAAACTCATATCAATGGATCATAATAGAAACATGAACATAAATACATGATATATCATGATTATCATAACATGGAAATGTGGCAACAACATTTAACATGATATTAGCATGAGACAAGGATAATTTCACATGGAGCATAAGTAAACCCTAATTTCACTTGACTTATCATGAGTAAACCCTGATTACAATTAACATATCATGATACTATTCTTTACCCAATGCATTGGAACGCTATTAGGGCGCACCCTTCTTAATCATTTCATTTCATGCATAAGTGTGCCACATAGATCATATAAAATGGATTCATTAAAAATCATCATTTATTCCACAATAAAGTAATGTGGAATTCATATATGAAACTATATAATAAATTATTAAATATCCATAAAGGTTAATACCATTGATTGAGAAATTGGCATGGTATTCACTACACAATGACTTTGGCTTGGAAAATCATGGTGCAATTTCGACAGCATTACAGTGTGACATAAAAATTCATAAAAATGGTTGATGATAGAGAAAGGGTGTATCATCATATGTACATGAGATTTAAATTAAGGTGGTCATATAGACACATGTCCCAACATATTTAATGTAATTTATATTCACAATACAAAATAATTGCTTGAATGTAAATGAGGAGACAAAAATCCCTTACAGAATTTCGGCATGGAAACGGGAGTACATGAGAGGCATTAATGAGAGAGAAAGAGGTATATCATCATTAAAACATAAGGAGGTAATTATATGAAGGTGAAAAATCATACCCCAACATTTTTAATTGAAAAAAAAATGGTATAAAAACATTCAGAAATTTGGATAAAAATGAGAAGGAAGAAATCCATTACTTGGAAGTGTGGTCCCAAAGGCTTGGGAGAGGCTTGAGAGAGGCTTATTGGGAGCTAGGGTAACCTTGGGAGGATTATAGAGAGAGTATGTAAGGTTTTGGTCTATCTCAAAAGGCTTTTAGTGAAGAGGAATTGAGATCTTGGGTGGATTTATATAGGAAAAGAGAGGGAATTCTTTATTTAGGTTTTGGACACCACACATTAAACTAATCAAAACCACAAACCAACCCATGGTTTTTGCCCATGGTTTTTTCCAATGGGTATTGAAAAAAATTATTTTATAATTCCAAATTCTGAACTTCTTAAAATATTAGGCTTGCTTATGTGGAGGTGAGTCACACTCTTAAGGAAATCAATTTAAAAAGTTAAAATATTTTATAAGCCATGAAGGGTCCACTAAAGATTTGTAAAATAAATCAAAAAAACCTTAAATCACATTATTTTAATTTTAAAAAATATATTTTCATAGCATCAAATTTATCTTATTTTTATTACATCACTATTAGGTCATTATGATGTCATAAAACACATTATATAATTAAACGGTATTTAATTTTTACCCAAAAATTCGACTGTTTCAGAAAATTATGAAAAATTCACCGTTGGGTAATTTCGATGTACTGATTCCAAAAGTAATATTAATTTTATCTAAATAATTTTTTAAATATTTTTATCGTAACTTTTAAACTAAAAATTGAGATTTATCGAAAATTCATGGGTTTTGACAAAAAACGGCTTTCCAACCTTAAAAAAATTACAATTGTATTCCTAAAAATTATAAAATAATTTATATTTAAAAATTAATTTATTAATAATATTTTATTAAAATATTATTTAATTCAAAAATCTATTAGTTCATCAAAATTTATTTCTTAATTTAATATTAACTAAAAATAATATTTTTTCTTTAAAACCCATTTACAAATTAACAATAATAAAATGAATGTATATTCTTTATTATATACAAAAATAATGCACATAATCATAGTGCTAAAGTCTTGTTACATAAACCCTTATAACACCCACATAAGACCTAAGGGTAAGGTGTGCGATGGTGACAGACTCTTGGGGTGGATCGGATAACATCTTTCGGGTGGTAATCTCTATCAACTTCCACTTCTCCCGTAGGCGGTTTTGTTCAAGCTTAACGTGTTAAAGCTCGACTTGGGATTGGTCAAGTGAGAAGCCTAATGACACGCCTTCTTTCTGAGATCCGACAAATGGGATTCGTATAAATAAATTCTGCTAGGTTAGCTCATCGCTTCCTTTGTATGAGTAAATTGGATTTGTTAAATCCCTATATTTATACTAATCATGTGATCACTACTCAACGGCTATATTAGGAACGGTAACAATTCTTAACAATATTTTGAAATCCAAAATCATAAAACTAGAGAATTTCATATGTTTTATAACCATTTTACATAATAAGACATTAAATTAGATCAAGATTAATTTCCATTAATAAAATTTTGGGTCATTACACTTCAGTGCATCCATATTCTGATAGATCAAAATGCCTATAGTTTCTTTTAAATAAAACCCCCTTTTCGTTCCCTTCACATGTGAGTGAAGTAAAATAATTTTAAGGATGGATTTGGGTTGAGAGACATTATAGGTAAAACCAAACCATGTAGATACATATAATAGAGGTAGAATATTGAAAACTTGATCCCATGTTGGATCAAAGAAGTTTTTCCCTAAGTTTAATGATTTTTTTATAGTCTTCTCAATAAAAAAACTGCTAGTTAAAGCTCATGATCATCCCACATTTTATTTATTTAATTTATGTCTATGTCATGATTTATTTTATGGATGCAAGACCAAGATCACATAAGTAAATGTATTAATATACATATATGTAATTAAAATAAAAGTATTATGTGTAAATATTTTATCACTATAAGGTTAATCACTTTAATAAAATCCACTTAATATTAACAAGATGTGTAAAAGATAAAATAATAATTTTTACACATAATAAAAATTCCTATAATTTAATATTAAGTCATTATGTTATCCATTATATGAATTAAGACAAACCATAGTAAAAGTTTCAATTTAGTCCATAGTTAGGGCCAATTTTAATTATCAATGAGTCTTAACTATAATGATGGGTTGACCTAAATAAACTTGTATTGAATTTAATGGTCACATCATGTTCAATAAAAATTTGTAGGCAAGTGTTGAGGAAATCCTAGTCTATATTTCAAGATTAGGGAGTCCACTCAATGGAATAAGGAGTTGCAATCGTATTGTTGGGATAAATTTATATCTACACACCTTCATAAGGTTTTCACATCCATAGTCAAGAACATGAAGAGGGAAAATGGATTATATCCACTAGAATTTCCTCATAATAGGACATTCTGAGTTTGATAGTGAAGGGATTTAAGACATGATAAACTAGAGGGAGACTTAATAAAATGATTAAAATTATCTCATATCACACATTTTTAATCAATTAAAGTTTTATTCATCTATTATAATTATTTTAGGAAAATGGACAAAAAATGAAGAAATTTTTTATCATTACTAAACCCAAGGTATGTCGTCATATGAAAAAAATTCCCAAACAGGTATAAATTTTTTACACTAATTTAATATCAGATAATTTGTACAAGGTTTTTTAATTCACTAAATACGATCATTTTCAAACTAAACAGAGGTGGAAAAGGACTCCTATAGAACACATATAGAGGGTGATTCCTCCATGATATATTTTCTCATATCTCTTAAGAAAAATATATAGAGACTTAATAATAAATGATATTCTCCCTATATTATTTTATTGTAAACTATAAATGGGGTGTTTATCTTGTAATAATGACTTCAAGTTTTAAAGTACATTGTTTAAAGTTAAGCTTCTACTTGGATAAGATATTATATATTAATCTCATACATTCATACTTACCACTAAGGTTATACATATTCATCCTTTTCTAGATTAATAATGTAGAGAAAATACTCATAAATCCTTCTGTCTACACTCACCCAAAAAATAATGTTTCGTAGAAACTTATTTTTTGGCTTCTTATGGTGAAAATAATTAAATAAAATGTTAAAAATACCATGTAATTTTAAAGAAAATAGTTTCATTACAACATATTTTAAAGAGAGATAGGATTTAGAGGGAGAATAATGAATAGAAGGTTTTCTCATATCATGTGGAAAGAAATAATTATTGGAATAATTTATATAAATCAAATTATAAGTGGTTATAAACTTCTTCAACATTAATCCTTAAATATAATATTTACATTGGACTTAATGATAATTAAATGCAATGTGTTTTACATGTATTATCATTTAAGAATTTATAAAGATTGGAAATATTATAATAAATAGGTTGAATTATACTAGAGGCTAAAAAGGGTGATTCCTATGTCAGTAGTGAGAAGACAGAACTTCTAAATTTTAAAAATGGATTAATTCAAGTTTTTAATGAGTGTTACCAAAACATTTATCTCAATGTAAATATAGTCTCAATGATACAATATTTCACATTTATAATAAATGTTGTTATGGTAATTCATAATAAACTAATATTTTAATAACTCTTGAATCATAGATATACATTGCAATAAACTTTGAATATAAAATATAAGAATCATACATGATTTTGTAAAGATGATTATTTTCAAAAAAAATAGAATATATTTTATTTTTTTATACCTAGAAAAGTGTTTTCGTCTCTATTGAGGTAAGCTACTAGGTATACTAACAAACTACTTATCAAGTTTTAAATAAATAAAACTTTATAAATAGAGGTATTCCATAAATATTTTAGAGTTAGTTCAAAAAGGCCACATGAACTATTATAAATTTAAGGTTAAATTAATATACTTCATGGGATTAATTTTACAAAATTTATAAATTCTCAGTGGAGTAAATGATTTCACTTGGTAAATATAGAGGAACCTCTGAGATGACTTGTCGGAGAATATATTATCCAAGTAATAATTGATCATACATGTTGAGAAAATGTATTTACAAACTAAAATTTCTTTATATACATCAAAACAATTATGGTAATAAATGGAAAATAAATTATTATTCTTATATGTATTTTAAATATCCTATAATTTCTTCCATAACAGATCATGAAAATAGCAGTGAAATAACTAACCATGTTCCAACTATATTAACTAATAAACATTATATCAATTGTGATATGATAATAATATATTAGGATAAAACCATAGTTTTTTGTTGAAATCCATTTTATAAATTTTGGATTTTGCTACAAATGAACATTAAACACTAGGTGTATCTCAGTTAATAATCCAATAGCCACTAAGGATATTATCTTATATTAAATAATGACTATGTTTCTATAAAGGAAACCTAAAACTTTAAGGATGTTTTGAGTATACATAACCTCTATGGGTTGAGGATATATATACACTTTAATTGTAATAGGAATAATGGACTCCAATAATCTCATTAGAAGGAGTAGTTTGAGAGACACATATCGTGTAAGAATTCATAACCAAAGATGTGGTTTATATTTACCATGGGGGTTATACATATATTATATTTCATAAAATATATTCCTAAAAATAATTAATATATGTCAATATTATAAGGTTGAAAATTATATATAAATTTAAGTAATGGACTCCATGTATCAAGATTAAGGGACTCCATATTTTTAATGTTTATATACTTGATTTTGTGGATGAGTATTCCCTAGAAACTGGGAATAGATGGAAGAAGAAAGTTCCAATAAAGCATGATTGACTATGAAATGTTTATTATATGAAAAAAACTATACATAAATCATCATAACTAAAAAAATTTAATTCTACTTTTAAAATCACACTTCAATGATCATTATATTGGTATATTGATTGGTTAAGAGCACCTCATTTAGAGGAAATTTTATGGAAGGAATTATATGATGTGACCAAAAGGAGACCTTGTGGTATATGTCTAAAATTAATAACTATAAAGGTTTGGTGACATAAATAAACTCCAATAAAATATACATATTATAAAAATTAATTTATTCATACATAGTGATCATAGAATATTCATTTGAAAACAAATGACTGACATTAGTCTCTAATAGTTTAGTGGGATAACTATAATTTTTTCACGATAGATATGTTGATAACATATGGAAAACAAATGTTTTTTTACAAATTTTTTAACACTAAAGAATGAATTCCTCCAAGAATAACTTAAAGTGGAAACCATGTTCGTTGGAAAAATATCCATAAAAATAGTTCCATGGGTCTTTGAATCTAGTCATAGTACATATATTAACAACGTATTGAAAAATACTAGTTGAAACAATTCAAGACCAAATTTTTGTTGGAATATAATCCTTCCAATAGAATATGCATTGAAATAGGAAGATATTATTGAGATTAAAATAATTTCACAAGATTAACTACTAGTAATTTATCTAAGAATATGCATTGAAAATTTTATTATAGCTAGTTGATTCCATATCTATAATATTTAAGTATGTTGTAAATTTTTCTATAGATTAAGAATCAATTTAGCAATATCCTATTCTTATTATGGGTTGTAATAAAATTAAATGTATTTATCATTATTGTGATAACATTTGACTATGGACTTAGTCAAGATATCAGGATTATAAAAAGGGAGCAAGAGGTGGATACTCTATAATATCACTGCTTGAGGGATTTTCTCAAGGTTTTGGTGTCATAGTAAATAGATTAACCACATAGACATGTGTATTTACCAATGATAGTCATGAAAACATGGTAGGCCTAACAATTTTTGTTATACTCAGTATAATCATATTTAACATGTGAGAACTTACTAGTCATTAGAAGTTGGATCTAGTGAATGTGGGAGTCTCTTAGAGTTGGTTCCCCAAAAAAACTAAATTTTACTTTATATTTCCTGTATATTAATGGATTTTAATATTAATAAATTATCACATATTGATTTTTATTCTGTATTGAATTAATGGGATAATGTCCTAGAATATCTATAGTAATAAAAAGGTCATATCAGTTCCATGCTATGATAAAAACCTTGAATTTCCATTATGATATCCTTATATATTTTTCTATGATCAGATAACATTCTATAAAGGGACACATAGTGTGTTTATTGTCAGGTTCAAGTACTCATAAGCATATGAGGCTATATCTTATGAAATTTATACTTGGGAATCTCTAAGATGGGAGATTATGAAAACATGCCCACCTATAGGAATTATGCATGTTTATGTGTCTTTGGATATTATAATATATGAGTGAATTTAATATTCCTTAGACTTAAATATTATTATTAATTCATTTCATGACTTGATAACATTGATTTATTATCATTAAACATAATGAGATAGTTTATAGTGAAGTTGGGTAAATTGGGTGCATAAGAATGATGTGTTATTAATGAATAATTTAAAGAAGGATTTATCACTTCTATATTTATGGAAGTTGATATCTCGGAATTTTGGTTTAAATATAATGGTCAAACTAAATTCCATGGCCATGGTGTAATAATAACTTTATCTTAGATAGTCAAAGAAAGACGTATCAATCATATAGGTTGATGAAACACGTGTAAAACCTACTTGATGAGATATTGTGGAAAATGAATTATATTACACAGTGATCATTCATATAAGGTTGTTTTTATTGGGAAATAGCATCTTCCTATATGGGTTCCTTAACCCATTACTATATAGTAATCTTGGACTTTATACAGACTTGCTTAAATCCACTGAGGAAGATGCCTGAAGGGTCACACACAAAGTATTACCTTTTATCACAGAAAAATATTATTTATATTTAATAGTTGGAATAAATATTATTCTATGGGGAAATAAGTAATATTTATTTGAGATTTATTAAATGATCAAAATATTAATAATTATTTATTCATAATGTAACTGTTTAATTACATGAATATATAATATTTGGTTATATTTTATTATTCGAAAGGAAATGAATAATTACTCATTCATTAATAAATAATTTATTATGTGAACATAAAAATAAATATATTATTCTCTAGAATGTGGATATAATATTTATTTATTTAATGAATATATAATATTTATCAATAATTATCCACAAGGTAACAAATAATTATTTATTAATAAATATTTTATTTAATAATGTGAATATTAAAATAAATTTTTAACTATCCAAACCAAGAATATAATATTTATTTATGATATTTATTTAGGAATTCAATAAATTTCAAGGAGTAAGAGTAGGCCTAGTTATTGGTCTGATGATAAATATTTATTTATCATACTATAAATAATATTTAACGTTGTGCGAGTTAGTGCACGTCATGAAATAAAATAATAATATTATTATTTTACAAGGTGTGGGGTTATTTTTGGGTATAATATATTATTAAGGGTCTTTATTCAATTGATTAATATAAAACCCTAACCACTAGTTTGTAAATATACAATTAAGAGAATTTTGAATTAGTTGTTCATCATGTGAAACATTATACTCCCTGGATAATTATCTCTCAATGAAGAAAGACTCTAGGGTTTTCTATCAATCTAGAGATATTTTCTCTTCCTCTATTTCTATCTATATGGAGAGATCAAGAGAATATTCTTTTTATACTGAGGGGATTGTGGTTTCAATAAAGGGAGTGATGCAAGATGATCTGTATCATTGCGCTAGAACCAGGAGTGTCATCAACAATGTTCTGAGACCAAAGGGACATGTCTGGATTACCACTATAGGGGATCAAAATTGGGTTATCATAAATAAAATGAAAATAAAACTTAATGGCCTTTATATGATCAACACCTAAATCAAATAAAGAACTCTAGATTTATGCATTTCTTCATGCTATTAAATTAGTTATAAATTAACATGAAAAAACCTCTCTCTTAGTACCAGAAAAAATATTTTTCAATATTATTCAAAAAAAAATCTATGGTAATGGAATTCACATCATGTACATTATACATGATCTGTTGAATTTTGAAAAATCCAAGTTGTCCATAGGCCCACCATTCACTTCTATTATGCATAAAACCATCACATAGTTTCACTATCTACTGAGTATCTATTCACATAGCATTTTATACCCATTATTAGATTCCATAAATTGTTGATTTTGTTTTGGCATGAGGAACCCGGTGTAGATGGAGTGGGTACTCAGCTGACACTAGGTTTCTATCATCCACCTAGTGGCTTCCTACTAGTCACCATATTATCTATAAACTCTTACCATCCACCTGATGGTTCTGTACCACTACACAATCATTTAATCCAAAAAAGTGAACCACCAAGATTTCATCATCGTAACTACTATATTTTTTTAAAGTATATATCCAACATCAAATGGATTTAATTCATCAAAAAAAGGTTATTAGGCTATAAATACACTACTATGAATACATTTTAACAATTGGTTATTAATATTACACACATTTGAGTGATTTTATCCTCTATTGATTATATTCACATTCCTCCACTATTCTCACTCTTTTATCCGACTATAAATCTTATTTTACTAGTAGATTAGATACATTGGGATTATTTTAAAACAATTTATCTCATTAATTTGGTATTTATTAGGTGATAATTACCACTAAATTAAAGGATTCATGTTTGTTTCTACAACCACTAAAAACCAAGTGTAATTATATTTTTTGTGTTACTTGGATACAATAAAATATAATAGATTAAAGGATCCCTTGATCCATTAAAGAGAGGATATATAAGCACTCAAGAAATCAATATTTTTGTCAAAATATTTTAACAAATAATTTTCCTCTTAATTTACTCTATGTACTCTTAATTATGTTTTAGTTTTAATTTATTATATTTAATTTTAAATATTAAATTCACCCCCCCCCCCCAATATCTTTACATCCTCTCATACCAATTCCAAGTTTAATATTACACTATAGCCTTGGTTTTATAACAATTTTTTAGATTATTTCATTTTGTTTCACATATCTATTGCAATAATCTAGTTCTCATACAATATTATAAATCCCTTACTTTCAATCACATTAAAAATAATAAAGGATATTTTATTACATATGATTTGGGCATAGAGCTTCTAAACCCCTAGGAAGAAAAAGAAATCAATTGTCCAATCCTTATTTCTTATAGTTTATAATTTTATTTAGTGATATTTCACTTACAAATAAATTTTTTTGAATATATAATAAGTAATCAAGGTGATTCATCCATATGAAGTAGTACTGGTAGTAAATTCCATTCTATTTTTTTAGAGTGGTTTTTTTAAAGGGGGTTTGGGTTATATTTAAGTAAATTGAAGAGGTTATTTGGTTATGAATTTTCCATATTAGTGGAGTGGATGCCTATAGAGCCAAGCTGGGGTATTCTTCTCTTTTCATCTTTTTCTCTTCATTATCTTATTATTATTCATTATGATTTCTACTTGAATTGTATTAAATCTATTTTGATTTAATAATAATACTTGTACGCTTTATTTTCAAGGGGGTTTGGAATAGTAATGAAATTTAAATTTTCATCATTATAATATTTAATTTCCCTAGATTTTTTGGAATTGTTCTTGATTATTTCTATTATTAGGAAAAAATTATTCTTGTACATGTGTATTATTAATTTTTTTTAATATTATATATTCGTTATTTCTTGATCATTGAAAAGTAAAACATTAAAAACATTAAAAATAGTGCTGAGGATTCTATAAATGTCATGACGATTATTATTTTTTTTGTATCATTTTACTTGGATGATTAAATATGATAAATCGGATGGTGGGTATAGAAAGCTACATAAAAATTTTAACATGATAATTTATAATTATTTTCGTCATGTGAAAACACTTTTACATCAATTTTTATTTGAATAATGTGTTGAAGGAAATAAAAAGAACAACTTCATTATTATATCATGATAATGGTATTTTAATGATGGTTGAAAAATCTTATTAATCAGGAAATGTTCATGTTTATAGAATATTGAATCATATTTACATACCAAATTATCCATGTTACCCCTTACTCATCTCTTTCTCCCTCATTAATTTTTTCTATTACTTTAAATTTTTTTATAATAATACATAAAATAATTTAAATACACCCCATATTCCCTATAGATATGATCCTTTATTTTTGTTCTATTTAGTGTGGGTAATAATATTATTTAGGTACATTAATGATGAGCATGACCAAAAAATTTATTGTCATTTTTGGGGAATCCAGTGGTGTTTTCTTGAGATTTTTTGTTCTTATTTGTTTAAAAATATTCTATAACAAATATTAGAAGAAAATTGTGTTATCTAAACTAGAACATCATTTTTAAGGTTCTTATAACCAAACAAAATTTGACTATAAAGGGATTTGAGAATTTTAATCATCAAACATGGATTTTAAGTACTTTATATGGAAATTATGGTCACATTATAAGGTATTGTGTACATAATCATTCATGGTTTCACTTAAAAATATGAAAAAATTAAATATTCGTATAAAATTAAAATCAATTTTCTTTTGGAATAAACTTTTATAAATTTAAATGGAAATCTTGATAAATATGAAGATCACTTTAATGGGTTACCATGTCAACTTGGGGAATTAAGTTAAAAATTGAAATAGTAAGAGTGGGATAGTTTGGAAGAAAAAAAATATAGGAAAAATTTTTTTTATAAAGATAAATTCAATGAAATAAAAAGATAATATTTATGGGATTGATGAGGATTTAGTGAAGAATGAAATCATATAATATGTTAATGATGTTGAATATGAAGAAGTGAAACTTGATTCCACTAACATAGAGTCATTTTAATGGGGTATTGAGATATTTAAAATGTGGCACCATTATCAAATAGTGTGAAAAAAATCTTAGAAAATATATGAAAGAGAAATACATTATGAGTTTTATATTAAAAATAGAAAAAAGTCCATGTCTTTTGGTCTATTTTGGAAATATTTTCATTGCATGATCCGCCTAAAAGTTTCTTTTTATGAGATTTGCATAAGTAATAGGATATAATGGATAAAAATATGTGGTATAATCTTTCACTTTAAACTCCTTTTATTTTACTTTTATTAAAACTAAATTTAAAACTGATATATCTAGTTTTAAAATTATAGAATAAGAAACATTATTGTCTATTTTAGATATTTATGAGTATTTTATATCATATGGAATGTGTTTTGAAGAGATTATAGGTAATATAATGCCTAATATATACATTTTTCTAGTTTCAACACTTAAATAATAGGATTTAAAATGTAAAAATATGGTGGGACATTTTTCAATTTTTATTTCTTATTAACTGAATTTATCTCAAATGGAAATTATTATTGATCTTTATTGTCTTGGTACTAATGATTTGGCACTGATTTTATATTTCATATATGTTTTTGAAGTATAAATTTCCATAGACATACTAATTTTAGTTGAGAAATTAAAAGTGTGTATTAAAGATCACTTAGTGTTGGTCCTTGATTCATATGTGGAAGGTGGCAGAAGATGGGAAAATTAATAACCTTATTCTCATAATAATTAATAGAAATAACCTTTAGATAACTACATTCAATACTCAAAGTATAATAAATTAATTAAATAATAAGATAAATAATAGGAACCTTATTTATTCCTTCCATCCCCTTTGGATTTCAATCTCATTACTAAAAGGGAGGTGTAAAAGCATCAATTTACATATGGTAACCTCTATGAGATGAATGTGAATATTTTTGGAAAAAAATAAAATATTGTGGTTATTTTCGCAAAACCAATATTATACTAGGTAAGAGAGTCCACATGTCAATTTAATTGATATTATGTTAATCTCTAATTATTAAAAGAATATATATATATATATATATGAAAATATGTGTATATAAAAAAATTAAAAAAATGCATCAGTAAGAAAATATAGAGAATAAATATGATGATAAATTCATCATATTCTATTATTTAAGCTTTTGAATTCAATAAAACAGGGGGAATTTAAGTTTTATGGGTTATATATTGGTAAATGGAAGAGTGAGAGAACCTCTCGCTAAGCTTTAATTGAATATCGTATAGAGTTACTTAGGGTAAAACTTCTTATTTAAGCCTTATTTTTTTACATAATCACCTACCTACCTCAATCAATAAAATAACCCATGAAAATCCCTCATGATTGAAACTAATTTTTTATCCTGCTTATAGAGAAATTATAATTGAAATAATCTAATAAAATCATACATGAATAAAAATTAAAGAAAACTATAAAAATATATTACACTTGAGAAAAGTAGAAATTTATATTGAAAGGTAGGTTATAAGGGAACATGGATGGATATGAAAAGTTATGGTAAATGGAAATTGAATATAAAAAGAGTTTGGTAATGGATTTATAAAATAAGAAATATAGTTATTTAGTGAACATATTAAATTGTTTTTTAACTCTTACACAATTATTTATACCTGGTTTTGGGTGTATATTTATTTCTTTAATTAATTTTTTAGTGAAGTAGCTATAACTTGAGTGGTTTGGACTTGAAATATTTTAATATTTTTACAATCACTTTTTAAATAAATTGGTTTTAAAATAATGGTTATAGAAATTATAATGGATATTAAATTTTTGGAAAGATGGAATTTTTTTATTCACTAACAATGAGCTGGTTTCAAAAGTATAAAATATTATTGAGTTTATAAATAATATATTGTTCACTAAAATTGTAAATATCAATATAAAATTGAGTTTCAAACTTGTTTCTTAATTCATTATTGATTTAAATCCATTTGCAGGCCAATTAAATAACTTAGCTAAATTTGATATTAAAATTGAGTTTTTTTGTATTGATTTGATTATACTTTTATTATTTGAATATATTTTAGTTTTATATTCTTGATGATAAAATTCTTAAACTAAGTTTGGATATAAATTATTTTTTAAAACATAGACTATTCATGGGGTTTTAAACTAGTTTTTATATAAATAGGGTTTTTTAATTATAACTACAAATATGTATTATGAGTAATTATACTATAATTTTGGGTATAAATTTCTAATAATACTTGATAGGTTTTTAAGTATAGGTTTATATAAATTTGGACTTATAGGTTATAGTTATTATAAGTAAAATTTTAACAATACCTTTCTTGAACATATTGATTTTTTCTGAAAATCTATGTGGGTTGTGGTATATTCATAATATGGAAATTCATTAAAAATGGTTTAACTAGGAGTGAAAATTTCAAAGTATGGAATAATTTTAGTAACCCATGTCCTAATTATAGTTATTTAAGGTCTTATGTGTAAATTTGGAAAGGCTAGATCATGGGTTTATTTTAATCTTGATTTTTTTATAGGTAAATTTTTATTCAAGGATTCAGGTATGATATTTAGTATTGGAGGATGGATTATTAGGTGATTTTGTACATAGTTTGATATTAGTATTGGGGATCAATAGTTTGGGTGGACAATGAGTGGCACCACACGTAGTATAAAGACTGTAGGGGGTCCCAGATACCTAGTGTCCTTGGAAAAACCTAGGTATTCAAGGGATTTCAACTGAGTACCCAGTGGACTGGCCCAATTTTTCATTTGAAATTGAGTCATTTTGGTATTTTTTCTATCATTATTTCAATTTCCCTTAGGGTGTCCCTCAAATTAATTTACTTCAAACTGAAGGAGATCATTCCCATGACTCATCCTTGATCTCCCACTCCCCCTCTTTCATGCCTCTTGTCTCAAGGTGATCAAAAGTGATTTCTTCAAGGAAAAATCGATAGTAAGACTCCCTACATATCTCCTATCTCCCCTTCCTCTCTTTTACTCTAGTTTTCATGTACATATGAGGAATTATAATATGAATTATACTATATCATAGTGGAATTCATCCAAGATTATGGGGATTTATTCTATCTTGCTTAAAGGAACTTCTATGGATCTATTTTATTTATTCTATCATTGTTTTGTAGAAAATGATTAAGGTATGACTTAACCTAAGGTTTTTTAGTTTCTAGGGTGGGATTTATGGTTTCACATGAATATTATTTAATGAATTAGGCTACTGTACTTCTAGGATAATTTATTTTGTTTAATTCTCTAATTTTATTTTATATTTTTTTATTTTTCCATTTTGGTGATTATGTTATTTAATTCCTTTGGTTATGGAATGGTGTTTTAATGGTTTTAATATTTATTGGTGATCATTTGGAATCAAAAATATGTCCCTTAATTATAGTAGGAATTATCAATAGATCAAGTTATTGTCGGCATATACCTACAACATTATTGCCTTTGGTTTTCCTAAATTATTATTGAAACCATCATATATTTAAATATTATGAATGATTTTTAAATATATTTTTATAAAATAGGTAAAAATATTTTCAAAGAGGTTTAATTAGAACTTTGTGGTGAAAATATTTCCCCTTTTGATTTTGTTGTAAATTTTTATTAAAATAGTAGCGCATTGAGATCTATTTCAAGTTTTATGTATTGTTATTGAATCTACTTAGATATGTGTGTTGGGTAACCCATGGTTTGGCCTTGTCACTAACCACTGTCATCAAAAGGTATTGGACCTCTCCATTAATATTAACATGGGTATAAATGGAGACCTTTGGTATTTCTTTAGACCCAGACTAAGTTATGAACATCTTGTAAAATAGTATTTCTCTCTTTTTCAAACCCTTTTAGTTAACTTTATGGTCATTTCATTAAATACCAACCAAGGTATATGATTGAAAAATATATTTTCACCTAAGCCTAATTGATCTATAAGATGATTGACCATGCATAAATCGTGGTTAAGAGAGTGCATTGGTGATGATTTGGTGGTGGAGTTTGAGGTGGAAAGAGGTGAATTAGCATGAAAAATCTAATGATTCAATAGTTACCCAACATTGACACTTGGAAAATAACTTAGATTTTATGAAAGTTTTTATGTGTGGGGAGTTTAAAAAAATATTTTTAAAATGTTCTATTTTTTTACCACTTTATTAATTAAATTCATCTTTACTCATTTTTTTCTTTAAAAGGTGTTATCAAAATATGATTTTATGGGGAATAATCTCTCTTTCTTTGAAACATGGTCATTTAAGAGAAATATAAATATTAAAATTTTTTGTTTTAAATATCCAAATATATATTGAGTTATAAAATTTAAACTTGAATTTAAATAATCATAACTGATTATGATCGATAGTATTTTAAAAATTCTCACCTATAATTATAGGTTATGCCTTATTATTCCATCCCGAGCACCAACACTAGTATTCCATAGTTTATAATCATGAGTAGACTTTGAATATATTTTTAGAGACTTTGTAATTAATTAATTTTTTCTCTATATGGTATCATCCTAGTGTGTCTTGGGGGTAGATTTTATCACACCTATGTGGTCCAATTGGGATAAGTATAGCTTGTTTGAATGATTTCATGTTAAATCAAAATTTTGGAATTACTATTTTTCTTTTCCCATGCTTGTAATATATATTTGATGATTCCATATTTGTTTGATTTCATAGTTAACCATACCAAGTATGATTAGAATTTTATTTTAAAATAATCATGTCATTTACTTGATGTGAAAATCAATGTAAATGAAGTTATTTAAAATATTACCCTAAGAATGGATATCATTTGATGAATAATAAGCATGATAGAAGGGCTTCTTAGATACTTATTATATTATTAAGCATGTTACTTTTGGATTAAATATTATTCATTACATAAATGAAATAACTAATATATATTATCATATATTTATATTATTATACTTTTGTTAATATTGTACCTATCATGGGACCAGTTTTGAGACTTGACTAAGTATACCCTTTACCCAATTCTATGGGATGGGATTTGACCCTTATTTAGTATGCACCTTAGCCTTCGCATGATACAAGTCTCTAGGACATGATCGTTGTTTGAAGATTTTCTATGACAACCCATGTAATGTCAATAATAAATCAATTTCATGTCTTAGAATTATGATTATATTTTATGGATTCAAATTCCTTATACAGGTTTTATATAATTTTTCAGTCAAAGAAGTAATAGTTTTTTTCTAACAAATTTGTTTTTAATGAATTATATGGTTTTATTTGAAAATTAAATTTCAAAATGTTAGTAATTGAATATAATAAAGTGGAATTAATTTTTTATACCAGTGCATAAAATTTATATTCGGGTGGATTTTTGGGATTTTTTGAAAAAGCATTTATTTTTTGTTGAATAGTGAAAAAATAATAATTTTTTCAAAAACCATCATTTATTATCAAGTATTTAAAAATAACCATTATTTTTTATATTTTTTTAAATTAAAATTAGTCACATTTGAATAAAAATACAATTAATTTCATAGGACTCTGAATTATATATTATTTTGATATAAAATAATTTATATGCCTAAAATGATTTTTTCTCCCCAAAAATGATTTTTCATAGCATTTTGTGAAATTATATTAAAAGTAATTTTTGAAACTTCAAAAAATTTAATCTTGAAAATGTATTTAATATTTGAAATTATGAGGTTCAAATTTTGTAATGATTTCAATTTAATTTTTTTATAATGAATAGTGTCTATGGTAAAAAAATTATCACCATGGTAAATGGTAAAACATGTTATTTAAGGTTAAAAATAATGGAATGGTCATAAAATATTATATTTAATATTATTGGATGTGATTATCTGGTCCCTTTACACCATATCTTAAAACTTTAATTTATTTAGTTCCACTTTCCCATTAGTAATACATTTATAATATATAAAAGATATGACTAATTACAAGAGTGTCACTCCTCTTACTTATAAAAGGGAACCCCCTATCCTTTATTATTTTAATACTTAAAGAAATTTATCATGAAAAATACCTATCCAAATACCTTACCAACATATCTCCCCATGTACAAGAGGTATTGGCCTCACCAAAGGATCAATCCTAGAAGGCTTATGGTTTAAGCTAAAGGTGGTTTCCCAAATAAGAGGTATAACTCTTAACCAAGTGTTTTCATGTTTATGTATTCTTCTAAATCCATAAAATATTATTTAAACCTAATAATATAGTAATATAGATATGTTAAATATAAAAAAAAATGGTATTATGTTGATGGAGAAACCATTTTTCATCTTCTTTTCCATCCTATGAGAAATTAAAACTTTACTCGTACGTGTGTGTTGACTACTTTACCTCCACAAAACAATGTTTTCCATTGTTCATCGCCAGCTCATATGGATGGTTAAAATTATGGATAAAATAAATATATATGATTTTTATGAAATAATTATGGCTATTTCAAGATAATATATTACTTACCTTCTTACCCTTCTATCTGTTTGAATATGGTAACATCACTCGTACGTACATGTGGACTACCACTTACACAAGCAATATGAATCATTTTTCATTACTTCCTTGCATGGTTGATCATAAGTTTGGAACTAATGAATAAATATGATGTGAATAACATATTTATTATTATTTAAAATTAAAATATTATCTACATTATTTCTTTTCCGCCCAGTAGAAAAACGAAAACATCGTTCATGTGTATGGATTATCATCTCTATGAAACTATGTGCTTCATTTTTTATGACCACCTGACATTGATGGATATAAAAGTATATTTAATTTAAAAATTATAATTATAAATTTTTTAATATTCTATAGATTATGGAACAATATCATCTTTGACCATGGTCAATACACCAATGTTATTTTGATGTTATAAACTGAATGACCTAAAAATATCAGTTGTAAACTTAAATGATTTAGTAACTAAATAAAACATGGTAAAAAATGAAATAAAAGGAATAGTTTTAATGGAATTAAAAAGAAAAATTTTAATAAGAAATTAAATTTATAACATAATTTTATTATCCATCAGTTAGATAATGTACGAAGCTAGGACTTAAGGTAAGAAATTTTTCTTTAAAACCTTATTTTAAAGTATTCCTTTCAAATATTTTTCCTCTATATCCATGTTCAAAAAAATGTTCCAAGAATTTTCTTATTTATACATGAAATATTTTTAAAGGTCATTTTCAACTACTTTTGAATTTATTTAAAAATGTTAAAATTTTAATATTTTTAATATATAATATATAGGTTATTATGAATTTTTTTACCAAAGTGTAAAAGAATGTTTTTTTAATATATATGTATTCTGACTATATTTTCCAACCTTTATATCCATTATTAATTATAAATATTTATCTAAAATTTTCATGGTTTTTTAAATAATATCTTATTATTATTATTCTATGAATATGTCACTTAACAAGTTTTTAAAAGAATGTAATAATTCTCTGCATTTTATGTGAAAAGGGAAATTACTTTTTCTTCTGGGTTTAAATAAGTTTTTTCAAGGGTTTTATGATAAAAAGTAAAATATTAAAAAAATCCGGATATATTACTTGAGAAATATTTATTATGATGGGTGAACCTGATATAGCTTGTGATGATGGGTGAGCCTTATATTGCTCACCAACACATTGGGTAATGATTAGTCTTTGAAGGTAAAAATGAAGGAGAAAACCAAGTAGGTTACTCTTAAAGAATTAATTGAGAATTATATATTTCCAATATAGGTTAAACATTAGTGAAAATGGGTTATAATATGTTGCTTAAAGATACATGGTTCATGCTTTCTAAGGTTTTTAATATAAATCCTTTGATTAAATAAGGAATAAATATTTTTTGAACTTTTAAAGTTTAATGGTTCATTTTAGAAGGAAGGTTTTCAAGATTTATCATATTCTACATGTTTCTTTCAGGATATTATATGTTGATAATGAGTTTTAAATGTTTTTTTGTGAAAAAAATTTAATTTTATCATGCGTATAAGTTTTATTTATGTCATCAAAGTTTTATTATGAAAATGGTAAATATTTTCATGTGTTTTCATGTTTCTCACTGAACTAACAGGTTTTAATTATTCTTATATCCCTTATCGAGCTTTCTTTTTCTCAACCAAGGTTTAAAATGTTTTTCACAAGAACTAATTATGTATAATAATTATATCAAGGTTAATTATGACATGTCTTAACTGAATCAAAAATATTATAAATGAAATAAGGGTGAAATTTAGAGAACCTATTTTATGGTAAAAATTTATATTGTGTGGAAGAGTCCACTTTTTAATGTAAATATATACCTAATTATCTAAAAATATAAACTGAAAAGATCCTAAAAATATAATAAAGTGAAACCCATATTATAAATAATGTAATTATGGGTTGATTATGTTATGGGGTGTTATAGTTGGTATAAGAGAAATTGTTTAGATAACTTTAGATGATAGCATGATATTAAAAGATATTTATAATAGATTATAATTTATAATTATATTAGCATGGTATAGATTTTGAATATTTTCATATTGCCTTATCTAATCTATATATGTTCATAATAGTTTTCCATATAGGAAACAATGTAGTTGAAGTAGGAATACATCAAGGGGATAATAACCTTATAAATAAAAAACATGGAATGGCTAGAACAGAGCAGTTTTTGGTAGGGTTAAATCAGTTGATGTAGGATATTAATGGTGGAACCCATGAAACAAATCGATAGAATTATCTATAGAGGAACATGTCTATGGTTGAGCATTTCATGAAAAATAACCCTGTGGTTTTTAGTAGTTCTTCAGACCTAGTGAAATATAAATGGTGGATAAACACAGTTCAGAATATATTTAAAGTTTTGGGATGTATATTACATCAAAAGTTAACTATTTTTATCATTTTGAAAGTGAAGTTGATTAATGGTTGTCTCTAATTAAGAATACTAAGGAAAATGATGAGATTGATGTCGTGGGGTGGATAGTATTTAAAGATGTTATTATTTAGAATTATTTACTAAATTTATTTACATTATAATGGTAATGAAGTTTATAGAGTTGAAGAAAAAGGAGAAAGACTTAGTGTACACTTAGAAATAAAGTTTTACCAGACAAGCCAAGTATACACTGAATTTCATTTTGGACCATGAGAGTAAAATTGATAGATTTTACACATGTATGAAATAAATTTTACAATGATAATTAGACTATAATTAATTTAAAAGTTATAAAGATTTTTTTTGTTGTAATGATAAATTTCATATAGATTTTATTGACACGTATGTACTTTATGACAATAGGGGTAATAATCACTCAAGTTTGTATGTAATGGAGAATAAAGAAACTAATAAATCTAGAGTTAAACCCACTAAATGTTCCAAATGTGGAAAATTAAGTTTTTAAATTTTTTTGGTAGGATTAGGAATGTGTTATTGATATGGTAAGGTTAATCATTTGGATCTTGATTGTAAGGAAATGTGTTCTAATCATACCATTAATGAAAAAATGGATATTTATTCAGAAGTGACATGTTTTATTTGTAATAAGTTTGGTTATAATGCTAATTCATTTATTAATTTAGTTACTCAAGGTGGTAATCTTATAGATTAGATAAAAAAGGTGCATAAAAGTATTTTTTTATTACTAAGGCATATGTAGGACACTAAAATTAAGTGTTTATAGGTACATTACTTTTTTATTAATATTATACCAATTTTTTATTTTATTTTGGATCCACGCATTCTTTTATTTATGGGAAATTTTTATGTATAATGAAAATACCATCTCAAGAAATAAAGTTATAACTTTTGGTAAAAACTCTTAGAGGTGGTATTAAGGAAATAATAAATTATAATAACTTTCCAACCATCATATATGGATTAATTTTCCCTGAAAACCTTATTGTATTACTGTTATAATATTTGGTATTATTATGGGTATGGATTAGATTTCATTTTATTATGATAAGATTCATTTCAAGGCTAAATAATTAATATTAAATTCATAGAGTGAGCTTCAATTCATATAAAATAATAAGTTCATACATTTTTATAACATATCAAGAGGCTCTAAAACTGATTAAATAGGGGAGTGGAATTTATCTTTCAAATGTTTTTGAAAACAATGCAATTTTTCAAATTATTGATGTTCCAATAGTAAATGAATACATGGATTTATTTCCTAATGATTTTACCGGTTCTATTCCTGTTTGAGAGGGTGAATTTACTATTTACTTAGTTCCTAATTCTATGACAATATAAAAAACCCCTTATCAAATAGATCAATTAGAACTTTTTGAATTGAAAATGTGGTTAAAAGGGTTGTTTGATAAGTCTTTCATCTTCCCTAACACATGAAATTGGGGTTATCATACTTTGTTTTTTAAAAATAAAATTGGTTCCATGAGAATTTTCATTGATTATAGAGCACTCAATAACATAAACCCTAAGAACAATTATATGTTTTCTTATAATGATGAGTTGTTTGATCAGATATATGGTTCTTATTATTTTTAGAATATTTATCTTAGGTTAGAGTATCACTAGATGAAATTGGATTAATACATTATGAGGGAGGCACTCAATACTAGGTATGACCATTCTGATTTTGTGGTTATGACTTTTAGATTGATGAATGCACTCACTATATTTATGGATCTTATGAATAGATTTTTCCATGATTATTTAGATAAATTTTTCATGGTTTTCATTGATGAAGTTATATTTTATCATAAATTTTATTATGAACATGAGAATCATCTAGGTATCGTTTTTTATACATTAAAATAAAATAATTTGTATGAAAAATTTAGAAAAAAATAAATTTTGGTTATAAAATAATTCATTCCTTGGGAATATTGTTTCTAAATATGGAATAATTTTTTAATCGTACTATAGATAAAGTGGTGGAATAGTGTCCAAGTCATAAAAATATCACTAAGATTAAAAGTTTTCTTGGATTATTATTTTACGAGCATCATTTTGTTGAAACGATTTCTCAATTATCTATCCTTCTAAATAAGTTAACTTGAAAATGAGTTAAATTCATCTAGGTAAAGTAATGTTATAAATTTTTTCAACAATTGAAAATAATGTTATTTAATGCTCTAGTGCTAACCTTCATAATAAGAAATAGTGAACTTTTTATTTGAAATGATTCTTCTTTGAAGGGTATTGGTTGTGTATTGATGCAACATGATTGAGTAATTGCATATGATTCATGTTAATTGAAACTCCATGAGAAGAATTACCACACACAAGATCTTGAGATTTAAACGGGTTTTTTTCTTTAAAAATATAGAGGCATATTTTATATGGGGTAAAATGTGAAATATATAATGAACATAAAAGTTTAAAGTATGTATTCACTCAAAAATATTTGAAAATGAGGAAGAGAAGATGGTTATCACTGATAAAGGATTTGGATTTTATGATTCACTATCATTCTTGTAAAGAAAAGAAAATTGATTTCTTGAGTCAAAAATATAATTTATCATTAACCATGTTTTTTTGGAACATGATCCTTTGGATAAAGATTTAATGAATTTTGGCATAGAAATTATTCATGCAATAACTCCATGTCTTTTGATTTAGGTTTCAATGCAGTCATCTTGGATAGACATAATTAAGCATGATCTAAAATAAGATCATTATTTGAAAAGAAAATAGTTGGGTTGGTAAAGAAAGGTAATTTTCTTTAATTTAACATTAACAAAAAAAAGTGTTATAAAATTTGGAAGGAGATTCTATGTGCCAAGTGATTCTCATTTGAAGAATGAATTATTAATTAAAGCTCATATCTATATATTTTCTATTCATCCTAGTTCCACTAAAATGTATAGAGACATTTGAGGGTATTATTGGTGGGTTAGAATAAATAAAGATATTGATTATTTTACCATGAATTATTTGAATTATCAAGAGGTTAAATATAAAGGAAAACTACCAAATGAGATTCTTTGGCCTTTTCTAATTCATTAATTGAAATGGGAGAATATATCCATGGATTTCATGGTTATATTACCAAGGAAATGTCAAGTTAATAATTTGATTTTGGTTATTATTTATTTCTTGAATAAATTTGTGCATTTTCTTTTTATTAAATATATCATGTCTTTGGATCAACTTGAAAGAAGTTATATTAAAGAGATATTCAGATTACATGGATTCCCTCTCTATATTATATATGATCATGATCTTAGATTTACTAGAAATTTTTTGAAAGGATTTCAAAAAAAATGGTACTGGATTAAATTTCAGTACAACTTTCCATCCTTAATTTGATGGGAAGTGATAGAGAAAAATTTAGACATTTAAGGATATTTTTTTTATTAATAATTGTATTATAAGGTAAATTTGTATCATCATCCTTCATTGTTTTAATATTTATATAATAATATATTTTATTCTAGTATATAGATGGCACCTTTTGAGGCAATATATGGAAAATTGTGTAGAACTCCATCATGTTGGGAAGAATTAATGAAAAGAAGTTTTTGGGACCATAATTAATAGAAGATATAGTTGATAAATTAATTTTGATTCAACACCATATGAGGATAGATCAGAATAATAATAAAAATTATATAGATATCTGAAGGAAACATCTCTTATTTGAGTTATAAGATCATTTTTTTAAGTATATCCTTTGAAAATTGTTATTCATTTTGGAAGGAAAAGAAAAATAAGTACAAGGTATATTGTTTCATATGTAATTCTATAAAAATTGGGACCATTTTCATATCGTGTCTTACCACTGAGATTATCTCTAGTATATGATATATTTCATATTTCATTGTTAATGAAATTTATACCTGATAAATCTCATGTCTTGAGCCCAGAAGTAGTTTAGTTGGAAGAGAATATTTATTATAATTAAATTCCATTTCATATTATAGATCATATAGTGTAGGTTTTTAGGAATAAGGTGAATCATCTGGTTAGTTTTATGGAAAACCCACATAATTTAAGAAACAATAAGGGAATCATAAAATGTTATGAGGGAAAAATAGCCTAACCTATTTAAGTAGTGAGTAAAATTGTGAGGACACAATTTATTAAATGGGGAAATAATTTGACAACCTAGGTAATGTTAATAATAAATAAATTTATTGTCATATTAATATTAAATATTATATTTTATGTACTTATGTTCACTATGCTAATTTTAAGCAATTGTTTTTCAAAAAAGAAATGGTTTTTTCTAACAAAATTGTTTTACATGAATTAAATGGGTTTATTTAAAAGTAAAATTTACAAATTTTATAAATTTAATTTGATTAAATAGGATTAATTTTTGAAACCATCATATCAAATTTATTTTAGATGTAATTTTTTGTAATTTTCTGAAAAGATAGTTTTGGGGGTGAATAGTGAAAAAATGCCATTTTTTATAAAAAATGACATTTATTTTGAAGTATTTAAAATGTATCATTATATTTTACATTTGTTTTAAAGTAAAATAAGTCCCATTTTACTAAAAATAATACAATTAATTCTATAATAAACAAAATTATACATTTTGTATAAAATCATATATATTCTTAAAATGAGTATTTTTCTAAAAATAATTTTTCATTAAGTTTTGTGAACTTATATTAAAAGTAAATTCTTCCAATTATGTAAATAGAATATTTAAAAATAGATTTAATATTTCTAATATTTTGGTTAAAATTTATTAATGAATTCAATTTCATTATTTTCATACTGAGCAGTAATCATGGTAAAAATTTATTGTCATGGTAAAGGGAAAAACGGGTTAATTGAGGTTAAAATTAAGTGATAGGGTCACCAAATATTATATGTAATATTAATATATCAGAATATTTCAACCCTTATAAAATTATATTTAAAAATTATTTTATTTAGTACCACACTCCCATGAGTACTCCATTTTTAATATTTAAAAGTTATGAATAATTACAAGGGTGCCACTCCCCTCACTTTTAAAAGGGAACCCATTATACTATCTTATTCACATAATTTGATCCATTTATATTGAAAAATAACAATCCAAATACCTTACCAATATCCCTACACATTTATCAGAGGTTTTGGTTGCACGAAAGGTTCAATCCTAAAAGGATTAAGGTGTAAGCCAAAGGAGGATTTCTAAAGAAGAGATATAACTCTTAACCTAGTGTTTTTATGTTTATTTATTATTATATCTCATTAAAATATTATTTAACCATGATGATATAATAAAATTAATATCTTAAATACAATTAAATGTTTTTATATTGATTTAACAACCCTTTTTCATCTCCTTTTCCATCATATGAGAAATGAAAACTTCACTCGTGCATAGGTGTGGACTACCACCTCCATGAAGCAATGTGTTTCATTTTTCATCATCAACAATTATGGATGGTTATAATGATGTATAAAATTAATATATTATATATTTATTATTATTTAATGATTATATATTACTTAAAATCTTAACCTTCCATTCATTGGAAAATGATAACATCGCTTGTGTTTACATGTGGATTACCACCTCCATGAAGCGATGTGATTCATCTTTCATTACAACCTCACATGGATGGTAATAAGGATATAAATAATGAATAAATATGATATTTATGACATATTTATGATTAATAAAAATTAAAATATTGTCTATGTTAATTATTTTCTACCCATTAAAAAAATAAAAAAGTTGTTCATGTGTACGGACTCCCGTCTCTATGAAACATGTTGTTCATTTTTCTTGAACACCATAAATGGATTGTTTTAAAAGTATGTTTAGTTTAAAAACGTGATAATTATAACATTTTTATGATTCTATAGATTATATAACAATAACTGATTTAAGATTGGTCAATTCACCAATGTTATTTTCAAGTTATAAATCAAGCGACCAAAAATAATTTGAAAAAAAAATTTAACTAATTTAGAAAATAAAAAAGTTGTTCATGTGTACGGACTCCCGTCTCTATGAAACATGTTGTTCATTTTTCTTGAACACCATAAATGGATTGTTTTAAAAGTATGTTTAGTTTAAAAACGTGATAATTATAACATTTTTATGATTCTATAGATTATATAACAATAACTGATTTAAGATTGGTCAATTCACCAATGTTATTTTCAAGTTATAAATCAAGCGACCAAAAATAATTTGAAAAAAAAATTAACTAATTTAGAAACTAAATAAAACATTTTTATAAATTAATTAAAAGGAATAATGTCAATGGAATGAACATAAAAATTTATATTGATAAATTAAATAGCTAATTTAATTTTATTATTCAGGATTTATATAATGTATGAGGATATAAGGGACTTAAGATAAGGTATTTTTCCATAAAATCTTATTTTAAAATCCTTATTTCAGATATTTTCCTCCATATAAATGTTGTAACACCCCAAGCTTCCATGGTACGCTTCTCTTTGAATAATATAGTAGTGTGTGTTGTACGCAACTTCGAGTTCTAACACACACCACAACCAATCAAACTAGCCGTTATGAATAGTAATACCCACATTTTAAAATTTTATAAATTTTATCATTCAAAATGGACTTCATTTTTGGATTCGGAATATCAAAATTAGCTTAGGGTGAATTTTTGGTATTTTCCTAAAATCATTCATTTTTTTATGAATAGTGAAAAAAACACTGAGTTATAGTTTAAAACCGGATTTTTATTTAAATAATTATTTATTTTATTTAAATTTAATTAAGGTCAAAATAGATACATAATACCTATATAAGTTCAATGTAATTAATTGGAGTTAGTTTAGAATAATTTTAGATATATAAAAATTTTATTAAACTTTTCACCGTCTTTTACCCACATCCTAGGAGAATTTAAAAATTCACATAAAACTTAATTTTACCGCTTCTGTGAGTGGAATTTCAAAAATCCGAGAGACATGGTTAATATCAATGAGTAAAATGTGGTTCAATAAGATAAAAATAATTTTTGGTGAATAGTAACTTTTTACTTTTATTTACCATGGTTAAAAGTAAATAGGGTAATTAAGGGTAAAAATGATATTAATATTACCCTAACACATGTCATAATTCTATTGAAAAAGTGTATCCTGACCAAAAACAACCTTAGGAATAAAATATTATCATTTAGGTCCACTTGGATTAGATTAGGACATTTATTATTATTTAATTCAACGAAGAGTTAAAAGAGTTAAAATCAAAGTTTAATAACTAAAACATTTTTAATATAGGGTTATACATAAGATAAATTCGATTATAAATAATAATTATAAAGATAAAAATATTTCCTAAATAATGGTATTTTATTTATAATTTTTAGACATTAAATAATTTAATTTATTTATGACACAATGGTGATGCAGTAATTACCTAATTAATGAAATATTAAAATAATTGATATTATAAATATAAAAAATAAATGTAATTTGAGACTTTTTATGAATTCCACTAATTTTATAGGTTAATATGACATATTAGGATTGGTTGTATAAATTGTATTCGAAGTAATAATGTTGTTATGAAATTATCAAAAACAAAATACCCAATAGTGTCAAAATTGACATAAAAGAGTTTTTAAAACAAATATTATATTATTAATTGATATTATATTCCTAAAAATCTAAGGTTCGGTCAAAGGACTTATATCATGATAGGTGTATCATAAATGGACCACTTTGGGGTCTCTTGGATGTATATAGTAATAAAAGCGCTTTTATTAGCGCTGATAATATTTATTGTATATATTAATTAAATGTGCACTTAAAATTAAATTATATTTAAAAAATAAATATATATTTTATTATATTTTCAATTATATATATATAAATATACCTTTCAAACAATTTTATAAGTATAAATAGAGATATATATATTTAGAGTTAAATAAATATATAATAATATAAAGAAATTCTTAAATTAATACATTTATCAGCGCTTTTATTAGCGCTGATAAACTATGATTTTATCAGCGCTAAAGAAGCGCTGATAAAGAGTGTCTTTATCAGTGCTAAAATGAAAAGCGCTGATAAATTAACTCTTTATCAATGCTACAAAAGCGCTGATAAAGGTTGTATTTATCAGTGTTTTTCATTTTAATGCTGATAAATACACCCTTTATCAGTGCTTTTTACTAGCACTGATAAAGGCTCACGCAGAATTGATAAAAACCCTCGGGTCCTCTTCCTCCTCCCCACACCCTGTCAAGCTCTCACGGAATCCCTCCTCTGCGCCGCTGCCACCTCCTCCTTCTCGTCCTCCACTGCGGCCACCGCCTCTTCCTTCTCCTCCTTCTTCTCCTCCTCCGGCCGCTGCCTCCTCCTCCTCCGGCCGCCCCCTCCTCCTCCTCCTCTGCGCCTGCTCCTCCTCCTCCTCCTCCTCCACCGCAGCCTCATCCTCCTCCTCCTCCACTGGCGCCTCCTCCTCCTCCTCCTCCTCTTCCTACTCCGCTGCCTCCTCTCCACCGCGGGTCCTCCACAGCGGCCTCCTCCTCCTCCTCCTCCGCTACCTCCACTGCCTCCGCCCTGCCTCCGCCCTGCCTCTGCCTTGCCTCCGCCCTACCTCTGCGCTGCCTATGTTGCCTCTGGTGCCTCCGCTATCGACGCCTCTTTCTCCTCCGCTACCGGGTCCTCCTCCTTAAGGTGATTCAAATTGAATTTGCATGAATTAATTATGTTTTCATTATGGTGACCCCTTTCATCCTATCCCAAATTATGAATATTGATTTTTGGATTTTATGAGTGTTGTTATTTTGGTTAATTGTTATGTTTGGATTGTGATCACATGATGTTATGTGTTATATTATATACTCATGATAATATGACATTACAACTTGAATGATTCACCTCGTATGTGTGTTAGCATGCATGGTGTTTATATGTTGTACATCAAAGAAGTGGACCATTATGAAATTAATATCCCTTAGTAGGGTACTACACTTGATATGTGATGATTAAGACAAAGAACCTAATCATAGGGTGGAGGTACAGCATATCCATGGTGTCGTGTCATGGGTGTGCTTGAGGTACCCAGTATTTTCTAGGTCCCATTCACTATGAGATGCATAATTTTTTTCAATAACCACATGGATCTATCTCATACATAGAAAGAGGGTAAGAAGGTCACTGATTTCCTGGCTACTTAGGACTCTCTATGTAACTTGTGTACCATATTTAACATCATAGGATCCCTCCACCCAAGCTTGTTAGTTTAGTTAAAGAATATTCCCTTGGGATAAAATAATTTATACCTCCTTTGACTATTTTTAGCCTTGTCCACTTCTTGAAATAAAATATATCAACATTGGATGTGTTGAAATAAAGTTCATGACTGAGTTATTTAATCTATAACCTTGGGTTTGTTATGCCCCCCCTCCACTACTCCCTCTTCTCCCCACCTCATCCATGCCTTCCCTCCTCCCTCATCTCCCTCTCCTCTAACTAAACCTCCTCCCCTTCCTCCACCCATACTCACTTCCCTCCTAGCACCATGATTTGAACTAAGGTTAGGTGCCTTCCCCCATCCAAACACATAGCTTATGGATCGTGGCCTATTGCAGCTAAGCACTAGACCCAAAATCTAACTCCATCATCTCCTTCTCCCTCTTCTTTTCCACCACCATTAGAAGATTCCATCTCGTTGGGTTTTGATTTTCCTTTTGCATCCCACAACTCACAAGATGTGGTTCCACCTACCAATGTCCATCCCTATTTTCACTTTGAGGAAATGCAACACTATATGTGCTTGGACCATTTTCAATCCAAGTCAATTTTCACCAACAAATCCACGGATTTGGTCATAATACACAAGGTCCTCATCGACAAGGTTGTTATGGTATCCCTTCGCATCAATGAAACACTCCCAAATTAATGATGTTCCTGAGGAGACGTTTTACGAGCTCTTTTTAGAGTTCCTTACAACTTTCAAGATATAATTAATCTGTATCACCTTCAAACTAGGTGGTAGGGATTGGTATTTGAAACTGGGTGAGTTCAGAGTTATCTTGGGGTTTATTCTTCTGAATTTGCTACATCCACTACCTATGTTGCTTTGTGTCTTGATCTGAACAAGACAAATACACTAAAGAGTTGGGTGTTGATAACTCATGATCCCACAAGCATCCATGATCCTCCCACATCCAAGAGCACCCAAATGAAGGTTTATTATCTGAGGATTAGTCATTGTGCCTTAGGTCATGCCTGGATAGCATGGGGAGACACCCACATAACTATCACATAGACTAAGGTGCCCATTATGGCCACTTCCATGGGTTCCCTTGTGGAAAACATATATTGCTTCTTACTTATGCATTTGGTCCCATGTGTTTCAATCAACTTTATACACTTTTACTTTGGATGCACATGTTAGGCTACCTATTGGCCTTACCCATGAGGTATTTCCTTGTACGGAAACCCTATAGAGACCGCCCTATGAGATTGATCCACAAGTTGCACTGATTATCCTACTTCCTCACAAAAGGTATGGTTAACCCATGTCTATAGTGGTGAACCCCACAAACACAATATAAAAAACTCCCAAGAACCACCCCTCATCAGGGGTGATCGAAGAGAGGAAGAGATTGGATGAATCCCAAGAACCACCCAAGATTTGCTATTAATGAGCACGCCCCCTACCATTTTTGAAGTATCTTGTTTTTTATCTAAATTATACTCATATTCCTTATCCTCTAACCTATATACTCATCCTATGGATTTCAAATAGGATGAATATAAATAAAGAATGGATGAATGCCAATCGGTTGAAAAAAGAGTATGAAGAAGGCGTGAAAGTGTTTATAAAGTTTGCAAAAGATCATGCATGTGACTCTTCTCAAATCCTTTGTCCATGTTTACGCTGTTGTTATTCAAAACAAATTAGTCCAGATGAGTTGGAAGAACACTTGATCTGTCATGGATTAGATCAGAGTTATACATGTTGGAATAAACATCGGGAAACAACGAATGTAGGTAGTGACTGGGGTGACACTGCGTTTTATGGATCATCTGATATGATTACAAACATGAACAATGAATATGATCGTATGGAGGATGTGATTACATATGTGAATGATGATGAATATCATATTGAGGAAATGACAAAGACCTTTGAAGATAAACTTCTTGATTGCCCAAAATTGTTTGAGAAGTTAAAAAGTTGTGAAAAGATGCCATTGTATGCTGGTTGCACTAAATATACAGCATTGTCAGCCGTACTGAAGCTGTATAATTTGAAAGCAGACAACGGGTGGAGTGACGATAGTTTTACAAAACTACTTGCCCTCATGAATGACATGCTCCCAGAAGACATTGAGCTCCTGATCCGAACATACGATGCCAAACGAATGCTACGCTCTATGGTTATGATCTCTGAAAAAATACACGCCTACCCGAATGACTGTATACTGTTTGGAAAGGACCTAAAATCACTTAAAGAATTCCCATAGTGTGGTGCTTCTCGATACAAGAAAGATGAATCCAGTCCTACAAAATTTTTATGGTACTTTCCAATCATTCCAAGGTTTAGATGCCTATATGGAAGTGAGGAGACTGCAGAACAATTAACATGTCATGCAGATACAAGAATTAAAGATGGGATACTGCGTCACCCGGCAGACTCTCCTCAGTGGAAGAGAATCGATCATGAGTATCCTGAATTTGGAAACGAGTCAAGAAACCTTCGCCTTGCGTTATCTACAGATGGAGTGAATCCTTTTGGTTTTCAAATCAACAGTCATAGTACATGGCTAGTTATGTTGATAAATTATAACTTACCACCGTGGTTATGCATGAAATGAAAATACATCAATGATATCTATGCTTATATCAGGACCAAAACAACTGGGTAATGATATTGATGTTTATTTAGCTCCATTGGTCGAAGATTTGAAATTATTGTGGGATTCAAGTGTTACATTGTATGATGCTTACAGAAAGGAAGATTTCACTTTGAGAGTCATGTTGTATGGGACGATAAATGACTTCCCTGCTTATGGAAATTTGTCAGCATATAGCATTAAAGGAACCCAAGGTTGTCCCATTTGCGAAGAAGGTACACAATCAATTAGGTTGAAACATTCATCGAAAACCATGTTTCTAGGACATCGCATATTTCTACCGTGACAACATAAGTACCGTTCTTGGATGACATAATTCTATGGAAGTTCAGAAGAACGTACAGCACCGTCTCCACTAACAGGTGATCAATTGTTTGAGAAAGTTAAAAATGTGGACACTACAATTGGTAAACCGGCTTCGAAAAACCTTAAGAAAATCGGTTGGAAAAAGAGATCAGTTTTTTTTGAATTACAATACTGGAATTGTATGTATGTAAGACATTTTATTGATGTTATGCATGTAGAAAAAAATGTATTTGATAGTGTTATCGGCGCGTTTCTAAATACATCTGGCAAAACAAAAGATGGAATTAAGGCTAGGTTGGACATGGTTGAGATGGGAATATGAGAAGAGTTGGCACCAGTGAAGGGTGAAAAACGAACATTTCTTCCTTCTACTTCTTACACTCTTTCCAGGCAGGAGAGATATTAGTTTTGAAACTTCTTGAATGACGTAAAGGTTCCAGAGGGGTATTCGTCAAATATTAGTAACCTCGTTTCAATGAGCGACTTGAAGTTAAAAGGTCTGAAATCACATGACTGTCATGTTTTGATGCATAATCTCATTCCAATTGATTTATGTTGCATTTTTCCCAATAATGTCCTCCATACATTAACGAAACTGTGTTTCTTCTTCAAAGCTATATGCAGCAAAGTTATAGACCCGGTGAAATTGCTAGCTATGGAAAAAGAAATTGTCGTCATATTATGTGAATTAGAAATGTTCTTCCTGCCTTCATTTTTTGATATGATGGTTCATTTGATGGTCCACTTGGTGAGAGAGATTCGACTATGTGGTCCTGTACATTACAGATGGATGTACCCCATTGAACGGTATATGAAGATTTTGAAAGGGTATGTCAAAAATCGAAGTCGTCCAGAGGGTTGTATTGCAGAGAGATATATTGTTGAGGAAGCCGTTGAATTCTGTACCGAATACTTGTCTGGTGTGGAAAGCATTGTCTTACCAAAATCTCGTCACACTGGGCGTCTTGAGGGTGAAGGAATTTTTGGAAGAAAGGTTGTCACAATAATATTACATATTGGGAGTAGGCCCACCTTTATGTTTTGCATAACAATTTCGACGTTGACCCATATGTTGAAATCCACAAAGAAATTATTAGGCATTTGAATCCATCTAGGGCTGAAAAATGGATATCAGATACACATAATCGATGGTTTATAGGATGGTTTCAAGATCATATTTTTAAGAAGTCATATGAAAATCCAGATTCAATTTCGGAACGACTTCGATGGCTAGCCGGAGTACCAAGTGTGTATGCATTATCTTACAATGCTTATGTAGTTAATGGTTATACATTTTATACTAATGAACATGATGAAGACAGTACCATGCATAATAGTGGGGTTACACTTATAGCTTAAGTGATTCATGTTTCTAGTGCTAAGGATAGAAATCCAATTTATGCGAATATGTCATACTTTGGCATCATCAAACAAATATGGGAGTTGGATTATATGAAATTTTAAGTTTTGATATTTCAATGCAAGTGGGTTGATAACAGGAGTGCTGTTAAAATAGATGATATGGGATTCGTGAAAGTTGATTTCAGTAAAGAAGGGGAGAAAGATGAACCGTTTATAATGGCATCACAGGCAGTGCAAGTATTTTATGTTCCAGATCCCGCAAACCGAAACTGGTCAATCGTTCTGTTATCGACCAAAACAGCTGAAGGGTCAGATGAAAATTCAACGGAAGATGACCCTTTCATTGGGACTTCGCAATCATTTCGTAGTGGTCCCAATGTAGACGACGTTTTGTATGTCAGAGGAGACCACAATTAAGGGATATGGATAGTTGATAGAGGTGTTAAATCCCTTCAGCCTTTAAAAAAAGAGTTCAATAATCAGGTTATTGATTTTTATTGTAATATAGAATGTGTTACATTATGTTATTAGTTGTTCGTTGCTGCTTTTATGTGATCTAAATTAAATGTTAAACCAGTTATGCAGATAATGACTTCTTCACCTGCTGATGCACCCAATCCCAAGACACAACATGTCTCTCAACCTATTGCAGCTGGTCCCACTGCTGAGAGACAACTGGTCTCTCAACCTGTTGCAGCTGGTCCCACTACTGAGGTACAACAGGTCTCTCAACCTGTTGCAGCTGGTCCCAGTGTCGATGCTAGCGCTTCAGATAAATATAATGATGATGCAGAAACTGAGGAAATGGTAGGAGATGAAACCCCAGTGACACAAAAAAACAGGTGCGTCGTAGTTTGATAGTTTTAGCCAAAATCCTTAAGGAAAAATCAAAAGGCATCAAATATGAGGTGGGATAGAATAAACTAGTCCAGCATGTAAACCCCAAAAAATCCATGTTTAGTAGCTACATTGGAATCGTCACTCGACAATGCGTGCCAATTGATGTAGAGTCGTGGCACCATGTTGTCAGCGGGTTGAAAACATTAATGTGAGAAGAGACTACGGTAACATTACAATATCATCTATTTAATTTATTAAAATAAAATAAAATACTGAAATATTGACTAACCCTTCATCATCTATTGCAGAGTGCATTTATAGTAGATGTTTCGCACAAAGAATATGTTTTAAGGCTAGCGGGAAGGATTCATTGAGGCTTTCGCACCATTTTAACGAAACATCATCTGAAATATGTCGAAGGAAAAATCAAGTCGCACCCACCTCCTCTTTATGCACACTTGATACCCCAAGGAACGTGAGATGCATTTTGAAACCGTCGTGCGAAATAGAATTTCCAGGTACATTGTGTTTGGTTACACATTGTGTAACTTTGCTTGTATTCATCATATTGATTGACAGGTTTTTATTTATGAAACAGCAACTGAGTGCTGAAAATAAAGAACGGGCAGCAAAACCAGCGTACCCCTACCGTAAAGCAAGGCTGGGGTACGCTTCAATTGAAAAACAATTGGTACGTATTTTAAAAGTACTATAATAATTTTATGCGACATAAAACAACACTGTAACCATGTTTCTCTGTTTATATGTAGATTGATGAAGCAAAATCTCAAGTCACTTCCATTCCACGCCATGTGCTTTGGAAGGAGGCTCGTGTTAATAAAGAGGGGAAACTAATAGATGAAAACACATAAAAAGTATGGGAAACATGTGTAAGTATGAAATAATATAAACTTGTTTTTCTTTAAATCACTATTACATAAAGATGCTTACTTATTTTTTAATATTTTCTACTTGAAATAGTCACAGGAATCAACAACACCCGCACTGGATGCAGACATACTTTCAACAGCCTTGAAACAGCCAGAACAATATGGCCACGTCAGAGGTGTGGGTTTTCGAGTGTAACCCCAGGCATATTTTCAGGAAAAAAAACAATAGGATGAAAAAACTAAAGAATTGCATGTAATGAGAGATAGATTATCTACCCTTGAAGAACTATTCCAAAATTAGGGAGATATGCTAAAGAGTTTGATGGAGGATAGGTGAAGATAACAAACAACTCAAGAACAACCCGCGCGAGAAGATCCACCCCTCACCAGCTTTGAGGCGAGCCATTCCCCTCAAAGACCTGACTTAACCGAGGTAATCAATGTTCTAATATTCATTTTTGTGAAATTTGAATCACATAGACACTGATACCTTTCATGTAATGATATTCTACAGGGTGAAAATTACTGTGATTTATATCTGTCAACTCCCACCCATCACCTTGTAGCGAGGGCTACGGTGTTCAATATGCAGAATGACACACTACACTCCAGACCACTTCCAACCGGTCATGTCAAAGTGTCGATTAACGTAGCTCATGATCTGTGCATCGAGATACCTGTGCCAAATGATGATGAAGACATTCATATGGTGGAAAATGTTGTTGGAACATTCGTTACATGGCCGTCGAATCTTGTAAAAAAACATGTCGACCAGGAGGTATTCATTTCCAATTCATTTTTCAAGCAGAACCTTTAACATTAAATTAGAAAATGGTTGAACCGATGAATTTTATTACAGAAGGACAAAATTGAGAAGCTAAAACGAAAGAGCGGCTCCAACATTGGATCAACCAACCGATCAAAATGATCTACTGAGAGTGTGTTCACCCTGCCCGTTCTATATCCACATTTAATATCATTTCAAGCTCATGTGGATACAAAAATGAAAGACGGAAAGAGTCATACAATTGTTTGTGAAAAAGATATGTACGGAGAGGAAAAATTAGATTTTTTTAGTGTAGACGTTGTTTCTGAGATCATAAAATACGACTGGCTAGGCACCTCAGTTATAAATTTATACATGAGGTATGTTTTCATGATTTGATTTTACAGAAGCTGATATACTTTGATAATTATGGCTAAATACATCTCATATTTTTCATAGGAGTATATATGAAAAACAATTGAAGGGATTTGACCATGAATACAAATTTGGAATTATTAGTCCTCACACCATTTCTACACAACAAGAAGAAATAGATTCTAATTTTTAGGCTGAATTAATGTCAAATCTGCTCAGAATGTTTCAAAGCAGAATTACGACTGACTGACTCTTTTTAATACCAAAGTTTCAGGGGTAAAACTCTACATTTTAATCATATCAATTATATTTTCATTTCTATCAGTACTTATTTCTTTTTGTGTTTTTAGGGAACATTGGATGCTCATTGTAGTCAATTTGGATACTCCAAAGATTTATTTTCTGGATTCACTTCATGGATATCCAACTAACCGACCACACATAATGGAGATTGTCAATTTGTAATACAGTAGATACAACATTTTATAACTAAATATCTAGTTATATAATTTATATTATCTTTTAATGAGAATTTTGTTATGATAGGGCGGTGTATGAATATCGTCTAAAGGCTGGAATGAATCCAGGGCATAAGGATGACAATGCCCACAAGATCTACAAATAGAGAAGTATCTGGGTATATATAATTATATTTCACTATCCAAATACATATCAAAACAAATTACTTATTTTTCTCGATATTTCTGCAGTGTCCAAAACAAACAAATAACAAGGACTGCGGTTATTATGTTTGTAAATTTATGAAAGAGATCATATTTCATGAACAAACTAGCATCCCTGAAGAGGTATTTTTGAAAATAATTACTACTTCATTTAAAATAATTATTAATACTTTGTGTATTTATATTTTTTTAGTACTACTATGACTGTCACAAAAACTCATATTCAGAAGATGATATAAATATCTTTAGAAATGAATGGGCAGCGTACCTGATGGAAGAATGTAAACAAATAGTACAATGAAAGTGAATTCCTAATACTTATGTTATCTTTATATGGTCATTGATATCTCCCTTTACACTTATTGAGCATCTATGATCTTTCTTTCTTATGTTTCATATCCTTAGATTAGTGAATTCCTACTACTCAGTTTGAAATTGACATAACTTTAGAAAACAACATAAGTGACATACGGAAAACCGAGAAAACGCGTTCGGATTGTATTGATACTTTAGTAAAACGATCCACGTGTCATTTGTGATGTGTACGAATCGACCGCACCTCAATCCGACGCACGGTGTGACCGGTATGGCTAAAAGTGTTTGATATCAGTTTCAAATTGAGATAAACTTTAGAAAACAACACTACTGACATACGGAATACCGAGAAAACGCGCTCGAATTGTTTTGAAACTTTAGGACAATGATCCATGAGTCATTTTTGATGTGTAAAAATTGACCACACCTCAATCTGATGCACGGTGTGACTAGTATGGCTAAAATTGTCTGATATCAGTTTCAAATTGAGATAAACTTTGGAAAACAACACTAATGACATACGGAATACCGAGCAAACGCATTCAGATTGTTTTGATACTTTAGGAAAACTATCCATGGATCATTTTTGATGTTTACGAATCGACCTCACCTCAATCTGACGCACGGTGTGACCGGTATGGCTAAAAGTGTCTGATATCAGTTTGAAATTGACATAACTTTAGAAAACAACATAAGTGACATATGGAAAACTGAGTAAATGCATTTGGATTGTTTTGATACTTTAGGAAAACGATCCACGAGTCATTTGTGACGTGTACAGATTGACTGCACCTCAATATGACGCACGGTGTGACCGGTATGGCAAAAAGTGTCTGATATCAGTTTCAAATTGAGATAAACTTTGGAAAACAACACTACTGACATACGGAATGCTGAACAAACGCATTCATATTGTTTTAAAACTTTAGTAAATAGATCCATGAGTCATTTTTGATGTGTAAAAATTGACCGCACCTCAATCCGACACATGGTGTGACCGGTATGGCTAAAAGTGTCTGATATCAGTTTCAAATTGAGATAAACTTTCGAAAACAACACTAATGACATACGGAATACTGAGAAAACGCATTCGGATTGTTTTGATACTTTAGGAAAACGATCCGTGGGTCATTTTTGACGTGTATGAACCGACCGCACCTCAATTTGACGCACGGTGTGACCGGTATGGCTAAAAGTGTCTGATATCAGTTTGAAATTGTCATAACTTAAGAAAACAACATAAGTGACATATGTAAAACTGAGAAAACGTGTTCTTATTGTTTTAATACTTTAGTACAGCGATCCATGAGTCATTTGTGACATGTACGAATTAACCGCACCTCAATCTGACACATGGTGTGACCGGTATGGCTAAAAGTGTCTGATATCAGTTTCAAATTGAGATAAACTTTGGAAAACAACACTACTGACATACGGAATACCAAGAAAACGTGTTTGGATTGTTTTGAAACTTTAGTAAAATGATACATGAGTCATTTTTGACGTTTACGAATCGACCTCACCTAAATCTGACGCATGGTGTGACCGGTATGGCTAAACGTATCTGATATCAGTTTCAAATTGAAATAAACTTTCGAAAACAACAATAATGACATACGGAATACTGAGCAAATGCATTCGGATTGTTTTGATACTTTATGATAACAATCCATGAGTCATTTGTGACGTGTAAGAATTGACCACACCTCAATCCGACGCACAGTGTGACCAGTATGGCTAAAAGTGTCTGATATCAGTTTGAAATTGACATAACTTTAGAAAACAACATAAGTGAAATACGGAAAACCGAGCAAACGCATTCGAATTGTTTTGTTACCTTAGGAAAACGATCCACGAGTCATTTTTGATGTGTACAAATCAACCGCACCTCAATCCGACGCACGGTGTGACTGGTATGGCTAAAAGTGTCTGATATCAGTTTCAAATTGAGATAAACTTTGGAAAACAACACTACTGAAATACGGAATACCAAGAAAACGCGTTCGAGTTATTTTGAAACTTTAGGAAAACAATCCATGAGTCATTTGTGACGTGTACGAATCAAACTCACCTCAATCCGATGCACGGTGTGACCGGTATGGCTAAAAGTGTCTGATATCAGTTTCAAATTGAGATAAACTTTCGAAAACAACACTAATGACATACGGAATACCAAGAAAATGTGTTCGGATTATTTTGAAACTTTAGTAAAATGATCCACAAGTCATTTTTGACGTGTACGAATCAACCTCACCTCAATACGACGCATGGTGTGATCGGTATGGCTAAAAGTGTCTGATATCAGTTTGAAATTGAGATAAACTTTGGAAAACAACACTACTGACATACGGAATACCAAGAAAACGTGTTTGGATTGTTTTGATACTTTAGTAAAATGATCCATGAGTCATTTGTGACATGTAAGAATCAATCGCACCTCAATCCGACACATAGTGTGACCGGTATGGCTAAAAGTGTCTGATATCAGTTTGAAAATGACATAAACTTTGGAAACAAAACTACTGACATACAGAATACCAAGCAAACGCGTTCGGATTTTTTTGAAACTTTAGTAAAACGATTCATGAGTCATTTTTGACGTGTATGAATCGACCGCACCTCAATCTGACGCACGGTGTGACCAATATGGCTAAAAGTGTCTGATATCAGTTTCAAATTGAGATAAACTTTGGAAAACAACACTACTAACATACGGAATACCGAGCAAACGCATTCGGATTGTTTTGAAACTTTAGCACAACGATCCATGAGTCATTTTTGACATGTACGAATTGACCTCACCTCAATCTGATGCACGGTGTGACCGATATGGATAAAATTGTCTGATATCAGTTTCAAATTGAGATAAACTTTCAAAAACAACACTAATGACATAAGGAATACTAAGAAAACGTGTTTGTATTGTTTTGATACTTTTGGAAAACGATCCATGAGTCATTTGTGACATTTACAAATTGACTGCACCTCAATCCGACGCACGGTGTGACCGGTATGGCTAAAAGTGTCTGATATCAGTTTGAAATTGACTTAACTTTAGAAAACAACATAAGTGACATACGGAAAACTGAGAAAATGCATTCATATTGTTTTGATACTTTAGGATAATGATCCACAAGTCATTTGTGACATGTAAGAATCAACCGCACCTCAATATGACGCACGGTGTGACCGGTATGGCTAAAAGTGTCTGATATCAGTTTCAAATTGAGATAAACTTTGGAAAACAACACTACTGACATACAGAATACCAAGCAAATGCGTTCAGATTGTTTTGATACTTTAGGAAAATGATCCATGAGTCATTTGTGACGTGTACGAATTGACCGAACTTCAATCTGATGCACGGTGTGACCGGTATGGCTAAAAGTGTCTGTTATCAGTTTCAAATTGAGATAAACTTTGGAAAACAACACTAATGACATACGGAATACCAAGAAAACATGTTCGGATTGTTTTAATACTTTAAGAAACGATCCACGATTCATTTTTGACGTGTAATAATCGACCTCACCACAATCCGACACACGGTGTGACCGGTATGGCTAAAAGTGTCTGATATCATTTTGAAATTGACATAACTTTAGAAAACAACATAAGTGACATACGGAAAACTGAGCAAACGCATTCGTATGGTTTTGATACTTTAGGATAACGATCCAAGAGTCATTTGTGATATGTACGAATCAAACGCACCTCAATACGATGCACGGTGTGACCGGTATGGCTAAAAGTGTCTAATATCAGTTTGAAAATGACATAAACTTTCGAAAACAACACTACTGACATACGGAAAACTGAGAAAATGCTTTCGGATTGTTTTGATACTTTAGGAAAATGATCCACGAGTCATTTGTGACGTGTATGAATTGACCGCAACTCAATCCGACGCACGGTGTGACCAGTATGGCTAAAAGTGTCTGATATCAGTTTCAAATTGAGATAAACTTTGGAAAATAACACTACTGACATACGGAATACCGAGCTAACACGTTCGGATTGTTTTGAAACTTTATGAAAATGATCCATGAGTCATTTGTGATGTGTACGAATCAACCGCACCTCAATCCGTCGTACATTGTGACCGGTAAATATTTTCATTAGATAAAGAATCATTATTTACTAAATGATATAAATCAATCAAAAACATATTGATTTTACATTATTCACTTTCATTTTTATGAAAATGAAAACATTTGAGTTTAAAATTTCATATTTTAGTTTCACATTTCCATATTAATGTATTCTTTCATATTACTTTTTTAATTTATTTCATTATTGCATTACTAATATAATATTTGTTTTCTTATATAGGTGAATTTTTTTCCTTGAGTTCGGATGCTTTGTTCGGCAACAAATACCGTCGAGAGTGGATCACGAATATCAAAGGATGAAACATGAATGTTTATAACTATTGTTGAAAAATTGTAATTGTAACCATGTAAAACAATGTTTGAAATGTATATAGCAATGTGTTTTTTTTTATTCATGATGTTAAGTAAATTTATATACCGTTGTCGGTTAAAATATTGTGTGCGGGTGTTATGGTGTGCAGGTGTGCATGTGCTACACTGTACAGGTATTCTGGTGTGCAGGTTCTGTTTTAAAGGTGCATGCGATGGTGCCTTTATCAGCACTTTTTTGAGCGCTGATAAAGGGCACCTTTAACAGCGCTACAGGAGCACTGATAAAGGGTTCCTTTATCAGCACTCCGACAAGCGCCGATATAGGAGACCTTTATCAGTGCTAAAAAAAGTGCTGATAAAGGACACCCTTTATCAGCGCTTTTTTTAGCGCTGATAAAGGTATCCTATATCGGCGCTTCTCGGAGCACTGATAAAGGGGACCCCCCCTTTATCTACGCCGGCATTAACAGTGATTTTCTAGCGCTGTTAATGCCCGTTTTTAGCATTGATAAAGGGCCAAGTTGTAGTAGTGTAGTTTGATCAGAAATCCAACCTAAGGAGCCCTTTTGATCAAATCAAAAGGAAGAACCCGATTAAGAGGTAATGTTTTCACCACCCTCTTTCAAGTTTCTTTCTTCTTCAACTTCTTCTTTCTTTGTTATTCCAATTCTAAAATAATAACTCCAGTGTCTTCTATATATTGTGATGTTATTATAAATATGGTACAACCATATTCAGTATTCTATCCATCCTTTGAATGACATGTCACCATACGTGCGTACGTACGACTTACTGTCTCCACGTCGTGGTGTAATTGTTATTCAAAACATTATTATTTGGATGGGTATAATAATGATATTTAATTCATGTAAATAATAAATATAACATGATAATGATTATTTATATATGATATAACATCCAATTATATATTATTTTAATATCAAAATCATGATATTGTTGCTCGTGCGTACTTACGGATTACCATCTCCACGAATGCGATGAGATTCATTCTTCATCGAATGCATTCAAGACTAAATTTCATTTAATGATTAAAAATAATTTTTAGAGACATGATATCATTCTGAATATGAATAATATACATCCCATCAATAAAAAATACGTCTCACATAACAAATAATATAATGGAAAATGAATCTGTTAACACCCGAAACGATGATAATACTAAGATATTATTAACAATAAATGTTTAAAGATCATATATGATATCATATTAATGTATAAGATTATTGTATAATTTAATAACAATTATTTCATCATTATACAGGAGGTTAACCTACCCTCAACCAAGGAAAAGTACAGGGTAAGGGTTTATTTCACAATCTCTTCATTATCCGAGGTTGTTTATACATAATTATCTACTGGGACCTCTTTATCATCCACATCCATGTTTCTTAAAAATGTATTTCAAAACATTCTTACTACTTTAAAGAATATGGGTTAAATTCATTTATAACCTTGTTTTACTTTTTATAAGAAGTTTATAAAGGAATCTTTCCGTTGTTTTCCAAACAAGGTCCTTTTTAACCTTTTCGACAAAATTAAGGTAAGAATGTCTTTTTTTACTTATACGGCGGGTGCGGATATTTTCCTCCATTATAAAATCATAAAAGCTTCCCTTACAAGCTTATAAGAATATTTTCAAAATAAATGTTTTCTTTTATAATTATGTGACTTTTAAAATGATTTCGAAAAAGAGATATTTCTCTCAAATAGTTTTTATTTCATCTATGTCAACATCCTTTGATAGATTTTAAGCTTATTTGAAGTTTATTTATTATGATACAAAACATCCATATTGTATTGAAGGTTTTGTGATGTGTTTGAATGTGGATGTGTTATTTTTATACCATTCATGGTTTATGGATAAAGTATTGACATTTCTTATGCTAGTTTTAATATGAATGTTTATGTTATGTTTAAACCTGTTCATATGAGGAATGAATTGGACTTAATAAGTGATGGGTGGAGCCTATTATAGCTCCTCAATGCATCGGTAGGTCTCATGAGACAAACTAGTGTCTTGGCATAAGGCCTTGTAGTCTTCGCACAAGGCCTTGACTATGTGGTTATGATAGTCTGGCATTATGCATTCCTTCATTATGAAAGTGGTTATTGATATTTCATGTGATTATTCGACTAGTAGGATATCCATGTGAATAAGTAAATGGTATTATTTCATTTTATCTTTGCCATATTATGCTGATGTTCAAGTTTAAAAGGCTTTTGTTTTAGTTATACATTGCCTTAAATATTTATGCTTATTTATGAAAGTTTCTGCTATATTGTTATCCTTACTGGGAATTTGAGCACACCCTTTTCAATGTTTTATTTTTTCCATGATGTGAAGAAGTATTTTATGAATGAAATTCAGGGATAGTATAAGGGGGTATGAGTGTGGAGATAATATGTTGTTGTAGTTTCCACTTTAGGGTGTAATGTAAACTTTATGAATGTATCTAGTTATTCCAAGGCTACTAAACTAATCATTCTTTCAAGACTTTATCTGTTGTGATCATGCCAATGATATGTAATAATGCACCAACTATGGGTAACTGGGGTCAGGGTGTTACAGTTGGTATTAGAGGAAGTTTAGTACAAACCTTGGAAATTAGATTTAGATAAACTCTGATTAGAGAACATAGACCTAAGATGGACTTTCAGGATTAGTATAGAAGAACTTCCTAGAATTTTGGTATTGTAGAGATTTTGTGAGTTTTCTGAGCAATACATCCCTTTCTGGATACGAGTAGGTAGAGGTGGCTCTGGAACAGATGTAACTAGGGGTAAAACCCGAAAAAAATGCTTTGAGCTAGACTCAAACGGGAACTGTTGCACGACAACGGGCCTTGCTGCACTCTTGGTTACGACAATCTCGGGGGATATGCTTAGGATAATTCTCATTTTCTTTACAAGACATTATGAAGGGTTTGTGAGTATATACTTCCTCAAAGAAAACATTTTTATGATTATGGATTATATCCATAAATAGTTCAATTTATGTTAAGTGTTTTACAAGTATGGAATTATTTATTTTGATTCATAAATTGATCTAGTTTATGCCATTGTTTATAAATGGCACCTAGTGGAAGAAATGGAAATCGTATCAATGTAAACACTCCTTGTAGGGATTTTCCTCCTTCTCAAGATAATTATAGTGGAGCTGGTGATACAATTGGTGCTGATCAGCTAATCACCATACTGGTACAACTCACTCAGGTTATGAATAATAACCTTACCCATATAGAGCACACGGATCCGAAGCATGGAGGATCAATGTTAGATCGCTTCATGAGGCAACAGCCACCAACATTCCCTGGGAGTACAAATCCATTGGTAGCTGAGAAATGGATAAGTTCCCTAGAGAAAATATTTCAGGTTTTGGGGAGTGGTGAAAGGGAAAAAGTTATCATGGCAGTTTACCGCCTCACTGGAGATGCTGATCAATGATGGTAATTGATTAAAAACCCGAAGGAAGATGATGAAGTATCAAATATGGAATGGAGGGAGTTCAAAGATCTATTTTTGGAAAAATAATTTCCTCGTGACCATCGAGCAGATATGGAAAGGCAATTTCTAAGTCTGAGACAAAAGGAGGATGAAAATGTCGCAAAGTATGAGGCTAACTTTAAAAGGTTATCAAGGTATGTTGCAGATTATATACATAACCCAAGAAGTAAGATTGATCATTTCTTTGATGGGTTAAAACCGTTTCTCCGTCGAGCATTGGTCTCACAATCCTTCTCCTCATATGAAGATATTTTCTCGTGTGCTATCAAGACAAAAAAAGAATTCTCTAAATCTTATGACTTTAAAGCAAAGAAAGAGAATAAGAGATCTACTGATCACTCTGGAAATGGAAATAGGGGAAGAAAGGAAAATTTGAATATCCATCCTGTAGTAAATGTGGGAAGAAACACCCTGGTACTTTCTTGGAGGGAATGGGAGTCTGTTACAAGTGTGGTGAAAAAGTCCACCAAGCTCGTGATTGCAAGGGGAAGAAAGAAGCTACCGATGTTCAATGATACAACTGCAGGGAAATGGGACATTATGCAAATGAATTTCCTAAGCATCATAGGAACTTACCTCCGAAAAGGCCAAGGGATCAAGGCCAATCTTATGTTATCACTACTGCTGAGGTAGAATCTCTGAAGGATGTGGTGGTAGGTAATTTAATGGTTTCCTCAAGTTTAGAAAATGCATTATTTGATTCTGGATCATTGCATTGTTTCATATCTTCCCAGTTTTCTAAGAAAATTAGATATTTCCAATTTGATTTAACAAGGGAGTTTTCAGTAAAAACTCCTCAGGGAAGTATCATTGCAATAAATTTTTGTGAATCAGTCCCCATTAGAGCACATAAATGTTCTTTATCTACAGATCTCATTGGAATACCTATGATTGAATTTGATATAATCCTCGGTATGGATTGGATTTCGGACCATGATTCAAAAATTTATTATAAGAAGAAGGATGTTACTATTTTTGATGGTGATGATAAGGAACACCTTATCTTTAGAGTGGAATCATCACCACCTAATTCTTACCTAGATCCACCCCCAGTAGCTCAACTAAATTCAATTATTGGGGAGGAAGAGAGTGAAATGACTGTGGGTGGGGAAAGGAATTTTCAAATAGAGGATGTACCAATTGTGAGAGAATATGTTGATGTGTTCCCAGAAGATTTACCTAGACATCCTCCAGAATGAGAAATTGAGTTTTCCATTGATTTAATTTCTGGTTCAATGCCTATATTGAAGACCCCTTATAGAATGTCCACTGTGGAATTAGTTGAACTAAATAAACAAATATTGGAATTTAGTAATAAGGGATTTATTCACCCTAGTGTTTCTCCATGGGGATCCCCTGTCCTTTTTTTAAGAATAAATATGGATCTATGAGGTTATGTATCGACTACAGGGAAATCAATGCTATAACAATAAAGAACAAGTATCCCCTACCTCGCATTGATGATTTATTTGACCAACTTCATGAATCTCAATACTTTTCAAAGATTGACCTTTGATCTGTATACCATCAGTTGTGTGTGAAGAAGGAAGACATTCCGAAGACAGCATTTCGAACCAGTTACGGGCATTACGAGTTTACAGTAATGCCTTTTGGATTGACTAATGCACCCTCTGTATTCATGGATATAATGAATAGAGTTTTAAAGGAATATCTCGATGATTTTGTGGTGGTATTTATTGATGAATCTTGGTATAATCCAAAAGATATGAAGATCATGAAAATCACTTGCGCATTATCCTGAAGACTCTTAGAAGACATGAATTATATGGGAAGTTTAGCAAGTGTGAATTCTGGCTTCATGAGATCTCTTTTCTTGACCATATTGTCTCTAAGGATGGAATCTTTGTTGATCCTTCTAAGACAAGAGCAATCCAAGAATGGCCATCACCAATGAGTATAACTGAGGTATGCAGTTTTATTGGCTTAGCAGGTTATTATCGGCGTTTCGTCCAGAATTTTGCCCGATTGGCTAACCCATTAATGAAGATCACACGTAAAGGGGTTAAATTTGATTGGAAAAAAGAGTGTTAGGAGTGTTTTGAAGAACTGAAGAGAATATTAGTCAATGATACTATATTGACTCTACCATCGGGGAATGATGGATTCGTTATTTATAGTGATGAATAGAAGAAAGGACTTGGTTGTGTCCTTATGCAGAATGATAGGGTTATTGCCTATGCATCACGACAGCTAAAAATTCATGAGAAAAACTATCCTACTCATGATCTTGAGTTAGTTGTTGTAATCTTTGCTTTGAAGATATGGAGACATTATCTCTATGGTGAAAAATGTGAGATTTATACTGATCACAAGAGTTTGAAGTATATTTTCTCACAGAAAGAACTCAACATGAGGCAAAGGCGATGGATTGAACTACTCAAGGATTATGATTGCACGATACACTACCATCTGGGGAAAGAAAATAAGGTGGCAGATGCTTTGAGTAGAAAAGATCATGGAGTTTTGAACATGATGAGAATTGAAAGGGTTCCTATTTTCATGTATCTAGTGAAGATGGATATGGGAATTACCATGGTAGGTGAAACATCAATGCTTTTTCAAATGGTTTCCAAACCATCTTTACTAGAAAGGATTAAGAGTTCTCAGACCGATGATGAAGAATTTCAAAAGAAGATTAAAGCTGTGAATGATGTGAAATTGAGAGACATTGTGTATGAAGAAGGAATTTTGAAATTTGGGAAGAGATTTTGTGTTCTGGATATACCTGATCTAAAAAGGGAATTTTTAGATTATTCTCATAGTTCTAATTTCTCTATACACCCTGGGAGCACCAAAATGTATAGAGATTTGAAGGAATATTTTTGGTGGGACAACATGAAGAGGGAGATTGATGATTTTGTGTCAAGATGTATGGTTTATCAACAAGTGAAAGCTGGAAGGCAACATCCTGGAGGAGTCATGCATCCTCTTCCCATACCAATGTGGAAATGGGACAATATTATGATGGACTTTGTCATGGGGCTACCAAAGACTCCTAGAAGGAATGATGTAATATGGGTTATTATTGATCGTCTTACCAAGTCAAACATTTTCTTGCTATAAGAGAATATTTAACACTGGAACGTCTAGAAAGACTATATATTAATGAAGTTGTGAGACTTCATGGAGTACCCCTATCTATTGTTTCTGATCGTGATCCCCGTTTTACTTCAAGATTCTGGAAGAGTCTTCAGAAGGCCTTGGATACTGAACTTCGTTTGAGCACTGTCTACCGCCCTCAAATAGATGGACAATCAGAACGGACTATTCAAACCTTATAATACATGTTGAGATCATTCTCACTTGACTTTCAGGGTATGTGGGATCAATATTTACCTCTGGTGGAATTTTCCTATAACAATAGCTTTTATTCAAGTATTCAGATGGCACCATATGAAGCATTGTATGGAAAGAGATGTCGCACACCAACCTGTTGGGATGACGTTGGTGAAAGAAAACTCGTAGGCCCAGAACTGGTGGAGGAAACGATGGAAAAGGTGAAGGTAATCCAAAACCACATCAAAGCAGCTCAAAGTATGCAGAAGAGCTAAGATGATAATCAAAGGAAGGATTTGGAATTTTAGGTAGGAGATCATGTTTTATTGAAGGTATCTCCATGGAAGGGAGTTATACGTTTCAGTAAGAAAGGTAAATTGAGTCCTAGGTACATCAGACCTTTCGAAATTCTAGAAAGAATTGGTGTTGTAACTTACCATTTGGCAATGCAACCAAATCCCTCCAAATTTCACGATGTGTTCCACGTATCACTATTGAGAAAATACATGCCTGACCCAACGCATGTACTCACCTATGAGGAATTAGAACTGGAACCTGATCTGTCTTATTGCGAAGAGCCCATCAGAATTCTTGATACAAGAGAACAAGTGCTGAGAAACTGGACGACTCGTCTGGTAAAAGATCTATGGAGAAACCATAAAATGGAAGAGGCAACGTGGGAACCCGAGGAACTTATGATGAAGAATGACCATATTCTTTTCAAGCGGTAGTATTCTAGAAATTTTGAGGATGAAATTATTTGAAGGAGGGGAGAATGTAACACCCCAAGCTTCCATAGTATGCTTCTCTTTGAATAATACAGTAGTGTGGGTTGTACGCAACTTCGAGTTCTAACACACACCACAACCAATCAAACTAGCCATTATGAATAGTAATACCCATATTTTGAAATTTTATAAATTTTATCTTTCAAAATGGACTTCATTTTTGGATTCAGAATATCGAAATTAGCTTAGGGTGAATTTTTTATATTTTTCTGAAATCATTCAATTTTTGATGAATAGTGAAAAAACACTGAGTTATAGTTTAAAACCAGATTTTTATTTAAATAATTATTTATTATATTTAAATTTAATTAGGGTCAAAATAGATACATAATACCTATATAAGTTCAATGTAATTCATTGGAGTTAGTTTAGAATAATTTTAGATATATAAAAATTTTATTGGACTTTTCACCGTCTTTTACCCACCTCCTACAAGGATTTAAAAATTCACATAAAACTTAATTTTACCGCTTCTGTGAGTGGAGTTTCAAAAATATGAGAGACACGGTTAATATAAAGGAGTAAAATGTGGTTCAATAAGATAAAAATAATTTTTTGTGAATAGTAACTTTTTACTTTTATTTACCACGGTTAAAAGTAAAAATGGTAATTGAGGGTAAAAATGATATTAATATTACCCTAACACATGTACTAATTCTATTGGAAAAGTGTATCTCGACAAAAAATAACCTTAGGAATAAAATATTATCATTTAGGTCCACTTGGATTAGATTAGGACATTTATTATTATTTAATTCAAAGAAGAGTTAAAAGAGTTGAAATCAAAGTTTAATAACTAAAACATTTTTAATATAGGGTTATACATAAGATAAATTCTATTATAAATATTCATTATAAATATAAAGATATTTAATAAATAATTATATTTTATTTATAATTTTTATACATTAAATAATTTAATTTATTTATGACACAATGGTGATGCAGTAATTACCTAATTAATGAAATATTAAATTAATTGATATTATAAATATAAAAATAAATGTAATTTGAGACTTTTTATGAATTACACTAATTTTATAGGTTAATATGACATATTAGGATTGGTTATATAAATTTTATTCGAAGTAATAATGCTTTTATGAAATTATCAAAAACAAAATACCCAATAGTGTCAAAATTGACATTAAAGAGTTTTTAAAACAAATATTATATTATTAATTGATATTCTATTCCTAAAAATCTAAGGTTTGGCCAAAGGACTTATATCATGATAGGTGTATCATTAATGGACCACTTGGGGGGTCTCTTGGATGTATATAGTAAGTTTATTAACTATATAATATAAAAATACAAAGAGACATGGTAAATGTCAAACTATTTAACTAAGAGTTAAATATAATTGATAAGGTTAATATAGTGACCCAAACCTATCTAAAATCTGTTGGTTTAAAGTATTTCGAACCATACCTACCTTAACCTTTACATAATCCACTTTTTATCCATTAGAAACTGAATATTAATTTATTATAAAATAATATTTCTAGTTTTTCCAAAGGTGACCCTCACCCCTCTTATAAAAGGGCACTCCCCCTTCTCTATAATTTACACCTTCAAAGCCTTTTGGCTCAGCCAAAACCTGCCCAAATATTCTCTAAAATTCCCTCACTTCTACCTAGATGCCTTAGTTTGATCAAAAATCCAACCTAAGGATCCCTTTTGATCAAATCAAAAGGAAGAACCCGATTAAGAGGTAATGTTTTCACCACCCTCTTTCAAGTTCCTTTCTTCTTCAACTTCTTCTTTATTTGTTATTCTCATTATAAAATAATAACTTTAGTATCTTATATATACTGTGATGTTATTATAAATATGGTACAACCATATTCAGTATTCTATCCATCCTTTGAACGACATGTCACCATACGTGCGTACGTACGGCTTACCGTCTCCACGTCGTGGTGTAATTGTTATTCAAAACATTATTATTTGGATGGGTATAATAATGATGTGTAATTCATATAAATAATAAATATAACATGATAATGATTATGTATATATGATATACCATCCAATTATATATTATTTTAATATCAAAATAATGATATTGTCACTCGTGCGTATGTATGGATTACCGTCTCCACGAACGTGATAAGATTCCTTCCCCATCGAATCCATTCAAGACTAAATTTCATTTGATGATTAAAAATAATTTCTAGAGACATGATATCATTATGGATATGAATAATATACATCCCATCCATAACAAATACGGCTCACATAACAAATAATATAAAGGAAAATGAATCCCTTAACACCTGAAACGATGATAATACTAAGATATTATTAACAATCAATGTTTAAAGATAATATAGGATATCATATTAATGTATATGATTCTTGTATAATTTAATAACAATTATTTCACCATTATACAGGAGTTTAACCTACCCTCAACCAAGTAAAATTACAAGGTAAGGGTTTATTTCACAATCTCTTCATTATCTGAGGTTGTTTATACGTAATTATCAACTGGGGCCTCTTTATCATTCACATCCATGTTTCTTAAAAATGTATTTCAAAACATTCTTCATACTTTACAGAATATGGTTTAAAGTCATTTTATAACCTTTTTTGACTTTTTATAAGAAGTTTATAAAGGAATCTTTCCATTGTTTTCCAAACAAGATCATTTTTAACCTTTTCGACTAAATTAAGGTAAGAATGTCTTTTTTTAACTTATACGGATGGTGCGGCTATTTTCCGCCATTATAAAATCGTCGAAGCTTCCCTTACAGGCTTTTAAGAATATTTTCAAATTAAATGTTTTCTTTTATAATTATGTGACTTTTAAAATGATTTCAAAAAAGAGATATTTCTCTCAAATAGTTTTGATTTCATCTATGTCAACATCCTTTGATGGATTTTAAGCTTATTTGAAGTTTATTTATTATGATACAAAACTTCCATATTGTATTGAAAGTTTTGTGATATGTTTGACTGTGGATGTGTTATTTTTATAACATTCATGTTTTATGGAGAAAGTATTAACATTTTATATGCTAGTTTTAATATGAATGTTTATGTTATGTTTAAACCTGTTTATATGAGGAATGCATTAGACTTAATAAGTGACGGGTGGAGCCTGTTATAGCTCCTTGATGAATCGGTAGGTCTCATTAGACAAACTAGTGTCTTGGAACAAGGCCTTGACAAAATATTATTTGTAGTCTTGGCACAAGGCCTTGACTATGTGGTTATGATAGTCTGGAATTATGCATTCCTTCATTATGAAAGTGGTTATTGATATTGCATGTGATTATTCAACTAGTAGGATATCCATGTGAATAAGTAAATGGAATTATTTCATTTTATATTTTCCATATTATGATGAAGTTCAAGTTTAAAAGTCTTTTGTTTTATTTAAACATCCCCTTAAATGTTTATGCTTATTTATGAAAGTTTCCGCTATATTGTTATCCTTACTAGGCATTTGATCTCACCCCTTTCAATGTTTTATTTTTCCCAATATGTGAAGAAGTATTTTATGAATGACCTGCAGGGATAGTATAAGGGGATATGAGTGTGGAGATAAGATATTGTTATAGTTTTCACTTTATGATGTAATGTAAAGTTTATTAATGTATCTAGTTATTCAAAGGCTACTGAACTAATCGGTCTTTCGAGACTTGATCTTTTGTTATCATGCCAATGTTATGTAATAATGCACCAACTCTAGGTAACTGGGGTCGGGGCGTTACAAATGTTCTTCAAAATGATACAATAATATTTTTATTTATACATAAGCTATTATTAATTATATTTTAAACTAATTTTAACTTTACTTAAAAAGTTTAAAAATTAATCATTTTAGAATATACCGTATATGTCATTTTGACTAGTTTTACCAAAGTAGAAAAATGTTTTTTAATGTATACAAATTGACCACCTTATCCCACCACTATAGTTATTATTAATTATAAATATTCCCCTATATGTTTCCATGGTTTTTCAAAGAATATACTATTCAAATTATTTTGGGAAATTTTTTCTTAAATATTTTTCAAAATAATAGTATATTTCACCTCATTTTTATGAAAAAATGGAATGTGATTTTTTTTATTAGTTCAAATAAGTTTTAAACGGGTTTTATGATGAAAATTAAAAGATTAAAAATGTTTTTTTCATTATAGTTACTTGATAATTATATATAGTGATCAATGATCCTATAATATATCAGGACAATCGGTGAGCCTAACATAGCTCTTCAATGTATTGGATAATGATTGGTCTTCAAAGGTGAAAAATGAAGGAAATAAACTAGTCAATTAATCATATGGAATTAACTGGGCCTACATTATTTCTTACATGGATTAAACTTGAGTGAACACATTTTATAGATATTATTCCCCAATATACTTATTTCATTTTTACTAAGGTTTTTATGCAAATATTTTGATTTCATGATGGAAAAAAAGTGTATAAACTTTTAAAGGTTAATGGTTTGTTTTTTAAGGAAAATTTTCTTGAGTTCTCACATTATTCATGTTTCTTTTATGATTTTATATGATAATAATGGGTTTTAAAGTTTTTATTTTAACAAAAGTTGATTTTATCTTGTGGATGTGTTTTATTTATTTTCTCGAAATTTTATTGTGAAAAAATTGAACAATTTCATGGGATTTCATGTTTCTCACTAGGTTAATAGGTTTACCTTATTTTTATATCCATTACTATACTTTTATTATTATCCCATGTTTTGAAATGTTTTTTATAGGACCTAAGGATGTGTAATAATTATATTAAGTTAAATGATGATATGTATTGAACAAATAAAAATTGTCATGAATGAAAAGAAGAAGATGTGGGTTGCATGGGGGAAGATGGATCGGCCATTTGGGGAAATAGGAATCAATGTCAGAAGTGTGGTAGAGGCAGTGCATGGGGTACGTGCAAAGCTTGCATGGGAAATCATCGAGTAACATACACTGTAGCGGAGAATCATGGCTCAGAGATACACGGCAGGTGTGGCTTGTCCTTTGGGCAGAGGGGTGTCTCTATCGGTTGTAGTGTGTAATATCATTCTGAAACTCCTTCATCATTCTCAATGAATTTTCGAGGAGGGAAGTGTCCTATTTTGGCAGCAGAACTGGTCGGGGAAGGTGCTGAGTTATCTGGGGTGCCCATCTCCATTTATCACCTTCAGAGAGGCTAGATCACACCCTTTGTTTTTCAAATCGATCAAGGATTCCTCTCAACAGAATTTTTTTGACTATATCATACTTAACTCTGAGAAGGATAGGTGAGTGTATACCCCCTCATGTTCAGGAAGGTTCAATGTTAATGATTTTCAAATAATTACAGTTTTTGGAGGTCCTTAGGAGAGAAAGAGCTGGAACAAAGTGGTCTGGCGAAAGAATATTCCCAAAAAGCTTAACTTTCTTACTTGGAAGTTGTAGTATAATGCTATTCCATCAGATGATAACATCAAAAGGATGGGTATTAGTATGGTCTCATGTTTCCATTGTTGTGAGTTTAGGAATTAGGAGAGCATGAATCATATTTTCTTCAAGGGAGATTGGGCCTGGGAGGTGTGGAGCTTCTTTGGGGGGCTTGTAGGGTTTTCCTTTCATGCTGGTAACTATGAGAGTTTCATGGTGCAATGGTTCCAAGGAAGCAGTGATAATATGAGAGAGACTGAGGCACGGGCCTTTGTTTTCAATGTGGGTTACTGGATGCTATGGAAAGCTAGAAATCATGCTAGGTATGAAGGGATGTCATCTATGGGGAGGGTGGTGGTGACCAGAACCAGATGCATGTTGTTTGGCCTGGTTGGCGTGGTGGGAATTGGGAAGGAGGAATCTACATTTCATTGTTTATAGTCTCCACTTGCTGAGGTTAGGAGGAATGGTTCTAGGGTACAGGGGAGCTGGATCCGTTGGTTTCCTCCTGAGGAAGTTTTTAATCTAAATACTAATGGGTCATGCATCATGGATGTCATGCATGGTGGTGGGGTCTTACGTGATCATAGTGGAAGTGTGGCCTTGGATTTCTCAGCTCATTATGGTAGCAGTAGTTCGGTCCGGGCGGAGTCCTTTGCAGTGTTAACAGGGTTATCTGTGTGTAAGTAGAGGAACCTCAGTGTCGCACAGGTTGAAACAGATTCAAATATTGTCCAAGATGCCTTTCTTGGGAGGGGTAGCACTCCATGGTCGATCACCTATACTATCATAAAATGTAAGGCTCTCCTCTTGGACAGAGTTAGGGTCACTCATACTTGGCGTGAAGGGAACAAATTGTTGGATTACTTTTCCTCCCTTACGGTCCCAGAAGATCATATGGTTGGTTATTCTAATTTCTCTCTTTTTAAATCAGAGGGGGTGAACCTGATTAGGGGTGATGCTCTGGGGCTTCATTATTTCCAGCCTCCCTAGATGAATTCTCATGTATTGTACTTATTTCTTGCCTATTTTGAAATAAAAATCGTAATGTTGAAAGGATGTATTTAAAAATATAAATATAAAATATCCTATAAATGTAAGAAATTGAATCCATTTTTATAAATCATGTAATTATGGGTTGATTATCTTATAGGGCATTGCATTTTCCTAGTGTCTCATTTTGAGGATGATAATGGGAAATCATCTCATATTTCTAAGTATTAAACTAGAGGTTATATAGGAATGGATCATACCAGTATAGGGAGTTACAACTTGTATACAATATTGATTATTGATTTATATCACTACTAGTTCACTATTATTCCATGTTTGGGACTTCAAGTCTTATTTTACTATATATGTATGTAAATGTGTAGACATTTTCAGTGACACATATATTATATCAATGATGTGTTGAGACACTATTGGTGGTTTCTAACTTAGTATTTTTTTACTCACATACTGCATGGACACTTCTATGGACATGCAACTTCATTTTATGATTTTCAATTACTTATAGGTACACTAGTAGCTATTGGGTATTCTTCACTAATTGTTCATATTTGATATGGAATCGGGACCAGTTCCCACTTAGAAGTCAAATATTTTAGAGGTGTTAAAAGTTATTTTCCATTTCATTTCTTCATATTCTTTCAATGTCACTCAACATATACCATATTTAGCTTACACCTTTATCCTAGACTGGTCTTTATGAGATATCTTATATGTTGATGGGTCTTGTGTGAAATCATTTAGAGGTTTTTGGATTGTTTAATTTTATCTTTTTTGTTCTTAATACTTGTTTGGTTTGTAATTTATTTATATGGTGTCCAACCAAGGGATGATTCATGTCATATTTCTAATAGAATTCGACTATGTCTTACCTTTTTTTGTGTGGGTAACTAGTTACCCAACCTCTATACCAAAACCTATATCACTATTCACCAGCTCCTAGGGATTGACGAGCGCTATTGGGGTAGTAGCGCACATGATCTTAGTGTTGTATGGATATTCTTGTCATTAATTTTATAATAATTGATTACCTGGATTTATAGGTTAATATCTATTTTTATTCCAAAAAACTTATTTATTCATATAAAAATTTGTAAAATTGTCATATTTTATGTGTTTTGTGTTATTTTGAAATTAATTTTGAAAATTAAGTGATTTTTATTTATTTAATCTAGAAATTTTTTTATAGTTATGCATGTTAAAAAAATAGAATTTTAATTTGTATTTTTATATTGAAAATTTTTTCTTAGGATGTGTTAAGAAATTTTAATTCTTTGGAATTTTATATTTGAATTGAACATTTTATTATTTTAAATTTAGAATATTATTGATATTTGGATTGTGGTTTTAGAAGTTAGGGTCGATCTAACTAAATACATTCATGTCATAATATTAAGCTTTCATGGCCCTATCCATCCACATATCCACACATCATATCACACCAATATTCTAATTAAGACTTACATAGTCGAGGAATTGTATCCACACTTGAAATAGGTACCTAAGCTATAAATACATTTTGGATACAATACTCATAAACACTATTTATACATACTATATTGATGAATTTAAGGCCCACCCCAATCCAAGAAATCATAGATTCTATATATTGAAGACTAGTCTCAATTTTATCAACCTTTTAGATCTCTAGTTACATCATCAGATCCTTATAGAAGCTGTTTTAGTGTTGATTTTATACCAAATATAGATTCCTTGTTATAAGTGTGAAACTAGAGGCTTTAACAACAAGAATCCTAATAAACAATACCATTCACCACATTTTAGAATACATATCCTATCAGAATTCTGTTGGGCTTATATATGAAAACCACTTTCCAGCCAAGACATTATATCTAACATAAAGATAAATTTTTATGGTCTAATATCATATTTCCTAGAGGGTGATGATAGAAGCGGTAGTGATAGGTTTAAAAGTATGAAATACATACAAATCAAATGATGGTTGACAGAAAGGTATAACTAGAATGTGTTACTAGAAGTTATCCTTAATCACTCGGTTAGAGATAAATCATAAAAGGAAATTCACATAAGATTAATTTTGTAAGATCTAAATAATATGCACAGTGTACCAACATAAGGACTCAAGGTGGTAAAGGTATTTAAGGAATAGAGGGTTTGTTCATGAAGATCAAATTAATTGGTCTTCTCTCTATAAAGATCAAGAGTCGGTGACTACCAAAAGTTCCATATGAGTCTTTCTATTTTAATAGTGTCATATATTATTTTTTGAGTATCAAAGTATCACCTTATACATTATAATAATATTTTGTTTTACCTGAATAAAATAGTTACAGTGTTCTCTGCATATATAAATATGCAAGTCTAAACCACTTCAAAATTTTATTTTTCTTATGTTTTTCATTTTTTTAATCTTTTCTTTTTGTTATTATTTTTTTCTAATTGAGAAGTTTTGTGTTATGGTTTGGTGATTTGGGTGTGATGACTTCCAAATTTTAGTTTTTTGTAGAATGTTTTAACATTCTATTGCTTTTTTTATACCCATTAAGTTATGGTGTATGGATTTTGGTGGTTTATTGAAATTCATTCATTGACCTAACAAGTGGTATTCAGTCATAATTGGAGTGTTCTGGTTAATCAAACCATGGAAAATGTGTTTCAAAGATTAGTTTAGGATCATGATTCGTACCTCATCATTATAGGATAATATCATTTATTAGTTCATGATATCTCTTTAAATTTGACTGAAAGTTAATATGATTTTATAATTTCTAGAAGAATCATGTCATAAGAGGGTAATGTTTGGATGAAGAAGTTTAAATGAATGTATTTTGAGTATTAAAAAATATAGTTAGAGGGTTCTCTAATGTAGAAGAAATTTTATCTTCCATTAATGAGAACTAAGACGGAAATGATGAAGAGGGAATAATGGGGGAGTTTTTATAATAAATAATTAAGGTTGATTCAAATTTCACTAGCCTATGATGTGTCTTACAACATACATGAAGTAAAGACCACAACTAAACTTAGGAACACTCTCATGGACACCTATGAGATTCTCATAATAATAAACAAAATGTTATTTCCAAGGATACTATTCTTTATGAGGATGAGAATAGGGAAGTTTTTTTCAAAAGAATTAATGTATTCAACATGATAAGAAGTTAGTTGGAGCTGGTGAACATGGATTTTGGTGATTCAGAATGGGTGTGGTTGTTACTCTCATTGCTACCAAAATATTGGGTTGTGATAGTCACCACTGTGAATAAATTGAGTGGCATTAATGACCTAGTGTTTTCAAATTTCATGGATTTAGTTATGAATGAGGGAATTTTTTAAAATGAGATCCAAATATATTCTATAAATTTATATAGTTCAAAAGGAAGGGGATATTAAAAACATATAAGGATCATGATAAAGGTAAAGGTAGGAGAAGACGAAGTAGGAGAATCATATTAAAAGTTTGACATATGCGATGGAATTGTGGGAATAAAGGTAACCTTGAGAAATATCTCAATTAGTATAGGTTGAATTCTAGAAGATAAAATTCTAGAATTGGATCTGAAAATCCTATTTTGTAATATGAGAGTGTCTTACTTCTAAGTGTCTCCACTTCACTTGACTCTTATATAATATACTATGGATATTTATTTCACTCTATATCAAATAGAGGAAGTATGAATAACTACAATTTTGGAAGATTCATTATAGTGTATCATAATGATGATAAATATATTGAGATAGTTTGTGTGGGAGACATTTTAATATGAATAAGTAATGAAATATTTCTAAATCTTCAAGGAGTGTGATGCATCCCAAGATTAAATATGAACTTAGTTTCCATTGGATAGTAAGGATACATATATTTCTATATAATATTCATGGATGGAGTGTGAAAAATTTTAGGTGGTTATATTTTTATATAAAAATTAGTGAAGGATAGTTCTTTATACTTCACAATAGTATTGTAAGTTATGATACATGATGTATAAGTAACTTTAGGTAAGTTATTACTTGACTATATGGGTCACCATAGTGAGAAAGTGATGAAATCTTGGCTACTAAATGGATGTTGAAGGCTATAATAATAGAGTAAAAAACATTCAAGGAATGCATTGTAGGTAATTAATAGAATTTTTATTTCTATATGGAATACAATACACTAAATAACTAGATATTAGAGTTGGTTCATTCTAATGTATAGGGACTAACTCTGGTTCATTATCATGGTGGATCACTCTACTATATAAATTTCATCGATGATACGTCATGGAAAATTTTGGGTTTTATTACTCATGAAAATTTTATGGTATTTAGAATTTTCTTCCTATAGATATATATAGTTAAAAATAATACTACTTTCAAACTAAAATTATTAAGGCCTAATAATAGTGGGAAGTAAAAAAATACATAATTATAAAGGTTCTACTAGTGGAAAGGCATGTAGTTTGATAAGACCTTACCAGATAATATAAAACATAATATATCTTTAGACATTATGAATCATATCTTGGTTGAAAAATCAAGGAAAATAAAAATTCATGCTAGATTCCCTATGATTTTTTGTGTAAAAGAATTAAATTATTTTTCTAAATTAATAGTAGTCCCTATTATTCTATAGGGAAATAAATTCCAAAATTCTATTTGCATGTAAGGAAATTAGATTTCACCTATCTAAAATTATTTCAATCACTCTCCCATTTCTTTATTTATTAAAAGGAAAGATATAGACTAGTGAATAAATCTCAATCTTGTCACCTTGTTGGGTATAGAAATAAAGAGTTTGGTTTTTAACTCTTAGAAGATATTCAAAATACATAGTGTGATCTTCAATGATGGGATCCTATGGAATGATCAAGACCAATTGGAGAATTCTAATGAGATCATAGTATCATAAAAAACTATGGTTTAACTGAATATACATCTATAATTTATGGATGTTTTGGAGAATTTATTAATCATAAAAGTACCTAAAATACTAGAATTTTGGGAGGAAGTTTTAGAAGGTAGTAATGTTCTAATGGTATTTTCAACGTTTGAAGTACTAGAGAGATCAATTGATATGGAATAAAAATAAAAATATATAGAATATAAAGTTTTTAAAGTTATAGTTTCATAAGAGGCATAGCCATAGGGATATATGTATAGAAATACTAGAGTGACGTTCCCAATGAAAATGTACAATAGTAGCACGCACTACTTTTTTCTCATTGATGATGGAGATCCTGGTATAATGGAAGAGGTGAGAGGTTTTAACTAATTTAATCAATAGGAGTTATCTATGAGGGATGAGATAGATTCCATAAAAGTTTCCAAAACATGGGAACTATCAGAGAAACCTATTGAGAAAAAAGAATATTATAAAAAATGGGTGTGTTGACTGATGGAAAAATAATGTGGTAGGTGGAGTTACAAATCAAGGCTAGACATAATGGGGTTTCAGCCAATAGAAGGTGTGTATTTATCAGAGATATTATTATTGGTATTTTTTAAAAGTTTTATGTTGAATCCACTTTTTATTATGAAACCAAATCCATATTTCTATCTAGGTAAAGAGAGACCCATTACATAACACATAGGCTCAAGGACAAGTGTCCTTTAATATTGGATTAAAGTCCAAATGCAGCATCATTTTTGCATCACTACCTATGTTACTTCTAGCATATATCATGTCTGCGCCATTGCCTGCATCATAAATCCTCTAATGGGGATCATTAGGATTTAAACAATGGTCACTTGAATACAGGATTATAGGGCATACCACTCAGTCTCCACTACAACTGCCACTTTTTCAAAACCATATATTATCATTAGTAGTTAAATATATGAGTAATGGGATAGTGTTAAGTATGGTTACAATCAAAGGAATTCATCTCAAGCAGTTGGATGTGAGGAAAACATTCCTTCATAAGAAATTAGATAAGGAAATATATATGAAGCATCTAGTTGGTTTCATAGAGCATCAAAACTAGGGACTTGTTTTCACACTTAAACAGATCCTTTCTAGGTTTAATAAAGTGCTTATGAATTGTGATCATAAGTTTAATGTATTAATGGTAAAGAGGATATTAATATAGAGAAATGTTATCCATTTATTCCACTAAAAATTGCTTGATTATGGGAGATTCATCAACTTACTTATCTATGTTTATTATTTAATTATTATAGATCAGGTGACGGAAATTATCAATGAATTGAAGGATGAATTATATGAAATTTTCAAGAGGTGGGATATTTTTCAATACAAACATAATATAGGGATGAGTATTCTTAGAAACCTATGTTCCATTAATTTATACTTGTCTTGAACTGATTACATTCAGAAGGAAATGTATCACTTCAACATGGGTGAGGAAAAACAAGTAACCACGCATCAAGATAGACATTTCAAGCTAAGTAAGGATAAGAAACCATGAATTAAATCTAAGGTTGAAAAAAGGAAAATGTTATATATGCATCATTTTTCAGAAGCATGATGTTCACCATTGGTTTTACTTTTCCATACATTGTGCAAGTAGTGGGAGTTGTTAGTTAATTCAAGTAAAATCCTAGAATGGAACATTGGGAGGATGTGAATTTGATTATTCAATAAAAAAAATGTTATAAATATTTTTTTCTTTTCTATGAAATGAATAATAAGTTCCAAGGTTGTTTGAATTAATATTTTAGAGAATATGGAGACCCTGAAGATAGCACTACTATATACATTTTCACTTTTAGAGGAATGATAATTACCTTGTTGTCAAATCTTTAACCAGTAGTTACACTATCAATAATGAAATTGGAATATATTTCATAAGCATAAGATAGGAATGAGATGATCAAGATGAAGGAACTGATAAAATATCTTATAAAAATTAAAGATAATGGGATTTTGATTTTTGATTCACAAAGTGTGATTCACTTAGCCAAAAATATAACATTTAATTCTAGGAAAAATCATATTCATCATAAGTTTCACTTAATCTAGAAGTTTTTTAAGGATGGATTATTAGATCTACAAAAGATAGATAGATGTTGGAATTTGGAAAATATATTTACAAAGGTCATAGTTCATGATTTTTTGAGGTGATACTATGACTTAGTTGGGATGGGATATCTAAAATCATGATGGGGGAACCATGAAATTGAAATGGGAGATTCAATAGTGGAAGGAGGTCTATGGAAACTAATGGGAGACTTATTGGTGAATCCTATAAAATGATTCTTAAGTGGTTGATTGTTAGGATTTATTGTAAAAGCCATTTTCTATCCAAGAAATTAGATTCAATAGAATGAGAAATTTTGATAGTCTAATTTTTGCTGGTTCAGATAGTAATAGAGTAATCACTAGTGGTAGGCTTGGAAGATCGAAAGACATGAAAACTATATGACATATGACCAAAAGGTACAAATGGAAGATACTATATAAATTTACCCTTGAGAAATTAGGTGGGAGGTAATGTGGGAAAACTAAAACTATTTAAGAATCATTTTATGATATCTTCAAAACATGCATATTATACCAGATAAAGGAGTTAAGGTGGTGGAGGTCTTTAACCAAATGAAGGGTTTTTTAATAGAGATCAAATTAGGTGGAATTATCCCTATAAAGATCAAGAGGTGGTGACTTCCAAAAGAACTTGTTGGTTCAAAAAAATAATAGTGGGGTGTTTTATTTATTAGGTATCAAAGGATCATGTCACACATTATAATCATCTTAAATTTTACTTGAAAAAAAAAGAGTTTTAGTTCTCCATTATGGATTAGGGATAAATTATAAACCATGTTAAACTTTAGTTGTTCTTTTGTTTTTTCTTTCTTTCAATCATTGAATTTTGATAGCTCTTGTATATCCTCATTCAGAAGTTTTGAATTATGGTGTAGTGATTTGCGTGTGTTGTCTTCCAATTTTGGATCATCTTAATGTGGGTTCACATTTTGGTACATTGTTTCCTCCCATTAAGTTCTAGGGGGTGGCTTTTGAAGGTTTTTCAGAAATTAAACATGGACCAAAAAACATCCCTCGTACTTAAAAAACACACAGGATCAAATTGAGACCCCATCAATTAGTGTGAATCTAATACAAAAATATAAAATAAAACTAAATAATATCATATACAACACCCTCAAATCCCCTGTTAACCCATTTTTAATATTTCCATGCCTTCATCCATGTGTTGATCTAAGGAACCAGTAAAGAAATAACACAATAATTACCTCTTATAAACAAAAGTTACCCATAACTACAATATATTACCATTCCATTATAGACTAGGTTTAGTATCAATATTGCAGTTCTTGCATCATGCTTCACTCATCCAATTGCAACAATATTATTCCCACAAAACATTATAGATCTCTTTCTTTCAATCACATCATAACTCACACACAACACCCTACTATGGGAATAATCACCTATTGAAATTATTAAAATACTTACTCCAAAACTCAACTTTAGATTCACAATACCTTTTAAATGGTTTCACAAACTTCATAGAAGATTCCCACTAGGTGTTTTCTGAAAGTCCTTCGGCATGGACAAACCCATCATAGTGGAGTCAAACCATACAATAAGATCAATCAGACCATCCAAATATAGTTGGTAAATGGTAAATCTGAACATGGTTAAATTATATATTTAAAGGGAATTTAGGGTTTTTATTGTGGCTATTTGTTGTTAAAAAAGGGGTAGGTTGACATTGTGGAAGTTCCAACGGTTGATATAAATCATTTATGGGGGTGTGGTGATGGTTATGGGATGTCATGGTACTGTTTGATAAAAAACCCTCATTTTGGATTATGTATAAGGATTTCATATATATATATATATATATATTATTTTCTTGTGATTTTATACATACCCCACCTAATTTAGATTACCTTATTTATGCCCAAATTTTTTGGGTTCTGAGTGTTTTTGTCAAATATATATGTTGGTGAGGGAACCGATGGCTAACTAATCCCACTTCCTCAATCTCCCTTCTAGGTATAGTATGGTTTATGATCTCTCAAGTTATGTATAAGAATATATGATGTAATGTCTTAAAGTTATATTTGGTGATGTATTGGATTAATTGATTTCATGATTTAGATGATGATACATGGTGAGGGGTGTGCATAGTGGGAGGAGGACATGAGATTGAAGGATTTCAAGTTCATGATACCCTACTATAAGGAATATGATATATAGTTGGGATATGTTATATGGTAGTGGATATGTGATGATGATGATATGTATTTGGTATGAGTTGTATGGTTGTGATATAAGATATGATGTGTTGCAACATGGTTGTAGAAGTAATTGGGAGCACCATGACATTTTTCCTTGGGGAATGAGAGTGAAAAATAGTGGGGAAGTAGTTGTTGGGTACCACTTTGATATATTATTTGATATTAATACGCTATTATACTTGAACATGATGTTGGTTGAGTGGGTCTTAGTGATTTTTGGTGATATATGTCCCATTGTAGGTGTGTGTTGGTTCTGATGTTTAATCATCGGGGCATTAATATGTATTTTAAAAAAAAATCATGAGAGGTCTTGAGGAATATCTTACTATGTATACATGTATTCTCACCCCTTAATATATATAAACTCTTTTTTTTTGTTTCCATAATGGATTTTAATACTGAGATATTCATTACTAGCTTGGATATTGCGATATGTATTGAAGCCAATTCCATATGAGTTTTTCTTTTGGTGTTATATATTTGGAGACCTGTATTTGTTTAAAATTTTCATGTATTATGGTTATTGTGGGGTATTGGTTTTATTTATATTATGGTTTTGATTTGTGATTTTATTTTTTATATTCCTAGGATATTGAGGGTGATGCCTACCATTTTGTAGATTATACCATTGGTGTTAGTCTCCAACACATGTCCTATTAGAGGTGAGATTTAGGGGTAACCCATATCTCTACTATAGGCCTAGTAGGGGTTTCTGGTGGGGGTGGGTTATGTCAAAGTGGTATCAAAGCTATAGATGAGAGTTAGGGTGGTTATTGGGGTTAGTAACTCATGAGGGTTACATGGGTTTAGTATAGAAATAGTATTAGTAAAACTTGGTTTGTGATATATTAAGGAAGACCAATTATTAAATAGGAAATTAAGGGGCCCTGTGATCTAACATAAGGACCTTAATATTACTGAATACCCTAGGAAAGTTAATATTGATTACTAGGTAGATACATAGGAGAGGTGCATGTGTCATACTTGGTTGTTCTTTTGATTGAATTGGGTATATCTTAGGGAAGTTAAAATGAATATAATTAAATTATCTTAAGTAATGTTTCAGTTTTTGAGATAGGCATTTTTTGTTGTTCTATGATAAGTTTTTTGGGGTATGAGGATTTCAAATTTTTTATTGTTATTGTTTTCCTATCTTGATATGTTACTAATGTAGGTTTTCCTTATTTTGTAAGTTTATTTTTATCTTCATATATTTGTAGATGTGACTCTATATATTCAAATATGTTTGTGATTTTATATATTTGTATTATTTAAAGGATTAAAAGTTAGTATCAATTTGAAAACCTAAGAAGTAATAACTTTAACCTAAGTTGAATGGTAAATGGAAAACTTGGTAATGTTAAAACTAAATTTATACTTTTTTCTATTTTGGGGGTTTACCTTGGTGAATTCATGATAATTATTAATGTGTTAATAACTTAAAAATCCTATAAATTGGATAAAATGAATTTACTCGACCTCATGATCAATGAAACATGTTATGTGTTAATCTAGGTTTCCTGGATTTGAATTTAAACATGTTTATACCTATTAAACAAAGAGAATGTTAAGAATACATGATTTCAACAAAATATATATGATGAATCATGTATACTTTATATTTTTTAATATGCAAGTTATTATTGGAATCATAATTAATATGGTATATTGTAAATCGTGTTTGGTATAACATAATTTTCTTAGAGTTTTCAGTTAGATTAATGGGAATCATGATAAAGTTTTTTCTATATCAATGGATGAACTAATAAAATTTTATCATACATGATAAGTTAAATGGGATAGTTTATTAAGTATTTGGATCAATTTACTTGGAAATGGGGAATTTATAGAAAAAATAATTATATTTGACCATGTTATTTATTGGTAAATTTTTATATGATGTGTAATAATGTGTGTGGTGAGGTTAAAAAAATTTTACTTGGCTTTATTAAATAATTATGTAATATATTGGTAGAATGGTTTCTTAATTAAATGGAATATTATCTTCTAAAAAGTGTTGTATTAATTTTAAACAGAGTTTTTTATGAATGGTTTGTGAGTGTTTTGTAAATAATATGTTTTTGATACCTTTTTTAAAGGGAGATAACAAAATTAAATGGTTTTTTTGGGGAGAATAGAAAGTTTTGAAGGAGAACTTGTGGTTTACTTGAAATTTTTTAAATGTATAGGTTTCATGGAAAATTATTCATTTTTTAAATCTATCATTTCATAATTTGATATTTTATCCCATGTATTAAAGCATAATAAGTAATATAAAATCATTATTAGAACTAAATTCAATTACGAGATTGTTCAATTAAAATAATATTTTAGTTATTGTTTGTTTAACTAGTATTCCTTGGTGAAATGTTCTGATGCATTAACTAAATTTTGTAGATAGTAATTTTGATACCGTTAAATTTTATAAGTGATTTCTTATATGATCATTTTAATATATGTTCTATATTAATTTTTTTGCGCCAAATCGAGCATGATTAATTCTAATTGTTACGACATGACATAAATTTTTTAAATTTTTTCTTAAGCCATGTTTTGATTCTGTATAAAGAATTAAAGAGTAATGTGTAGAAATTAAATGATAAATTAGAAGCATGAAAATATAGTTATAAATTAATAAGGTTCATATAATATGATGTGAGTAATAGAAAAATGTTAAAATCATAACTCCTCTGAAGCCCAAAGGCCTTATAATTTTATTAATTTTTTGGATACACCCCCTTTTTAATTAGGTTGAGAGGGAAACCTACTTGACCCAAGGGCCCAAAGGCACAATTCCCAGAACATGACTCAAAGGAACAATGACCAGACACATATAACAACCCCTCCCTATCTTCTAATTCACTTGATGCTCCAAAGCCCCCTACCTAGAACAGTTGATCGGCTGGAATTACCCCATGAATAATTGCACAGTGCTTAGTATTGATGGTGAAATTCATACACTCTAATCATTTCCAATCTAGATATCTCTACTGGAAGATTCTTTATGGTATAATATTTACTCTTCTGGGGTTTCTTCTATGGATGTAGACAAACTATTTCCTGCCTAAAGGTTGCCATGCTGACCTATGGCTTACACCTCCACTTTCATTGCTCCCACTACACTGATAAGATGATATCATGTTCCCAACACCATCATGGAATGCATATAATTTAACTTCTTTTGTTGAGTATCACATCATCAGGATCCACATCAATATTTCATTTTTGTTAATTACTCTCATATACTACCATCATGTCCCACCAATATGCCAATCCTCCACATCTGAGGCCCCACCAATCATCACAGCCCATCATAAAACCATCATCGCCACCAACACCCCCTTCTACCCATCTGATCCTTTTATATGTGGCACTCACTCACAAATTACTTTTTATTGCAAATAAATAAATATTCAGGGTGGTTTAAAGTGAGAAATACCTTGAGAATAACTATTGTAAATTATATTACATCCATTTGGAATAGATCCTATGTCATGGAAAATAATGTGACTGTCGGAAGGATATTTTTTGCCTACAAGATTTTCCACTACTCTTTGATCGAAAAATACCCCAAAATCAGGGTTGTCAGGATATGATCTCGAACTTGATGTAGGATTATAGGTTTTCCTTTACCACTAATCCAAACCCCAATTTCATGTGGAAATCATAAAATTTGGGGATATAAACATTTCGCGTTCTTTACTTGGATCTATGATATTGCATGTGTTTATAGGTTGTCTGATGTTTCTAATAAGAGTTTATTATTATATTGATGACTTTATTATTGATATGATAGTATGGGTGAACCACCATCAATAAAATGTGAAATACTTAAATATGGTTATAAAATTATTTATATGAAGTTTGTAGTTATCTTAATATTTACTTCAAATAAGTGATAAATTAATGTGAAGGAACGATTAAAAGGGGGAATTATGAAAGTGATATTCTGTTAAAATTGTTTGTCGCATATTGTTGGTATGATTTTTTTATTGATATCTCTATTAATATTTTATATGATATTGTTTAGAGGATTTGGTTAATGATGTAGATGTATAGATGACATTGAAATGTAATAATAATGAAGTGATAGTTGGAATGTGATGGGGGGAGGGGTGGTGGATAGCTAATATTGTTTTCTTATTTCTAGTCATTGTTTACTAAATTTATTGATATGATACAGTATTTTATTGTAAATATTTATTTAATATCATATTATTGTATTATTATATTTTTTAATTGTTTTTTTTTCTAATTGAAACCTTCTAAAAAATGAATAAATTAATTAATATGGTAATGAAAGTATGATGGTACTGGAATCGATAAATGGTAGTCGAATGAGTATGATCCTATTCTGCTCAGATCCTGCATGCTTGGTAGAAGTTGTTTTGTTTGATTATTAATATTTTTTGTTGCTAATTTTATTATTTTACCATAATATATTCTAAATTATAGAACCCCCACTGTTATTTATCTTCCATTTATTTTAGGGATCCTGAAGTACCTTATTTCTTCTATTTTCAAAGTTTTATGATGGAACATTATCATAATTAATGTTTTGAGGATCGGTGTGACTCTCTATCTTTAGTGAGTAGTTAAATGTAGTTGTAAAGTGGGGTGTTTCATAGGTTGGTAACCCTAATATTTTCTTTAAATGATCATGAGGTTGATCTTAAATCGGAATCTAAAATACTATTTTGAGAAAAAAAAAGTGTTCAATAACTTCTATTAAAATAAATGAAATCGTTCCTTATTAAAATTGGTAAATTAATTTCTAAAAGTTTTTAAGGGGTTCATTTTCAATAAACTTAAAACCTTTAAAATTATTTATGGATTATTTCATAAAGGTATTTATTTTGAAACATGGTTGAGGTGAACATGGTAGTTAGTAAGAGGTTGTTGTGAGTATGCCTTCCCTTGTTGTGTTTTATTTTTCCGCGGTGTTGTTATTATGAAAGTTTTCTTGTTGTAAGTTAGTTAGATTCATAGACCTACCCTTTCCTAAAGGGTATTAGTTGTGTGTTTGTTCTATTTGATAGGTATCTCTCCATGGATATTATACTTTGGGTGCTTCTTATTTCATATTTGGTTTGGGTTCTCAAGGGAAATAATTGTTTGAGAGAAATTTAATATAAATACTTATATTTACCTATCCCTTAAATAGGATAGTTTATCTTTATTTAGGGTTTTATTTAAATTATCAAGGAACGTGATTGTTTGAGAGGCATCTAATGTAAGATAATAAGTTTTCTTAGACCCTTACCTTTACAATTTATTATGTGTTTTGGGTTCCACAGAATATTTTCTAGTAGTTTTGGTGGTTAGGGAAGGTTTGTATCAATTTTAATTAAATTATAAAGTAATTATATATTTTTTGGTTTTAAACTTATTTTTGGATAAGTATGGGATGACCCGTATATTTTTATCTAACCTTATAGGTGACCCTTATTAATTTTATTTACTTATAGGTGAAGCCTTATGTTTTCCCACTTATCCGATAAATTGCCCTTACATTTTATAGTAAGTCAATTTTTCAATAATAAGATCCACTTTCCATATTTTATAAGTGTATTTTTTATTTTCATAAAAACCATTATATTTCAGAAAAATATTTGGGATTTTTATAATATTATTTGGATTTTATAAGAGTCTTTTGGATTTTCATGAGATTCTTTTAAGTTTTTATAAGAATATTTGGATTTCAAAAGATTATTTTTGGAATTTTGTAAGTTTCATTGGATTTCATAAGTTTTTTGGATTTTAATAAGTGTATTTGAATTTTGTAATAGCCTTATAGATACCATAATATTTATTTTAGGTTTTATAAGATTCACTTCATATTTTCATAAGACTATTTTTCTCATTAAAGAGTATTTCCCTTTTCCAAATTTTGAAAATGTAAGAGTCTTTATTCAAAACACAGGAGTAAATTCCTAAATGAATTAGAGTCATTCCAATTTCTATAGAAATGACCCTTAAATTTTCCTTTGAGGAACCTTATAAAATGGTTAGTAATTTTTAAAATTTTCACATATCAAATTAGAGTTACCCTAATGTTTTTATTCATATGATTCATACCATAGTAAATTTTAAATTTTTCTAAGAATTGTTTGAAATATGTTTTTATGAATAAAATGGGGAATATTAATTAACTAATCCATACTAAAAAAGAATGTATATTTAAAAATGGAAACCCTCCATTATACATGATCTAGGCCTATATTTTAAGAAATTTAAATGGTATGGTACTATGAAAATCATCACTCCTGGTAAAATGATATTTAAAAGTGGGGGGAGCATTTACACATGATTTATGAATCTTTATTTTTAAAATATAAGATATCCATCCTCTATTATGGACCCTTACCCTTTTTATTATTTTGAACCTTACATGACTAGATATGCATCTATGGAGGTTTGTGAGTTTCTTCCCTATGAGTTCTTGACTATTGAAAACATCCCTATCATATAATCCCTATGCAGTGAATCATAGAATCGTCACACCAAGGTAAGGTATTCAGGACTACTATTTTATTTTGTATAAATTGTGGAATTATCATGCTACTGGTTTCATTGGGTAAATGGTATGAGTAAACCTAAGGAATATAATAATCATAATAATGAAATTAAAGGGGGAGGTGTTTCATATGTGCTTTAAATATTTTTGTATTATTTAATGTGATAATGGTTTTTATTTTTTTGTTGTGATATATTATTTTCTGCTATGAGATATGTATCATTTGTTGAAATTTAGTTTCTAGAATCACCTCTCATAAAAGGTTGATTATTTAAAGATGATAATAAACAAGATGATTGGAAATATGGGATTTAGGAATGTTGTTTAATTTATAAATAAATTAATTAAATGGAAATAATTAAAAAAAGGTGATTGGTCATTGTGGTTCACTATTGTGTATTTTCCAGGTTTTTATTGCGTGTATGGTTGATTGAGGGGAATTTTTGTGATGGAATTGGGGGCTTTGATTGATGCTCAATTTATCTTCATAGCTGGTAAAATCATATAAATGTAGTAAAAATTTTGTTATGTGTGAATCGTGAATTTATGGTAAAGATTTGTGGATATAGAATTCTAACTTGAATGAAATAATGGCATGGCAACTGGTTCCATGTGATTGAGGTAGAAATATGTGAAAGGGTTGTTTTTTTATTATCTTGAAAATATATGGTTAATTTTGATATGATAATTATTTCATTGTTATTAAGTTTCATTATATATTCTCCATGGCATGGAATATAATTTGAATAAATGTAATCGGTAATGGGAAATGGGACTGAACAGTTATTCATAAGAGGAATAAGATGAGATAAATGTGAAATATGAATCAACGAATGTCTTAGATAGGGCAGTAGTTTAAAGATTTTTTTTACATTAAATATGATTAATGAATGGAATAATGAATATAATATGGTGGTAAATGGTAAATTTTTAAATTATTAAATATTAGACTTAGATGGAATTTATGTTTGTTATTGTTCCTATTTTGTGAGAAATAAAGGTGATATTTGATGTTATAACAGTGGAAACAGATAATATATAACATTTCTAAGGGTGTGGTGATGGTTATGTGTCATGGTAGTGATCTTCTATAAAAACCCTTCAGTTGGGCTTGTGTGTGTGGTTGTGATGTATGTGTGTGTGTTGTTTTTTTGTGATTTTATATGCAACCCACTCTAGTTGGATAACCTTATCGATACCTAATTTTTTTTGGTTCCAGGTTTTTTCCCTAAATATCCATATTGGTTAGGAGACTGATGGTAGAATACACCCTCTTCCCCTCTTTCCCTTCTAGATGTAGTATGAGTTATGATAGCTCAAGGTAGGTATAAGCATACAGGCTATAATGGATTAAATTTATAGTATGTGATATACTGGATAACTTGATTATATGATTGAGATGATAATTTATGGTGGGGATAATGCATGGTACACTACAAAGAGAATTCTAATTGGTGATGTTTTTTTTCATTAGCGATGTTTTAAGTGTCACAAATCCATTCACTGATGTTTCTGAAAAACATCTCTAAATGATGTTTCACTAAATTAGCGACATTTATAAACATCGTTAATTTAGTGATGTTTCTAAATGTCACTATTTAGATACATATCATTTACCAATGTTTTTTAGAAAGTTCGGTAAATAAACATCATTAAAATAGAAAATTTTATAAACATCGTCATATTAGAAATGTTTATAAACATCATTAGAATAGAGACATTTATAAAAAAATTTAAAATAGAAACACTTATAAATGTTCCTATTTAGAAACACCTCATTTACTGGTATTTTTTTGAAACATTGATAAATGAAATCTCATTTAGCGATGTTTCTAAAAAATGTTTTTAATTTTTTTTTAAAAAAAATAAAGTTTTAGATTTTTTTGATTTTTTTTTTCTAAAATAAAAAACATATATAATAGCCCATGCATCATGTTCCATTCCCCCACACCTTCCCCCACCTCCCACCCTCTACCTTCCTTCTCCACCCATCTCATTCCTTCACATCTTCCCCCACCTTCCTACCCTATACATGCCTTCTCCACTCGTCTCATTCCCCCACCCCAACCCCCCTCCAATTTGCTGACTTGTCCCATTCCTCCACGCCCACCCCCACCTTTTCATAGAAAGAAATTTACAAAGGATCAAGTCAAAATTTCCCCCCTCTTCAAGGATTTGAATGTTAGACGTTCACCTGAACACCCGAAGAACCAACCAACTCTCCCATGAATATTTTATTTATTTAATTATGTTATATTTTATTTATATATATAAATAAATTTCAGTTTTTATGAAATTAGTATCTTATATAAATATAATTATATATATATATAATTAGCCATGTTTTAAAATAGTAATGAAAATATCACTAAAATAGCCACGTTTTCTTAAAAACATGACTAAATTTGAAGTATATATTTGTTTTTATATATAAATATATTTATATATTTATATTTATATATTTTTATATATTTTTTTGTGTGTTTATATATATATATATATTTATTTATTTATTTATTTATTTATTTATTTATTTATTTATTTATGTATGTATGTATTTATTTATATATATGTTTATATATATGTGTTTGTGTTTATATATATTAATATATGTATATATATATATATGTGTGTGTGTTTGTGTTTATATATGTTTATATACTTGTATCAGTATTTAAAAAATTATTATATATATATATATATATATAATTTTATATATTAATATATATATTTATATATGTATATTTTATATTTTATATTTTATATTTTATATTTTATATTTTATATTTTATATTTTATATTTTATATTTATATATATATATAAGTTTATATTATATTATATTTATGTTCGTATTTTACATTATTCTTATATTTTATATTATATATATTTATTTATTTATTTATGTTTTATATTATATGTATATGTGTTAATATTTAATATATATATATATGTGTGTGTGTGTGTGTGTGTTTATATTTCATATTTTATATTTTATATATATGTGTGTGTTTATATTTTATGTTTATGTGTGTGTGTGTTTGTGTGTGTGTTTATATTTTATATTATATATATATAGGTTTATATTTTATGTTTATATTATATATATATTATATGTTTAGATTTCATATATATCATATGTTAATATTAATATATATATGTTTATTTTAATATATATATATTTATATTATATATGTGGGTGTTTATATATCTATGTGTGTTTATATATGTGTGTGTGTGTGTGTAAATATATATGTGTGTGTATACATATATATAATTATAATTATATATATATATATAATTAGCCACATTTTAAAACACTGATTAAAATATCACTAAAATAGCCATGTTTTCTTAAAATTATAACTAAATTTAAAATATATGTGTGTGTTTTTATATATAAATATATGTATATTTATATATTTATATGTGTGTGTGTGTGTGTGTTTATGTATATAAATATATACATTTTTTAAATATATGTTTATATATATGTCTCTATGTTTATATATATTAATATATATATATGTCTAAATATATATTTACATCACACGGGTAAATAATATATATAAATATATATATTTTTAGTGATATTTCTTGAAAACCATTGCTAATTTAGTGATGCTTCCTGAAGAACATGGCTAAATTAGCAATGTTTCTTTAAAAACATAGCTAAATTAGCTACATTTCCAAAAACAATGTCCCCAATTTGGTGACATTTTTCAAGAAACGTTGCAAAATCAGCGATGTTTTTTTAGAAAACCTAGATAAATTAGTGATGTTTCCTGAAAAACATCACTAAATTCAAAATTAGCAATTTTTTTAAAAAAACGTTGCTAAATTACAGATTTTTATAATGGTAGGGAATGAGGTTAATTTTCTTTTATGTTAATGATACCCTATTATGAGGTAATATGATATGCAGTTGGGATATGGTGTGTGGTGGTCGATATGTATCTTATAGTGTTGTATTTTTAGAGACTTGTATTTATATTAAATGTTAATGCATTAAGGATATTTTGGGGTATTTTTTATTTATATTATGGAGTTAATTAGTGATTTTATTTTTATATTCATGGTATTTTAAGGGTAATGCCTCCTATTGTGTGACTTATACTCTAGGTGTTGTTCGTAAACCCATGGCCTATTGGATATAGGCTTTGGGGGTCACCCTCATCTTCACTATTGGCCCAAAAGGGGTTCCCAGTGGGGGTCAGTCATGATAGTGTGTGTGTGTGTGTGTTTAATTTTTTGTTTGTGTGATTATGTGAAATTATATATATACATTTATGTCACTTATATATATATAATATTTACACTTTATTGAATTAAATTGGTTATATATGAATAAAAAATGGTTGGATGTCAGTTGTATGACCCAAGAATATTAGGAATAAGCTAAACAGTTCATCAAATTTACAACAAACCATGAGAACGACATGTATTGAATCATTTGTTTATGCCTAAATTGTTTTTATTCAAATTTAAATAGTCTAAACGAATTGTAAGGACATAAATTGGCTGAATATATAATTTTTTGACGAAACATAGAGAATTAAATGTATCTAATAAGTGGAATAAAAATATATTTTATGAATCATATGATATTGGTACAAGTTTATATGATGATATAGATTATATTGAAGAAATAAAAATTGTGTTTGATGATAAATTTATAGATTATTAAAAAATGATTTAGAAATTGAATAAGTGTGCAGAGGCTCTATTGTATAATGTTTATATGATAGATACAATTCTATTAGTAATACTAAAACAATAAAACCTGAAAGTGGGTAATGAATATAATGGTGATAGTTTTATAGATCCACTTTCTCTATTGAAGGATATGATTCCAAATCATAATGAGCTTCTATGAAAGATATATAAAGCTAAATGAATATTATGTTTCATGGATATGAGATATGTTTAATAAATTTCTTCCCTAATGATTGAAATTCATTTTAGAAAAATATGAATATGTATAAAAAATCCAAGTATGATGCATCTTGATATAAGAAAAATATATATTTTTTATCAAAAGTTGTGTGTTATATTCTAGTTATTCCAATATTTTAGTGATTATATGGAAGTATTGAAGTTGATTCCCAAGAACTGACTAATTTATATTTTATATTACAAATATATTTAAATACATGAATATTAATAAATTTATTATCACATTTTTATTGTTCTTTTATGTAAAACTAATGTGATAATTTCTATAGAGTATTGGTCCCATATAAAGGTCATAATATTTCCCCATTATGATGAGATCCTTAAAGTGTTGTGATGATATTCTAGAAAATATATTCCATATGGTTTATTATCATCATTAGATGGAACATAGATGATGTATCCTATCAGGTGCTAGATTATTTTAAGTATATAAGGCTTTATCCCATGTAGTTAGTACTTGGTAATCTATAATATGATAGATTATATAGACATACCCACAAATAGGAATTCCAGATGTTTTCATGTCATTGGGTATTCCTATATGTGAACATGTGTATTGGTCCTCTTACTTGAGATTATTATTAATGCATGTCATGCGTCACATACTTTGATGTATTATCTCAAACCATAATTTCATATATTCATGGGGAGGTAGGCCATTTGGGGTGTATCGTGAGTGATATGGAATTAATGAATAACTCAATAATGGATTGGACCCTTCCAATACTGAAAGATAATATTTCAAACCCTTTGATTTAAATGGAACTATCGAACTAAATTCCATGGATATGGTGATTGAAAAGTCCATTTCAAGAAAATAAATGAAATATATATCAAGATTAAAAGTTGATTACATGAATGTGAAATATGATCGATGAGATATCGATACATATGGATTATATTGCACAGATAGTGTTTGTATGAGGTTGTTTTCATTGCAATATTCACTCCAACCTTAATGGGTGTCTTCATGTGTTTCTACATGTTGATCTTAGACTTTAGGAAAGTTATTCTAATTCCGCTATGGAAGGAGCCAAAAGGATCACACAATTACTATATTTGTTGATCTCGATTAAATTCTATTGGAATTTAAGATTTAGAATAAATTTTATTCTCTAGGTCAAGGAATAATATTTATTGTGGATTTATTGATTTCAAATATTCATTCATTATTTTTATGTGAGTTCAATATTAAATAAATATTTATTCACAAGACTGTGAATATTATATTTATTTATTTGTTGAATTAATCATATTTATTTATTATTTATGATTCATTAACTGTTGAGGAAGGTGTATGACATAAGTTCGGGGTCCAATAATAGAAAATATGTAATCATAAATATAATTTATATAAATATGATATTATTTATTTAATAAAATGATATTTAGTTTATGTAAGTTATCAAGTGTCATGATATAATAATAATATCATTATTAGTTTTTGGAATGAAGAATATATTGGATTTATTATTAAGTGAAGGGCCTTTATGAAATTTTCATAACAAACCCTAGCTATATATTCCTATGTTATATTAGTTTTTTGTGTGAATTCATTTTTTTGTAAACTCGTTTTTGGTTTTTCACAGCATCATCTCCTATAGAATTATCTAAATGAAGAACATATCTATGGTTTTTTTAAATATTGATATAATTATTATACCTCCTTACTACCTATAAATAATGATATAAATAGATAGATGTTCCTTTGATCATGAAGGATTGTGTTGCGATGAAGAGGAACAACACAAGGTGATTGGATTATCTATGCTATCACCTAGAGTTCCATCAGCATCGTTTAGAGATCAAGGAGCTCATGTGGATACTACTAAAGGTATTATACTTTGGATCCTCTTGGGGAAATAATAGTACAAAATGAATGGGATTAAATTGATTAGCGTCTAAATAAAAGAAAGATCTCTAGACTAAGTTATTTTCTTTTTATTAAATTGATTACAGATTTAATATTAAGGATAGTATCCTCTTGGTTCAAGAACTCTTTATCTGGTTTATTTAGGTATATTAATTAGACATGAAAATCCTTCATCATGTTTTTATAGAATATTCATTGAATGTGATAAATTCCACATTGGACACAAGATCGACCATCACTTCCACTACACCTAGAACCTACAAGTGGTATCAAGTAGTCACATTCAAATTTATAATTGTTTAATTTTTTTATGAATATCATAATTCTTTTGTTAGATTTTCATTTTAGATTTTTTTGAAGTTTTATTACTATAATAAGATCAAGAATACTCCAAGAATATGTGAATAACACATGAATATTCCATCTATAGGTTCTATATATTTTGTATTCATGACTATATTACATATAGTGTAATGTATTATGTGAGATATAGTCTTGATCAACCACTAGTATATGTTATTGTACCAATCATGGCTAGTCAAATGGGGGTTCATTACATGGCATGTAATTACACAATGTATTAACTGCTAGGGTTTCACACAGCTTATACAGTTACATGGAATGTAACTAACGTAAACGTCATGTAACCCCACATGAAATAATTTTCATGTGGTCAACTTATGTGGTGTGTAATTAATATACACACCGTGTGTTGACTAACATCTGATAAACATAGGCCATCTTTGTTTACATAGCATTTAACATAGTTTTATTCAATGCTAATTATGCGTTGAGTCCCTAGGCATGTAATGTGGGATGACTAAGATGAGTTACATGTCATTTAGCTGGTGTACATGTCATGTAATTCATGCCATCTCATGCAATGAACATGGTTTGACACTCATGATGTGTGAGTTAATGCACATGAAAAGAAATTAAATTCAATTAAAACCAAACTATATGGTGTGAAAGTTGATGTACATACCATGTGACATGGTTTTTCTAAATGCGGAGTGATTTTCAAGTAGTCATGTGAAATAAATTCTTGAATTAATTTTTTTACATTTTATATATCTGCACACCATGTATATTTCTTATACACATCGTGTACTCAACACAAGAAGATATAACAGTACACATCATGTATGTTAAGGCATTTTCTGTGGTCAAGCATATCAGGATAATTACACGGGTTGACCTAAAGAAAAACACTCTATGTATTGTGAGATTTTGTGGAAGTACAAAGTACATGACTAGAACTATACTCTTTATAGCTGAAGTAGATTAGAAAAAATTATGTTTCCTCTAGTACACACTATGTACTTGAGTGATTTTAAATAAAATAAAATTTATTTAATTTATTTAAAATTATAGTGGATGATAATATTATGTATCTCTAGTAATTCTTGGATTAATAATTAAGATAATTAATTAACTAATTAATAAGACTATTGATTATTAATTCAATAAGTATTTATCTTAACTAATTAGAGTGATTTGAAATGAATTATAGAATGTATTAATGTGATTTCATTGAAATAATTTGATTGGTATTTAGATTAATTGAATACTTTATGTGTTGGATTTATTTTTAATTTAATATTATTATATGTGATTGTATATATAATAAAGTTTTCTTAGTTTAAATATGATTTACTACATTTCAGACATCCCCCTTTATTATATAGGACCTACATGTTTGTGGTTTTTTTTATTTGACTTATATCTTTGATTCCCCTCACCTACAAGTTAAAGGATAGAGCTCCAATGAGAGGAGGAGGTTTAGAACTCGAGCCAAGTTGAAACCAACTAATAAGATAAAAATTTGATTGTGGAATGTTGTAACTCAAGATAATCCCAACTTAAGGAGTGGTGCACGCATCACAAAGCATGAAAATTTGAAATAATTATTTACCTACCAACTACTTTAGAAGTGGCGAGTAGGGTCAAACCACAAAGATAATGTGATTCAAAACTAAGAATATCCTATTGGAAAAGTGTTTAGGAAAATGAGATCTTCATGTGATTTTCAATTAAAGAGTTCTAAAAACTAAATGAATATTCAAAAATGACTATTTAAATTAACTAAAACTATTTAAGCTAATTAATCTATGAAATAAACTCACGGATATGGAAGTGTCGGATTTGTGACTTCGGTTCAAGTGCATGAAATGTCAATTATTTAATTCCCACATCTTAATATTTATTTATTCAGTTATCATTGATTCTAAATTTAATCAAAATATCATATGGTATCATTCTTTGATGTTAGACAGTATTCTAATTTTCACACAAATTATCCATTATTTTATTCTCTTTCATGGAGAATAACTTCTGCGACATTATAGCACTGAATCACTTTGTGAAATACAAAGACCCGTTTCTCACAAAGTTGAAGTATCTACCTGTGTCGGGTTTGCTCACAAGATATTAATTATTAGGTATCACTTAGGAAAGTTTGAAGTTATGCACACACAAAATATTAATTTTTTTAATTAATATATTTATTTATCCAAATTATCTTGCATGCTTGATCGAATTCTGGATAAATAGATTCTCTGATGAACTCCTGCCTGTGATTACTTATTAGGTATCACACGAACGGGCACCAAAGATTATGTGCAGATCCCAATGAAAATAAATTTAAATGTAGGTATAATTAATTAAATAAACATCCAATTAAAATTAATTTAAAAAGAAATAAAACATGGGAATAAATTAAAGACATGCATTCCCTGTCACATTTATCACAACTCTGACAACAATGAAATTAGCCAACCATCGTGCAAACATGACACGAAAATAAATAAATGAAGTCACCATGTTCGTGTCGATGTGAGGACCACCACAAGCTATCACAGATGATAATAGAATAAACACCTTCACCCATTGATCACCATCACGATGAACCAAACTACCACGTGTCAATCACCGATGATCCCGGATCTGTCCACTACCGGTGTGAGGAGAGGGTTATAGCATGAGGAGTCCAAGGGTTTTCTAGCGTCATGGCGAGTTTGTGCAGCAGAATTCATGCTCTTCTTGTTTTTTGTACTACAGGGAGATGAGCGATAGAGAACATGGCCTTGATGTGCTTCAGAAAATAGTGAGGTGTGTAGCTCGAGGAGGTCTGTTGTGCGGCCACTACTGCATGTGGCTGGCGAAGGGGTCTGGGGCATGAGGGGTGAATGGGGGCTGGGGAGTTGGGGAATTGAGGGGCAGGCGGGTATATGGGGGTGGCTAGGTGAGTGGGTGAGTGGGGTGGCAGGGTAGAGGGAGGGGAGCAGGTATGAGGTTGGGTAGTGGGGGTTAGTGAGGGAGGGGTGGGGAGATGGTGTCACGAACCGTCCTCGGGGCCCGTGCCCTAACTACCCCAAGCCCGCCTCCCATAGGCCAGGGGCTAGAGACTAGCACCAAAGGCGTAATCCTGATAAAAGGGAAGGTATTTCCTTTAAACTTGTAACACACACCGTCTGAACACAAGCAGTAGAAGCAACAAGTACTAATATAGAAAATAAAAGTGTGCTGAAAGTAAGTGGGTCAGTATACAAACCCAACTGAACAACAAGTACAAGTAAAAAGGAAAACAGATCTTGGATCATCCACCGGGGAATCCTACCTGAAGGGTAGGTACAGAACTCGAACACCCATCCCTGAGGTACGTCCCGTCTAGTCCAGCTCCGAGCAGCCTCCTGTCTGTCACCCTCATCCTCGATCATTGTTTTCCGTCGTCTGCACATAACACAACAAGGTTCGGGTGAAGCCCATGCAGGGGTGAGTATAACAATACTCAGTAGGGGACCCCAGGACCCCCGAAGGTCTCCCAGAATCCAAAAAGGATAAACCACAAATGAAATATGCAATCACGAAGTATCAACCAACCCTACTAAGGTATATGCCCATACATATACCTAAGTTATCAATCACAGTCTGGCTCCAACTCTCAAGCCCAAGCACAACCCATTCCACAAAGGAAGTAAAATCAATAATCTAGTTGATATCGTCTGAAAGTCAAGACTCAGCTCACATAGGTATACATCTTTTGTAGAGTGATAGAGATGATCAGATGTAGTCACTGATTCATTTAAGCTGTCAGACCCACACAGGATACAGGACCAGCTAAGCTATCAGACCCACACAAGATACAGGATGAGATATTCTGTCGGACCAACATAGGATCGAGGAACAGAAGTCAGAACTGTCAAACCCACAGAGGATTCTAGTACAGAAGTCATCACTGTCGAACCCACAGAGGATTCCGGTATAGAATTCATCACTGTCGAACCCATGGAGGATCCTGATACAGTATCATTGCAGCCATCCCTAGGGTTCCCACACACAGCACGCTTGATTCCGAGAGGGTCCGCTCCTCAATCCAACTGTCGATACATCAACTATCACAAAGTCCTGAGTTGATGTATCATGTAGTTCTGTCTCATCATAAGGAATCCAATGCGACAGATGGCGCGTCAATCGGACGTCTGGTCTGAGAGTTATTGGCATTTCTGTTCCAGGGGACCGGTTGGTTTTTAGGTTCAAACCAACCCGACTTTACCCCCAACTACATTCAAACCTCAAGCAGGGTATACCCAAAGAATATTCCTACTCTAAGCCTTCTGTCATCGTAGACAATTCATTGTTCGGTCACCCGTAGCCCAAAATACGGATGAAAAGGTGATTTCAGGTTAAACGGTCCGGACGGGGTCCGACCTGGTTCGATGGAGCGACCCGGCCCGATGGCGGTCCGGCCCAATGGCGGCCTAGCCCGAGGCGGCCCGGCTGGTCAAGGGCGGCCCAGCCCGGTGGCGGCCCGACCCACTGGCCGTGTGGCCCGGCCCGGCTGGTCGTGTGGCCTGACCCAGTTGGTCGTGTGGCCTGCCCCGGCTGGCCATGTGGCACGGCCCAGCAGGCCGTGTCGCGCCCGGGCCGGCTGGCCGTGCGGCGCCCGGCTAGCCGTGTGGCTCAGCCCAACTGCTCATGTGGTGCCCGGCTAGGTTGTCTGTGTGGTGCCTGGCTCGGCTGGTCGTGCGGCCCACGCTCGACTGGTCGTGTGGCGCCCGGCTGGCCGGCCCGACTGACCAGCTGGCCGCGTAAAAGGGGGGGTGTTACACCCCCTGGCTCCCGAAAAGGCCGGCCCAAGGCACCGATCCTTATAACCATGGGACCCATAGGGTCCCGCCTAGCACGCACCGGTGACCGGCTCAGCAGGCCGCCCTCTCCTGTCTGTCGCGGCCTAAGGCCGTGGTCCTGCTCCATCGGCGCGGCGCGACGGCGCCGCACCCCTCCGCTGCGGACCGCCCTGGTCGTGGCCTCCTGTAGCACTGGCACGGCACGACGGCTCCACGCCCCTTCACCACATGTCGGATTTCCTCTGTGCATAATGACTGTGTCGTGCCTTTCTGGTGACCCGGCGGTCTTGCAATGTCGGTCACCTCGCGACCGGCCCAACGCTGACTGTCGTTGTCCGCTCCCATCGCCAACCACAAACAAGATCAAAAAAGGGAAGATTCGTCCATGTTGGTGTGGTCCAAATTTCCCCATGTTACGGTGATATCATTTGGTTGTCAAACCATAATTTCAACAACGTAGAACAGGTACAAGAATTCAAACCCACTACATTGTAATCAGTGTTCGATCGGTAGAGTCGCGGGAAGGTGGCTTCGTTCTGTTGACATCAGGAGGAGATGACGTCGTCGTTGGTGACATTCTTCACGTGCAGCGTCTTCCCTTTCTTGCCTCGTTGGAGAGGGAGAAGACATCCATGGAAGAAGTCGAGGAACGAAGGACGTCGTCAGCATTCTTCACGCTCTTCGTTGGAAGTAATATGTGTTCTTCACGGCGATAGTTCTTCGTTGGAGAGGATAATTCTCCAAGGATTTTCCCAAGTTTCCACCAAAGAAATATAATCCAAAATAAAATAATGTCTCCCCTATTATTTTATTATTTCCATGAAATCAAAAAGAATTCAAAAGAATTCAAATCACTTCAAATTAATTAATTCTTAGGTGTGTTGGCACCATAATGGGGAAGGTGAAGAGGCTCCAAAAAATTATGGGGGAAGTGAAGAGTTCATCATCCTTAATTGGGGGTTCAAGGGGAGTTAAGGGGGTTTTATGATATGTGGGCCCCACCTTATAACATCCTCCCAAGGGAGATTATGTGCGGTTGGCCCCACCACCAACCTTCCCTTGGAGGTTTGAACTATCATCCTAATAAAAATATGCTACACATATTTTTTTTTAATTTTATTTTGATACCCAAAAAATTAACTTCCACTCACATTAGAATGCAACTGTAGTAAAGGTCTCCTTAAGTGATTATCAACTCTGTCAGTTCAATGGTGCCCTTGGATTTCAATTCTAATCACCGGTTCAAAAGATATAAAATCTCACACGTACGTTTACTGAACGTACCCGAACAAAACTTCAGAAATTGATTCCGGATACACCGAGCCTCGGAATCAGGTGTCGTCAGAAATTGAGGACTCGTAAAATTCCCATGTATTTTAAAAAAAATCACGGAATTTTCAGGTCTTTAAATTATTCCCACCTCAGTGATTTACATCCCCGTAAGCTACAACACACACTAAAGAAACAAATGGGGGTACTGAGAACGCATCTAAGCCTCCCGCTCCCACGTTCTCTCCTGGAGGTTCCTGTGCTGCCAGCGAATGCGTACCAGAGGAATAGACCGTCCACATAGGACCCGCTCCTGTCGATCCTCAATCTCTAGTGGAACCTCCATGAATATTGCCCTATCATCGATGTCCATCTCCTTGTGGTCGCTGATTTGGGACGGGTCGTGCAGGTATCTCCTCGGCTGAGATACGTGGAAGACATCGTGCACCTGGTGAAACTGAGGTGGAAGATCCAGGCGGTAAGCCACCTCGCCTACTCTACTGAGGACCTAGAAAGGTCTGATGAGTCGTGGAGATAACTTTCTACCTCGGCCAAATCTATGTAGGCCTCGTCGAGGTGAGACCCATAGAAAGACGTGGTCGCCATCCTCGAACTCCAGTGGTCTTTATCCCCTATTGGCCTAGGACTTCTGCCTGCTCTGTGTAGTCTACATCCACTCCTGGATGATCTGCACCTTCTCCATTGTAACCTACACCATCTTTGGTTCTATAAGTGTCGACTCCCCTGGGTCAGTCCAGCACAGAGGTGATCTGAAAGGTTGGTCGTACAGTGCCTTGTAAGGTGTCATCCCGATGGTGGAGCAGTAGCTATTGTTATACGCAAAATCTACCAAGGTTAATTAATCCTCCCAGCTACGACCAAAGTTGAGGATGAATGCACGGATCATGTCCTTAAGTGTCTGAATGGTACTCTCAGTCTGGCCATCCGTCTGAGGATGGAAGGCAGTGCTCAATCGAAGCTGCATCCCAAAATCCTCCTATAACCTCTTCCATAACCGGGAAGTGAAACGGGCATCTCGATCAGAGACAATCGTTGATGGAACACCCTGAAGTCGTACGATCTCGTGTATGTAGAGGCATCCCAAGATCTCTACTGAGCCCTGCTCTCTAATAGGTATGAAGTGGGCTGACTTGGTGAGTCAGTCTATGATCACCCAGATAGATTCATGTCCTCTGGATGTACGTGGAAGTCCCGTTACAAAATCCATGGATATCCTATCCCACTTCCATTCTGGGACCTCTAAGGGATGAATCAAGCCTACTGGAACCTGATGCTCCGCCTTCACTTGATAAAAAGTGAGGCATCATGAGACAAACTCTGCTACTACCTTCTTCATACCTGGCCACCAGTGATGTCATCAGAGTTCCTGATACATCTTCACCACTCCTGGATGTACTGCTAAAGGAGATGTGTGAAACTCCCACAACACTTCCTCCTGAAGTGAAACTGTTACCATGGTCTGTCCTCTGAAGAGAACGACATACTCCCCACCTTCATAAAATACATCAGGTTACTGCCCTATGGATATCTGAGCACGTCGCATCTCACAGTCAATGTCCCCACGCTGTGCCTCCCTGACTCACTGAATAAGTGGAGGTGTGATTGTGAGAGACTACAGAAAGTCTACTCCATCCTAATCCACAAAGGAAATCTGCAATGCGGCCAGCTGCTTTGTCGCCTCTCCTAGTAGTTGAATGTTTGATCTTTTGCTGAGAGCATCTGCTACAACGTTCCCCTTCCCAAGAGTATAGATTATCTCAAAGTCATAGTTCTGGAGGAACTCGAGCCATCGTCATTGTCTCAGGTTCAGGTCCTTATGTGAGAAGATGTACCTGAGACTCTGGTGGTCATAGTAGACTGTAAAATTCTCTCCCATCAGATAGTGCAGCCACATATTCAAGGAGAAGACCACTACTGCTAACTCTAGGTCATGGGTAGTGTAGTTATTTTCATGCTGTCTCAACTGCTGAAAACCATATGCGATCACTGCTCACTCCTACATCATGACACACCCAAGTTTGGTCCCTGATGCATCACAGTAAACTATGTACACAATGCCCTTCTCTGGTAGCCTCAAGATGGGCGCACTAGTCACCCTCTTCATCATCTCCTGAAATCTCTGCTGGCATCTCTCTGACCACATGAAGGGTTTCCCCTTCTTCGTCAATGCTGAAAGTGGTGCTGCAACTCTGAAGAAGTCTAGCACAAATCTCTGATAGTACCTAGCCAGTCCCAGAAAACTCCGAACCTCTTTCAAAGTCTTGGGTGTCTCCCAAGCAAGTACTGCCTCGATCTTCGCTGGATCCACTTCAACTCCAGCCTCTGAGATGATGTGTCACAAGAAGTGAACCTCTCGAATCTAGAACTGGCACTTCAAGAGCTTACCATAAAGTTGGTTCTCTAGGAGTGTGTCCAGTACTACCCGCAAATGGTAAGCATGATCCTCCTCAGTAGTCGAGTAGATCAGTATGTCGTCAATGAAGACTACGACAAAGCGATCGAGGTAAGGCTAGAAGATCCTGTTCATAAGATTCATGAACATTGTTGGAGAGTTGGTTACTCCAAAAGGCATAACCAAGAACTCGTAGTGGCCATACTAACACCTGAAGGTCATCTTATGCACGTCCTCATCTTGAAATCTGAGCTGGTGATAGCCTGATCTTAGTTCTATCTTCAAGAACCATCGTGCTCTCTTGAGCTGGTCAAAGAGGTCGTCAATCCTCAGAAGTGGGTATTTGTTCTTCATGGTCACCTGATTCAGGCGACGGTAGTCAACACACAGTCGCAAGATCCCATCCACCTTCTTGGCGAACAAAATCGGAGATGCTTAGGGTAAAACACTGGTTCGGATAAATCCCTTCCCATGCAAGTCCTCCAGCTATACCCGCAGCTCACGAAGCTCAGCGGGAGCCATTCGATATGCTGGAGTAGATATCGGTGTCGTCCCGGGGTACAGGTCAATGTATAAGTCTACCTCTATGCGAGGAGGTATTCCTGGAACTTCATCAGGGAAAACATCCGCGTACTGATCCACAACAATAGGAAAACTCGGACTCCGCACATCAACTGCTCTGAGGATGAGACTAGCCAACTGATGTGTCATTGGCTTCCCCCTCCTCTGTGTAAGTCCATCCTGAACTGCAAAGGCTCCCTTCTCGCAAGTGAAGTTGAACCTGATCCCATCTGTGTGGATACACCGCACTTTGCTCCAAATACAGTCAATCTATGCATGAACCGTGGATAACCAGTCCATACCCAAGATGACGTTGTAAAGACTCAACGCCGCTACGAGGAGATCCCAGCCGAATCTCTCGCCTCCTAGAGTAATTTCACACTGTCGAAACCAATGCATAATGATCAAGTCTACTCCCATAGGAGTCTCTATTCATAAGGATCAAGATAAAGGCTCTGTTGGAATCTCCGAGCTCCGAACAAAGGCAGTAGCAATAAAAGAATGACTCGTACCTATGTCTATGAGTACTACATCAAGGGTGGAGTAGACACAGATAGTACCTCGAATAATCTCAAGTGCGTTGTGGTCGTAGGCCTCAACTGCCTGGAGATGAGCCCGCCACTGTCCGCCAGCTCCCTGTGGTCGGGGTGGACCTTCTGGTGGTGGTGGTGGTAGGGCCTCGAAACGTCTCCCACCACCCGCTGCTCGGCCAGCTCCTCTTCCACATCCACCTGCTCTCGGAGGACCACCACGGTCGAACCTATGCCTCTACCTGAAAGGTCCCTCTACTGTTTTTTTCTCATCTGCATGGCGGGTCGGGCAGTCATGATCCATGTGACCTTGCCCGCCGCATTCATAGCATTGCCTTCTCCTCATATAGAAAGATCTGTCTCGTGTGCCCCGCACAACTGAACCTATATCCTGGGATCGCCCACCTGATGGCATAGTTTTCTTAGACTTCTACAACATCTGTCTACTGTCGGCTACAGAAGACTTCGCTACGTGTCGCCCTATGGTGGGTCTCGCTGATGGTGAATGCTCAGTGAGAAATCTCTCCACTAGAAGAGCTCGCTCCAGCACCACCGCCTACGTCGGGATGCTGAGGGGGATCATCGAAGCCCTGATCTCATGCCCGAGTCCCTACTCTAAGGTTCGGGCCTTGAAGAACGGGTCCCATACCATATCTGTGGAGTAGCGAGAGAGGTCAGTGAACCTTGCTGAGTACTAAGATACTGTCATGCTGCCCTGCTGCAGATGTAGTAACTCCTGAATCCGCACTGCATGAAGGGTGGCTGGAACAAACTCTGTATGGAAGAGACTCTCGATGTCTGTCCAGAGTAATGATGCCTCGTCATGCACCTGGAGCATCATGCTCCACCATCTGCCTGCTGCTACATACAGAAGACTCACGGTAAGGATCACCATGAGGTCGGATGGTGTCCCTACCAATATAAAAACTATCACGACATCCTCCATCCAATCCTTAGCTTCCTGTGGGTCCGTCTCTTCCTGGAACATGGGCGGCATCTGGCACTGGAACTCATGCAACTCACTCAGACAGTGTGCACTCTCTGCTGCTGGAGTTGGTGGTATCGGTGGCCCAGTGGGTAGTGGTACTGCCGGTACCTCTGCTGTGATGGGGCCCTACACTGAGGCCTCATCGCTTGGTGGGCTACCATCTCGTATGTAACTCGTAACCCTAGCTGGATACCTTCGTGGGGCCATCCTGAAAAGAAACAGGTGCACCATGGTTAAAACAATATACCTGGTGAGCTGATGCAAAGTAATCACGAAGAAAACTTTTTCAAAGGAAACACACAAGCAATCAGTGTTTTCGTGCACTGAGTTGGAGATCAGAAGTCAGAGTCCTAGTGTATGGATATGTTGGTCGCCGTACCAACACCAGTTTCCCTAAACTGATAACCAAACCCTAAACAGTTAACATTATTATCGTTAAAAGAATAAGAGTCCAAGTTCTATGGTAGAACCGACTCCTCTGATACCAATTTTTCACGACCGGTCCTCGGGGCCCGTGCTGTGACTACCCCAAGCCCGCCTTCCATAGGCCAGGGGCTATCGACTAGCACTAAAGGCATAAACCTGATAAAAGGGAAGGCATTGCCTTTAAACATATAACACACACCATCTGAACACAAGTAGTAGAAGCAACAAGTGATAATATAGAAAAGAAAAATGTGTGCTGAAAGTAAGTCGGCCAGTATACAAACCCAACTGAACAACAAGTACAAGTAAAAAGGAAAACATCTCATGGGTCGTCCACTGGGGAATCTTACCTGAAGGGTAGGTACAAAACTCGAACACTCGTCCCTGAGGTACGTCCCGTCTACTCCAGCTCTGAGCATCCTCCCGTCTGTTACCCTCAGCCTCGGTCACTACTGTCTTTCGTCTACACAAAACACAACAAGGTGCGGGGAAGCCCGTGTAGGGGTGAGTATAACAATACTCAGTAGAGAACCCTGAGACCCCCGAAGGTCTCCCAAAATCCACAAAGGATAAACCACATAAGAAATATATAATCATGAAGTATCAACCAACCCTACTTAGGTATATGCTCATACATATACCTAAGTTATCAATCACAGTCAAGCTCTAACTCTCGACCCAATAACAACCCATTCCAAAAAGGAAGTAAAGTAAATAATCTCGATGATATCAACTAAAAGTCAAGACTCAACTCACATTGGTATACAATTTTTGTAGAGTGATAGAGATGATCATATGTAGTCACTGATTCATCTAAGCTGTTGGACCCACACAGGATACAGGATCAGCTATTCTATCGGACCCACAAAGGATCTAGGAACAGAAGTTAGAACTGTCGAACCCACGGAGGATTCAGGTACAGAATTAATCATTGTCGAACCCATGGAGGATTCTAGTATAGAAGTCATCACTGTCGAACCCACGGAGGATCCTGGTACAGTATCGTCGCAGCCAGCCCTAGGGTTCCCGCACACACCACGCTTGATTTCGGGAGGGTCCGCTCCTCGAGCCAAGTGTCGATACATCAACTATCACGAAGTCCTGAGTTGATATATCTCGTAGTTCAGTCTAATCATAAGGAAACCAATGCGACAGATGGTGCATCAATCGAACGCCTGGTCTGGGAGTTATTGGCATTTCCGTTTCAGGGTCCTGGTTAGTTTTTAGGTTCAAACCAACCTATCCATACCCCAACTACGTCCAAACCTCAATTGGGGTATGCCCAAAGAATAGTCCTACTCTAATCCTTCCTTCGCTGCAGACGGTTTGCCGTTCGGTCACCCGTAGCCCAAAATACGGATGAAAATGTGATTTCAGGTTAAACGGTTCGGACGAGGTCCGACCCGGTCCGATGGAGCGGTCCGGCCTAATGGAAGCCTGGACCAGGGCCGCCTGGTTGGTCAAGGGTGGCCCGGACCGGTGGCGGCCCGACCCACTGGCCTTGGGACCCAGCCCGGATGGCCATGTGGCCCGGCCCGGCTGGCCGTGTGGCCCGGCCCGGTTGGCCGTGTGGCCCGGCCCGGCTGGCCGTGTAGCCCGGCCCGGCTGGCTGTGTGGTGCGGCCCGGTAGGTCGTGTAGCGCTCGGCCTGGCATGTCGTGCTGCGCCCGGCTGGCCGTGTGGCTCGTCCCGACTGGTCATGTGGCGCCCGGCTTGGTTGGTCGTGTGGCGCCCGGCTCGGCTGGCCCTGTGGCGCCCGACTTAGCTAGTCGTGTGGTGCCCATCTGGCCAGCAGGCCATGTAAAAGGTGGGGTGTTACACCCCACAGGCTCCCAAAACGGCCAGCGCAAGGCACCGGCCCTTGTAACCACGGGACCCGTAGGGTCCCGCCTTGCGCTCACCGGTGGCCGGCTCAGGTAGTCCCCCTCTCCTGTCTACCACGGCCTAATGCCGCGGTCCTGCTCCACCGGTGCGGCGTGGAGGCGTCGCGCCCCTCTGCCGCAGCCCGCCCTAGTCGTGGCCTCCTGTAGCACCGGAACGGCGCGACGGCGCCGCGCCACTCTGCCGCGCCACTCCGCCGCGGCTTGGCTTTCCTCAATGTGGCACGATGATGATGTGCCTTTCTGATGACCCAGTGGTCTTGCGTTGTCGGTCTCCCCGTGATCAGGCCGACACCGGCCGCCGTTTTCCGCTCCCATCATCAACCACAAACAAGATCAAAAAGGGGAAGATTCGGCCGTGTTGGTGCAGTTTGAATTTTCCCATGTTATGGTGATATCATTTGGTTGTAAAACTATAATTTCAACGACATAGAATGGGTACAAGAATTCAAAACCCCTAACTTGTAATCGGGGTTCGCTCGGCGGAGTCGCGGGAAGGCGGCGTCGTTCCGTTGATGTTGGGAGGAGATGACGTCGTCGTTGGTGACGTTCTTCGCGGGCATCGTCTTCCCTTTCTTTCCCCGGTTGGAGAGGGAGAAGACGTCCAAGGAAGAATTCAAGGAACGGAGGATGTCATCGGCGTTCTTCACGATCTTCTTTGGAAGGAAGCGGCGTTCTTCATGGCGATGGTTCTTCATTGGAGTGGATAATTCTCCAAGGATTCTCTCAAGTTTCCACCAAAGAAATCTAAGCCAAAATAAAAAAAATAGCTCCCCTATTATTTTATTATTTCCATCCAATCAAAAATAATTCAAAAGAATTCAAATCACTTCAAATTAATTAATTGGAATTAATTAATTCTTAGGTGTGTTGGCACCATAATGGGGAAGGTGAATAGGCTCCAAAAAATTATGGGGGAAGTAAATAGTTCATCCTCTTTAATTGGGGGTTCAAGGGGAGTTAAGGGGGTTTTATGCTCTTGTGGACCCCACATTATGACATCCTCCCAAGGGAGGTTATGTGTGGGTGGACCCACCACCAACATCCCCTTAGAGGTTTTGACTACCGTTCTAATAAAAATATACAACACATATTTTTATTTAATTTTATTTAGAAACCCCAAAAATTAACTTCCACTCATGTGAGAACGCAACTGAGGTAAAGGTCTCTTTAAGCGATTACCAGCGTTGTGTGTTCAACGGCGCCCTCGGATTTCAATTCCGAGAACCAGTTCAAAAGATATAAAATCCTGCATGTACGTTTACTGAACGTACCCGAACAAAACTTCAGAAATTGATTCTGGACACATCGGGCCTCGGAATCAGGCGTCGTCAGAAACTGCAAACTCGTAAAATTCCAATGTATTTTAAAAAAAAATCACAGAATTTTCAGATCTTTATAGATGGGGAGGTGAGGGATGGTTTGAGCGGAGTGGGGGTGGGGAACTGGGTAGATAGGTGGAGAGGATGGGTAGCGTGGAGGGGAAATGGGGGAGTGGGATTGGAGAGAGGGTAGAGGGGTGGTGATTGGAGAGAGAAAACAGAAATTCAAAAAGGGGGTTAGAAAGGGGTGAGGCATGGGATTAGGTGGGTGGGGAGGGGAGCGGGTGAAGTGGAGGTGGGGTAGGTGGGTAAGTAGGGAGGGGAGGGGGAAAAGTCAAAATAAAACAAAAAAAATAAAACTAAATTCAAAATTCAAAAGTAAAATAATCTAATAATCTAAGAGTTAAATCATAGTAATAAAAATAATAATAATAATAACAACAAAAAAAGTACTCGTAAAAAATAATAAAGTAGAATTGTATAAATACATATTATATTTAAAAGTTAAATTAATATAAATAATTAATAAACTAAACTAATAAACTAATATTAATTAAACTAAGAAATAAAATAAAATATTAAAATATAATAAAGTAAAAAATTATTAAAATCTATAAATAAAAATAAATAATGAATATTATTATATAATTAACTAAAATATATATATAAATAACTAAAATGCTACAAAAATAAACTAAAACACAAAAACTCTTAAAATATTTAATTAAAAATAAGTTAAACGGTTATAAAAATACATGCAAAATCCATGTACATAAAATCCACCACAATTAAACTTTTTCACTCCTAGGAAAAACAATCTTAAATAAAACACAAATGGTCATAGACAAATCAAAACATAAAAATTACAAGTTCAAAATTTTTCAATCTATTTTACCCATAAAATATCATGCTTCATTTAAAACTCTAATTTTTAAAAAGTATTTTTCTTCCACTCACATTCCTTCCAAAACAAGTACTTCCACTCATGTATCATGTGACCTACCTCACCATCACTCTTATCACTCAAAATATTTTATCAAAGCTATTCTTAATTCTCATACACATGCATGCTTACCATAGGTTTTCCATGAATTTCTCATCTCTACTAGTGGAAATAAAAAGAATGCACTAATCTCAAGGACTTTAAATGAGGTTCAAATGTCTCTGAGGTTGCGGGACGGTGGGTCATATAAAAATTGTGATAGTTTTTTGTAAAAAATGAGGGTTTAATCTTAAAATAAATGCATGAAAAATGTCAATCTAGATGTCTCCCTCAAACTCTCACTCCCCCGCACTTAAAACATTTCTTATCCCCAATCATATGATAATACAGTGTTTCGCTCCATTTTTATTGTTTTTTTAGACACAAATCACTCAAATAATATGGGAAGGAAAAACTAGTGAGTATTAATTTTAAAACACCATGAAAAAAATGTTAGAAAAAAATAAAAAATAATGGTACAAGTAGTGTGTACACTGTAATATATCAGTGAAAGTAGTTCATCTAGAGAATTCTCTAGCTCCTGGAGTAATGGATAATTACTTTTTTATGTATCCCTAAAAGCGAGGGTTACCATGTAATGACCACCAATGTACTCATTGTTGGAACCAAAAGGATTCTATCTTCCTATATAGAAATGCATGTAATGAATGTGGATACTATGAAATATAACACATATGATCAGGAGGATATAATGTCAATCCATGTTCATCAAATGACTCACTTCCCATCAAACAACCCTCTCCATGAGTAAATATCTCCCCTACACTTTGAATGAAAATCATGATACATATATTCAAGAAATGGGTAAGGAATGGTATTGGCTATGGGCTCATACTAAAAGGATTATTCATGGATTATAAAGGCTACACGAAGAAGAAAATGTATGGGTGTCTCAGTGGATCAATGGGTCTTAAGATCAAACAAATTCATCAGTCATTTTAGTGCAACTTTAAAAATTATGATTGCTTTGATGGAAAAACATGGCAAGTTCTAGAAGACAAAACATGGTCAAGATTCTCTCAAGAAAAAGATAAAAAAGAGATGATGTAAAATGGGCCAGATTCCTCATGGGTGTGGAAATAAAATGTTGGATAACATAGATGACCAAGATTGAAAATAATTGTGTCAAAAATATACAAGTTTTTGAAAAAAAAATCAAAGCATGAAATAATAGCAGCAATTATCTAATTCATGATATCAAGGATAAAAGAGTTCCAAAAAAGAATCATGTGCTCAAATTGTCTAGGGACACATGTGGTATATTCCTTACTATGTTACATAAAAAATGGTTCTCTTTTCATGTGGGTTTAAAAGATGACAAGAATATCAGTTTTTTTCAAAATTTTCATGTTTTTTTGTTAGTTTACATGGTGTTTTTTGAAGCATAAAATATGGAAAAAATAAAACACTTCCCTCTGTAAGTACGTATAGATTTGGAAAGACTATTTGTCTTTGATGAAGCTCCATAAATGGTATACCTATAAAACCTACACATTGACAACACATACTCACATCATATCATATAAGTCACACCATAATCAAAAGCATGTGGATGATAAATATATGGATGATGAATTCAAATCCACTATAGTTCGAGGAGAAAATAGATTATGGTAAATGTATGCCTTTTTATTTTATTTTATTTTTAAAAAAAACTAAATGAAATGAAATTAAATGCAGTGAAAAGAAAATAAACAAATGATGGGTTGTCTCCCTTGGAGTGCTAAGTTTTCTTCGTCTTCATCCAGAAGTTCTTGAAACTCCACTAGGATCAAACGAAAATGTAAACCATGTGTCTTCTTATTTATCAGTGGGAATGTGGAATCCATTTGTTGAAGATGAGTTTATCCTACAAGCTGTACAAAATCTTAATGAAATCTTGTTAGAAAAATGGATGTGTTGAAGAAATGAAAACATTCCAACTCACAAGGGAATGAATATACCTTGTTCTAAGAAATACTAATCGAATAATTGAATTTTGGGAAAAGGATATCAGCAAAAATATCAAGAATATAAGCTCCTTGAACATACACAAGTGAAAAAATTCCTTTACCAAACTCCTTCAATGGTCGGATTATATCCATCACATCCTTAAATGTAGTATCTATATTGATGATGTATCCCAATTCATTTTCACACCCAACCACTAGAACAGGTAAATCTAATGGTTTCCAAATCAATTCATTCCTGGTGGTTTCATTGATTATGCCAAGGTCGACAATATAGTTAGAATATGTGGGTATTTCAAGTGAAGTGTTTTTAACCTCGACGCATAGAGCAAGTGGTGCGGGATCAATTGGAACAGATGACTCCATTATGTCAAGAATGACATATTTTTTTAAAATTTCTTCTATACCTCCCTCGTCATATTTCTCTATTGGTACATGTTTCACCACAAAATCAAAATCATCTAGGAAATCCCATTATTCCATTGTTTCTATAAAATTATGAGTGTTTTGTACCACCAATGTTGACTAATTCATTGACTCCCAAAATGTTTCAGATGTCTCCATTCTAGAAAAAGTTTCAGACTCGCAAATATTTTCAGAAAGAGGTAAGACAATGTCATTTGAAGTTATTTCCTCTTGTGTGTTTCAATTAATGGTGTCTAGGTTCAATTATGAATCTATCATGGTAAAGAATGGTCTCAGTTCAATTTCCTCTTCATCCTTCAATGATGCAATTTGATAGACATTTAATGTGTCCTTTTTAACTTTGGGATGGCTGTTTTGTGAACTCGCAGATGGACATGAAATCACATTTTCCCTAGGACCATTATGTTCAAAAGGGCTGAAGACCACACTCTCATATTCTTGAAATGTGATTAGATTGGAAGAATTAAATTTTTATGGATGGGAGTCATCAATTTTATAATAAGAATGTAAATCAATCTCATTATTAGACTCAGTACATAGATGTTGTTCAAAAGGAACCTTTATTTCACTCTCCTCAAAAGAATTGTTTTGAATTATACCATCAAGTGGAAATGAGGCAAGTAGTTTGGAAATATAATTAATTTTATTTACTAAATTATTAAATTAATTTTATATATCTTTTTTTGAGGAAAGAAACTTTTCATTATGTTCATCTTGAATTTTAAACCTCTTATTTTCCTCAGTGATAGTAGATTTCAACATGTGCTCTATTATTGAATCATTTGTTTCAGATGAATTATTGAGTTCTATATTTTTAGGAGTGCATTGACTTTGAAAATTATTAATAGGTGGTTACGGACTAGTATTAGAATATGGATCATAAAACAAACTTGAACGATAATCAATAAAATAAATAGGATTACCTAGAGAGCTCATGTGCGGTTAGAGATTTTATTCTGTACCTTTCAATGTTGGTGGGTAGGGTGGGTACTGGTTGTAACTATGTAGTGTGGCCCACGTCATTCTAAACTTCTGGGAGGCTTGAAAATCCCTACAATGAAAAATTTCTAGAGTAGTAAACTATTTTCTTTTTTGTTGGTTTATCTTTTTTTATTTTTTATTTTTATTTTTGACCAAAATCACTCTTTTAAAGGAACTCCTAATTCTATTATTCTCCCTAACAATGGTTCCAAAAATTTGGCATGTGTGTCGCAAGGCATGCAAATTTGAAATATTTATTTACCAACCAACTATTGTAGAAGCCACGATCAGGGTCCCAAAGAGATAATGTGAGTAGACACTAGGAATGTCCTCTTGGAAAAGTGTTTAGGAAAATGAGTTCTTTATGTGATTAACAACTAAATAGTTCTAAAAACTAAATGAATATTTAAAAATGACTATTTAAATTAACTAAAACTATTTAAATAAATTAATCTATGAATGAAACTGGTGGATATGGAATTGTCGGAGTCATGACTTTCATTCAAGTGAATGTAATGTCAATTATTTAATTCCCACATATGAGTATTTATTTATTCAATTATCACTGATTCCAAATTTATTCAAAATGACATCTGGTCTTTTTCTCTGATGTTAGACAGTATTCTAATTTTCACACAAATTATTTTTTATTTTGTTCTCTATCCTGAAGAATAATTTTTGTGTCATTATAGCACTAAATTACTTAGTGAAATACAATGACCCATTTCTCACAAAGTTGAAGTATATACCTGCATTGGGTTCGCTAATAAGAGATTATTTATTTGGTATCAATCAGGCAAGTTTTAAGGAGAGAACATACAAAATATTAATTTTTTTAATTAATATATTTATTTATTCAAAATTCACTCGTGCACTTGATCTAATTCTGGATAAATAAATTCTCTGATGAACTATAGCTCGTGATTACATATTAATTATCACATAAACGGTCACCAAAGATTGTGTGTAGATCCCAATGATAATTTATTTAAACACATATATAATTAATTAAATAAACATCCAATTAAAATTAATTTAAAAGGCAATCAAACATGGGAATAAATTAAAAACATGAATTCACCATCACATTTATCACAACTCTGACACCAATGAAATTAGCCAACCATCATGCAAACACAACATGAAAAATAAATAAATGAAGTCACCATGTTCGTGTTGATGTGAGGACCACCATAAGAAACCATATATTATCGCAGAATAAAAACCATCACTCCATTGATCACCATTACGATGAACCAAACTACTATGCATAAATTGTCTATGATCCAGGATCCGTCCACTGCCGGTGTGAGGAGAGGGTTTTAGTGAGAGGAGTTAGAGGGTTTTCTAGCATCATGGTGAGGTTGTGTAACAGAAGTCATGGTCTGCTTGTTTTTTTTCACTGTAGGGAGATGAGTGAGAGAGAATGTGACCTTGATGTGCTTCAACATAGAGTGAGGTACATAGCTCTAGGAGGTCCGCTATGTGGCCACTCTTGCATGTGGATAGTGAAGGGAGATAGGGCGGTGAGTGAGGGTTTTAGTGGAGTGGGGGTGGGGCATTGGGTAGATACGTTAGGCAGATGGGTAGCGTGGAGGGGAAATGGGGGAGTGGGATTGGAGAGAGGGGAGAGGGGTGGTGATTGGAGAGAGAAAAAGGAATTTCAAAAAGGGGGTTAGAAAGGGGTGAGGTGTGGGATTAGGTGGGTGGGGAGGGGAGTGGGTCAAGGGGAAGTGGGGTAGGTGATTAAGTATGGAGGGGAGAGGGAAAAGTCAAAATAAAACAAAAAAAATCAAAAAAAAAATAAAACTAAATTTAAAATTTAAAATTAAAATAATCTAATAATCTAAGAGTTAAATAATAGTAATAAAAATAATAATAATAACAATAACAAAAGTACTCATAAAAAATAATAAAATATAATTGTATAAATACATATTATATTTTCAAGTTAAATTAATATAATTAATTAATAAATTAGACTAAAAAACTAATATTAATTAAATTACAAAATAAAATAAAATATTAAAAGTTAATAAAGTAAAAAATTAATAAAATCTAGAAATAAAAATAAATAACTAATATTATTATATAATTAACTAAAATCTATAAAAATAACTAAAACACTACAAAAATAAACTAAAAACACAAAAACACTTAAAATATTTAATTAAAAATAAGTTAAATAATTATAAAAATAATTGTGAAATCCATGTACATCAATGAGTTTTTCTCCTAGGGTCATAGGTATATTTATAATCTACTAAATAAATTAACCATTTAAAAAGATTATGATCAGGTCACTTTATTTATTTTATTTTTTCAAGTGCAAGGTTGTTTATTTTTTTATGTGAAACCATGATTATATGATGATTAAACAAGATTACATAAATTAAATAAGAAAGAAACATTGAAAGATAAAATAAAATAAAATAATTATGCATAAATTATTTTATCAATACATGGTTATTTAATTATGTAAAATCCATATAATATTAACAAGACATGTTAAGGATAAAGTAAGTAAGTTTACATTTAAATAAACAAAATCCCTGAAGGAAATATTAAGTCAAAAGAATTCTATTATCTGAGTTAAGATGGACCAATAGTTAAAGTTTCAATCAGGCCATATTCAGGGGTTCTTTAAATTATTTGGGAGTCTAAAAAAGATGATGGATCAACTTAAGCAAAATTTTACCAGATTTAATTTCCATAGTATGTTTAATGAAAATTTGGAGGCAGGTGTTGAGGAAATCTAAGTTAGGATTTCAAGACTAGGTAATCTACACAATGAATCAAGAAGATTCAAGCTATCAATTGATATTAATATATATGTAAGTAGATTCTTATGATTTTCATGGCCATATTTTGTGTTATTAGAAGATAAATATTGATCCTTTCCCCTATAATTTTCATTCAATAAGAAATTCAGAGTCTAATGGTGGGGGATATTAAGACTTGATAAAATAGTGGGAGACTAATAAGATAATAAAAAAATTTATGTCTCATATATATTGGAAATCAAGATAATGTATTAAATATACTTTTATTTTATCATGTAAAAATATAATTTCCATTGATATCCTTGTATTCTATATTAGAGAAAACAACCTTTAAAATAACTTCTTGGAAATGTACAGCTGGTTGTACATTTTATTATGCCAAGAATGGAAGCTTTACATTATGTAGGCCCTAATTCCTAATTCACCTACTATGGAGGAGGGTGGGTAAGATCTATTTATCTACATGGAACACTTGGATAATTTCATAGATGTACAGTGTTTTATGTTATCATCCATGTCTATTGAATTCTAGAAGTTACACGAAAACTTGGATTCATATTCTATTCTCACCCATCACTATAATCATTATTAGGAAGCATCCAAACAAGAGTGGTATGAGATTTACAATGTTCTCTTTATAGGAAAATTTATAGATGGTGCAAAAATTGATCCTCATATAGTTTAATTATTGGATATATTGATAATTAAGATATTATATGGTTTTAAGTTACTCAAATATTTTCACACATATCTCATACTTTTCTTACTCTTTTATAGATTCTCAAGCTTCATTTTGAATTTTATTAGGAAAAAAATTGAGAAGTGTATCATAGATTTCCTTACACTGATTCTCCAGGTATATTAGGGCATGAATCATGATAAGCCTTCTATAATTATGTTCAAAAAGAGGAATGGGAAGGTGAAAGGCCCAAAGAATAGTTCCAATTATAGGGAATCAATACAACACCCATCCAAGAGGAGAAAGATTAAGGGGAAAGAAATGTAATATAATGTCATTTATTTTTTATGTGTTAATAAGAGTCACTGGAAGAAAAATTGCACTATGGTAAAAAAGAAAGGGGAATATTCAGTTGCATTTATTATCGAGTAAAATATTTCCATTTATACAAATTGGTTATTAGATACAACTTTTGGGGCTCAAATTTTTATCCTATTATAAGAACTAAGTCTATTTATAAGGGTTTTATGAGGTTAGGTGGATCTTAGAGGTGTCAATGAAGCAAGACTTGTTGTAGTAAAAATTGGAGACTACCACCTCACATTTTCAACTTAATTGACATTGGTTTTAAATAACTACTATTATATGTCAAGAATTACTAAAAACATTATTTCTATATTAATTCTTTATATGAATGATTTTAATTTCTAATTTTAGAATAAAAGAATCTACTTATACAAAGATAGAATATGTTATTATATGTAACATCTTAATAATGGTATTTATGTGTTAGAATATGAAAACCAAGTGTTATCAATTGATAATGAATATGGTTCACATTATTCATATCACGCCCAAATATAGAATCACTACTTAGGTCATGTAAATGAAAAATTAATGATAAAATTTTATCAAGATGGGTATTTATATTCATTTGAACAAAAACCACTTGGAATATTTCATGCTTGTTTACAAGGAAAAATGATCAAATATTTATTTAGTGGAAAGGGTGAAAGGTCCATAGAGATTCTTGAATTAGTTTTCATAGATGTGTGTGGACCTTTTCCAGTCAACTAAAGTGCTGGATTATCATACTTCATAACTTTTATCAATGAATTTATTATATATGGATATGTATACATAATAAGGTACAAGTATGATTCATTTTGTAAATTCAAGGAGTAAAACAATGATGTTGAGAATTAGTTTGGTAAGAATATAAAGAAAATTTTATCAAACCATGGAAAAGAATATCTAAACCAATAGTTCATTGATTTTTAAAGGATTTTTCTATCCTATCTCAACTCAATCCTCCTTATACACTACAATGTAATGGTTTATGTTAATGGAGGAACTGTACCATATTAGATATGTTGAGACCAATGATGAGTCATGAAATTCTTCCATTATCCTTTAGAGGATATGTATTATAAAATTAATCACACATACTAAATTGGGTGATAATTAAATTAAAAAATGGTATTTTATATGATATTTTGTATGTAAGTAAACCCATGTTATCACAAATATGAGTGTGGGGTTATAAAAAAATTTCTAAAATTATCTCTAGAAACAAACATCAACCCTGATTCATTAAATTTATATTTGTAGGATATCCTAAAAAACCTAAAGGATATTACTTATATGGCCCTTCATATAAAAAACATGGTTAAAAGGAATCCCAAAATTCTTTAAATATAACACATATCTAATAAATATTGTGAGAGAAATATATAAATTGGTGAAGTTGAGGATCAAGATACAAAATAGTTGGTATATGAATAAATTCCAAAACAACCCATGGAAGACAAATTTTAGACACAAGTTTTGTGTAGGAGCACAATATAGGTTAGAGAACTAAGGATATATGGTTTTATAGTCACCAAGTATGGTGACTCGTTATTAGTTGGTAATAATGAACCTATATCCTATAAGTAAGAAATAAGTGTCTAATAAGCTACCATATGGAAAGAATCCATGAATTCCAAGATGGATTCCATGTACTAAATCCAATTCTATAATTTGGTATAGTATTTAGAAGATATAAATTCCATTAGTTTCAAATGGGTAGCCAAATTAAAATAGACTTAGATAGTAGAGTCATTACCTATGAATCTAGAATAGTTTCCAAAGGGTTTATACAGCATTTAGGCATTAGATATGATGAAACCTTTTCATCAGTATCAATGATGAAATCCATAAAAATTATAATTTCCATAATAGTTTACCATTATTATGATATTTGTTAAATGGATGTAAAAAGGAAATTCCTTAATAGGAACCCTGTGTAACATGTGTATATAACATAATCAAAAGGGATTTTGACTCCAAAACTTCTAACAAGGAATTGAAGTTTCATACATTTATTCCTAGGTTGAAGAATGCATCAGAATCATAGAAAATTCACTTTAATGAATCTATAAGGGAATTTGGTTTCATAAAGATTTAATGTGAGCCTTGTTCCTATGAGAGGTTTAGTGGAATTAATGGAATTTTTCTAATAGTATATGTGTAATAATTTGTATTTCTTGATTTTATTTTTATAAATTATTTGGGAAAATTTTGAGACCAGGCACTAAGATGACATGAGATTTTGAGGCCCGAGGAGCCCAGAATGTTTGTTTGAAAAATGTTAAGTTTTTTATATCACGTACACGTAAATTTTTTGAAAAAGTGAAATAACTCTTAAATGGGTTCCCAGATCAAAAATCTGAGGGCACCATTGAGCTCAGAGTAGTGGATTTTACCTAGACATAACCTAACATTGGTCGGCGTGGGTCATATATAGAAAAAGTCTTCAGGGGTGTAACCGTAAATAAAATTATTAAATAAAATTAGTTTATTTTGAAATCCTAATAACTCATAAATGGTAACTCGGATTGGAAATCTAAGACCACCATTGAGTTCATAAGGGGGTGTTTTTCTTAGGCGAGGCCTAACCTCAACTAGTACGGGTCGAGAATGAAAGTTATATTTTGGATGTAGATGTCATTAAAATATCCAATAAAAATATTTTATTGAACTTTACGTATTGATGTAGTGGAAGTTTCACTTTTTAATAAGACATTTAAAAGGAATTCAGGTCTATCTCCATAACCCTGGAATACCCCTGAGGCAAGTAGAAAGAATCTTTATCCCGATGATGAACACCAACGAATCGAGGATCGACGACGACCCGAACATCCGTTCTTCGTCAAAGACCGGTCCAATCATTGAGGTAGGGTGTTGATCTCTTTGTGATTTCTTTCCCTATTTTATAATCAAATTCTGAATGGGGACTAACCCATGAATACATTGATTCGCAGTTTGATTGTTCTTGAAAGAGGGATAATTATTGCGGGATTAAAGAGAGTAGATCTTGGTGATTATTCTTTTGTTGATTTCATAACGATTATTCTAACAAGAACGGATCAAGGTCAATATAAAAAACTCCAAGATACATTATTTGGGTGTTTTATGTGACCCTTCTATCCCCATTCATGGCATTCCTCACCGTTGGACCGTCATGGTCATGCTGCAATTTGTTGGGAGGCTCTGAATGTGATCGGACCCCCAGAGTGATAGCAAGGCGGATCAAGGCATAGGGCAATGAAAGATTCAACTAGAGGATCACATAAGTGGCTCCATTTAGAAAAATGGAGCACTGGATAAGTGGCGGTGACCCATGGAACCAGGGTCAATAGCGGCCAGTGCTGGCGGCGGTGTAGGATGGAGCCCGGTGGCACACTATGCCAGCCGCATGTGGGTACGGAAAAGGACAAAAGTTGACCCTGCGATGAATGTGGGTGCAGAAAGTGGCGGCCTAACCATGAAGGCAGTGAAATCAGATCGCACAGAATCCATGAGTGGTGGGATCCAAAGTCAGTGACCAAAGGGTCACGACGGAGTAGGGACACTGCTCGAAGCCACGTCAAAGGATGGACCCACGACTGAGCCATGGGTGCATGCTGGGAAGGCGGGCCGGCCACGTGAACTGTGGTCTGGCACCTCTTTAACTAGACAGACATAGCCCGGGTGGGCCACATCTGGTGCAAATACATCGGCCAACACGCATCATGCCAAACCGATGTCGGGTTAGACCTGGACAGGACCTGACCCTTTTTACTAAATTGGATGTATCGTTCAAACCGTGTGTCTGTTTGACGATCCGTTTGCGGTTTTTGGACCCTTGTGGTGAGAGGGTCCTTTTGATATACTCTAAGTGAGTTTTTGTGGAAGTTGTTTTATGACCTAATGGATTGAGTATTAGGTTCTCCCAGAATAATCATGATACAAGCAGAATCATACGGATGGTTGTGACTATGTGATATTGGTGACTATATAACTTGGGGGATACATAACCCATTGACTCTTTGTGTGCCATAGATGCTCTATGTAAAATTGATGCTCCTTTAACCATAAAAATTCCATGTTCCATCGACATCCTGGGCACCATCACTACTTCGAGTGCCATCGACGCTCCGTGCTCCATTGACACTTTGTGTGCCACAAACGCTTCGTGCTCCACCGACGCTCTGTGAACCATTGAAGCTCTATGATCTATTGATACTTATAATGTCATGGAGACTCATTGATCTTTGGACTACAACTGAAAATACTTCTCTTCATACATTAGACTTATAACTGTGTGATTTGACTGTATTTACTATACTTTGTGTGTTTCCTTTGTGGTGTACTTCGTATAATTCTTAATGGTATTTTACTTTGTGTTTTCGGGGTCCCTAATGAGTATTTTTTTACTCACCCCTACATGGGTTATTCCCAAACATATCATGTATTATGCAGAAGATTGATGATGTGATGGAGTCCTTGGTGGACCAGGGCCAGGTGGTGCTTAGAGAGAGGTCTGATAGACGAGGTGTGCTTTAGAGACTTCAGACAGCTATTTCTATACCTACCCTTCTAGTAGGGTTTTTTGCAAATGAGTTTCAGGAATGTGTGAATTCACTTTGGAAGACCTTAATTTTTGTGGGCTTATATTCTTTCCATGTTTACTTTTTGGTTTTGTACTGTTGTACTCTATTGTTGGTATCATAGTGGTATGCATGCTTGTTTACATAGTGTTTTTACATTTCATCATTTTGGTCTTGGAGATGTGTGGGTGTGTATAGGTACTTAGAAAAATGCCTCCCATTTGTGGGGTATGCCTACTTAGTACTAGTCAATAGCCTTTTTCCTCTTGAAGGTGGTCTTGGGGTAGTCACAGCATGGACCCCTATGGGATAGGTCATGATAGAGTGGTATCAAAGGATAGTAAGTTCTACCTAACGAACCAAGAGTCCATGTGATTGATTTGTGGAAATATTGTAGAGTATTTTAAGTTTGGATTTCAGTCCAAGGAATCCAATGTTGGTTTGGTGGCCAACGTATCCAAACAACAAGACTCTAAATTCTTCTTTTCAACTCAGTACATGAAAACACTAGTTGTAGGGAAAATAATGTTACAAGCATCATTTAGGATTTAGTGTGTTATCATGTCCTTCTTGAGTCAGTGTCAGCTCACCAGGTATACTCTATTGATTATGGTACATCTTCATCAATTTTAAGATGCCTCCATGTAGACAGTCATCTAGGATTCTGATGTGTGATCACAAGGATGATCTGCATAGCAATGAGGCATCGGTATAGGGATAAGTACCAAAGATATCACCCCCATGTGGTGTACTAGTGATACCACCACCCATAGAGTAGTAGTTACTAACTTCAATACCGATATAGGATACATATAGGATGAGTGCATCGCATGAGTTCCAAATTTAGTGACCTCCTAGGTTTATGGGTGATCTAGACCCCTGGACAATTGAGGATTGGCTGGAGGTGGTTACGTGTGTCTTCCACCTAGTAAGGATGTATCTCGACTAGATGGAAGTCCTAGTCATAAGTCTTCTACAGTTCTCATGAGGGAGATGGTGGAGCTTAGTGATCTAGACACATGAGGAGATGGCCCTCACTTGGATATACTTCAAGCATCTCTTCTAGGAGGAGTTATTCCCAATGACGTTACACGCTATGCATATACAGGATCTCCTTCATCTGCATTAGGGTAGTCAGACAGCAGGGGAGTACTCAGTAAGATTTAGGATCTTTCTCACTACTCCATAGATATGGTGCAGGACCCATTCTTCAGGGCTCATACCTTTGAGCAGGGGCTACTCTAGGATATCAGGGAATCCATGATATCCCTTAGCAACCATACATATGTTAGGGTACTAAAGAGAGATTTTCTTATAGAGATATTTTCTAGTAGAGATCTTTTTGGCAGAGCAAACATCAGCAGTAGAAGCTACCATCGGGCGTCAGGTAGCTAATTCTTCGACAGGAGGTAGACGATAGCTGACACAGGGATCCAAGAGAATCATACAGTTCAAGGGACTGTCCTAGGACATGGGTTCAGTGATGCGAGGCTCTTGAGGAAGAGTGAGCCAGCCGAAGTACAGGTTGTGTTACTCATGCAGTGGTCAAGGATATCTGGCTAGAGATTGTCTGAACCATCGTATGACCGATTAGGAGATGGTATAGGGAATACTGTGGTAGATTAGAAGTTATAAACAAGACGGTACTCTAGGTTTCATATGTGGTAGAGGAGATGGATGAGTAGTAGGAGGTGGGTGGAGGTTCGTGGTGCTACCACCACCACCCCAATGTGGTCCACCACGGGCTCAGGGAGATGGAAGATAGGGATGAGGACAGCTTCAAGAGATGGAGTCTTATGACCCCAGTACTCCAAATATGATTAGTGGTATGATCTATGTATTTTCCACCCTGTCTACAGTTTTGATAGACATAGGTGTCAGTTACTCTTTTCTTTACATGACTCTTGTTTGACACATGGAGATTCCAGTGGAACAGATGACTCGATCCCTACACTTAGAGACTCTTATAGGAGGAGATTCAATGATCACACATTGGTTCTGATAGTGTTCCCATACTCTAAGGGGTGAGAGTTTTGGTTGGGATCTCTCGGTGGCAGCGTCGAGTCCTTACAAATTCATTCTAGATATGGAATGGTTATCTATAGTTCATGCCCAGATTGACTATATTAGGTGCACAATGCAGTTTCTACATGGATATAAGACCAAGTTTTACTTTATTGGTGAAAATGAAACACATTTAATGCAAGATGAACTCTCACATATGAGGGTTTATAAAATCATACACCAGTTGGCTAGCATGACCCTCAGTGTAGTTGATTGGACGAGTCCTCAGTTTCCTGTAGTGGTGGATGAGTATGAGGATGTCTTTCTTGAGGATATCCTAAGATTTACTCCATTTAGAGAGGTATACTTCTTTATTGACCTATACCCTGGGATAGCACCAATATCAACACCTACATGTCATATGGCTCCAGCATAGCTTCATGAATTGAGGGTATAGCTGGAGGACTTGTAGAGGAAGGGCTTCGTGAGACATAGTGTTTCACCTTGGGAGGCCCTAGTTTTGTTTTCTATGAAATAAGATTGGGGGATTGAGATTATGTGTGGAATTCTAGCGCCTAAACTAGGTGACTGTGAAAAATAAGTATCCACTATCGAGGATTGAAGACCTCTTCAATTAACTGAAGGAAGTGAGGTTGTTCTCGAAGATATACCCCAAATCTAACTATCACCGTCTTCATGTACGGGATGAGGATGTACCAAAGACAACTTTAAAATATCAATACATCCACTACGAGTACGTAGTGATTCCGTTTAGTGTGACGAATGCCCCAATAATGTTCATGGGACTCATGAATAGGATCTTCTAGCCTTACTTACACCAGTTTGTCATGGTCTTCATTGATGACATCCTATTGTACTCAGTGTCCGATAATGATCTTGTGATACACTTGAGGATGGTCCTAGACACACTCCGAGAGCACTAACTTTATGGGAAGCTCTCGAAGTGTCAGTTCTAGATTCGAGAGGTCCACTTTCTAGGAAACATCATTTTAGAGGCTAGAGATGTAGTAGATCCAGTGAAGATTGAAGCAGTTCTTTCTTAGGAGCCACCCAAGAGTTTTATTGAGGTTTGGAGTTTTTTGGGTTTGGCTAGGTGTTATCAGAGTTTGTACCCGACTTTTCCAGAGTATCATCACCCTTGAAGTCCTTGACATGGAAAGGTCATCCTTTCGTGTGGATGGAGAAGTGATAGTTTTGATTTTAGGAGCTAAGAAAGAGATTTATGAGTGCCCCCATCTTGAGATTACTAGAGGAGGGTGTGTGGTGTCCTACGATGCATTAGGGACTGGGCTTGGTTGTGTCATGATGCAAGGGAAAGAATTTATTTCCAATGGTTCACACCATTTGAGGAAACATGAGAAGAACTATGTGACCCATGGTATTAAGATGGTAGTGGAAGTATTCTCATTTAATATGTGGTGACACTACCAGATGGGATAGAATTTTATCATCTACTCTAACAACAAGAGTCTCAAGTATATCTTCTCTCAGAAGGATCTGAACTTGAGATAGAGATGATGGATAGAGTTACTCCAGTACCATGACTTTGATATTGTCTATACTCTTGGGAAGGGGAACATAGTGGTAGACATTCTTAGTAGGAGATCTAGCTTGCAGTTTTTGAGTGAGGAATCAAAGCAGATGGTTGTGTTACAGATATCCTTTGTGGATGGAGATGGAACAGCTTATCTCTAGTCGATGGTTTTCATCCCTCCACTCTTATAGAGATTCAGGGAGATATAGATTGGAGACACTAATTGTGATACTTTATATGCTCATATGTCCACAATGCATAACCCTTATGGATATTTGAAAGGTGGGGAGCACGTCATTCTCTCTAGAGAATGCATAATAGGACCAGTGATGTTGTGGGAGGAGGTCTTGAGGGAGTTCCATACTTCCCCTTTGGCAGTAGATCCAAGAGTGGAAAAGATGTATCAGGACCTATGACATATTTTTTGGTGGCTAGGGATAAAGAGAGTAGTGGAAGAGTTTGTTTCTCAGTGCCTCACTTGTCAGCAAGTGAATTTAGAGCACCAAGTTCTAGCGGGATTGACCCAACCACTTGAGGTGTCATAGTGGAAGTGGGATGGGATATAGATGGACTTCATGATGGGTTTACCACACATGTCTAGGGGACACAATACCATTTGGTTGATTGTTGATAGACTCACCAAGTCGTCCCACTTCCTATCGATCTATTAGAAGATCTCAATGGAGAGCTTGGGATGCCTCTATGTCCAAGAGATAGTTCGACTCCATGGAGTCCCATAGATGATAGTATCAGATTGTGATGATCACTTTACATCATAGTACTAGAAGGGATTTCAAGAGGTGTTTTGGACTCAGCTTCACTTGATCGCCTCATTTCATCCCTAGACGGATGACCAAATGGAGAAGACTATCCATGTTATTGAAGACATGTTATGTGCTTGCATCCTATAATTTGGTCATATTTGGGAGGATCACCTACCTCTAGTGTATTTCCCATAAAAAAAACTACCACTCCACCATTGGTATGGAACCATTTGAGACCTTGTACGGGAGACCCTTTAGGTCACCACTTTGCTGGAAAACCCAGGAGAGTCAACAGTCATGGGCCCAAAGTTGGTGGAGGTAACTACAGAGAAGGTAAAGGTCATCCAAGAGTGGATGAAGACTACATAGAGCCATCAAAATTCCTATGCTGACTGGTAGTGGAGAAATTTGGAGTTCAAGGAGGAGACCATTTGTTCCTTCAGGTCTCACCTCGACGACGATTATAGATATTTTTTCGGGGTAGTAAATTATCTCTGAGATAAATTAGACCATTTTAGATTCTATGTAGAGTTTGTGAGGTGGTGTAACACCTAGATCTAGCCCCATAGTTACACCAGGGTCATGATGTCTTCCACATGTCACATCTAATGAGTTGAATACATGATCCATCGCACATCATCGATTGGGGCAAGCTAGACATTGATGATAGGGTGACTTTTTTGAGTACCTAGTAGAGATCGAGGATTGATAGGAGAGGATCCTTCATGGATGGTATAATCCTCTAGTGTGTGTTTTTTGGTAGCACAGAAATCTCAAGGAGATCACTTAGAAGCAGGAGGATCAGATTTGTGCTCAGTGCCCTCACCTTTTTGTTGAGTAGCCCTTGTTTTTTCTTTCAAGGATGTAAATCCCTAAGGTGGGGAGAATGTAATGACTCATATTTTCTTAATTTTTTTTATAGAAATTATTTGGGAAAATTTCAAGACCAGACACTGAGACAGCATGTGATTCTGAGGCCCACGGTACCTAAAAGGTTTGTTTGAAAAATGTTAATTTTTTAATAGCATGCAAGCATAACTTTTCTGAAAAAGTGAAATAACTCTTAAATGGGTGCCCAGATTAGAAATCTAAGGGCATAATTGATCTTGTATAAAGTCTTTACCCTGGGAAAGACCTAACATTAGTTGGCATGGGTCATCGGTAGAAAAAGTCACTGGGGGCATAACCATAAATAAAATAATTGAATAAAAATTATTTTATATATAAATCATAATAACTCATAAATAGTAAATAATATTAGAAATATGATACCATCATTGAGTTCATAAGGGTTTTTTTTCCTTAGGTGAGTCCTAACCTCGACCAGTGTGGGTTGAGAGTGAAAGTTAGATTTTGGATGTAGATGTCATTAAAATATCTAATAAAAATATTTTATTGAACGTAACATGTTGACACAGTGGAAGTTTCCCTTTTTAATAATCCATGTTAGAGGAATTTGGGGTTATCTCCATAACCCTAGAATTCCCCTAAGGCAAGAAGAAGGAAGCACTCTCCCGACAACAAACGCTGGCGGATCGAGGATCAACAATGGCCCAGACCTCCATTCTTCATCAACGATTGATCCAATCATCAAGGTAGGGTGTTGATCTCTTCGTTATTTATTTAGCTTTTTTAGAATCAAACAACAAATGTGGACCAACTCACGAATAGGTTGATCCATGATTCGATCATTCTTGCAGGAGGGATAATTATTTCTGGATTAAAGGGAATATATCTTAGTGATTATTCTGTTGTTGGTTTCTTCATGATTTTGCTAATAATAATGGATCAAGGTCGACACAAACAAGGCCAAGATATGTTCTTCAATTGTTCTATGTGACCCTTCTATCCCTGTTCTTAGTGTTCCTCGTCGTTGGACCCTCATGGTCATGTCACAATTTTATGGGAGGTTTTGAATGCGATTGGACCCCCGGAGTGCTATAAATGCAGATCAAGTCCAAGTGCAGTAAAGGATATGACCTGAGGATCATGGAAGTCGATCTGTTTTGAAAACCAGAGCAATAGAGCAGTGGAGGTGGCCATCAAAACCAAGGACACTGTCAGCCAGTGTTGGCGGTGGTGCCCGATGGTACGTGGCGGCAGCCTCATGCGGGTGCGGCGGAGGATGGTGGTCTCCCCAGTGGCGACCGCAGGTGTAGCCGGTGGCTTTCGGACCACGTAGGTGGTGTGGCCGGACCACGTAGGGCCCAGGGTGAAAGGATTCACAGGCTACAACCAAAGGGATGTGATAGGAGGCCATAGTGGAGCAGGTATGCAGCTTGAAGCCACGTCGGAGTAGGGACCTATGGTTGAGCAGTGGGTGCATGTGGGGAAGGCGATACGGCCAAGTGAACTATGGTTTGGCACCAAATTGAATGGAAAATCAAGGCATGGGTGGGCCACGTTCGGTGCACACACATCGGCCCACACGCGGTGGGTGAGCCTAGTGGGCCATGTCGGTTTGGGACAGGCCAAACCGGGCCGGGCCGGGTCGGTTCAGGTCTAACCCGGACCAGACTAGACCCTTTTTACTAAATTTGTCATATATTTCAAACCATGTGTCTTTTTGATGATCCGTTTGCGACATTGGGACCCATGAGACAAGTTGAGACACACTATCTAAGTTTTTTTGGAAGTTGGTTTATGACCTAATGTCTTGAAGAGTAGGTTCTCCCAGAACAAGCGTGCTACGAGAAGAATCATGTGGCTGGATGTTACTATGTGATCTTGGTGACTATATGACTTGGGGGATGCAGGAAACATTTATGCACTATGTTCCATTGATGCTCTTTGTGCCATCAACTCTATATGTGCCATAGATTCTTCGTGCTCCATCGACGCTTTGTGCGTCATCGACGTCCTAGGCGCCATTTCTGATTCAGGTACCATCAAAACCCTATGCACCATTGATGCTCCATACGCCACAGACACTCTGTTCACCATTGATGATTTATGTTCCATCGAGGCTCTATGCGCTGTTGACACTTCTAGTTTCATGGAAATTGGGAGATTTGTGGAATACAACTGGAAATCCTTCTCTTCATACTTTAGACTTATACCTGTGTGAGATAACCGTATTGACTATACTTATTGTGTTTCCTTTGTGGTGTACTTACAGTAATTATTAGTGGTATTTTCCTTTGTAGTTTCAGGGTCCCTAATAATTATTTTTTTACTCTCTCTTGCATGGGTTATGCCCGCATGTGTCATGTCTTGTGTAGATGATCGAAACTTTGATGGATTCCTTGGTGAATTGTGCCTAGGTGGTGGTTAGAGATAGGTATGACATACGTGGTGTTCTTTAGAGGCTTCAGACAGATGTTTCTATACATACCCTTCAGGTAGGGTTTTCTGCATACGAGTTTTAGGAACTTGTTCATTCACTTTGGCGGACTTTACTTTTAGTGGTCGTATATTCTAGCCCTGTTTACTTTCTAGTTTTGTATTGTCATACTCTTTTGTTGGTATCTTCGTGTTATGCATGCTTGTTTACTTAGTGTTTTTATATTTCATCATTTTGGACTTGGATATGTGTTCATGTGTATAGGTATTTAGGAAAATGCCTCGCATTTGTGGGATATACCTACTCGGTGCTAATCGGCAGCCCCTAACCTATCGGAGGCAGACTTGGGGTAGTCATGGAATGGGCCCATCTAGGATAGATCGTGACAATATGTTGATAAAATATTACTAATTATAAACAAGATGTCAGTCTTATAGTCTATTAGGATATGATTGAACACATGATTCTCCATAATGGAGTTAGGTGAAGTAGTATACATTCCTGGGATCAACATCTTTCATGGTGGATCTAAAAGGATACTTAGACTATATAAATGTATATATATATTGAACCAGTAATGAATAGATTTTGTATGGAATAATCTAAGAGGGTATTATTGCACATGGTATGCATCTATTTAAGAAAATGTGTCCTCAAGAACAAGATGAGAGACATAGGATGACCCGGATTCATACATGATAGTTATAGAATCAGTTATGTATGTCATGATATATAACAAGATTGATGTTTTCTATACCTTGAACATGATATGCAGATATAAAGTAGACCTAGGAGGCCACTATTGGATGGCAGTCAAAGTTATCCTAAGTATCTCTAGTATACTAAGGATATGTTTCTGGTTTATGGATGATATAAGAAGATATTCATTTGGGATATAAATATTAGAGTTTCCAAATAGATTAGGATGATATAAAATCATAATTGGGATATGTATATTACCTCCATAGAGGAATTTCAAGATATAAGAGCTCAAAGAAGCCAATGTTTGTCCATTCTACTGTAAATTTTGAGTATATTGTGGCCTATGATATAAATAAAGAATCAGTGTGTGTAAAAAACTTCCTCAAATAGAATTATGTGATTCCAAGTATTAAATATCCCATTACATTTTACTGTGATAATACTGCGATTGTGGCTCTAGTTAATGAGTCAAGGTTACATCAGTAGATGAAAAATATAATTCAGAAGTATTATCTCTTGAGGTATTTTTATTTGAGGGGTGATTTCATGGTAAGTAGAGTATCCATATAATAAAATTTATTGTACCCATTGAAAAAACCTTATCTCGATAAAATAATGACCTTTATATGAGATCTAGTATTCTAAAAGTTATTATCAGTTGGATTTAGTGCAAGTGGGAATCTATTGATTTTTTTCTTAGAACTCACTATGATGAGAATATTGAAGTACTATGACTATATTCTATAAAATATATTTCCTATGGTTGGTTTTCTTAATATGATGGAACACAAGTGATACATATTATCACACTAGATTCTTCTATGAAAATGAGGCTTTATCACATGAAGTATACACTTAGTAATCACTAAAATGGTAAATTATGAGGAAAAACACACAAATAGTAATTCCACATGTTTTTGTGCCATTGGATATAACTATATGTGAAAATCTATGTTGGTACTTTTACATGAGATTATTATTAATTTATATCATTAGTATCATGATTTTAGGTATTTTCATATATCGTGAATCCATATATTTGCAATGAATTAGGATACATTGGGTTTTTCATGAGTGATATGGAATTAATGAATAATTCAAGAAAGAGTTTGTCCTTTTCAATAGAGGAATATGATATATTAAGTATTTTTATTGAAATGGAATCATTGAACTAAATTCCATGGTCATTATGATTTGTGGGTTTATATTAAGAATTCAAAGAAATATATATTGGTCTTATAGGTTGATAACATTAGTGTCCAACATGTTTGATGAGATATCAAGGAAATTAGATTATATTATGGAATTATCATTCATATAAGGTTGTAATTATTATTACATTAACTTATTACTCTATAGGTTACTTGATGTGTTACTATAAATTGATATTAAGATTTAGGAAATTCCACTTAATTCTACTAAGGAAGAGGCCTATAGGGTTTCACACTTAGTGCATCAATTGATCCCAGTTAATTTCTATTTTAAGTTAATAATTTTAATAAATGATATTCTCAAGACCAGGAAAAAATGTTTATTCATAATTTATTGATCATAAATATTCAGTCATCATTTTTATGTGAGTTGAATATTAAATAAATATCTATTCATACGACTATGAATATAATATTTATTTATTTATAAAAGGAATAATATTTACTCATTATTCAGTTTTTAGTAATTATCAAGGAAGGTGGATGGGTTTAGTTAAGTATTCAGTAATAGAAATTATATAATCATAAATATACTAGAAACGCTCAGTCAGAGGCAAGCCTCCGACCATTTATTAATAAAAGAAAAGGCATTAAGAAAATACAAAAAGTCCTAAACAACTACATATCATAGAAATCATACTCATCACCACCCCCTTTAGTAATTATGTCCTCTGCGTTATCTTTCTCCCACTCTGATCTTTCATAGTGTTTAAGAACCTTGGCATATTTCCTTCTAAGATTCATCTTCTCCAAGGCCAGAAATTCCTTCAAGGACTGCCTAGCCAAACTCTCCTTCCCAATATAAGATCTATTAGACACTGGACTTGGAAGATAAAAATAATATTTATTCACTCTTAACTATAGTGGGCAGTCCTATTACCTTCATCCCCATGCACCTTCATCCTTTCTCCCTGAACAACATCATTGTAGGAAGGTCGTACCATGCCACTATCCTTTTATTTGTCACTATCCAAGATTTCACCCCACTTTCCCAAGATTTTAACCTCTTGATAACCATCCTTCAATCCACAATCATGCTGGAATTTATTTTCAACATCAAATATAGAAAGGAATTGTGGTTGATCCATCATGTTCAACATGCCTTCCCCGGTTGCAGCATCTATTGGGTCAATCTCAATCTGCAAGAGGCCACCTTCCTACCTTGCAACAATCTCCTCGTCATGAAATTATTCCTCATTCTCCAGTTCAAGGAAGATATTTCCACTAGAGATCATGATCTCCACTCCCCCATCATCATAATCTTTCCCTTCTAGAACAAAAGCCCCCACAGCCCTCGAGATAGGAACAACTGAGTCCAAAATAGTATCAAACACAGGCTCTGACCGCAAGGAGTTGCAAGCCATATCCTGCAATTTGATCTCATGGCAAATATTCCACACATCCTCAGCCACAGCCTGTACATAGGTCACCAAAATAGCAGCATCACGGTTCACCCCCTACAAAAGGACTGGAGCTGAGTGCTCCTCCACCACTGTACAGCCAGTACCTCCCACCTGGAAGCCCAGAATCTCCTCAGAAGAGCATGCTGAAACCACAAAAGCACCATTCTCTATTTACTCCTCCACACCACCTGCATTACTTCTGTTCATAACCCTCTAATAACCAGCCTTAGTGGCCAACTTCTCCTTAGAGGAAGGAACCATCTGCAAGTGACATGAACTCCCATCCACAGCAGACCGAGACTCCACTTCAAGATCACACTTCATCCTGTCGAAGACTTGCATCACCGATGGATTCAGAGATGCCTGCACTGCCTTCACACCACATGTATGTCCCGGTACATCAACAACAAATCCACCCACTTCAGTGAAAGAAGAGCCCAGCCAGCCTCCCTGCCCATCTGAACCTTTAGTTCTGATACACCCATCAGATTCAGTAGGTGCACTCATGACTACATCCACACAGCCATCATTCACAACTTCCTGAGCATATCTCACAACATTACGAACAACATAACCCTCTCCACAATTCCCTTTTATCACCTGCAATCTACCACTCATCTCTCCATTGCAGCAAAAAACCTCCAGATTCCCAAACCATTTACATTTCACACAGAATTTCATCCATGATTTGAATACAACCTCTTGCATCCATCGGAACTGCTTCTCATCAGTAATCCAAACATGATGCATCGGGAACTTATTAGATAAATTATTTAGTAGAGGGGATTTGTGAAATTTTCATACTAAAACTTAGCTGTATATTCCCTTGTTATATCATTTTTTCATGTGTGAATTCATTTTATGGTGAATTAATTTGTGTTTGTTCACAACACCCTATACTAGAGAATTCTCCTAATGTAGAACATATCTAGGGTTTCTCTCATGACTAAGAGAATTATTCCACCTCCTTTTTCCCTATAAAGAATGATAGATTAGAGAGATGATCCTTCCAGCATGAAGGATTGTATTTTGATCAATATGAACAAGACAATATTATTGAATTTTTCATGCTTGTACCCATAGTTTTATCGAAATCATTCTAAGAACAAATGGAATGTGCATATTCAACAAGAGGGATTATAATATGGATTCTATTGATGAAATGATGGTATAACTAAAATGATATTTGATCAATCAACATATATGTCAAATAAATTTCTCAATACTGAGGAATTTTCCTATTATGAAATTGATTATAAATTTAGCATGAAAAATACCCTCTTATTGGTTTTAGGACTCATTGTCTTGTTTAATTGTGTGCATTTTTTAAATATGATGATTATTCATCATGTTCTTGTTGATTATTTACTGAATAAGACAAAATAAAAGATGATAATAGGCTTGAATAGAGCTTCCAATACACCCAAAACATTTAGAAATTTTTGGAGGCTACAATTCAATTTACATGGAACACATATAGAATAAGTTAGGATAGTAAAATTTGACACCCAATAGATGTTCCTCAATGGATGAAAATTGGTAGTGAGTATACTAAATTTTCAAATGAGTAACTAAAATTTAATCTTTCATTATGTATGGATAGAATTAATACTCATGGTGTATGTATCAACACCCATATAACTCGTATAATTATGTAAATAAATTATAATTTACCATCTGGTTATACATGTAGTATAAATACATTATGTTTTTATTTATCATTTTCAATGTGTGGTGTCCACAAAAATTATAAAAGTACATGTTTTCAATTTAAAAATTATATTTAAGTTTAAAACATGATTCACATGATCCAAACCTAATAAAATGATCTTGTATTATCTTAAAAGTATAATAAAATAATCATTGATTCATTTGTGGCTTGTAAGAATGAAGTGCTCAATAAAATGATGTGTGGTGTGGCCAAAATGACTTAAAGTTTATTTAATTATTTCAATGTCTTGGGGGTATATGAAAAGTAAAAGCATACATGCACTCAATGGGATATCATGGTCTAGAACTCATCCTCCTCCAAGGATAGGCGTATGATTAAGTTATCCCATTACATTAAATTTTATGCCCTAAAATCCCAGTGGGGTAAACCCCTGGTATAGTTGACTATTTAGACCAGAATATCAGTTTGGTAAAACCTCGTGCAAGGCCCTAAGGCCCAATTGTTCAACTAGACCTACACATATAGCACCTCACCTAACATTCTATTCTTTGATCAAAGTCTTCCTTCTTACAGAAAAATCCCACCCTTCTCGAGGTCAAGTCTACGTCATTCGAGTTCTACTAATCCTCATGAGTTTATTTTCACCATAACTGAAAGAGAATAAACATTTCCCATAACACCTCTGAGGAATTCCTCTCTAATGGATTCTTGCTGATGAGGTTATCTACCCTATATTATCACCGAAGTCTGCCTCTCTACCGATGGTTTTTTTCTAATGAGTTAATTCCTACCCCACGTCATCCTTGAGGTTTGTTTGCCCATTGGTTTTTCAATAATTTTTTTCCTAACCCATTCCATCCATGAGGTTCGTCTGAGGATGGATGTATGATTCCCATTTTAATGGGTACGAATAGAACCCCATCATCTCATAATCCCAAAAAAGGCACCCAAATACTAGACTCATAATCTTACTACATCAATGTATTTTTTAACCAAACCACTAGATAAAATCCTATCAAATAAATCCTCCAAACTAGGTAGCAGTTGGAGGATTGAACCCATGACACAAAATGAAAATAAAACTCCCTAAAGTGTATTTTTTTCATTATAAGTGTTAAATAATTTCAAAAAATCTATCACAATTTAAAAACTGATAAAATAAACTATATTTATTATAACAAACAAGGAAAAAATAAGTGATTTATTTGTGACATATATGATTTAATTTCACATCACATTGATGTGTGGCATGGTTGATATGATATAAATTATATATTTCCAATTTAAAAGTAATTTTTAGTAAAAAAATATGTGTCACATGCTCAAAACCAAGAAAAAAATCATATATTTTCATAAAAATCAGAAAATAATCATTGATTAATTTGTGACTTGTATGAATGAACCATAAGTTATTATGATATGTGGTGTGGTCAAGATGATATAAAATTTATTTTTCTATTTTAAGATTTAAAGAAGTTCAAAATGTGTTTCATGTACTCAAAAATGATAAAACACAATTGGGTCTTCATGAAATTCTATGAAAATGATCATTGACTCATTTGTGGAAAGGAGTGAAATTCACCTCATTCCCGGTTCATGACCTTCGTCGAGGGTTAGGATTTATCATATTTCTTTCTCATTTATTCAGCTTAGGTTTGTTTTCTTCTTCCAAAAAGTTTATCTTTTTGAATCTTTTTTTATGGTGTTATGATCTATGATTTTAGTTTGGTTTCATCCATGATTGGTTATGGTGGTGGTCGTTGGTGTCTCTCTCGATGGTGTCGTGCAATTTTCTTATGATTTTAAATGGTGTGAGTTCGTTCTGTTTTAGTGGTCTATTCATTTCTGGTTTGATGGGGGTTGATGGTAAGTTTTCTATGTTCTACAGCACTTCGATAGTCTATGTTCTGGTTTCTAGCAGTCCACGTCAGTTAAGGGACATTAGTGATAGTGACGATGATTTGGTTTTGATGTTGGTTTTTGCGGTTTGCAGTTGTGGTCACCAGCATTGAGATGATGGTGTTGTGCAGTGTTTATGGTGATGATGTGTTGACAGGACATGACTTTGTCAATACAATTAATACCCCTTAGTCTGCTCATGGTATTTTGGGGATTTTTGGTGATGTTGGTCTCCTTTGAATTTGAAATAGGTTCATGATGACAGTTTTTGTGTGGTGACGATGGTTCTGTTTTAATTTTTCAAATTTTAATTCTTTAATGTGATGTGTTTTTTGAGCATGTGATTTGATGCACAAAGAATGTTTCTTTAGGTTCCCACTTTGACTCAAAGTTAGTTTTCAATAAAATAAAAAATGGATTGGATTAAAAAAATAGTTAATAATCATAATATTTTTCAGCCCAAACATTCAATAATTTGAGCACAAAAATCAAATAAGAAATAAAATAAATCAGTAAGAAAATAAATCAAAAAATTTCAATACAATATTAAACAGCATTGAATTATAATTGAATGGTTCATCATTTACACTACTAAAACATAAACTAAAATGTACTCAGTGGTGACCAAAAATTGTTTTGGGTGGATAAAGGAGAGAATATATTTTTTAGAAAAGTGAGCGCTAAGGCTCTTGAATTAATATGAAAGAAAATTACACCAAATGAAATGAAGGTATTTTACATTGATCAGGATAAATAAGAGGAAGAATTTTAGTAGGAACATTGCTCAGATATTTTTCTTCTTATTTAGTTATTCCTTTATTTGTAAGGTCACCCACAATGTAGTTCGCTTCTCTAAAAGTGTGAGTAATAACGTAGTTCAAAATAGAGAGTCGCTCAAGAAATTTTATCCACTTGCCTATGAGTTTCTTGGAAAGATGTGTTTTTCCCATTCTTATGGATTGAAAAATGGTAGTTGAGTCACATTCCAACCAAATGTTGTTCTAGTTCCTTTGATAAACCTTGTCAACCACTTTGATGACCCCAAACATTTCAGCTTCCAAAGCAGTTGTATGCTTGCACGGTCCATAAATACAATCGACCACTTCCCCATTATGATTCCTGAAGACCACCCCAAATCCATCTGCTCCTAGGTTTCCCCTTGATGCCCCATCTGTGTTGCATTTAGGCCATCCAAGAAAAGGTGTGGACCAAAAAAATTCCATCATGCCTCAGGGCTTAGGGAAGATGCCTATAATGTTCAGTTTTTCTAGGACCATGAAGTACCGTACTGATGTGTCACAGTATCCTTTGATTTTACTTCTTATGCCCTACACATACCCATATATGGAGGCAATGGTAGTAGATTTCACAAACTGTCCCCTGCTACGAATGGTGTTATTACAGTTTCTCCAAATACAGTGAATAGTTTCACCATAGGCAACTCTAAGTAATTCAATGAGCTACTCAGATAGATGAGTGTTAAGGGTAAGTTTTAAAAAAGTTTATAAGTGAACCTGTTTATGGAGTGAAGATTTCAAAGGTGCTGAGAACCATATCCCATAGTGAGGAAGTAGTTTTATAGACTAAGAATAAATTATCAACATCTTCTTGATGTTGATGACTTAGAACACACCTTGAGCACAGTGAAATACAAACATATTGAATATTATCATACACTGGAACCTTATTCTAGTAGAGCAGTCAAATTAAAGTCAACCTAGAAGGAGACATCTATTTTTTTCTCAATCCACCAATACATTCCTTATCTCTTTGAATCAAATGCCTATATAAGCTCTGGGATTCAATTATTCTATTTGGTAACCCTTCCCAAATGAGCATGTATTCCTGATTTATGAAATCATGACTGTCAACAATAGTAGTAATAAGGTAGTCAAACTTTAGAATCACACATAATAAAGGTATTCAAACTCAAGAATCTATATAGACTCATTAAATTCCATCATATTTGACTCCTAGACTCATAAGATTCTACTTCGACTCATTCAATTATTGGGTGTGATATTTTCATCAAACTTTCCATGTATGCTTGACTCGCAGACTCGAATCATAAACTCATAAGAATATATGAGTTTACAACTGAGTTTTTAAAAAAACGAGTTATGAAGAAAGTAGTCTCATTGGGTTGACTTATCGTGAAAGTTTGCAAGAGTTTTTGAGTAAACTTGTAAGTTTGGATACTATTCACATAGGAGATTGAGGAGGCAAGCCGGGTGTCAGTGTTGGCTCAAGGGTGTGAGAAGGGTTGGTCCAAGGGAAGACTAGTGATCCCCTGGTCTTAGGAAACATGGCTTATAGGGGAAACATATTTCTAATACCCATTTCTTGTTTTCCCCTCCCCCATAACTCAATGTTAAACTAGTTGTTCCTTCACTCTACACACACTCTCCTATTCTTCGTGAGATGCATCTATAGGCCCCACTAGTGATTATATTATCTACAAGGTCCCTCTCCCACATGCTCCCCTATTTCACCCCCCCCCCCCCACACAAACACACACTACCCTCATTTCCTCCCTAGTTTAGTGACCTCAGCTCGCTTTCCCAATCTTGACAATAAGAGGTTTTCCATATGTCTCGTGCCACACCTCACCTACCTGCCTGAGCCTCCCATGATGATGCCATCATTGAGACCCCCATCCTCTCCCCCATAGTCGAATGTCTGGCCCCCCAAGTGCAGTATGTGTATTTTTTATAATTTTTTTAATTATCATTGTTATTTTTTTATTTTTATTAATATTTTTCTTATTTTCAAAAATTATCTAAATTTCATATTCATCGTTGCTTGGTCTGTTTAATTTTTTATTTTAAATTTTTACATAGGTAATTAATTTCACATTTATATTTCATTTATTTTATGATTATTTATTTTTAATATCATATTGGTTGATTGGTTTATCAATTTTTTAAAATAATAAGTTTTTATTTATACACTACTTAATCTTCCTAATCATCCATACAATCTTCATTTTATGTCAATTTTTAGTTTTTAGTTTATATATTTATTAAATTTATAATTAATAATGTATTTATAAAAATATATATTATTATTAAAAAAATATAAATTATAGTTAATTTTAGACAACATTTATTTTTTAAATCTATTAAGAATGTATTATAAAATCTATTAAATTTAAAAAATTTAAAAAATATTTTTTTTTGGAAATGAAAATTCAAATTATATACTTTTAAAATAAAATAAAACTAAAATTCACCCAGTTTTAGACAATATTTTTTTCTTTTATTTTGTTAAAACATGTTAAAAATATACTATTTTACTTTTTTTCATTACATTTTGATAACTAAAAAAATGAAAACAATAATTATTTTTCAAAATCAACTCCAATTTTAATACTTATAGTTTTAATGTAAAATCTATAAACTTTATAAAATTTAATTTAAAATTTTTTATGTAGTTGATGGTAATTTCAATTTATATTTTTCTAATTTTATCGGGTAAAAATATTTATTGTTTTATTTTTTTTAGAGAAATATATAAAACAAATGTTGAATATTAAATAAAAAAGTCAATTAGTTGGAATATATGGTTTTATTTTTGAAACATGGATAATTTCTTTAAATATAATATAATTTCAAATGAATTATAATTATTTGAATTATATTTTGGAACTTGTGGGTATTGCAATGAAGAGAATTTGAAATTTTTTATCTCAAATTATAATAATAAATCAAAGAAATAATTAAATGGAAAAATCACTAGTGGGTTTAATTTCTAAATTATTTACTATAATAAGTGAAAAAGAGATTCCATCCATTAAATTTAATGAGAAATATTTGGGTGGTAATGTTTCTAGAGTGAATGAACAATCTACAGAGGAACCAGTGGCTCTAAGTTTTGATTTTGATAAATGAAGGTGTGTATGTGAATTATAAGAAGGATGATAATTGGAATATTATTCTTATTATTCATGATATTGGAGGTAAAATTATGTTTGGATTCAAAAACATATGTGTATATGAATTATGATTTGGGGTTATTGATAATTACTAATTATGTCAAGATAATTTTGTTGTTTTAACATGTCCCGATTAAAATATTAATATAAAATGATGTATTTACTAAGGAAGTTAGTCATAGGAGACACTTTACTTCTAATCTTTATTTTTATCACCTTCCTAATGGTGAGAAACATGAAAGGAAGTGTCTTGTGTATTATAAAGAGTTATAAAAAGTATTTTTTTTTTATGTAAATTATTTAAATCCAAATTGATGAATAGTTCTTTAATCGAAGGAGGAACTGATGATTGTCACAACCTTCCAATATGTGTTAGGGCACATGAAATAAATTGTGTACACATTTCCAATATTTTGAGGTGGGTGTACTTGTGAAATTGACTTAAAAATAAGAAAAAATATTGAAAAAAATATTGAATACCTCATTAAGAAAGAATGGGATTTTTGGAATATGGTACATACTAGAATAATTGTACTTTTGAAGGTACTTTCACAAAATAACTTACCATTTTTTGGAACAGATGAGAATGTTTATGAGAAGGAGAATTGGATTTTTTGTAAACTTATTTAATTTGTATATGAATTTGATATATTTATGAAATATCATGTTATTATTATTTATATTAATGAAATTTATCTTAGACATAAAATTGAGAATGAATTGATAATATTTTTAGGTAAAATTATTAAATAAAAAATATTGAAGAAGATCATGAGAGAAAAATATTTTTTGATTATCCTTGATTGTATTTAGGATCTAAGTAATAAATAATATATGTTAGTTATAAAAAGATGTGTGGATATTGAGAAATAATTTAAATTCAAGGTGAATGGTTTTTTTCTTGACTTCATAAATATTTATAACACATTTGGTCTATGATTTTCAAGCAACTTAAAGATGCTTTGGTTGATCTTAAACTCGACATTGATGGAATAAGAGGAAAAATTCATAATAATGGATCAAAAATGAATAATAAACATCAAGTATTTTAAAAAATACTTCTTAATGTAAATCATAGATAATTTTACACTCTATGTGGATATCATGGTATAAATATTTCAATATGCAACATGGAAAAATATAGTGTGAATGATAGGAAAAAATCACGTGTGAAAATATTTAAACATTGTCAAAAGGTTTATCACATCGATGAGATGTTATAAGGAATTATGTGAATAGTTTTTAACCAAAACCATTATAAATAACTCATTTTGAAAGCACATTGAAATTCTTAGATCTATAAGAATGGAAAAACCTAAGCTAAGAAATTCATTGGTCAAAATTTCCAATATTTCTAATCATGATGATGTTGTGATGTTGATTCCAAAGGATTGTTTTTAAATTCATTATATAATTTTGAATTCATTATTAACTTGTGAATTTGGTACAAAATCTTTGATAAATTCAATAATTTCTATAAAATACTTCAAATGGAAGAGATAAAATATCAAAGATTCAAGTATAAAAATAAAAGAGTTGATTTTGTTCTTTGAAAATCTTCGAGTGAAAGGGGTTTGAAGATTTAATGAATTGGGTGGAATAACTTTCAATTTAATTTGGTATTGATCTAATATTTGAATAAAAAATATTTTTTCACAAGATGAAGTAATTTTATGTGGATTTAGAATATAGAGTTATTATAAATTTATCTATGGAGTAAAAATTTAGAACAAATTATTTCCTTTAAATTGTTAATCAAACTCTTATGTCATTGAGGGAAGTTTTTATGTCATTTTAACACTTTGAAGTAATATTTGATTTTTTAAGGCATTTTTTAAAAATATTTCTTAAGAAAAATTGAAGTAACATTGCACTTGATTTCATTGTTTTTTTAAACACAACAAAAATGATGATATTTTTTGAGATGAACTATTTCAAGAGCTTGTACATTTAAATTTTATATTCCCAATTAAATTTGTAAAATCAACTAATATCCTTTATTATATCAATAATTATTGGAAATATGGGGGGTTTCAAATAACATGGGATTCATATAAAATTTTCTTGATTATACCCATTATAATTTCATTAGAGAATAGAAGCTTTTCTAAGCTAAAGTTGATCAAAACTTATCTTCAGACTACCATGTCATAAGAGAAATTATGTGAATTGGAAATAATTTTAACTAAAATTTTATTTTTGGATAATTTTATTTATGATTATTTTATTAATTAATTTATATCAAAAAATGAAAATATATGCATTTTCATTTGAATTGGATTATAAATTACCATAATCGGGTTTATGAATTGTTGAAACTTTCTCTAGTTGTCAAGATTTATTTATTTGTAATTTTATATTTCCTTTTAATTTTATTATTAATTTTTTTTATTATTTATAGTTTATTTTAGCTTTATTTCAGTCACTACTCATCCTTCTTGGAGTATTTTTTAGATTTATTTCGACTACAACTCTAAATCCACTTCAATAGAGTGATCTTTTATATCATCATTATCACAACTGTATCATATGAATTAGATTTTAGAATTGGAGGGTGTGTATTAAAAAAATATAGGTGTCTCCTTCTTCTGAAAAAATATCAATCCTTGATTCATTCAAGAATTTTTTTACATGGTTTGATGCAAAATGATAATTTAACAGACCAACTCGGATCAACCAAACCATTCACCTGATCCGGCCATCACATAGTGAGGTGAAGTAAGAAAAAAGAACAAGTATTGAATATAACTAAACAAGACATACATCCAAAGTACTATGTGGAATAAAAATATACAAATAGATCCATACAATCCAATCCAAACCAGATAAACCCAAAAGTATGAATAAAGTAAGACCAACAAGTCCCCTTATGACCAATAGTCACATCCAATCCACCTCGTTAGGAATGTAATGACAAAAGAGAATCCAACATGCTATAAGATGCCCTTACCTTTACATTTATCCAATAATACAACATCTAAAACCACCTAAAGTAAAAACTATGTTATGAGCATGAGTCCCAGTAGGATTGCCACCACAGAGTCTATACAAGGTCTAATATCAAGAATGCAACAATTCTATCTTTTAAAACAAAAATATTTTTACAAAGAATTTTCATAAATACAATCTATTTTAAAGTCATCTGCTATTTTGTTTTCATAAAATCCATTCATATTTTCAAACTAGACATATGAAAAGTAAAAGTGATAAAATATTAAATCATATAAATTAATATTATGGTTATCAAGTAAACACATAATTATGAAATACCATCATGTGATTCCATGTGATACAACCTCATATAAAAACTTGTGAGAAAAAATCCTTGATAAAAAATTAATGCTATAAATAACCATAAATGAAAAAGAAACTCATATTGGTCCCTAGTATATGGTACAATGAATACTAGACATTAAAGATCCTAAATATGAATAACTTTGGATCAAACCAATATCGATTCTTTCCACAGTTCATCGATATCACAAAAGGTTACCTCTTAGTGGTGTCACATGTACTAAGGCTACCCATATCCATTTCTAGATGAACCAAAGGTTTCAAATGTGACAATTGTAGAAAATACATTTCAAAACCATTCTTACAATTTTATATAACATTTTTAAAGTCAATCCAATCTACTTTAGTGTTTGAAAACCCATTTCCAAATAAAGAAAATCTATTTTCAAAGCAAACCCATTTTTATAAAAGATTTTCCATTCCAATAATCCTTTGAAACCACATATCACTTCTATTCAATGAAAAATACAAAGGAATTTATCAATAAGAATAAAAAATAAATCAAATTAACCCATTGTATATAAACACCTACCTAAAAATGGTATAAACCTAGCTGCCTTCAACAATGGTGACTGGAAACCTATAGATCGGCCTACGAAAGATAATACACGATAAGGAACTATAAAGGATCAATAGAAAATAGTATTTGGTCATGAATATAAACCATAAATACATCCAATTAAGTTTCCATGACTAAAGGAATGAAAAATAATAAGAAAATATTACCTGTATAGGTGCACCATAACAACTCTTATGATTGATCGCCAAACGAAGTAATACAAAAGGGAGGTAATCACCCGAAATCACCTAAGATGGGCACTGGGTCAAGAGAGGGAGGATTCATGGTTGAATGAAATAAAAATCACTTGTAAATTTCCCTAAAAACCACATCCCATGATATTTACACAGGGTGTAGTCCCTGAACCTTTTGCAAAAAATCTTCTTGATGACCATTAAATTGTTTGTAATCACTTTTTATGGTGTGTAATCACCCAAAAAACAACAAAGATACTAGTTTCAATCAGAAAAATGGCAAATCACCTAGGACATTCTCTAAGCTTGGGGAGAACCTATCAGATCCATTAAATCATTTATAACGAGACTCCATTAATTCAAATAAACATACATCCCTGAACATTAGGTTATTTTCTCCAACAATGTTTTTCTACCCCCAAGAAGCTCACAAATATGCCCAAACAAAGACAATAAACAAAGAATTAATAAGGGAGTACCTGAAAAGAGTAATGGGGTGTTACAATCTCCCCACCATAAATGATTTTTACCCATGTAAAGGCCTCATATTCCTAGAATTCCAAAAGAGTTAAGGCCACTACTACCTTATCAAAAATTCCCTCTCCCATGTCTCATTGATATCCCATCTTCACTACTAGAGTACCCTAACTAGAGGAATCATTTTACCATACAGTTCCTTCTCTCAGCGATCTATAATCTGAACTAGCTACTCAACTAAAGTAATGTTAGTATCAAGATCAACGTCCTCCCATAAAATCACATGGTAAGGATATAGTATATACCTACTTATCTAGGAAACATGAAACACATCATAGATATATGTAAAACTATACATAACATCCAATATATAGGATACCTTTTTGAGTCTTCCAACGATATCAAAGGGTCCCAAAAACCTCATTTCTAACATACCTTTCTTACCAAACTGATGATGTCCCATGTGAGATGAAACTCTAAGAAAAACATCATCACAAACCTCAAACTCTATTATCCAATGATAATGGTCTGAATAAGATTTAGGATGACTCTTTTCTGTGATCAATCTCCTCTAGATCAATTGCACCATCTTTTCCATCTTCTGAATAAGACTCGTCCCAACCAAGGACCGCTCTCCCAACACTACCCAACATAAGCGAGATCTATATGGCCGCCCATACAAATCCTAAAAGGGTTATATTTTAATCAAGTCCTGATAACTCTTGTTATAAGAGAACTTGACCATAGGAAAATTATTTTCCCAAGATCCACCAAAATCAAGAACACAATCTCAGATCAAATCCTCAAGAACCTAGATAGTTTTCTATATCTTTATATCTGTATATAAATGATAAGTTGTGATTGATCTAATATGGGAACCCATTGCCTACTTTAAACCTTTCCAGAACCTAGATGTGAACCTTAGATCCCTATCAGATACAACTGCATAGGGAACCTTATGAATTATCACAATATCTTATACATACAAGTCCCTAATATGTACCACCTTCATCATCTCCTTAATAATAATAAAATGCATTGATTTTATAAGTGGATCAATGATCACTCATATAAAATCCTTCCCTCTAAAATTCTATGGTAAACCAATAATGAAATCCATGGAAATATCATCCCACTTACATTCTAAAATGGGTAAGGGATGAAACAAACCCATAGGTTTATGGTGTTCCCCCTTAATTCTATGAAATGTAAGTCACCGCAATATAAAATCCAAAATCAACTGCCTCATCCTCAACCACCAATACTGATATGTCATGTCTTGATGCATCTTGGTATCCCCATGGTTCATAGACCAACATGACCAGTTTCCACTATCTATAAACTCTTGACTTGGGGAAAAATTAACTACTGAAAAACCACGGAAACAAAAAGTGCCACTAGGATACTGAGACTACTCACCTAAGGTCTCCCCACTATAAATTATTTCACTAAAACATTAGAACTCAGTGTATATCACTAGATCAAGCTGAAATCACTCATCCAATGATGATTCAGGTTTTATCAAATCCAAGAACACATTTCCACCAACTTCTTTTACTCCCAAGATCATATTATAAAAAAACTCATCAGAGACCACACCGCAACCGATTCCTTCATGGCTTGTATCGGTAATTTTCTACTTAACGCATTGGCAACCACATTTCCATTCTTAGGGGTGTATATAATTTAAAAAACAAAATTCTAAATGTACTCCACCCAGTATATTTTTTGAAAGTTTAGATACCTCTTAATAAAAATATATTTCAAGAACATATGATCAAAATACACATTAAACCTCTTCCCAAAGAGGTAATGTTTCCACATTCTGAGTTCATACATAACCACCACCAACTCAAGATCATGGGTAGTGTATTTATTCTCATGAGGGTGTAACCGACGTGATAAGAGGACACTACCTATTTCCCCTGCATCAAGACACAACCCAAACCCGTACTAGAATCATTGCAGAAAACATCATAACCCGAACCTGGTTATAGATGAATTAAAACTAGTGCTGAAGTTAACCATACCTTCATATCCTCAAAATACCCATGAAACTTTTCATTCCACTCAAAATTTACACCCATACGGGTTAAAGAATCCCTTAAAGATGCAATCTTAGAGAAATACTTAACAAAGCATCTATAATAACCAGCCAAACCCAAGAATATTTGGATATCAAACACATTTATGGCATGCTCCTAGGACATAACATCCTGTATCTTTTCAGCATCCCTAGAGATTCACCTCTCAGATATCACATTCCCTATAAATTTTACTTCCTAGATCCAAAAACCACATTTGGAAAGATTACCATATAAATGATGTTCTTTCAAGGTTATAAGAATGATATCCAAATGGTCCTTGTGCTCCACTTCTATCTTGGAGTACACCAAAATATTATCCATGTACACAACAACAAAAGATTCCAAGAACTAATGAATTATCTAGTTCATCAAGGCTATAAACATTTTAGGATCATTAGTTGGATTCAATGGCATAACCAGATACATGAAATTCCCATACCAGCTCCTAAACGTTATCTTAGGTAAACCCTATTCTCAAATTCTCAACTGGTGGTACCCTAACTACATGTTAATCTTTCAAAATAAACATGACCCTCAAATCTGGTCAAAAAGGTCATAAATCCTTGTAAAAGGATATTTATTCTAAATGGTCACTCGATTAAACTTTTAATATTCAATAAAAATTATGAGTCTCCCATATTCCTTCTTATCAAGGAGGAATGGTGAATCCCATGGTGAAATGTTGGTAAAAATGAATCCTTTAGCCTATAGGTACTCAAATGAAACCTTAAGTTCTACCAAATTAGTAGGTTCCATTCGATAATATGGCATAGAAATAGGCATCATACTAAGGAGAAGTCCAATAGTTAACTTGACCTCTATCTATGGAAATAAACTAAAAAAATAATCCAAAAAGACCTCAGGGTATATACACACCACTACATGAAGTGAAACACCCAAAAAAGGGTCAATTGTATCAAGAAACTTATTTGAAAACTAACACAATATTACCCCATCATAAGGAACAACAGGACCTTATCTTCCTGATATAGAGTCTTGATCACCCTAAAATACATGACTAACCCCATAGATAGATAATAACTTCACCCAATGGTGATACCAGTATATCTAGACCTTAACATTGATCATCTAATCCATGTTGATAATCAAGTCAAAGATGTAAATATCAATAACTAAAAATTCCCACTCTACCTTAAAGCTATCTATCATCACCCGACTATGGAACACTTGAAACCTTATTATAACATCTTTCCCAAAGGTGTGTAAAGACCTAACAAGTATGGCATAAGTTCTGAATACAAGCCCAACACGTCAACTAACTTTGACAATGTAAAAGAATGAGTAGAACCTCTAGCAAATAAAGCTAGTACCATAGAAGACGAAATAAACACTATACCTCTAATAGTAGTCATCCCTACTTCGGATTCCACTAGTTTATATTCCACTATATAAATATGACCAGTTATAGCTCCTCCCTAATATTTCTTAGCTACATGCCCACCCCATTTAGCATGATGATAGGATTAACTACCCTTGGAAACAACAGAATGAACCTATAAACCATTTTTTTAATGTGAATAATGTTGTACTACCCTAGGATAACTTATTATAAAATCATTTTAGTTGCCCAGATCTTCCACAAAGATGACAAGACTTAGGATCCTCCACACAATTCATCTTGGTATGAATGGGCCACCCAAAATGATATAAAACAAACCATTTTTGTCCTAAAAATACCTTGGAACTATTCTTGAATAAAACTCACCACCCTTACGCTTCCTCTTTTGGCTAAAAGATACACCTTTGTTAACAACATAACCAACTAAAGATCCACCCAAACCTTTCTTTCCAACTATGTCTGACTCAACCAAAGTGGATTTGTCAACTACCTCCAAAAAGGTTATAAAGAATATGATAATCAACATTGAATGAATATCAAGCCTCATCCCCAAATCAAACCTCTTATCCTTTAGGTACTCATTAGTAAGAAGATTCGATTCCAAATGCACAAAATCAGCAAAATGGGTAGAATAATCTAGAACAGTATGCTCCCCCTGCACCAAGGTCAGAAACTCCTGAGTATTTTCCACACATAATATCTCAGGGTAAAAGAGATTATTAAATATTTTCTTGAAAGATAACCAGGTAAGTTTCTCATGTAACTTAGATTTCAAAATAGAGTCCCTCCATCTCCTTCCTGTTCCCTCGACCACGCACATGGAAAAACCCATCCTCAATTATTCAGGAGTATTCAAGAATTCAAAGACCCTCTCAAACTTCTCAAGCCACTCCTCGAATTCCTTTAGTAGTTTTTCACCCTGTAAGATGGGTGGATGATCTTAGTAAACTCAGAGACATGATCCACCACACGTCTTGGGTTTTTCACACCCACTTGACTAAGTGTTTGAATAGTGTACACTACGGATTCTACCAAAGAAGGGTCCACTAGAGTATTCACCTGTGGATCCTATCTCATAGATTCCTCACTTGGATTTGGAAGATCTCTTCTCATAGGAATTATCAAATAAAAACAAAAAAAGGTATCCAATTATATCATTTGAACATTCAAAAATTCTTAGGACCACCTTCATAATTCAAACCAATGCTTTAAAATGACAAGAATTTAAATAAATTATGGATTCTACAAATGAAAGGTATTGCATAAAAGGGAAAGGGTCAGTTTAAATAAACTTCTCATATTTTTCATCTAGACGAACCCAAACCCCAAGTCTCAAACCTATTAAAAGTACCTAACCATCCATGGAAACATGGATATAGTCACAAGAGTGAGCTGGATAGACCCCTTTTCCACACTTACTATCCAAATTCTGATGGTCCTAAATCCTATCTAACTAAGACACAAAACCAAACTCAAGTAATGTCAACACACTTCAAGCTGAGCCTTTCCTCTGATACCAAATTGTAACAGACCAACCTAGGTTAACCAAACCGTGCATCAAGCTAGCCATCACATGGTGAGCTGAAGCAAGAAAATAGAAGAAGTCTGGAATATAACAAAACATGATATAAAACTAGAGTACTATGAAGAAGAAAAAGATGCAACAAAATCCATAAAATCTAAGAAAAACTAATTAAACCCAAAATTATGAATAAATCAAGAACAAAAATTCTCTCAATGGTCAACAGTCACCTCCAAACCACCTCATTATAAAGGAAATGAAAAAAGATAAGTCAGAATGCTATAAGATTCCCTTTCCTTTACTTGTATCCTGTAATAAAACATCTACAACCATCCAAATTCAAATGTATGGTGTGAGTATGAAACCTAATACGATACCACCATAGATTCTATATAGAGTCTAATATTAAGAATTCAACAGTTCTATCTTTAAAAAAATAGTTTTACAAAGAATTTTCATAAATCCAATCCATTTGAAAATCGTTTTCCCTTTTGGTTTTCATAAAATCCTTTAATATTCTAAAACCAAAAATATAAAAAGTATAAGTGATAAAATAGGAAAGCATATACATGAATTATAAGGTAAGAAAGTAATCACATATACATGAAATACCATCATGATATTCCATGTGACACAACCTCATATAAAAACCTATGAGCAACAATCCATAATAAAAACAATAATGTGATAAATAACCATAAATGATAAAACACCTAATATTGATTCCTAGAATATGGGACAATGTGTACTTAACAATACATATCCTAAACAGGCATAACATTGGATCCAACCAATATTGAGTCCTACCACAGTCTACTAATATCCCACAAGGTTACCTCCTAGTGGTTTCACACACACTAATGATACCCATATCTATTTACCGATGCATCCAAGGATCCCAATGTACTAATTATCAAAAATAGATTTCAAAACCATGATCAAAAAATTATATAACATTTTCAAATCCAATTAAATTCATTTGGGGGTTTAAAAACCCATTTCTAAATCAAGAAAAATCATTTTCAAAGAAAACCCTCTTTTAGAAAACATTTTTCTTTCCAAGAAAACCTTTGAAACCACATATCACTTCTATTCAGTGAAAAAACCGAATGAATTTATCATTAACAATAATAAATTCATAAAATTAACCTGTAATATAAAAACACCTACCTAAAAATGATATAAACCCGACCACCTTTGACAATGGTGAGTGCAAACCAAGAGATCAGCCTTCAAAAGATAAGGAACAAAAAGGAACTACAAAGGATCGATAAAAAACACTATCCAATCATGAATATGAACCATAAAAATAGCCAATGTAATGGATACAGCCAAAGGATCAAAGAACCATAAGGAATTATTACTCAAAGAGGCACACTAAAATAACCCTGATGATCGATCACCAAACAAATTGATCTGAAAGGGTGGGAATCACCAAAAATTGCCTAGGGTGAGATCTGGGTCGAGAGAGGGAGGCATTATGATTGAATGAAATGGAAATCACTGGTAAATCGCCCTAAAAACTAAATTTCATGATATTTATATAGAATGTAATCTTTGTATGCATCGTGTATTGCATGAAGGATTGAATCACTAAAAAACATGTCACTTTTTTATAAAAACCTTATTTTTTACATTACATGACATGAACCCAGTACACAGAATTTAAACCTTTCATGACCTGAATTTGATTCACGACATCTTCCTAGAGACCATTACATGGAGTGTAATCCCTTTACATGGCATGTAATCCCTTTACACAGCATGTAATCACCCAAAAGATAAAAAATATCATAGTTTCCAGTAGAAAAACACTGAAGCACCTAGGATGTTCTCTGAACTTGGGGAGAACTTCTCAATGTCATTAACACATTTATACCTGGACTCCATTAATTCAAATAAACATACATCCATGAACTTTATGTCATTATCCCGAATAAAGGCTCTCCATCTCCTGAGAAGCCCGCAAATGCACCCAAACAAGGATGATAAACAAATCATAAACAAGGGAGTAGCTGAAAAATGTAATGGGGTGCTACAAGTAATGTTTTTAACTATTTATAAGTATGTTTTTTAATTAAACTAATATGTTTTTTTAAATCTATTTTTTAAAATTTTTATAGGTTGGGAAGAAGAAGAGGGGGATAGAGATGAATATAAGGATGATTCGGAGAAGGATTCAAATGATATTTGAATTGGTATACACAACATCGGTAAATTTTAATTTTATTTAAACAATTATGATCCAACTAAAATGCAAACATAAATTCATTTGACTTTTATATGTTATTATTTATTTTTTAAACATTGCTTTATTTTCCCATTTTATAGTTTTGTATAACATGTATAAAGAGTGTTTTGAATTTACTTTAGTATACATGTTAGCTAAATTTTTCATGTTCTATTTTAAAAAACATGTGTGTGATGCTAATTTTTACATTATTGAGTTTATATGGATTCTATAATGTGTTAAAAGTGGTTTTTTTAATCTTACAGTTTCATTTGGGTTGGATTTAAAATTGGTTTAAGGTTTTATTATTATTATTATTCTTTGAATTTCATTTATTCATTAATTTAGTTTGGTTTAATTTTTTAAATGGTATAAAATAATTTTTAAGTATAATTTTTTTATGTTTTATGATTTTGTTTCCTTTATTTTATGTTATTTTTCATGGGTAGAAAGGGTTTAGTTTTTATTTTTAATATAGGACATTATTTTTCCATGTTTAGAACTTATTTTCCAAAAATTAAATAGGGAAATTTTTAATTTTTTAAATCATTGTTTGACATTGATTTAAGTTGACATTGTATACATAATCATGTACAGATTTTAGATGATTTAATTATATTACATAATCATATTTATTCAGTGCTACCATTTATCATCATTATAAAAAGTGCTAATAAAGTGGATATTTTTATTATCACTAGAAAACAATGCTGATAAATGTATCATTTATTAATGCCAAAAAACAGTGATAAAAGAACCCCCTTTATCAGTACTTTTTCTTAGAGCTGATAAAGGCCATCTTTATCAACACTTTTTTTAGTGCTAATAAAAGAGGGATTTATCAACACTTTTCTTAGCATTGATAAAAAGTGTCCATAAATAATATATATATTATTAAAAATCATATTTTAATATATAAATATATTGATATTGATATATATAAAATATATTTTTATAAATATGATTTATATAATACTAAATATGTATTTAAAATTAATATATAATATATTTAGGGAAAATGGTTTAAAAATAATTAAAAACTAATATTAATTAATAATTTTCTAATTATTATTAAGTAATATGAATTTAATAACAATTTGGTGATATGAAAATTTTAAAAATTAATTAATATATTAAGATAAGTTGAAAATGTGACTTGAACTTCAAACGGCGAAATTTTTTGATTTGGGTGTTCATTTGGGATCTACCACATATCATATTTATGTCTGAAAAAATTTCTTTGTCATGTCAATTTATGGAGGCCCTGGTCACTGTTTTTCAAGGTCAAAAACACCCAGAAGGCCTCCAAAACTGAATTTTTAGTTGGGGTGTCCTAATTTTTTAATATTTAATGGGATTTCAGATTTTTTTAAGAGGGTATTGTTGTATTTTTTGGTGGTTATTGAATTTATTCTTAGGGGTTACACTCATATGGATATTATGGTGTTGAAATTTTACCTTTTTTAATATTTTATTTTTCTTTATAATTAAATATATACATATATATACATATTTGTATATATTTATATATAAATATTTAATTGTATATAAATAAATATTTAAACATATTTATATATAAAATATATTTTTAAATATATAAACCATATTAAAATAAATATTTATTATCCATTTTATTTAAACTACAAATATAAGAATGTCTATATATATACATAAATTTTTATATAATGTTTACATATAAATATGTGTGTATATTTATTAAAAAATAATTATATATTTATGTGTATATTCTAATATATGTAAATAAATATTAATATATAATATATGTATAAATAGATAAATATATATAGACACACACAAATATATATATTGACACACACAAATACACAAACATATTTTATAAATGTATTTCAAAATAATTATATAAATATATAGATAAAAAATATGTATCTAAATATATATAAATAAATAGATATATAAAAAAATATAGAAGAAAATAACATCACTACAAAGAAAGTAGACATTAGAGTCAGTTTTTTCTTCTATTGGAGGTGGTTTAAACCACTGCCTAATCTTGTAATAGTGTTTATTAAAACCGTCACATAGTGCATGGTCGACAATCATTTTTCAACTGTTGTTTTCATTTTGTAGTGATTTCTATATGTGTTGTTTTTAGATAATTTAGTGGTAGTTTTTTAAAAAAATTGAAAATAAAATAGGGAATAAAAATCTAACCACCACTAATATATTTAGAAGTGGTTATATTTAGCAACAGTTAATAGTAACCATCACTAATTAATATTTTCATTAATTTATTAAGTAATAGTTTTTTCTCTTAAATTTTATTTATTTTTAAACATTTAATAACAAAATATAAATATAAATACCATAACATGTAATAAACTAAAAAATAAATGTATAATAAACTCATCATACATACATCATTCATCCAAAGTCACATATACATACATCAATAGTCATCATAGCATCAGTCAGCATAACCTCAGTCACTATAACCTCAGACAACTGATAACCTCGGTCAACTCATACCTCATTCATCAGTATATACATATAAAATATGTCCAACAACAACTCATGCCCAATATACGTCCACAACGCGATCACTAATACATCTATCTACCTCCAAATCATATCATCAACTGAAATTGACCACATAACCTCATCAACTATAAAAAAAAGATATAAATTGTAACTAAACATAATAAATCAAAATTATAGTATAATTTCTGATAAAATTTAAACATACTATGGAAACTAAGAACCAACATGAATGCCTTCTGAAAAATGTCATGGATCAGGATGGTCAACCTTCTTCCTACTATCAACATCGATCGCCTACAATAAAAACACAAACATTTAATAAAAGAAATGCGAAAGATAAAATACGTAGAATATATTCAGAATGTTTCCCAAAAAATATTATTTTGTTAATAAAAATGAATTTATTTAATCATAAAAATAATAATATATCATGAAAAACACTTTTAAAACTTAAAATTTCTTATTTAAGATATGATTCAATACTTCAAACTGAAAAGGGGTAAGTATATAACAATCTAATTAATTCTTAAATTGATGTGCGGTGTGCTTGAAATTTATATAGCAAAAAAATTTAAGGATATCACAACAAGTCCCATATTTCAAAAATAAATCAATAGTGGTTTTTCAGTGATTTCATGTCAATGTGATGTCATTTTCTATGGTTTTGACCATTACACCCATGTTTTAGTATTTTGAAACACTAAAAATGCATTTATAGGCATATTGGGAAAATCATAACTCAGAATGACATGTTACTGGTTCTTATATTTCAAAAATCAATATATGTTTGTTTTCCTCTTATTTTATGGTAATTGGATGATGTTTTTATATTTTTTACCCCTCAATATACGCTTTTAAAGGTTGTGGTACCTTTAAAAACTATTCACCAAGTCATTTAGACCACATCTCATGTTAGATTCACATTTTTTCTACATTTACACATCAAAAATAACTAAATAGTGTTTTTACTATGATTTTAAATTAATCTAAGGTTATTTTCAATGATTTTTACCATTACACACATGTTTATGTGTTTAAAAAAAACTAAAAACCTATTTACGATCATCCCAGAAAAACCGTAACTCATGATAATTTTTTTTAGTTCCTACATTTCAAAATACATCAACAATCATTTTCCTCTGATTTCATGTCAATTTGACATCATTTTCCTAGTTTTGAACACCTGATACACGTTTTTAAAGGCTTTGGTACCTTTAAAAACTATTTACCGAGTCATTCTAACCACACCGCATGTCATATTGACGTATTTTCTATAATAAAACATCAAAAATAACTCAAAAGTAATTTTTCCATGATTTCATGTTAATCTGAGGTTATTTTCTATGTTTTTGACCATTAAATGCACGTTTTAGTGTTTTAAAACACTAAAAACGCATTTATAGACATCTTGGGAAAACCATAAATCAAAAATATATTTTTTCAGTTCCTATATTACACAAATCAATATAATTTCATTTTCCTCTGATTTCATAAAATCTTACATCATTTACCTGGTTTTGACTCCACAAAATATGTTTTTAAAGGCTTTAGTACCTTTACAAAAATTTTACCAAGACATTCCAACCACATTGCACATTGGATTGATGTGTTGTCTATGAATAAACATAAAAAATAACTCAAATCTGTTTTTACCATGATTTCATGTCAATATGAGGCTATTTTTTGTGGTTTTTACCATTATATGCACGTTTATGTGTTTTAAAACACTAAAAAAATGTTTACGAGCATACTGAGAAAATTCTAACTTGGAATGACATTTTTTCAGTTCCTACATTTCAAAAATAAATCTACATTCATTTTCCTATGATTTCATGTCCATACAATAATGTTTTTCAGGTATTGATTCCCCAAATAACTTTTTTAAATTCTTTAGTACCTTTAAAAAATGTTTACCAAGTCATTCCAACCACACCGCACATCATATTGATGTGTTTTCTATGTGTACACATCACAAATAATTCAATAGGTTTTTTCCATGATTTCATATCAATATGAGTTCATTTTCTATGGTTTGGATCATTACATGCATGTTTTACTGTTTTAAAACACTAAAAACAGGTTTATGGTCATCCTAATAAAATCATAACATGGAATGATGTTTTGTTAGTTCCTACATTTCAAAAATCCATCTACAATTTTTTCCTCAAATTTCAAGGAAATTCAACATTGTTTTCCAAATTTTGACACCCCGACACACATTTTTAAAGGCTTCGGTACCTTTTAAAAACAAGTTACCAAGTCATTTTGAAAACATCGCACATTGAATTGATGTATTGTTTATACATACACATCAAAAATAATTCAACAGTAGTTTCCCCATGATTTCACATAAATATGATTTCGTTTTCTATGGTTCAGACCATTTCATGGACATTTTAGTGTATTAAAACACAAAAAAATGAATTTATAGCAATATTGGGAAAACTATAACTCAAAATGACATAAATTCAGTTTCAACATTTCAAAAATAAATTTATGGTAATTTTATTATTATTTCATGGTAATATGACATCGTTTTCTTGGTTTTGACCCCTCGACACATGTTTTTAAAGGCTTCGATACCTTTAAAGAAATTATTAAGTCATTCTGACCACACTACATGTCATATTGATGTATTGTCTACACATATATGTCAAAAATAATTCAAAGGTGGTTTTACTAAGTTTTCATGCCAATTTGAGGTTTTTCTCTATGGTTTGGACCATTACATGTACGTTTTAGTGTTTTAAAACACTAAAAACGTGTTTATGGGAATCTTGAGAAAATAATAACTCGGAATGATGTGTCGTCGGGTCCTACATTTAAAAAATAAATCTAAATTAATTACCCTCTAATTTAATGGAAATATGACATGTACACATATTGGATTGATGTGTTTTATACACCTACATATCATAAATAATTCAACAGTAATTATTCCATGATCCCACATCAATCTCAAGTCATTTTATATGTTTTGGATGGTTACATGGACTTTTTAGAGTTTTAAAACGCTAAAAACGTGTTTACGAGCATCCCAAGAAAATTGTAACTTGGAATGATGTGATTTCAGTTACTAAATTTTACAAATCAATCTATGATAATTTTTCTCTGATTTCATCATAATCTAATTTCATTTTCCTAGTTTTGATCCCCTGACACTTATTTTTGAAGGCTTCGGTGCCTTTAAAAAATGTTTACTAAGTCATTATGACCATACGACATGTAGGATTGACATGTTGTCTATACATAAACATCAAAAATAATTCAACTATGCTTTTCCTGTGATTTCACACCAATATGAGGTTGTTTTCCATGGTTTGGACCATTACACACATGTTTTAGTGTTTTAAAACAATAAAAATTAATTTACGGATATCCCGAGAAAACTGTAACTCAAAAGGATGCAACTTTAGTTACTACATTTCAAAAATCAATCCATGGTCATTTTTTATGATTTCATAGCAATCTGATGTCATTTTCCTAGTTTTGACCCCCCGAAAAACATTTTTAAATACTTTAGTGCCTTCACAAACTGGTAATGTAACGACCTGAAATTTTTTGAAATAAATTTTGTTTCTTAATTTTATGCGTTATTGTTATACTCAACAAAAATGTTTCATTTGGTAACATGAGTATAATTAAAATGAGACTGTTGAGTTTTGACTGTTATTTGACCATTGGTCAATATGACCGCTGGAAACTAAACATTTTGAATATTGTCTCTAAATACAAGCAATCTTGGTTAATTAATATAGAAAGGAAGATTTGATGGCCTCACCCAGTAGTCTTGGACCGATTGAAGCCCATCTAACAGAAATTGGGAAGGAGGTAGCACCACTGGGCTTTGCTCTGGACCAAACCCAAGCTGAACTTCATCGTATAAAGCTATAACGGGATCGCCTTCGCGAGAAGTTCAAACTGATAGAAATTACTACTCGTGCGATGTTGGCCGAGCCTCCCTCGGATTCTCTCACCTTAGCACACCTTACACTTAGGTCCTATGCTGGTGTGATAAGGGGCTATGTAAGGAGACCATAACTGTCTTGTGTAATCCTTTGTTTTAAATAAAATTTCGATTTCTTTTATGAATTTTCAAATGACCGGATAAATATAGTATGCAAATTTTTGATGAATTTTAGAAAAAGGATATTTTAAATATGTTTATGTAAACCCTAAATAATTAAAAATGTGTAATGATTTTCAAAAAATGGTCTTCTGCAATTATGTTCAGTACTAAATTTAGAGTCTAATAAGATCAACTTGATTTTTGATGAATAGTAAATTATGAATAGTGATATTATGATTAGGATTAATAATGTGTCCAAATGGATTAGTAATCTCACTTAAAGAAAGTATTAAAATAAGCTAGGCACTTTGATTAAGTAATGTGATTCAATAAAATGGTTAAATAACGGTTTCATAAATTATTATTCAAGTATTAGTTTTTTCGGATGAATAGTGTTTTTTAATTAAAAATTTAATTAAAAATAATTAGAAAATTATTTTTATAAAAATGACTTTATTTTTGAACTCAGAGCATCGATATTATGTTAAGGTAATTTTTGGGGATTTTTCTGAAAAAAAATGAATTTTCGATGAATAGTGTTTTTATTTAAAAATTAAATTAAAAATATTTAGAAAATTATTTTTATAAAATGGATTTCATTTTTTAAATCAGAGCATTGATATTTGGTTAATGTGAAATTTTGGGATTTTTCTGAGAAAGTTGAATTTTCAGTGAATAGTAAAAATACAGTTTTAGGGTTTCGGTATGTTTAATGACATCAAAATGGTGTCATGATGATGTCATGAGATCTTTTGAGGGTTGGCCGGCCAAGGGTGATGAATTATTGTTTTGGGGGCCCCATGTGGCCTAACTCCATGATAAATGACAAGGGAGAGCACATGGGTTTGAGAAAAGCACATGTGAGGTGTCCCTTGGCCATTAATGCCTTGTCCCCTCACTTTCCCTATAAATACCAAGCCCTCCTCTCATCCATTAGACTCCCCACTCATTCCCAACAAATTTATGGTCTCATTACCTCCCAAGGAGTCCTCCCAAGGTGCCCCCAAGACCTCAAGGTCCCAACCTTTGAGGTTTAAGAGTTACATTTTAAGGTAAGGGATCCGACCTCTCTCTTTCTTTTCAAGTAATCTCTTTTATGTCATTTCTTTTATACTCCATGTTCTTATGTTGGAGGATGTTATTTTATATTCATCCTACTGCCTATTTCATGTTCATATGATGAGAGACCCCCCTTGCTCTCATCAATTCGTTTCAAGAATGTTTAAGTGGCGCCGTTAGGCTGCCGGATTTTTAAGGGATTCTTTCACCTTCCTCATTTTCAAGTTCTATTTTCATTCAAGTCTTTCATGTTCGTTTTTATTATGTTGGGGTATGATCTCTAAATTATCATCCTGATATTTTATGATCATATGATGAGAGACCCCATTTGATCTCTTCAATTCAGTATTTTGATGTTTTAAGTGGCGCCGTTAGGCTGCCGAATTTTTAAGTGGTTCTTCACCCTTCTCGTTTTGAAGTTCTACTTTCATGTAAATTATTTCAAGTTCCTTTTTGTTATATTGGGGTATGATCTCTATATATATCATGTTGTACTCTTATGTTCATATGATGAGAGACCCCATTTGATCTCTTCAATTCAGTATTTTGATGTTTTAAGTGGCGTCGTTAGGCTGCCGAATTTTTAAGTGGTTCTTCACCCTTCTCATTTTGAAGTTCTACTTTCATGTCAATTCTTTCAAGTTACTTTTTGTTATGTTGGGGAATTATCTCTATATCTATCATACTTAACTCTTATGTTCACATGTTGAGAGATCCTATTTGATCTTTTCAAATCATTTTGGTTGAAGTTTAAGTAACACCGTTAGGCTGCCGAACTTTCATAAGAGAAATCTAATTTTTGTCTTCCTTCCATGTTTTCATTTCAAATGGTACATCCTTGAAATTTCATTACCATGATCATGTATCCTTCTTATTCTGTCCATCTACTGTTTTATGGGTCAATTATGAATGTTTGACCCATTTTCCCTCTCTTTTTAATGTCTTCTAAAACCTCGTAACATAGCCGTTATGCTGCAGAATTTCCGTCTCAAAATGTCTATCTCTTTTTCTAAAGTTCTTTTATATTATTAAGTGAATACTCAAAGCTCTTTCTTTTAAAGGGGTATTCACATATATACCAAAATGTTCTATTTTAAATTCTGGGATTTACATACATGAGACCCACCTTCCTTTTCTGTGGGTTTTAAAGTGACGTAAAGATCATGTCTTTAAAGCAGTTTTTTGAAACGTTATGATTATGAAATGAAACCCATTTGTTTTATGCTATATGGGTTATTTATGAAATGTTTGATGATGATATATGTGGCTCACATGAAAATAAATACAAATTTAAGGGTGCGCCCTGATAGCGCTCCAATGCATTGGGTAAAGACTTAATCTCTAGAGATGACCATTTTAACGACGCCTTGGTGAATAACCTTGGTAATTTTTAACGACACCTTGGGGATGGACCTTGGTGAAACGAAACAATTGTCAATATTAAATGTTGTAGCCACATCTTCCAGTTATGAAAAATGATTATTTTTATTACGATGTATCTCATGATTTCTTTCTCATGCCTTAAAGTTCTTTTCATGTCCTTATTGAAGTATATCAAGTTTACATGTAAAATGTTCCTCTTGTTTCCCTTACTGGGCCTTCTGCTCACCCTTTATTTTGATGTATGTCCCCAGGTTATGAGATGTAGTAATGAACCTAGAATGAACTTAAGGAGACGACTTTCAAGTGTTTAAGAAGAATGTTTTATATTGTTTTCATGTATTATGTTCCTGGTTCCAAGACACTAGACCTTAAAGATCCTCAGTTTTGTGTAATGTAATGAAAGTTTATGTTATAAAAAGGCGGGATGCTATAGTTGGTATCAAAGGATGGTTTAGTTATTTGTGGAAATTAGGATATGAAAACTCTAGGAAGAACCCTATAGAAAAGTTTAATATAGGAAATCTTCCTGGTATTTTGGTGAGTATTGAGTAAGGGGTTGCCAAGCAAATACATCCCTGTCTGGATACGAGCAGGTAGAGGTGGCTCTGGAACAGATGTACATAGGGGTAAAACCCGAAAACACCGCTTTGAGCTAGACTCGAACGGGAACTGGTACACGACAACGGGCCTTGCTGCACTCTTGGTTACGACACTCTCGGGGGATGTGCTTTGGTAAATTCATAAGCTTGGTATGAACCATTGTTAAAGGAACGAAGATAAAATAAAATAAAGGTTCACATAAGAATATATGATCATTCATAACCTAGATGGGAACCTAGGAGATCACAAGTTAGGGTATACCTTTCATATACAAGTTATCCTTATATGCTTTCAGTTCCTTTTCATGATTATTAGCTAAGTACTTAAGCCCCTAGTTATGCTTTCTCTTCTTAGTTAATGGTGGGAAATGGAAGAACATGTTCCGACAACCAATGTGATAGTAAATGCGACGATTTTCGTATTAATATGACAGGGATGATTAGGGGATTAAAATATGATTATTATTTTGGAAGACGTTCATTATTTTGGGAACCATATTTGATCGAGGTAAATAGATTACTACGGTATTTTCATTGAGGATTAAGGTTGACTTATATTTTGAAGAATTGATGAATTTAAGGTGAACTTATAGTAATTTAGGTTACTTATGGGAATGACTAACCTATCTTGGGTAAAATATGTTTAGGTTAGATACTTTTTTTATAAGATGTTAGGAGTGGTTGATGTTGTCTGGAGATGAACAATGAAGTTGTTTTGGAAGACTATGTTATCAAATCTTTCTTGTATTTGGGTTTCAATCTTAGTTTGGTTTGTTTTGAGGAATTTTAAGGACCGTTATTTATGGAATGGTCTATGATGAACTTTGGGTAGTACCATGGAACTTTGATGATTTAAAAGTAGTTTCCATTCCTATGGGATTCTTTCTTTTTGAAGAGTTTTTTTTACCCTAACCTTTCTGTTTTTGGGATAATGTTTAAAGATAGAAGAAATAGATAGTTAATCTTTTGTATATTACGTGATTCTATAGAAGATGATTCTTGTGCTTTTATGAGACCAAGTGTTTTTGAATTCTCATCATTTGGAGAAAAGATTAGTGTTGGTAGGGACTTGTTAAAGGATGAAACTCTACTTGAAGGTAGGTATATTTTCTTATGTTTTTGTTCTATGTAGTAAATGAAATCCTCAAAATTATGAAAAGAAACGTAAAACAAAAATGTTGTTGGTTTACGTTTCCTACTAGGTAATCAAAGACCATTTACACGCATCATAAGTTTGGGATTTTCTCATGGTTAACTTTCTTCTAATCATGTTCTCTATCACTCTCCCTTAGAACTTGACCCTTTGTTTTTTTCCTCCATGTCCATGTTTTCCTACATGGAACCCTAGTGTGGGTTAACTCGGGTGACCTTTGTACTTCCCTTTCTTTATTTTAAAGTAATAGTTTTACTGACTCCTTTTCCGATGTGGGACTTTCAATGAAATTTCAAAACCCAATTTTAAAATTGCGAGGACGCAATTTCTTAAGGGGGGAAGATTGTAACGACCCGAAATTTTTTGAAATAAATTTTGTTTCTTAATTTTATGCGTTATTGTTATACTCAACAAAAATGTTTCATTTGGTAACATGAGTATAATTAAAATGAGACTATTGAGTTTTGACTGTTATTTGACCATTGGTCAATATGACCGCTGGAAACTAAACATTTTGACTATTGTCTCTAAATACAAGCAATCTTGGTTAATTAATATAGAAAGGAAGATTTGATGGCCTCACCCAGTAGTCTTGGACCGATTGAAGCCCATCTAACAGAAATTGGGAAGGAGGTAGCACCACTGGGCTTTGCTCTGGACCAAACCCAAGCTGAACTTCATCGTATAAAGCTAGAACGGGATCGCCTTCGCGAGAAGTTCAAACTGATAGAAATTACTACTCGTGCGATGTTGGCCGAGCCTCCCTCGGATTCTCTCACCTTAGCACACCTTACACTTAGGTCCTATGCTGGTGTGATAAGGGGCTATGTAAGGAGACCATAACTGTCTTGTGTAATCCTTTGTTTTAAATAAAATTTCGATTTCTTTTATGAATTTTCAAATGACCGGATAAATATAGTATGCAAATTTTTGATGAATTTTAGAAAAAGGATATTTTAAATATGTTTATGTAAACCCTAAATAATTAAAAATGTGTAATGATTTTCAAAAAATGGTCTTCTGCAATTATGTTCAGTACTAAATTTAGAGTCTAATAAGATCAACTTGATTTTTGATGAATAGTAAATTATGAATAGTGATATTATGATTAGGATTAATAATGTGTCCAAATGGATTAGTAATCTCACTTAAAGAAAGTATTAAAATAAGCTAGGCACTTTGATTAAGTAATGTGATTCAATAAAATGGTTAAATAACGGTTTCATAAATTATTATTCAAGTATTAGTTTTTTCGGATGAATAGTGTTTTTTAATTAAAAATTTAATTAAAAATAATTAGAAAATTATTTTTATAAAAATGACTTTATTTTTGAACTCAGAGCATCGATATTATGTTAAGGTAATTTTTGGGGATTTTTCTGAAAAAAATGAATTTTCGATGAATAGTGTTTTTATTTAAAAATTAAATTAAAAATATTTAGAAAATTATTTTTATAAAATGGATTTCATTTTTTAAATCAGAGCATTGATATTTGGTTAATGTGAAATTTTGGGATTTTTCTGAGAAAGTTGAATTTTCAGTGAATAGTAAAAATACAGTTTTAGGGTTTCGGTATGTTTAATGACATCATAATGGTGTCATGATGATGTCATGAGATCTTTTGAGGGTTGGCCGGCCAAGGGTGATGAATTATTGTTTTGGGGGCCCCATGTGGCCTAACTCCATGATAAATGACAAGGGAGAGCACATGGGTTTGAGAAAAGCACATGTGAGGTGTCCCTTGGCCATTAATGCCTTGTCCCCTCACTTTCCCAATAAATACCAAGCCCTCCTCTCATCCATTAGACTCCCCACTCATTCCCAACAAATTTATGGTCTCATTACCTCCCAAGGAGTCCTCCCAATGTGCCCCCAAGACCTCAAGGTCCCAACCTTTGAGGTTTAAGAGTTACATTTTAAGGTAAGGGATCCGACCTCTCTCTTTCTTTTCAAGTAATCTCTTTTATGTCATTTCTTTTATACTCCATGTTCTTATGTTGGAGGATGTTATTTTATATTCATCCTACTGCCTATTTCATGTTCATATGATGAGATACCCCCCTTGCTCTCATCAATTCGTTTCAAGAATGTTTAAATGGCGCCGTTAGGCTGCCGAATTTTTAAGGGATTCTTTCACCTTCCTCATTTTCAAGTTCTATTTTCATTCAAGTCTTTCATGTTCGTTTTTATTATGTTGGGGTATTATCTCTAAATTATCATCCTGATATTTTATGATCATATGATGAGAGACCCCATTTGATCTCTTCAATTCAGTATTTTGATGTTTTAAGTGGCGCCGTTAGGCTGCCGAATTTTTAAGTGGTTCTTCACCCTTCTCGTTTTGAAGTTCTACTTTCATGTAAATTATTTCAAGTTCCTTTTTGTTATATTGGGGTATGATCTCTATATATATCATTCTGGACTCTTATGTTCATATGATGAGAGACCCCATTTGATCTCTTCAATTCAGTATTTTGATGTTTTAAGTGGCGTCGTTAGGCTGCCGAATTTTTAAGTGGTTCTTCACCCTTCTCGTTTTGAAGTTCTACTTTCATGTCAATTCTTTCAAGTTCCTTTTTGTTATGTTGGGGAATTATCTCTATATCTATCATACTGAACTCTTATGTTCACATGTTTAGAGATCCTATTTGATCTTTTCAAATCATTTTGGTTGAAGTTTAAGTAACACCGTTAGGCTGCCGAACTTTCATAAGAGAAATCTAATTTTTGTCTTCCTTCCATGTTTTCATTTCAAATGGTACATCCTTGAAATTTCATTACCATGATCATGTATCCTTCTTATTCTGTCCATCTACTGTTTTATGGGTCAATTATGAATGTTTGACCCATTTTCCCTCTCTTTTTAATGTCTTCTAAAACCTCGTAACATAGCCGTTATGCTGCAGAATTTCCGTCTCAAAATGTCTATCTCTTTTTCTAAAGTTCTTTTATATTATTAAGTGAATACTCAAAGCTCTTTCTTTTAAAGGGGTATTCACATATATACCAAAATGTTCTATTTTAAATTCTGGGATTTACATACATGAGACCCACCTTCCTTTTCTGTGGGTTTTAAAGTGACGTAAAGATCATGTCTTTAAAGCAGTTTTTTGAAACGTTATGATTATGAAATGAAACCCATTTGTTTTATGCTATATGGGTTATTTATGAAATGTTTGATGATGATATATGTTTCTCACATGAAAATAAAGACAAATTTAAGGGTGCGCCCTGATAGCGCTCCAATGCATTGGGTAAAGACTTAATCTCTAGAGATGACCATTTTAACGACGCCTTGGTGAATAACCTTGGTAATTTTTAACGACACCTTGGGGATGGACCTTGGTGAAACGAAACGATTGTCAATATTAAATGTTGTAGCCACATCTTCCAGTTATGAAAAATGATTATTTTTATTACGATGTATCTCATGATTTCTTTCTCATGCCTTAAAGTTCTTTTCATGTCCTTATTGAAGTATATCAAGTTTACATGTAAAATGTTCCTCTTGTTTCCCTTACTGGGCCTTCTGCTCACCCTTTATTTTGATGTATGTCCCCAGGTTATGAGATGCAGTAATGAACCTAGAATGAACTTAAGGAGACGACTTTCAAGTGTTTAAGAAGAATGTTTTATATTGTTTTCATGTATTATGTTCCTGGTTCCAAGACACTAGACCTTAAAGATCCTCAGTTTTGTGTAATGTAATGAAAGTTTATGTTATAAAAAGGCGGGATACTATAGGTAACCAAGTCATTCCGACCACACTGCACATCATATTGACATGTTGTATGTGTGTATACATAAAAAATAACTCAACTGTGGTTTTCCCATGATTTCATGTCAATTTATTGTCATTTTATATGGTTTTGGTCGTTACACGCTTGTTTATGTGTTTTAAAACAATAAAATGTGTTTAAGGGAATCTCAGGAATCCCATAACTTGTAATGAAGTTTTTTTAGTTCCTACATTTAAAAATCAATATATTGTCATTTTCTTTTGATTCCATGGAAATATGATAATGTTTTTCTAGTTTTGACCCCCCAACATACGTTTTTAAAGGCTTCGGCGCCTTTAAAAATTGTTTACCGGGTCATTCAAACCGCATCGCATTTAGTATTGATGTGTTATCTATAAATAAACATCAAAAATAATTCAACCATGGTTTTATCATGAATTCAAATCAATATGAGGTCATTTTCTAGGATTTGGAAAGTTACACACACATTTTAGTGTTTCAAAACACAAAAACATGTTTATAAGCATCCCAAGAAAACCATAACTTGAAATAATGTTCTGTCAATTCCTACATTTCAAAAATAAATATATGGAAATTTTCCTCTAATTTAATGTAAATCTGATGTTGTTTCCCCGATTTTGACCCCCCGAAACATATTTTTAAAGGCTTTGATACCCTTAAAAATTGTTTATCGAGTCATTTCTACCACAACACATTTTTTATTGACATCTTGTCTATGTGTAAATTTCACAAATAATTAAACAGTGTTTTCCCATGATTTCATGTCAATTTGAGTTCTTTTTATGGTTTAGACCATTACACACATGTTTTAGTGTTTTAAAATATCAAAAACATGTTTGTGGGCATCTCAGGAAAACCATAACATAGAAAGAAGTTTCATCAATTCCTACGTTTCAAAACTCAATCTATGATCATTTTCCTATAATTTCATGGTAATATGATATCATTTTCTTGGTTTTTACCCCCACCACATGTTTTTAAAGGCTTCGATACCTTTAAAAACTTTTTACCAATTCATCCAAACCACACTGCACATTGGATTGATGTGTTGTCTATGTTTACACATCTCAAATAATTAAATTGTGTTGATCCCATGATTTCATGTAAATATGAGGTCATTTTATATGGTTTTGGACCATTACATGTGCATTTTAGTGTTTTAAAACACTAAAAACACATTTATGGGCATACTCGGAAAACCATAACTCAAAATGGAATGCTGTCAATTCTTATAATTAAAAAATAAATATATGGTCATTTTACTCTTATTTCATAGAAATCCTACATCTTTTTCCTTGTTATTACACCCCGACACACATTTTAAACGCTTTAGTAGCTTTAAAACTATTTACCGAGTCATTCCGACCAAATTACACGCCAGATTGATCTGTTTTCTGTATGTACACATCAAAAATAAATCAATGGTTTTTTTACCATTATTTCACATCAATATGATGTTTTTTTATATGATTTGGACTATTACATGAACATTTAAGTGTTTTAAAACACAAAAAATGTGTTTACGGGCATCCTGGGAAAACTGTAACTTGGAATGACGTGTTGCCGATTCCTAAATTTTAAAAATCAATCTAAAGTAATTTTTTATCTAATTTTATGGTAATATTACATCATTTTCCTAGTTTTGACTCCCCAACGCACATTTTAAAAGGCTTCGGTTCCTTTAAAAATTGTTTACCAAGTCATTATAACCACACCACATGTCATATTGACATGTGGTCTATGTATGAACATCACAAATAATTCAAGAATGTTTTTATCATGATTTCACATCAATATGAAGTCATTTTCTATGTTTTGTATTTTTATATGCATGTTTTAGTGTTTTAAAACACTAAAAACACATTTACAGGAATCCTGGGAAAACTATAACTCATAATGACACGTTGTTGGTTCCTAAATTTAAAAAATCAATCCATGGTTAATGTCCTATAATTTAATCTTAATATATCATATGTTTCCTAGTTTTGACCCTCCAACACATGTTTTTAAAGGCTTTGGTAGCTTCAAAAAAACTTATCAAGGCATTCCGACCACACCGCAAGTCAGATTGATGTATTTTTTGTGTATACATGTCACAAATAATTTAAAGGTGGTTATAAAAAGATTTAACATCAATATTAGATCTTTTTTATGGTTTGGACCTTTACATGCACGTTTTAGAGTTTTAAAACACTAAAAATGCATTTATGGGCATCCCAGGAAAACCGTAACTCAAAATGATGTGTCATCAGTTCCTACATTTCAAAAATTAATTCACAGTAATTGTACTCTGATTTCATGGAAATTTTTTATCTTTTTCTTGGTTTTGACCCCCCCAACACACATTTTTAAAGGATTTTGTACCTCTATAAACTATTTATTAAGTCAAAACTAGAAAAATAGGATTGAATTATTTTCAAACATGAGTATAATGATATATAATTCATTTTTGATTTGTAGGGATCAACCACATGTCAATATGGCGCATGATTTGCTCAGTATGACTCGAAGTATGTGTTTTCAACATAAAAGTGTCATTAAAGTTTCATTTATGGAAGTTGTATGTGTTATTTTAAAATGTGTGAATGATCTATGAAATTCATAATTTACCTTGTCATGATGACTTATAAGTCTAGAAATTTCCTCAGGGACCATATCGATCATCTTCTAAAATATAGAAACTAAATAATTTTCCATTGTTGTCTACCAATGCTCATTTGTTTTCCAATAAGTGTATTTTTCTTTCACTTTTTCTTTCAACCTTGCAATTTCACTTTGTTATTCCTGATCAATGGCACTACTCGAACCCCCACAAGGTGTAGCAGTGACTAATGATAATTCCCTACCAAATACAACTGATGGAGTAAGCCCAAAACCCATCCCTTGTGCATGTCTGGGATGCTCCTTCCCTAAAATGATTGCAATTGCATAGTTCTGGGAAACCGATGATGATTGTGAAGGTTTTTCATCCCATACTTCTTGAATTTTAACCTATTAATACAAAAATATTAAAAATTATTTTTTCAAATATCCGAACATCATAATATTATCTAATTAATAAATTTTTAATTACTATTTATTTATATTTGATTACTATAAAAAAAATATTGAAAAATACATTATAAAAACAAACAAGACATAAACTCAATTAATTTGGGTTGGCTAGATTTATCAAAAAATTAAAAAATTGGCATTGTTTGATCTATGTAGACAGTCCCATTTAATTGGGTATAAGGATTGTTTCTTAATATAATATATTTTTTTATTATGATTTTATAGTAATGAAATAACATGAAATAGTAATTAAAAGTACTTACTCCAATGCCTTTGGTGGGGTCGTTTACAAAACTATCATCGGGTTTCCTATGCACTTTAAACCACATCTATGTTCAACCAACAGAGTGACCCAATTCATTAGCCTTTATAAAAAATAGAAACAAGTTAGAAAAAAACTTAACTTATAATAAAATGATATAAATATTAATGAATAAAATACAAACCAAAATTTTTCTTTTTCTTGAAAAACTTTGAGACTCAGTGATATGATGAATGACTTGTTTCTCATGATTCATAGTATTTTTTTATATAATTCCTAAAAAAATAGAAACATTAATAAAAATTATAATTTTATTATGTTTATGTTATTAAGATACTGTAAAATATGAAATTATCACGTGATATGCATCTCTATTAATATTTAAAAACAACGTCCATTCCTTATGAGAAATTACTTATGACACTTTTTCATATATCTATCGTGAGCTTGGAGATGTGTCATTAAACTCATGTCATAATCTCCATTTAAAATCTCTCCATTTTTTTAAAAAAAATCAGATTCCATGGGCATGTAATGGAGTTAAGGACGTCAAAATGAAAAAAACATCTAAAAATAAAAAACATAATACTTTATAAGTATATTACAAAATTTTACTCATGTATTTTAAATTAGTTATCAAGGAATATTAAATTAATATTACCTTTACTTGAGTATCAAAGACCTCATTTTCCCAAGCTGTAGGAATATGCCTCCAATATTTATAATTAATGGGAAATTTAACCATCTCACAAAAAATATACCTAATAATATTCCCATATATTCTATCAGCATCACTTATAGGCACCTCGAACTCATCAGATGTAATGATAATCTTAAACTCCTTCAGGTCCCATACATCTTGAATTTTCGTATTTATATCCCTTATATTGTAATCTTTATCTATTTGAAAGATACATTAAACAATTAATAAAATATATAGTTTTTTTATAAAATGACGTGCATACTAGTAATTTTAACTCATCAATATCCTCTAGATAGAGGAGTGACCAAATACTCCATCACCAGAGGTGAGTCGGATGGTGGGCTACCAACAACATTTGGGGAAATGGTTGGCTCACTAGTGGTCTTGTGTATAATGGAATAACTCAAATCCACTGAAGGTGATGGTAGTGGTGGAGTGCTATGAGATTCTGATTTTCTAGAATCTTAAAATGTTTTTGTTTTAGTAATTCCTATAATTCAAATGGTTTAGATATATTAAATGTATAAAAAATTAAAAAATAAAAAAATTATAGAAAAAACTAGAACAATGTATATATGTAAGAAACACTTATCAATGATAAATCATAATATATTTCAATTACCAATTTTTACACTCACTTGTCGTCATCTTCATTGTATTCATTGTTATCAACCTCTATTGTGATGAGTGCTTCATTTTCACCCTCTCTTTCAAGTTCTATTTTTCCAATATTTTTAGGAAAAAACTGTTCAATGTTTTGTGGTTGATGAGGTTCACTATCACAAAGTACCAATTGATATTCATTGCCCATATCATATAAGTCTCTCTACGTTAAGTTTATAAAAACACTCCAACCTTCATAAATTTCATCATCTACATAGTAAATATTTTTCTCTTGTGAAGCCAAGATAAATGGATCATTATTTTCATGCTCACTGGTATGGATTAATTGAGTGAAGCTGACATAAGTAAAATGTAATGAATCTTTCACTATAACCCTATCAATGATGGCCCACTTTCATTTGAATAATACAACTGAAAACTAACCATGACAGTTTAATTCAATTTTATCATTCATATTTCTATAGTATCACACCTCTACAATAATAAATAAACCACAATTTTTTGTTTTCAAGTCTTCTTCATGATAAATTGTATGAAACCTGTAGCCATAAATATTGTAGTTATCAAATCTCTTAGCCAGTATTAAAGGACCTCGAGCCAAAAAACTTTAAATCATTTTATATTTAATCTTAATTTTTAACATTCATTATACAGACAAAAATATATAAGGTGTTACTTTTAACATAGAAAAAATAACTACATGTCAATAATAAGAATATGAATATATACTTACATGATGGGTGAACCATTCGACAAACTCTTTATTAATAGCTTTTGTTAATTCCATATCATTTCTAGATTGACCCCTTAGTCGCCTCTTTGTTTGTAATCACAATTATTCAATAAATGGATCTGAAATAATACTATCGAGTAGCACATATCTATGTTATTTTAGCAAATCCAATTCAGTCATTATAAAATTTAACCCCTTTCCAATTGGTCATCCAATAGTTGTAAATACCAATGACTAGTTTTCAGAATGATAATTAGTGTAGATGTAACCAACACATCCAACGTGATTGAATATAGTCTCAATACCATAAAAATACCTAGAACAAAAGGTCAAACACTCTTCGTCTATGTAACCTTCAGTAATAGAGCCTTCTGGTTGAGCTTTATTCCTCGCATGTGATTTCAAATTACCTAAGTACCTGATGAAAGAAATAAGAAAAATATTAAAAAATTACATAATGATTTGATAAAATTTAATTCACCAATGAAAATAAAAATAATATCAACATACCTGTTAATTGGATGCATTCATTGACAGTGTACCAATCCACAAATTTTATTTTCTTCAACCAAATAAACATGAAAATGAATCATTACTGTGAAGAATAAAGGGAGAAATATCATCTTAAAATGAAAATGAAATAACTTGGTTTTTCATTCATGTATGGATCCTTTAAAGTTTGGTCCAATTATTTATTTTGGACCTATAATGGATGCCTAATGAGACAGTGAAGATTTTTTGGGTGCTTGAAGATTGTTTGGATCATGGAACCCCGATCATTGGGAGACAATGGCATGTCACATGGTTAGAATAAACCATGTGAGGCAGGTCGAATGGTTAGTTTTAACCATGAGAGGTTGTATATTGGGGTGTTATGGGGTGCACGGTTTTCCATAACCATGTCATTTGGGCTAAACGGTCATGCAAGAATGTCTACAATTTTTATAGTGGAGTTTTGTATAGTTTTCACATGGTTAGTCAAATTGTACACACTAATCATGTGGTATGACCCTCTCTACTATTTTCCATGCATTGTTTGGGCTGGATTTGGCCAAACCTTCTGAAGGCTAATTTTTAGGTAAAATGAAATTTTTTCACTAATAATACGTTTTAAGTTCTCCTCTCTTTCTTTCCTATTTCTAGTGGATATAACACCCTCTTCTCTCCCTTTTGAAGCCAAAAATCCTTCTAAGTTATGCTTTGACCATGAGCATCTGTCTAGAGTTTGATTGAAGTGACATCTGTCTCATTGGATCCACATCAGTCCGTTCTAAATTCCTTTTTAATCTTTCAACATTCTTCTTTCTATCAATGATGCTATTTAGATGTAGACTCATATGCCCTATTTTCAGGGAATTGATCTATTCTTAAGATATACTCCAATCCAAGCCAAATTAGAGGCTAATATTGGATGAGGAGAGTCATACGAGTACAAGGTAGGTGCTCTATAACTCATCCCTCCAGTTTTTTCATTTTATAAATTATTGTGTAGGCATGTCGATTTCATCGAGTTTCATCTGTTTAATTTATATGTATTGTTTATAGTCATTCAAACCATGTTCCAATACCCTTTCTATAAATGTTAACCATTATTAGTGGTTTCATCCACAACGACGTCCACCCCATGTAGGGTGATTTCCATATTTAAGCTTTTAGTGGTTCGACATGTTGTCTAAGCCACCATTCGGGTGTTCTTTGGATTGACCATTCTAATTGTAATTTCATCCTTAATTAAATGAAATTTAAATTTTAAATTGATCATGGAATGTACCATGTATTCTAATAACTTGACCCTCCTATGGTAAGTGCTTAAACTTATTGATCAGTTGTAAATGGAATTGGAAATAATATTATATAGGTATGAATTGGCCTAATTGAATGAAAATGAATTTTGATTGCATGCCTTTTCACCCCTTTCCACTTATGATGGAAGGTGGTGGGATGAACCAAGTGAAATGATTATGACTTATATGAAATGATTTAAATGGTTGCATGCCTATGGACTTGTCACACTAATGAAAGGAAAGGCTTTAACCTCTTGAACTTATTAAATGGTATGATCATCACTAGACTTAATTAAATAAATGAATTAAATATAAGGTGCTTAATTATATATGGAACTTGACATCATTATAGGAGTGTTCAGACTCGGTTTAGATTTTGGATTCTTGAGGGAATGCCTTGAGCACTCTTGGATGGCATTTTGATTCAAGGATGCTGGTTGTCTTGGTTGAGACCCGCCTTGGAACTTGATCCTCACCTATCAGTGGATGTCTGGTGTGACACTATAGGATCCCTGCTTTAATTTTACATTATGTCTTGGATACACTCTTTGGATCCAGCATGGATTCTAAAGACATGATATTCCTTGGTTACATCCTTGGCCCTATTTAGTTCTTATCATGTTTTACCTTGGATGTGTTCCTTGGACTCTAATAGATCATACTATTATATAATTCCTTGGACAATGCTCCTTACCCCTTATCCAGGATGCAATTACTACTAAGTTGAAAACCCTTGAGGTCCAGGTTTTCTTTGTTATTACCTTGGAACCCTTTAATTTTTAATACCTTGTATGTTTCCATGTTACATCTTGGAACCTTTACTATTACTATCACGAGGTGATGTTAGTACTGTTTATGCATCACATGACCTACTTATATAAACTGGAACTTAATTAATTAATAAACTAGTTACATGTTCATACACTATCTGAGGGATGAAGTAGGTACTTGGGTATTTACATTATTGTACTACTTTACTTTTATATATACATTCTTGTGCACTATTTTAGTTTATTTTGCATGGAGAGGATGTAATAGACACCGTTGGTGGTGGCCTACTGATATTTATCTCACACCCTAGCTGAGCTCCATTAGTACCTGGGTAGATTATATGTATATAGGTGTTGATAAAGGTAAGTGTATCACTTAAGACACTTGATTGCTTGAATGATGAGGATGGATCTGGTAATAGATGATTGAGCTAGAGATCGCAATTCTTTGGATAGTTTTTGGATTCCTTTTTACTGATTTTCTATATCATGTATTGTCTTATGCATTTTAACCATGTTTTCCAACTTTCAATATACATGACATATATCATCATCATCTTTTTTATATTTATATTAGTTACATCTGTTGTATTGTTATTCCTGTCTACTTATGTTATGCTATCTGATTAATTATATTTCTTATACTATTTAATTTATATTATTATATATATCTTTTGTGATACACTCTAGTAATGAGGGAATAGTCTCCCCATAGACACCCTAAGAACTCGGTACTAGTCGATAGCCTCTGGCATTTGGGGAGATGTACTTGAGGCCATATAGCCCATCGGGATTGGGTTACCTTCAGTGGAATTTGGGTCTGGTATGTCACAAATTGGTATATTATCTAGGTTCTTTTCTTTATTTACTATTTGGATACAATATATTAGATATTAGAAACACTTAATACTTGGTCATAAGTCATTATTGGGCATCGTGAACCCATTTTTGGGGTAAATGATGAGTTTCTTGAATTATAATTGTTGTTCTATTTTCCTATTACAGTCGATATCATTTCATCATTGGATAATGCACATGCTATGTGGTGTTTTTGATTATTATTTTGATTAAGGATTTTATTTCATTTTTGGCCTGATGATATGAGGGTAAGGAGAATTGTTACATGCATCATCATAGGCACCTAGAATTCATATGTCATGCATATTTCCATGCCATATAGGTGAATTTCACTACTTTCATTACTTGATATGCCTTGGATTATTGAGTGAGACTTGTTTGTATAGATATACTTATGCTGCTCTTGGGCGATGATTGATTGATTGCATGTTTCAATTCATGAGGTGTATGGGCCCTCATGGGTTGGAACGAGTAATTTACCAAGTTATTCCTTTAATTAGAAATTGAATGGGTTTTGATCTCAGTGATAAGGAGTATGGGACCTGATTCACTGGGACGAACAACTCATTTTAAATAAATTTTGATATACTGAAATAAGAAAATGAAAACATAAAATTGAAAATTGATTCATAAGGAGAAATGGTTGCACGTCCTTATCTCACCTTGTCATTTTTATGAAAGGTAAAGAAGTGAACCCATTAATTAAATATAAAATAAATGAAATGATTTCCATTAAATGATAAGGAAAGGTATAGATAAACCTTCATCTACTGGAACCCCTATAATATACTTGAGAAGTTACCAATAACTGGCCTTCTAAGCAGGTAGGTGGGATAATATGCCATGGGTAGTGATACCTTTTTTTCATTCATCTTCTTCTAGTGTTTCTATCTATCTACTTAATATTGTTTTGAGATGTGCGGTTGGAATTTGTAGAATAATACTACCATAATGTCCTCATTTCATGTTCTAGGAGGGTGGTAGTGACCATGATTCAGAAGTGGTGTTCCCTGAGCTACTATTCTTACCACCGGAAGTTCCAAATTAAGCACCACATATTGTACCTGATCTAGGCACTTATTCCCAAGTTTTTGATAGTTTCCTACATTTGATGTAGTCTATGCATGGTTCTCCTCATCCTGCACCTACGATGGCTAATCTAACCTATCAGTTCTAGTAGCAGCATCCTCCTACCTTCTTAGGGGATGGTAGTTCATAGTCTGAAGAGTATTGGATGAGGTCATCTTTTCTATATTTGAACATCTAGAGATGCCTTCAGAATGGAGGTTCAAGCTTGATGCATACATGCTATGTGATTCGTCCAATAATTGGTGAGATGTGATTACCCAATATGGCCACCATTAGGACATGTTATTGGATGGATTATAGAATATTTTCTATGATTATTTCTTTCCTTGGATGTTGAGAGTTGGCAGAGCTAGAGATTTCATGAATCTTGAGTAGGGTTTTATGTCATTTATGGAGTATTCAGTGTGTTTCACTGAGTTCTAATTATTTTCACCGCTTATAGATGATAATGATATTTCGCATGCTAGATGATTCGAGGAAGGGATCATGTATGCCATTTACACTCAGGTGAAGGTCTTTTGTGTACCTACCATTTATGAGATAGTCAATCAGTCTCTTATCACTGAGTGAAACCTGGTGGACAAAGACAATATCGGGTATAGAGGAAAAAATTTTAGGTGGGATAGTATTTCCTACGATAGTAGGAAGTGATCCCTCAAGGTTTCTCATTAGGGAAGTGGCAGCTAAATTACCCATGTTGGTAGCTCCATGGTGTGTCACTAGTATGGATGATAGGGGTATCTGAAGCCTCAGTGTGATAGATACCCTCTGGAGTGTCAATCTTGCATCCATATGGATCACCTTCAAATATTCTATCAGACCTTTCCATCATATTCTAGTGGAATAGGTTCCACACCATCTCCACCTTTAGGGGTAGGTTCTTTTATGCCACATCAGAAAGGGAGTTAGAGTATCACCATAAGGACGAGCCGAGGAGGAATTCATACTTGTGGTAGCTAGACTCCTAATCACCAGTAGTGCCAATAGATCAGTTTTGATCATGGTAGTCCAGTTGTTGAATAGGGTCATGGATCTAGTTAGTTTCATGCATTATAGCTAATACCCAAGGATCAGGTTGTAGGGTCGTCTATAGTACGAGGTATTATTCAATTATACTCTTCTGTGGTATCTTCTTTATTTGATATAGGTTCTTTATATGCTTTCATCTCCTTATCTATTTTGGAAGGTATTAGATTAGAAATATAGTATTAATGTGGTGTAATAACCCTAGATACACTGTTGGGAGTACGACCATAGGGAATATTCCATTGTAGGGACTATCCCCTTGAGGTAGCCAGTTTCCCATTCTTATGAGACCTCTTTATTCTTGAGATGACTGGATTTTATGTCATTATTGGGATGGATTGGTTAGTTCTATATCATTATTTTATAGACTAATATCACTATAGGGTGTTGTTTACATCACTAGAGGGAAACAATTATCTACATAAGGGTGAGTGGGATGTCCAGGATAGAAGAGTTGGACAAGAGCATTATGGGATAAGTGGAGTGACAACCCATATTTTCAATCTCTTTATGGAGGATCAGGGTTTACATTAGGATTAATTCCCTCCAGTAGTAGATCATTTTAGGGATGTCTTTCTCAATGATTTTTTTTTATATTATCTTCTATGAGAGAGGTAGAGTTTACAATTGATCTTGTTTTAGGAGCATCTCTAGTGTCCATTACTTCATGAAGTGTGGTGCATATTGATCTCCAAGAGCTCAAGCAGAAGTTAGAGGATCTAGAGGACAAAGGTTCTATATGGACTAGTATATCCTCTTACGGTTCTCCCATTCATTTCTCCAAGAAGTATTATGGGAGCCTTCATCTATATGTAGATTATAGATAGTTAAACCAGCTTACGGTCAAGAACCGGTATCCACTAACTCGAATATATGATCTCTTTGACTAACTCTAAGGAGCTAGGGTATTTTCAAAGATCGACCTAAGATTAGGCTATCATCAGGTGAAATTTAGGCCATCAGACATACCTAGTACATCTTTCTATAGAAGGCATAGTATGTATGAGTGCCTCATTATGTCGTTCGGTCTTAAAAACATGTCTACCATTTTCATGGATCTGATGATTAGGGTGTTCAACCCCTATTTAGATTCCTTTGTCGTAGTATTTGTGGATGACAGCTTGGTGTATTCTGACATTCATAACGACCATGATAATTTCCTTAAGATCATTCTAAGTACACTGAGAGAGCATCATATTTATGTAAAGCGTTATAAGTTCCACTTTTGGATTGAAAAAGCTCACTTCATGGGTTATATTATCTCATAAGTAGGAGTATTTTTTGACTTGGAGAAGGTAAGTGTTGTGGTTTCCTGGGAGAATCCCAAGAACATGTTTGATATACAGAGTTTCATAGACATGGATGTATATTAGAGGAATTTCATATAGGACTATTCATTCCTTGCTTCACCTCTTAAAAGTCTTAAAAATAAGGGTACCAGGTTCTTATGGTTAGAATAGTGTGAAAAATACTTTCAAGAGATGAAAGGGAGGCTTGTCTTGAAACCAATTTTGATTATTCTAGAGCCTGTCAGAGGCTATATAGTGTTTTATAATGCATCAGGAATCGTCCTAAGAGTAGTGTTGATGAAGGAGGACAGAGTTATTTCTTATGAATATCAATAGTTGAGGACTCATGAGAGAAATTACCCAATGTGTGACCTTGATATAGTGGCAGTTGTCCATGCCTTATGTTACTGGAGACATTATATATTGGGTGAGAACTTTTTGGTGTATAAATATGAGTCAAATATCTTCAGTCCTTTGATTTTGAGCTTGCCAATATGCTTGTAAAGGTAAATTCAGTAGATCATGTGCTGAGTTAGAAAACCCAGGCACAAGGAATTTGTGAAGCCAGTGATGAATGGAAATTGATGGCCCTTTTCTTTGATCTAGATCTAGAGTTTCAAAAAAATCACAAGCAGTCTTATCTCTCAACCTTGAAAGTTGCATCTTCCCTCCTTGAGAAGGTTAAGAGTGTGCAATTTTTAGATCCTAAGGGCTTGGTTATCCATGAGATTATTTTAGGAGATGACCCGCCTATGGATTGGTCTATGGATAGGGACAACATCCTTCATATACACGGATGTGTTTGGGTTCCTACAGATATGATATAGGAGTTGATGTGTGAGTCTCATGCTTCTTAGTGGGCAGTTCATCTACGAATATCTAAAATGTATCAAGATATTTGATGCCAATATTGGTGTCCTGGGATGAAATGTCAAATATAAGGTTTTATCACTAGGTGTTCCACCTTTTAGTAGGTGAATGTGGATAAATAAAGACCTAAAAGATTATTACAGCCGCATCCAATCCTTGAATGTAAATGGGAAGATGTATACATGGAATTTGTGGTCAGTTTACCTAGGTTTCCTAGAGGTAGCTATGTTGTATGGGTTTTCATTGACCGACTGATGGAAGTAGACCACATTATTTCTATATGGGAGACTTTCTCAATTGATGGTATGGGAATATTGTATGTCTATAAGATCATTTGACTGCATGGGGTCCCTTGTACTATCATTTCAGATAGGGATTATCATTTCACATAACGGTTCTGGCAAGGGTTGTAGAAATATGTGGGTACACAAGTGATTTTTAGCACATCCTTTCACCGTATTACTGATGGAAAGTCAAAATGGATGATATAGGTTCTAGAGGATATGCTTCAAGCATGATTCCTTGATTTTAGTAGTTCATGGGAGAATCATATCTCTCACGTCGATTTCACCTATAATAACATCTTTCAGGCACCAATTCAAATGGATCCTTTTTAGGCTCTGCATAGTAGTTTGTGTCGTTCACCTCTGTACTAGATAGAGGGTATTGAGGCATCCATACTAGGTCATCATCTTGTGTTAGTGACTATAGAGTAGGTTCAGCTGATTAGGAAGCGTATGTCTACTGCTCAGTCTAAGAATAAATCATATGTTGATTTTCGTCAAAGACCACTGGAGTTCAAGGTTGTGGATCTTGTTTTTATATTGGTATCATCCAAGCTAGGGCATAGAAATATATAGAGGTAAGGTAATCTATCGTCTTGTTATGTAGGGTTATTTGAGATTCTGGAGAGAGTCGGGCTAGTATCCTGTCAGTTGATACTATGTCAAAGGTACGGTGACATGAATGACGTCTTCCATGTTTCACAGCTTTGCCGGTATCATGTCAACCCATCTCATACTTCTGATCCTGAGGAAGTTGAGCTAGATGTTGATGCTTTGTTTAAGGAGTATCTAATATGTATCATTGACTGGAGCACGAAGGCTCTCTGAGGTTGGTCTATCCCTTTAGTATGGTTTTTATGGAATCACAGCTATGTTCAAGATGAGACTTGGGAGCAGGGAGCCAATGTACATACCCAGTGACCAAAGTTTTTTTGAGACAGTGTTTCTCCACCCTTGGAAGGTGAACTCAGGGACGAGTTCCTTTAAGGGGGGAAGACTATAAGAACCTGATTTTTCACTCAAGTATGGATCCTTTAAATTTTGGTCTAATTATTTATTTTGGGCCTAGAATGGATGTATAATGAGTTAGAAAAGTTTTTTGGGTGTCCAGAGCTTGTTCGGATCTTGGAACCCCAGCCAGTGGGAGAAAATTATTTGATGCACTGCTAGAATAAACCATGTAGGGAAATCCTCATAGTTAGTTTTAACCATGCGAGGCTGGAAAGTGAGGTTAAGTGGGGCACATGATTTTCCTTAACCATGCAATTTGGGCCACACGTCCATGCGATAATGTATACAATTTGGAAAGAAAAATTTTGCAGATTTTGCATATAGTTAGTCAAATTGTGCAAACTAACCATGTAGTATTCCCCTCTCTACAGCTTCCCATGCACAATTTTTGTATGGTTTGTCCAAACCGTGTAGTCAAACTGTGTAAAGGATAATTTTTGGGTAAAATGAAAATTTTTTCCTTAATGACATGTTTTAAGTTCTACCCTATTAATTTTCTATTTTCAGTGGACAAAACACCTTCTTCTATCCCTTTTGAATCCAAAAATCATTCTAAGTTAGGCTTTGATCTCGAGCATCCATCTGGAGTCTGATTAAAGCATTTTCTGTCTTGTTGGATCTACATCGGTACATTCTCAATTAATTTTTAATCTTCCATCATTATTATTTATATCAATGAATCTATTTAGATGTAAGATCATATGCCCTATTTTTTGGGCATTGATCTATTCTTCAAATCTACTCTAGTCTAGACCGAATTAGAGGCTAATACTAGATGAGGATATTCATGTGAGTATGTGGTAGGTGATCTATAACTCATCCCTTAAGTTTTATCATTTTATAAATTATCGTGTGGGTGCTCTAATTTCTTCAGGCATCATTTATTTAATTTATATAACTTTATTACAGTCATTAGAACCATGCTCTAAGACATTTTATGGAAATGTTAACTATCATTGGTGGTTGCGTCCACAACGATATCCACCCCATGTAGTGTGATTTTAAAATTTGAGATTTTAGTGGTTTGACATGTTGTCTGATCCACTGATCGGGTGTTCTTTGGATTGAACCTTCTAATGGTATTCCCTTCCAAAATTAAATGGAATTTTAATTTTGAATTTATCATGTAAAGTACCTCATATTCTAATCACTTGACTCGTATAAGGTAAGTACTTCAACATGATTAATCAATTGTAAATGGAACTGGAAAGTATATTGTATAGGTATGACTTGTCCTAATTGAATGAAAATGAATGTTTGGTTGCATGCCATAGAACCCATTTCCACTTTCGATGGAAGGTAGCAGGATAAACCAATTGAAATGATTATGACTTATATGAAATTAATTAAATGGTTGCATTCCTTTGTCCTTGTCATGCTAATGAAAGGAAAGGATTTAACCTCTTGAACTTATTAAATGGTATGACCATCACTTGAATTAATTAAATAAATGAATTAAATGTAAGGTTACTAATTTTATATGGACATTAACATCATTATAATATTTTTTAGACTCAATTTAGATTTTAGATTTCTGATGTAATTCCTTAAGCGCTCGTGGACACCATTCTAGTTCAAGGATGTTAGTTTCCTTGGTTGAGACCCACCTTGGAACCTAATCCTTGACTATCAGTGGATGCTCAGTATGACACTGCAGGATCCCTCCTTTACTTTTACAGGATACCTTGGATACACTCCTTGAATCCAACATGGATTCTATAGACACAAGGTGCTTTGGTTACATCCTTGGTCCTAGAAATTAGTTATCACATTTTACCTTGTATAAATTCATTAGACTCGGTTAGATCATACTACTATAGAATTCCTTGGAAAATGATCCTTTAATTACACTCTTAACCTTATACAGGCTATAGTTACTATAGATTTGGTGAACCTTGAGGTCTAGGTTTCCTTGGTTATTACCTTGGAACCCATTAATTATTAATACCTTATAGGTTTCCTTGATACGTCTTGGATCATTTACTATTACTATCACAAGGTGATGTAAATGTTGTCTATGTCTCACGTGACCTAATTATATAAATTAGAACTTAATTAATTGATGAAGTGGTTAAATTTTTAGACACCAGTCGAGATATGAAGCAGGTATTTGGCTATTTACATTATTGTACTACTTTACTTTTATATGTGCATGATTGCACACTATTTCAGCGTATATTTCATGGACAGGATTTTATAGATACCATTAGTGGTGGACTACTGAGATTTATCTCACACCCTATCCGGGCACCATTGGTACCCAATAAGATTACATGTACATAGGTGTTGATAAAGGGAAGTGTATTTCTTAGGACACTTAATTGCTTAATTTCTTAGGATGGATCTTGTGACAGATGACCGAGTTAGAGCTCGATATGCTTGGGATAGTTTTTGTATTCCTTTTTGTTACTTTTTATAGCATGTATTGTCTATTTCTTTATATCCATGTTTTCCATATTTCTAGATACATGACATATATGATCATCATATTTTGTATATTTATATCATTTACATCTGTTGTATTATTATTCATGTCTGCTTTTGTTAGGATATCAAATTACTTATATTTATTTAGCTATTTACTTTCTATTATTATATCTATTGGATGTGCTACACTCTGGTAATAAGGTCATAGTCTCCCCACGAACACACCCTAGGCCCTCACTACTAGTCGGCAACCTCTGGAATTTGGGGAGATACACTTGAGGCCATGTGGATAACCGGGCTCGGGGAACCTTTAGTGAAATCCGGGTCCAGGACATCATATAAAAAGTGTCAAAATAGATCTTTCTTGAAGTTTATCAAGATCAGTTGGATTTAGATTTTTTCCACTAAGCTCTCTAAAAAAGGTAAAAAATCAACTAGAACCGTACTTGATTTTTTAGGTAAAATATTATGCAATGAAAATGGAAACAACTTATCCATCAGAATATGTGAGTCATGACTTTTCAATCCATGTGACTTTTGATGTTTAAAGTCAATACACCTTGATACGTTACTTGAATATCCATCTGGAACTTTTGAATTATTTAAAGTTTAATGGAGTACATCTTTCCCATTTTTTCATTATAAAAATAGCCAAAGGATACTTTCCATTCTCATTTTCCAACAAACCATACTTTATATTCATTGATTCCAAAATTTTATGAGTATTAAAGTGATCCTTCGATTTACCCTCCTCATTAAGCACTATGAAAATTATATTTTCATAGGTTTTATTCTCAATATACATTACATCAATATTATGACATATCATATTAAAGTCCCAATAAGAAAGTTTGAATAATATACTCTATTTCTTCCATTTTTTTGTTCTAATTTCTTTAGATATTGTACCTCATACTCTTTTCCACCCTTCTTTAAACTGATTTCATTTTTCAAATTCTTCAATGACATTCATTAATTATCCCATGATTTTTGAACCATATAACACCTTTGGTGGATTTCTCAATTCAATATATCCATTGAATTGTGTTTTTTTAAACTAGAATTTATGAGAAACATCAAGAAATCGACGATGACACATAAAACACCATTTTCTGCTATGAGACAATCATTGAGGTTCAAAATAAAAATTACAAACTGGACTAGACAAACTAGAATGAGTGTTCCAACCAAATAAATTTCCAAGTCTAGGAAAGTCACTAATTCTCCACATTAAAGCAGCAGGCATTTTGAATAGTTTTCTCATTGAAGCATCATATGTTTCCATGCCATCATCCCATAATTCTCATAATTATTTGATTAGGGGTTGAAGGTATACATCAATGTAATTTTTAGGTATTTTATTTCTAGGAATAATCATAAAAATAATGGAATAATTATTCTTCATACACAACCATGGAGGTAGATTATAGGGGATCAAAACAACTATCCAAATGCTATAATTAGTACTTAAAGTACCAAAATGGTTAAAACCATAAAAAGTGGTACCTTTGCAGGAGTTTTATTCTTTTGTTTATTTTTTAGATTGAATTGATTTATACTCACATTGTTGTTCATTTACTTTCATCTACTTGTATGATATCTTATGCATTCTTCTTTATTAAACTCTTCTCCTCAGTAAAGCATGAAATCATTAGGGCATGCATGTATCTTTGTATAATTAAGTCCAAGTTTATTGATGACTTTATTCATCTCATAAAATGATGTAGGGATCTTAGATTCTCTAAATGCATCATGAAGAAACTCTAAAATCATGGACATTGATTTGTCAGTAATTCGATAGATACACTTGATATGATATAGCTTAAGTAGAAAATAAAACTTCAAATACTTGGCGCACCCTTCATACAGTTCTTTTTGTTAGACTTAAACTAATTCATAAAACTCATTTTTTTCACTGGATTTTTGAGAAAGATTAACCTACTCCAAATAAATTTAAGGTTATGTTGAGATATTAAAATCTTGTACATTGTATCCTACAAATCCAAATGCATCATTTATCAAATTTCAAACTAAATTCTCTTCTGGTGGGTCACTTTGTGTTTTATTGACAGTATTTTCATTGTTTTGATTTTCCATATCATTCAATTCACCATGTCAAATCCAACATACACATCGAGAAAGAAACTATTTCAATGTAAAATGCTCATATACATCATTTCTATTCAACCATAACTTGAATATACAATCAGGACACATACATCTTATTCTGCCACCCACTAATCGGTTTGCAATTGCATAATCTAAAAATTCTTTCATACCCTTAGAATATCGAGGGGTGTTTCAAGGTAAAATAATCCAAATTTTATCCATAGGTATTGGATTTTCACTCTTATCCATGTTCATTCATATATAAAGATATAAATGTTTAATCAAACAAGTACAATAAAAATTAAACATCACTCATCTTCATTATTGACCAGGATAGGGCCTTAATTCGACATAACATAAATCCAACATTAAAATTACGTGTATCCAAACCCAAATCGACCCGACTAACTCGACCCGACTTGACTGGGTTGGGTTGAGTTGGTTCAGGTTACACGTGGGGTGTGGTCAGGTCGGGTTAGGTTGGGCCAGGTCGAGGTTGGGTCGTGTCATGAGTTGGTAAAATTCTAACCCAACCCGACCCAAACAACCTAACCATATGTATATATACAATAAATAATAAATAAAAATTAATATTGATTGATAAATAATTAATAAAAAGTAACTAATAATTGATAATTAATTAGTAATAATTTCTACTAATTCATAATAAATAATAATAATTTATACTAAATAATAAATATTAACTACCAATAATTAATAATAATTAACAATAAATAATTAGGTCATGTAACATAAATATAGAATTGTATTTATATTATATTTACATTATATTTACGTTATATTTACATTATATTAAAATTATATAACTTTATATTGACATTTTATAATATTATATTCACATTATATAATGTTATATTTACATTATATAGCATTTGATTTGTGAAAATATAATGTTTTATAACATAAATATACCACTATTTTTATGTTATATAATGTTTTATTTGTGTTATATAATATTATACAGCATTTTATTTATATTATATTTATGTTATATTTATCAAATAATATTAATTATTAGTTATTATTTTAGTTTTAATTTAATAATTAGTTTTACATTTTTTGTTATTATTTACTATTTTTTCCTGACCCGATTGAATCGACCCAACCCGACCTAACCCACTACATTTCTGGTCAGTTGGGTCATAGCAGAAAAATGGTTGTGACTTGACCCGACCAGACCCAACCTTTTTTTGGGTCGGGTCCAAAATCCCCCCGGACCTGATCCAGCCCAACCCATGAACACCCCTAATAAAAATGATTCAATCAGACATTGAAAACATAAACAACACTCAATTACATATAACTTTATATAATTTAATTAAAACCCTTCAAAAAAATCCAATCAATCATACCTTCATTGATGTCAGGGGTCGCAGCCACTGGAAAAATGGGAGGATAGGCCTTTGGGGGTCGTCATCGAGGAGCAAGGGAGAGTTGGGGTTGTGGTGGTCGCTAAAAGGGGGTCAAGGTAGCATCGGTAACTGGAAGGAGGGTTCGAAGTCATGAAAGTAACCTGCAAGGGGGTCGGGGTCACGATAGTTGCCGACAAGGGGGGTTGGTGTCACGACACTAGCTGTTAGGGGGGTCGGGGTCACAGTGGTCATCAATAGGTGGGGTCGGGGTCATAGCAGTTGCTAGCAGGGGGTCGGGGTCATGATGGATGGTATTAGGGAGAAAGGGGTTGGGGTCATGAAGGTTTCTAGTAGCGGGTTCGGGGTCACATTCATTGCCAGAAGGGGCGTCTAGGTCACAGCGTTCGACACCAGGGAGTAGGGGGTCAGGGTCACAATGATCATCGAGGGGTCGGTTTCTTAGCGGTCGCTAAAAGAGATCAGGGGTGTTTTGGTTTAAGGTGGTCGTCAATAGGGGGTTGGGGTCATAGCGGTCACTGGAAGAGTGTAAGGGGGTTGGGGTCACAGCGGTCACTGTCCGGAGCGGGGGGGTTAAGGTCATGGTCATTATGGGGAGCAGGATGGGAGGGGATGGGTGAGGGAGGGAGATAGGGGGTTTAAATTATGTCTTTCAAAAATATTCAACAGCGATTAAAAAAATTTCCACTAAATGTTAAAAATAAATAGCAGCAGTTATAAGAAACCACTGTTATATTATTAATTTTTTAAATACAATTTATTTTGTGGCTGTTATTAGAACCGCCTCTAATAAAAACCTATTTTTTATACACTACTACAGATAATGCTTTTATCAGTGCTATAAAATACTTTTAAGAGTGATTGAAAATCATTTTCAATCTTAGTGAAGATAAAGGGGGTCCCCTTTAACAGCGTTAAAAAATCGATGATAAAGGGTGTCCTTTATGAGTTCTAAAAAAGCATTGATAAAGCCCCCCTTTATCCACGCTATTTTAGCATTGATAAAGGATCCCTTTATCAGCGCTATTTCAAGTGCTAATAAAATCTAACTTTATTAATGCTTTAATTAGCACTGATAAATGGTTCTTTTATCAATGCTTGAAATAGAACTGATAAAGGTTTCCTTTATGAGTGCTTGAAGTAGCACTGATAGAGGGGGTATTTATCAGCACTCAAAATAGAGCTGATAAAGTCCTAGCTGCCTGTGGTGTGTTTTTTATATAACAGCACACCCACCAGTATCACTTGCACCTGCACAACACACACACACCACCTACACAAAACAGCACCTGCACAACGCATATAAGGGTTTGGAAAACAATGTTATATACATTTCAAACAATATTTTATATAATTATATTTACAATTATCCAACAAATAATTAAAAAATAATGTTTCATCCTTTGATATCCATGACCCCCTCTCAAAAATGTTCTCCCATGGTATTAGTTGCCGAAAAAATAATTCTAACTCAAGAAAAAGGTTCCACCTATATAAGAAAACAAATATTATGTTAGTAATACTATAAAGAAATAAATTAAACATTAATATGAAAGAATACATTAATAAAATGTCATTTTTAATAAAAAAGACACATTTGGAGTTATACAGGTCACACCATGTGTCATATTGAGGTGGGGTTTATTTCTATACGTAACAAATGATTTATGGATCATTTTTCTAAAATATCAAAACAATCTAAATGGGTTTTCTTATTTTTGATTATGTCCCTAGTTTTTTTACTAAAATTAATATTAAATTTAAATAACATAATTGGATTTATACCAGTAAAATCATTCATCATATTGAGGTGTGGTTGATTCCTACACATCAAAAATGACTTGTGTATCATTTTTCTAAAGTATCAAAACAATCTGAATGGGTTTTCTCAGTTTTTAGTATGACAATTGTGTTTTTTAACTGAAATATCATTTCTAACTGAAAAAACCCATTTTGAGTCATACCGGTCACATCATGCATCGGTTTGAGGTAATACTGATTCATACATGTCACAAAGGAATTATGAATCACTCTCCTAAATTATGAATACAATCAGAGGTTGTTTTCTTTGTTTTTAGTGAGTGAAACATTTTCAGCTAAAATGTCAATTTTAAAATGATAACGGACACTTTTAGTCATACTGGTCACACTATGCATTGGATTGAGGTGTGGTTGATTTCTACAAATCACAAATGATTCATGTATCATTGTTTTAAAGTATCAAAAAAATTGAATGTGTTTTCTCATTTTTCAGTATGTCACTTGTTCTTTTTACTTAAATTAATGTCAATTTTAAATAAAAACACATTTGGATTTATACCGGTCACATCGTTTATAGGATTCAGGTGTGTTTGATTCTTAAATTTCACATATGACTCATGGATCTTTTTTCTAAGGTATCAAAACAATCCAAATGCATTTTCTCAGTTTTTAGTATGTTAGTTGGTTTTTTTTACTAAAATATAATTTCAAACTAAAAACATGCTTTTTTAGTCATATTGGTCACATCATGCGTCAATTTGATGTGAGACTCCTTCATACACGTCATAAAGGACTTAATAATCACTGTCCTAAAATATGAATACAATCAGAAAGCATTTTCTTGATTTTTAGTGAGTGACATGTTTTGAGCTAAAATGAAACATTTTAAACTGATAACAGGCGCTTTTAGTCATACCGGTCACATAGTGCATCGAATTGAGGTGTGGTTGATTCCTAAACATCAAAAATGATGCATGAATCATTTTCCTAAAGTATCAAAATAATTCGAATGTGGTTTCTTAGATTTCAGTGTGGTAGTTTTTCTTTTTACTTAAATTAATCTCAATTTTAAATAAAAAGTACATATTTAGATTTATGCCGCTCACATCATGTATTTTATTGAGGTGGGGTTAATTCTTACACATCATAAATGAATCATGGATCGTTTTCCTAAATTATCAAAATAATATGAATGTGTTTTCTTTGTTTTCAGTATTCCAGTTGTGTTTTTTTACTAAAATTAATGTCAATTTTAAATAAAAAGTGACGCTCTGAGTCATATCAGTCATACAATGCATCAGATTGAGGTAAGGTTGATTCCTACATGTCATAAATGACATATATATTGTTTTCCTAAATTATCAAAACAATAAAATTGTGTTTTATCAGTTTTTAGTATGCCATTTGTGTTTTTTTACGATCATATAATTTCAAATTGGAAACACGCATTTTGAGTCATATCGGTCGCATCATGCATCAGTTAGACATGAGACTTCTTCATACACGTCACAAAGAACTTATGAATAATTTTCTTAAATTATGAATATAATTGGAGCAATTTTTCTTGGTTTTCAGTGAGTGATGTGTTTTGAGTTAAATTGTAAATTTTAAACTAATAACAGACACTTTTAGTCATATCGGTCACACTGTTCGTCGGATTGAGGTGTGGTTGATTCCTACAAATCAAAAATGATTGATGGATCGTTTTACTAAAGTATCAAAAAAATATGAATGTGTTTTTATGGTTTTCAGTATGTCACTTGATCTTTTTTCTAAATTTATTGTTAATTTATTATAAAAATACACACTTAAAGTCATAACAGTCAAACCATGTGTCGGATTTAGGTGCAGTTGATTCCTACACATCATAAATAACTTATGGATAATTTTCCTAAAGTTTCAAAACAATACTAATGTGTTTTCTTAGTTTTCAGTATGGTAGTTGTTCTTTTTACTAAAAATACTGACAATTTTAAATAAAAATAGACACTTCGAATCAAACTGGTCACATCTTTATGCTATTTCTATACATTCTTCCATTAGTTATACTATCCATTTGTTTCTAAAAAAATATATCTCATATTATGAATAGGTTTTTTTCAAAAATCATGGTAGTACTAAAAAAATATAAATACACAAAGGATTAATAAGTTTTTTAAACGAAATAGTAATTATATTCGAAAATACCTCTTTAGGGATGCAGGTTTGTTCATGGAATACGATCTCTTTCATAAATTTTCAAACATAATAACCACAGTCTTTATCATTTGTTTTTTTCTGGCACTGAAAAAACATTGAGAAAAATAAGTATTTTTTTATATGTGTTTGGATAATGAAATCTTATTATATATAACCTGATTTTTATCCAGTCGTAGTACTTGTGATGTTTCTTTTCCTTTTCCCCTGACCTCATTCCATGATGTAGACGATATTCATGAACTTTCCTGTCATAACAGAATCCTTATTAAAAGAAAATATAAATTATATAACTAGATGTTTAGTTCTAAAATGTTTGATTTAGTGTATTAAAAATTGACAAGCACCATCATTTTGGTCAGTTTGTTGGATATCTACGCATTGAATCCAAGAAATAAATCTTTAGAGTATCCAAATTGACCGCAATGAGCATCCAATGCTTCCTAAAAGACAAAAAGGAATAAGTAATGATAGAAATTAAAATATATTTTATATAATTAAATTATACATTTCTACCCCTGCATCGTTGGTATTAAGAAGAGTCTTTCATCCATAATTTTGTTGTTAAATGATTTGAGTATACCTACCACTATTTCACCATGTTTCTCAGATTCTATATTTATTTTTTCTATAGAGGTTATGTGAGTACTAACGAGTCTAAAATTTTTTTCATGAGGAAATCCCTTCAATTGATTTTCATATATACATCTACGAAAAATATGAAATGTATTTAGTCATAATTATCATAGTATATCATCTTTTGGAAAATCAAATCATGAAAACATACCTCATGTATACATTTACAACTGAGATGCCTAACCAACCATACTCTAGGATTTCACTTACATTTTCAACACTAATGAAATCTGGGTCTTCTCCACTGTACATATTTTCATCAAAAAAAATTGTGTCAACTGAACTGTCTTTCAAATTCGTATTCACATGAGTCTGCAATGATAATAAATCCAGATATAGAATGGGTGGGTTTAAGGTGATTTTGGTAGATCGTTTTGATTTATTGGTTGATACTTGAGATGGTTTTGAGTTGTTATTTCTTTTTACCCCTTCCATGTGTTCCTCTGTAATAACATTCATCGGTTCAGACCTTTTTTATTAAATGTTAAAGGTCTATCTTGAAAAAAATGGAAATGAATACCTTTTTGTCGACATATTTTTTTACAAGCTGTGATGTCCATGCGATGAATGTTCTAAATATTGGTTGACCTTATGAATATCTTCATCATCAATTAGAATAGGTATCTCAGCAATTGGCTCATGGGTTATGTTAATCATCACTTTAACGTGACCTGTTGGAAGTGTTATGTTGTGTAGCATGACATTATGGATATTGAACATCATAACCCTAGCTACAAGGCAATGTGTGTGTGTTGAAAGATATAAATCACAGTCATTTTCACCCAATATAATATCAGTACATGAAAGGTATTAGTGTCTATCTAATTCACAATTCATATAAAAAACTATTAAAACATTGATTACCTCAGCTAAGATAGGTTTTTTAGGGTAATGGATCACCTCAAAGCTAGTGGGGTGGGGTGGGATCTTCAAGCGTTGGTTTTTCTTGAGTTGTTTCTTCTCTTTACCCCCCTGCCATTATATTTTCCATAAAATATCTCTGCAATTGAATATTTTCTTCAAGGATAGCTATTATTTCTCTCATCATTTTGATTTATGTACTTTGATCCTCCTCTTGTTTTTTTCCTCAAAAAATGTTCAAGGTGTCACCCCAAAACTCGCACCTCTGACACGACCATATTTTTATGGCTGCTTCAAGGCCACTAAAAGAATGTCTACATCTGTTTTGGGTGTTGTTGATTCCTATGACAATATCAGATAGAAAATATAGGAAAATAAGTAATCATTGTTATGTAATATCGATTTAAATCAAAACAAATATTTATTATGTCATACTTGCACACGTTTCTCACACTTTTTGTATGTTTTCATCTATTAGTATGACATATTTATTTACACATGCCTCCTTCCATATCACATGGAGTGGGATGGAAGTGAAATTTGATTTGGATTCATCAATCTACATATAAATAGAGGAACATAGTTATGGTGTTGTTTTATATCACATAAAAGTATTAAGGTAGATTTAAAATACATACCAATTTCATTTCAAGTGAAGTGTAACCCATTCTTGCTTTACGGTAGGGGTACGCTAGTTTTTCTACTCGTTCCTTATTTTCAGCACTCATTTTCTATTTCCTAAATAAAAAAATGTCAATCAAAGTGATTAATACATTTATAGTCAAACAACATATTACCAAACACAATGTACCTAAAAAGACTACTCCGCGTGACGGCTAGTAAATTCATCCCATGCTCCTTGGGTTATCAGGTGTTCATAAATAGAAGGTGGGTGTGGATTTATTTTCCCTTTAGCATCTTTAAGATAAAATTTTGTTAAAATTGTGTGAAAGACTATATGAATCCTTCCAGAAACCCTTAATATATAGTCCTTGTGTTACTCATAAACTATAAATGCACTCTAAAAGATATGATGAAGAGTAATTCAATGTTTCAGTATTTTATTTTTTAGTAAATTAAAGAAATGATATATCATAATGTTAATGTAATATATCCCCACATTAGTGTCTTAAGCCTTGTAACAACATGGTTCCATGACTGTACATAAATCGGCATGAATTGTCGAGTGACATTTCCAATGTAACTACTGACCATGTCCTTGTTGGGGTTAACATATTGGCCCTTCTTATTTCATCTGACCTCATATTTGATATCTTTTGATTTTTCCTTAAGTATTTTTTATAACACCATCAAACTACGGTGCTTCTATTTTTTCTATTCCACCAGTGTGTTGGTGCCTACCATTTACTTGGTTTCAACATCATAAATATGTTCCTTTAGAGTGCTAGCATCGGCATGTGCAGATGGTGGTTGTACCTTTGCACTAGGATAAGCAGCAGCAACAGGTTGAGAAACTTGTTTGTCCTCTGCACTGCGAGCAGCAGCGGGTTGAGAGACCTTTTGTGCCTCAGGATTAGAAGCATCTTCATATAAAAGAAGTCATTATTTGTAGAGGTGGTTCAACATTTAATTTAGATTACATAAAAGTAGTAATGGACAGATAATAACATAAGGTAACATGATGTATATTACAAAAAAATATAACCTGATTATTGAACTCACTTTTTTTAAAGGTTGAAGGTATTTGGCCCCTCTATCGACTATCCAAATCCCTTAATTGTGGTCTCCTATGATATATAAAATTTCATCTACATTGGGAACGCTATGAAATTATTGTGACATCCCAATGAAAGGGTTATCCTCAGTTGAATTTTCATCTGACCCTTCAGTGGTTTTGGTGGATAACATAACAATTAACTAGTTTTGGTTTGTGGGATCTGGAACATAAAATAATTTACTCACTGTGATACCATTATAAATGGTTCATCTTTGTACCTTTTCTTACTAAAATAAACTTTCACAAATCCCAAATCATCTATTTTAATAGCACTCCTGTTATCAACCCAATTTCATTGAAAAATTGGAATTTGGAAGAACGTATAATCCAACTCCCATATTTTTTTGATGATGCCAAAGTAAGACATATTCTCATAAATTGGATTTCTATCCTTAGCACCAGAAACATGAATCTCTTCAACCACAAGTGTAAATCTACTATTCGTCATGGTACTGTCTTTATCATGTTCATTAGTATAGAATGTATAACCATTAATTATATAATAATTATAAGATAATACATACACACTTAGTCCTCCGGCTATCCATCGAATTCATTCTGAAATTGAGTTGAATTTTCATCTGACTCCTTAAATATATGGCCCCAAAACCATCATATAAACTATATATTATGTGTATTTTATATCCATTGTTCATCCCTTGATGGATTCAAATTCCTAAGAATTTATTTGTGGGTATCGACATATGGGTCAACCTTCAAACTGTTATAGAAAACGTAAAGGTGGGTCTTCTCCTGATCTATAATATTGATTGTGACAACCTCTCTTCCAAAAATTCCTTCACCCAAAAGCTTCCCAATGTGACAAGATTTCGGCAGACCAATGATTTCTACACCAGATAGGTATTCAGTATAGAATTCAATGGCTTCCTGAATAATATATCTCTCTGCAATACAACCCTTTGGCCGACTTCGATTTTTTATATAACCTTTCAAAATCTTCATATATCATTCAATGGGTTATATACATCTATAGTGCATAGGACCACATAGTCAAATCTCTCTCACCAAGTGAACCATAAAATGAACCATCATATCAAAGAATGTTGGCAGGAAGAACATTTTTTATTAACACAATATAATGGCAATTTCTTTTTCCATACTCAAAAATTTCTTCAGGTCTATAACTTTTCTACATATAGATTTGAAGAAGAAACAGAGCTTCTTTAATGTATAACAGACATTCTTTGGAAAAATACAATGTAAAGCAATAAGAATTAGATCTTGCATCAAAACGTGGAAGTCATGTGACTTCATACCCATTAACTTTAAATTGGTCATTGAAACAATGTTCTTGATATTCAATGAATACCCCTCTAGAACCTTTACGTCATTCAAGAAGTTTCAAAACTGATATATCTCCTTCCTAGAAAGAGTGTAAGTAGTTGGAGGAAGAAAATTTTGTTTTTCACCCTTCATTGGAGCCAAATCTTCTCGTATTCCCATTCCAAACTAGCCTTAATTTTATCCCTTTTTTTCTAGGTGCATTTAGCAATGTACCAATGACATTGTCACATAAATTTTTTTTCAACATGCATAACATCAAGAAAGTGTATGATGTATATACAATTCCATTATGGTATTTCAAAAAAACTGATCTCTTCTTCCAATTGGTTTTTATAAGGTTTTTCAAAAATGATTTACCAAAAGTAGTGTCCACATATTTTACTTTCTCAAACAGTTGATCACCAATTAGTGGAGACGGTGTAGTGCTTTCTTGTGAAATTCCTCAAATGATGTCATACAAGATCGATACTTATGTCATCAGGTTAGAAATTTGCAATGTTCTAGAAATATGGTTTTCGATGAATGTTTCACCCTAATTGACTATATACCTTGTTCGCCGACAGGACACCCATAACTTCCTTTAATGATATATCCTGAAAAATTCTCATAAGCAGGAAATTCATTTATCTTCTCATACAACATGGCTCTCAATGTGAAATCTTTATTTCTATAAGCATCATACAATTTAACACCTGAATCCCACAATAATTTCAAATCCTCGATAAATGGATCTAAATAAACATCAATATCATTACCTGGTTGTTTTGGTCCTGATATAAGCATAGATAACATGATGTGTTTTTGTTTCATTCATAACCATGGTGGAAATTTATAATTTACCAACATAATTGGCCATGTACTATGAGTGTTGCTTTGAAACCCAAAAGGATTCACTCCATCTGTAGATAACACAAGACAAAGGTTTCTCAGCTCATTTCCAAAATCAGGATACTCATGATAGATTCTCTTCCACTAAGGAGAGTCTATCGGGTGATGTAGTTTCCCATATTTATTTTTTCTATTTGGGTGCCACTTCAATTGCCATGTGGTCTCTTCACTTCCATATAAGATTGTAAACCTTATAATGATTGGAAAGTACCATACAACTTTTGTAGGACCGAATTTATCTTTCTTATATCGAGAATCACTACAATTTGAGAATTCTCTAAGTGATTTTTTGGTCCTTGAGAAACATTATGCAGTTATTCGGGCAAGTGTGTATTCATTCAAAGATCATACCCATCAAACTTAGCATTTGTTTAACATCGTATGTTTGGATTGGGATATCATTATATTTTGGGAGCATGTCATTCAAGAGAGAAAGTAATTTTGTAAAACTAGAATCACTCCATCTAATGCCTACTTTCAAATTATATAGCTTTAATATGACTGACAATGTTGTATATTTAGTTCAACCACCATACGAAGTAATCTTTTTACAACTTTTTAACTACTTAAACAATTTTGGGAAATCACAATGTTCATCTTCAATTGTCCTTGTCATTTTTTCAATACGATCTTCATCATCATTCACATTTGTAATCACAACCTTGATATGGTCTTCTTCATTTTTCCCACTTGTAATCATATCATATGATCCATAAAATGCATCCCAACCACTAGCTACATCCGATTTTTCCCCGTGTTTATTCCAACATTTATAATTTTGATCTATTTCGTGAAAGATGAAGTTTCTTTCAGCTTCTCTGGACTAACTTATCTTGAATAACAATATCATAAACACAGAAAAAGGAATTTAGAAGGGTCATATACATGATCTGTTGCAAACTTGATGAACTCTTTCGCTCCATATTCATACACTCTTGTCAAATGATTGACATCCATCCAATATTTATTCATATCCATCCTATTTGATTCGGTGATATTAATTTTTAACAAAATAATTAGACAAAACATTGATATAAAAATTAACCAAGGATAAAAAAAGTTATAGACTTTAAGTATCCTTTGAAAACTATTTATAAAATCACAGTTGAAATCCCATAAAAACCAACCATTTACACAAATTCATCTTTAAAATAACACTCCCTTTTTAAAATAAATCGTTCAGTTTCAAACACACTTTCTCAAAACCCCAATTCCTTTTTTATAAAGCATTCAAGGAAACTTCATGACACAATAATGTTGATCATTTAAAATGAGAGACAACCCTCTATATTTTACAAATTTTCATTTAAAACTTCAAACACTCCTTGTTAAAATGAAACCAGCATTACATACGCTTTCAAAACATTCACATCCCTTCATGAAATCCAATCAAGTGAGTTGATAAACACTTTTCATGCAACCTAAGTCCATGAAAAGTGTTTAAATCATTTTAAAGTTATTTAAAACCCAAAAAAGGTATGTTGAACACATTTTTCAAACACTTTTTTAGTGTATTCCAATAACACATCATGGAAATCACCTCAACTTCCAAATCTAGAAAAGGATTTAGGAAGTTTCTCTTATGTGTTCTCAACTATCTAGACCCATAAGCAGCCACATGACCATCATGGACTGAAACTGTTCAAATCCTAACTCATGATACATCATAATATAATCAATACTCATTACCCAACTCATTTATGGTTAATATTGGTGTTTTAATCAATCTCTCGTTATGATCTTAGAAGGATTACTCATGAACATATAAATACTCATATTGAGCTACCCAACTTAGGTCAGGTCTCGTATAATGCCATGTCTATTTCAATAGTATTATCCTAGATGGAAATTTGATGTTAGTAGTTCATCCCTATCTCATATAATTCAAATCTCATCTTAGAATCCTCCACCATCTCACATATAGTCTTATCGACTAGCATTCCTTATCTAGACCATTAATGCAAGTAGTAAAACTAGAATATGGAAACATAAGCTTTATAATAAAGGGTAGTGATTAAGAACCCACTCCAGACCAATTGCCTACTTCCTACAAAAATCATAACTCATTCTTACTAAAATATCTTAAAAGGAAAGTTAATAGGGAATAGAAACCCAAATAACTCTGACATCAACACTAGTGACCCCCGATAACTAACCACATCCCATCGTCCAACCATGGATCAATCTAAGCATCAAGAACAAAACAAAATAGGGCACTAAAAAAGAAGATATAAGATGCCATACACTCCCATCCACCAGTTCATATGTAGGGTGTGAGATAAAAATTCTTTGTATGATTTCATAAAGAATTCACTTTGAATCCCTTTATAATATAGTTCATAAAGTTCTAGTTTGAACATAAGGTATAAAATATATTTTCACATGAATTATAAAAAAAGTGTAAAAACAATAAACTTACATATTTTCAAATAACCACTGTTTTGTAATATAAAAAAAGGATGACTAAAATTTTGAAATAAAATTATAAAAAAATGGAATGAGGGCCTTTAAAACCATATAAGACATGTCAAATCACAGTTTATCCCTATTTTAGAACATTTTATGAAAAATATTTTCTATAAATAACCACAATAAAAACCCATTTTCTTAAAACTCATTTAACAAATAACCAAAAAAAATTCCCTTTTAAATAAAAATTTCTAACCATTTAAATCAACCTAGTTGAAAGTAATCAAATACACACTTGAAGTGAAACAATGATCATACACAGGCACTAAGGAAACAAGGAAACATAATCCAAAAAACAACCAAATTATGGGGCCATATAATTAAAAAAACTAGGGGAATACAATTCATCCAAGAAAATAAATCCTCTAAAGTGTCCTAAGAATGATGTAACCATCATGTGAAACTTATTAAGACTCTTGTATTTGGATCTTGAACTGGAGATGAGGAACCTAGGTTGATACTATTTAACTTTTCATATCTAAGTGGTACTATAGAACTTACTAGGCTCTATCATGATCAGGGGATCAAAAGAAACCCTAGTCCCTTCTAGTACATTCTAGAGACACTGAAACATCTCAGAAACTCACTCAATCTTATTAGGTCCTTACACTAGGCAGCGCACTCTGCACTAGGTATTTCACTTATCTAGATCCCTAACAGTCTCCTAAGACACCCATGACATGTCAATAGTGGATGTGAGAAACCAATAAAAAATAATAGATCATCACATAAATATAATTTCAATAATTTGAAATTTAACCTCACCCCACCTCCCACACCCTCACAAGAAACAACCCCTTTCACATCCTTTTATAAACTCCAGAATAAAAATAAGAATATAAAGAATTCCCCATGGGGTTATGAGCCAAAACAGGAAAAATAAATGCATGGAGATCAATTGAGGGTCTCTTGTATTTATAAAATAACTTCCTTTAAATTACCAACTAGGATTGCATAAATGTGCTTGAGAAGCCAATCCATTTTCACCCCATTTAATAACAACATTTCAAATTTCATCCAAAAATCATTTATCAAAATACACTAGAAATACCATTTGAAAACCCAACCATTTTCTATATATAAATTTTTAAAAAAATAAACCCTTTTATTTTTGAATAAAATATGTACTAAAAACTCTTTTATTAAACTTCAATATCTTTTTGAAAACATCTTAATCCACCATGAGAGTTAAGGGTCTTAGAACCATTTAAATAGGTTGAAGGTTGATTCCATTCTTGTTGCAAAACATGACTTTAAAATATCTCATATTCACTTTAAAGAAAAAAATTAAGACCAAACTTTCAAAATATTTAAATTCCTTTAAAAATCCACTCAGGTCTTATACAAAACACTTGGCATGTGACATAAGTTTATGCCAGCTCTTTAAACCATTTTCAAGCCAATTTAAACCCAACAAAGTCATATCATAGTATTATAATTTTATAAGAAATTATTTAAAAACATCCAAGAAATTTATAACATGTATTACAAGGGAGTTCCAAAGAAACACATACCTCACCCAAGAAAAATTGAAGCTAAAACTTGTTGACATTAATAGAGAACACATAAATATGTCAAGTGACATACTACTCAACCCCTAACGACATAAATCCTCATCATTAAAATGTAATTACATTATGATCTAGTGGCATCACACTTCAAATTAATAACCGAGTCACACAAAATTAAAGCAAAAAATATGAAGAGGAACACCAACCATCATGCATTTCATTTAGTGCACAAACAAGGACCACCAGCGGCCACAATTTTTAGCGGGGCATTTAGCCCGTACAATTCACAGTATACCATCAATATCAAACAATAATTACATGTGAACAAGATAAAATGGATAAAAAATATGAGAAAACTCACCGGTAGAGGAGAGGCGTGCGGTGGAGGAGAGACGCACGACAGAGGTGTCACGCACGACGGAGGTATGGTGCGTGGTGAAGGAGAGGCGCACAAGGGCTGGTTCACACATGGTGGATGAGACTATTAGGGTAGAGGAGACGCACGGCGATGTGGCACGCAGCGGAGGTGACATCACACGGTGGAGGTGTGGTTCATGGTTGAGTAGAGGCGGCGAGAGAGGAGAAGGAGGGGGGAGTCGCGGCACAAGGGTCAGCTTCCGTGAGATCTTGAGGGGTGCGAGAATGAAGGAGACTGTTAGGGATTTTTTTATAAAACTCAGTGAATCTTTTATCATCTCTAGCTAAAAAGCACTGATAAAGGTACGTTTTATCAGCGCTAAAATAAAAAATCGCTGATAAAATTCACCTTTATTAGCACTAAAAAAGCATTGATAAATATATTGAGTTAATAATTTATTTATATTAATATATATATTTATAAAATTATAATTTAAATAATTATAAAATTATAAGAAATATACTTATTGTATTTATAATCATAGAATATATATAATAAATATATTAATTATATATATTTATAAGATTATAGATATATAAAACTATATTTCTTCTAATTTTATAATTATTTATATGAATATATATTTATTTATTATATGAATATTTATTTATTTATTATATGAGTATATATTTATTTATAATTATAATTATAAATGAATATTTATTTATTTTTTATTTAAATAATTATAAAATTATAACAAATTAATATTTCTAATTTTTATAATTTTGTTAATATATATATTTAGTATATTTATTATAATTTTATAATTATTTAAATATTTTTGTATTTATTTTTAACTATAAATATAAATATTTTTATTTATTGATCAATATTTTTATATTTTTATTTAATTATATATAACATTATATATGAAAATAATAAATACATTTTTTATAAATTAATAATTATTTAAATAAATATATATTTATTTATATTTAAAAATAATAAATAAATATTTATTTATTTTTAATTAAAAATTAAAATAAATAAATATTTATTTATAGTTGTAATTATATATATATATATATAACTATAAAATTATAAAAAATATATGTATAATTTTATAAATATATATAAATATATTTATTATGATTTTTAATTATTTAAATATATCTAAATTTATTTAGAATTATATTTATAACTATTTGTATTTATTTATAAATATTTTTATATAAATATAAAAAATTAATATATTTATTATAATTTTTTAATTATTTAAATATATATATATTCATTTAAGAATTATAATTATAAATATTTGTATTTATTTATAAATATTTGTATATATTTATAAATATATTTATTTAATTATATTATTACTTTATAAGTAGTGTAATAAATATATTTATTATAATTTTATAATTATTTACATATATATAGTTATTTATAGTTATAATTATAACTATAAATAAATATTTTTATAAATATTTTTAAATAATTATAAATATATATATATATAATTATAATATATAATTTTATTATAATTTTATAATTATTTAAATATATATATAGTTGTAATTATAATTACAAATAAATATATTTAAAAAGTATTTATAAGTAATTAAAATTTAATAATTATAAATATAATAATTATATTTATTATTTAAATATATTTAATGTAATTTTATAAGTACTTTTGAGAACATAATAGTATATATGGGTAACATGAATTAATCATATACCTAATAAATATACATAATAAAAATAGAGGAATCAATGGACAACATGAATAAAAAGAAAGGGTGTAATGTATAAATGAACATTATGATACATTACATTTGCACGCATGATCAATATATTTATCGACCAAATTCATTGGAACATATATATTTAATAATTAATATAAATATATATATTTAAAAAGGTATATATATATTAATTATAAATAAAATAAATATATTAAATATAACAAATAAAATAAATAAAATAATCTAATAAAACGAGGCGCTTCCCTTGCCCTGTTTTTGTGGTAGGGATAGTGCATGGACCAATGGAAAAGTAGAAACACACAAAGGTAAAGGTCACATATTCAAATCCAAACTGGTGAGCACGAGTGTGAAGGTAGGAGAGCATTGATAAAGGCATAGACAAGTGATGGGGAGCGGGGGAGCGCTGATAAAAGGGTTGGGTGAGTAGTGGGGGATGAGGGAGCACTAATAAAGGTGTCTGGTGAGTAGTGATAAAGGTGGTTTGATGGGTGTTGAACTTGAAAAAAAACATTAGCATTGATAAATTGTAGTCTTATCATTTCTTATTTTAGCGTGAATAAATGGACTGTTTATCAGTGCTAAAAAAGCACTGATAAACCTAAAACCGATAAAGAGCATTTTTATCAGTGATTGTTCTCATGCTAATAAAAAAGATAGGATTTTAAAGTCGGTTACAACATTCACTCTTTTCCAGTGCTAATAAAAACCATTTTGTGCATTGATAAAGGGCAAATCTTTAGTAGTGAGATTTATTTGGTTTTCTTTAAGTTGAATTTAAATAAACAGAATAATGCATTTTTATATGATTTAAATCTTTGTTTGATATTATTTTTTAATACTTTTTCAAGCAATAAGGGTGCGGTTTTAAAAATATGTATATTTGTATTTTTTTTCTTAAATTTTTAATATTATGTGGTTTAGCCCATGGATTGGTCTGGCCCAATCCACATGTGGACTGAATTGTTTTTGAAGCCTACATATAATGTTTGTTTAAATGGATTTATAATTCTAAACTTGAAAAATGTGGGTTTGGATCCAGCTCTAGTATATCCCGTTAAGCACCCATACTTAAACGAACAACATTTTTATAATTTTTCTCGAGCTATAAGATTACTCGGACTGGTAGTGTGATTAGAGGGTATTGGTGTGAAGGGGTGCGAGTTTTAAAGATTGGCATATTTTATATTATTAGACTCATCTTGAAAGTGGCACGTTGAGATAAATTATCCTAGTTGTTTAAAACCACATGGTTTATAACATAGTGTGTACTGAATTCACCCCTTAATTTAAAAGGATTTGGACAGCTCTTCTTTTTATCTCACATCTAAACAATTAATTATTCCTTCAATGGGAAACCATGGACCCCTCCTTGCCTTAGCGTGGCAGCAATGCACTTGACATTTTGTTCATGATATCATGACCCCCTGTGACCCCACCATCCAAATATATGTTATGTTGATTCATCTTCACTATTATTTTTATAATAGTTTTAATTTATAGGTTCTTTTGTAATTGGGTTTTTTTACATTTTTTACATTTTTGAAGTATTTAAATATTACAAATTATTATTTCGAAATATATTAGTTTGTATGAAATTAAATGATAATATTTTTTCTGTAAATAATTTTTTATTTAACATAAAAAAATTATACAAATTTCAAGTTTATAATTGGTAAATATTTTTTTTATTTTAAAAAATATTTTTTTATACAAATTTAATTTATGCATTTAAATTTTATGTTTATTAAAAAACTGTTATGAGGATAAATGAGGGAAATTTTGGATTTAACAGTCAATATTTCTTTAATTTTTAGTTTTGTTGAATTGAAAGTCAAATTTTATTTTAATTTAATTATGTTTACCATTATTTATGGTTGCGTGATTAGATAATTTTAAACTATTCTTTAGTTTTATATACATCATTATTTATATTTTAAATATGTTTAATTAAATTTATAAAAATAAAATGTTTAAAGTTTTAAGTTAAAAGGCTCGGCCTCGACCTGGGTGAGGTTCGTTCAAAATTAATTTGGGCTTGACCATGAAATCTCAGCCACATACCCCTGCACATGCATATTTTTTACTATATTATTAATTGTGACTCCCCCATAAAATGTTATTAATAAGTATATATCATTATAATTAATTTATAAATGGTACAATTTATTCACATGATAATAGATTATCTTTAAAATAAATCTATATTTCATTATTGATACTATGGATGACAAAGGGTTGAGTACTACCTAAATTTGGGATACACCCAACTTTTTGAAATACCTTTTTATAAGTTCAAGGTTTTAAAATTCATTTGTAAATATAAAATGTAGGAATAATATATAGATATACATTTATATATATATATATATGATTTTATTATTATTAAAAAATATACAGTTAATGAATTAAATAAAAACATGAGGGGTGGATCTGTCACAGACCAGTCTGGGTCATCCCTAAACTGGGGTGTGACAAGGATTGAGGCGTGTTCTTGATCGCCTCAAGCTGACAACTAGTGACATGGTATGACCTATCACGGATTCCCTCCTGTAAATCTGGTATGGCCTATCACTGCATCATACAACCATGCATATCAATAACAAACCAATAATAATAAAGCAACCAAACTGAGTACGGAACATAAATAAATAGAAACATCCCATAAACCAAACAATAAAGAATAAAAAGAATTCCTTGAAAAAAACTAAATGAGATTTGGGTCATCAAGGCCAACACAAGAGCATCCAAAATAAAATAAAACCAAACCAGATCAATTTATCATCCCTATGGTCCAAGGCCACACTCCATATCCCAAATCAACCATCATGGAACAACCTGAACACCCAAAACTAAAGGAGACCAATGTCAAGGCACCTAAAAAGAAACATAAGAGTTGCATATACCGAATGATATATGTAGGGTGTGAGTAAAACCAAGCCTAGTAGGATCTCACCAAGGAGTTTGTGAAATTAATTTCAAAAGATATTTCATCTATACTAGTTTGAAATTACTATTAGAAAGTAGGTTTTTTGTAATCAAGCATATAAAAACAAATAACCATCCTAATGATCATTTTATAGTTTACACCCCCTTTCATTCAATAAAAGAAACATTAGTAAACACCATTTTAAAACATTTACTTTCCTTTTTTTTAAACACCTATTAAAGTTTCACTTCCAAATCACTTTAGAAACACCCTTTTCAAAATATGTCAGAAACAATTTAATAAAACAGACCAAAACTCAAAAATAATAAAACAAAACACTAAGGCACCACACCACCAATGAGATACGAGTAAATAAGCAGTGAAAACAAGTTTTGATGATAGGAATATCAATCAAACTAGGGGACACAAGGAATGAGAGTCCTCGATGATATGTTATCCAGTATCATGGGAAACACACTAGGTCCATAGGTAAGATGGTCCTTGACTTTACCAAATACACAGGACAAACTGTCGGCCTACGTTCTGTCCAAACCAACACAAGCCACCTGATTCCATTCACACCAGCTTCCTCAGGGGAACACTCATAGCCTATACCACATCACTCTTGGGGACACAAGACAATGTGAGGTTTGATCTTGTGTAGCATAAATCTAGTCCTCTCACTCAGTGCTTTGGTTCCTATGAAGGAAAAAATATGAGGTGAGCAATCAAATAAGTCACATGATCAATGTAGAAACATAATAAAAATTTCACCTCATCTCTGCCACCCTCATAAGAAACAACCCTTTTTCACATCATTCATATTACAATAATAGTCAATATCCCCCTCGGGGTCACAATTTACACAAGCACAAATAAATAAAGGGGCATGGTCGAGGGTCTCGCATTCCTTACAAGGACTTCGTCTTAAAAGTTCCAAACTAGCCTTATTAAAATAGACTTGAAATGCCAAATCAGTTTGTTTTTTCCTTCAAATCCCATTTCAAAACCATTTTTTAAAAACAGCCATTTTAAACCACATTCAAAGTTGTCTTAAACACTAATCACTTTCATTTAAAACCATTCAAGGAACCAAAACCTTATTTTCTTTTGAAATGTTTCCATAGAAACCAACCCTTCATCCAACTCACAACCCATATGGTTCAAATGCCCTTAAAACGCCAAATTCAATTCAAACAATCCATTGAAACCTTTTTACAAACACTCGGCATTCAATGATAATTTTAGAAATCAAAACGCCCTTGAACCACTATTTATGGAAAGTGAATAAAAAACTAAAATAATTAAAAAAAACCCATTTGAAAACCGCATATAGGCATAAAATAACAAATAAAATATTTAGAAACCACAAGCATCAAATGATATGTCAAATAAATGAAATAAAAAAAATCACCTACCTCAATGGAGTGGAGACAAGTCACCTTCGATGATTGAAGCAAGTAAAGTGTCATGAACCAATCCAGTTCAACCCTAAACCGGTCACCCAAGTTGATCTGTGACAAGGCCTGAAGAGCGTTTCTGATCCCAACAGACTGACAACTAGTGTCAGGCACCAAAGTGAAATGGTTAAAAAAGATTTTGGCCCCAAATAAAAGATAGATGAACAAATATAAACTGAACGAAACAAATAAACAATATCGGCAGAAATAAAATAAAGTTTCACATCAAAAAATACCTCCAAGTGACCTCATAGGTCAACACCAAACATAGAACCATATCACTCCAAGAGAGATCCAAAACTAGGGGAACCTAAAACTGAAAATATAAAGTAGGCATGAGCACTGAGATGCTCAGTAGGAATGCCAAAGAGTAACAACACCCTATGCCCTTAACTTTAAAAAGAAACCCAAATCATTCTAGTTTGAAAATAAAACCACATAATAATAATATTTACCATTCTTACAAATTTAGGCAATCCATTTCCAACAAAAATCTTTCCCTTTATATCACATTTCCAAAATAGTTTACTAGCATGCATAGTCATTTTAAAATGAAATAAAAATGATTTAAAATTAAACACATGTATTTTTATAAAGGTGAAAAAATATTGAAACAACTAAAATGGAAATAATTTCACAAACACCATGTCATAAGTGAGCACCATGGTCAATCTCTATAGGTAACTAGCACAAATGGGACTCTAGGAACCTCGTACCTTAGTGAAATGTGGTATAGAAACCACAACCAGTAGCATTCTCATGCATGAGCCACTAGTAGGGGACACACCCATAAACTAATGGTCTCCAATAATCATCCAAAATCATTAAGTTAGTGTTGTAGCATCAATCCTGCTATATGAAACTGGGATGAACCACTTCCGAATCATCCATCAAACTAGTCCTAGTCTGCCCACCTAGATATCTCGAGCTTCCTATGTGCTCTATTTCAGGTAGTGGTGAGTTTTCATAAAACTAACATACATGAACATCACATTCTCTTTATTCAAATGCACACTCACCCTCTCACCACCAATCTCCCTCCTTGAGAACATCCCCATTTTCCATCACAAAAAAATAAACAAGCCTCTTTACTAGTCACATATCACAATCCACACATTCAACAAACAAATCATTTTCTAAAACAAGGGGGCATGCCTCAAGAGGGGTTTTCCTTTTTCACAAATCATTTTTAAAGTTCCAAACATGATTAATTATTTACAAGGAATACTTTTCATTTTAAAACCTATAATAACTCAACACTTTTAATTTTCCAAAATCATTTAAAAGCTTAATTGAATAGACAATGTACTACATGTCACGAACCATCCCCTGAGGCCCGTGTTGTGACTACCCCAAGCCCACCTTTCATAGGCTAGGGGTTGGAGACTACTACCGGAAAGACGTATCCCTAAAAAGGGAAGGCATTTCCTTTAAACCTGTACACGCACAAACTAGGTACTTGACAAAAGGAAACCATAAAGTAGAACTGTTGATAGTAAAAGTGTGAACCGAAAGTAAAATGGTTCAATATACAAACCCAACTAAAAAAAGTACAACAAAAAGGGAAAATAGATCCAGAGTTCGACCACCAAGGATCCTACCTGAAGGGCAGGTACAACTCATCACTGCGGCTCTCCACGTCAACCGGTCACCTCCGTACACCATCTAGTATTGGATCCCAAATCTCGGCCAAAGTTGTCTATTATATGCACAAGGAACAACAAGGTGCAAGTGAATCCCATGCAGGGGTGATTATAATAATACCCAGTAGGGACCTTGAGACCCCCAAAGGTCTCTCAGAATTCCACAAAGGAAAAAACAAAAAAGCATGATCTCAATCACGAAGAACAAATAAAAGACAGCTTGCACCATGTATATGACATAAAGAACAGGAATAATGATTATTAGTCGTAAATCTTAATCATCTTATTCCATTGAAAAGTTCTAATGTTGAACCCTGAAAAAGTCATTCCATTACTGATCCATGCAGGGTCGTAATTCACTGATCCACATAGGGTCGTAAGTCGTCGATCCACACAGGTTCGTAAGTTGATAATCCACGATGGGCTTCTCTAAGTCTAGTTTTCATCGGGCCGTGCTACTGCTAATCCACACAGGGTCGTAAGTCGGCGATCCACACAGGGTCGTAAGTTGTTGATCCACAACGGGGCTGCTCTAAGGCTAGTCCCTATCAGGTCGCACTACTGTAGATCCACACAGATTCATAGGTCGGTAATCCACATAGGGTTGTACGTCACTGATCCACACAAGGTTGTAAGTCACTCTTGCTGATCCACAAAGGGGTCTCTCTCCACTTGAGAGCCAGCCATAGGATTCCCGCACTTAGTGAACTTGAGTTCCATAGATTATGCTCCTCAAGACACTATTCATATTTAAAATTCCATGAAGTCCCACTAAGAAGAAACCCGAAGGACCACCATTTCATAAGGGTTCCAATGCAATAGACAGTGCATCAATTGGTCGCCTGGTTTGTAAGTTATATGCATTTTAGTACTGAGGGCCCAGTTGGATTTGAGTTCCATCCAACCCATCTATACCCCAAAATTCTCCAAAACTCAAGTGGAGTATCTCAAAAGGACCACCTCATCCTAATGGTTCTAGCGCCATAGATGGTTTGTCAAACAGACGTCTGGTTTAGGAGATATGGCCATGTAAGAGAAACAGGGTCGAAATGGGTCTGGGTCCGGCCTGACCCGATCGGACTGACCCGACCCAGTGCGGGTCGACCCATCCCGCTGGGCCCAGCCCAAAATGGCTGGGTCCGGCCCGGTTCGGCTGGGTTTGGTTTGGGTCGTGGGCTGGGCGTGGTCCAGCTTCCCCGAACAAACTAAGTCTGTTCGGGTTCTTCAATCAGCGGTGCCAGCCTGGCGCAGCTCCAGCTGATCGGTCTGCGTGTACCGGTCAAAGGTGGGACCCCCAAGCGTGGGTCCACCCACTATCATCGCTCGAAGCCGTGACACCTTCTCCGAGGTGTGCTACCCGCCATCAACGTGGTCGGCATCGACCGGCCGCCCCCTGTCTGACACGGCACCTACGAGCACCGCCAACTCCTCGTAGCTAACCCAGCCTCCACTGCTGGTCGTCGGCGTCGTCGCTACTGGTCGTCGGCACCGACACTACCAGTTTCTGGTGCCACCGCACTGGCAGTGCTTCCTCGGGCCACCGGTGAAACTCTGGTGGTCTGTTTTTTTTCGTCTGCACCTATGGGCCTCCTAGGATGTTGCCTACATTGTGGGGCCCTTAGTTTTGACTTTCTTCCATGTTGCTCGGTCGCCCACGAAGAACTCAACCAAATCAAAATCAGCAGAGGGTTCGGGCCTTGTTCGGTTCAGCCTGCGCCCTCCGTATTAGCGTTATAACAAGGGAAGAACTCAAACATCATCAAGAGAAGATGAATTATAATACTCTTAGAATAAAAAAACCCTACTTGAACATGTTGGATTCGCTGAAGACGAAGGAGGAGATATGTTGTTCGAAGATGTTTGTCGGTGTTCGTCGTCGCCCACCGATGTCTGGTTCAAATCTTCAATGGTGTCGTTGAATCTCCATTCTTTGTTGGAGGAATACATCGCTGAAATTTTGTCAGAGATTCCTCTCGTAGCTATCCCAAAACCGATGCCAAAGGTTTTATTAAATAAAAGAAAAGGAACCACCTATGTTGCGTTCATTAATGTGGTTCATTAATGAACCGCAATTAATGTTCCATTAATCCTACGAGCGTCGTGTTTACACAACAAGAGGATCATGTTAATAAATGTATATCAATCAAATCCTGATGTTACGTTGTGGTCCTACCACCATCGCTCAATGGTTGCAAAAAGAATAAAATAACTTCTTTAGTTGTTTTATTATTATTTTTTTCTGAAAGTACGAAAAATAACTTTTCTGTCTGACTTTTTCTGAACAAAGTTAAACTTCACCTAAGCGAATCCTAGAGCTGGGAATTCAACAGTTCCCTCATATTTCAATTATGAGTACTGATTCAAAATTTAGAAAATCATGTCCACACGTTTACTGAACGTACCTTAAAAACATTCAAAATTACGTTCCGAGCTCTCTGGGCCTCAAAATCGCGTTCCTTCAATTTTTGTAGTCTCGTAATAATTCCATTTAGTTTAAAAATATATATGTGGAATTTCTAGGTCTTTACATTCTCCCCACCTTAGGTATTTTCATCCCTGAAATCCAAAAAAAAGTTAAGAAAACAAATGGGGGTACTAAGCACAAATATGAGCCTCCCGCTCCCATGTGCACTCTTGAAGGTTCTCATGCTTTCACCGAACGCAAACCAGAGGAATCGACCATCCACAAATGACCCGGTCCTATTGATCCCTTATCTCCACTTGGAACTTCGTAAATGTTTCCCCATTATCAATGTCCAGCTTTCCCCAGTTGATGACGTGCGATGGATCATGCACCTATCTCCTCAGCTACGACACGTGGAAAACATTATGCACCCGGTGCATCTGTGGTAGAAGAACTAGGTGGTACACTACCTCACCAACTCTGCTAAGAATCTGGAAAGATCCGATAAACCTTGGAGATAGCTTGACGCCCCGGCCAAATCTCCGCAAACCTCATCGAGGTGAATCTCGTTGGATGACATGGTCTCCCTCCTCGAACTCCAAGGGTCTTTATCTTCTATCAGCAAACAAATTCTACCTACTCTATGGAGTCTTCTTCTAATCTTGGATGATATGAACCTTCTCAGTGGTATCTCATACCAACTCTAGACCCATAAGTGCTAACTCCTATGGGTCTGTCCAGCAAAGAGGCGATCTGCATGGTCACCTGTATAAGGCCTCAAACGGTGTCATGTCAATGTTGGAGTGATAGCTGTTGTTGTATGAAAATTACACCAAGGGAAAGTGTTCTTCCCAACTGTGGCCAAAATCAAGGATGCAAGCATGAATAATTTCCTCAAGTATCTGTATGGTCTGCTCCATCTGACCATTTGTCTCATGATGAAAGGTGGTGCTCAAGTGTAGCTAAGTTCTGAACGCCTCATGTAATCCCTTCCACAACCGAGATTTAAAACAAGTATCATGATCTAAGACGATTTTCAATGGTACCCTATGAATCCATACAATCTATTGTACGTAGAGGTGTCCTAATACCTCTACTGATACATTCTCTCATATGGGTAGGAAGCGGGTTGCCTTGGTGAGTCGGTCAACGATCACCCATATGGAATTGTGTCCCCTGGACGTACGTGGTATCCCTATCACGAAGTCTATGGAGATTCCATACCAACTCCATTACGGCACCTCAAGTGGATTTTCTAAGCCTACTGGAACCTGATGTTCATCCTTCACTTGTTGACAAGTGAGTCATCATGAAACGAACTCAGCCATTGCTTTCTTCATCCCTGGCCACCAGTAATGATGTCGGAGGTCCTAGTACATCTTCATCACACCAGGACATATCACCAAAGGGGATGTGTGGAACTCCCTCAACACCTCCTCTCTTAGCGTCATTGGTCCCATGGTGCATCCTTTGAAAATGATGACATGCTCCCCACCTTCAGAAAATCCTTCAGGAGCCTATCCTGAGGATATATGAGCATGTCGGGTCTCACAGTCAACGTCCTCAAGTTGAGCCTCCCTGACTCGCTGAAGGAGTGGTGGAGTGAATGTCATAGACTAGAGGTATGATGCTCTATCAGTATCCATAAAGTATAATTGCAACGTGTCTAGCTTCTCTTTTGCCTCACTCAACAACTGTAAACCAGACCACCTGCTAAGTGTGTCTGCCACCACGTTCCCCTTCCCAGGAGTATATATTATCTCAAAGTCATAGTCTTGGAGGAACTCTAGCCATCACTGTTTTCTCAGGTTCAGGTCCTTCTATGAGAAGATATACCTGAGACTCTTGTGATCGGAGTAGACAGTAAACCATTCACCCATCAAGTAGTGTTGCCACATCTTCAAGGAAAAGACCATTATTGCTAACTCCACGTCATGGGTAGCGTAGTTCTGCTCATGATGTCTCAACTGTCATGAGCCTTAGGTGATCACAGATCTCTCCTACATCAATACACATCATAGTCTAGTCCCTGATGCGTTACAGTAGATTTCATACCCAACACCCTCTTCTAGTAGCCTCAAGATGGGGGCACTCATCAGTCTTGTCTTTAACTCCTAGAAACTCTTCTGGCATCTCTCTATCCACAAGAAAGGTTTTCCCTTCTTTGTCAAAGCTTACAAGGGTGATGATACTCTGGAAAAGTTAGGTACGAATCTCCGGTAGTACCCAACCAATCCCAGGAAACTCCTCACCTCGATCACACTCTTAGGTGGCTCCAAAGAAAGCATTGTCTATATCTTCGTCGGATCCACTACAACTCCAGCCTCTAAGATAACATGTCCCAAAAAGTGGACTTCCCATATCTAGAACTGGAACCTCGAGATATTACCATAAATATAGTGATCTTGGAGTGTATCCAGAACTATCTGCAGATGAGTGGTGTGCTCCTCCTCCGACACTGAGTACACCAAGATGTCGTCAATGAAGACCACCACAAAGCAATTGAGATAAGGCTAGAAGATCCTGTTCATGAGTCCCATGAACACTGTTGGGGTGTTGTTCATGCTGAAAGGCATCACCAAGAACTTATAGTGTCCATACCGGCATTTGAAGGTCATCTTCAGTACATCCTCATCTCATACCCTGAGTTGATGATAGCCTGGTCTGAGGTCTATCTTCAAGAATCATTGATATCCATTCAGCTAATCGAATAGATCGTCAATCCTATGGAGTGGATACTTGTTCTTCACGGTCACCTAGTTCAGGCACCTATAGTCCACGCAAAGCCTCAAACTCCTGTCTTCCTTCTTGATGAATGAAATCGAGGCGGCCCATGGAGAAACACTGGGCCTTATGAACCCCTTCCCCTACAAGTCCTCCATCTATACCCTCAACTCACGAAGATCTGCAGAAGTTATCAGATATGATGGTGTAGATATCGGTGTCGTCTCAGGGTATAGGTCGAGGTAGAATTCTACCTCTCTGTGAGGAGGTAGTCCCAGAACATCCTCAGGAAAGACATCAGCATACTGGTCCACCACTATAAGGTAACTCGAACTCCTCTTGTCAACTGCTATGCGGGTAAGGATATCCAACTAATGAGTGATCAGTTTAACCCTCCTCTAAGAAAGTCCATCCTGAGCTACAAAGTTCCCCTTATCACTGGTGAAGGAAAAACTGGTCTCATCCTTGCGGACACACCGCACTTTGCACCAAAAACAGTCGATCTGATCACGGACCGTGGATAACCAGTCCATACTCAAGATAACATCATAAGGCATTGACGCTGCTATTGGGAGATCCTAGCCGAAGCTCTTACCTCATAGAGTAAGCTCACAATACCAACACCAATGTGTAATCATCGAATCCTCTCTTGTAGGAGTCTATAAACGTAAGGATAGAGCCAACGAATCCATCAGAATCTCTGAGCTCCAAACGAGAATCGTGGCAATAAAAGAGTGACCGGAAGCTATGTCTACAAGAACTAAAGTTAGAGTAAAGTAAACATATATCATACCCCAGATCATCTTTGGAGCATCGTGGTCATAGACCTCAGCTACCAGAAGCTGAGCTCATCCCTGTCCACCTGCTCCCTGAGGTAGGGGTGGACCGCCCGGAGGTGGTGGCAGTAGAACCTCAAATCGTTGTCCACCGCCTGCTGCACGGCCAAATCTTCTGCCATGTATGCATCCCTATGGACCTCCCAGCTTGAATTTATGCCTCTGCCTCATCGTTAGCTCAACCGTCTGCTGATCGTCGGTGCAGTGGTTCGGGCAGTCGTGAGCCAAGTGACCATGCCCGCTACATGAGTAGCACAACATTCTCCTCTACTAACCTCCTATATCCCATGAACTACACACCTCCAGCCCTACATCCTGAGGTCATCCACCCGAAGGTCTAGCCTGCTTGGGCCTCTGTGTCATCCACCTACTGCCTGCTACAGATGACTCAGCTACGTGTCATCCAGTGGTGGCTCTCACTGTCAGTGCCTGGTCAACTAGGAAGCTCTCCACTAGAAGTGCTCACTCTAGCACTCCATCCTATATCTATATGTTGAGAGATATCATCGACACTCTAATCTACCACCGAAGACCCTTCTCATAAGTTGAGGCCCTAAAGAAAGGGTCTCGTACCATGTCGATGCAGTAGCGGGAGAGGTCAGTGAATCTCACCGAGTACAGAGCTACTATCAGGACGCCCTGCTATAAGTGTAGGAGCTCCTAAATACGCACAGAGCATAGTGTCTCTGGTATGAACTCCGCCCTAAAGAGGCTCTCAAAGTCCAACCAGGTTAGGTTCACCTCATCGTGAAACTGGAGCATTAGGATCCACTATCTCCTTGTAGTTCCCTGAAAGAGGCTAGCAGCTAGGATTGGCATCTAGTTTGATGGTGTCCCAACTAGGCAGAAAACTCTATCCACAACCTCCATCTAGTCCTCAGCTGCATGTGGATCTGTCTCTCCTCGAAACCTCGAAGGCCTCTTCTGCTAGAACTCGTGCAGCATGCTAAGTCAGCATGCACTGTCTGATAGTGGGGATGGTGGAAATTGATGCCCTAATGGTAGTAGTGATGCTGGTACACCACCTAAAGGTACCATCGCCGTAAGAGGGCCCTGCACTGAAGCCTCAACGCTCAGTGGGCCTTCATCGCAAACTCTCTCTGGAATACCAGCTGGCTGTCTACATGGCGGCATTCTATAAAGAAACATATGAACCATGGTAAATAAGTTATACCTAGTGAGATGATTCAAAATAGATCAAAAATAAAAACAATTCAAAAACACACGCAATTAGTGTTTTCGTGTACTGAGTCGGAAATCAAAATTCAGGGTCCTAGTGTATGGATACATTGGCCACTGCACCAACACTGGACTCTCTAAACTAAAACTCGTACTCAAAACACTTAATACTATTGCCCCATTGAAAATATTAGAGTCTTAGTTCTTCAGTAGAATCGACTCCTCTGATACCAGTATATCACGACTCATCCCCCGGGGCCTGTGTCGTGACTACCCCAAGCCCAGCTTCCATAGGCCAGGGGTTGGTGACTAGCATATCCCTAAAAAGGGAAGGCATTGCCTTTAAACCTGTACACACACAAACTAGGTACAAGACAAAATCAAACCACAAAGTAGAACTATTGATAGTAAAAGTGTGAACTGAAAATAAAATGGGCCAGTATACAGACCCAACTGAAAAGAAAGTGTAGAAAAAAGGAAAAACAGCTCTAGAGGTCGACCGCCAAGGATCCTACCTAAAGGTTAGGTACAGCTCGTCACTGCGACTCTCCACGTCAACTGGTCACCTCCGTACACCATCTAGTCTTGGCTCCCAAATCTTGGTCAAAGTTTTCTGTCGTCTTCACAAGGCACAACAAGGTGCATGCGAATCATGTGCATGGATGAGTATAACAATACCCAGTAGGGACCCCGAGACCCCTGAAGTTCTCTTAGAATTCCACAAAGGAAAAACCAAAAATCGTGATCTCAATCATGAAGAACAAAGTAAAAGATAGCTCACGCTAGTTATATGACTTAAAGAATAGGAATAATGATGATTACTCATAAATATAAATCATCTTATTCCATTGAGAAGTTTTACTACTGAACCACGAAGAAGTCGTTGATCCACACGGGTTCATAATTCACCGATCCACACATGGTTGTAAGTCGTCGATCCATACAGGGTTGTAAGTCGCTAATACACAATGGGCCACTCTAAGGCTGGTCCTCATTGGGTCTTGATACTACTGATCCACATAGGGTCGTAAGTCATAGATCCACACATGGTCGTAAGTTGTTGATCTACGATGGGTCATTCTAAGGATGTTCCTTATTGGGTCATGCTACTATTGATCCACACAGGGTTGTAGGTCACTGATTCACACAAGTTCGTAAGTTGCTGATCCAAACAGGTCCGTAAGTCATTGATCCACATAGGGTCATAAGTCGATGTTGCTGATCCACAAAGGGGTTGCTCTCCACTTGATAGCCAGCCATAGGATTCCCGCACTTGGTGTTCTTGAGTTCTGTAGATTATACTCCTTAAGCCACTGGTCGTATTTCAACCTCCACTAATTCTCATGAATAAGTAAATCAAAGGACCATCCTATCAATCGATCGCCCGGTCTGTAAGTTATAGGCATTTTAGTACCAAGGGCCCAGTAGTATTTGAGTTTGATCCAACCCATTCGTACCCCAACTTTCTCCAAAACCCAAGTGGAGTATATCAAAATTACTGCATCATCCTAAGGGTTCTATCGCCACAGACGGTTCATCAAACAGACATCCAGTTTATAAGATATGGCCCTTTAAGAAAAACTGGGTCGAAATGGGTCCGGGGTCCGACCCGACCCGGTCTGGGTCAACCCAGCCTGAATTGGCTGGGTCTGGCCTGGTACAGCCCACTGGTTGCATCCTAGACTTACTGGGCTGCGGGCTTAGCCCAGCCCACCCGTCGGGCCGCGAAACCAGCCCGGCCAGCTAGCTAGGTGCGGCCCGCCAGCTGGGCACAGTCCAGCTTCCCCAAACAGACTAAGTCTATTCGGGTTCTTCAATCAGAGGCACCAGCCTGGCACCGCTCCAGCTGATCGGTCTACGTGGACCGGTCAATGGTGGGACCTGCAGGTGTGAGTCCGCCCACTATTGTGGCTTCAAGTCGCGGTGCGCCGCCTGCCATCAATGCGGTCGGCATCGTCCGGATGGCCCCTATCCACCGCGACGCCTACGGGTGTTTCCACCTCCTCGCAGCCGGATAGACCTGGCTGCTACCGTCGGTCGTCGGTGCCACCGCACTGGCAGTGCTTCCACAGGCCACCGATAAAACTCTAGTGGTCCGATTTTCTTCCCGTCTGTGCCTACGAGCCTCCCAAGATGCCACCTACACTGTGCGACCCTTGGTTTTTCCATGCCTCCATGTTTCTCGGTCTCTCACAAAGAACGCAACCAAATCCAAATCGGCAGAGGGTTCGGGCCTTGTTCGGTTCGACCCGCACCCTCCTCTTTAGCATTATAACAAGAGAAGAATTCATAAATAATCAAGACAAGATCAATTATAAAACTCTTAGAATAAAACAAAACCCCAAATTGAACATGTTGGATTCACTGAAAGCGAAGGAGGAGAATCTGTTGTTCGAAGATGTTCTTCGGCATTCGTCGTCACCCGTCGTTGTCCGGTTCTAATCTTCAATGGCATCATCAAATCTCCATTCTTCATTTGAGGAAGAAATAATCGGCATTTCATTAGAGCTTCCTATGGTAGCTCTCCCAAAACCCATGCCAATGGTTTGATTAAATAAAAGAAAAGGAATCACCTATGTTGCGTTCATTAATGCGGTTCATTAATGAACTGCAATTAATGTTCCATTAATCCTACGAGCATCATGGTTACACAACCAATGGATCGTGTCAATAAATGACTCTCAATCAAATCCTGATGTTATGTTGCGGTCTCTCCAACGTGCTCAATGGTTGCAAAAAGAATAAAATTGCTTCTTTAGGTATTTTATTTTATTTTATTTTTCCAAAATTCCAAAAAATAACTTTTTCGTCCAACTTTTGCTGAAAAAAGTTAAGCTTCGACTAAGTGAACCTCAACATTGCAAATTCAATGGTGTCCTCGAATTTCAATTCTGAGCACCAGTTCAAAAGTTAGAAAATATTGTCCGCACGTTTACTGAACGTACCTTAAAAAAGTTCAAAATTCCGTTTCGGGCTCTCTCGACCTCAGAATCACGTTCCATCAATTTTCGCAGTCTCTTAATAATTCCATTTAATTTTAAAAATATATATATATGGAATTTCCAGGTCTTTAAACTACACATTTAAAAACAATCTTGAACCCATGCTTACAATGATGCAATTCTTTCAAGAAAGTCAAACCACCATTTGACCACGAGTTCACACCAAAAACCATATTTGGAAATCACATTGGAGATTTTTGGAAAACAAAACAAGTCATTACACTTTTATAACTAAACTGGAAGAAATTCCAAACGCCTTTGGAAATATTCATTGCCAATTAAAAACCACTTAGGAAATCAATTTTTAAGAAAAGTCACTTAAGACCAAATGGGCATTAGAAATATATTTCATTTCCCAAAACAAAGGCATAACCATTTATAGCAACCACAACCAGATTTCATGGCATGTGTATACTGCATAAATATAAAACATGTTCTTAAAACAAGCAAGTAATCATGGGATCCAAATTAAAGGCATAGAAATAGGGGAGCCACCTCAGACATGACGCTCTTTGATGGAGATCACTCGAACCAACACTTCACACTAACACACACATGCATTAATACATATATATGTAAATACCCCTAGCTGCATTACACATATTCCCCGTACCATGAGGGAATATGTACAAAGAGGGAATTTATATATATATATATATGCCTTACCCTATGAATGCACATGTAGGCGTTCTTGACACCCTCAACTTGAAACCACATCAACAATACTCAACACACACTATAAAAACTATCAAGAACTCAAAAATCATAAAACCCCTAAATTAAAATTTAGCCACAATGACGAAATTGAAAAACTCTTACCCAAAAACCATGGAAAATCCACTACCCTTGACAGCGGTGCCTAGAACCGGCCTCGACAAGAACCAATGAACTCTAATCGTCAATATTCAACAAATAAAACCCCAACAAATCAATTTAGGGTTCGTTCAAGGTGTGCACAACACATGAAATAAAAAAAAACTACAAAATAAGGGAAGAGGAAGGGAGAAGGGGCTCACCGAAGGAGAATCACACCAAATCAGTGGAAGAAATGATTTCTGGATGGTGGGAGTGGGCTCACTGGAGGGCCTCGGTCGGCAGGGGTCATGAAAAATGGAGGGGGCTTTGGCTAGGTTGTTTAGTGAGAGTAGAGAGATGAAGGGGGGAGGGCGTCATGCAAGGAGGTAGCCGATGAAGAGGAGATGGTACATTTGAGGAGGGAGGGAGGTGTGTCGTAAGGTTTTGACTGGTGGGGTTCGTGCGAGATGGTGATAGAAGGGGGAGGGGTGTGCGTCATGTGGTGGGGTAAGGGGGAGGGGTGTTGAAGGTTTTTGTTAAAACCCTAATAATAATAATAATAATAACTTAATAATAATAATAATAATAATCAAAATAATAATATTATCAATATTATTATTATTATTAAAACATTATTTTTATTTTAATTCATTTTTTCATATTATTTTATTTTTCAAAAGCCTGGAAACCATGCACGATTTGGCCACACAGTTGGTCAAACCGTGCGCCAGCTGTGCGCCTCTTTTGGAGACCCCCAAAATTTAAAATTTAAAACCAGTTCAACACGAAACTCAAAAGAAAAACCAAATATAATTAAAAAATTAAAAAATCATAGTTGGGGTGTGACAATTTCTGCCTCCTTGTGTGGCACCCTCCACCTTCCTATATATTCTCGCGAGACAACCCCCAGCTGAAGCCCCTCCCTTTTGTGTGACCCCATCAGCCAAGTACATCCAGTGAGCCACCTCCCTCCCTTTGGTGATCATTTCTTCCACCAATTTGGTGTGCGGTCTCCTCCAGTGAGCCTCTTCTCCCTTCCCCTTCCCTTGTTTTTTAGTTTTCTTTGATTTCATGGGGTTCACACACCTTGGTCGAACCCTAAATTTATTTTGGGGGTTTTATTTGTTGAATATTGATGATTAGGGTCCATTGGTTCCTTTTGAGGCCGGTTTTATCCATCGCCATCAAGGGAAGTTAATTTTCCATGGTTTTCGAGTAAGGGTTTTTAAATTTCTTCATTGTGTTTTAATTTAGGGGTTTTATGATTTTTGAGTTGTTGATAATTTTTATAGAGTGTGTTGAGTCTTGTTGATGCAGTTTCGAGTTTCGGTTGTCAAGAATGCCTACATGTGCATTCATAGGGTAAGACATATATACATAAATGCACTCTCTATACATATTCCCTCATGGTGTAGGGAATATGTTCGATCTATCTCAGGGTATTTACATATATAGGTATAAATGCATGTGCATGTTGGATTGAAGTGTCGGTTAGGGTGATCGCCATCAAAGAGAGGCATGTCTAATATAGGTCATCTATTCATATGTCTTTAATTTCAATCCCATTATTGCTTGCTTGTTTTAAAAACATGTTTTATATTTATGCAATATACAGATGCTATGAAATCTGGTTGCAGTTGCTATAAATGGTTATGCCTTTGTTTTGGAAAATGAAATGTCTTTCTAACACCCATTTGGTCTTAAGTGAATTTTCTGAAAAAGTGATTTCCTAAGTGGTTTTGAATTGGTAATGAATATTTCCAAAGGATTTTGGCCTTTCGGCTGGTTTAGTTATAAGTGTAATGACATGTTTGATTTTACAAAAATCTCCAATGTGATTTCCAAATATGGGTTTTGGTGTGAACTCATGGTCATATAGTGGTTTGACTTTCATGAAAGAATTTCATAATTCTAAACATGGGTTCATTCTTGTTTTTAAATGTGTAGTACATTGGTTGTTCAATTGATCTTTTAAATGATTTTGGAAACTTAAAAGTGTTGATTGATTATGTGTTCTAAAATGAAAATTATTCCTTGTAAATAATTAAGCTCGTTTTTCACTTTAAGAATGGTTTGTGAAAAAGGAAAACCCCTCTTGAGGCATGCCCCCTTGTTTTAGAAAATGATGTGTATATTGAATGTGTGGATTTTGATATGTTCCTAGTAAAGAGGTTTGTGCATTTTTTTTGTGTGACAGAAAAAGGGGGGATGTGCTCAAAGAGGGAGATCGATGGTGAGAGGGTGAGTGTGTTTTTGAATAAAGAGAATGATATGTTCATGTATGTTAGTTTTATGAAAAATCATCACCACATGAAATAGATCACATGAGAAGCTTGGGGTATCTAGGTTGGAGGACTAGGACTAGTGCACTGGATGATTCTGAATTGGTTCATCCCAGTTTCATCTAGCAAGATTGACGCTACAACACTAACTAAATGATTATGGATGATGATGGGAGACCACTAGGTTATGGGGGTGTCCCCTACCAGTGGATCATGCATGAGAACGTTGTTGGTTGTGGTTTTTATACCACATTTCACTGAGATACAAGGTTCATAGGGTCCCATTTGGGCTAGTTACCTATAGGGATTGACCATGTTGCTCTCTTATGACATAGTGTTTATGAAATTATTTCCATTTTAGTTGCTTCAAGCTTGTTCCCCTCTTTGTAAAAATATATAGGTTTTCAATTTTAAATTATTTTTCATTAATTTTAAAATGACTATGAATGCTTGTAAACTATTTTGGAAATTTTATAAAAAGGGAAATGTTTTTCTTGGAAATGTATTGCCTAAAGTTGTAAGAATGGTAAATATTATTCTTATGTGGTTGTATTTTCAAACTAGTGTGATTTGGGTTTCTTTTAAAAGGTTAGGGAATAGGGCATTGTTATTATTTATCATTCCTACTGAGCATCTCAGTAATCACGCCTACTTTATCTTTTCAGTTTCAGGTTCCCCTAGTTTTGGATCGCTCTTGGAGAAAGCATGGTTCTATGTTTGGTGGTGACCTATGAGGTCACTTGGAGGTATGTTTAGCTATGAAAATTTATTTTATTTTTGTCACTAGTGTTTATTTATTTTGTTAAGTTTATATTTGTATATCTATCTTTTATTTATGGGCCAAAATCATTCCAAACTGTTTTACTTTGGTGCCTAACACTAGTTGTGAGCCCTTGGGGGTCGGGAACGCCCTTCGGTCATTGTCGTAGATCGAATCGGGTGACCGGTTCATGGTTGAACTAGATTAGTTCGTGAAAAAATGGCATCAGAGGAGGCCCTTATTATTTGGGGTGTCAGGTAGCTTGGAGATTAGGATTTTCGGGACTCAAGAGGTAGGTGTGAGAATGACATCATGAACCCTTTCCCGTCCCAAGCCTTGAGTTTTTCGGGGTAGTCTAGGATTTGATTTTTGTTTGTTTGTTTGGTCTATGTGGATAAGGGATGATAAAGTGAGTGCACTAGTACAAAAACCTTTTTTTACGTCACCATTTTTCACGTCGGTTATATAAGAGCCGACGTTAAAAATCCATTTTATCTGATTTTTCACGTTGGTTATTATATAACCGACGTGAAAAAGTCAAGAAAATCGATTTTTCACGTCGGTTATTAAATAACCGACGTGAAAAATCATTTTCCAGAAAAATATATTAAAATTTTCACTTATTTTTCACGTCGGTTATTTAATAACCGACGTGAAAAATCGATTTTCGTGACTTTTTCACGTCGGTTATTTAATAACCGACGTTAAAAGATATTTTTCACATCGGTTATTTAATAACCGATGTGAAAAATGTTTTCCAAAATGTAGTTTATTTCACAAGCTTTAATTTGACAGGTCACGGAGCTCAAACGGAGTTACGGATTAAAAGTTATGGCCTTCAGAAGTTGATCATCTCTAAACGATGTGTTAAGGATGTCCAACTTCTGAAGGCCATAACTTTTAAGCCGTAACTCCGTTTGAGCTCTGTGACCTGTCAAATTAAATCTTGGAAAATGAACTACATTTTTGTAAACTTTTTTCACGTCGGTTATGAAATAACCGACGTGAAAAATAACTTTTAACGTCGGTTATTAAATAACCGGCATGAAAAAGTCATGAAAATCAATTTTTCACGTCGGTTATTTAATAACCGACGTGAAAAATGTTTACCAAAATGTAGTTGATTTCTCAAGCTTTAATTTGACAGGTCACGGAGCTCAAACAGAGTTACGGATTAAAAGTTATGGGCTTCAGAAGTTGATCATCTCTAAACGATGTCTTAAGGATGCCCAACTTTTGAAGGCCATAACTTTTAATCCGTAACTCCGTTTGAGCTCTGTGACCTGTCAAATTAAAGCTTGGAAAATGAACTACATTTTTGTAAACTTTATTCACGTCGGTTATTAAATAACCTACGTGAAAAAGTCATGAAAATCAATTTTTCACGTCGGTTATTTAATAACCGACGTGAAAGAGTGACGAAGATTGATTATTCACGTCGGTTTTATAATAACAGACGTTAAAAATAAGTTAAAATTTTAATATCTTTTCACGTCGGTTATCATAAAACCGACGTGAATGATATTTTTAATATCCCGCTAACGCGAAATTTCAATTTTTTTACATCGCGGCATCGAAATTTTGAATTGCCGCTTAAAATTTTTAATACCGCGTTTTCTCATAGAATCTCAATTATATGTTTCCATTATACACCCATCCTAATTTGACGATCATTTATTTCAACCATTATCGTTCCCCCAAATCGACTCTTTTTCTCTCGAACGTGAATCAATTATTTATTCTTTCCGCGATCTCGTCAAGGTATATTTAATCATACATCCATGGTTTATGGTTTTTATGATTTTTTTTTCTTAATTGATATACCATTTTATGATCATTTCATTCAACCATCATCTTTCCACCGAATCAACTTGTTTTATCTTCAACGTGAATCAACGATTTCTTATTTTCGCGGCCTCGTCAAGGTATTTGTAATTATTTTCCCATGATTTATATTTTCTATGAGTAGTTTTCTTAATTGATATACCATTTAACGATTGTTAATTTATTATAATTATGGATGATTCTTTATATCATGATAAAACTACAAATCCCCCTACGGATTCAAAAATTCCTTCTAATATGAAGCTACGGTTGGCTCATTGAATCTTTCGTCGGAAAAAAATATCAAACTTCTGATGGTCATAACTTTTGATCCGTAAATCCGTTTGAGCTCTATGACCTGTCAAATGAAAGCTTAGAAAATTTTCTACAAGATAATATACATTATTTACGTCGGTTATTAAATAACCGACGTAAAAAATGACTTATAACGTCAGTTTTTGAAAAAACCGACGTAAAAAATGGCTTCTTATCTCCATTTTCCAGAATGTATTTCACGTCAGTTTTTTAAAAACCGACGTTAAAAACTATATTACCCCATTTTTTACGTCGGTTATTAAATAACCGACGTAAAAAATCATATTTTTAACGTCGCTCGCAATAACGTCGCCTAAAAACCGATGTTAAAAAGCAAAAAAAACCGACGTAAAAAAAGGTTTTTGTACTAGTGGTGAGACGATGTTACGTGACAATCTTTCATGGAGTAGCGACCCATGTACAGCCCGAGTGCACGGTTCAATATACTTCTTGTGGTTGATTCTCACTCAGAGCATGGTCTGTTATTACATGTTATTGGGTTGACATAGCCACCAGTTCCTTATTTTTGGAAGTTTTGATGTGAGTTATGTTTGGCAGTCATTTTGGTTGGCGTGAGTGGATATCAAAAAAATGGTTTAAAAAAGGGGTTTCAAAAGGTAAAATGGTTCTTGGAGTCGAAAAATGGTTTTTTAAATAAATTTTTTTTTTCTTTTAACAGAATGTGTGGTTTCAAAGGGGAAAATAGAAAGTGTTTTGGAAATTGTTTTGGGATCTTAGAAACACTTTTTGGAATGTAAAATAGAAAATTTTTGGGAATTTGGAAATGTTTTTCTTTAATGTTAATTGATATTTTCAAATTGGTTGGGAATTTGTGATTTACGTTGAATGATCTATTTTGGAAATGAGAAACATTTTGAATTGACCCTTGACATTTCTATGAATGATCACATATATGAATGTACGCATGTGGTGAGTGGATAGTTTTTGGTATGTGGGCATGGGTGCTTGAGCTAGCACATATATATATATATATATGAGACTTCATGGAATACCAATGGTGGATATTTAAGTCATTTTGTTTTCTGAAAAAATAGTTTTCAAAAGGGGTGATTCCAATGTTTTGAAAAGTGATTGGGAAATTGTTTAGTGTTTTCATTCCATGTTTAGAATAATTTTTTGTGATCCTTTGGTTTTGGAATGCTGAAAATGGGGTTGAATTGGTGATTTGAGTTTGAGTTTCAGTTTGTGATTGAAGTGTGGAATTTTGATTTATGATGCATTTTGATTCAACTTCGTGCTTCTTGTTTTTGAGTATGCTGCCCAAAAATTTCCCAAAGGGTTCTAGTGAGTCTCTTCTAGTTGTTGGTTCTACCCAGACTCTTAGTGGAGTAGTAGAATTGAGTTCTTTTTTATTGATTTTCATCTTCTGTGGTGATCGTGATCTATTGAAAGCAGTAGATTGGCTTGGTGAAATCATTGGTGTTTTAAGGTTATTGAAAACCCCCAAAGCTATGAGAGTTTGTGCTAGTTCGAGTTCATTTGAAGGTTCAACTTTGGATTGGTGAAGGAGATAATATCAGCGTCGTTGCATGATAGAATGTCTTGGAAGGTGTTTAAGACCACTTTCATCTAATGTTTTATACCTGATGAGGTGAAGGTGAGGAAAGTGACATAGCTCGTGAGTTTCCAGTAAGACCAACGAATAGTGAAGGCCTACATTGGGAATCTCAAGGATTTGGTTCCTTTTTCTCCAATGATAACGTTGCAGAATCAGTTAAAGTTTATATTGTGCGGGGTATCAGTCCAAGGTTCAAGAACTGATTCCTTTTTGGCATTCGGGAAGGTTCCCCATCCAGTGAGGAGAACGAACTAGAGGAACCTATTTCTGACAAGTCTTCTTGTCAGTTCCATATTTTAATAGTTGGGTCACTCTCTTGTTTGCTTCTAATGCGGTAGATTTGAGTACTTTAAGTTTCCTTTTCATTATCCTTTAAAGTATTTTCATCGATGATTGTTGTCATTTAGTGTCTTGGAATTTTCAAAACTGAGGTGGTTAAGGTTTTTGAGGAAATTCTAAATGAGTGTTTCTTTGAGTATTCACATTGACAACTCTACCCAGACTCTGAATTGATTGGTGGTGACGAAATCTTTTCTGAATTTGTACCATTCTTGAGTCTTCTTGGTTTTTCACACAGCTTCATTAGATGAAAAAAATAAGAATGTATCTTTTGTATCATCTTACGACAGGATGTTTTGCTTGGCGTGGTCACTCGATTTATTTGAAGGGGTCCTATGAGTCGCATTACTAAAACAGAAGTTTTAATTGAGATTGTAAGCTCCTGACTACAGGGAAGAATATGCTTCAAGACATGTAATCTCTAGCCATAGGTCTCAGAGTAAATCTTTTCACGCAGTTAGGTAATAGTTGGGTGTGGAGGACCTTGGTCAGGCTTTTATCTCCAGTGCTGGAATGGGGATGGTTTAAATTTATCTATTGCATCTCATAGTCTTTGAAGGTTTTGTTTTATTGTAAGAGGTGTAGAGGTATCATTTTTTCATTGTGGTCTTTGTTCTTTTAATACCCCACTTTGGTTTTAAGAAGATGTTGTGATCTCATTTTATTGTAATTCTAGTGGTTGTGCCTCCTCAAATGTGAGTCTTTGAATGGTTGTCTTTCTTGTGTGGTTATCCCTTTTGTAGATCATTCTTGTTTTATGTTGTGTTTGTCTTAGAGATACTCTTGTCTTTCAGAAATGATGAAACATGTTTCAGTTCTCTGTTTGGTTTGATCTCTTTCTGTGGATTTCCATGTGTGTCGAAGGTTTCAGGTATGGGTTGGAAGTTCCCATATCGGTCTGTGATGGTTGGCCTAAGCCAGTCGGTTCTTAAATGGTGGGGAGACCCACTATGGATCTTGTTTGGCCTACTTCAAGAGTTGGTATGTGTGGGAGTTTTGGTCCATGTTGGCAGTTTCTGCTTTGGTTCAAGCTAGAAGTTCTTGAGTTAGCTCATGCTAAGAGTCTCAATGTTGGTTGTGCTAGTCAGGTTCTTATGGTGGGGAGAACCCTCCTCATTTTCTGATAGTTATTCTCATTGCAGTTTCCCTTAGATCTGGTTAAGTGTGACTGGTGGAGTGAAAAGTCACAATGAGTTCGTGATTTCATTGGCCTCATTCAGTTTCAAACTCGAGTTTGATTCCTCGTTTGGTTGAGTGACTTTCTGGGGGCATAAAGTGTTTTTGTTGGGGAGAATTATCACACCCCAACCCTAATTTATTAATTGTTTAATTATATCTGGTTTTACTTTTGAGTTTTGGGTCGAACTTGTTTTAAATTTTAAATTTTGTGGGTCTCCATTAGAGGCACACAGTTTGACCAACCGTGCGGCCAAATCATGCACGGTTTCCAGGCTTTTGAAAAATAATATAATATAAAAAAATGAAATAAAATAAAAAGAATGTTTTAATAGTAATAATAATAATGATAATATTATTATTATGATTATTATTATTATTAAGTTGTTGTTATTATTATTATTATTAAGGTTTTAACAAAAACCTTCAACACCCCTCCCCCTACCCCCATGCAACACACACCCTTCCCCCTTCCATCTCCAGCTCGCACAACCCCCACCGACTGAAACCCTGTGACGCACCTCCCTCCCTCCTTTAGTGTGCCACCTCCTCTCCACCGACTTCCTCCTTGCATGGTGACCCCCCCTTCCTCCCTCTGCTCTCACGACACACCCCGACCAAATGCCCTCCCTTTTGCATGACCCCCTCCAGCCAAGGCCCTTCAACGAGCCACCTCCCTCCCTCCAACGATCATTTCTTCCACTGATTTGGTGTGTGGTCTCCTCTGGTGAGCCTCTTCTCCCTCCCCCTTCCCCTATTTTGTAGTTTTCTTTGATTTCATGGGGTGAACACACCTTGGTTGAACCCTAAATTGATTTTTGGGGGTTTTATTTGTTGAATATTGATTATCAATGTTCATTGGTTCCTGTTGAGGCTGGTTCTAGCCACCGCCATCAAGGGAAGTGGATTCACTATGGTTTTCAGGTAAGGGTTTTTCAATTTCATCATTGTGGCTTAATTTTAATTTAGGGGTTTTATGTTTTTTGAGTTGTTGATAATTTTTATAAAGTGTGTTGAGTCTTGTTGATGTGGTTTCAAGTTGTGGGTGTTAATAATGCCTATATGTTCATGCATAGGGTAAGGCATATATATATATATTCCCTCTTTGTACATATTCCCTCATGATGAGGGGAATATGTGCAATGTAGCTAGAAATATTTGCATATATATGTATAAAGTCATGTGTGTGTTAGTGTGAACTATCAGTTCGGGTGATCGCCATCAAAGTGCGGTATGCTTGAGGTGGGTACCCTATTTTTAGGCCTTTAATTTGAATCCCGTGATTTCTTGCTTATTTTAAAAACATGTTTTATATTTATGAAATATACACATGCTATGAAATCTGGTTGTGGTTGGTAGAAATGGTTATGCCTTTGTTTTGGAAAATGAAATGTATTTCTAACGCCCATTTGGTTGTAAGTGGCTTTTCTTAAAAACTGATTTCCTAAGTGGTTTTGAATTAGTAATGAATATTTCTAAATTCATTTAGAATTTTGTCTGATTTAGTTATAAAAGTGTAATGACATGTTGGGTTTTTCAAAAATCTCCAATGTGATTTCCAAATATGGGTTTTGGTGTGAACTCATGATCAAATGGTGGTTTGAATTTCTTGAAAGAATTGCATCGTGGAAAGCATGGGTTCAAGCTTGTTTTTAAATGTGTAATACATTGGTTTTTCAATTGATATTTTAAATGATTTTGGAAACTTAAAAGTGTTGAGTGATTATGAGTCATGCCCCCTTGTTTTAGAAAATAATGTGTATGTTGAATGTGTAGATTGTGATATGTTCCTAGTAAATAGGCTTGTGCATTTTTTGTGTGTGATAGAAAAAGGGGGGATGTGCTTAAGGAGGGAGATTGGTGGTGAGAGGGTGAGTGTGTTTTTGAATAAATAGAATGATATATTCATTTATATTAGTTTTATAAAAAATCACCACCACCTGAAATAGAGCACATGGGAAGCCTGGGTTGTCCAGGTGGGTGGACTAGAACTAGTACGTTGGATGATTTAGAAGTGGTTCATCCTAGTTTCTTCTAGAAGTAGTGACGCTAAAACACAAACTAAATGATTATGGGTGTTAATAGGAGACCAATAAGTTATGGGGGTGTCCCCTACTAGTGGATCGTTCATGAGAATGTTGTTGGTCGTGGTTTCTATACCACATTTCACTGAGGTACGAGGTTCCTAGGGTCCCATTTGTGCTAGTTACCTATAGGGATTGACCATGGTGCTCGCTTATGACATGATTTTTATGAAATGATTTCCATTTTAGTTGCTTCAAGCTTTTTTCCCCTTTGTAAAAATACATGTTTTCAATTTTAAACCATTTTTCTTTTATTTTAAAATGGCTATGCATTCTTGTAAACTATTTTAAAAATGTGATAAAAAGGGAAAGGTTTTTCTTGGAAATGGATTTCCTAAATTTATAAGAATGGTAAATATTATTCTTGTGTGGTTGTATTTTCAAACTAGCACGATTTGGGTTTCTTTTTAAAGGGATTAGCATAAGGCATTGTTATTCTTTGGCATTCCTACTGAGCATCTCGGTGCTCATGCCAACTTTATCTTTTCAGCTTCAGGTTACCTTAGTTTTGGATTGCTCTTGGGGAGAGTGTGGTTCTATGTTTTATAGTGACCTATGAGGTCACTTGGAGGTATGTTTAGTTGTGCAACTTTATTTTATTTCCGCTTATAGTGTTTATTTATTTCATTCGGTTTATATTTGTTTATATGTATTTTATTTATGGACCAAAATCATTCCCAACCATTTTACTTTGGTGACTGGCACTAGTTGTCATCCTATGGGGATCAGGAACGCCCTTTGGGCCTTATCGCGGGTCGACTCAGGTGACTGGTTCAAGGTTGACTTGGATTGGTTTGTGACATAAAGGGTGAGGATGGCATCTACCATCCCTAGCATCCAAACCCCCTATTGACTCGGGTGACTAGTTCAGGGTTGACTTCGATTGGTTTGTGACATAAAGGGTGAGGATGACCTCTACCTGCCCTAGCATCAAAACCCCCTATCATTAGACCAAGCTCAAATCCTCATAAGCCCCCATGGACATTAGGTTTTGTGAGAGAAATAAAAAACAAGGGAGAAAATAAGTGGGGAGAAGAGGAGAAGAAAATAATAATAAATGATGAATTACATTAAATAATCTTCTGAAATCGAATGAGAGAAATCTTAAAATTCATTGGGAGGAAAGAATTCTAGGGACCCCCCATCAAGTCGAGATGCATGAATAAAGGGGGAAACGAAGGTTGAACCCATTCAAAATTGAAGAGCAGCATGATGTGAAAACTACAAAAAAAAATAAACTAGAATGTAAACACCACAATATGCACCATGACATGGACAAGGTGCCTCACCACTCAAAGTTTTAAATAGGATTCCCCTCCCTCACACAATGAAAAGAACCATAGGGAGGGACTCCCTATGGACCTCTCAAAATGCACACCTAAGTTTCATCATGATGTGGACATGAAAATTTTTCCTCCCTAGCTCTCCATAGTGAAGTGTCAAGGACTACATGCCTCTTCACCCACCAAAATGTCTATCCACCTTGGTGTTTTGGTCTCCACTAACAACACACCTGGACACCCACAACCAAAAATCTCTACAAAATTCACAACCTACACATTTCACCCATCATCGTTTCCTGCAGGGAGACCCCCTTACCCAAAATGACCACTAAAATGTCCAACTTGGGCATTTCACTGTGATAGCTTTCCACAAGAAAATGCCTCGAGCAAAATGCTCAACACTACACCCATTTGAGAGTGTGATTTCCCCATTCATCACCCCAAAGCCTCCAAAACTCTCAATAATTTAACTAAATACTCAAAATACCCTTTTTTTAAATAACATGAATTTATATTAAATTAAATGTAGTAGTGACATGCAGGTGTGACAATTCTCCCCACCATGCCACTTTCCACCCCAAGAAAGCCATTAAGAGAAGTATAATATAATAGAAAAAAATTAAAACCTTGACACCCAACCTAGGAGGTGGGAGGGCTATGGAAAAACTAAATAGGACTCCTATGAAAGGTAAATACTTCTCCAAATACAATTTCTTCAAACATGAAAAAAATTCTCCAAGCATATACCAACTATAATCAAAAGATATAGATTCAAAGAAACATGAAGGCCTGCTATGGATCTCTCTGCCATTTAAAATTCATATAAATAGTGAGATAATGATATAGACACTATAGAGAAATACAGCCAAATCAAATATAAATAACCATAAATAACCAATGGAAACAATAATCCTATATCAACCACAATGAACATCTAGGAAACTGGTTCCAATTCCACAAGGAACCACAACCCAGAGGACACCCAAGATACCAAAATTAAGGTCAAACAAACCATTAACACCTCATAATGGAATAATATGAAAGACGCATTGATAAAAAATCAGACCTCAATACAAAAAATGTACTTCGACCACAGATTATAAAACTGAAACTAAAAGAAACCAAAGACATCATTCATAGAACACTGGTCCACATTGAACCTAAAAGAATTAATGGGGAATTAACCCATGCATAATCTCAATTGGAATAATTCCCACCTCAATCACTCAAGAACAAACCCAAGGTTCTACCATGTAGATTCCAACAAAATACAAGGTTCAATATAAGGAAATCATCACATATAACCTCAGCAACTCAAAAGATCAATAAGGCATGAACCATCCATAATAACCAATATACCATAAGATAAATGAAAATGAATTCCATAAAAACAAACCCAAGGAAAAACACCTCAAATCTTCATCTATTTAAAATTCATCAATCATAAATCCAAAAGACCAACAACCATTCAAACACTGAATGTTGTTGAAATAATTCGCTGATCAAAATCCACCTCAAGTTATCCAACTAATTTTAAATCCCCAATAAAAAATCCCTAACCAAATAATCATCCAGACCTATACTTCTATAATAAAAACAAAGAGCAAGCAAGGAATGAGATGTTTCAAAAATTCTAAGAGAAAAGAGGAAATATGGATCCACCACTCTACTCAGAGCATGGGAAGATCAACAATTAGGGAGATAAATTCTAAATAATAAAATGAGTCACCCTAAGGATAATTCCTAAATACAAATAATATACTTCCATCAAGACCTTTATAGGAGGTATAATCTAATTAACAAAAAACAAAAACTCAACCCATTCATACATTACAACCCAAAATAAACAGTCCCTACATAACCTGAGGGAAAAATTAAAAAAAACACATATCACCCCCTGTTGGTCCTTAAAAGTTTACAAATAATCCCAAAAAACTATTATGAATTTGGGAAGCATAGAATCAAACTGGGAAAATTAAAAAGAGTTAAAATTGGTAAAGTACGCAGATTCGCAATGCACCCAACCCCTTCCTGCGTAATGCACACGTTATGCAGGATCATTGATTTAAATAACATCCTTGCAAATTAGAATCATTTTTCGGGTGAGGCAGTAACATCATTCCCCCTCACTAACATTTTTTGTTTTTGGAGTGAGGTGGTAACATCACGCCCCTCGCAAATGATTTTCATTTTCGGTGCAAGGCGGTAACATCCCTCCCCCCTCCAACAAAAATCATTCATAATGTGAGGTGGTTGATTGACCTCCCCTACAAGCAGAAACCATTTGAAGTGCAAGGTGGTGACTTGAATGACCCTATAAATAGAAATCCTTTACAGAAGAGGCATCCATTTTATTTTCTACCACATAGCGACGTGTATACTTTATGGTCAGATGACCATTTCAGGAAAACAATTATTCTTATGCCCTATAAAATACCTAATGTTCTCATAAAAAAGATATGGACAGACGAGGAGCCCAAAAAAGAGAGGAGAACAATACCAGAGAAGACTAAGCGATAATCTTCCAGTTCGATAGGTAATTCACTTACCACATACCACAATGGAAATAGAGACCCCACAACAGGGATCCTCGGCTAAGAGCCCCCACCTGTAAAGGGATACCCTTTTTGAGAAAAAATACCCACATAATCATCATCAAAGGGGTTATCCTTTCTTTCACGAACGAAACCCCTCATGAAGAAATCCCCTTTGAAGAAGAAACCCCTTCATGATACCCAATCTCTCATAATAAGAATAATATGAAAAACTAGGTATCCTTAGGGTATTTACCCTTTTTCTATCATTGTCATCCTCTACATAGTGTTCAGATTCATCTTATCCCCTTTGAAAACTGTCAAAATGGTTCCCATGTGACCAACACCAGAACCCAAGAATGCCATCACTGAGACCTCCCCCGCAGGCACGAGATCCATCCAACCTAGGGATGAGACACATCAGCATGTCCCTCTCATGATCATAGATTCATATGGCAAAAGAAAACCCATATTTAACCTCCCTAGTAATTAGGGTCCTTGTAATGTCTGTAATTATGTATTCTTATGGTAACAAGGACCCCAACCCTAGGGACGATGGAAGCAGTTAAGGCATAAACATTTATCTCATGTTTGCTATGTGAAATGTGAAGTGAACTAGGAAGTATCTGCGCATTTTGTGGATGTGTATTCCATGGGTTAGGGTTTGTAAAAAAGGAAAGAAGATGAGAATGGGTAAATACCATTTTTTCCTGACCACCCCATTATAGCCTCGCCCTCATCCACCATCAGATGAGCAGTAAATGCCCATAATGGGCATCCCTCTTAGATTAATCCCCTAGCCTTTCTTACAGGATTTCATACTTCTCCTACATTTCATATCCCCTCCCTTTTCCACCAATGAATGAGGAAGAAAACATCAAATTGGATTCTAATCTAGGTGTAACTCCCTTCCTAGGTATAATCGTGCAATATAACAACCTCCCACTATATCTTATTTCTCACATCGAGCATGACTCATGTGGACTTAGAGATAGATGGTGACTATGTCATTAACATGGCGAAACATATGAAATGGACCTCTCTCATAGGTGTAATCCCCAACACTTATGAACTACATTTGATTTGATTATCATACTCATAGGATACATAGGAAGCCTCCATGAGATTTAAAAACAACATCTTGATCCACCCTCATCCTTGCTGGTTCATATTTTTAGTAGGATCATATCCTACCCAGAGGGGGATATTTTATCCAGTCCCATCATCTCATCCTCATCGACCCATATTCTCAAAGAGAGTTACCTTCATAAGTCTATATTTCTAGGAAGGTCGACCCGATCTCATCAGTCCATATTCCCAATGAGATCAACCACAAAAATTATGCGCATGCATAAGTCCCACACTAGCCTTATCTTGGAATATTTTTCTTTGATATCTTCACTTCAGGACATTAAATTGCATGGTTTGTTCCTTGTAATATGATCTTAAAAGGTACGATGTGTCCTGTTAAGTGGCACTAAATACGTTGTTTTTTTATTCATTTTGCGAGGATATGTAGGAAGTCCTTCTCATGGGCCCAATTATAACATGAAAAGAACACCATCTCCCTAGATGATGGTAAATTATAGAGTGTCCCACTGCATGACTTAAAACCGACATCATAAAATAATAAATTAAACAAAATAGAGAACTTATGATATATAAAAATGGTACCATTGATGGAGAACCTATGATATGTACAGATAATAGCATTGATGGAGAACCTATGACACATATAAACCTTTTCACATCAACACATGTGAATAATTGATTGTTAATGTAAGGGAGATTGGTCACACACTTAATATTTGGGAAGGATTCATAAATACGTCTTAAATCTATAAGAGAGTCTTGGAGTAGGAAAAAATTCCCCAAAAAATGGTGTGATGAGATCGAACTCTCATCCTATTGACCGATGTGAGTTCTTAAGTATCATTAGTAAAATACTCAATGATCACCTACCTTTGAAAAGTGGGTATGTGACCCATCATGGATGCAGAAATTGTTGGGTGTTTCTAGTTCCACAAATAAACCTCATTGAAAATCGCCAAAAAAGGGGTGAGAAACAAAAATAGTGAACCCAACATGAAACCTTCATTAATAAAAATAATTGCATTGCCCATATGTCATGCTATTTTGTTTCACGTACTCTTAAAAAATGAAAGTGGGCCAAACATAGATCCTCTAACACAATCAACGACACATGTGTTTGTTTATTGTGATTCTACATTGAGGGGTTTTCTTGTTTGTGTTTGTTATGTACCCTCAGTAAATTTCTATGGCCTTCCCTTAAATCCAAAAATGGTTTCCTCCCAATTGAGATAGTCTTACACGACATTAGTTATGTGAGCTGGATCCTTATCATACCATAAAATGTTGTCACTCACCCAATGTCTCCAATGTTGAGTGCCAAATAATATGATCCAAGAGTACCAATTGAGTGGTACTATTCAATTATTGAAGGTTTCATGTGAAACACTACAAGATATGAATCCCTGATAACCATCCACCCAACAACTATTGCCGGTAAAGAATCAAATGGAACCTATTTCCATTTCAAATCATTTCGAGATTCTCTCCCCAGAACACAGCAACAAATTCCTCCCTTATTTGAGGGAGTTAGGTCAAGAGGTAAATAAAGACCTAATTGTAATGGTGCATGAGTCACGTTAAAGGGATATTGTCAGTAGCTGTTGCTGCCAACGTCGCATAAAATCACATCCTCAACATGATGAGGATGCCACCATGCTGGCTCTGAATCAAGTCACTCAAACCTAGGCACCCAGGAAATACTACTAAGGAAGAAAGCATTCAAATAGGAATGGAACCATATTCCCATTCTATCCAGAGAAACCCGCCAATAAACTACTTTAGAAAAATGTGAGCAGTCTCATATACCTTCCCACATTCATCAAGTCTACCGTCACAGTTTGGTAGAACCCAAAGAAACTTATTGGAAAATCCTGACAAAAAATAAGGCCAGAACCATATCTCCACCACCACACTTGATGGATGTCACTATATCCCATTAGGAATTAGAGCATATGAGCAAACATATATCCTTGATCCAACCATGGAATGAGCATATATTCTTGTTCTAGCCACGAAAATCACCCAATACAACCTGGTGACAATAGAAGGGAATGCATATATTCCTACCCATATTCTACAAACCTTCCAAGATATAATGATAGTGCGAGTAGGGGTTAAGGGTTGGGCACACAATCTCATCACCATAATTTGGGTGACTCATCAACACAATGAAAAGGTCACTCAGAAGTAGACACATATTCATGTTCTCGTCTAGGAGGGTCATCGGAAAAATCCTGCGATAAATGGACAATAGGATCATACATATATCCTTGTTTCAACTGGAGATCATAAATCCATTTCAGTGGCCACTTCAGGGTAGGCATATAACCCTACTAAAATTCTGGAAAGTTTCCAGCTTATTCTGACAACAATATGAGAGTTACTCAAGCGGGTTACCATGTATGAAAGTCACTATCCACACCATGTGACTACAACCACGCAAAAGAGTACCCAAAAAGAAGTCTCACCAAAGGCACATGGAAAATTAAGAGCATTCCCACAATCATTATCTACTCAAGGATAGTTTTCTAGAGGCCCTCGAACATCTATCAATTGTGTCCCAAGATCAAGGTCAAGGAAGCGATAGTTTTAATTGTGAAGGCCCTCCCCGCAACTTGGTTACTGACACGAATATCGTCAAGATTCGTGCAAATTTAATTATTCTTAAAATCTATAGACTACTAAAAACAGTGAGTAAGAGTATCAAACCACAAGGATGGCTATAAAAAATTTGTGTGACCAAAATAAGAAAAAACAAACAAAAAGAAACAATTAACACACTGAAACAATGGTGGTGGATTGTGATGGTGAATGTGAAAATAGCAGGGGAGACAAGGAAATATGAATTAGGTCACCATAATTATGCTTGTGATGTGTGGAAGTGTGTTGAGCACTTAATAGTTGTGAAGTGTTTAACACAATCCAGTAAACTATCCTTAGTAAATATTTTCAATCAAAACTAAATAAATGATTAATTCTTGGAAAAAAGTATCAACAACCTTTTCCAATTTTCGATACTTCGGTTGATGAATAGAGGAAAATTATCCACTACCTTCACCCGTCGATACATAGAGTAGTGTAAAAATGATGCTAAAAAAGAACAAAAATGAGATCACTGAATAGAAATTTCACTGACATAAAAGTGATGATAGGAGTAGAAAATAAGAATAAAATCAATTCATTGTAATCTGTTTGCCATAAAATTGTTTATCCAACCATGATCAGAGTAGAAACTATAAATATTTCCAAGAAAAACATTGCAACAATTTTAAGACAAAAGAAGAAAGAAAAATAGAAAGAAATATTCTATGTTGGAGTCAATTCCTTCTCCGTTCCAAGCTTCATCGGTTTTTCATAGTCGCTACTCAGCTCCCAGTCTCATTGTGTCTCAGCTCTCCATTCACCCATCTCCAGAATAATGTTTATACCCCCTTAAAATTTATATCTATTTTTTTATATTTCATCCAAGTCAGAGCCTTTGGTTCACCACCTTTTTTGGTGATAGTCAAATAGAATAATTCATTTTTTGTCCTTTTGTCACTATCCATGTGACTTTAATAAAACTCCACACTAACTCTGTCACCATCTTACGCAATGATTGCACCAAGTGATAGTCAAATGTTACCCCATCATTCCACTTTCAACACTCTGAAAGTTATGGATTTTTTTAATCTATATCTTTTTTAATGGAACCAATTTCCCCTAACAATTGTTGCATTAAACCCTTTAATTCACCTTGAGAATTTGAAGACTTGGCCTGCTTATAATTTTGGAACTGAGGTCCAGCTGTGGCTGGAAACCAGTGGAAGCAGCATGTCTTAAAACTCCCTACTCTTTCTAGGACATGTTTGGGTGATTCCTATAACCTTGATTGAAAGAATTGAAAAAAGGATCATTGTTTCCTTGATTTATATCCCTACAGTCCACAAACTAAGCACTCTCACCCTGCTGAAAAGGTAAATCGAAGTTTGGATGATAGCTCCTAGTATGCCCAAACATGTTGTGGTGTTGGCATTGCTCTCTTAAGTGTGTTATCATTAACAACAACAGCCTGAGAAATATTCTCACTCCTATGAATGGTTCTTTTCCTAGATATTTTATTCTGAGAGTTTTGAGCCATTTTATTAAAAATTTCCTTCAACTCCTTGGGTTTTTGGTCAGAAAAGTCACCACCAAAAAATTAGCCAACAACATTCTAGTGGTATGGTGTGAGACCGTTATAAAAAAATTTCCATTAAGAGATGGGGAGGGGGATGATGGTTGGAACACTGCCTAATAATTCCTCTAAATCTATCCCATGTTTCATGAAAGAGATCTCCCTAATCCTAGAAAAATCCTATGGTTTTATGTCTCACTTCTATAGCCATATTCCTAGAATATAATTTTCCTACAAACGAGTTGAAAAGTTGGTCCAGGGTACCAAATATTTCTTCTTCCAAGTTTTGGAACCAACTTTTAGACTTACCCTTTAGACAAAATGGAAAGAATATCAACCTAATATCCTCCTCACAAAGCCCGTGTAGTGGAAGTTGTTGAATTATGCAATAAAATCCTCGAATCAATTCTAAAGAATCCTCTACCAGCAGGCCATTAAAGGATGAAATGGAGAGGTGTGATTATTTTATCTCATAATTCATAGATCTCAGGGATAACCGTATACATGAAGGACTATTAAAAACAGTAGGAAGTTGGAAATCCCAAATTCTAACCCTCTCAGCATTGTCATTTATAGGCTGAGGTGCAATTGGATTTTGATTGTGATTTTCAGTAGCTCTTTAAATTTCAAAATTTGGATTTTCCGTTTTAGATTTGTTCTTATTAAGGGCATACAAATGAATATTTATCTCGGGTATAAATGGTTCAAGTTTATATTGTAAATTTTCCCTCGTGTTCATGCAAATTCAGGTTCAAACAGTTCAAAAACGAAACACAGTAGTGAAGCAACAATCAGATTTCCAGCAGAATTTTTTTAGAGATTTCTTTAGGAAAAGATTTATTGTTTTTAATTTGTACTTTTTTTAAAGTTTGTTTTTTTATATTGTTTTTGTCGCATGCCTCTTCCCTGAAAACAAAACCAATATTTGACATGAATATCATTAAACTTCGTGAAAATTTAATTATTTTTAAAACCTACAGACTACTAGCAAGCAGTGAGTAAGAGTATCAAACCACAATGAAGGCTATAAAAAATTTGTGTGACCAAAACAAGAAGAAAAAAACAAAAAGAAACGATTAAAAAATGAAACAATGGTGGTGGATTGTGATGGTGAATGTGAAAATAGGGATTTTGGATTGTATTTCACTGATTAAAAGAATTTATCTGCTCTAACTATAGGTCACTGTAATTATGCCAGTGCTGTATGGAAGTGTCTTGAACACTTAACAGTTGTGAAGTGTTGAACACAATCCATTAAACTTTCCTTAGTAAATATTTTTCAATCAAAACTAAAGAAATGATTAGTTCTTATATGGAAAAGAGTATCAACGACATTTTCTAATTTTTGGTACATCGATTGATGAACAGAAGTAAATTACCCACTACCATCACCCATCAGTACGAAGAGTAGTGTAAAAATGATTGTAAAAAGGAACAAAAATGAGATCACTGAACATAAATTTCACTAACATAAAAGTGATAACAGGAGCAGAACAAAAGAAGAAAATCAATGCATTGCAATCCGATTGCCCTAAAATTGTTTAGCCAACCATTATCGATGCAGAAACTACAAATATTTCCAATAAAAACATTGCAACAATTTCATAACAGAAGAAGCAATAAAAATAGAAATAAACCTTCTTTGTCGGAGTCGATTCCTTCTCCGTTTGAAGATTCATCGGTTCATCGTAGTCGCTGCTCAGATCTGGCTCTCTTTGTGTCTCTGATCTCTATTCTCTAATCTCCAAAATAATGTGTATTCCACCTTAAAAATTCTGTGTTTCTTTTATATTTCATCTAGGTCATAGCCTCCGGTTCACCACCTTTGTTGGTGACTGTAAAATAGAATAATTCATTTTTATCATTTTGTCACTGTCCATGTGACTTTAATAAAACTCTGCACCACCAGCTCAGAAAATGATTGCACCAAGTGACAGTCAAATGTTACCCCATCATTCCACTTCTAACACTAGGAACACGTGGCTTGTTCACAGTCAGCTTCATCTGCATCCAGCAGCTCAACCAAATTTCTCAAGCACTTCATCCAACCAAATTAGGCAGCCAAGTTTCATCAGCATAAATCAAAATTTATTTTTCATCACAACACCGAACAAGACATCTTGCAAGCTCAAGACCGACCATAATCTCCCTCAAAGCATGAACTAAAAATGTTCATCCAACATGAGCTCATTAGTGCAGCTGGTTCGGCCTCAACTCAGCTCATACGAGATTCACTGGAACAAGCCTCAAGCACAGCGGCCACAACCTAGTGGTGGAGACCTATTCCTTCACATACCCATTCTCAGGAGGCTAGGAATACTCGAACATTGAATGAGGCACTACAACAAGTACCTTGGTTGCATAAAAACCCATCTTCACAGTTTCAACTCCGGAGAGCATGGAAGTCTCACCATTTTCTCCATTTTGGACCTTGATTGTTCCAGTGAAAACATATTCAAATGCATCTCAGTCGACCTTCTTCTTTTCAGATCTAAACCAGTTTGGCATTGGTTCAACTTCCACCGCATCAACAATCAAATCGGTGGCATACCAGAATCAAATCGGTGGCATATCAGATTCACACAAAAATGGATTTGGTAAATATTTTTTTCAGGCTCAAATCCTCATTAAAGCTCAGTGAAACTCCATTTGTAATGGTGTTCACAGATCCGGCTCGGTTATTCTTCAAAATGGTGACTTCTGTTTCAAAATGAACTGGTTTGAAAACATAAAACCATGAAATTGGTTCCCAAATCGACCTTCGTTTGGCGTTCTACCTTGAAAACGTGAATTGAAAAGATCTTTCTACTATTCCACCATAGACAGATATGCTCACCTTCATCGGAAAGCATCAATGACGTTGACATGACCTATGGCGACACAAATCGGTCAGATGCGGGTCTGATTCGGCTTCGAAAACAAACTTGGCTCAGGATTTGAGGTCGTCTTCAACCTATTGTTCGTCAACAGGAATCAATGCAGCCAGTGAAATCTCGATGTCGTCTCCTTCATGAATTGGGATCAGATTCAGTTTCGGATGATCCTCATTTGTGGAAGAGCCTCGAAATCGGATGCTTTGGTGGCTTTAGATCGATTCAGTGAGATCTAGATCTTATTCAACAACACAATGTGCTCAATTCATCTTCCAAATTTCGGTTGGCATCTCCATCTTCAGTAAGATGCCCCTGCGGTCTGTTATCAACAACAAGGAATCTCAGATCCGCATCACATAGGCTCACCACCATGAATCGCTTCGGCCTTACAAGAATGCGGTCCCACAATGGTCCACTCAAATTATCTTATTGAATTTCTATTACACTGAGTAAATGAATAGTCTTACTCCGCACGTCCTGCACAACAAATAGACAAAACAAACAAACATATTCAAAATAAATTGAAAATAAATATTTAAATTGTTAAAACAATGCAAAATGAAATATTAAAAACATACAAAACTAATTAATTAATAAAAAAAAGATAAAAATTAACAAATATTAAATATTGAATTAAAAATAAATGCAACAAATTATTAAATCATTATTTAAGAAAATTAATTAAAATTTATACAATAATTAAATAATTAATACATTAAAACTAAAAACACAAAGAGAATAAAAATAAAGTACACAAAACATAAAATTAAATAAAACTCAACGGATTAATAATAGACAATAATCAAACAAAACTGATGAATAAAACACACATTAATAAATAAATACAAAGAATGAACAATTGAAAGATTAAATAACAAAACAAGCATTATTGTTAATAATAACCATTATTTTATTAATTTCACTATAAACTAACTAAAAATGATTATGAACTAAATTAAAGACATTTAGAAATAAATACATATAAAACCCTAAAAAATGATGTGAAAAAATGTAATGAATAAAGGTCACATCTGTCACGACCCGTCCTCGGGGCCCGTGCCGTGACTACCCCAAGCCCGCCTTCCATAGGCCAGAGGCTGGCGACTAGCACCAAAGACGTAAATCCCGATAACTGGGAAGGCATTGCCTTTATAAAAGTAAACAAAACACCACAGAGTACAAGCGGAAATAAAACACTAAGTACAAAGAGAAGTGTTGAAAGGTAAATGGGCCAGAATACAAACCCAAAAAGAAAGTACAACTACAAATGAACAAAGTACAACAGAAAAGACAACAGCTGGAAGGACGGAAGCGGCTCCTGGGTCGTCCTCCTCGGATCCTACCTGAAGGGTAGGTACAGATGGCGCAGCTCCTGGATCGTCCACCACGGATCCTACCTGAAGGGTAGGTACAGATAGCCTCCACAACGCTCTTGCCCGTCAACCTCCTCCGAGTGTCGTCTCGCCGTGACGTCCACCTCCGGGTACTGACTCGTCGTGTAGTCCACCTCCGGGTACCATCCAGCCTCGAACACTCGGCCTCCGTCAGCACCACCCGTCGTCTGCAACCAACACAACGAGGTTCAGGCATAGCCCGTGTAGGGGTGAGTACAACGATACTCAGTAGGGACCCCGAGACCCTCAAGGTCTCACTAAAACCAACAAGGATAATCACAAAGAAAATCTCAACAGATAACCTCTACTTAGGTATATGCCCATACATATACCTAAGTTATCAAATAACTCATCTCAATCATGAGGTAAACACAAGGGTCAAAAGTTTCAACTCAAACTAGGATTTTCATTATCGAAACCGTAACTACTGAAGAGCTCCGTCTCTGGAGTGTACAGTGGTCCTGTCACGACTCCGAGGTACTGCTCACTAACATAAGACTGCTGAGGTACTCCTCCTGTCGAGTACCGCGGGCCAGCCACCCAAACACAGTAGTGCTTCCCGCCGGGGTATGTCACCCAAACACAGTAGTGCACACCCCCTAGTAGCCTGCAGAGGTACTCTCCGGACGAGTACCGCGGGTCTGCACTGTCACACAGGTAGTGCTCCGTCCGCCATGGGTCTGCACCTCACAAAGTAGTGCTTCGTCCACTGGGCTAGTCGACTCACTCCAAGTCGAGTCGGTCAAGCAGTCGTCAGGTCTCAGTCGGCTACACGGTCTCAGTCGGCTACACGGTCTCCGTACTCCGCACGCTCGTCTCTGGGAGGGTCCGCTCCACGAGCTACAGGTCGATACTCCAAGTATCTCAAAGTCCCACGAAGAAGTATCCCAAAGGACCGCCTCGTCACAGGGGTCTCAACGCAACAGATGGCGCGTCAATCGGACGCCCGGTCTGTGAGTTACTAGCTCTTTCGTCCCAGGGGCCCGGTTGGTTTCGTGAGCGAACCAACCCGGCCGTATCTCAACTGTACCCCAACTCTCATAGGGTAAACTCAAAGGGACCGTTTCTCAACGTGATCACCAACGCCGCAGACGGTTCGTCAAACGAACGTCTGGTCTGAAAGATAACAGCTTTTCCGTTCCAAGGGCCCGGTTGGATTTCGGGTACAATCCAACCCGGCCACTATCCAACAACAACCAAAACTCGGGCGAAGTATTCCAAAAGTTCTGTCTCATCAAGTAGAAATCAACGAGACAGACGGCGCGTCAATCAGACGCACGGTCTGTGAGTTATTGACTTTTTCGTTCCAGGGCCCCGGTTGGATTTCGTGAGCAAACCAACCCGACCGCACTCCGACGACATCCAAACCTCAAGCGGAGTAAGCCAAAAGATCCGTCTCACTTAGAGGAACCCATCAAAGTCGACGACACGTCAATCGGACGTCCGGAGCTCAAGATATGAGCGTTTCCGCTCCGAGGGCCCGATTGGTTTCGTATCCGAACCAACCCGGCCGAACCCAAAATATTCCGAAACCTTGAGTGTGATATACCGAAATGACCGTCTCGATCCAAGGATCTTATCGCCGCTGACGACGCGTCGTTCGGAGGCCCGTAGCTCAAGATACGGGTAAAAGACCAAAAACGGTTCGAAGACGGGGGGTCTGGGCCCGGACCGACCCGGCCCGACCCGGTTGGGCGCGACCCGGCCCGGCCAGGGCGCGACCCGGCCGGCGGGTCGGCTCGGCCAGGCTCGGCTCGGCCGAGCGGCCGAGCGAGCAGAGTCCGGGGGCGGGGGCGCGCTGCCCCCGCGTGTGAACACCCCCGCCCCCCTGGCGGGGGCCGCCCTTGGTCAGCGGACGCGGCATTGCCACGTCCCGTGTGCACCGGACCCGCGCGGCCGCGACTTCAGCCGCGACGGTTCTGTCCAGCGGCGCACCGGGGCGCCGCCGGTGGTTTCCGCGGGCCACCGAAGTTTCTCTGGTGGTCCGATTTCACTCCCGTCTGCGCCGTAGCTCCTCCCGGGTCCCGTTCTTCACTGCGGAATCAACGAATCACCCCTGCGGCAAGTTTTGTCGTCGCCCGCCAATCCGCACATCAACGAAGAACTGTGGAGGGTTGTCGGGCTGTGTTTGTTTGGCCCGCACCCTCCGCGTTAGGTGATAACAATCGGGAAGAAAAAATAATCCACACATGGAAAACAATCAAAATACAATTTTAATAAATTAAAATTGCTCTTGATTCAGGTTCTTTGTTTTTTTAAGATGAAACAACCACGAAAATAAATTCATTTCACAAACAAAACCCCTACCTTAACTTCGTCGTCAGACGCGAGATCGACCGTTGCGGAAGAAAGGGTCGCCGCGTCGCGGAAGGGCGTCGCTGTCGTGCGGTACTCGGCGTCGCGTCGACGAACTCCGAGGATCGAGAACATACAGATTTAATTATAAAAATTAAATCCATGTTGATGTTATAAACCAAAAGAATTAAAAAGGAGCGCTACCCCCTACCTTGTCGTTGTCGATCGAAGGTTGTCGCGGGGTTGGATCGTCGTGGAAGAAGCGTCGCGGAGGGAGAATCGCGGAAGAACCGTCGCTGACGTCGCGGTACACGACGTCGCGTCGTCGATCTCCGAGGGTTTGGCGTTCTTCATCGGAGGTCGGAGCGTTCTTCGCGTTCTTCGCGTTCTTTGTCGAAGAAGAACGCTTTCCTCCCAAATTCTCTCCACGCCACAAGTCCAACTAAATAAAATAAGTTCAACCCTTATTTTATTATTGACCTAAGCTTTTGAAATTAAAAAGATAAGAAACGAACAATTAATTCGTTGAATTAATTGTAACGATTTAACTGCCCAATTAATTGGGGCGTTTCTTAACCAGAAAAACGCACGGTTGACTTTCATTAATGAGGAGTTTTCGCGGGTACATTACTTAGAGGAAAAGAAACGGTGAGGCTCGTGCGGGCCCCACCTCACAAATATCCTACCAAGAGGGTAGGATATTTTGGATTGCACCCTATCCGCTTCAACTCATCTTAAGCAGCTTTAAGTGGCTTTTAAGAGGCCTTAAGTGAAATAAAATAAAGTTTGTCGTACCACATTATTTTATTTCTTAACTTAAAGCCCAAAAATTGAAAACCACACCCGAGCAAACGCAACTCCGGAAGAGGCGTTTCTAAGCAAACACCGGTGCTGCGATTCCATCGGTGCCCTCAGAATTTGATTCCGAGCACCGGTTCAAAAGTTAAAAAAACTCGCTCGTTCGTTCACTGAACGTACCCGAGCCAAACTTCGGAAAATGATTCCGGGCACACTGGGCCTCGGAATCAGGCGCCGTCAGAAACTGCGTTCTTGCAAAATTCCAAAGAAAATTAAGAAAAAAAAATTCCTTGAAATTTACGGGTCTTTACATCACTCCCACCTCAGGGCTTTACGTCCTCGTAAAGCTTTAACACAAACTATGGTCACAAAAGCGGTACAGAGCACGCATCTGAGCCTTCTGCTCCCATGTGCTCACTCGGAGGTTCCCATACTGCCAGAGAAAGTGCACCCGAGGAATCGATCGTCCTCGTAGGATCCGCTCTTGTCGATCCTCGATCCCCACTGGAACCTCCGTGAAAGACACTCCATCGCCATCATCCAGCTCCTCATGGTCGATGATATGTGAAGGGTCGAGCACGTATCTCCTCAGTTGAGATACGTGGAAATCGTCGTGCACCCGGTGCAACTGAGGTGGATGGGTCAAGCGGTAAACCACCCCGCCTGCCCAGCTGAGAACCTAATAAGGTCCGCTGAACCTCGGAGATAACTTGCCGCCTTGGCCACATCTCCATAAACCTCATCGAGGTGAGACCCGTATAGAGACATGATCGTCATCCTCGAACTCTAGAGGTCTCCAATTCCTGTTAAAACTCAAAACGACTGCTGCCACGAGGGTAAGGTTGACCGACTCAAGAGTGATCGGTCGCACCCTCCTGTGCATGAGTTTATCCTGTGCTGCCGAGGGTTTCCTTTTCGCCGACCAAGGAAAACTCATTCCGACGTCGTAGTTAAACCACAACCGTTTTGCCTAATACCGTCAATTTGTGTATGAACTGTGATTTCCCAGTCCATACTCAAACCAACGTCGTAAGGCCTCGATGATGCCACCAAGAGATCCTAACCGAAACTCTCATCTCGAGGGTCTGAACACACCGTCGGCGTAAGTGTGATTATCGAGTCTCCTCCCAAGGTATCTCCAGACGTGAGGGTCAAGTCCACGGTTTACCGGAAACTCTAGGTCTGGAACAAGATTTGTGAAAGCGAGTAATGATTCATATCGGCGTCTGTTACTACAACAGCTAGTAGTGGACACAGACTATCCCTTGAATCATTTTTAGAGCCATTGGGTCACACTCCTTGACCGCATGCAGACGCACTCTTCCTCCGACCTCCATCTCCCTGAGCCTAGAGGGGATAACTAAGGCGGGTGGTTGTAGCATGTTAAGATGTACACCACCTCATGCTACTCTCCTAGCTCTTCCTCCACGTCTGCCGCTTCGCAGACTCATCTCTCTTTAAAGCTTCCTCTTTTGGAAACATTTAACACGCCCGAGTCTCTAAGACTGGCACCAGTTTCCTGTTTCTTACTACACTGTGCAGTCTTCATCCGCTCCTGGATGATCTGCACCTTCTTTGCCTACGATCTGGAAGAGCTGCTAAAATTTCTCCTTTTCCGAAAAAGAGAAACTTGGTCTCATACCCTGGATGAACCACACTCATTGCCTAATACAGTCAATCCTGACATGAAGGGTGCACTCATGCCATGGATGACGTCGTAAGGCCTCGACGTAACTACTAAGAGATCCAACTGTCACTCTCGCCTCCAAGGGTCGAGTCACACTATCGGCATCAGTGTGAGGTCACTGGGTCTCCTCCAGTAGAAATATCGAAAGTGAGGGTCAAGTCAACAGTTTTAACCGGGACCACTCAGTATCAACCAAATAAAAGGACAGGAAAGCAATCAAAGATAAGTGTCTTTTTATTATTGAAGCTCATAGTACAAAGACACGAATACAACAACAACATGGAACTAGAAGTACAAGGGACGTATCCACTAGTTCCTCTCCTGTCCACCTGCTCCCAGATCTCTACTGCCTTGTACACTGCTCGGCTGTTGTTCAAGCACCCACCGCTGCTTCTGCCTCGGTGGCTCCTCCAAAGCCTGCGGATCAATTGTACGAGGAGTCGGACAGTCACGTGCCAGGTGACCCTTCCCGCCGCATGAGTAACACTGTCTGTCTCTGGAACGCCTGGCTCTGACCCCACCCTGGGTGCCCCGCACCACCGGTCCTAAAACCCGAGATCATCCAACTGCTGGTCTGGTCCTCCTGGACCTCTGCATCATCTGTCTACTACCCACAGATGACTCGGCTACTGATCGAAAAACATGCGGCAAAGACAGAAGCTCCTGTACACGCTCGGGGTGTAGAGCTACTGGCACAACTCCACCTTGAAGAAGGTCTCGAAGTCTTCCCATGCGAAGGTCATCCCATCGCAAAACTGGAACAAGTGGCTCCACCACCTGCCTATTGCTACCTGAAGGAGGCTGGCAGCAAAGATCACCATGAAGTCTGCCGGTGTCCCCACTAGCCTGAAGACTCTCACCACAGCCTTCAGCCAATCCTCAGCCACCTGCGGGTCCGTCTCTCCCCGGAACCTGGGTGGCCTCTGGCGCTGGAACTCGTGCAGCGCACTCAAGTGGCGTGCATCGCCTACTGCTGGGGCTGGTGGCATCGGTGGCCCAACGTATGGTAGTACCGCTGGTGCCTCAACTGCAAGAGGGTCCTGTACTGAAGCCTCATCGCTCGACAGGCTGTCAGTATGCACATCCCTCTGGGCTCTAGCTGGTCGTCCGAGAAAAGGCATCCTGAAAGAAACAACGTGACACGGTCAAACATTTATACCTGGTGAGCTGACCTGGTTTGAGCTAACATTTAAAAACTTCTGGAAACACATACGCAATCAGTGTTTTCGTGCACAAAGTCGGAAATCAGTTGTCAGGGTCCTGGTGTATGGATGCGTCAGCCGCCCACACCAACACTGGACTCCCTGAACTGAAAACCACACTCGGTACTCTTAACACTATTGCTTCACAGAAAGAAAATATCAGAGTTATAAGTTCTGCGGTAGAACCGACCTCCCTTTGATACCAATTTGTCACGACCCATCCTCGGGGCCCGTGCCGTGACTACCCCAAGCCCGCCTTCCATAGGCCAGGGGCTGGCGACTAGCACCAAAGGCGTAAATCCCGATAACTGGGAAGACATTGCCTTTATAAAAGTAAACAAAACACCACAGAGTACAAGCGGAAATAAAACACTAAGTACAAAGAGAAGTGCTGAAAGGTAAATGGGCCAGAATACAAACCCAAAAAGAAAGTACAACTACAAATGAACAAAGTACAACAGAAAAGACAACAGCTGGAAGGACGGAAGCGGCTCCTGGGTCATCCTCCTCGGATCCTACCTGAAGGGTAGGTACAGATGGCGCAACTCCTAGATCGTCCACCACGGATCCTACCTAAAGGGTAGGTACAGATGGCGCAGCTCTTGGATCGTCCACCACGGATCCTACCTGAAGGGTAGGTACAGATAGCCTCCATAATGCTCTTGCCCGTCAACCTCCTCCGAGTGTCGTCTCGCCGTGAAGTCCACCTCCGGGTACTGACTCGTCGTGTAGTCCACCTCCGGGTACCGTCTAGTCTCGAACACTCGGCCTCCGTCAGCACTGCCCATCGTCTGCAACCAACACAACGAGGTGCGGGCATAGCCCGTGCAGGGGTGAGTATAACGATACTCAGTAGGGACCCCGAGACCCTCAAGGTCTCACTAAAACCAACAAGGATAATCACAAAGAAGATCTCAACAGATAACCTCTACTTAGGTATATGCCCATACATATACCTAAGTTATCAAGTAACCCATCTCAATCATGAGGTAAACACAAGGGTCAAAAGTCTCAGCTCAAACCAGGATTTTCATTATCGAAACCGTAACTGCTGAAGAGCTCCGTCTCTGGAGTGTACAGTGGTCCTGTCAGGACTCCGAGGTACTGCTCACTAACCTAATACTGCTGAGGTACTCCTCCTATCGAGTACCGCGGGCCAGCCACCCAAACACAGTAGTGCTTCCCGCCGGGGTATGCCACCCAAACACAGTAGTGCACACCCCCTATTAGCCTGTAGAGGTACTCTCCGGACGAGTACCGCGGGTCTGCACTATCACACAGGTAGTGCTCCGTCTGCCATGGGTATGCACCTCACAAAGTAGTGCTCCGTCCACTGGGCTAGTCGACTCACTCCAAGTCGAGTCGGTCAAGCAGTCGTCAGGTCTCAGTCGGCTACACGGTCTTCGTACCCCGCACGCTCGTCTCTGGGAGGGTCTGCTCCACGAGCTACAGGTCGATACTCCAAGTATCTCAAAGTCCCACGAAGAAGTATCCCAAAGGACCGCCTCGTCACAGGGGTCTCAACGCAACAGACGACGCGTCAATCAGACGCCCAGTCTGTGAGTTACTAGCTCTTTCGTCCCAGGGGCCCGATTGGTTTCGTGAGCGAACCAACCCGGCCGTATCTCAACTGTACCCCAACTCTCATAGGGTAAACTCAAAGGGACCGTTTCTCAACGTGATCACCAACGCCGGAGACGGTTCGTCAAACGGACGTCTGGTCTGAAAGATAACAACTTTTCCGTTCCAAGGGCCCGGTTGGATTTCAGGTACAATCCAACCCGGACACTATCCAACAACAACCAAAACTCGGGCGAAGTATGCCAAAAGTTCCGTCTCATCAAGTGGAAATCAACGAGACAGACGGCGCGTCAATCGGACGCCCGGTCTGTGAGTTATTGGCCTTTTCGTTCCAGGGGCCCGGTTGGATTTCGTGAGCAAACCAACCCGACCGCACTCCGACGGCATCCAAACCTCAAGCAGAGTAAGCCAAAAGATCCGTCTCACTTAGAGGAACCCATCAAAGTCGACGGCACGTCAATCGGACGTCCGGAGCTCAAGATATGAGCGTTTCCGCTCCGAGGGCCCGGTTAGTTTCGTATCCGAACCAACCCGGCCGAACACAAAATATTCCGAAACCTTGAGTGTGATATACCGAAACGACCGTCTCGATCCAAGAATCGCATCGCCACTGACGACGTGTCGTTCGGAGGCCCGTAGCTCAAGATACGGGTAAAAGACCAAAAACGGTCCGAAGACGGGGGGTCTGGGCCCGGACCGACCCGGCCCGACCCCCCCTGGGTCGGGGTCCGACCCGGTTGGGCGCGACCCGACCGGCGGGTCGGCTCGGCCCAGCTTGGCTCGGCCGAGCGACCGAGCGAGCGGAGTCCGGGGGCGGGGGCGTGCTGCCCCCGCGTGTGAACATCGCGCCCCCCCCCTGGCGGGGGCCACCCTTGGTCAGCGGACGCGACATTGCCGCGTCCCGTGTGCGCCGGACCCGCGCGGCCGCGGGTCCGCTGGTGCCGCCGCCGCCGCGCCGGCGACCCGCGCCTCCGCGCCGGCGACTCGCGCCGCCGTTGGTTTCCGCGGGCCACCGGAGTTGCTCTGGTGGTCCGATTTCACTCTCGTCTGCGCCGTAGCTCCTCCCGGGTCCCGTTCTTCACTGCGGAATCAACGAATCACCCCTGCGGCAAGTTTTGTCATCGCCCGCCAATCCGCACATCAACAAAGAACTGTGGAGGGTTGTCGGGCCGTGTTTGTTTGGCCCGCACCCTCCGCGTTAGGTGATAACAATCGGGAAGAAAAAATAATCCACACATGGAAAATAAACAAAATATAATTTTAATAAATTAAAATTGCTCTTGATTCAGGTTCTTTGTTTTTTTAAGAGGAAACAACCACGGAAATAAATTCATTTCACAAACAAAACCCCCACCTTAACTTCGTCGTCGGACGTGAGATCGACCGTCGCGGAAGAAAGGGTCGCCGCGTTGCGGAAGGGCGTCGCTGTCGTGCGGTACTCGGCGTCGCGTCGACGAACTCCGAGGATCGAGAACATACAGATTTAATTATAAAAATTAAATCCATGTTGATGTTATAAACCAAAAGAATTAAAAAGGAGCGCTACCCCTACCTTGTCGTTTTCGATCGAAGGTTGTCGCGGGGTTGGATCATCGTGGAAGAATCATCGCGGAGGGAGAATCGCGGAAGAACTGTTGTTGACGTCGCGGTACACGGCGTCGCGTCGTCGATATCCGAGGGTTTGGCGTTCTTCGTCGGAGGTCGGAGCGTTCTTTGCGTTCTTCGCGTTCTTCGTCGAAGAAGAACGCTTTCCTCCCAAATTCTCTCCACACCACATGTCCAACTAAATAAAATAAGTTCAACCCTTATTTTATTATTGACCTAAGATTTTGAAATTCAAAAGATAAGAAACGAACAATTAATTCATTGAATTAATTATAACGATTTAACTGCCCAATTAATTGGGGCGTTTCTTAACCAGAAAAACGCACAGTTGACTTTCATTAATGAGGAGGTTTCACGGGTGCGTTACTTAGAGGAAAAGAAACGGCGAGGCTCGTGCGGGCCCCACCTCACAAATATCCTACCAAGAGGGTAGGATATTTTGGATTGCACCCTATCCGCTTCAACTCAGCTTAAGTAGCTTTAAGTGGCTTTTAAGCGGCCTTAAGTGAAATAAAATAAAGTTTGTCGTACCACATTATTTTATTTCTTAACTTAAAGCCCAAAAATTAAAAACCACACCCGAGCAAACGCAACTCCGGAAGAGGCATTTCTAAGAAAACATTGGTGCTGCGATTCCATCGGTGCCCTCAGAATTTGATTCCGAGCACCGGTTCAAAAGTTAGAAAAACCCGCTCGTTCGTTCACTGAACGTACCCGAGCCAAACTTCGGAAAATGATTCCGGGCACACCGGGCCTCGAAATCAGGCGCCGTTAGAAACTGCGTTCTTGCAAATTTCCAAAGAAAATTAAGAAAAAAAATTTCCTTGAAATTTACGGGTCTTTACAACATCAGTTACCAAAAGTTCTAGAGGCCCTCCCTGGAAAAGTTACCATGAAGGCTTCTTTCGTGGTCATACCAAGATTGATCATGAGAGCATATCTCTTGATGAGTATCATAGAAACCCTAGTGTTCAGAAGATTGAAAGGTAAGAAAGTCCTACCCTTTCCACCGTCCACCTTGAAGGTTCTTCCCAAGGTATACGCCACAAAATCTCTCCATGTGGTGGGACATTAAGCCATAATGGTAGTCCTGCCCATGATGATACACTACTAAAAATTTGACCTTTAGGGACCGCCATTAGCGGTCGCTAAAGGGCTCTAGAGACCGCCCAACGACCGCCATTGGGGGTCGCTTTAGGCCCAACGATGTAGGCCTACAACGACCGTTATTGGCGGTCGCTGAAGGTGGCCGAAATTTCGGCCTACAGTGACTGCCAATGGCGGCCGCTGAAGGATTGCTCGGCCGAGCATTAGCAACCGCAAATGGCGAACGCTGTCCTGATGCTTGGCCGATCTCCAGTGGGCTATAGCGACCGCCAATGGCGGTCGCTATCATGGAGAAAAGTTTTTTTAAAAAATTTTACGGTACCCAATCAGAAAAAACAGGGTAAAATTCATAATAAATAGAAAACAATTCCAAACAGCATAAACATCAAAATCGTCATAAACAATAAATGATAGACATGCTTCAACGATCCAAACAGGCACGTCCATTTCAATCCTGCTTCAATAAACCTATAATAAGATACAAAGAAAACAACAAAACAAAACAAACGTAAATTAGACATATTTATTCAGTTATTATATACATATAATAAAATTAAATCTGACATCAAATCATGTGTGCTATATTAATTTAAAACCCCCAATTTAAGAAATGTTATCATTTTAGGATTTTTTCCTTGTTTTGGAGTCTTTGGTTTAGTTTGTGAAAGTGTTTTGTTGTCTAAAAAGGAATGCTCTCCGCACACACCGCGTACAACTACTCAAAACGACATATTCGGTCATACCGCGCACACCACACGTCCGATGGGTGTGTCGTCTCCTCTTACATGTCACGAATAATATTCCTATTGTTTTCGTGTTATTTCAATCCATTCTGAGCACGTTTGCTTTGAATTCGACCGTTAGATGCCGTTTCGGTGTTTTATGACTCCGGAAATGCGTTTCCGGTCACCGCGGTCAAAAGACACCCCTGATTGATGTGCCGTCAGCCCGACCATTTCACAATTCACACCACGGTTATTTTCGTATGATTTCAAGGCATTCCGAGGTCATTCGTATGGTTTTGACCACCCAACGCACCCTTTTAGAGCACGTCGAACCGTTGAAAACGACATATTCGGTCGTATCGTGCACACCGCACATCCAATGGGCGTTCCGTCTCCTCATACATGTCACGAATAATATTCCTATTGTTTTCGTGTGATTTCAAGTCATTCTGAGCACGTTTGCTCTAAATTTGACCGTTAGACGTTGTTTCAGTGTTTTATGACTCCAGAAATGCATTTCCAGTCACCGGGGTCAAACGACACCCCCGATTGACGTGCCTTATACCCGACCATTTCACAATTCACACCATGGTTATTTTCGTATGATTCCACTCCATTCCACGGTCATTCGACTGGTTTTGACCACCCAATGCGCTCTTTCAGAGCGCGCTGAACTGCTGAAAACGACATATTCGGTCGTACTGCGCACACCGCACGTCCAATGGGTGTTTCGTCTCCTCCTACATGTCATGAATAATATTCATATTGTTTTATTGTGATTTCAAGTCATTCTGAACATGTTTGCTCTGAATTCGACCGTTAGACGCCGTTTCGGTGTTTTATGACCCCGAAAATGCGTTTCTGGTCACCGTGGTCAAACGACACCCTCGATTGACATGCTGTCTGCCCGACCATTTCACAATTCACACCACAATTTGTTTTCGTATGATTTTATGACATTCCAAGGTCGTTCGGCTGGTTTTGACCATCCAACACGCCATTTTAGAGCGCGTTGAACTGCTGAAAACGACATATTCGGTCGTACCGCACACATCGCACGTCCGATGGACATTCCGTCTCCTACTACATGTCAAGAATAATATTACTATTGTTTTCGTGTGATTTCAAGTCATTCTGAGCATGTTTTCTCGGAATTCAACCGTTAGACGTCGTTTCGGTGTTTTATGACTCCGGAAATGCGTTTCCGGTCACCGCGGTCAAATGACACCCCTGATTGATGTGTCGTCTGCCTGAAAATTTTACAATTCACACCACGGTTGTTTTATTATGATTTCATGGCATTCTGTGGTCGTTCGGCTGGTTTTGACCACCCAACGCGCCCTTTTAGAGCGCGCCGAACTGCTGAAAACGATATATTCGGTCGTACCGCGCACACCGCACGTCCGATGGGCGTTCCGTCTCCTCCTAAATGTCAAAAATAATATTCATATTGTTTTTGTGTGATTTAAAGTCATTATGAGCACATTTTCTTTGAATTCGATCGTTAGACGCTGTTTCGGTGTTTTATGACTCCAGAAATACGTTTCTGGTCACCACGGTCAAACGACACCCCCGATTGACGTGCCGTCTGCCCTACCATTTCAAAATTCACACCATGGTTGTTGTCGTATGATTTCAATACATTTTGAGATCTTTCGGCTGATTTTGACCACCCAACACGCCCTTTTAGAGCGTGTCGAACTGCTGAAAATGACATATTTGATCGTACCGCGCACACCGCACGTCCGATGGGCGTGCCTTCTCTTCCTACATGTCACGAATAATATTACTATTGTTTTTGTGTGATTTCAAGTCATTCTGAGCACATTTTCTCTGAATTCGACCATTAGACGCCGTTTCAGTGTTTTATGACTCCGAAAATGCGTTTTCGGTCACCGCGGTTAAAAGACACCCCCGATTGAGTGAGATATAGATCTTATTCAACAACACAATGTGCTCAATTCATCTTCCAAATCTCGGTTGTCATCTCCATATTCAGTAAGATTCCCCTGCGATCTGTTATCAACAACAAGGAATTTCAGATCTGCATCACATTGGCTCACCACCATGAATCGCTTCGGCCTTAGAAGAATGCGGTCCCACAATGGTCCACTCAAATTATCTTATTGAATCCACTATATTTACTAAACCTGGGTGTACCCAGGATAAGGTGTCAAGCAACCAAAGAACCACGTCAGCAATTATCCCGATCAAATTACCATTTCACCTACACCGAACTACCCAAACTCCACTCCTATCCTACGCAATTCGACGAAACCCGACGCTTTCCTCCCCGATTGCGTTTCCTTCTCCTAGAAACTTGCTCTTGCGGCTCCCCGATTAGGGTTTCCTTCTCCCAGCTTCTTCCTCCCACAACTCACGTTCGACGAAGGCCTTACCAGCTACCGTCTTCCGACCTACGGTTTCCCTCTTCCGGTGACTACCACGGAGAACTGTCCAACAACATCCACCGTCTCCTTCCCGAAACATACTGAGTCTACTGCTCTTAAAATCCACGCTTCACCGTCATCTTCCTCCCGCCTTATTATAATTCTACATTTATTTATTCCGATATTAACGTCATATTTGCAGTCATTGTCTCAGCCGATTATAAGTTGACGTCGACTACCAGATTCCGAGATCTACCACTCATCCGAAGATAAGGGATTTCCGATTTCTTATACTGCATCTCCGTCTACCGCAACTATCTGATACACCTACTACTACCAAAACCGACAACCCTATTCCACTGCGTCGGCTGCTGGAGGACCAAGGGATGCTGTGAAGAACTGACTTTATAGTAAAACTTTGTTGAGGTAACAATTTTCTTACTATCACCCAAACTATACAACCTACAACATTCAATTAACTATGTATTTTACATTACCCAGTAACCGTGCGAGGAATTGTTCCTGACAACGATTCATCTTCTTATTTTCATAACTACTACTGCTGAAATTCACACTGTGAGTATACGTTGGATTATATTGGAACACATACCTCTTCCTGCATTGATATAATAGTCTATTTTATCGCCTCTGACTAAATAGTTCTCAGTACATTGGAACACATACCTCTTCTTGTAGCTATCATTTTGTTATTCCTATTACAATTTTTCATAGCAGGGTCTGATTTCATTGTTGGTGATGTGATGTGACTTCCTTTTGAGGTAAGATCTATAGGAATTAATTATACTATCCTTTATGACATATTGTTTTCATATTTATTAAAATTATTCGAACATCCCACATTTATGTCTTCTTCATTGAACCCAACTACCATTGACTCCTGCAAAATTAGTGGGTATTTTTCATTCGCTTCCCTGATTGTGAGTCATTTGAAAATTGGAGGATGGGTATAGATTAGGTATCCTTCAATACAGTAATATTTCCTTGTAGTGAGATAATTATCAATAGGTATCAAAATTCACATGGTTTGTTTGGTTCTCTCTTTTGTGTACAAATTATATAATAATCATATTTAATGTATCACTCTGCTCAACAAATTTGTGGTAATCCTTTCTTTAAGGTGACTGTATAATTGAATTAATGCATCAAATTGCACAACTGAGATGGTTTTTGAGTTATTATAGTCATTTTTAATGTGTTCTTGAATATCATTTCAATAATTCTCTATGCTCTATCGGATGATTATTTCCATCTTTACCTGTGTATATTTTATCATTATATTATAATGGACATGTTGGTCTATTTACTTATGTTTATCTTTAGGTATATCATTTTATCCTTGTAATTTAATGTTTTTTCCAGTTCTACTTCATTTTTTCTCATTTAAATCTTTCATAGCATGGTAGAATTTCTTATCTATAGATACGTGACTACTTCCTCTAGAGGTAAAATTTATTGAAATTAATCAAATTCATATGTATGAGATATTGTTTTGACGTATTCCAACATGTTTTTTTAATGTCTTTGCAACTTCTAGGATGTCAACCCTCCCTCCTAGAAATCATTGAAGTTGTAGGTGTACTTTTAGGGACTGTTTTCTATGCCCAAGGTCTCTTCTGTATGTAAGATGTCATTACTGGATAAGGGTGTTGTTTTTCTCTCATGTGGCTTAAATCACAATGGATTATCAAGCTTCTGGGCTGTGAGTCAATGGATATGAAATGTCTACTTGTGCTAGCAGGTCCCTGAGGGCTTTACAGGGTTTTCTATGAACTTGATTTATTCCTATCTTTCAATAATTCTGGGGTTTTACCTCCATGATGATGTGTTACATGAATTCATTGTTTTTTATGGTTTGCTAGATATCTTAGCTTGCTTGTGCTGGATAGTGGCTTTTTCACCCTGTTCACTGATCTGCTTTGAGGACTTGATGCTATCCTGGACTTGCAGCCCTGTTTATTTGATGGTAGGTATTTTTTTCCCTCTTTCCTGGGCTGCTTTCTCCACTGGAATTCCCTCTATTTTCTGATTAACAATTTGACAGCTTTATGGAAGTCCATCGATGTCTTCTTGATGTTTTAGTTTTGAACAAAGCGTAAGCTTGGCATGGTCGACCAGATCCTGTACAGCACCCCATGAACCTGTTGAAGAATGGGTAGGCTTCGTATGTAATTCCCTCCATTTTTCTTCAGTTTTCTGGGCAGGAAAAAATCTAGACAGCAACCCATCAACCTGTTGAAGTTCAATTCATACTGTTCTTGGAAGCATAAACAAACATCTCGATTTGTATGTTTTCAAATTTAGTTCTCATGATGCACTACCATTTTCAAATTCACATGATGCACTAATTTGTTTTCAAGTAAAAAACCATGCACTACTTTCTCATTGAAACATTCACTACTTTCTCAAATAGGAAAACATGCACTACTTACTCAAGTGGGAAAACATGCACTAATTTTTCAAACATGCAATACTATCTCATTCAAAAAAAAGTACAACATCCAGGTTCATATGATTTCAAATGTATTGCATAATGTTTTTAATAACATTTTCCACTATTGTCAATGTTTTTTATGTTTTCCACTTTTTTATGGCCAGATGCTCTCCCTATCATTTAATTCACATGATGCACTACTGTTTTTTTATGTTCTCCAGGTCGATTACTTCTCATGATGCATTACTTTTTTTTTCATTGACAAATGATGTTGATCCTATTTGTGGAATAAATGGGCTATGTAAAATCAACCAGCCTTCAATCTTACCAGCCATCATAGGTAGTGGATTACCTATATTTTCACATGCTGAACATATCAGTTGAAAAATGAGATACATTGAACATGTTGATTTCTCATTTGTTTCCATCATTCATTGCATAGGTTGTGTTGAATGAAACATGTCAAATTTTTTTAGAATATATGTTATATGTACAATGAAGAAGGTTACAAATAGAAGGTACATGTATGTTTACCCCTTATACATGCATGCATGACAACAAAATATGCCCTTTTTTTAGTATACTTTTTTAAATGTTGTTGATTTTTCAGAATATATGCAGTCTATTTACATCCCTAATAACATCACCTATTCCAACTTATGTTGCATATAATTCTTGAAATATATCATTTTGTCTAATAAATAACTCATTTAAAAACTTCTAAAGCATGTATTACTTTATGTTTGATTATCTATTTTTTCAATTCCAACCATTACCCATCCATGGCACATGAAAGAGGTCCAATTAGACTATGTGAGTTTTATATTGTATTCCTTTTGTATATGTGTTCAAATCCATTTTCATTGTTTATTTATGCTCCATTTTCGAGTCTTGCTGATTTGAAATCACAATTATAGAAACATTATTAACATAATATTCTCTTGAATATTATGTGTTTCTATTCACTTTAATTACATTGAACCAGTTATTGGTGGCTATGTGAATTATATATCTTCCCAATTATGTGGGAAGACAATGTATATGTGTTTTAACTGTATATATGTTTTAATTGTTATTGACTTAAAACTCCATTTTATCTCTTGAAAAGGTTAGAAAGGCCCATAGTGGAACATTTATGGATCTCTATGCCTTTGCAAACCCATATGGTGTAACATGGGATTCCTATTTCCTAAGTCAGGTGCATACTCACGAGTTTGATTGGGAAAAAAGAGCAGAGCTTGACTATTTGGGTTTTCATTTTATTTGTTTTTTAAATACTTCAATCATCTGATTTTTTAGAAGTCTATTTCTTAAGGTCCCATTCTCTCTGGAATCAGGTGAAACCAAGGGGGGGGGGTCTCAATATTTATCATAGAATAAGGGATGCTGGGAACTGTTACTGTATTTTCGGATGTTCACCTTTATTTTAAAATACTATATGGGGAGAGGATGCAAATATTAGATTCCTTGAGTGGGTGAAATATATGACACTCTCCCTACACTAATTTGATTTCAAGTAAAAAAACATTCAATACATTCTCATTGAAACATTCACTACTTTCTCAATTAGGAAAACATGCACTACTTACTCAAGTGGGAAAACATGCACTACTTTTTCAAACATGCAATACTATCTCATTCAAAACAAAGTACAATATCCAGGTTCATATGTTTTCAAATGTATTACAGCATGTTTTTAATAACATTTTTCACTATTGTCAATGTTTTTTATGTTTTCCACTTTTTTATGGCAAGATTCTCTCCCTGTCATTTAATTCACATGATGCACTACTGTTTTTTTTATGTTCTTCAGGTCAATTACTTCTCATGATGCAGTACTGTTTTTTTTCATTGACAAATGATATTGATCCTATTGGTGGAATAAGTGGGCTATGTAAAATCAACCAGCCTTCAATCTTACCAGCCATCAAAGGTAGTAGATTACCTATATTTTCACATGTTGATCAAATCATTCAAAAAATGAGATATATTGAACATGTTGATTTCTCATATATTTTCCATCATTCATTACACAGGTTGTGTTGAAAAAAACATGGAATTTTTTTTGAGAAGATATATTATATGTACAATGAATAAGGTTACAAATAGAAGTTACATGTATGTTTACCCCTTATACATGCTTTCATGACAAAAAAATATGCCCTTTTTTAGTATACTATTTTAAATGTTGTTGATTTTTCTGAATTTATGCAGTTTGTTTACATCCCTAATAACGTCACCTATTCCAACTTATTTTGTATGGAATTATTGAAATATATCATTTTTTCTAATAAATAACTCCTTGAACAACTTCTAAAGAATGTATTACTTTCTCTTTGATTGTCTATTTTTTCAATAACAACCATTACCCATCCATGGCATATGAAAGAGGTCCAATTAGACTGTTAGATGCAGGAACTGGGAAATGAGTAATATATTTTTCCAATTCATAATAACTTGGAACTACCAATACTGTCAAAACTGGGGAAATAGTATTAGGGTATCACAGGTCAACATAACTAGGAACAATCATTACTGCAGGAATAAATAAGCCAAAATCAAAACACATAGAATAAAAAACATTATCAAGCAGAAAACATGGTACTGCCTGGGAACCTGAAATATAACATTATCCCCTTTTCCTGAATTGAATACATCTGCAGTGGATAGTGACAATAAATCCCTCACCCTATCCATGTCCTAATAACCAAAATGACAAATAGGCTTGATATAAATAGTCTCCATCCTCCTGATTTATGAGCCACTAATGGAATATGAGACCAGGTTTTAGTTCCTAAATCCACATTAGACATGGTAGAATTGGTTCCTTGTACACTATAAATTATCTGATAAAAATACTTAACACAATATACTATACTTGAATAAGGATGTCTCATCATAGAAATGATCATATCATTAATGGGTTTTGAAATATAAGACACCAGATCTTGTGATTTCTTTAACCCAAGACATGAATTTTTAGATAATTCAAATTACTCAGATCCTGTGATTATTTTTCTGTATAATATCCAAAGAACATATACTGAAATATCTTAAATCTTCTTAGATAGTTCTTTTATATTATTAATATGATCCGTTAATATTATATAATAATGTTTGGTTTTTTTAGGTTCATTGGAAGGATTATGAGGCACTGGAATAGGCATCTAGTGCTTGATTTTCAAGGGTGGTTAATTAACCTTCCTAGCATTCTTGGAGAAGGAATTCTTGTGCTGTTTTTAGTGTTTAATTAACCATTGTGGAATTTTCATTCTACCTTCTTCCACAAATCTCCACAGAAGGTGTGATGTATTCTCTTCCCATTTATCTTTATTTGGTTATTCGTTTTAAAAATCCATTATTATATGAAAATTTCTAATCTATAGAGTATGTTTTGGTTATTTCTATTCTGTATACTATATATTTTCACATGAATATTTCATATCCTGCACATGCATATTACAGTCATCTTTGAAAATATACCCCTTTTAACTTTTATCAATATCCTAATTAAAACAGAATGTTATTTGATACAGTTTCTTTACATAATATGTATTCTAGCACCCTCAATCCTTCAACGCATTGTTTTTTATTGGTTATACTCATTGAAAACATTTTCTATTAGAGTGTTCAGGGAAAGGTTTCTTCTTTTGACAACAAAATTTAGGCAGTTATCCTTTTTGAATCTCCCATGGTAAGTATAGTGAATAAATTTTACACATTTGATGGACTGTCACATTTGTTTTGTTGTTTATTTTTTTTTGATAAACATGGAATATGTTCATCCTATTGATGAATATGGGTAGAGAGACATTATTTTTTACAGTTTTTTTATAAATTTACTCTTCCACTATATCAATTTTCTATTCTATTGATATGAAATGTATTTATCCCATTTAGCTTGTGTGATTTATCAAATGAAGTATCATCCCTCTTTTTTTAAATGAATTTCTCATTGTTATTTTGACATGTTTGTTTGATATATCTGCAAACTGATTTTATTCTATTGGTTCATGCCTTTTTCTTAGTAGATTCAACTTATAAATCATATTTTTTGAATAAATAGATTCCTTGATATTGTTACTTCACTAAAATCTAGATTCTCTGATGTATATTTATATTTTTATCATTTATTTAAATGTTTTTCTTCTAGAGGTGTGCATGAAGATGGGTGACGGGTCATGGTTTCTGGATGTTCAGGAGTGGGAAATTGCAAGCAGTGGCCACAATTTTGTGATTTCTATATATTTGACTGTTCAGCTGCCGAGGCTGGTGGAGGTTTTTGTTAGGCCTGCGATGCCGATAGGGAAGAGCGGGGGAGAGTGGTATGAGTATAGGGAGCTGACAGAGCTGATTTCTATGTAGTTAGAATTCACATTTATTATTAATATTTAAATATTGTATTGTCTTCTTAAAATTATGCCTTGAAACATTTTTTTTGCAGATACATAACATGAGAATTGTGTTGTATCTAGGTTAAACAGTAGCTATATTTTCTTGAATTGTCTTTAATTTTATCTTGAATATTTTTATATCCATATGTCACGCATGGTTATATGACACATAAACACATAAAAATGAAATAATTAACAATTCCCCTGGTTCATCTTTGATTCTATTCAGATCTACTTGATACGTTAAGATAATCGAGAGCACCTCTATACTATTTTTGGTCAAAAGAAGGTACTCTTTCTTTTTCACATCCGCAATTGTTAAGGTCCTGTTACTTATTTCGTACCCAAAAGGAGGATATAGTGGCCGTATTGATACCCTGACCAACATCTATATGATGGTGACAGTGTACTCTCATGTAATTGAACATGCTGTATTTTTTTACAGTCATTTTTCAAGGCTATATTTTTACCTGTAGGTCTAATTTGTATAAAGTATTTCTTATCTACATACTCAACTTTACCTCCATGTGAGTTGTCGTGCAATTTTGTTCATTATTTTGATTACTGTTTTCAATATTTTCACCCAGTTATATGTATTCTATTTTACTATAACATAATATGTCTTTCAATCTAATTAATTATTCCATGTTTTGTTCTTTACATTACAATGACCTCAATTACAACATTTTTTTATCATAATTAACATAATTACAAATTTCAATTTCAATATTCTTTTCATTCATTTAATTAAAATCTCCATGCTGAAAATAATTTCTTATTTCTTATAGATTCTTCTTCACCTTTTAAAATGTATCCAAATGTTATTCTACTTTCATAATGAAGTTATCATATTTTGTTCAATTGTATTATAATAATAAGAATCATAATATTGTGATTTCAAATAATTCAATATTCATGTTCATTAGTAACATTGAAATGTAGTATTTTTCTTAAAAAAAGCATTGAACCATATCACCGTGCGAACGCATAACCAATGAATTTTGTTATATCACCGTGCGAATGCTTGGGCGAGTACTAGTTTCTCTTACACTGAGTAAATGAATAGTCTTACTCCGCACGTCTTGCACAACAAATAGACAAAACAAACAAACAACATATTCAAAATAAATTGAAAATAAATATTTAAATTGTTAAAACAATGCAAAATGAAATATTAAAAACATACAAAACTAATTAATTAATAAAAAAAACATAAAAATTAACAAATATTAAATATTGAATTAAAAATAAATGCAACAAATTATTAAATCATTATTTAAAGAAAATTGATTAAAATTTATACAATAATTAAATAATTAATACATTAAAACTAAAAACACAAAGAGAATAAAAATAAAGTACACAAAACATAAAATTAAATAAAACTCAAAGGATTAATAATAGACAATAATCAAACAAAACTGATGAATAAAACACACATTAATAAATAAATACAAAGAATGAACAATTGAAAGATTAAATAACAAAACAAGAATTATTGTTAATAATAACCATTATTTTATTAATTTTACTATAAACTAACTAAAAAACAATTATAAACTAAATTAAAGACATTTAGAAATAAATACATATAAAACCCTAAAAAAGGATGTGAAAAAATTTAATGAATAAAGGCCACATTAGTTGCCAATAGTTCTAGAGGCCCTCCCTGGAAAAGTTACCATGAAGGATTCTTTCGTGGTCATACCAAGATTGATCATGAGAGCATACCTCTTGATGAGTATCATAGAAACCCTCATGTTAAGAAGATTGAAAGGTAAGAAAGTCCCACCCTTTCCACCATCCACCTTGAAGGTTCTTCCCAAGGTATACGCCACAAAATCTCTCCATGTGGTGGGACATTAAGCCATAATGGTAGTCTTGCCCATGATGATACACTACTAAAAATTCGACCTTTATGGACCGCCATTAGCAGTCGCTAAAGGGATCTAGAGACTGCCCAGTGACCACCATTAGCGGTAGCTTTAGGCCCAATGCTGTAGGCCTACAACGACCACTAATGGCGGTCGCTGAAGGTGGCTGAAATTACGGCCTACAACGACTGCCAATGGCGTCCGCTGAAGGATTGCTCAGCCGAGCATTAGCGACCACAAATAGAGGATGCTATCTTGATGCTCGGCTGATCTCCAGTGGGCTATAGCGACCGCCATTGGAGGTCGCTATCCTGGAGAAAAGTTTTTTTAAAAAATTTCACGGTACCCAATCAGAAAAAACAGGGTAAAATTCATAAAAAATAGAAAACAATTCCAAACAGTATAAACATCAAAATCTTTATAAACAATAAATGATAAACATGCTTCAACGATCCAAACAGGCACATCCATTTCAATCTTGCTTCAATAAACCTACAATAAGATACAAAGAAAACAACTAAACAAAACAAACGTAAATTAGACATATTTATTCAGTTATTAAATACATATAATAAAATTAAGTCTGACATCAAATCATGGGTGCTATAATAATTTTAAACCCCCAATTTAAGAAATGTTATCATTTTAGGATTTTTCCCTTGTTTTGGAGTCTTTGGTTTAGTTTATGAAAGTGTTTTGTTGTCTAAAAAGGAATTTTCTCCGCGCACACCGCGTACAACTACTCAAAATGACATATTCAGTCGTACCACGTACACTGCATGTCCGATGAGTGTGTCATCTCCTCCTACATGTCAAGAATAATATTCCTGTTGTTTTCATGTGATTTCAAGTCATTCTAAGCAAGTTTTCTTTGAATTCGACCGTTAGACGTCGTTTCAGTGTTTTATGACTTCGGAAATGCGTTTCCGGTCACCGCGGTCAAACGACACCCCCGATTGACGTGTTGTCAGCTCGACTATTTCAAAATTCACACCACAGTTGTTTTTGTATGATTTCATGGAATTCCGCGGTCGTTTGGCTAGTTTTGACCACCCAACGCGCCCTTTTAGAGCGCGTCGAACCGCTAAAAACGACATATTCGGTCGTACCGTGCACACCGCACGTCCAATGAGAGTTCTGTCTCCTCATACATGTCACGAATAACATTTCTATTGTTTTTGTGTGATTTCAAGTCATTCTGAGCACATTTTCTCTAAATTTGACCGTTAGACGCCGTTTCGGTGTTTTATGACTCCGAAAATGCGTTTCCGGTCACCGCAGTCAAACGACACCCCCGATTAATGTTCCTTCTACCCGACCATTTCACAATTCACACCATGGTTATTTTCGTATGATTTCATGGAATTCTGCGGTCGTTCGACTGGTTTTGACCACCCAACGCACCCTTTTAGAGCGCGCCAAACTGCTGAAAACGACATATTCAGTCGTACTGCGCACACCGCACGTCTGATGGGCATTCCATCTCCTCCTACATGTCACGAATAATATTACTATTGTTTTCTTGTGATTTCAAGTCATTCTGAACATGTTTTCTCTGAATTCGACCGTTAGACGCCGTTTCGGTGTTTTATGACTCCAGAAATGTGTTTCCAGTCACCACGGTCAAACGACACCCCCGATTGACGTGCTGTCTGCCCGGTCATTTCACAATTCACACCACGGTTGTTCTCGTATGATTTCATGACATTCTGAGGTTGTTTGGATGGTTTTGACCACCCAACGCGCCATTTTAGAGCGCGTCGAACTGCTACAAACGACATATTCGGTCGTACCGTAAACACCACACGTCTGATGTGCATGCCGTCTCCTTATACATGTCACGAATAATATTCCTACTGTTTTTGTGTGATTTCAAGTCATTCTGAGCACGTTTTCTCTAAATTTGACCGTTAGACGCCGTTTCGGTGTTTTATGACTCTGGAAATGAATTTCCGGTCACCGTGGTCAAACGACACCCCCAATTGACGTGATGTCTGCCTGAAAATTTTAAAATTCACACCAAAGTTGTTGTCTTATGATTTCATGGCATTCTGCATTCGTTCGGCTAGTTTTGACCACCCAACGCGCCCTTTTAGAGTGCGTCAAACTGCTGAAAACAACATATTCGGTCGTACCGTGCACACCACATGTCCGATGGGAATTCCATCTCCTCATACATGTCACGAATAATATTCCTATTGTTTTTGTATGATTTCAAGTCATTCTGAGCAAGTTTTCGTTGAATTCGACCGTTAGACGCCGTTTCGGTGTTTTATGACTCTGGAAATACGTTTCTGGTCACCGCGGTCAAATGACACCCCCGATTGACATTTCGTCTACCCTACCATTTCAAAATTCACACCATGGTTGTTGTCGTATGATTTCAAGGCATTCCGAGGTCATTCGGCTGATTTTGACCACCCAACGTGCCCTTTTAGAGCGTGTCAAACTGCTGAAAACGACATATTCGGTCGTACCGCGCACACCGCATGTCCGATGGGCATGCCTTCTCTTCCTACATGTCAAAAATAATATTCCTATTGTTTTCATGTGATTTCAAGTCATTCTAAGAACGTTTTCTCTGAATTCGAACATTAGACGTCGTTTTAGTGTTTTATGACTCCGGAAATGCGTTTTCGGTCACCACGGTCAGAAGACACCCCCAATTGTTGTGCGTCTGCCCGAACATTTCAAAATTCACACCACAGTTGTTTTTGTATTATTTCATAGAATTCCGAGGTCGTTTGACTGGTTTTGACCACCTAACGCGCCATTTTAGAGCGCGTAGAACTGCTGAAAACGACATATTCGGTCGTACTGCGCACACCGCAGGCCCGATGGATATGTCATCTCCACCTACATGTAACGAATAATATTCCTTTTTTTCGTGTGATTTAAAGTCATTATGAGCACATTTTCTCTGAATTCGACCGTTAGATGCCGTTATAGTGTTTTATGACTCCAGAAATGCGTTTTCGGTCACCACGGTCAAAATACACCCCCGATTGACGTACCGTCTACCTAGAAATTTCACAATTCACACCACAGTTGTTATCATATGATTTCATGGAATTCCAAGTTCGTTCGACTGGTTTTGACCAGCCAACGCACCATTATAGAGCGCGTCGAACAACTGAAAATGACATATTTGGTCGTACCGTGCACACCACACGTCCGATGGGTGTGCTGTCTCCTTCTACATGTCACGAATAATATTCCTATTGTTTTCATGTGATTTAAAGTCATTCTGAGCGTGTTTTCTCTGAATTCGACCGTTAGACGTCGTTTCAATGTTTTATGACTCTGAAAATGCATTTCTGGTCACTGCGGTCAAACGACAACCCCAATTGATGTGCCGTATACCTGACCATTTTAAAATTCATACCATGGTTGTTTTCGTATGATTTCATGGCATTCCGCGGTCGTTCGACTAATTTTGACCACCCAACGCGCCCTTTTAGAGGGCGCCGAACTGCTGAAAACTACATATTTGGTCGTACTGCGCACACCGCACGTCCGATGGACGTACTGTCTCCTTCTATATGCCAAGAATAATATTCATATTGTTTTTATGTGATTTTAAGCCATTCTGAGCATGTTTTCTCTGAATTGACTGTTAGACGCCGTTTTAGTGTTTTATGACTCTAGAAATGTGTTTCTGGTCACTGCGGTCAAAAGACACCTCCGATTGACGTACCGTCTACCATAACATTTTACAATTTACACCATGGTTGTTGTCGTATGATTTCAAGTCATTCTGAGGCCGTTCGGCTGATTTTGACCACCCAACGCGCCCTTTTAGAGCGCGCCGAACTGCTGAAAATGACACATTCGGTCGTACCCTGCACACCGCACGTCCGATGGGTGTGCCATCTCTTCCTATATGTCACGAATAATATTCTTATTGTTTTCATGTGATTTCAAGTCATTCTGAGCATGTTTGCTCTGAATTCAACCGTTAGATGCCGTTTCAGTGTTTTATGACTCTAGAAATGCGTTTTTGGTCACCGTGGTCAAAAGACACTCCTGATTGACATGACGTCTACCTGGATATTTTACAATTCACACCACGGTTTTTATCGTATGATTTCATGGTATTCCGCGGTCATTCGTCTGGTTTTGACCACTCAACGCGCCCTTTTAGAGCGCACCAAACTGCTGAAAACGACATATTCGGTCGTACCGCGCACACCGCACGTCCGATGGGTATTTAGTCTCCTTATACATTTCACGAATAATATTCATATTGTTTTCATGTGATTTCAAGTCATTTTGAGCACGTTTTCTCTGAATTCGATTGTTAGACGCCGTTACGGTGTTTTATGACTCCGAAAATGCGTTTTCGGTGACTGCGGTCAAACAACACCCCTGATTGATGTTCCGTCTGCCTAAACATTTCAAAATTCACACCACGGTTGTTTTCGTTTTATTTCATGGCATTCCACGGTCGTTCGATTGGTTTTGACCACCCAACCCACCCTTTTAGAGCGCGCCGAACTGCTGAAAACGACATATTCGGTCGTACCGCGCACACTGCACGTACAATGGGCGTTTTGTCTCCTACTACATGTCATGAATAATATTCCTATTGTTTTTGTGTGATTTCAAGTCATTCTGAGAACATTTGCTCTGAATTCGACCATTAGACGTCGTTTCAGTGTTTTATGACTCCGGAAATGCGTTTCCAGTCACCGCGGTCAAACGAAACCCCCGATTTACGTTCCGTCTGCCCTACCATTTCACAATTCACACCACAGTTGTTGTCGTATGATTTCAAGGCATTCCGAGCTTGTTCGACTGGTTTTGACCACCCAACGCGCCCTTTTAGAGCGCGCCGAACTGCTGAAAACGACATATTCGGTCGTACCGTGCACACCACACATCCAATGGGAGTTTCATCTCTTCCTACATGTCACGAATAATAATATTATTATTTTTATGTGATTTCAAGTTATTCTGAGCACGTTTTCTCTGAATTCGACCGTTAGACGCCGTTTTGGTGTTTTATGACTCCAGAAATGCGTTTCCGGTCACCGCAGCCAAACGACACCTCCGATTGACGTGGCGTCTACCCAGACATTTCATAATTCACACCACGGTTTTTGTCATATGATTTAATGGCATTCCAAGTTTATTCGGCTGGTTTTGACCACCCAACACGCCCTTTTAGAGCGCGTTGAACTGCTGAAAATGACATATTCGGTCGTACCGCACACACTACACGTCCGATGGGTGTATCATCTCCTCCTACATGTCATGAATAATATTCCTATTGTTTTTGTGTGATTCCAATTCATTCTGATCACGTTTTCTCTGAATTCGACCGTTAGACGCTGTTTCAGTGTTTTATGACTCCAGAAATGCGTTTCCGATCACCTCACCCCCGATTGACGTGCCATATGCCTGGTAATTTTACAATTCACACCACGGTTGTTGTCGTATGATTTCATGGTATTCCGCAGTTGTTCAACTACTTTTGACCACCCAACACACCCTTTTAGAGCGCGCCGAACTGCTAAAAACGACATATTCGGCCGTACCGAGCACACCACACGTCTGATGGCCCTGCTGTCTCCTCCTACATGTCAAGAATAATATTCCTATTGTTTTTGTGTGATTTTAAGTCATTATGAACATATTTTCTCTGAATTCGACCGTTAGACACCGTTTCAGTGTTTTATGACTCCAGAAATGTGTTTCCGATCACCGCGGTCAAACGACACCCCCCGATTGGAATGTCTTCTGCTCATCCATTTCATAATTCACACCACAGTTGTTGTCGTATGATTTCATGGCATTACGAGGTCGTTCAGCTGATTTTGACCACCCAACGCGCCCTTTTAGAGCGCGCCGAACTGCTGAAAATGACATATTCAGTCTTACCGCGCACACCGCACGTCCGATGGCCGTGTCGTCTCCTCCTACATGTCACAAATAATATTACTATTGTTTTCATGTGATTTCAAGTCATTATGAGAATGTTTTCTCTGAATTTGACCGTTAGACACCATTTCAGTGTTTTATGACTCTGGAAATGCGTTTCCAGTCACCGCGGTCAAATGACACCCCCGATTGACGGGTCATTTTGACAACAACTTGCCAACTTGGATTCGAAGGCAAAATAACGAAGAATACTTGTTCCACTTGTGATGTCAAAATAAGTTGTTCATTATCAACTCGTTCATTTCTATATAAAACTGATATTGATCGACTTTACATCCACGCACTGGATAAACCCAATTACACTTTAACAATATGTACTTCAACCCATGTGTGTATACAACTTCAATGATGTCTATCAATTGACCATAGTAATAACCAAAATCGACGAATGGACAACTGATGCCACTGTTTTGTGTTGCTCGTTTGTCATCAACATCTTTAATGCTAAATTGAAAACCATTAGCATCTATAGCTTTATAACGACGAGCCGTTATAGATAGACCCTCATCCAGTTGGATAAATTCTTTAGTTAGCGTGGGGTCCCCTAAATCCCTCAGCTTTTGAACCTACATAATTCATAGAATTCAATAATGATTTCTGCAGAAATAAATTAGTATAATACTTTACTCATAATGAAAATCAATTTATACGTACATAATCCTTGAACCAATCATGAAATGATGCATAATGAGATTGTTGAATTTGATACTCAGTCGCACGATACATATCTTATTTTATCTCATTAATGTGTTTCCTGCAAATGATAACACAATGTTTAAATGATCAACTTATGCAAAAAAAACATGTAAAAGTTAAACAATAAAAGTGATAAGACACTTACTACATTAATGGTGCAACTGATGGAGTATTGAACAAGATATATCGATGCACTTGTATCCACTCAATGTTGTCCATATCAAATATGGTTCCTTCTCCAACTGGACCATCATGAATCTGAGAGGGCTTATCTAATTTTTTTTTCAACATCCGTAAGATATTCTGCACAAAAAAATATTATACTCATCCATCAAATAACCATTGGCTATTGATGCCTCCAGACAAGCTCTATTGCATACAAATCATTTCAATGTACTCAAATACTGCTCAATAGGATAAATCCACCTGAATTGCACTGGAACAACAACCATTACTTCATCAGTTAGGTGCACTGTCAAGTGGACCATAACATCAAAAAATGAGGGGGGAAATAGTTTCTCAAAGTGAAAAAGTGTAAGTATAATTCGGTCCTGCAAACTTTTTAAATCATTCATTCGTTGATTTATTAAATAAAGCTATCTAAAAAAATTACTCATCTTAATCAATGTATGAACAACATTGGGGTATAAACAATCACAAATTATGATTGGAATCAACTTCTGAAGTAGTATGTGATTGTCATGACTTTTCAACCCTTGCAATGTCCTGCTCGTCAGATTCACACACTTTGAAATATTAGAAGAGTAACCATCAAGCAACTTGAGAATCTTCAAAATGTAATGAAATGTCTCTTTCTCTTTTTTAGTCATCATATACTGTGCCGCAGGCATATATACCTTGTTTCCCTCAGCTAACTGTAAATACAACTATTTCCTTAAACCCATTTCTTCCAAATCACGATGTGCATTAACATAGTCCTTTGATTTTCCACTAACACCTAAAATGGTCCACAATATGTTATCACAAATTTTTTTTTTCAATGTGCATGACATCCAAATTATTCCTTTGCATGTTAGTTTTCCAATACGGAAGACTATAAAAAATACTTTTCTTTTTCCAATTATGACTACGCTGCCTACCCGCAGCACGAATATTACATACTGGATGAGCCACCAAATCCTGAATTTCATATACAATGCGGATGTTTTCTTCCTCAATCTGCGATAAAATTTCAACTCCTGTCATGATCTTTGGTGATGGGATGAACTCTCTAGAACCATCAAATGTCACTTTATCCTTTCTAAACCTGTGCTAAGGGGGAAGAAAACATATGTGACCAATGTATTCCCATTTTTTAGAATGTTTAAGCCATACAGATTTTTTACTTTTATTGTAACAAGGGAAAGAAAATTCCCCTTTTGTACTCCAGCCTGATAAATTTTCATAAGCCGGGAAGTCATTGATTGTCTATGTATGAACCCCAGTTTTGAGCCTATACGACTTTGAAATTTTCTTGATGTTATTCTAGAACAGAGCGTTCAGACGGCGTGCGATTCCGAGCCCCGGTGTGGCCAGAATTAAATTTGGCATGCGTTCACACTGGACACGCTAAATAAATATAATAACTCCTGAATGGTAACTCAGATAGGAAAACAGAGGGCATCGTTGAGTCCGGAACGTGCCATTTACTCTAGGAGGGGTGTAACTTTCGCTGGCGCGACCCTTCTGTGAAAAACGCCACCAGGAGCGTTTTCGTAATTTAGCAGTCTCAGACATCATATTTTATAACTTTTGAACGGAGGCTCAGATTAAAATTCTGAGACTTCCATTGCGCTCAGGGCATGGCGTTTACCCTAGGGGAGGCTTAACCTTGACCCCACTGGGAGTCCGGGTACGGGCCTACTGGTGGATGTTTTAAAAATTAATTAAAATTAATTAATTTTTCTATTTAAACACAACCACCTCCAATGATTCCCCTCCCTTGTTCTTCCCTGGTGCAAGTCTTCCCCTCTCCTACACCACTCTAGCGAGGTGCGGCAACTCCGACGGACCGTCGGTGAAGCTTCGGGCTACACCCAACGAGGTAGGAGGGTTCGTTCTTCGTTTTGTTTCCCAATTTGTCTTTAAATTTAATTTCATATGTCGAATTGTTGTCCGATAATTGAGAAAAGCCTATTTTTGAGTAGGGTTCGTTCAAATATTTCCAACTCATGTGTTTGGTTTGAATTTTGGAGTCCCAGGGTGCCCGGGGTGGCCCCGGGGAGTTTTCCGGCCGTTTTCCGGCGATTCCAGCGGTGGTCCAGCGGGTTCTAGGCGGCTGTGGTGTGGGATCCAGGTGGTGCGGCAGAGACACTCTAGGTGATGGTGGTGCTCCAGGTGTCACAGATGTGCTCCAGGCGGTGGGCTCCGACAACGGCTTCAGGCGGCGGCTCCAGGGCGCGGGCGAGGCCGTCGGTGCCGGGTGCGACGAGGTAGACTGGGGTCGCGGTGCGCGACTCCACGAGAGGAACAGAGACCCGCTTCCAGTGGGTCTCCACATGGACTGAAGACCAGCCACGAGGTCCGGTCGGCTGAGTGGTGGACCGCGGGTCCACGACCGGCCCGCGCGGCCGAACCGCAAGCCGGCGCTGCAAGCTGGGCCGGTCCAGCCCAAGGGGCTTCGTCCCCTCCGACTTCGAACACCTGTAACTTTTTCTACGGGTGTCCGTTTTACGTGTCGTCTATGACAGTGTAATCCTCATATCAAGGAGTAAATTTTGAGATGGTTTTGGGGATTTTTAATTCCCGAGACGGGAGATCGGTGGAGCAACACACTCATTAAGTACTACGCCGATATTCTTGTTTTAGATGGCGCAGACACATCCGGTTTCCAATTTGAGCGCCGTCAGCGTCGTTGCGTGTTGAGTCAATAAGGTTTTCCTTATGAATTTTCCATTCCTTAATATAAGGGAAATATTGTTGAGTCATTAAGGTTTCCTTATGAATTTAACATTCCCCTTGTTTTGAAAATCACAAACACCTTATTTTAAGGCAAATCTTATTTTACCCCTATAAGGAAAAATTTCCTTTCCCAAGGAAATTTATCCTTATCATGCTTACCTTGTTCAAATCATAATTTGTCTAAGTATAAAAGTCAGATTGTAACCAAAATCCTCAGAATCATAGAATACTTAGATATGAGTAATTCCGTTTCAACTCTGAATTCTGGATACGAACTCTCATGAAGTTTAACTCTGAATTCCGAATACGAACTCTCATGAAGTTCAACTCCGAATTACGGATAAGAACTCTCATGAAGTTCAACTCTGAATTTCGGATACGAACTCTCATGAAGTTTAACTCCGAATTCTGGATATGAACTCTCATTAATTTGAACTCCGAATTCTGGATACAAATTCTGATTACGAACTTATGTAAAGTTCAACTACGAATTCCGATTAAGAATTCTAGTTACGAACTTCTCTAAGTTCTGACTACGAATTCTGATTATGAATTCTAGTTACGAAATTCTCTAAGTTCTGACTCCGAGTCCTCTGAATTCAGACTCCGAACTCTTATGAGTTATGACTCCGAATTCTCATGAACTTTGACTCCGAACTTTGTAAGTTCAGGTTCCAAATTCTGGTGAATCCAGACTCTGAATTTCCTTGAAATTCAGACTCTGGAATTCTAAAGAATTCAGGTTCCAAATTCCTATAAAACAGAATCCAAATATCTTATTACTATAGACTCTGAATTCATTTTTTCCTAGAATTCATTTTTTCCTAGACTCCAAACTTTCATTTACCTTCATTCCTAATATCAGTTTTGGTTATGCTTACACTCATTTTGTTATAAAATGATGTCATGCTTTCAGTTATCAACCAACCATTGTTTGAGTGACACGTGTACATGTCCCTCCAAAATTCAAGGAATAATATGACCATTGGAGGAGGGAGCCGACCGTTGGAGCTATGCCTATAAATAGGATCTCATTTGAACATGCTCGAGACTTTTGGAATTTTGAAGCTCAGAACTTTCAGAAGTGATTTCTAGAGAGAGAGACTCTTATAAACTTTCAGGATTCGTGTAGAAAGTTTAAACGACTTGTTTATACTTTTCTTCGTGCAGACTTGCTTAGTGTAGAGGTTCGATTACCTTAAAATCAGAGACTTCAGGTTGTGAAGTCAGAGGTGCCGATTTCCTTATAAATCGAGGGCTTGTGGGGATATCAAGACAGATACCGATCTTCGGATTGAGGTCTTACCTGGGTTTGGGTAAGACATACTTTCTTGAAAGTATAAATCAAGGGACCTCTTATCCAGGGTTGTTGGATACCCTTATCTTTGGGTTAAAAGAGTTTATACTTGTTACCTGTAGTTTTACTACTTTGTTTTTCCGCTGAATTTGTATTTTTTAGGAAAGTATAACTTTCTTACACTTCCTCATATTTATACTCTAATTTAGTTAGATTCTATACTATTTAAGGTAGAATCTCATTTGTTGTAAAATTTTGTTAAGTTTCATTTTCAGAATCACTTTTCTGGAATCAAGAAAGTTAATAGATCTTAGAGGTGTTGTGAATTTTGGTTACGCAAAATTCCCTTAGGAATTTTTAAAAGTATACAATTCACCCCCCTCTTGTATTTGAGTATCTCATTACATATTCGATCCTACATTTGGTATTATAGAGTATATCATACTTAGACATACCATTCTAACAATTGGTATCATAGGATTGGTTCAATCTGAATTAATCTCACGATTAGATTCAGAAGAGAATACTCGGAATTGATTTCTCAGAATCATATTTTCCGGATTCATATTTTTTGGAATACGTTTTTCAGACTCATATTGTTCGAATTCCGTTTTTCTTAGAGATACTCTTGTTCTCTATTTTCCTTGCTTAGGAATATTTTCCTTGTTTACAAACTCGTATTACTAACAAGTTTTTGTGCCAAATATTTTCTTAAGAATGGCAGGTTTAAACGTTGGTTCTATAGATAATCTAAATCCTACCAGACCTCTTATTTTTGATGGAAATGATTATGAGTACTGGAGAGATAGGATGAAGACTTTTGTTATCAATACTGGAGTTGATAACTATCTAATGCTGACTGGAGATTATAAGATTCTAGATAAGGATTTAAGAACCTTTACGAATCAGGAGAAATCATAATATCAATCAAATTTCAGAGTTAGAAATACTTTGTTGTGTTCCATGGCTAGGAACATCTATAGTCAAATATCATCATGTGAAGCTGCAAACAGTATCTGGAAGAAACTTGAAGTTACACATTTTGGTACATCCAAAGTCATAGAGACAAGAAGAGCTATGTTGAGAGCTGAATACCATGGCTTTAATTTTCCTTATGGAGAACCTATAAGCAAAGTACAACAAAGGTTTATGACTATCATGAATAGATTGAAATCTATGGGAGAAAAATGTTTGGATGATGAGGATCTTATGGATAAGATCATAGATATCATGCCAAATGAATGGGAGTCCAAGAGTACAGCTATTGATGAGAACAAGAAAGTCACTCAGATTTCCTTAGATGAGTTTTTTGGAACTCTTCTTCAACATAAAACCAGAATGAAGAGAGATGCTGAAAATATTAAGAAGAAGAATGGGAATAGAGGAGTTTCTTTCACAACCACTTCTAAACATATGAAATACAAGACCCCAGAAAGAGTAACTAGATCAAAGACAAAGAAAGTCATTATTCAGTCAGAATCTAGTGATACAGAAAAGTCTGAAAATGAATTATCTAATCTTGCTCGGAGAATGAACAAGATTGTTGCTTATAAGAATTATCAGAATAAGTACAATAAGAAAGACTACAGAGATAAGAAATATGGAGAAGTTACATGTTATGAATGTAGAAGAACATGTCATATCAGACCTGATTTTCCTTTGTTGAAGAAGAAGGAAAAGAAGGAAAGGAATTCAGAAAGGAATAAGAAGAAATTCTATAGATCAAAGCACAAGAAAAGCCTTAAAGATAATGACACTTGGAGTGCTAGTTGCGGAGACTCTTCAGAAAGTGAATCTTCTAAATATGATTCTTCAACACAAAAGAATATGGGATTCATTACTACTACTTCTTTCCCTAATACATGTCTTATGGCTAAGGTATGCTCTGCCGAGGCTTTAACAAATTTATCTCTTGATAAAAATTACTATTCCGAAAATATTACTTCTAATGAAGATACTTCATCCTCAAAAATGAAGAACCTTCATATGAATAATTTCTAGATTTTCCAAATTACTTGAAGTAAAAAATTGTAAAATTTATAAGAAATTAGACAAGGAAAATACTAGGGAAGAAATTCTTATAAAAGAGATTTCATATCTTTCTACAGATCTTAGAGATAAATAAGATCTTTTAGAAAAAAATTCTAAAGACCTTGAGAAAGAAAATTCTGTTAAGGAAGAACTTTATAAAGATCTTAAGAATGCTATTTTAGAAATAAAAGTTTTTGAGGAAAAATCTAACTCTAAGGAAATGATTCCTGAGGATAGGAATTTAGTTATCAGACTAAAATCTGAAATATTTTCTCTTAAAAAGCTTCTTGAAAAATTTACATCTGGGAAGGAAAATTTTGACAAGATGTATTATCAAATTAAACCTCAAAGAAACACTACTGGAGTAAGTTATACTCACCAAAAACCAGTTTTCAAAAACAACTATTTTTTTCCTTCTAAATCCCCTTTTTGCATTAAGTGTCAAAGTGGTGGGTATTGGAAGAAAAATTGATCCTTGAATAAAGTTCAGTCTCTTGGGTTTCATAAATCTTATTTTACTAAACAAATATGGACACCCAAAATTTTGTTGTCTAACAATTCCGGATCCAAGAAATTTTGGATTTCGAAAGTCTAACTCTTTTGTTTTCAGGAAAATAAAGAAGGTACCAACAACAATTCGTGGTACATGGATAGTGGATGTTCTAAGCATATGACTGGTAACAAAAATTATTTTGAAAAGATTATCAAGATGAAAGGAGGAAAAGTAACTTTTGGAGATAATGCTTAGGGATAAATTATTGGTATAGGTAACATTGTTCTTCTTGGAAAAACTTTTATTTCAAATTTTTTATTTGTTAAGGTTCTTAAGCACAAACTCATTAGCATAATTCAATTATGTGATGAAGGCTACCTTGTGAATTTTAGAAATGATAAGTGCTTAGTACACAATTCCAAGGAAGAATTTATTCTTTCTAGCAATAGGAAAGAGAATGTTTACACACTAAACTTAGAAGACCTTAGGAGCCAAGACTTACCTTGCCCTAGTGCAATGGAAGATCATTCTTGGTTGTGGTATATAAGGTTAGGACACTGTAACCTTAGGAACTTATGAAAACTTTCTAATAAAGGACTAGTTAAGGATCTACCGGAGCTTAGATTCAATTCTTCAAAAGTTTGTGACCCTTGTCAATATGGAAAGTAACATAAATCAAGTTTTAAATTAGTTGGTGAAGTCTCAACTACTGATGCATTACAAATAGTTCATATGGATCTTTTTGGTCCTACACAAACTGGAAGCATTGGGGGAAAGTACTATGTATTTGTTTTGATTGATGATTACACTAGATATACGTGGGTTTATTTTCTAGAAAAAAAGTTTGAAGCTTTTTCTTATTTCAAAAGTTTTAGATCCTAGGTTAAAAATGAGAAAAACCTTCCATTGAAAACTATTCATAGTGATCATGGAGGAGAATTTCAAAATTCTGATTTTGAAACTTTTTGTAGTAGAAAAGGTATTACTCACAACTTCTCAGCACCCAGAACACCTCAACGGAATTGTGTTTTTGAAAGAAGAAATAGAATTCTTCAAGAGATAACTAGAACCATGTTGAGTGAGTATTCTGTAGCCAAACATTTTTGGGCTGAAGCTGTAAGTACTGCTTGTTATACTATAAATCAAGTTTTGATTAGACCTTTTCTTAATAAAACTCCTTATGAGTTATGGAATGGTAGAAAACCTAGAATTTCCTACTTTAAGGTTTTTGGTTTCAAGGTATTCATTCTAAATACTAAAGATAATATTTATAAATTCGCACCAAAATATGATGAAGGAATTTTCTTAGGCTACTCCACAAATTCTAAGGCTTATATAGTTTTCAACAAAAACACTTGTACTGTTGAGGAGACAGTACATGTGAAATTTGATGAAATTGATCCTTTTGTTTTTAAACAACCCCAACCTACATCCTCGGATGTTTTTTCAAAAACTGATTATCAACCTTTGATAGAAAATCCTTCTGATAAGGAAAATGTCCAAGAAGATACTTCTGAAACATTTACCCCAGAAGATTTCCTACCCTATATTGATGAACAAGTTTTACAAAACCCAAATAAGCTGTTTCTAAAGAATAATCCCAGTGATAGTATAATTGGTGATGTGAATCAACCTGTAAGGACTAGAAGTTCCTTAAGAAATGAAGTGGAACTTCTAGCATTTCTTTCCCAACTAGAACAAAAAAGCACCAATGAAGCTTTAGGTAATGATGATTGGATTAAATCCATGCAAGATAAACTAAATGAATTCGAAAGGAATAATGTCTGGACCTTGGTTGAAAGACCTAAGGAAACTTCTATTATTAGAGTAAAATGGGTCTTCAGAAATAAGTGTGATGAAAATGGAATCGTAGTAAGAAATAAAGCTAGATTAGTTTCTAAAGGCTGTAATCAACAAGAAGGAATAGACTATGAAGAAACCTATGCTCCAGTAGCTAGACTTGAATCTATTCGTATTTTACTTGCCTTTGAAGCATTCTTCAATTTCAAACTTTTTCAAATGGATGTGAAATGTGCTTTCCTTAATGGTTATGTTCAAGAAGAAGTTTTTGTCGAACAACCTCCTGGTTTTGAAGATACAAAACATCCTGATCATGTTTTTAGACTTACCAAAGCTTTGTATGGCCTTAAACAAGCCATCAAGCTTGGTATGATAGACTTACATGATTTTTTCTTCAAAATAACTATGTTAAGGGAAATGCAGATCCAACCCTTTTTATAAAGAAAGATAAGAAAAATGTTTTGATTGTTCAAATTTATGTTGATGACATTATATTTGGTTCAACTCAGCAATCTTTAACTGATTCCTTTGCGGATATAATGAAATCTGAGTTTGAAATGAGTATGATGGGTGAATTAACATTTTTCCTCGATTTTCAAATTTCTCAAAAACCAGAAGGAATATATATATCTCAACATAAGTATATTAAAGATATTTTTAAAAAGTATGGACATGACAACACTAAAAGTATAATAACTCCCATCGGTACCTCAAACACACTTGATCTTGATGAAGCTGAGAAACCAGTAGATCAAACAACTTTTAGAGGTATGATAGGAAGTCTACGTTACTTGATAGCTAGTTGTCTAGACTTAATGTTTTCAGTATGCTTATGTGCAAGATATCAATCCAATCCTAAGGAATCTCATTTAAAGGTAGTAAAGAGAATTTTTCTCTAATTAAAGGGAACCATATATTTAGGACTATTTTATACTTCTGGAAATGATTTTATTCTAAAAAGTTTTTCGGATGCTGACTTTGGTGGATGTAGAATGGATAAAAAAAGTACATCTGGAACTTTTCATTTCTTAGGAGATTCATTAGTTTCTTGGTCTTCCAAGAAGAAACACTCAGTAGCACTTTCCACTGCTGAAGCTAAATATGTAGCAGCTGGAAGTTGTTGTGCTCAAGTGTTGTGGATGCAACATACACTCACAGACTATGGCTTGAGTTTTACCAAAACTCAAATTTTGTGTGATAACACAAGTGCCATTTCCCTTAGTAAAAACCCAGAACATCACTCTCGTGCTAAGCACATAGATATTAGGAATCACTTTCTTAGGGATCACACACTAAAAGGAGATATCATTCTTCAGTTTATCAGAACACAAGATCAACTTGCTGACATTTTCACAAAATCATTACCTTCTGATAGATTTGAATACATTAAACAGAAGTTAGGGATGATAACCATGAGGTAATCTTCCTCCATTAACTTTCTGTTCAACCAATCTCCTTACAGTAATAAACTCCTTTCCATAGGGGGAGTACATTTGTTATTAAATCTTTTCATATTTTTCTCAATGATGTTTTTCACATTAAAGATTTTCATATTTTTTTTGTAGTTGATTCTTCAAATTTTTTCTTAATGGAAATTTTCCTAATGGAAATTTTCGAGATGGAAATTTTTGGAAGTGAAGTTTTCGTAATGAGATTCTTTGGACCTTGAATTTTCGTAATGAAAATTTTCGTAATGGAAATTTTCGTAATAGAAGTTTTGTAATGGAAATTTTCGGAACTGGAATTTTCGTAGTAAGAATTTTTTTGTACTCAGAATTTTCGTATTGAAAACTTCCATACTCAAAAATTTCATAGTGTATTTTTCGTAATAAGTTTTTTTCATATTCAAGTTTTTTTTTGAATCCAAAATTCTTCAAGAAGAACATTCCTCAATACGAATAATCTTCCTAGCAATCTGAAAGGTATGACTCTTTTTCGAGTTTTTCGTAATCATCTTTTACTTGTTGTTAGTTTTGTTTGGTTTAAAAAATTTCTCGAATTGAAGTTTCCTTAAATCCAAATGTTTTCCTTTCAAAACCTCAAAATATTGGATTCAACCAAATTTTTCCTTACAGCTATAATTTCAACCATCAGATTAGAATTGAAGAATTATTAGCCATTGGATTCAAATGGGAAGATCAACCATCACTTCATCACCTATATAAAGGGGACCCTTGATGGTTGTCCCACATAGATTTTCAAGCTTGTGCGTGCTGAACCTCTGACCCTTTACAAAAGTCTGTTCCGAATTCTTCAGAAGTGCTCCAGTCCAAATGTCTGTAGAAGTCCCTTCTCAAGAGATGTCGTCAGTTAAGCCGATTGCGGAATGGAAAATATATAGGGAAATGTTGGTTCATCCAAAATTCTTCAATATGTATGACTCTATAATTTCCAAGAACATCAAGCTCAATGGATGGGAAAGTATAGCTATCTCAAAGACAGGAGCTCAGGATGTGGTCTATCTGGATCTTCTCATAGAATTTTTATGAGTCCGTTTCGTTCTTTAAGGAATATGGTAGGGAGAAATTCTCTTTCAAGAGTTATGGGAAGACTTACAAACTCTCTTACACCAAGGCCACGAGCTTGGTGGGGCTGGAATATGAAGGGAAAGCTGATTTTTGCTCCCACAAACTCCCAGAGGTTCAAGGAAGTTTTGTCAAGATTAAGGCCATGGAATGCCTTGGTCGTACTGATGTAAAGACAACAAAGATTTCCCATCTATCTACCAACAATCAGATTCTACAATTATGGGTTCAAGGTCTTATCGTACCGAGTAAGGGTGATAAGGACACCCTCAAGAAAAGTGACATGTACATCATAGATTTTTTGGTAAATCTAAGGAAAATTAAATTTATGAGGCACATCCTCATTATGATTCAAAACATCAAGAATGGGAACCTCAGAGCTCAGATTATCATGTATTCAGCTTTTCCTTAAAAGCTGATAGTTCAGTGCCTAGAATCCTTCAATATTCCCTGTAGTTCCAAGGCAAATAATTGCAAAGTAATGCTGATAAGTGATGACACCCTCAAAAGAATGAATGTTGGATTCTCTAAGGATACAGGGGAGTTTTATGATCTACCAGTGGAAGAGGCAGAAGCCAATCCAGAAAATGTTGAGAAAGTTGAACCATTAAGAAAAAAAGGAAAGAAAAGAAAGATGAAGGAAGCAGAGGAAACAGATAAAACTCCCAAAGCTAAATAACCTCAATCCGCACCTTCTAAACCAAAGAAGTAGAAGGCCTACCCTGATGAAATCATAGAAAAATGGAGGGAGGATAAGCAAAATATAAAAGCAGGGGAGTCACAGTTTAGTTTGGATCCTACTGAGGCTAAGGCCTTAAAGGAGAAAGCTGTAGATGATCTAGAAAAGCAAGCCAAGGAAAAGAAGCTGAAGAAGAAAATTTCTGAGGCAGATATTGTTCAATATCTTTTTAAGGCTATAGAAATTGCATCCGAGAACATTCCTATTCCGAAATCTTTTCTGGTGGAACAATTGCCTGAGACTCTGGGAAATAAGTTTATGTCTCCGGAAAAAGTCAAAGAGAAGGAAGTCAAGAAGGAAGCTGTAGAAGAATTACAGGAAGATCAAAGCTCTTAAAAGACAACTGACTTGTTAAAGCAAGTATAAGACTTTCAGGATAAGGAAAGTGCCTCTGAGAAATTTTCACTCCAGACTTCTCAAGCTGGATCTTCTAAAATTTTTACACCTAGAGATGATGAGAAGGGTGAATAGAAAGTCAACAAGCCATATGAGGAAGAGATTCACAATCATGACTTATTCTTTTTGAGGATATTGAAGTTGAAGCTGATAAGGAAAAACTTGATGAAGACAATATTGTTCAGTTATCTGAGAGTGAGCATGAATCCCCTAATGAGGAAGCCATACCAAAAATTAGCAAGGGTAAGCAAGTTCTTGTTGAAACTCCAACGAAATAAATTCTAAGGAAAAAAGAAGCTAGAGGAACCTCAAAGAGGAAGTTGGTAGAGTTGGAGGAAGAACTATCTCAAACCAAAATGTCTGATTCAGAGTCATCTGCCCTGGGACATGATTTTTTAGTCCAGTCCCTGAAGAAGCTGGTGGATACCATTCCGATCTTTCCAGCAATTGAGTCCAGATGCCAGATGCTTCAGCACAGTATGAATCATAAGTCAGACTCTATATCCATGGTGATGGACAGATGTGTTAAGATAGAGGCTGATCACAAAAATTTCCTGATCAACTATGAAGCCCACAGGAAATCGTGCAAGCATATGACCAAATGGTCTAAGAAAATTATTGAAGATATGGAAGAGATTGATCAGTTCCAAGAAGATGTCAAGGAATCCTTTGGTTCTGAAGATGCCAAAGTCAAAAATATTTTATATAGATTTTAGGAAAAGATAAACCTTGAACAAAATACTTGGATTCAAGTGGTGAAAGATCTGAATGGGAAGCTACATTATTTTGTTCAAAACTGGAAAACTGAAAAGGATCTTCGGATTGAGATGGAAGAAAATCTTATGAAGCAAGATGAATTGATAAAGGCTCAGGAAGATAACCTAAAGGCTCAAGAGGATAGGATCACAACCTTAGAAAATCAAGATGATGAAGACCAAAAAGATCTCAAGAAGTTGAAGACAATTTTGAAGAATCTCATGCCCAAGGAAAAAGATACAAAATAGACCACTCCGATCTTTTTTTGTATTTTTTTCCTTGTACTAATTATTTCCATAGAAATGAAATTTTTGGTTGCTTGTTTTGTTTGGTTTTCTACACTAATATTTCAGGTACTTCATTATTTTCCATTCCCTCAAACTCCTTTTGAAAATCACAAAGGGGGAGAAGGAAAAATAATTCCAAAGAGGAGAAAGAAAAAGATATTTCCCTAAGTAAGGGGGAGTTCTTCTAAGGGGGAGTGATCATTACAGAGATTTCCACATTCAAATGAAAATTCTCATTCCGGAAATCTAGAATATGATCCTTAGAGTTACAAATCCTAAGGGGGAGTTAGTTGTATTCACCATTGTCCATAAACAAAGGGAGATAAGCTTTAATTTCAAAATCTAGAAATTTATTCTAAATCCTTATATTCTTTTTTGTAAGGATGTTTGTGCTTTCCAAAAAGGAGGAGATCGTTGATTCAATAAGGTTTTCCTTATGAATTTTCCATTCATTCATGTAAGGGGAAGATTGTTGAGTCATTAAGGTTTCCTTATGACTTTACCATTCCTCTTATTTTGAAAATCACAAACACCTTATTTTAAGGAAAATATTATTTTACCCCTATAAGGAAAAATTTCCTTTCCCAAGGAAATTTATCCTTATCATGCTTACCTTTTTCAAATCATAATTTGTCTAAGTATAAAAGTCGGATTGTAACCAAAATCCTCAGAATCATAGAATACTTAGATATGAGGCATTCTGTTTCAACTCTGAATTCTGGATATGAACTCTCATGAAGTTCAACTCTGAATTCCGGATACGAACTCTCATGAAGTTCAACTCCGAATTCCGGATACGAACTCTCATGAAGTTCAACTCCGAATTTCGGATACGAAATCTTATGAAGTTCAACTCCGAATTCTGGATACGAACTCTCATGAAGTTCAACTCCAAATTTTGGATATGAATTCTGATTACGAACTTATGTAAAGTTCGACTACGAATTCTGATTACAAATTCTAGTTACGAACTTCTCTAAGTTATGACTAAAAATTCTGATTATGAATTCTAGTTACGAAATTCTCTAAGTTCTGAATCTGAGTCCTCTGAATTCAGACTCCAAACTCTTATGATTTCTGACTCTGAATTCTCATGAACTCTGACTCTGAACTTTTTAAGTTTAGGTTTCAAATTCTGGTGAATCCATACTCTGAATTTCCTTGAAATTCAGACTCTAGAATTCTACAAAATTCAGGTTCTGAATTACTATAAAACAAAATCCGAATATCTTAGTACTATAGACTCCGAATCCATTTTTTCCTAGAATTCATTTTTTCCTAGACTCCAAAATTTCATTTACCTTTATTCCGAATATCAGTTTTGGTTATGCTTACACTCATTTTGTTATAAAATGATGTCGTGATTTCAGTTATAAAATAACCATTGTTTGAGTGACACGTGTACAGGTCCCTCCGAAATTCAAGGAAGAATATTACTATTGGAGGAGGGAGCCGACCTTTGGAGCTGTGACTATAAATATAAGCTCATTTGAATGTGCTCGAGACTTTTGGAATTTTGAAGCTCCGAAATTTCAGAAGTGATTTCTAGAGAGAGAGGCTCTTATAAACTCTCAGGCTTTGTGCAGAAAGTTTGAATGACTTGTTTAAACTTTGATTCATGTAGAATTGCTTAGTGAAGAGGTTTAATTACTTTAAAATTAGAGACTTTGGGTTGTGAAGTCAGAGGTGCTGATTTCCTTATAAATCGAGGGCTTGTGGGGATAACAAGATAGATACTGATCTTTGGATTGAGGTCTTACCTAGGTTTGGGTAAGACATACTTTCTTGAAAGTATAAATCAAGGGACCTCTTATCTAGGGTTGTTGGATACCCTTCTCTTTGGGTTAGAAGATTTTATACTTGTTACCTGTAGTTTTACTACTTTGTTTCTCTGCTGCATTTGTATTGTTGAGGAAAGTATAACTTTCTTACACTTCCTCATATTTATACTCTGATTTAGTTAGATTATATATGCTTTAAGGTAGAATCTCATTTGTTGTAAACTTTTGTTAAGTTTAATTTCCGGAATCACTTTTCTGGAATCAAACAAGTTAATAGATCTTAGAGGTGTTGTGAATTTTGGTTACGAAAAATTCCCTTAGGAATTTTTAAAAGTATACAATTCACCCCCCATCTTGTATTTGAGTATCTCATTACATATTCGATCCTACATTTGGTATTATAGAGTATATCATACTTAGACATACCATTCTAACATTGCGACCCTGGTGTCGAGGCGTAGATTTCCAGTATGGTTTCAGGCGTTGAAGTGGGAGTTGAGATGTGGGCCCTACGAGCCGTCTTTGAGCTGCGTGCAGTGTTTTTGCGCCTTTTTCACCAGATGTCCATTCAATGCATTTGAGTAGTCATTTCTGTGTTTTTTTTCAGAGATCATCACGATGGAGCAGTTTTCCCGACAAGTATCAGAGTCGGGGTGCGGGCCCCACACGGGCTGGCTATGGTGAATAATACCATATTCACCGGTTGTCCGTTTTGGGCGAGTAAGTAGTCTATCTCGCATGTTTTCCATGAGGGCTGCAATGACGTAATCTGTTTGGGCATGAGGAGCCTCATTAAGATCATGTTAAATGTGGAAACATGGGAGGGTGTTGGATGGAGATCTCTTTTGACACACTCCGAACCAACTCACGGTGGCCTTGTTAGTGACACCTGGTGATGTCAGTAGCGGGGTAGAGCTATCAGACTGATTCCGGGTCTACCCTCCAGTAGGGCTGGGCAGTGGGTCACCCGATGACTCTTGAGGGTCTACCCTCCAGCAGGGCTGGGCAGTGGGTCACCCGTCATCTTGTTCCAGGTCTACCCTCCAGCAGGGCTTGGAAGTGGGTTGCCTGTCGACTTCTTCCAGATCTACCCTCCAGAAAGGCTGGGAAGTGGGTCGTCTGTCGACTTGTTCCAGGTTTACCCTCTAGCAGGGCTGGGCAGTGGGTCACCTGTCAACTTATTCCAGGCCTACCCTCCAGCAGAGCTGGGCAGTGGGTCGCCTATTGACTTATTCCAGGTCTACCCTCCAGTAGGGCTGGGCAGTGGGTCACCTGATGATGTATTGGTGTCTACCCTTAATTAGGTCTAGGAATTGGGTCACCTGATATCTTATTATGATTTACCCTCTAGCAGGGCTGGGCAGTGGGTCACCCATTGGCATATCAGACTCAGCCCTTCTTATGAGGCTAGTCGGTGACTTTTCACCATGACTACTGGAGCGGGACCCTGGTTGTACGGATCAGTGGTGTGACAGTTTTAATGTTACCTAAGGATGCACAAGGAATAGGGGAAATTTCACCACTGATACGCGTCCTTGATATGTGACCTAAAACCATGCGGGCGAGTCAGTGCTGCCCAAAGCGGATAGTATCGAAGTGCGGTGATTGAGCCCCTTTGACTTGGGCTTCCTAGGTGGACGAGGCAAGATGTTGGGCTGTGCGGATGGTTTTACTTGGAACTAATGGCGACTTATCCTGGACTGATCTTGGAGATGGAGATCACCTTAAACACTCGTTTGGGTTTCTTGATGAGCATATATATATAATTTCACCCTACTTTCATTCCCACTCCTTGGGGTCCGTGCTTACTTATTTCTGTTGGGTTGAGATGCACTCTCTTTACAAAAATTTTCTACTATCCTTGTTAGTCTACTTCTCACCTATTTAGTTCCTCCTTTTTTTCTCCCTTGAGCTTTTGGGGCATCCTACTGAGTATCTTTATACTCACCCCTGCTTGGGCTTTGCCCACACTTGGTGCGACCTTGTAGAAGACAGACAGGTCGATCGTGACTACGGAGGAGTGTAGAGGTCACAACAGTTAGAGCAGCATACTGCGGTCATGATAGAGTATTCAGGTGGTATTCTATCCAGTTGTTTTCTTTTGTTTACCCATTGCTGGGTTGTGGCACCTTTGTGGTTGGGCACGTGTTTTGACTTTTTTTTTTTCAGTTTACTTGTCAGTACTTCCAGCACTTTACTAACTCTATTTAGTGGTTGATGCATGACTGTAGTTGGGGTATAGCTGTTTGTATTTTGGTTTTCTTTTTACTCTGCGCTTCTATATCGAGTGGGTTGTGTGTACGTGTGTACAGGTACTTAGGCGAAGGCCTCCCCAAGATTGTTACACCTTTGGCGTTGGTCTCCAACCTCTCGCCTATGGAGGCAGGCTTGAGGTAGTTGCGGCTCAGGACCGGTAGGGTTGGGTTGTGAAAAAGTGGTATTAGAGGTGGTTCGTTCCTTAGGACATTGTTCGAATGTCCCTAAAAAGGAATTGGTTGGGATTTAGGGCAATGATGTCGATGTGTCTTGAGAGCGGCTCTCAGGCCAGGGAGTCCAGTAATGGTACGAGTGACTGACGTATCCATTCACCAGGACCCTAATAACCCGCTTGTCGACTTGGCATGCTGAGACACTTGTTGTAAGGAATTTGGAAACATGCATCCCATAGGATTGAGTCTTTGACTATCCTTGTTTGAGTCAGCTCCCCTTTTTTATTACTATTATATATATATATATATATGCTAATCTGATCGCGGTATACCTTGATAATTTTCAGGATGCCTCCACAACAGAAGCTAGCTAGGTTACCCTCTCCAGTTCATGACGATGACCTGGAGAGCGATGAGGCATCAGTTCAGGTACCCTCACATGATCTCCTTCCGCCCAGTGCATCAGCAGTAACCCCTCCACCCGAGGAGTGACAGTTAGTACCGGCAGCTTAGGCTGAGGTTGCGCGTAGACTGAGTGCACTGTGAGACTTCTAGCGTCAGAGGCCACTGAGGTTCCATGGGGACCCAGATCCTTAGGTGGAAGAGGACTGGATTGAGTCAGTGGCATGACTCTTCAGGCTAGTACAGACCCCAGCAGACCAAATGGTGGCCCAAACTACCCGTATTTTTCTCGGGACAGCCGGGCGATGGTGGGGTTTAGTGATGAAAACCCATGATGAGTCATCCCTCACCTGGGATGGCTTCCACCAACTTTTCCAGGAGGAGTACTCCCCCTCGTGTTTACGCTCCGTTTGGATCCAAGAGATTCTGAAGCTGAAGCAGGGGAGGATTTCTGTGTCCCAGTACTCGACCCGGTCCACTGATCTTACATTCTACTTATAGGACATGATCCGCGACAGTTACTTCCAGGCGCGGAAGTTCGAGTAGGGTCGTAGCAGGGAGATCTGTGCTCGTGTGGTACCCTTGTGCATCCCCACTTATGCCGGGGTGCTGGATCAGGTTCTTATGACCAAAAGCTTCCTGGCTGAGGGGCGCCAGATAGCAGGACCTAGCAGTGGTCGCTTTAGAGCAGAGTCTTTAGTAGGAAGATGAAAAAGGGCTAGGCCTTAGCCAAGGAGTCCTTTCCATGAGCAGACCCAGGGCCAGGGTCGCACACCGCAGTGGCGCCGTAGGGCGCTGGGGAAGACAGGAGAGAGCCGGTGCTATGCTTGTGATATACTGGGTCTCCTAGCACGGGATTTCCCGACCAGGTGTACATATCATCTGTGGCAAGCAGCGGGCACACCATAGAGGCAGAGGCAGCACCGTGACCAGGGCTCACCTAGGTGAGGATCAGGCAGTCCTCAGAGAGGTGGTGCATGCAGAGCGACAGGACTAGGAGGTGGAGGATGGCGTTTCGAGATCCCTCCACTGCCACCACTAGGCGGCCCACGCCAGGCTCAGGGAACTAGCGGTAGGGGCCACGGGCAGCTTCAGGCCATGGGTGTTCGAGACCCTCCAACGCACGAGATGGTCCGAGGTACACTTTGTGTTTACTCCACACTTGCTTCAGTACTAGTACACACATGCACCATCCATTCCTTTATATCACTTCTGTTGGTACGGGAGTTGGAGCTTCCAGTAGAGGTGTTGACACCTGCACTTAGCCTCGAGGTTCCTACGGGAAGTGCCTCATTAGTGACCTTTATCTGTAGATAGTGTGAACTGTTATTCGGAGGAGGGAGTTTCACGTGGGAACTGCTCATCATCACGATAGAACCTTAAGATGTCATCTTGGGAATGGATTGGCTTTCTATGGTTCACGCTCAGATCGAATGTCGTCACAGACGAGCCAAAGCCGAGTTTTCTGATGGGATGAGGTTCACCATACTTGTGAACGAGACCTCATGGCAGAGCAGATGGGTACTCTGAGTAGGAGACCCTAACCTTTTCCGCACCATCTAGCGAGCATGGCTCTCGGAGTAGCAGACTCTACAAGCACCTAGATCCCTACCGTTGTAGAGGACTACATGGACGTCTTTCCTGAGGATGTTCCGGGACTACCTCTGAGGTGAGAGATGGAGTTCTTCATTGACCTGAAGTCAGGGACTACTCTTATATCTTATGCAGCATATCAGATGGAACCTATAGAGCTTCAGGATCTGAGACTTTAGTTGGATGACCTTCATGATAAGGGATTCATCTGGCCCAGTGTATCCCCCTGGGAAGCTACGACCTTATTTGTGAAGAAGGCAGATGGGATCCTACGACTTTGCGTATATTATCATCGCCTGAATTAGGCCACGATAAAGAACAAGTACCCTTTTCCGAGGATAAATGACCTCTTTTACCAGTTTCAAGGTGTGAAGTGGTTCTCGAATATCGATCTTCGATCTGGCTACCACCAGTTATGGTTTCGTGAGGCTAATATCCTGAAGCTGGCCTTCTGTTGTTGATATGGTAACTACGTGTTTTTGGTGATTCCCTTTGGCATGACGAATGCCCCTACCATCTTTATGGATTTGATGAACCATATTTTCCAGCTGTACTTGGACTGGTGTTTCCGACGCTTTCACCGGGGCGCGCACGTCCGTCCGCTTGGGCGCGACAGATGCAGATTTTGTGTTGCCCCGCATTCCTGCTTTCCAAAGGTGGGCAGCATCCGCTCCTTATTCAAGGATGTCTGCTCCTTTATCGAAACTGGGATGATGGGATGTCAGTTCCTCCTTCTGTGGATTCCTCCTCGGAACTCATCACCTAATCCGGGTCTCCCTCATAGATTTAATACGTTGTTTGTGAAACTCTTCCCAGTGCCATGTTTCCATGGATGTTGATTAATTACACTGCTTTTTTCAGGACATTCCAAAGGGTCCGGTCAGAGTAATAACCTTCAGTTGGGGGATTAGTCACGTTGAGGCATCAGTAACGTGTCTGAATGCTGGGGAATTGGCGTGTCTGTCTTTTGTCCCTTATTATAGGGCTTCTCGAGGGCGCGGAATCTCGAGGCATCCCACATAGAGCGCGGGGAACCATATCCCATAGGCATGTATTTGAGGTTTTCCTCATCTTCCCATGTTTAACACAGGATATGCCGTGAGTTTAACGTCCAATGGAGACAGATCGGCCTGATCGGAACACCAGCTGGAGTGGATCAGATTGAGGAATCCCCCTTGAGGGAATGCCAATATCGGAGCCAGCCCGTGGGCAGCTTCCCGAATGCTGTGGAGGGGAATGGGGTGGAATGATCTCATCGGGATGTGGCAACCCAGGTAAGAATAAGGATGGATGATGGATAATTGCATGGAGTGGAGGGGAAATGAAATGGTACCGTCATGGAGATGGCAGTGGTGATGGGCTTGAGTCTCGAAGAGACTTCCTACGTATCCCCATGGCAGGGAATCAAAGTCCACGTAGTTCAGGATGGATGTGTGGGGCTTACACTCTAGGCTGCCCAAGGTGATGGAAGAACCGATGTGAATAAGGTCAGAACGACCAGGTGGTGGTGGGCTTGAACCTCACGAGACTTCCTACGTACCATGCCTTAGCACAGATCAAAGACCACGTAGTTCCGGTTGGACGCCGAAGAACCGAAGTGAATGAGGACCTTGGTCTGATGGGTGATGGGCTTGAACCTCAGGGAGGCTTCCTATGTACCATGCCTTGACATGGATCAAAGTCTGCGTAGTCCAGGTTGGACGCCGAAGAACCGATGTGAATGAGGACCTTGGTCCGATGGGTGGTGGGCTTGAACCTCGTGATACTTCCTACATACCATGCATCGACACAGATCAAAGACCACGTAGTACAAGAAGAGGGGCTGTTGAACTAACACGAAGGGGTTTCAGAACAAATGGATGGAATGGTCACAATGGATTACCGCTGGATTAGGATGCAGTTTAACGTCATGCGGGACGGGGGCGTGTCGGAGAACTGACGTGAAGATGGACCTTGGTCCAGGTGGATGGTGGGCTTGAACCTCAGGAAGGTTTCCTACGTACCATGCCTTGACATGGATCAAAGACCACATAGTTCAGGTGAAAATGGGGTCTTGGCACACTAACATGGAGACGGTCGGGGCCAATGATCGTTGGCCTTGAACCTCAGGGAGGCTTCTTACGTACCACACCTTAACATGGATCAAAGTCCTCGTAGTTCGAGTGGCGATGGTGGGTGTCGGCGAACCGACGTGAAGAAAGGACCTTGGTCCGATGGGTGATGGGCTTGAACCTCCGGGAGGCTTCCTATGTACCATGCCTTGACATGGATCAAAGTCCTCATAGTTCTGGATGGTCACAACGTCTTACCGCTAGACTGGAATGCAGTTTAACGTCATGCGGGACAAGGGTGAACCCAGACGTGAATAAACGACAGGCGGTGGGCTTGAACCTCTTAGAGGCTTCCTACATACCATGCCTTGACATGGATCAAAGACCTCGTAGTTCAAATGGATGTACAGTTTAATGTAATGCAGGACAACATACAATTTAATGTTATACTGGATGGGGGCATACAGTTTAACGTCATGCTAGACGGGGGTTGGTGTCATAGTCCATGCTTACTCTAAACCCACGCGAGTCATTCTCGGTGTGAGAAACAAGAGGCAGCAGAGACCTGATGATCACGTCGTGAAGGGTGCGTCTGTGGGAAGCGAAGAGGGGCTTACGCATTAGGCGGCCCATGGTGTTGGGACTTACTCCAGGATGGAGGCCCAAAGTGCGGCAAAGCGCGACAGGAGAGGGATTTGGGACCAAATATGGGAGGTTCCTCATTCCCTATCACGCCCTCTACTGGCCTTGGTAGTGGGGAAGCATGAAGGTGCATGGGTTCTACCTTCCGTAAGAGAGGCTTGGGGCTTACGCTCTAAAGCAGCCCTTCCCCTGTGGACAAACTCTACTCTGAGAGGGAGGATATCATCCCATGTGAGGGTGATTCCATTCCCGTGGAGATGAGTGGTGTAATGAATGTCCGAGCTGGGGGGACCCTGTGTGCGAGGCACGGGGTCGGGTCACAGTTTAATGTCATGTGTTGAGGATGAGGTGCTTGGAAGTTTAACGTCCTACAGCTTAGACGAGGTGGGTTTACTCCGCACCCCTAGGACTTACATTACTGGTACCCTATGCCCCTTGGGGGAGGGAAGGCATCAGCAAGGCTGTGGTAAAGGGGGGTCGCAGAGTGAACCATCTGGGGGTCCACGTTAGCATGGCTATGCAAAGAAGCAATAGCCGTTAGCGTGCCTATGCGAAGAAGAATTAGGCGAAGCAACGCTACGGGTGGTGTCGTCCATGGGACTTTGAAATCACATCGTGCAAACCTGGAGGGTCGCATGAGAAGAGGAATTGTCAAACAAAGGGGTCCATAGGAATGGACCTTACGGAGCTTGGTTTCTTTTCATAGCGGAGAGCACTTGCAAAGGGGTGTGCTTAGCAAAGTAGAGTGCCTTGGCCTTAGCATGGGGCAGTGATGCCAGTGGGAGATGCTTCGTGAAGTGGAAGGGTGTTCGTGGAGCACTGCCTCATGAAGCAGAGGTGCCTCGCGAAGCGAGGTGCTGTGAAGTAGTGTGCTTCGTGAAGTACAATGACCCTGCCTTGGCATGTGGATCACTTGTACAGGATGGGTGTTTTGCGAAGCATAAACGCTCTGCAGCTGCCCGGGTTCCCTTGGGAATCCCCTTCCTTCACGTAGGCCCTTAGGCTTCATGAAGCGCATCCCTCTCAGAAGAGGGGCTCAAAACGAGACAAGGTGAAGTCCTCTCACAAAGCAAAAATACCTCACGGAACTCATGATTCCCAGAACGAAGGGTGCTTCGTGATTCGGGGAGCTGAGAAGCCGAAAGGTCGGATTGTCCGTCCGTGGAGCTCAGGGGGAGCTCGGTATTTATAGGCAAGGGGCGCCGCGGAGCAGAGCTCACGCGATATGAAGTGTAACATCCCAGGTAAATAAAGAATAAAACATTTTCATATTTATTAATATTTATGAATTAAATATTAATTTTACATTAAAGGGGTTGCTATGTTCGATAGCGTACCCGATACGCAACAAAGAGTTTCTTTGAAATCTTACGTTGCACACTAGTAATAAAATAATATTATTTTAAATGGTAGTTAACACGTAGCCATTGTAGTGGTGGGAATGAATAGAAACAACTAAAATATGATTATATATGTTTGTTAAATGTTTTTACATTTATCTAATAAAGGATAAAGGCTTAAAATACGAAAAGAATTCAATTTTAGGCATATATACTCTAATTTTGACTAAAGGTCCACTTATCGCCTTTTGATGTTGAACAGTCATTAAATATAGTTTTGGTCACTCTTATACATTCTATTGGAACAAATAAAATTCTTCTTTATAATCAGGACATCAAAATTTACTTTGTGTAAATTTTTGGTATTTTTCTGATAAAGTTCATTTTTTAATGAATAGTGAAAAATGTTGTATTTTAATTCAAAACCTCATTTTAATCTAATTTATTAATATGATTAGATTATCTTTTGAATTTGTTTTAAAGTGAAATTAGAATATATTTTTACCATTTAATCCAATAGTGGTCATTGGGATTAATTTCACTTTGAAATTGGACTTAAACTAATGTCAATCTTTTGATATATATTGTTTCATAAAAACACGCTATTTGCCATGACAACGGGAATTAATTATTAAATTAATTAATACAAATTATATGTTTTGAATTTTTTAAAATAGACATCATTTTTGAATTCATAATATCAAATATATCTTAGGGTGAATTTTTGGTATTTTTCTGAAAAATTTCAATTTTTGATGAATAGTGAAACCACTAAGTGCTACTTAAAAAACTGGTTTTTTTCGTTTAAATGAAATTTTACCACCTCCGTGTTTTGAATTTCAAAAATCCGACATACATGGTTGTAATTAAGAAGTAAAATGTGGTTCAATGGGATTAAAATAATTTTTTTGTGAATAGTAACTTTTAAGTTTTTAATCGCGATTAGAGGTAATTAGTGTAGTTTAAGGTAAAAATAATGTTTTAATAATATGAAATGACCTAGAAACATGTCCTACCCTCATTGGATGTGTCATGGGCGACCAAGAAAATCCATGGGTCAACTTGGGGACCCCATGGAGCCACTTTGGTAGGAAAATGACATAAATAACTTTTTTATTTAAAGTTAAAATAAAAATGTCACAAACATGAGTTGTTTTACTAAAACAATTTTTACATGGGGTTATACAAGTCATATGTTTTACTATAAATATTAATTGGAAAGATAAAAATATTTCATACATCATAGTATTTTTTGTATAATTTTTAGACATTAAATAAATGAAATTATTTATGACATCATGATGATGCAGCGATTATCTCATTATTTAACGATTTAAATAAAATGAAAAGATAATGTAAAATCTAAGACCTACACTTTTCAAAAACCTATTGGATGGGTATATTTCTAACCCTTATCATCATATCATAGAATTATATCAATGTGGGACCTTTTAAATCCGAAACTCATTTTAAAATAAAGTAACATTTCTTTACTTTCCAAGAGTGCCCCTCCCCTCCTCTTATAAAAGGCCCCCACCTCTACCACCTTACCCACACATCTCAAGCCTTTGGCTCGGCCAACCCCTACCCATTTTGTCTCTACACATCTTTCTATTACTCCTAGAAGCCTCACTTTTGGCAGAAGTCTTCCCAAGGAAGCCGTTGAGCTCAAATCAAAAAGAGTTACCCGATTTAAAGGTAGTGTCTTCTCTTGCGTTCTTTTGTTTTATTTTTCTTTTCCAACCCCCTAAAATCTTTTTATTCATTTATTTTGTAACAACACCAGTATCCTAAATATACTAGGATTTTGTTATAATAAGTATTCGATCTAAACTTACACAAACCTACATCTAATGGTTAAAGAACATAGTGTTTTTGTGGATGGAGAATTTTTGCCTCACAAAACGATGATTGTTCAACACTCATATAACACCTTCAAAGGTGGACATTAAGATGGAACTATATTTATATATGATATATAATATGTTTATTTTTTCCTTAAGCTTATGTATTTTTCATTTATGTCATACCTTTATGGTTTCTATTATGGGTAAACATGATATCTTCATTTTAGTAAGTGCGGACTACCGCCCCCTCAAAGTGATTTGATTCGTTAATACCATATGTGGTACGTATAAAGGATATATTTAATGATATTATATATGATACCATACTGTAATTATAATACTATTATGTATCATTATGTTTTAATTACATTAAATATGAAATAGAAATGGAAGTAGTGTTCATGCGTACGTACGACTTACCGTCTCCATGAACGGTGCATTTCATTTCTTATCCCCAAATGTAATGTACTATTATATGTACATATATATAATGGATATATATGATGTATGTTACATATAAATGATTAATATAATTCTGTAATTAAAATATACATATCTCTCATTTAGTTTTAATTCCATTAATATGACATAGAAGTGAAAGTAGCGTTCATGCGTACGTACGGCTTACCGTCTCCATGAATGGTGCATTTCGTTTCTTACCTCTAAATGATTATGTAATATTATAAATGCATGTATATACTGGATATATATGATATATATGGCATCTACATCATGAATATCATTCTTGAGATAATGGATATTTTACTACGTGAACAACATGTAATTGTAAGAAGTCCACTTTCGACTTAAGAACCAAATATCGACAAAAAAACATTATTAACTTAAATGATTACATAATGTTTATAACATGGTAATAAGTGATATAAAAGTAATAATGAAATTGAAAAAGGTTCTTAAGCAAGTAGAAATTAAATCAAGTTTATTATTCAGGACGTTAAAGAACGACCGAGTTAAGTCGGACCCAAGGTAAGGGACTTCGTCTCAGTCTCCTTTCATTGAGGCATATTTTGTTCTAATACAAGGCTTTCTTTTATACGGTGTATAAACCCCTTTGACTTTTAATTTTATACAAAAGGAATATTTTTCTACAAAGCGTTTTACTAAACGAAAAAAAGGAATGTTTCTTTTAACATACGCGGTGACAACGACCTTTTCCGCCACCGTGAGTATTTTTTGGTCTTTGGCTTCCTCAACAAGCCATAATGTTTTTAAAATGAAATAAATACCATATAATCTTTTATGTATTTTGGTATTGAAAATGGTTTTTTATAATGGATTTGTTATGTCAATATATTTAAGTGATATATTGTGATCAAGGTGTGGAAATGTTTTCTTTCCATTATATTTGTTTTATGTCTTATGATTTTATAATGGTACTTGGAAATTTGACGGGTGGTTACGTGATAAACCATATGACGGGTGGTTTCGTGAATACCAGGATGGGTGGTTACGTTATAACCTCCAATGCATTGGGTATGGAAGTCGGCCGTATGGCTATTCTATTAAGTGATATGTGCGGAAGTCGACCGTATGGTTATTCCATTTAAGTATGTTTATGTCCCAAGTTACCTTTATATGTTATGTGTTCTTTATATGGGTTTTATGGTAATATTTTGGTTAAAAAAGGGTAAGTAATGATATTTTATTCAGTGAAGAGTCTTTACTACTTCCTAAAGGTGAAAGGTATTACTTTGATAAAGTATACATGGTTTACCTGTTTTTTTGAAAAACTAATAGTTTTCATTCTTTTTGTATCCCTTACTGAGCTTTTTATGCTCACCCCAAGTTTTTTTGAAATGTTTTTCACAGTACTTAATGTGGAATAGGGTCAAGGATGGGATCAAGGGAAATTCATGCTATCTAAAACATGGAACTAGACATGTTTCTTTCTAAGAGTTTTTATTTTATGGAGATTTATTAGAAGTGTCTACTTTGTAATCTTTTGAGATGTAATAGTTATGTCCTAATTCTCTAATACTCTAAACCTGAAAAGATCCTCAATGTGAATTATTCATTTAATTCAATATTAAGTAAGGTTTAAGGCTGAGGCCTTATAGTTGGTATCAGAGGTCGGTTTAGATAAATTTAGGAGTTAGAAAATTGTTAAATTATAAATTAATTTATGGTATGAATGAAATGATATAGCATTTAAAGATTACCATGTTGCTTCTACTAAGATATTTCTGTGTTAAGAATAGTTTTTCATAGAGGAAACAGAACAGATTTTCTGGGAAGGCATACAGAGGGAAATGACATTTCAAATCAGTATCCTGAGATAGTCAGAATCATAACTAAACAGTTTGTTGCAGTGATGGCTCAGTTGACTTAGGTGAAAAATATTGGTTGTTTTTATTGATGATATTTTGGTGTTTTCTAAAAGTAAAGAGGAGCATGAAAGTCATTTAAGGGTTATCTTGCAAACCTTAAAAGAAAAGAAACTGTATGGAAAATTTAGAAAGTGTGATTTTTGGTTACAAAAAATTTCTTTCCTTGGTCACATTATTTCAAAAGATGGCATAAATGTTGATCCTGCTAAAACAAAAGTTGTAGAAGAATGGCCAAGACCCACAAATGTAACCAAGATCCGTAGTTTTCTTGGTTTGGTAGGTTACTACAGAAGGTTTGTTGAAAATTTTTCCCGGTTATCTAGTCTAATGACTAAGCTAACTCAGAAGGGTGTTAAGTTTATCTGGACAAAAGAATGTGATGATTGCTTTCAGGAGTTGAAAAGATGAATGGTGAATGCTCCAGTTTTGACACTTCCTTCCAGGAATGGTGAGTTTGTTATCTACAGTGATACTTCATTGAAAGGACTTGGTTGCGTCCTAATGCAGAATGATCAGGTAATTTCTTATGCTTCACGTTAGTCGAAAAATCATGAGGTAAATTATCCTACACAGGATTTGGAATTAACTGCTGTTATTTTTGCTCTAAAAATTTGGAGGCATCATTTTTATGGAGTAAAGTGTGAAATATATAATGATCACAAAAGTTTAAAGTATATATTCACTCAGAAATAATTGAACATGAGACAGAGGAGATGACTAGAATTAATCAAGGATTATGATTGTACAATTCATTATAATCCGGGAAAAGTAAATAAAGTGGCTGATGCTTTGAGTCGAAAAATTAATGCTTCATTAATAATGTTACGTTTGGAACGTGATCCTTTGGTTAAGGATTTGATGAACTTTGGCATAGAAGTTATTGGTGCAGGATGTCATTCTGTTTTGTTTTAGGTATCAGTGAAATCTTCTCTATTAGACAGAATTAAGCAAGCACAGAAGCAAGACAGTGAGTTGTAGAAAAATCTAGAGCTGGTTCAGAAGGATAATTTGCCTGAGTTTAACATTGATAATGATTGTGTTTTGGGGTTTGGGAAGAGATTATGTGTGCCTGGTGATTCACAGTTGAAGAATGAGTTGTTATGTGAGGCTCATAGTTCCCTATTTTCAATTCATCCTGGCAGTACTAAGATGTATAGAGATCTGCAGAAGTATTACTGGTGAGATGGAATGAAAAGAGATATTGCTGATTTTACTGTGAAGTGTTTGACTTGTCAGCAGGTTAAAGCAGAGAGGAAGTTACCAAAACGGATGCTTCAGTCTTTACCAGTGCCAGAGTGGAAATGGGAAAATATATCCATAGACTTTGTTGTGGGATTACCGAAGACATCTCGATGTAATAATGCAATCTGGGTTATTGTTGATCGCTTGACTAAATCTGCTCATTTCCTTCCTATTCGAGATACTTTCTCTCTAGATCAACTTTCTCGATTGTATCTTAAAGAGATAGTCAGGTTGCATGGAGTTCCCCTATCCATTGTATCTGATCGTGATCCCAGATTTACTTCTAACTTTTGGAAAGGCCTTCAGAAGTCATTGGGTACTGAATTAAATTTTAGTACAGCTTTTCATCCTCAGTCAGATAGTCAGTTAGAATGAACAATTCAGACCTTGGAGGATATGCTACGTGCTTGTTCGATGGATTATTAGGGAATTTGGTACCAACATCTTTCTTTGGTTGAATTTTCTTATAATAACAATTTTCATTCCAGTATACAAATGGCTCCATTTTAGGCATTATATGGGAAACGGTGTCGAACTCCAGCTTTTTAGGATGAAGTGGGTGAAAGGAAGCTGATGGGACTAGAATTGGTAGAAGAGATGGCAGAAAAAGTTCAGTTGATTCAGAAACACATGGGAACAGCTCAGAGCAGGCAGAAGAGTTATGCAGATAACCGGAGGAAGGATCTATCTTTCAAGGTAGGTGATCATGTTTTCCTCACGGTTTCTCCATGGAAAAGTGTGATGAGATTTGGTAAGAAAGGAAAGCTGAGTCTAAGGTTCATTGGACCATATGAAATTTTGGATAGAGTTGGATCAGTTGCATACAGAGTGGCATTACCTCCGAGTTTATCTCAGGTACACAATGTTTTTCATGTTTCTATGTTGAGAAAGTATATGCCAGATCCATCTCATGTTTTGAGCCCAGAGGTAGTTCGGTTGGAAGAGAATGTCTCTTATGAAGAACAACCAGTCCAGATTCTTGACCGAAGAGAGAAAGTGTTGCGAAATAAGGTAATTCACCAGGTAAAGGTTTTGTGGAAAAACCATATGGTTGAAGAGGCAACATGGGAATCTGAAAATGCTATGAGGGATAAATACCCCCACTTATTTTGATAAGTGAATAAAATTGAGAGGATGCAATTCCCAAAAGGGGGAAGGATGTAACATCCCAGGTAAATAAAGAATAAAACATTTTCATATTTATTAATATTAACTAATTAAATATTAATTTTACTTTAAAGGGGTTTCTATGTTCGATAGCGTACCTGATACACAACAAAGAGTTTCTTTGAAATCTTATGTTGCACACTAGTAATAAAATAATATTATTTTAAATGGTAGTTAACACGTAGCCATTTTAGCGGTGGGAATGAATAGAAACAACTAAAATATGATTATATATGTTTGTTAAATGTTTTTACATTTATCTAATAAAGGATAAAGGTTTAAAATACGAAAAGAATTCAATTTTAGGCATATATACTCAAATTTTGACTAAAGGTCCACTTATCGCCTTTTGATGGTGAACCATCATTAAATATAGTTTTGGTCACTCTTATAAATTCTATTAGACCAAATAAAATTCTTCTTTATAATAGGGACATCAAAATTTACTTTGTGTAATTTTTTGGTATTTTTCCGATAAAGTTCATTTTTTAATGAATAGTGAAAAATGTTGTATTTTAATTCAAAACCTCATTTTAATCTAATTTATTAATATGATTAGATTATATTTTGAATTGGTTTTAAAGTGAAATTAGAATATATTTTTACCATTTAATCCAATAGTGGTCATTGGGATTAATTTCACTTTGAAATTGGACTTAAACTAGTGTCAATCTTTTGATATATATTGTTTCATAAAAACACGCTATTTGCCATGACAGCGAGAATTAATTATTAAATTAATTAATACAACTTATATGTTTTGAATTTTGTAAAATATACACCATTTTTGAATTTGGAATATCAAATATAGCTTAGGGTGAATTTTTGGTATTTTTCTGAAAAACTTCAATTTTTGATGAATAGTGAAACCACTAAGTGGTACTTAAAAAACTGATTTTTTTCGTTTAAATGAAATTTTACCACCTCTGTGTTTTGAATTTCAAAAATCCGAAACAAATAGTTGTCATTAAGAAGTAAAATGTGGTTCAATGGGATTAAAATAATTTTTTGGTGAATAGTAACTTTTAAGTTTTTAATCGCAATTAGAGGTAATTAGTGTAGTTTAAGGTAAAAATAATGTTTTAATAATATGAAATGACCTAGAAACATGTCCTAACCTCATTTTATGTGTCATGACTGACCAAGAAAATCCATGAGTCAACTTGGGGACCCCATGGAGCCACTTTGGTAGGAAAATAACATAAATAACTTTTTATTTAAAGTTAAAATAAAAATGTCACAAACATGAGTTGTTTTACTAAAAAAATTTTTACATGGAGTTCTACAAGTCAAATTTTTGACTATAAATATTCATTGTAAATATAAAAAGATTTCCTAAATCATAGTATTTTTTGTATAATTTTTAGATATTAAATAAATTAAATTATTTATGACATCATGATGATGCAGCGATTACCTCATTATTTAACGATTTAAATAAAATTAAAATATAATGTAAAATCTAAGACCTAAAATTGTCAAAAACCTATTTTATTAGTATATTTAGAACCCTTATCATCTTATCATCAAATTATATCAATTTGGGAACTTTTAAATCCGAAACTCATTTTAAAATAAAGTAACATTTCTTTACTTTCCAAGAGTGCCCCTCCTCTCCTCTTATAAAAGGCCCCCACCTCTACCACCTTACCCACACATCTCAAGCCTTTGGCTCGGACAAACCCTGCCCATTTTGTCTCTCCAAATCCCTCTATTACTCCTAGAAGCCTCACTTTGGGCATAAGTTTTACCAAGGAAGCCTTTGAGCTCAAATCAAAAAGAGTTACCCGATTTAAAGGTAGTGTATTCTCTTGTGTTCTTTTGTTTTATTTTGCTTCTCCAACCCCCTAAACTCTTTTTATTAATTTATTTTGTAACAAAACCAGTATCCTCAATATACTAGGATGTTTTTATAAGAATTATTTGAGCTACACTTACACACACCTACATCTAATGGTTAAAGAACATAATGTTTCTGTGGATGACGAATTTCTGCCTCACGGAACGATGATTGTTCAACACTCATATAACACCTTCAAAGGTGGACATTAAGATGAAATTATATTTATATATGATATATAATATGTTTATTTTTTCCTTAAGATTCTGTATTTTTCATTTATGGCATACCTTTATGGTTTCCATTATGGGTAAACGTGATATCTTCATTTTAGGAAATGCGGACTACCGCCCCCTCAAAGTGTTTTGATTCGTTAATACCATATGTGGTACGTATAAAGGATAAATTTAATGATATTATATATGATACCATACTGGAATTATAATACTATTATGTATAATTATGTTTTAATTCCATTAAATATGAAATAGAAATGGAAGTAGCGTTCATACGTACGTACGGCTTACCGTCTCCATGAACGGTGCATTTCATTTCTTATCCCCAAATGTAATGTACTATTATAAGTACATATATATAATGGATATATATGATCTATGTTACATATAAATGATTAATATAATTCTGGAATTAAAACATACATATCTCTCATTTAGTTTTAATTCCATTAATATGACATAGAAATGAAAGTAGCGTTCATGCGTACGTACGACTTACCGTCTCCATGAACGGTGCATTTCGTTTCTTACCTCTAAATGATTATGTAATATTATAAATGCATGTATATACTAGATATATATGATATATATGGCATCTATATCATGAATATCATTCTTGAGATAATGGATATTTGACTACGTGAACAACATGTAATTGTAAGAAGTCCACTTTCGACTTAAGAACCAAATATCGACAAAACAAACATTATTAACTTAAATGATTACATAATGTTTATAACATGGTAATAAGTGATATAAAAGTAATAATGAACTTGAAAAAGGTTCTTAAGCAAGTATAAATTAACTCAAGTTTATTATTCAGGACGTTAAAGAACGATCGAGTCAAGTCGGACCTGAGGTAAGGGACTTCGTCTCAGTCTCCTTTCATTGAGGCATATTTTGTTCTAATACAAGGATTTCTTTTATATAGTGTATAAACCCCTTTGACTTTTAATTTTATACAAAATGAATCTTTTTCTACAAAGCATTTTACTGAATGACAAAAAGGAATGTTTCTTTTAACGTACGCAGTGAAAGTGACCTTTTCCGCCGCCGTGAGTATTATTTGGTCTTTGGCTTCCTAAAAAATCCACAATGTTTTAAAAATGAAATAAATACCATATACTCTTTTATGTATTTTGGTATTGAAAATGGTTTTTTATAATGGATTTTTTATGTCAATATATTTAAGTGATATATTGTGATCAAAGTATGGAAATTTTTTCTTTCCATTATATTTGTTTTATGTCTTATGATTTTATAATGGTACTTGGACATTTGACGGGTGGTTACACGATAAACCATATGACGGGTGGTGCCTTGAATACCCGGACGGGTGGTTACGTTATAACCTCCAATGCATTGGGTATAGAAGTCGGCCGTATGGCTATTCCATTAAGTGATATGTGTGGAAGTCGACCGTATGGTTATTCCATTTAAGTATGTTTATGTCCCAAGTTACCTTTATATGTTATGTGTTCTTTATATGGGTTTTATGGTAATCTTTTGGTTAGAAAAGGGTAAGTAATGATATTTTATTCAGTGAAGAGTCTTTACTACTTCCTAAAGGTGAAAGGTATTATTTTGATAAAGTATACATGGTTTACTTGTTGTTTTGAAAAAATAATAGTTTTCATTATTTGTGTATCCCTTACTGAGATTTTTATGCTCACCCCAAGTTTTTTTGAAATGTTTTTCACAGGACTTAATGTGGAATAGGGTCAAGGATGGGATCAAGGGAAAGTCATGCTATCTAAAACATGGAACTAGACATGTTTCTTTCTAAGAGTTTTTATTTTATGGAGATTTAGTAGAAGTGTCTACTTTTTAATCTTTTGAGATGTAATAGTTATGTCCTAATTCTCTAAAACTCTAAACCTGAAAAGATCCTCAATGTGAATTATTCATTTAATTCAGTATTAAGTAAGGTTTAAGGATGGGGCCTTATATGAAGGGGTATTCAGTTGCTTCACGGAGGGTCACGAATGTCAAACGGATTCACAGAGGGGTACCGCCTCCTCCGCTTCACGGCGGGTCGTGAACGTGAGGGACTTCGTGGAGGATTACCGCCTCGGGTGATTCGCGGCTGCCGCAGAGGCAAGGGGCTTCGCGTTGGGGTTTTGAGAGGAAGGGCACGGGGCCTCTTTTTATTTATCCTTTTCATCCAATATTTTGGTGCCAAAAATTGCCCCCTATCATACTTGGAGCTGCGGAGGGATCAAGGGTTGGAGTTAGAGGGAAATCACCAAAATTATCAGCGGTTCGTAGTGCTGACTCGCAAAGCTGTCGCGCGAGGCAGGTGGGGGCCGCATGCTCTGGACGCGCTGCGAAGCTCCGTGTGGGCTGGATGCACCTCGAAGCTTCGGGGTTTCCACCTATAAATAGTGGGATGACATCTCTTGTCTTTTTCCTTTGCGTATTTTTCCTCTTGTGCTCTCGATTCGTGAAGCTCTGTGTCCTCCGCATCTGCTCACCGCGAATCGAGCTTCGCGGCGAACCGCGAGTCTCCGACTCCGTGACTGCGCCAAGCGAACTTCTACTTGCAAGCCGAGGCCAGACACCGTTTCTTGGCTTTGTGCCCGAGCTTCACGAGTGATCTTCACGAACAATCTCTGCGACCCGACCCGAAATTTTTTCCAAGTTCCTAAACCGTAATGGCCCATCAAGAAGCTGTGCTGGGGGTGCTTGCAGACGCTGCCTGAAGGGATGAGATGGCCAACTTTCTGGGCCTTGGAGAGATGGTCCGAAGTCAGTCGGACCATAATTATTTGACATACATCCTATCAGAAATCCAAAATAACTATCCGCTATGCAAGAATCTTCCATTGTATGAATTTGGGCTGAGGGATGATGTCTTCATTCCTGAGGCGAGTAGGGACGAACCAGCTTGCTGGTTCAGAAGCACGCCATGCCAACGCCAATGGTTCAGGGCAGCCGATGGTCATGCACGAGAGGAATTCACACTCGTCACCGCCGACTATCTGTACAACCATATGAACAACATCGACGGGGATCCACTGCAACCGGAGACGTCCCCTCCCATGTTACGCACCATACTGAAGGCATCTTTATAGAATTCGAAAAAGGTGTGGCCTGATGAGTGGGACCAGCGCGAGGGAGATAACTTCACCAATGAATGGGCATCGGCCTACTGGGTAGGTGCCTCATGAGAGGAGTTTGGGGCCAAGATTAGGAGAGTGGGTTTGTATGAGGTTACATGGTCCTCACAATTCCACATTTATCAACCGAAACAGCTGATGCCGGAGCTGCTGAGCAGATGGTCGTCTAGGACCAACACCTTTCACCTGCACCTTGGGGAGGTTGGAATCAGTCTGTGGGATGTCCATCAGATATCGGGGGTCCCAGTCTTGGGGGCCATGTATGATGAGTTCCTCCCCGTAATGAGCGCATGGGAGGATCTTGAGTAGATTATGTGGCTGGCGCTGGCACTGATGGCACTAGTCCTCGGAGAGGACAAGGAGGCGGTGAGAGATGTCCACTTTAAGAAGTGGTTCAAGCGGTTTCTGAACTTCCCGGAGGATCGAGAGTTCCCTCCGAGGCCTAGAACTTGTCCTAAGGGGGCTCATCAGGGCAAGGAACACTCGTATTGGTGGATCTTGGAGGACAGCCAATGGAAGACCTGGTGTTTTAGTGTCAGCACTGATCAACAGCCGATAGTCAGGCTGGCGGCATTTATCGCGGACCTTATCTGCGGTTGGATCCTACTGGTGAGGGATACCAACATGGGGGTGCGTCCTAGCTCGTTCATCATGGAATCCATGCTGGCCATGGGAAGGCGATTCAATCTGGGGATTCCGATACTCTCCAGATTGTACAGGATGTTGCGGTACGTTAGCGAGGGCAAGAAGCCACCGAGGATATGCGGGCCCTTCCACCTTTTGTATGGGTGGATTACGGTGCACATCATGGGGGTTTATGAATACCTAAACCCTATATCTCCACCGGGATCAAACTTCTTCCCTTCCATTCTGAATTCGCCCGGGAGCTTTCCAGTCAAATTAACCGTACCGATGGTGCTGAACCGGGTGTGGAAGGCGGACAAGTATAATTTCCACCCGTTTCCATTACCGATGGGGGTAATCACCGACGAAGGGCAGGGAACAGAAGAGCACCGAGCTTATCTCTTTTCCTTTCGAGGTGGATTCTTGGTGGCACGGGTGGACCGTGAGCCGCTCTGTGAGCTGTACACCCCACATTGGTTTGCGAGGCAGTTTCGGTGCCTGCAGATGCTGACCCCACAGGTCTACTGGGAGGTGCGTCATGAGGTGCACCCATGTGTAATGAGGCAGTTGTGGCTCATGTTCACACGAGAAGATGGGAAAATGCGAATTGCATTGCCTCTGTCCACTGCCACCTTTGTACTGGTGAAAGAGTATGCCATCAGTTGGGAGGCGGATTATCCTGGGGAAATGTTGAAGCAGCCAACCGTTCGGGCAGGTGACGGTGGGCTTCCCCTGTCCTGAGGTTGGGGTCGGAGGGCAGCAAGGGCCTCTCACCGCGGCGGGGCTGCCATGGTGGTGAGACCTGCACTAGCTAAGAATGCGGAAGCAGTGGCGGACCCGATGACAATAGTGGACCCGGTGATTCCGGAAGAGCAGCACCATCTGGAGGGGCGGCCATCGAGGGGGTTTCGCAGGATATCCACTCAGGCTCCGGGGAAGCAGCTGTTCCATATCGACATGCCAGAGAATGCTGTTTTCTCGGAGGCCTGGGACATTTGGGATGTCAACCGGCAGTTTCTCATCCCGCCTGAGATGTGGGAACACCTGAACCGTCTCGAGATGGACCTACTGGGTATAGGCCCTATTCGGGCTACTTTCACAGTGTCTCTGGCAGAGGCGGAGCAATATTTGGCTGAACTGGAGGACTACGTACATTCCAGTGGTGCCCCACATCCAATGACAGACCAGGTAAGGGTGCTGCTTGTAACAACCCGACCCCAGCTACCCAGAGTCGGTGCATTACTTCGTAACATTGGCATGATCACAAAAGATCAAGTCTCTAAAGACCGATTAGTTTAGTAGACTTGGAAACACTAGATACATTCATAAGTCTTACATTACATCATAAAGTGAAAAACTAATAACAAAGTCTTCATAGTCCACACTCATATCCTCTTCTGACTATCCCTGCAGGTCATTCATAAAATACTTCTTCACATCCTGGAAAATATTAAAGCATTGAAAGGGGTGAGCTCAGATGCTCAGTAAGGATAACAATATTGCGGAAGCTTTCATAAATAAACATAAAAATTTAAGGCAATGTATAACTAAAACAAAAGCCTTTTAAACTTGAACATCAACATAATATGGAAAGAGTAAAATGAGATAATTTCATTCACTTCTTCACATGGATATTCTACTGGTCGAATAATCACATGCAATAACAATAACCACTTTCATAATGAGGGAATGTATAATGCCGGACATTCTGAAACATTTTGTCAAGGCCTCGGCCAAGACGTCTAAAATGATTAAGGCCTCGGCCAAAACCATAAATCAAATTGGGAAAGGGCCTCAGCCAATTCCACATCTAGTTGTCTCATGAGACCTACCGATGCATCGAGGAGCTATAGCGGGCTCCACCCGTCACTTATTAAGTCCAATACATTCCTCATATGAATAGGTTTAAACATATCATAAACCATAACATAATCTTATCACATAAAACATGCACAAAGGAAACATAACATTTCCACATTTCAATCACAAGATATCAATACAACACATTGATATAATAAAAACTCTTTCAAAACCATTTTCAATACCAAAATAAAATAAAGTTTAAACTTTGTATTTATTTTTCATTAAAAAAAAGTGATGGCTTGTAGAGGAAGCCGAAACTCAAATAATGGTCACGGCGGCAGAGAATTCATTGTATACGCATATGTACGGAAAGAAAAACATTCCCTTTTTGTCATTTAGTAAAACGCTTCGTATAAAAAATATTCCTTTTGAATAAACGTAAAAGTCAAAGGGGTTTATACACCGTATAAAAGAAAGTTGTGTATAAAACCAAATATGACTCAATGAAAGGAGATTGAGACGAAGTCCTTAAAAAGATAATTTTTAAAATAAAATAGATCTATTATGTGTATTAACTATAGTTACACATAAAGAAAGTAAAAATACAAAATAGGACATAATAATATCATGACATAATTTGAAAGTAGGAGATTAACCCAAAGAATGGAAGTTGGGTTAAGAAATTCCCTTACCTTGCGTCTTGTCCTGACTCGACCGTTCTTTAACCTCCTGAATAATAAACTAGAGTTAATTTATATTTACTTAAGAACCTTTTTCATGTTAATTATTCCTTTTATATCCCTTATTACCATGTTATGAACATTATTTAATTATTTAAGTTAATAACAGCCGTTTTGTCGATCTTTGGTACTTGAGTCAAAAATAAACTTATTATAATTACAAGTTGTTCATGTGGTGAAATATCCATTATATCCAGAATTATATTCATTATGTAGATATCATATATATCATATATACAGTATATACATTCATTCATAATGTCACGTAACATTTAGAGGTAAAAAATGAAATGCACCGTTCATGGAGACGGTAAGCCGTACGTACGCATGAACGCTACTTTCATTTCTATTTCATATTTAATGGAATGAAATAATAATGATATAAATTTATAATATAATTAAAGTATAATATAGTGTATAATACCATTTAATCCATCCTTTATACATCCCACATATGGCATTAACGATTCAAATCACTTTGAGGGGGCGGTAGTCCGTACTTCCTAAAATGAAATTATCGCGTTTTACCCATAATGGAAATCATAAAGTATGCCATAAATGAGAAATAAAGAAGCATAAGTAAAACATAAACATATTATATATCATATATAAAAATAGTGACCTCTTAATGGCCACCTTTGAAGGTGTTATATGCGTGTTGAACAATCATCGTTTCGTGAGGCAGAAATTCGCCATCCACAGAAACCGTATTTTCTTTAACCATTAGATGTAGGTGTGTGTAAGTGTAGCTCGAATCCTTCTTATAACAACATCCTAGTATATTTAGGATACTGGTGTTGTTACAAAAGAAATGAATAAAAAGAGTTTATGGGGTTGGAGAAGAAAAATAAAACAAAACAACATTAGAGAAGACATTACCTCAAAATCGGGTAACTCTTTTTGATTTGAGCCAAAGGCTTCCTTGAGAAGAGTTATTCCCAAAGTGAGGCTTCTAGGAGTAAGATGGGGAAGTTTGGAGAGTATTTGTGCAGGGGTTGTCCGAGCCAAATGGCTTGAAGGTGTGAATAATGTGGAAGAGGTGGGGGCCTTTTATAAGTGGAGAGGAGGGGCTCTTTTGGAAAGATTGAAATGTTACATTATTACACAATGATTTTCGGATTATAAAGGTCCCAAACTTATATAATTCGTGGATAAGGTGATAAGGGTTCGAAATATCTTCATCCAATAGGCTTTGGACAAGTGTAAGCCTTGGATTTTACATTATATTTTCATTTTATTAAAATCGTTAAATAATGAGGTCATCGCTGCATCATAATGATGTCATAAATAATATAATTTATTTAATGTCTAAAAATTATAAAAAAATAATATGATGTAGGAAATCTTTTTATCTTTCTAATGAATATTTATAGTCAAAATTTGGACTTGTGTAACCCCACTTAAAAACTGTTTTAGTAAAACAACTCATGTTTGTGTCAATTTAATTTTAACATTAAATAAATATATATTAATGTCATTTTCCAACTAAAGTGGATCCATGGGGTCCCCAAGTTGACCCATGGGTTGTCTTGGTCGGCCATGACTCATCCAATAGGAGTAGGACAAGTGTCATGCTCATCTCATATTATTAAAACATTATTTGTACTATAAACTACACTAATTACCTCTAATCGCGATTAAGAACTTAAAAGTTACTATTCACCAAAAAAATTATTTTAATCTCATTGAACCACATTTTACTTCTTAATGACAACCATGTATGTCGGATTTTTGAAAATAAAATCACAGAAGTGGTAATATTTCATTTAAACGAAAAATCAGTTATTTAACTACCACTTAGTGGTTTCACTATTCATCAAAAATTGAAGTTTTTCAGAACAATGCCAAAAATTCACCCTAAGCTATAATTGATATTCTGAATTCAAAAATGATCTCTATTTTAAAAAAAACCAAACATATAAGTTGCATTAATTAATTTTATAATTAATTCCTGCTGTCAGAACAAATAGCGTGTTTTTAGGAAACAATTTATATCAAAAGATTGACAATTGTTTATGTCCACTTTCAGTGTTAAATTAATTCTAATGACCACCATTGGATAAAATGGTAAAAATATATTCTAATTATACTTTAAAACCACTAAATAGTATAACTTATCACTATAAATTATTTTGATTAAAAAAGTTGTTTTAAGTATTTTTCACTATTCATAAAAATTTGGAAGTTCTCAGAAAATTACAAAAAATTCAACATAGGCTAATTTCAATATTAGGAATACAAAAATGAAGTCCATTTTGAAATATAAAATTTCTGTAAATTTAAAAAGTGGTTATTACTATTCATAACGGCTACTTTGATTAGTTGCGATGTGTTAGAACTCAAAGTTGCGTACAATGCAAGCTATTGCATTATTGAATGAGATGGGTATCGTGGAAGCTCGGGGTGTTACATTCTCCCCTCCTTCAATAAATTACGTCCTTGCAATTTGAAATTTTTCTTGGAAAATAAAAGGTTGAAAATAGAAAATACCTTTGTGGAAAACCCACATCGGAAATAAGATTAATAAAATTTAGCCTTAATAAGAGGGAAAGGGAAGTGAAAAAGTCACCACCCAGTTATGATCTCGATTAGGAGAACATTGGTGGCAATTAGAGACATATAATTGGAGGAAAAACGTAAATATTTGTAGGGAGTGATTGAGGTCATCAATCACAATCAACTGTCAAATTGAGGGCCTCAAAGCCTTCAATCTATGTTGATTTAAAATATCATTAGTTCAACAAGACATAAGGTATTAGGATAACACATTTTTTTTGTTTTAATATCCCTTTACTAAAGTTTAAGAATTAATTTATTCATTGAATAACATATAGGTATATATATATTTATGCTTGACAATTAGAGTTTCAACCTTCAACTCACCTTTCACTCAAAAAGATAATAGAACTCAAAAATATTATACTTATCCTAATTGTATAAGGTACCAAATTTTAACACATACCATTTAGATTAGAAAAACTATTTTGTAAAAACCAGGGACTCCACGTAGTCCAGTGGTAGGCGATTAATCCCAATCGCACTATGGTTGTGGGTTCGATTCCCACAGCTTTATCCGATGCGATGGGTTGTCACTCGGTCTGCGTGTTTTCCTTTTTATAAATATCCAAAAATAACCTTAACAATAGTATCCAATGTAAAATATAATCCATTCCAACCTTTATAGTTATCCAAAATACTTTTGTCCAACTCACAGTCCAGATTTTATGAGGAAGGTAAACATAATGAAGCTCCTTTTTTTTCTGCGTAACAACATGTGAACACCTTCATCATGTATTCTTTTAAAACACTGCAACATACTGTATTACCATAAATCCTTATTGATTACATTCATGATCCCTTATTCCTTATAGAAAACCAGATATACTCCTTCTATCCAAAAATGTATACAAATCATTAATCAGTTTCAAGGATGTTAAGAATATCCAACATAATTTATCCGAATCAATCATGTCTTATTCCAAAATCACTATCTTGGTATCAGAACCATATTATGGTTTATCTTTCTCTCAACCATATATTTTCCAAAAATTTAACCAACTGTGGAGTCACTTTTCTTGGTTCCACACAATCTCAAGTCCTAGATGAAATAGTACTGCAGTACAATCCTTATATACTCCATAATTATTATAACAAGTACATCATTGATACAACACTCAAATTACAAAATTCTTTAATAACAACATAAGAACTCTAATCATTCCTCCTCATCTGTGGTAGTATCATAACTTGATTATTATCCAATAACATCATTTGGGGAATACTCTGATGATTTGAACATTGGTTTGCGTAGTGTCCCCACTCCTTGCAGATGAAGCATTGTACATTTGAAACCTTTTTCTTACCCTTGCAGTCACGCACTCGGTGTCCTTTTTCTCCACACTTATAACAAACTCCCATTCCCTTCAGGCAAATTCCAAGGTGTTTCTTCCCACAGTTATCACATATTGGAAAATTCTTCTTTTCCCTCGTCCCTTTATCCATCATTCTCTCTTCCATCCTTTTCTTCTCTTTCATCCCTTAAAATCCATAAGACTCAGAGAATTCTCTACTTATCTTATTAACACATGATACTATTTCTTCATATGTTGATAACACATGGGAGAATATTTCCCTTCTAAATGTTGGCTTAATACCATGAAAGATATGATCCTTCTTACTCTTTGGATCATACGTATTGATGGAGTTCACATTCCTTCTACTGGGCGCCATTTCTATACAATGCCATAAACTAGATTAGTTTATGAATCAAAATACATAATTCCATACTTATAAAATACTTAACATAAATTGAACTATTTATGGATATAATCCATAATCATAAAAAGGTTTTCTTTGAGGAAGTATATACTCATAACCGTTCATAGTGGTTTGTAAAGAAAACGAGAATTATCCTAAGCATATCCCCCGGGAGTGTCGTAACCAAGAGTGCAGCAAGGCCCGTTGTCGTGCACTAGTTCCCGTTCGATTCTAGCTCAAAGTGGTGTTTTCGGGTTTTACCCCTAGGTACATCTGTGCCAGAGCCGCCCCTACCTGCTCGTATCCAGACAGGGATGTATTGCTCGGAAAACTCAAAAAATCTCTATAATACCAAAATTCTAGGAAGTTCTTCTATACTAATCCTTAAATTCTATATTGGGGCTATGTGCTATAATCAGAGTTTATCTAAATCTAGCTTCCAAGGTTAGTACTAAACTTCCTCTGATACCAACTGTAACACTCCGACCCCAGCTACCCAGAGTCGGTGCATTACTTCGTAACATTGGCATGATCAGAAAAGATCAAGTCTCGAAAGACCGATTAGTTTAGTATCCTTGGAAACACTAGATACATTCATAAGTCTTACATTACATCATAAAGTGAAAAACTAATAAAAAAGTCTTCATAGTCCACACTCATATCCTATTCTGACTATCCCTACAGGTCATTCATAAAATACTTCTTCACATCCTGGAAAATATTAAAGCATTGAAAGGGGTGAGCTCAGATGCTCAGTAAGGATAACAATATTGTGGAAGCTTTCATAAATAAACATAAAAATTTAAGGCAATGTATAACTAAAACAAAATCCTTTTAAACTTGAACATCAACATAATATGGCAAGAGTAAAATGAGATAATTCCATTCAATTCTTCACATGGATATTCTACTGGTCGAATAATCCCATGCAATAACAATAACCACTTTCATAATGAGGGAATGTATAATGCCGGACATTCTGAAACATTTTGTCAAGGCCTCGGCCAAGACGTCTAAAATGATTAAGGCCTCATCCAAAACCATAAATCAAATTGGGAAAGGGCCTCGGCCAATTCCACGTCTAGTTGTCTCATGAGACCTACCGATGCATCGAGGAGCTATAGCGGGCTCCACCCGTCACTTATTAAGTCCAATACATTCCTCATATGAATAGGTTTAAACATATCATAAACCATAACATAATCTTATCACATAAAACATGCACAAAGGAAACATAACATTTCCACATTTCAATCACAAGATATCAATACAACACATTGATATAATAAAAACTCTTTCAAAACCATTTTCAATACCAAAATAAAATAAAGTTAAAACTTTGTATTTATTTTTCATTAAAAAAAAGTGATGGCTTGTAGAGGAAGCCGAAACTCAAATAATGGTCACGGCGGCAGAGAATTCATTGTCTCCACATATGTACGGAAAGAAAAACATTCCTTTTTTTTCTTTTAGTAAAACGCTTCGTATAAAAAATATTCCTTTTGAATAAACGTAAAAGTCAAAGGGGTTTATACACCGTATAAAAGAAAGTTGTGTATAAAACCAAATATGACTCAATGAAAGGAGATTGAGACGAAGTCCTTAAAAAGATCATTTTTAAAATAAAATAGATCTATTATGTGTATTAACTATAGGTACACATAAAGAAAGTAAAAATACAAAATAGGACATAATAATATCATGACATAATTTGAAAGTAGGAGATTAACCCAAAGAATGGAAGTTGGGTTAAGAAATTCCCTTACCTTGCGTCTTGTCCTGACTCGACCGTTCTTTAACCTCCTGAATAATAAACTAGAGTTAATTTCTATTTAATTAAGAACCTTTTTCATGTTCATTATTCCTTTTATATCCCTTATTACCATGTTATGAACATTATTTAATTATTTAAGTTAATAACGGCCGTTTTGTCGATCTTTGGTACTTGAGTCAAAAATAAACTTCTTATAATTACAAGTTGTTCATGTGGTGAAATATCCATTATATCCAGAATTATATTCATGATGTAGATATCATATATATCATATATACAGTATATACATTCATTCATAATGTCACGTAACATTTAGAGGTAAAAAATGAAATGCACCGTTCATGGAGACGGTAAGCCGTACGTACGCATGAACGCTAATTTCATTTCTATTTCATATTTAATGGAATGAAATCATAATGATATAAATTTATAATATAATTACAGTATAATATATTGTATAATACCATTTAATCCATCCTTTATACATCCCACATATGGCATTAACGATTCAAATCACTTTGAGGGGGCGATAGTCCGCACTTCCTAAAATGAAATTATCGCGTTTTACCCATAATGGAAATCATAAAGTATGCCATAAATGAGAAATACAGAAGAATAAGTAAAACATAAACATATTATATATCATATATAAAAATAGTGACATCTTAATGGCCACCTTTGAAGGTGTTATATGAGTGTTGAACAATCATCGTTTCGTGAGGCAGAAATTCTCCATCCACAGAAACCGTATGTTCTTTAACCATTAGATGTAGGTGTGTGTAAGTGTAGCTCGAATCCTTCTTATAACAACATCCTAGTATATTTAGGATACTGTTTTTGTTACAAAAGAAATGAATAAAAAGAGTTTAGGGGGTTGGAGAAGAAAAATAAAACAAAACAACATTAGAGAAGACATTACCTCAAAATCGGGTAACTCTTTTTGATTTGAGCCAAAGTCTTCCTTGAGAAGAGTTCTGCCCAAATTGAGGATGCTAGGAGTAAGAGGGGGAAGTTGGGAGAGTATTTGGGCAGGGGTTGGCCGAGCCAAATGGCTTGAAGGTGTGACTAATGTGGAAGAGGTGGGGGCCTTTTATAAGTGGAGAGGAGGGGCTCTTTTGGAAAGATTGAAATGTTACATTATTACACAATGATTTTCGGATTCTAAAGGTCCCAAACTTATATAATTCGTGGATAAGGTGATAAGGGTTCGAAATCTCTTCATCCAATAGGCTTTGGACAAGTTTAAGCCTTGGATTTAACATTATATTTTCATTTTATTAAAATCGTTAAATAATGAGGTCATCGCTGCATCATAATGATGTCATAAATAATATAATTTATTTAATGTCTAAAAATTATAAAAAAAATACTATGATGTAGGAAATCTTTTTATCTTTCTAATGAATATTTATAGTCAAAATTTGGACTTGTGTAACCCCACTTAAAAACTGTTTTAGTAAAACAACTCATGTTTGTGTCAATTTAATTTTAACATTAAATAAATATATATTAATGTCATTTTCCAACTAAAGTGGCTCCATGGGGTCCCCAATTTGACCCATGGGTTGTCTTGGTCGGCCATGACTCATCAAATAGGAGTAGGACAAGTGTCATGCTCATCTCATATTATTAAAACATTATTTGTACCTTAAACTACACTAATTACCTCTAATCGCGATTAAGAACTTAAAAGTTACTATTCACCAAAAAAATTATTTTAATCTCATTGAACCACATTTTACTTCTTAATGACAACCATGTATGTCGGATTTTTGAAAATCAAATCACAGAAGTGGTAATATTTCATTTAAACGAAAAATCAGTTATTTAACTACCACTTAGTGGTTTCACTATTAATCAAAAATTGAAGTTTTTCAGAACAATGCCAAAATTTCACCCTAAGCTATAATTGATATTCCGAATTCAAAAATGATGTCTATTTTAAAAAAAACCAAACATATAAGTTTCATTAATTAATTTTATAATTAATTCCTGCTGTCAGAAAAAATAGCGTGTTTTTAAGAAACAATTTATATCAAAAGATTGGCAATTGTTTATGTCCATTTTCAGTGTTAAATTAATTCTAATGACCACCATTGGATAAAATGGTAAAAATATATTCTAATTATACTTTAAAACCACTCAATAGTATAACTTATCACTATAAATTATTTTGATTAAAAAAGTTGTTTTAAGTATTTTTCACTATTCATAAAAATTTGGAAGTTCTCAGAAAATTACAAAAAATTCAACATAGGCTAATTTCAATATTAGGAATACAAAAATGAAGTCCATTTTGAAATATAAAATTTCTGTAAATTTAAAAAGTGGTTATTACTATTCATAACGGCTACTTTGATTAGTTGCGATGTGTTAGAACTCAAAGTTGCGTACAATGCAAGCTATTGCATTATTGAATGAGATGCGTATCGTGGAAGCTCGGGGTGTTACACTACTGGATTGGACGGTTCCCCCACAGCTGTCGGCTGCCGAAATGAGAGAGCGCTTCCCCCTGCCCAAAGAATCAGATGAATCCTCCGGGGAGGACGAGGCCAGCGGAGGGAGCCCGTTGGTGGAAGGCGAAATTGGAGATCAAGACTCGGATTCCGACGATTTTGCAGAGGTTCTCGAGGTGTCATTCCAAATCTATTTCCTCAGGGTCCGCTCTCAGGCCATTATGGACCTCTTACGAATACCTGAACCATATAGGAGGAACTCGTACATAGACCTCGCTCTCCCCCCTTGGCGGGCGATGATGCAGGGCCTTTAGAACCTGTGCCTGCGGCCACGTCCAGTTCTGTGTCTGGAAGGGCTAGGACACCCGGGGTGGATCCTCTAGGATATTCAGACCTTTCAATAGTATACAGAGGTCCACACCTCGGGGTCACGTCAGCATCGACTCAAGAGAAGCACCAAGGGTTCGATCTCCATAAGTTTTCTCCACTAGATTCATTGCTATCATATGTAGATCGTGCCAACTGACGTTCATTCCCTTATCTGTCGTACAGTTCTCCAACTGGCATGGGTTGCCGCAGAAAGGCTGGTCGGGATGTCTGGTGGCATCCCTTCTAGGGGCATGACGGTGATTGTGGAGATAGTTCCCCCACCTACCCGAGCTGTAACACTCCCTGTGATTGGAAGGACGACCAGTAGGGTCGTGCCTGAGGTCATTGAGGTGGAGTCCGATGATGAGGATCAACCGACCGACCCAAGTTCTTCCATGCTTTCCCCGACGCCAGATGTCACGCCAGATTCAATGCCAGACGTAGATCCTGCCGAAGATTTTCTGCGGGCATATCCCGCATACGATCCTACCAATAGTGAAGACTGGGATGAGACGACCTCTGATGAAGAGGAAAAAAAATAGTCTGTCGCCGATCGTGGAAGCTAATCACGCACTTCATCAATGACACCCCCCAAGTGCTATGGCTGAATGAAATGGACAGACTTCGCTCGCGGCTGTGCGAACTGTGCGCTGGGGGAGTGGATGCCCAACATCTTCATATGCTCATCCGAGATCTCATGACAGAGAAGATCCAGGAATACGATCAGGAGATCAGCATGAGCTAGCAGTAGAGGAAGGAGACGGATGCAAAGAAGATCTAGGAGGTTGAAAACGAGGTCCAACAGCTGCAGGCCCGGGTGGATGAGCACTCAGCTTCTCTTGATGCACAATCTGAGCTGATCTCACGGTTGAAGGACCAGATGGTAGAGGCAGAAGAGCATATGTGGTAGGATTCTAGAGAGATGGATTCCATTCAGGATGACATAGAGAGGGCCCGATCCGAGGCTGACGAACTACACCCCATCGCTGTTGAGGAGGAGCGGGAGCTGAGTCGGTAGCATCAATTCCTGGATGCCACAAGTCAAAGGGTGGCGGAGCTGTAATGCTATTTTTACAGGGTCAATCCGTCCATGGGGGGAGTTGACCCCCGGTTACTGTAATAATTACAAAACCTTAAACATACTTTCGTGCTTTTAATTTTTTTTGAATGTCGTAGCATGCACGAGTTCTGTTATTTGCATTGGTTCATTTTGCATCCTTACAATGTTTACGGTACATCCAACGACAATTCCCTAAGCTCACATGGGTCAAGCCCGATGTGAGAAATAAGAGATAGTTTCCTCATCATCCAATCCAAACACAGGAGTGGAAACCAAGCTTCGGGTATCCAGGTTTTGGATAACTGGTCTGGATTTCTAGGAAATAGGAGAGACCTGGCTGGAGAAGGAAGTTCTCAAAATAGCTGAATTACCATTTTTCCAGCGTGCTCTTATGCACGAACGGTGCAACACCAGGGGCATTGAAATTAGTCTGAATGGATGATAATGGGAAGTGTGAATCATGATACCCAAAATTCGGAACACTGTGAGGGTGGAGTGACAATAAAGGACAACCATTAACTGTGGCGGAAAAACGGTATCCTTACTGCGTTAGCCTGAAATGGGGACAACAAATGAGGGCCAGTCGTTGACCATGTTCGTAACATGGGGCCTAACTCAAATATCATCAATCAGTCTTCCGGGACGTTAGCCCAGGACAGAAGGCGAACCATAGGTCAAGCATCCATACTGTTAGGGGGTCCCTCGAAACATGACCGGTCTTCCAGAACGTTGGCCCAGGATAGAAGGTGGACTATAGGTCAAGCATGCATACTGTTAGGGGGTTCCTCCAGACATTAAAGGGGACGAGGGTCCGAATTAGGGGCACGTAAAGCATGGAATGTGGAGTGATGGTTTGTCCGAACAAAATCCAGCACTCATGCAATTACACCACCGCGGTGGGAGTACGCCAGATGGGTGCATTGGTTTGATCATGGGTCATTCCTTCTTTGAGATAGGGCCTCTCTGGCGAGGGGGTCTGTCGCTTCCTGATGTAATCTTGGGGCATCTTTAACTTGTTCAGGGCAGAGTCATAGTTGCACGGTCCCCTACGAGGGGTCCGACCAGGGGGCCGGAAAGGGGAAGAACAAGATTTTACGACTCCTGGGGCTGGACACTGGAAAAAATTCCGGGGTGTCCCTACGTATCCCATGGGGATGGTAATCAAGCCATACGTAGTTCTGGAAGCACAGTTTAACGTCATGTAGGATGAAGAGGAGTCTGGTTGTGCCGGTATATATCCCACCAAAACTACTAAGCCCACGTGAGTCGTGCTCGATGTGGGAAACAAGAAGTAATGGGGAAATTTCCCGACATAGGAAGGGGAAGGTTAGGGCGAAGGGACATTCGGTGAATACTGACCCAATGACACTAACACGTCCATGTGGCGCACCTGGATGCGCGAAGAGGTAGAGCCGAGTATGTTGGAATTCCACTTGAACATGAGGAAGTGGAAATGTGTGAATCATGATGCTCGAGATTTGGACCACAATGATGGCGACATGATGATGGAGGATGACTGTTGACTGTGGCGGAAACACAACATCCATATTGCGTTAACCTGGAATGGGGATAGACAAATGAGGGTCGACTGTTGACCATGTTCGAAACACAGGACCATGTCGCAAATGTTGTCAGAGATCCATATGGATGTTGGCCCAAAACGATTGGAGAGCCCTTAGGCCCAGTATCTATGGAGATCCCTTAAGACTAGCATCCATGTCGTCCGAGGGTCCTTTTGGATGTGGAAGAGGATGAGGATCCAAATAGCACTCTCACGAAGCTTGGTCATGGAACGAGAGAATGTCTCCATGAAAATTCCACACTCTGGACTCTTTGTCAAAATGCATCTGAATACGACAAAGGGATGTATTAGATAGAGGGAGTAGAGTCCTTTCCCATAGGGAGATCTTAGTTTAGGGTCGTAGAATTCGGACCATGGATGGGAGGAAACACAGGAGGCATGTGGCGGGTAATTATGAAAAACCCGACGTTGATGGGAACCAGGGGTGTGTACGGTGTGGTGAACAACCGACGTGGATGGGGACATAATCCCACATTATACTGTACAACCCCCCTTGAGAGAGGTTTTAGGTCTAGGGACCGAAAACAAAAGTTGAGATGGGCCTGAGCAATGTGCAAAGGCATTCCTACGTACCCCATGGGGATGGGGATCAAGTTGCACGTAGTTCTTGAGGGGTGGCACGGTAAGGTACCAGTGCCAGGGAAGAAGGGGAGTGCGGGCGTGGCCCTTGCACCAAAATAAGCATAATTTGATAAATCTTGTTTTTCCTTTAAGGTAAGTGGTTTTTTTTTGTGAAGCAATAGGCCTAGGGTAGCAAGCCCTGGTGTCGCCACAATAATCAAGCCGTGATAGGCATTGACAAATGGCATGGCACGTGACCAATACCCAACATGATGTACTCTATGATGGGGTCATCACAATGCAGTTCCGTTTTTCGTCATGTGTCCAAGATGATAATGTCACAGTTTAGGGTCGTGTGATAGAACCAAGCATGCATTTTAACATCATGCAGCGCAGATGTAGTAGAGACGATGCTAGATGGGGAATGTGTACGGTGTCGTGTGACATAACTGACATGAATGGGGACATAATCCCACATTATACCGTATGCAATCCCAAGATAGGAACCACGGGCCAAGGGGACCAAATAGAGGTGAGAGGTGGAGGGGGAGAGATTAGCTCCAAAATGAGCTGGATCCGAAAACGAGACGTTTGGGCGGTCCTACGTATCCCATGAGGGTGGGAATCAATCTGAACATAGTTATGGAGAGATCTTAGTTTATGGTCTTAGAGCTCGGACCGTGGGTGGATGACACTTTCCAGGTAAGTGCAGACCTCGACCCGATCCCTAAGCCCATGTGAGTTAAACTCGGTGTGGGAAATAAGGGGGGGAAGATCCTTATCGTAATACCCGAAACATCCATCGAGAAGAAGTCGGTGAAGAGCCCCGAAGGACACCTCTAACACGACTTTTTCCCCCAAACGCGCAGATGTGCACTGAGGAATAGTATTAAGAGTTTCGAATCTCTACTTGGACATGATGATAATAGAGAAGGATGTGAATTGTGTAACCGAAATTTTGGGCTTAATGGGGTTGGCATGGCGATGGAGGATAACTGTTAACCGTGGCAAAAAACAGTCTCCATATCGCGTTAGCCTGAGGTGGGAACAAAAAAAGAGCATCAACTACTGACCATATTCACAACGTGGGATTTTTATCGATTTTTTGTACGAAACCCTAGGGGGAGTTGGCCCGTAATGGTAGGAGAGCCCTTGGGAGTTGTATCCAGGCCGTTATTGGGGGTCCCTCTGGGTGTGAAAGGTCATGAAAGCCAGAATGGAGGGGAAAATGAAGCTTGAAAAGAAGGTGCGGATGTGTCCGAGTAGAATCTGACATTCCAGGTAACTTAAACCAGAGTACCCTTAGGCACATTGGCGAACCACCGAAAAGGGTCAACGAAGTGGCTCAGGAAAGGTAGGCCAAGGGGCCAAGGTGGGACGAAGATTTTCGGAAGATGGGGCTGGACCTGAATCTTGGACATTCGGGTGGTCCTACGTATCCCATAAGGATGGGAATCAAGCCACACATAGTTCTAGAAGATACCCAGGGGGCAAGATACCCTAACGAGGATGTGTACGACGCGATGAGTAATGAGGACATAATCCCGCACCACTCCACACAGTCCTGTAGGAAAGAACCTGGGCCGGGGGGCCCAAAAAGGCCAAGGGTCCTGATAGTTGGGTTTTGGTCAGGAAGGCCTGGCCTACTCACATTTTAACATCTTGTAGTGAGGAAGAAGGTCGGGGAATAGGGTTCCCTGGACAGAGGAGGTGTATGGTACAATGAACAAACTGATGTGAGTATGGACATAATTTCTCACCACACCGTACACTCTGGGTAAGAACTTGGGCTAGGGACTGAAAAGGCCAAAAGGCCTGAGGTAGGGCCTTGGTAAGGGAATGCGTACGACATGGAAAGTAGCCCGATGTGAATGAGGACATAATCCCACACTACGCCATACACTCCCTATAAAAGGATCAGGTATAGAGGTCCGACTGCTGGCACCACCCAAAGAGAAGTTCGTCTCTTTGGGATGGGGCAGAATGAATCATTTCACTCGATGTTTGAGACATCTTGAGGTGGACCCGAAGATCTGGGACACTGTTGACCATGTTCGAAACACAACATCCCTATGGTGACCTGATATGGGAGTAACAAATGAGCATCGACTGCTGACCACGTTTGAAACGCGGGACTTGTATTGGCTTGTTGCTCGACATTATCAAGGGCGTTGGCCCAAAGTGGTAAGAGGGCCCTTAGGCCGAGCATCCATACCATTCAGGGGCCCTTCCAAATGAGTAAAGTGATGGAATCCCAATCAAGGAGTGGGTGAAGCATACCTGTACCCATCTGTGAAAGAGGATAACATCTCCAGGGGGGACGTATAGCCAGGTCGAGACTTGCTCGACGTAAATTGGGGAAAAAGTGTGCACCCTTCCATATGTCTTGACCCGAGGGGAAGATTTTGGCTTTTGGGCTGGGCTAATAGATTAAATGTTCGGGCGTTCCTACGTATCCCATGAGGATGGGAATCAAGCCATACATAGTTCTTGAAGGCCATGCAGTTTAACGTCGTGCGGTAAGGACATGGGGGGATAGATGAACGGGAGTGGGCACATGGTGCGACCATTATAATCCTCGTATGAGTGAGGATAAGGAAGCCTACTCCTCATACGAGGACCCTCGGAGAAAACTATAGCCAGGGGGGATAGTCAAAGAGAAGATCTTGGGGCTGGGCTCAAGACGAGATGTCTGAGCATTCCTACGTATCCCACTAGGACGTAAATCAAGCCATACGTAGTTCTTGAAGCACAATTTAACGTCATTCTAGACGAGAGATGCATATCATATGGGGATATGTATGGTACGATGGGTAACCCGACGTGAATGAGAATGTAATCCCACACCACACTGTACAATCCCATAAGAGAGCCTGAGTCGACGAAGGCCAAGGGGCCTGAGGCTGAGCCTCGGTCAGGAAGGCCTGACTGGCTTGTAGTAAGGACGGGGGAGATCTTAGTTTAAGGTCATAGAGCTCGGACCATTTTTCAATTTATTTTCATGCAGGACGATGTTGCAGTTTAGGGTCATGCGGGACCATAATGTACAGTTTAATGTCATGACAGACAAAGACGGGCATTTTAATTTCATGCAGGACTGTGGTGTAGTTTAAGGTCATGCGGGACCGTGGTGCAGTTTAAAGGTCATACAGGACCGTATAGTTTAAGGTCGTGCAGGACCAAGGGGCTCAGGCAAAGTACTGCTTGAGGAACTTGGTGTTGGTGGGAGGAGTTATGCACTCACCATCCATGGTCACCAAGGAGTATGCTCCGTTGGGGTAAACCTTATGGATGACATAAGGTCCTTCCCATTTGGGCTCAAGCTTGGGTGGTTTCCTACCTGGAATCATTGGCGCTTGGAGGGCCAACACCAGGTCACCTTGCAGAAAAGAGCGAAGGTGAACCTTCTTGTTGAAGGCTCTGGCTATCTTATACTAATGCCTTTCTAGATTGTGCAGGGCATGAAGCCTGTTCTCATCCAGTGTTTCCAATTCGGCTAGACGGATTTCGGCCACCTTATCTGGTGCCTGCTAGTCATAGACTGTAGTACGTAACGATGGCATCTGGATCTCAATGGACAGGACAACCTCAACCCCATACACCAGGGAATATGGGGTCACCTGGGTGGAATTGCGAGTCGTCATCCGATAAGCCCAGAGGGAATTGGGGAGCTTGTCCGGACAACTTTTCTTGTTCTGACTGACCATATTTTTCAGAATGTTAGAGAGGGTTTTATTGAACGCTTTGATCTGTCCATTTGCCTGTGCATGATAGCGAGAGGTATGGTTCGAACGGATATTGTACTTGGCATACAATTTCTTCAGCTCGGCTGCTCGGAAGTTGGTGCTGTTATCGGTGAGGACAGTGTGAGGGACTCCAAACTGGTGGATGATATTAGAGCTCACGAAGTCAACGATAGAACGGGACTTGACCTCTTTGAGTGGAAATACCTCTGCCCACTTGGAGAAGAAATCTGTAGTAGTTAGGATGAACCTACACTGGCAAGCTGTCGCCGGTGGATATGGTCCCACGACATCGAGTCCCCACACTACAAGTGGACAAGAGTACTTGGTGGATTGGAGAGGCTCTAGAAGCCGATGCAAGAAGTTATCATGAACTTGTCACGTGTGGAATCTCTTGGAAAACTTGATACAATCATGGATCATAGAGGGCCAGAAGTACCCCAACCTCTGGATCTGATGGGACAGCTTGGGCCCATCCTGGTGGGCACTGCAGGAACCGACATGAACCTCCTGCATGACCTAATAAATCTTGACTCCTTGAATTCAACAGAGGAGAACACCATTGAATCTCCACTTATAGAGGATCCAATCAAGACTGGGACCACTTTGGAGGGCAAATTGCAGTGCACGACGTTGGATTCGCTCGCGCTCGGCCCGATCATCCGGGAGGCAACCATTTTGGAGATACTCAACAAAAGGTGCCCTCCAGTCAGGAGTGGCCTCAACCACTGCATCTGAAGTACCTGGGGATCCTGACATGGAGGGTTCGGTGGTAAGGTGGCTTACCCGCAGGCCATCGTCATCCCCTAGGGTGATGGGGGAAATGACTCTCCGGTGTGCCACATGTATGATCAAATCATCTTGATCAGGTTCTGAGAGCGACGCAGCTAAGCCGGCCAAAGCGTCTGCTCGACCATTCTGTGACCGAGGGACATGGGTAACCTCTGGTCGAGAAGAGAACTAGGCCATTAGACGGAGGGTGCACTCCAAAAATGGAACAAGCTCTGGCTTCTTGACAACATAGTCACCATTGACCTTCTTGATGACCAGTTCGGAATACCCTTTCACATGCAGATGGGGCACATCAATCTCAAGAGCTAGTTTGAGGCCAATGATGAGAGCCTGATACTCTGCATCGTTGTTGGTGCAGCCTTCTGACAACAGGAATGAGTATGGCAGAACGACTTGTGCCGGGGTGACGAAGATGATGCCCAGACCCACTTTGTTGAGCTTAGGATCATTGAGCCTCCTATCGGTGGGGCTCCGGGAGGCACCGTCAAAGTGCATTTTCCAACACGAGATGACATGATCGAATGATAGGATTGACTCATCAGGAAAGTCCAGATCTAGGGATTGATCTGCGGAGGTTGTATGGGTAGCTAGGAAGTCTGCCAATGCCTGTCCCTTGATGGCCTTCTGAGGCACAAACCTATTGTCGAACTGTTGGAGGATCACCGCCCACCGTTCTAGTCGGACAGTTAACATAGGGTGGTTCAGGATGTATTTCAGTGGGTCTACCTGAGAGACCAACTGTACCTCATGGTGATGCAGGTAATGCCGCAATTTCTGTATGGAAAACACGAGCGCAAGGTAGCTCTTTTTAATAGGGGAGTATCTGGTCTCCGTATCAAGGAGCATGCAGCTGAGGTAGTAGAGGTTGTTCTCTGTTCCCTCATTGTTCTTTTGGGTGAGAAGTGCGCCGAGGGACCATTCCAGGGCGGTCACATAAAGGACCAGTGGATTTCCGGAGACGGGTGGCATCAAGACCGGAGGTTGGAGTAGATACTGCTTGATTTCCTCGAAGGCGGTCTGGAACTCTTCATCCCATTCATAGGCGGATCCTTTCTTCATGAGCCGAGAAAAGGGATTACACTTTCCAGACAGATTCGCAATGAATCGGCATATATAGGCTAAGTGGCCTTGGAGACCTTGAAGCTCCCGAATATTGCTCGGGGGAGACATTTGGATGATGGCCTTGATCTTATCCGGGTCAATCTTGATTCCTCGGTATCTGACGAAAAATCCCAGAAACTTCTCGGAGGTAACCCTGAAGGCACACTTCAACAGGTTCATCTTCAGGTGGCGAGAATGGAGGAAGCTGAACACTTTATCAAGGTCCTTGAGGTGGTCCTAGATCTGGTGAGATTTGACCACCAGATCATCCACGTAGAATTCCACTAGTGTCCCGATAATCGGCTTGAATATGTGATGCATGGCCCACTGATAGGTGGCACCTACATTTTTCAGGTCGAAGGGCATAACCTGGTAACAAAAAGTACCTTGGGGAGCCCTGAAGGCAGTGGAATCCTCATACTCAGGGGCCATCTGGATCTGGTTGTACCCGGAATACCCATCCATGAAGGAGAGGGCTTGGAACCCGGCCGTGGCATCAATCAACAACTCTGTCAATGGAAGGGGAAAATCATCCTTTGGGCAGTGGAGGTTGAGATCACAGAAGTCGATGCAGACTCTGATCTTCCCGTTCTTCTTCTTGACTGGAACAATGTTGTCAAGCCACCTGGGGTACTGTACTTCCTTGACAAAGTTGGATTTGATAAGCTTGTCAACTTCAGCCTCAACCATGGCACCGTGAGAAGGGTGCATCTTTTTGGGAGGCTGCTTAAACTCGCGATGGTTCGTCGGGAGACCAAGGCGGTGGACGACTACCTGGTGATCTAGTCCTGGAATCTCATCATAACTCTAGGAAAAAACGTCACGGTGCTATTTGAGAAAGTCCACGTACTGTTGCTGCTCCTCGAGGGGCATGGATGCACTGATCAATGTGGGTCTCGGATCTACCTCGCTATCAAGGTTCACCTGTACCAGTTCATTGACTGTGGTAGAGACACCTTCTTCAAAGGTAGGGGGAGAATCCTCCAGATCCTCTTCTCCACCTGTGGAGGGACCTCCTGCAGGGGAGATTCTTCTGAGTTATCAAACCCTGATGGGAAGCTGGTGCCGGCCTGGACAACAGTGGTCATCATATCAGGAGATTCATGCGCCACTGAGACCGTAGCGATGAAGGCAGTCGATCCTATCCCATCTGGCCTTCGGCCCAAGGGGCCACGCTTGATAACATCAAAGCAGTAGTGATGCGTCAGCCGGAGCCGGTTGATTCCAGGCCGGCAGAAGAGACACATATGACGTACCTCCATTTCCATGAGTCTGACATCCTGATACCGTACAAGGGTAGGAGGTTCTGGGATCACCTGAGCCTAGTTGGTGTAGGAGTACGAGGTGATTTTCCGCCATCGCTTGGACATGGGAACATGCCTTACTCTTGTACCCAAAACAACAAAACACTACCCCATGTCGGGGGTCGTGGCCTCTAACCGATGGATCAGGAAGATGTAGGTGTCATCTAGGCCTGCCCAGGGATCGCTTTTGACCGGGGCGGGTTCATCCTCACTTGATAGGATTTTCTTATCCTTTCTCTTGTAATAGTCGGTGTCCAGATAGTGGGCTTCACAAGAGGAAAAAGGAGACACATCTCCTTGGAGCATGCCGAATCGACCATTAAGGGAGTACTTGAGGCATTGGTGATACAAAAAAGGGACCGCTACATGCAGATGGAGCCATGGACTACCCATCAATGTGTTGTATGCGGTGTCCTGGGAGACAAACATGAACTCGGTGCTGGAAATTAGGCCACCGAACTGGGTCTTCAAGTGGATCTTTCTGACTGGGGATTGCTCGGTCCTATCGTATCCCTGGATTCTGAGGTCGGAGGGAGTCAAATCATCCTCAGACAAACCCAGATTTCGCAGTGTCCGAATCAGTATTAGGTTAATCCCAGAACCCCTGTCAACAAGGCAGCGGCGGACTTCCACACCATTGAACTAGCCAGTGACATACAGTGGGTGAATATGCCCATGTATGGGAGGGTCTTCATCTTCACCAGAGAATGAGATAACTGCCTGGAATTCGGCGTTCTCAATCGCCTCAGTATGGAAGGCTTCTGCAGCTGCTACCTCCATCTCAAACTGGAGGGGGATCCTTAGGGCCTCGACAAGTGCCTCACGCATTTCAGATGATAGGAAAAGAGCCTCAAGAATATAAATCCTTTCTAGAATTCCGACAAGGTGCTTCATAACATCATACTTCCGTGCCAAACGCGAAACTTTGCTTATAGGAGGTCGTTCTGCAATTAGAGGCATGGCGGGCCCTGCCGGCTAGACCGGCGGCTGGCTGGTACTGGGTACATCCCGCTGCCTACTAGTTGATGCCTGAAGAGTAGCTACCGGATGAGGACCGGACAACTGAGATTGTCCTATAGCAGGGAAAGACTAGCCGCTGTGCGGACAAGGCAACTCTGCCTGATCTAGTAGCACAAATGGTGGTGGAGGTAGATCTGAGGGCACCAGATGAGGTTGCGTGTGCTGAGATCTGCGTTGAGCCTGCTGTCTGGTTTCAGTAGTGTGTACAGCCTGATTGAAAGCACCTGCTAACATGCCTCGATGACCCATGTGGTTATGGTTCTGCTGACATTGACGTCGACTGGGGACGTTGGGGAGGTTCGCCTGGCATTCCCCCTCGTCAAGAGTCATATAGGGATTTACCAGCTCCACGGTATTAACCAAAGCGTACCCCTGACTTTTGCTCGAAGAGTCATCCACCACTGGGTAGATTCTGGGAGGGATCCCCATCTCATGGGGCATGAAATCACTGAGAGTGTGGGACGATGACGGTAGTGGTGGGGTGCGTTGCTTCTTCTTGCGCCGCTGCTGCTTGCCCTTTTGGGAAGAGGCCGGATGAGACGATGATACAGTGGTACTGGTCACATATTCTGAAGGATCTAGCTGATTCAGGCATGCTCGAATGATACCATGGGCGTGGGCGACGGTTTTATGAGGCATCCAGTCATCGTACTTCTGGGAACCACGGCTGGGAACCTGCTGCCACTCACCTTCATCATCACTACCACTTTCTGACCTTACAAAGACACCCGCCACTTGTGTCAGGGCCGGGCCCAACCTGACTATGTTGTTGTCAACCTGGTCTTGAAGTCAGTCTTTAAACACATAGCACTGCTTGAGGGTGTGCCCCAGAATCTGATGATAAGGGAAGTAGTTGGGGAGATCAGTGAGATTCGCCTCTGCCGACCTTCTACACTCAGGTAAGCGCACAATCCCTTGCTCTAGAGCACTTCAGAAGTAGCCAGGGACCTGATTCTCATTGAATGAGTAAGTTTGGTACCTTCTTTCTGGATAGGGGGCCCTGGGAGCCTGGCCCTGACAAGGGGCTGGAGGGGCCTACTGAGGAGGAGGAGCCTGATTGTCCCACCTAGGCGGTGGTGGTGCATTGCGTGGGTGAACCTGTCGGTTCTGAGGCGGTCGTTGCTGGGCAAGAGCCTATGCTTGAGGTGGAGGGCCTCTGCGGGGTTGCGGGGTCGGTTCCACTGGCAGTAATTCTAGATTCCTGGGGGCTTCTATTTGGGCCACCATGGCGGGTTCGGCTCTGGTAGCCCTCCTGGCTGGGATCACAGGGGGCAGTAGATGTGCCTAACTAGCCTGTTTCAGAGATTTCTCAAGGCGCTGAGCCTTATCTGAGAAGTCCCGGAACCCTCCAGAGTAGTTCTGGGTGATTAGGGAAGGAACCAGTTCTGTTTTAACATTCCCCACACACATCGTCAGTAATTTCTCCCGAGTCAGTGGCATGTCGAGGGAGTATGTAAGCCCCTTCCATCGGGCGATGAATTCCGCAACTCGCTCGTCAGGCCTCTGTTTGCACTTGAAGAGGTCTGCGATGCTATTCTTTCACATGGTGGAGCTGAACTGGTATAAGAACTACCGGCGGAGATCCTCCCAGTCGGTCACCGATCTGATAGGGAGCTAGCTGTACCAGACGAATGCAGGGCCCTCTAATGTTTGCACAAAACATCGAATCTTGGTGGCTTCCTGTTGTGCCAAGGTCCCCAACATGGGGCCACACCTGGAGGAAAAATGATCCAAGTGTTGTGGAGGGTCCCCAGTCCCGTTAAAGGGCGAGAAAGTGGGATTCCCAAAACCCGGGGGTGCAGGCATATCATCCACCCACGCGGGATATGGCTTGCCGTCTGGTGGGACTGCCACCTTCCGCGTTTCCAATGCCTCAAGGCGGGCGATGAGTGCCGCTATAGGATCATCTGGGTGGGGGTCCCTGTCTTGATAGGGATCCCTAACTATGAGTTCATTTCCAGGCTCTTCGACATGGTAAACGGCTTTAATGGCCCATGGAGCAACTGGAAGAATGACCCTTGGGGCGGCTGGGGGAACCCGGGCTAGATTCCTTAGATTTCCTCGCCATTCAGGAGGGTTTGGAAAGACGTATTGCACCCTCTTGCCGTGAGTTCCGGCTTCTGCCCTGTCCGCGGGAGTAGCATGATTAGGGTTTTCTGGAGGCATCTCGTCGGGGGGAAGTTGTTCCTGCCCCTGCCACCCTAGCTTAGGATCACCATAGTCGGGTCGCCTCTCTATAGCACACTCGGCTAAGAGTTCATCAACCAGCCTCTTCTGCTCGAAAATCTGTTGTTGCAATGCGGCCTTCTCGGGGTCTTCGTCCATTTTATGTACTGAGGCGGACGGGTCAGAGTGATTGAAAGTTCCGACCTTCTCTTTGCCCTTGCCAGTATTTCGGCTAAGTACCAGCGACTTAGTGGGTGCAGGGAGGCCTAGAATGTTCCTCTGCTGACGAGTAATCCTCCCTGATGGGTCCAACAATGGTGGTACACCCTCAGGAGGTAAGTCTCCATCAAGAAACTCCAGCTCGTCCTCTTTGTCCACTATGTCAGCCATGTGGACCGCAACCCTTCTTGGAGGCATGTCCTCAATGTTGCATAACGAATCGGGATGCTGTCGGATAGGACTGAAGAGGAGGGCGCCATACTATCCCTAGCCACGAACTTTCACATGGGGGGTATATTCCCTGATGATTTTTCGGAGTACCTTGAACCTCTTAACTCATTTTTGTTGGAGGGCGCTCTGGCGACCTGGTGACTCAGGGCGCTGGGCCATAGGAAGTGCAGCCAAATCAACCAGACGTCATTGATCACTGATTTCTTCGAAGTTCACTTGGATCCTAGGGTAAAACACTCATTGATAGCGAATACGGAAGTGTGTCTCCCATAGGGTTTTATGGAATCACTCTACTTCCTCTGGGGTGAGGGATTCCGGCGCACAAAAGTTCGACGCTGCCACCGGCCAGAACTTCTCCAGGAAGTGATCTGCCACGAGAATGTTCCAGAAGCTCCTGGGCTCGGATTCAGGGTCTGGACCCATATTTCCCCACACATCAACCGAAGGTGGCTGAGGAACCGGTAGTGGTACTGAGGCAGACCGCTGGGACAGTAAACTGGGTGGCGGAGAATACAGTGAACGAGCCAACTGGCCGCCGAATTCCGAGCCGTCCTTCGAAGAGTGAGGTGACCTGAACACAATGTCATGATACGATGTGCTGATAGCCACAGCCTCCAGCGCAGGAATTGTGGTTACCGGCGATGGGTCACCTTGTCGCTCAACCGCCATCATTCCCCAAAATTGCTCTCTGTGATCTCTGGTTGAGGTAGAGGGTGCTTCTGGTGACGACGGTGGTGACTGTATAGTCAGAACCTGCGGGATTCCCACAATTTCCTCCTCCTGGATGTATCTACGAAGAGAGGAAGGAATCCAGTGGACTTCACATTCTGTAAGGATGAGGCTGACATGCCTTGTTCCTGCCTCTATCCTTAATGCGGAGGAATTAGGGGAGGGTTCCGATGCCGAGTCGCATTCTGCTTCAGAATTCGAGAAGCGGGCCGGTTTGATCTCTGTCCGGGATTTCTCAGGATTCTTCTTGTGGCGGTGACGACCCACCCTCCTGCCCCTAGATGGCTCTTCGGGACAAGGTTGATTCTCGACGTGTAGTCTCGGGGTCGTGCTGGTGCCATGGCAGAGAGGACTTCCGCTTGGGACAACCGGGGTGTGAGGGGAACTGGGGAAAATGTTGAAGGGAACATGGGGAGGACCTCCAAGGACAACACCTGAGAGGGAGAAACCTCCGTTGGAACTGGCGGGAGCATGGGGAGGACCTCCATGCTTAGTGCGTGGAGTGAGGCTGAACTTCACCCCTATGGTTTCCAGGGTTAGGAAGACCTTCTCCAGATGCGGAAAGGACGTAGAGAGGATCCCCACATTGGGGAGGGATCGGATGGGCAATGCCTTCACATCGACGGTCGGGGGTAGGAGGAGGAATTCGATATCCAGTGTGGTGGGCGCGGGAGAGGCTTCCGCACCGGGTTTAACTTCCATGAGGCAGGTCTTCATTTGGGTTGGGGGTAGCGTAGGGCATACCTCCATGAAGAACTTTGGAGCAGGGAAGAACCGTACTCTGTGGAGTGGTGCTACGGAGAGGACCTCCGTATGGGGTGACATCACTGCAGATTGGTTCATGGAGATCATCACTCGGATCTGTGACTCGAAGATTCAACCCAGCCTGCCCGTGGGGTAGTTGGGGCCTCGACCCCGGTCAGGCGTAGGAGTGTTCCTAATCAGTGCGTGAACGGACTTCTTGGTATACGTCGGCGGTGGCTTGGGCCACAGTAGCTGTCGACATCGACGCCCCTTAACGGGCGCCCTCAACTCGGGCCCAACGCTGGCGTCGGGTCAGGCGAGCCGGTGCAGGTGGTTCAGGGGCATAGCCTACCTACTCCTTTGGCAGGGCCGGACGGCGGCGCTGACGCGGCCGGGTGGGGGCCCTTTCTTGGAGTCCTTGGATCCGGACTCTGACCGGGCTGAGCCGGACATCACCCACCTCATCATCGTAAGGCAAGGAGTCGTCGAGGCATTCCGGGGAAAGGCTCCCGAAATGGTTGAATATTGGGGTGGGGACCAGGGGATCCCTGCGCGGACCTCAAGGGAATCATTGACAGCGGAGCCTGGACGCCTCCAGGTCCAGGCAGGCCATATCCCGAGTTGGGATTATGCCCTCCTCCTCGTAACAACGTACGAGGTCATTAATCACCCTTCGTTGGATGAATTTTGATGAGGAGAGGGGGCGTGGGCGCCCCACGCTTGTGGATGCAGATGACATTGTAGTAGTAGTGGAGCCACGCGGAGTGGTTGTGCTGGTATTGCCCCTGCCCCTGCGTAGGCGGGTGGGCGGCGATCGTGTCCCTGTAGCAGCAACCTGATTCCTGAGAAGCAGGGAGATTAACTCATCAGCACTGCGAGGAAAAGAGATCAACAACCAGTGCCCCAACGTCATTCTGTCTTCCGTGGTCGGCAAGAGGGATCCACACATACAACATTTGTAGAACATAATACCCCACGTTCTACTGCCCTAACTTCTGGTGAGTTTCACGCCAAGACCGCTATTTGCTTGGCGGGACCCGACGCTGGATATCTGGATCCGGTGACACGTCAATCTACCGATGTTTCGAACACTACTAATCTCCACATTGAGGAGAAGAAATTCACACCGGGTTCACCATTTGTGTTTCCGACGCTTTCGCTGGGGTGCATGCATCCATCCGCTTGGGCGCGACAAATGCGACTTTTGTGTTTCCCCGCATTCATGCTTTCCAAAGGCGGGCGACATCTGCTCCTTATTCAGGGATGTATGCTCCTTGATCGAAACCGGGATGATGGGATGTCGGTTATTCCTTCCATGGATTCCTCCTCAAAACTCGTCATCTAATCCAGGTCTCCCTCATAGATTTAATACGTTGTTCGTGAAACTCTTCCCAGTGCCATGTTTCCATGGACGCTGGTTAATTACACTGCTTCTGTCAGGACATTTCAAAGGGTCCGGTCAGAGTAGCAACCTTCAGTTGGGGGAGTAGTCACGTCGAGGCATCAGTAATGTGTCTGAACACTGGGGAATTTTCATGTCTATCTTTTGTCCCTTATTATAGGGCTTCTCGAGGGCGCGGAAGCCTGAGGCATCCCACATCGAGCGCGGGGAACCATATTCCATAGGCATGTATTTGAGGTTTTCCTCATCTTCCCATGTTTAACACAGGGTATGCCACAAGTTTAACGTCCAGCGAAGATGGATCAGCCTGATCGGAACACCAACTGGAGTGGATCAGATTGAAGAATCCCCCTTGAGGGAAAGCTGATATCAGAGCCAGCCCATGGGCGGCTTCCCGAATGCTATGGAGGGGAATTGGGTGGCATGATCTCATCGGGATGTGGCGGCCCGACTAAGAATCAGGATGGATGATGGAGAATTGCATGGAGTGGAGGGGAAATTAAATGGGACCATCATGGAGATGGCGGTGGTGATGGGCTTGAGTCTCGAAGAGACTTCCTACGTATCCCCATTGCATGGAGTGGAGGGGAAATTAAATGGGACCATCCGATGGGTGATGGGCTTGAACCTCAGGAAGGCTTCCTACGTACCATGCCTTGACATGGATCAAAGTCCGCATAGTTCAGGTTGGACGCCGGAGAACTGACATGAATGAGGACCTTGGTCTGATGGGTGGTGGGCTTGAACCTCGTGAGGCTTCCTACGTATCATGCCTTGGCCCATATTAAAGACCACGTAGTGCAGGAAGAGGGGCTGTTGAACTGACACGAATGGGTGTCGGAACAACTGGATGGAAGGGTCACAACAGCTTACCACTGGATTGAGATGCAGTTTAATGTCATGCGGGACGAGGGCGTGTCAGAGAACCAACGTGAAGATGGACCTTGGTCCAGGTGGATGGTGGACTTGAACCTTAGGAAGGATTCCTACGTACCATGCCTTGACATGGATCAAAGACCACATAGTTCAGGTGAAAATGGGGTCTTATCACACTAACATGGAGATGGTTGGGGCCAATGATCATTGGGCTTGAACCTTAGGGAGGCTTCCTATGTACCACTCCTTGACATGGATCAAATTCCTCGTAGTTCAAGTGGCGATGGTGGGTGTCGGAGAACCGACGTGAAGAAAGGACCTTGGTCCGATGGGTGATGGGCTTGAACCTCAGGGAGGCTTCCTACGTACCATGCCTTGACATGGATCAAAGTCCTCGTAGTTCAAGATGGTCACAATGGCTTACCGCTAGACCAGAATGCAGTTAAACATCATGCGGGACAAGGGTGAACCCTGACGTGAATAAACGATGGGAGGTGGGCTTGAACCTCTTAGAGGATTCCTATGTACCATGCCTTGACATGGATCAAAGACCTCATAGTTCAAATGGATGTACAGTTTAATGTCATGCGGGACAACATACAGTTTAACGTCATGCTGAACGGGGGCATACAGTTTAACGTCATGCTAGATGGGGGTTGGTGTCATAGTCGATGGTTACTCTAAGCCCACGTGAGTCATGCTCGATGTGAGAAATAAGAGGCAAAAGAGACCTGATAATCACGTCGTGAAGGGTGCGTCCGTGGGAAGTGAAGAAGGGATTACGCATTAGGCGGCCCATGGTGCTGGGACTTACTCTAGGATGGAGGCCCAAAGTGCGGCAAAGCACGGCAGGAGAGGGATTTGGGACCGAAGATGGGAGGTGCCTCATTCCCTATCGCGCCCTCCACTGGCCTTGGTAGTGGGGAAGCACGGAGGTGCATGGGTGCTACCTTCCGTAAGAGAGGATTGGGGCTTACGCTCAGAGGCAGCCCTTCCCCCGTGGACAAATGCTACTCCGAGAGGGAGGATATCATCCCATGTGAGGGTGATTCCATTCCCATGGAGACGAGTAGCGTAAATAATGTGTGAGCTGGGGGGACCCTACGTGCGAGGCACGAGGTCGGGTCACAGTTTAACATCATGCGTTGAGGACGAGGTGCTTGGAAGTTTAACATCCTGCAGCTCGAACGAGGTGGGTTTAATCTGCACCCCTAGGACTTACATGACCGGTACCCTTTACCCCTTGGGGGAGGGAAGGCATCGACAAGGCCATGGTAAAGGGGGGTTGTAGAGCGAACCATCTAGGGGTCCAAGTTAGCGTGGCTATGCAAAGAAGCAATAGCCATTAGCATGCCTATGCGAAGAAGCATTAGGTGAAGCAACGCAACGGGTGGTGTCATCCATGGGACTTTGAAATCACATCGTACAAACCTGGAGGGTCGCACGAGAAGAGGAATTTCTAAGCAAAGGGGTCCACAGGCAGGGACCTTGCGGAGATTGGTTGCTTTTCATAGTGGAGAGCACTTGCAAAGGGGTGTGCTTCACGAAGTAAAGTTCCTTGGCCTTAGCATGGGGCATATATGCGAGTGGGAGGTGCTTTGCGAAGTGGAAGGGTGTTCACGGAGCATTGCCTCACGAGGCAGAGGTGCCTCACGAAGCGAGTTGCTATGAAGCAGTGTGCTTCGAGAAGTATAGTGACCCTGCCTTGGCATGTGGATCACTTGTATAGAATGGGTGTTTCACGAAGCATAAATGCTCCGCGGCTGCCCGAGTTCCCTTGGGAATCCCCTCCCTTCGCGTAGGCCCTTAGGCTTCGCGAAGGGAATCCCTCTTGGAAGAGGGGATCAAAACAAGACAAGGCGAAGGCCTCTCGCGAAGAAAAAAATACCTCGCAGAGCTCATGATTCCCAGAGTGAAGGGTGCTTCACTATTTGGGGAGATGAGATGCCGAAAGGTCGGATTTTCCATCCGTGGAGCTCAGGGGGAGCTCGGTATTTATAGGAAAGGGGCGCCGTGGAGCAGAGCTCACACAACGCGAAGGGGTCTTCAGTTGCTTCGCGGAGGGTCGCGAATGTCAACTGGATTCGCGGAGGGGTACCGCCTCCTCCGCTTCGCGGCGGTTCGCGAACTTCAGGGCGTTCGTGGAGGATTACCACTTCAGGTGCTTCATGGTGGCTGTAGAGGCAGGGGGCTTCAAGTTGGGGTTTCACGAGGAAGGGCTCAGGGTCTCTTTTTCTTCTTCCTTTTCGTCCAATATTTTGGCACCAACAACCGGTTTGTGGTTGTCTTTATTGACGACATACTCATTTACTCGGCGACAGAGGAGGAGCACACGGAGCATTTGAGGATGGTCCTAGACTTACTTCGAGAGCACTAGCTATATGGGAAGCTCTCGAAGTGCCAGTTCTGGATTCATGAGGTTCACTTTTTGGGGCACATCATTACGAAACATGGTTTGGCTATGGATCCCACAAAGATAGAGGCAATGCTTTCTTGGGAGCCACCCAAGAATGCATCTGAGGTGCGGAGTCTCCAGGATTTCTGCCCCTTTAACCGTATTGACACGGAAGGGATGACCATTTATCTGGAATGATCAGTGCTAGAAGGCCTTTGAGGAGTTCAAGCAGAGGCTGACTAGTGCACCAGTGTTGAGGCTGCCTGAGGAGGGCGTTGAGTTCTTCATATATTGGGATGATTCAGGAGCTGGGCTTGGGTGCGTGATGATGTAGCAACGTGTAGTGATTGCGTATGGGTCGAGGCAGTTGAGGACCCATGAGCATAATTATGCGACTCATGATTTGGAGCTGGTAGCGATGGTCTTCGCCTTGAGGCTATGGAGACACTACCTTTTAGGTGAGAATTTTGTGGTCTACTCAGATCACTAGAGTCTCAAGTATATCTTCACTCAGATGGATTTGAACCTGAGGCAGAGGTGCTGGCTGGAGTTTCTACAGGACTATGATTTCAAGATAGTATACACTATGGGGAAGGGAAACATAGTAGAAGATGCCCTTAGCAGGAAGTCCCAGGCTCGTCTTGTGCAGGAAGATTCAGAGTAGTTGGCTTCCCTACGACTGACCTTGGTGGAGGAGGAGGGTTTGAATTTTCTACAGTCAATGGTTTTGACTCCTTCTCTCCTCTAGCATGTGAGAGAGTCACATCTGGGAGATGTCGACAACGAGGTACTGCGTGATCAGATATTCATGGGTGACACACCCGATGGGTATTCTGAAGGAGGGAATCATGAGATCCTGTTCCAGGGGCGAGTTGTAGTACCAGTGGAGATGCGGGAGGAGGTGATGTGGGAGTTCCACACTTCTCCCTTGGCCATACTTCCCGGTGTGGGGATGATGTACAAAGACCATCAACGGTAGTTTTTGTGGTCTAGAATGAAGCGAAGCATAGCTGAGTTCATTTCTCGATGTCTTACCTGTCAGCAGGTGAAGGCAGAGCAATAGGTTCCGGTAGGGTTATTGTAGCCCCTTGATATCCCAGAGTGGAAGTGGGATGGCATATCTATGGACTTCATCACAGGACTTCTGCGCACATCGAAGGGCTATGACTCCATTTGGGTGATAGTGGGCCGACTCCCGAAGTCGGTGAAATTCCTTGCTATTAGGGAGCAGAGTTCTATGGAGAGTTTGGGATAGTTATATGTTCGGGAGATCGTCCGCCTTCATGGAGTACCCTTGACGGTCATCTCCGACTATGATGCGTGGTTTACATCACGATTATGGCGAGGCCTATAAGAGGCATTCAGGACTCAGTTGCGGATGAGTACAACTTTTCAACCCCAGACTGATGGGAAGACCGAGCGCACTATCCAAGTGTTGGAGGATATGCTCAGGGCGTGCATGTTAGACTTTGACTGGAGCTGGGAGGATCACTTTCCCTTGGTAGAGTTTGCGTATAACAATAGTTAACACTCTACTATTTGCATGGAACCTTTTGAGGCCCTCTATGGGAGACTCTATAGGTCACCCTTATGCTGGACAGAGGTTGGGGAGACCTCCATCGTGGGCTCAGAGTTGGTGCAGGTGACAATGGATAAGGTTCAAGTCATTCGTGAGCGGATGAGGATGGCTCAGAGAAGAAAGAAGTCCTATGCAGATCGACGTCGCAGACCCTTGGAGTTTGAGTAGGGAGACCATGTATTTTTGAGAGTCTCCACGTGGCATGGAATGCGAAGGTTCGGTCGAGGAGGCAAGATGTCCTCGAGGTTCATTGGGCCCTTTGAGATCGTGTGCCGGGTTGGTGAGGTCGCCTACCATCTCTCTCTACCCCCGCAGCTGGAGAGAGTGCATGACGTCTTCCACGTGTCGCAGTTGAGGAAATACGTTCATGACCCCATGCATGTTATCGAATAGGGAGAGCTAGACATTGAGGATGAATCCAATTTTGTGGAGCACCCAGTGGTGATTGAGGGCCGATAGGAGCAGACTCTGCGCGGATGGGCCATTCCTCTAGTTCGTGTGCTGTGGCAGCACGGGAGGGTGCAGGAGAGCAACTGGGAGCGGGAGAGCCAGATGCGGGCTCAGTATCCTGAGTCATTTTTGTAGTTTTGTTTTTCAGGGACGAAAAATGTGAAGGAGGGAATGATGTAAGAAACCCGGTTTTGAGCCTGTAAGACTTTGAAATTTTCTTGATGTTATTCCAGAGTAGGGCGTTCAAACGACATGCGATTCCGAGCCCCGGTGTGGTTGGAATTAAATTTGGCATGCATTCACACTGGATGAACTAAATAAATAGAATAACTCTTGAATGGTAACACGGAAGGGAAAAACAAGGGCACTGTTGAGTCTGGAATGTGCCATTTACCCTAGGAGGGATGTAACTTTCGCGGGTGTGACCCTTCTGTGAAAAATGCCACCAGGAGTGTTTTTGTAATTTAGCGGTCTCGGGCGTCGAATTTTATAACTTTTTAATGGAGGCTTGGATTAGAATTCTGAGACAAACATTGTGCTCAGGGCATGGCGTTTACCCTATGGGAGGCTTAAACTCGACCCCGCTTGGAGTCTGGGTACGGGCCTACTAGTGGATGTTTTAAAAATTAATTAAAATTAATTAATTTTTATATTTAAACACAACCACCTCCAATGATTCCCCTCCCTTGTTCTTCCCTGGTGCAAGTCCTCCCCTCTCCTCCACCACACTGGCGAGGCGCGACAACTCCGGCGGACCGTCGGTGAAGCTTTGGGCTACGCCCAACGAGGTAGGAGGGTTCATTCTTCGTTTTGTTTCCCAATTTGTCTTTAAATTTAATTTCATATGTCGAATTGTTGTCCGATCATCGAGAAAAGCCCATTTTCGAGTAGGGTTCGTTCAAATATTTCCAATTCATGTTTTAGTTTGAATTTTTGAGTCCCGGGGTGCCCAGGGTGGCCCTGGGAAGTTTTCTGGCCGTTTTCCCCATTTTTCGGTGATTCTAGTGGTGGTCCGACGGGTTCTAGGCGGCGGTGGTGAGAGCTATAGGTAGTTCGGCAGCGGTGCTCCAGGTGGCGGCGGTGCTCTAGGCGGCGTGGCTGCGCTCCAGGAAGCGGGCTCCGATAGTGGCTTCAGGTGGCGACTCCAGGGCGCGGGTGAGGTCGTCGGCGTCGAGCGTGACGAGGTGGGCCGGGGTCGCGGCGAGTGACCCCGTGGGAGGAACAGAGACCCACTTCCAGTGGGTCTCCGTGTGGACCAAAGACCGGACATGAGGGCCGGTCGGCTGAGTAGTGGACTGCGGGTCCACAACCAGCCCACGCGGCCGAACCGTGGGCTGGTCGGCGCGAGACGGCTCGGACCGGGTGGATCAGCCGACCAGGCCGGTCTAGCCCAAGGGGCTTCATCCCCTCCGACTTCGGACACCCGTAACTTTTGCTACAGGTGTCCATTTTACATGCCGTCCATGACAGTGTAATAATCAGCTTGAGGAGTAAATTTTGAGATGGTTTTGGGGATTTTTAATTCCTGAGACGGGAGCTTGGTGGAGCGACACGCTCGTTAAGTACTACACCAGGATTCTTGTTTTAGATGGCGTGGACACATCCGATGTACGATTTGAGCGCCGTTAGCGGTGTTGTGACCCTGGCATCGAGGTGGATATTTATAGTATGGTTTCAGGTGTTGAAGTGGGAGTTGAGACATGGGACCTATGGGCCATCTTTGAGTTGTGTGCCGCGTTTTTGCTCCTTTTTCACCAGACGTCCATTTGAGGCATTTGAGTAGTCATTTCTGCGTGTTTTTCCAAGAAAATCGTGATGGAGAAGTTCGCCTTATGATTATTGAACTCAGGGTGTGGGCCCCACACAGGATGGCTATATTGAATAGTACCATATTCACTGGTTGTCCATTTGGGGCGAGTAAGTAGTCTATCTCACGTGTTTTCCACGAGGACTGCAACAACGTAATCCGTTTGGGCATGAGGATCCTCATTGAGATCATGTTAAATGTGGAAACAAAGGAGGGTGTTGGATGGAGATCCCTTTTGATGCACTCCGAACCAACGCACAGTGGCGTTGTTAGTGACACCTAGTGATGTTAGTAGCGAGGCAGAGCTATCAGACCGATTTCGGGTTTACCCTCTAGCAGGGCTGGACAGTGGGTCACCCAACGACTCTTGAGGGTATACCCTCCAACAGGACTGGGCAGTGGGTCACCCATTATCTTGTTCCTAGTCTACCCTCTAGCAGGGCTGGGCAGTGGGTCGCCTGTCGACTTCTTCCAGGTCTACCCTCCAGCAGGGCTGGGCAGTGGGTCACCTGTCGACTTGTTTTGGGTTTACCCTCCAGCAGGGCTGGGCAGTGGGTCACCTGTCAACTTATTCCAGGCCTACCCTCTAGCAAAGCTGGGCAGTGGGTCACCTGTCGACTTATTCCAGGTCTACCCTCTAGCAGGGCTGGGCAGTGGGTCGCCTGATGATGTAGGGTCTACCCTCCAGCAGGACTGGGAAGTGGGTCACCTGATATCTTATTATGATTTACCCTCCAGCAGGGCTGGGCAGTGGGTCACCCGTTGGCATATCATACTCAACCCTTCTTATGAGGCTAGTCAGTGACTTTTCACCGTGACTACCGGAGCGGGACCCTGTTTGTACGGATCAGTGGTGTGACAGTTTTAAAATTACCTAAGGACCCACAAGGAAGAGGGGAACTTTCCCCACTGAGACACATCCTTGAGACGTGACCTAAAACCATGCGGGTGATTCAGTGCCACCCAAAGCGGATAGTATCAAAGTGCGGTGATTGAGCCCCTTTGACTTGGGCTTCCTAGGTGGACGAGGCGAGATGCTGGGCTGTGCGGATGGTTTTACTTGGAACTAATGGTGACTTATCCTGGGCCGAGCTTGGATATAGAGATCCCATTACACACTTGTTTAGGTTTCTTGATGAGCATATATATATAATTGAACCCTACTTTTGTTCCCACTTCTTGGGGTCTGTGCTTACTTATTTGTGTTGGATTGAGCTGCACTCTCTTTACTAATTTTTTTTACTGTCCTTGTTAGTCTACTGCTCACCTCTTTAGTGCCTCCTTTGTTTCTCCCTTGAGCTTTCGGGGCATCCTACTGAGTATGTTTATACTCACCCCTGCTTGGGATTTTCCCACACCTGGTGTGCCCTTGCAGATGACGGACAGGTCGATCGTGACTATGGAGGAGTGTAGAGGTCACAACAGTGGGAGCAGCGTACCGTTTTTGTGCTAGAGTATTCATGTGGGAGTCTATCCAGTTGTTTTCTTTTGTTTACATGTTGTCGGGTTGTGGCATCTTTGTGGTTGGGCGTGTGTTTTGCCTTTTTTTTTCCAGTTTACTTATTAGTACTTCCAGCACTTTACTTACTCTATTTAGTGGTTGATGCATGACTGTGGTTGGGGTATAACTATTTGTCTTTTGGTTTTCTTTTTACTTTGCGCTTGCATCGAGTGGGTTGTGTGTGCGTGTGTACAAGTACTTAGGTGAAGACCTCCCCGAGATTGTTACGCCTTCGACACTGGTTTCGAGCCTCTAACCTATGGAGGCGGGCTTGAGGTAGTTGCGGCTCGGGACCGGTAGGGTCGGGTCATGATAGTCCAAAATAAAGTAGCCTGTAGTTTGAACATTTCATTAATTTCACAATCATAAGTCATCACACCATCACCCCAAAATTCATTTAACTCATCAATCAATGGATGAAGGTAAACATCAATCTTATCCCCCATACTTCTAGGTCCATCAATAAGAGTGTAAAGTAATATAAATTGTTTCTTCATACAAAGCCACGAAGGAAGATTATACGGAACCAACACCACGGGCCATGTGTTATGAGTTTCACCAACCATAGACTTGAATGGATTGAAACAATCTGCTGCCAACCCCAATCAGACATTACGAACATCTTTAGCAAAGTCAGGATGTCTCTTATGAAAATCCTTTCATGCATGAAAGTATTCCGGGTGGGTTAACATATCACTTTCATGAACTCTTTCTACATTCCATCTCATTAAATTATAAACTTTAGATGGTATAAAAAATCTTTTCAACCTCAGTTTAAGGGGAAAGTAATGCATTTTCTTTACGTCAATCAGTTTCCCCAGTATCGCAATCTGAATTTGATGAGTCTGATTTCCCCTGTTCTCTTTCCACCTGGAAGCACCACAAACCATACAAATATCCAAATGGATAGTTTCCTTTCTAAACAACATAAAATTGTTTGTACATGAATCTATGGTCTCATATGTAAAACCTAAGTTCTCTGTCAACTTACGAGCATAGTAATATGACTCGGGAATCTTAACATTGACAGGAAGAACCTTTTTCAATAACACCAACAACATGTCGAATGATGTGTCTGGCCACTGATTCAAAGTCTTAAAATGCAACAACTCCATGATAAACGACAATTTGTTATAAGAAGTACATACATGATATAATTCGGTTTTTGCATCATCAAGTGCTTCATAAAACCTCCTCGAATCACGATCTACACCAGAGTGAAGATTTATCTCACTGGTCTCAAGATTTTGGATGTCAATGCCTTCAGGATCAAACCCGCGTACCGTTTTAGAAATCATTTCATGAATTGGATCATTCATCCTTGCATTAACATCCATCTGAACTACATCAATATTTTGACAACGAACATATTCTTCTCCATGATGAGTCCAAATCTTATAATTTTTCATAATTCCATTAAAGAATAGGTGTTCCCTCACAGTATCTCATGTGAATTGATATATGTTATCACATTTTATACATGGAATACTAATATAGTCACTTTCAAATCCTCTGGTGAAGTCAATAAACTACATAATGCCATTGAAATATTCTCTAGACGTTCGATTTGGAAGATCAATCCAACTCTTATCCATAATAATATCTATATAACAAACATTTACATGAGACTTATTACATATGCATTTTTCATATCAAATATATTTAAAACAAATACTAATCAATTGTTTGTGGACCATTGATAAAATAATAAAATTATATCTCTGAATAATAAACAAGAGAATATATAATGGAATGTAAGTGAAATCTCATGTCATACATGATTGAGATATAAACCTGGAAGGGAGGGGAGTTGAAGTCAGTGCTACGAGGGAGAGGAGAGGCAGCAGAGGGGAGTCGGAGCCGAAGGTGGTGCGGCGAGGGAGGGGACGGGCAGCGATGGCGGAGTGAGCCATAGGAGAGGAGGTGGTGAGGTGGCGACGGTGTAGTGAGGGTGGGATGATGAGGGAGGGGACTGAGGACAATAGGGAGTCAGAGGGTGGTAGCAGAAAGGGGACGAGTAGCAGCCATGCAAGGAGGGAGGGGACTGGGCGGTGGCGGTGCAGTAAGGGAGGGATTTCCGGGGTACGGGGGGGGGGGGGGGTGTCTGGGGTGCAGGGGGCTATCTGGGGTGCAGGGGGCTGTCCAGGGGGGGCTGTCCGGGGTGCGGGGGGGTGGGGGGGGGGGATGTCTGAGGGGGTAGAGGGTGTAGGGCGGGTGGAGGGCGGAGGGCTGAGGGTGATGAGGGCGGAAAGGGGTGGAGGGTGGCGAGGGTGGAGGGAGGAGGGCGACGGGGGAGGGTGACGAGGGTGAGGGGGCGCGGTAGGGTTTTGTAAGGGGAGGGGAGGGGGGCACCGAAGCCTCCCTGATTTTTTTTGCAAAACCCAGCGACCGCCAGAGGCAGTCACCCATGTCAGGGGGGCTTCAAAGCCCATTATTCTAGTAGTGGATGTTCTCTGCAAATGTCTTCCCCATTGTGGTATCTCATTTCAATAAGAAGGTCATCCCCTTATTGTGAGGCACTTTGGAAGATAAGGCCAATCATGCTTGATTCCCTATCATTGAAAAGTGATATTATTTCTCAACTAGAAGATAGACCACTACAATAGTTATTATCTAAAAAACCCTTGTATAATTTTCATTCTATCACAGTAGATGAGATTACTATTAATCCCACCACCTATAACAAAGCAGTTGGGAAACGACGACTTTGGTCAGATCTAGTGGAGGAATCTCCCATGGAAAACAAATATAATACATTTCTTATGAATAAGTAGCTGGCAAAAGATAATATATCGGTCATATTTTGGCCCTTAGCTGATCCTCAATATAACATTATAGAGATGTTGTCAGAAGAATACATGCATGTAATTTTCCTGAATAAATTGACAACTCTTTGACACTTGAAAACTAAATTCTTTCATTATAATTGATATGCATGTTATGTTAACATAATAAAAGAACTTCATCATCAAATCGACTTGGCTACCATTTCAGTTGCACGATGCTTGAAATTGGAAATATATTAGGAGGGTCTTCAATGAACATTTCTTAATTCTTTGCGCAAGCTATGCCAATTGTTCACCGATGTTGTAACGACCCAAAATTTCAATAATGGAAATTCCTCTTGATCTAATTAAATGTCTCGTTATTGTTATTTTGTAAATATTTTTTAAAGCGCAAATAATATTTTTAGTTAATATTAAACTAAGAAATCTATTTTGATTAATTAATGGATTTTTGAATTAAATAATATTTTAATAAAATATTATTATTATTATTAAATTAATTTTTATTAAATATAAACTATCGTATAATTTTATGAATGCAATTGTAATTTTTATTAAGGTTTGAAAGCAGTTTTTGTCAAAACCAAAGAATTTTTGATAAATGGAGGTTTTTATTTTAAAAGTAAAAATTCAAATATTTAGAAACCTATTTAGATAAAATTAATATTATTTTTGTAATCAGGACGTCAAAATTATCCAATGGTGATTTTTTCATAATTTTCTGAGACAGTCAAATTTTTGGGTAAAAATTAAATACCGTTTAAATATATAATGTGTTTTATGACATCATAAATAACCAATAGTGATGTAATAAAATACTATAAATGATGTGTTCGGCCAATACATGTTTTTCCATTTAAATAATATGATTTTCGGTTTGTTTTATTTATTTTACAAAACTTTAGTGGACCCTCAAAGAGTTATAAAACATTTTCACTTTTTAAATGAACTTCCATGAGAGTGTGACTCACCTCCACATAAGCAAACCTATTATTTCAAGAAGTTCAACCATTGTCCTTATAAAATATTTTTTTCCAATCCCCTTGGCAAAAACTATGGGAAAGAACCATGCACTGGTTTGTGGTATTGATTAGTTTAATGTGTGGTGACCCAAACCTAAATAATAAAGAATTCCCTCTCCTTTCCTATATAAACCCACTAAGATCCCACTTCCTCTTCACTCAAAGCCTTTGGAGTTCATCCAACATTTGCCCTCCTCTCTCTATAATCCTCCCAAGGAGCCCAAATCTCCCAAAAATCCACTCTCAAGCCTCTCTCAAGCCTTTGGGATCACACTTCCAAGTAATAGATTTCTTTTTTTCTCATTTTTGTCTCAATTTCATTATGTTGTTATACCATTTTAATTTCAATTAAAAATATTGGGGTATGATTTATCACCCTTCCCATACTTCCCTATTTATGTTTGAATTATTATAGACCCCTTTCACTCTCATTTAATGTCTCCCATGTACACCTGTTACCATGCCGAAATTCCGTAAGAAATTTCGCTCTCCTCATTTACATTCAAGAAATTCCTTTGTATTACGTATCTAAATTCCATTACATTAGTTGGGACATGTATCTATATGACCCCCTTACTTTCCATTTCACATACATATGACGAGACACCCATTTCTCTCTCATCAAACATTTTTATGAATTATTATGACGTGCCGTTATGCTGCCGAAATTGCACTGCATTTTTCCAAGCCAAGATCATAGTGTAGTGAATATCATACCCATGTCTCTATCAAGGGTATTCACATTTATGCACATATACCTACTGAATGGTACTTTCATGTATTTATTCCACATTCCTTAATCATGGAATAACTTATTATGTTGATTGATTCCATGTTATATGATTCATGTGGCACACTTATGCATGAAATGAAATGTTTAAGAAGGGTGCGCCCTGATAGTGATCCAATGCATTGGGTAAAGTATAGTATCATGATACTTCATGTGGAATGAGTTTTGAATCATGATAAATCAAGTGTACTAAGGGTTTATTCACGTTTCATGTTCAATAAGGTTTTACTCATGCTCCATGTGCAATGAGTTTTGGCTCATGCTAAAATCATGTTAAATATTGTTGCCACATTTCCATGTTATGATTATCATGCTTTATCACGCCTTTATATTTCTCTTGTGATCCATTGACATGCCTATTGTCTAACATGTACTGTATTCCTTATGTTATTCCATGTTTATTCCCTTACTATTCTTTATATCTCACCCTTTCCTTATGCATGTCCTCAGGTTATCCTATGCAATGCTAAGTATGAGGGAATGTAGGGGTCATGTATAGGATGTTTTTAATAAAGATGTTGTATTTCATGTTTTAAGTTGTTATGTAATGGTCCTAATCCCAAAATACACTATACCTCTCAATCTTCTATGTTGTATCAAGTGAAGTTTATGTAATAAATCATGTTTAAGTGTGTAATAAAGAACAGGGTTGTCATAGTTGGTATCAGATGATAGGTTTAGTTATTCTTGGGATTAGGATTAGGAAACCCTAGTAAAGTGTTGGAGACAAGACTAAGTATAATAAAAATATCCCTAAAGTTTTGGTGAGTATTTAGTAAGTGGTTTATCATGAAAATACATCCCTGTCTGGATACGAGCAGGTAGAGGCGGCTCTAGCACAGATGTACCTAGGGGTGAAAACCCTGACAAAGAGTTTCAGTCTTGGCCCGGGGTATCCTAGTACATGAAAAGGGCCTTTCTGCACTCTTGGTTACGACACTCCCGAGGGATATTCTTTGGTAAATTCACAAGATTCATATAAACCCTTATTAAGGGAATTAAAAAAAATATCCCTAAGAATATATGTTAGAAAGTAGATCATGAATATCATAGATTAAAGCCTATGGATTCATAAGTTAAGGAAATAAAAGTTATTTATAGGTCATCAGTTTTGTCCTTGGACTACCTTTTTTGTGTTACCCATAACTTTCCTTTTAATCTATCCAATGGACGGTAATAGGAGGAATCGAGCAAACAACCGACGTGAAGATCAATGTGATGACTGTGCTAATGAGATGCCCAATCCGATGGGAGCAGGAATCGAGAACTTTATCACTCTTCTCTCTCAGTTAACTCAAGATTTGAATAGAAACATGGGTCAAGAGGAACGTTCAAACCCCCCTAAGAAAGAACAATTTTCTATCGAGAGCTTCATGAGACAAAGGCATTCTACTTTTAATGGATCATCTGATCCCTCAATCACCGAACAATGGATCAACTCCATTGAAAAGATCTTCTTCATCCTTCAATTTTCCGAACAAGAGAAGGTTCTCCTGGCTGATTATCATATGGAGGGTGAAGCGGATCAATGGTGGAAGTTGATCAAAAATACGAAGTCTGAGGAGGAGATAAATGTGTTGGAATGGAAGGATTTCCGGAAGATGTTTTTTGATAAATATTTTCCACACACCCTCTGACTTAAGATGGAAAGAAACTTCCTTTACCTCAAGAAAAAAAGATGACAAATCTGTCAGAGTATACGAGGAAAACTTCACAAGGTTTTCATGATACTCCTCTGGCTTTGTCATTACCCTCAAATGCAAAGTTAGCCGCTTCTTTGGTGGGATGAAACCCAGTCTGCGAAAATCCCTAGCAATCTGTGACTTTGACAGCTATGAGAAAATTGTCCGATGTGCCCTCAAGGTTGAAATGGAGATCGGAGAATATCAGGGGTATCATGGGGATAATAAGTGTAAGGTGGACTTCAATTTTTATATTCTGATGGATAAATCCAATGGTGTTAAGAAGATCTAACACTACACTTGCCAAAGGTGTGGAAAGAATCACCCTGGAAATTTCCTAAAGGGGATGAGGAAATTCTTTAGGTGTGGAAGAGAAGGGCACTTGGCTATTAACTGTCGGCAAGAAAAACCCACGACTATGAAAGAAGAGAGGAACTCTCTGCTCGACCCTCAACACATTGTTCATTGATTCAATTTCAAAGAACCGGGGCACTTTTCAAATCAGTTCCCTAAGCCAAGGGTTTTCATAGGCAACCAATAACCTCCAAGGCAACAAGGGTGAGATTTTTCCATCACTACTGTCGAATTGAACCCCAAGAATGAAGTGGTGACAGGTACACTAGTTATTCATTCAATAATAGAGAATGTACTTTTTGATTCTGGTTCTACACATTCTTTTATATCCCAAAAGTTTAGTAGAACAATCCCATCACCACCAAAAATCATGGAATTAAAGATATCGGTGAGTACAAAAAATGGGGAAATCATTGCATCCCATGAATATAACTCCTCCCCTGTCATGATCTGTGGACTGAACTTCTCAGTGAACCTTTTCATACTTCCTCTAGTGGAATTTTATGTAATTATCAGCATGGATTAGCTTTCCTTATATAGAGCCAACATAAATTGCTATAAGAGAGAAATCACTCTCCATGTGGAGAATCGACCCCCAATTATATATAAGTTCAAAAAGGAAGAAGAATATTTTTTAGCTCCATCATCTCAAGCGTGGATATTACTTCCCTATGAGAATTCATATCTGGCTCAGATGATTGAGTATAAGGAGGCAACTATCCTTGAATACATGCCTATTGTGAGGGAATTCACTGAAGTGTTTCCTGAGGAATTTCCTGGTCTTCCTCCTATAAGAGATGTTTAATTCTCAATTGATCTTATACCTAGGGAATTGCCAATATCTAAGAATCTATATAGAATAAATGTTGTGGAGCTTGAGGAGATGAAAAAACAACTACAAGAGAATCTGGATAAAGGGTTTATATGCCCAAGTGCTTCACCATGGGGTGCATCAGTCTTCTTCATCATGAAGAAGGATGAGTCAATGCACCTTTGCATTGATTATCGTGAGCTTAACAAAATCACGATAAAGAACAAGTGTCCTCTCCCACGAATTGATGACTTGTTTGATCAGCTGCATGGAGCACAATACTTCTCCAAGGTAGATTTTCAATTGATATATTATCAAGTAAGGGTGAAGAAGGAAGATATCCCCAAGACTACTTTTCAAACAAGATACGGGCACTATGAATTCATATTAATTCCTTTCAGACTCACTAATGCTCCAACAATCTTCATGCACTTGATGAATAGATTCTTTAGATATTACCTCAACAAATTTGTGGTTGTATTTATAGATGATATTCTAATATACTCAAAAACCAAGGAGGATCATGAGGAGCATCTAAGAATTGTACTAGAGACCTTACAAAAGGAGAAGCTCTATGTAAAGTACAGAAAGTGTGAGTTCTGGTTGAAGGAAGTCTTATTCTTGGGCCATATCATCACAAGCAATGGGATATCTATGGATCCCTCCAAGATAAATGCAATATAGGGATGGTCGAGGCCAATATTGGTAATAGATATCCGTAGCTATTTGGGGTTAGCTGGAAATTATCGACAATTTGTGAGAAATTTATCACAATTGTCCAACCTTATTTCCAAGATAACTCGGAAGGGAGTAAAGTTTTATTGGAGTAATGAATGTGAAGAAAGTTTCAAGGATTTGAAAAGGAGGATTATCACTGTGACTGTGCTCACTTTACCCACCAGTGGAGAAATTTTTGTGGTATTCAGTGATACTTTGAAGAAGGGCCTAAGCTGTGTGTTGATGCAAAATGAAAAAGTCTTTGCCTATGCTTCAAGTAAATTGAAAGTTCATGATTAGAATTATCTAACACATGATCTAGAGTTGGATACAGTGATCTTCACTTTAAAAATTTGGCAGCATTATCTCTTTGGGGAGAAGTGTGAAATATATACAGACCACAAAAGCCTCAAGTATATATTCACACAGAAAGATTTGAGCATGCACCAACGAAGATGGTTAGAGATGATCAAAGACTATGACTGCTCAATCCATTACCACCATGGGAAAGAAAACAAGGTGGTGGATTCTCTAAGAAGAAAGGACCCATCAATTCTATCACTGATGAGAATTGAGAAAAATCCAATCTTCTTAGATTTGATGAAGATGGAAATGGGAATCATAAATAAGGGAACATCATCAATCCTTTCACAAATTATTGCTCAAATTTCTCTTTTGAAAAGGTTAAAGGATGCTCAAAGGGATGATGTGGGAATTCAGAAGAAAGTGGAATCTATCAGAAGAAGGAAATCCTCAGAGTTCAATGTTAATGAAGAAGGAATTGTGAGATTTGGGAAAAGACTATGTGTTCCATCAAGTTCAGAGCTGAAGAAGGAACTTTTGGATGATGCACATAGTTCAAATTTCTCTATTCACCCAGGAAACACAAAGATGTATTAAGATCTCTAAGAGCATTATTTGTGGTATAATATGAAGAAGGAGATTGCTGAATTTATATCAAAGTGCATGGTGTGTCAGAAAGTGAAGGCTGAGAGACAAAAGTCTAAAGGGATGATGCAACCACTACCCATACCAGTATGGAAATAGGAGAACATCACCATGGAATTTTTCACCGAACTTCTAAAGACATCTAAATGCAATAATGAAATCTGGGTTATTGTGGATCGTCTTTCCAAGATATCTCACTTTATCGCGATTCAATAGGACTTCTCACTGGATCAACTGGCATAGATATATATCAGGGAAGTGGTAAGGCTGTATGGAGTACCACTATATATTGTATCCGATCAAGATTCAAAATTCACCTCTAAGTTTTGAAAGAGTCTTCAATATGCTCTGGATACTGAGCTGAAATTTAGTACAACTTATCATCCTCAAACTAATGTCCAATCTGAGCAGACTATCCAAACACTTGAGGACATGTTGAGAGCATGATCAATGGAAATTGAAAGAGGATGAGATCAATATCTTCCTCTCATTGAATTCTCATATAATAATAGTTTCCACTTGAGAATCCAAATGGAACCATATAAAGTCCTTTATGGGAAAAGGTTCATAACACCAGTGTGTTGGGATGAAGTCGGTGAGCATAAGCTGCTAGGACCAGAAATGTTATAAGAAATGGTGGATAAGGTGAAAACCATTCAGCAGCATATCAAGACAGCCCAGAGTCAATGAAAGAGTTATGCAGATAACCGTCGACGAGACCTTGAGTTTAAAGCTAGAGACATGGTATTTCTACGCATATCTCCATGGAAGAAGGTCATGAGGTTTGGAAATAAAGGGATGTTAAGTCCTAGGTACATCGGCCCCTTTATGATTCTTGATCGTGTCAGGGCTGTGGCCTATCGACTAACACTCCCACCTACCATGGAAAAAGTACATAATGTCTTTCATGTATCCCTCTTAATGAAGTACATACTAGACCCTTCACATGTACTCTCTTCAGAGGTGGTATAGTTAGAGTATGATCTTTCTTATGAGGAGAAACTAGTGAAGATATTAGATCATAGATAAAAAGTTATACAAAATAATACAATTCCCCTCGTCAAGGTGTTGTGGAGAAACCACAAGTTTGAAGAAGCAATGTGGGAATTAGAGGAAATGATGAAGTAGAGTTACCCACATATGTTTTAGTGTGGGAAAATGAAATTTCGAGGGAGAAATTATTTAAGGGGGGAAGATTGTAATGACCCAAACTTTCATTAATGGAAATTCCTCTTGATCTAATTAAATGTATCATTATGTAAAATGTTTATATGAAATGTGAACTTAATTGGTTTTATGTTTTTGGATTTTAAAATACTATTAAGAATTGTGACCGTTGCTAATATAACCATTGAACAGTGATCACATGATTATTATAAATATAGGGCTTTAACAAATCCAATTTACTCAGACAAAGGAAGTGATAGCCTCATCCAGTAGACTTACCCCATATAGAGCCCATTTTTCGGAGCTCAGAAAGGAGTTGGAATCATTGGGATTTGCTCTTGACTAAGCCCAATCCAAGCTTCAATATGTTAAGCTCGAACAGAATCACCTATGAGAGAAGTGGAAGTTGATAGAGATTACCACCCGAGCAATGTTATCCGAGACACCCCAAGAGTCTGTCACCATCGCACACCTTACTATTCGATCTTATGCAGGTGTTATAAGGGGTTATGTAACAAGACCTTAGCACTATGATTATGTTCATTATTTTATGTATATAATAATTAATATACATTCATTTTATTATTGTTACTTTGTAAATAGTTTTTAAAGCGCAAATAATATTTTTAGTCAATATTCAACTAAGAAATATATTTTGATGAATTAATGGATTTTTGAATTAAATAATATTTTAATAATATTTTATTATTATTATTAAATTAATTTTTATTAAATATAAACTATCGTATATTTTTATGAATGCAATTGTAATTTTTATTAAGGCTTGAAAGCAGTTTTTGTCAAAACCCATGAAATTTTGATAAATGAAGGTTTTTATTTTAAAAGTAAAAATTAAAATATTTAAAAAATTATTTAGATAAAATGAATATTATTTTTTTAAACAGGACATCAAAATTATCCAATGGTGAATTTTTCATAATTTTCTAAGACAACCGAATTTTTGGGTAAAATTAAATACCGTTTAAATATATAATGTGTTTTATGACATCATAATGACCCAATAATGATGTAATAAAATACTATAAATGATGTGTTCGGCCAATATATATTTTTATATTAAAATAATGTGATTTTATGTTTGTTTGATTTATTTTACTAAACTTTAGTGGACCCTCCAAGAGTTATAAAACATTTTTACTTTTTAATGGAATTTCCTTGAGAGTGTGACTCACCTCCACATAAGAAACCCTATTATTTTAAGAAGTTCAGCCATTGGCCTTATAAAATATTATTTTACAATCCCATTTGAAAAAACCCATGGGTAAAAACTATGATCTGGTTTATGGTATTGATTGGTATAATGTGTGGTGACCCAAACCTAAATAATAAAGAATTCCCTTTCCTTTCCTATATAAACCCACTCAAGCTCCCACTTAATCTTCACTCAAAGACTTTAGAGTTCATCAAAACTCTACCCTCATTTCTCTAGAATCCTCCTAAGGAACCTCAAGCTCCTAATAAGACTCTATCAAGCCTCTCCCAAGCCTTTGGGATCACACTTCCAAGTAAGGGATTTCATCTTTTCTCGTTTTTGTCTCAATTTCATTATGTTGTTATATCCTTTTAATTTTAATTAAAAATGTCAGGTTATGATTTCAAACCTCACCCATACTACCCTATTTATGTTTTAATTATGGGATACCCCTTTTAATCTCATTTAATTCCTCCCATGTACACCCATTACCATGCCGAAATTCCGTAAGGAATTCCTCTCTCCTCATTTACATTCAAGCAATTCCTTTGTAATACATATCTAAATTCCATTACATTTGTTGGGACATGTATCTATATGACCCCTTACTGTCACATACATGAAATATTATAAAGGTATTTTTCATTTCATTTCCATTCATGCTTTGTTTTGGGGTCTTCCCAAGGTTTTATGGAGGAATAGATGAGTTTTAATGAATTGGGCCAAACCGTGAGCCCAATTCCAGATTTAAAAATAAATTTTGTTTCTTTTATAACTTTTTCATTTTTTAATATTTTTCACTCATTATAATTCCTAAATTTACTCTCTTGATATATTAACACCAAAATAAAAATTTGGAACCTTTAGAAATACATAAACATGGTTTATTTGGGTTTTTTATTTAAGGGATTGGGCTTGCTCGGAAACCCATATCCAGTTTTAAAAATTAATTTTATTTATTTAATAATATCTTCAATATTAAGTATTTTTCGGTGATTCCAAGTATCCCACGAGCCCATTGCAACCATCCGCGTGCCCAGCCTCTTTACCCCAACTTTGGAGCTCTTAGGAATCTCTAATTTGGGATGAACATCCTAGGGTTTCTCAAATCGGACATATTTGAGGAGGGGAGTTATTTCCCTTCGTAACTCTTTCAATTATTACTATATTTCCTCCATTCTAGTTCCTAATTCGACCTTTACTCATCCCCTTATAACCTAAAATCCATGTAAGCGCTCTATGTTTTTCAAAACCTCTTTGTAACCCCATTTTGATGGGGTATTTGGTGGAGGAACTTCAAAGAATCTCAAGTAAGTGTCTCTCCTCCTTAGTTCCTCCCCTTTTTATGAATTTGTTTTCAATTTTCTTGAAGTTAAAAATGAACAGGGGGTAGGGTTTCGAACCTAGGGTTTAACATTTGGTTTTATTGGTCAATTATTGTGGTTTTAGGTTCGATATAAGTCCCTCTTGGTGTGACAGTGGTGTGACTTGATTTTTGCACTGTGATTCAAGGGTTTCATTTGATTAGGTAGGTGATTCCAATGTTGATGAAATATTTGTGTATTATAATGCTTTATTTATCATATTTTTATGTTTATATCATTTTATTATTGCTTAAAAAATTGGTTCTAATGATGTTTCTATTGCAATTGAATTTTAAATGCCAATTTGGTGTGAAATTGAGGGTTTTCTAAAGAGATGTTTTATTGGTTTATTTGGGGATGCCCTATAAATTCTTAGTTGCTTTTATTGACCTATAATAAGGATGAATATACTGTTTATAATGTTACCCCCTTTGGTTGTTTCTGTAAAAATGGGTTTTAAATGTGTTTTTAAAGAAAGTGAAGTCTTGGTTCCACTTTTGTGTGAAAATGAAGGTTTTACAAAGTTATCAATTTTTGTATAACATGGGAATGCCCTAAAATAGATTTTTTATTTTAATTAAAATTTATTGGGCTTCATTTACTGTTTTTTTAACTTACAAGTGTGAACATAGTGTACAAGTGGGGTTCTTAAGGGGTTTTGTGTGCAAAACAACACGGGATTTTGAGAAATTGTTTTATTAAAAATCAAAGTGTTTGTTGTGTGTTTTAAGTGGTATAAAATGCGATAGATAATATATTTGGTGTATGTGACAAATAGTGGTGTTTTATATTAAAATGTATATGTGTTAAATTCTGAAATTGTTTGAGCACAAAGGGGGAAGCCCGATACCTAGGTGGGGCGGATGTGTACTAGTATGGCTAGTGGAGCGGATGGGTTTTGTCCCTGTTTCACCTAGAATTTGGATAAAAAAAACTCTAACTAAAATATTTGGATGATCATTGGGGACCACTAGGTTATGGGTATGTTTCCTACTAGTGGCTCGTGCACGAGAATGGATTTTACTATGGTTACTTTACACCGAGGTATGAGGTACATGGGGCCCGAGACTATCTAGTGCCTAAGGGTGCTCCTGATTTTGTTGCTCATTGTGTTTGTGTTATTTTCCCATGTATTGGGGTGTTAATGGAAGTACTTTACAGTATCTAACATGTCTATTTAAATGTGTGAACATTCTGAAAACTTTAGCTTGAAAACTGTTTTCAATTGAAAGTTGCATTTCTTGTATTTTATCACTCCTTTTCTTTGAGTATTAAAACTGCTTGATTCTTTTCACATTGTATTGAATGATCATAGGAATCATTGGGAGGTATCCTATTGGGCTCAGGCTCACACCCTACTTACAACCCTTGGGTGTAAGTAGAATTTTTTGAGTTTGACTCAGGTAAAGGAAAGGCTAAGGGTGATGGCGGTTCAGGGTGTTAGTCCCCATCCTTGGGGCGGAGTTGTAGAGACGACTTGGGGGTGATGACGCCTTGTCATGTGGAGTCCATGGGTCTATTTTGTTGGTGTTTCATTGTGTATTTGGAAATTTTTTATTGCATTTGAACTTATGTATTCAGTTTTGGTTTTTTGTATAAACCTTGTTGGTATGAATTTTTCAGATTCATTTTATCAAATATTTTTGGTGTTTTATGTATACATATTCAGGTAAATCATTCCAAAACCAAGATAAATGATACCCGAGAACTTGTGCCAGCCCGTGGGGATAGGGAATGCCCTTCGGGCCTTGTCACGAGCAGGGTTTGGTGTCGGTTTTGGCAGCGACCAGATTCGGTTCGTAACACTTACTATCCATTTCATGTACATATGATGAGGCACCCATTTCTCTCTCAACAACCATTTTTATGAATTCTTATATCACGCCATTATGCTGCTGAAATTGCACTGTGTTTTTCCAAGCCAAGATCATAGTGTAGTGAATATCATACCCATGTATCAATCAAAGGTATTCACCTTTATGCACATATACCCATTGAATGGTACTTTAATTTCTTTATTCTACATTCCTTAATCATGGAATACCTTATGATTTTGATTGATTCCATGTTAAATGATCCATGTGGCACACTTATGCATGAAATGAAATGTTTAATAAGGGTTCACCCTAATAGTGCTCCAATGCATTGGGTAAATTATAGTATCATGATACTTCATGTGCAATGAGGGTTTACTCATGCTCCATGTGAAATAAGCCTTGTATTATGCCAAAATCATGTTAAATGTTGTTTCCACATTTCCATGTTTTGACTATCATGCTTTATCATGCCTTTATGTTTCTATTGTGCTCCATTGATATGCCTATTTTCTTACACGTACTGTATTCCTCATGTTATTCCATGTTTATTCCATTACTGGGCTTTATAGCTCACCCTTTCCTTATGCATTTCCTCAGTTTATCCTATGAAATGATAAGTACGAGGGAATGTAGGGGTCAATTAAAGGAAGTTTTTAATAAAGATGTTGTATTTCATGTTTTAAGTTGTTATGTAATGATCCTAATCCCCAAAGACACTAGACCTCTTGATCCTCTATGTTTTATCTAGTGAAGTTTATGTAATAAATCATGTTTAAGTGTGTAATAAAGAACATGGTTGTCATAGATGTCCCATCCAGTGTCCATATCAAGGGATATGGAGAACATGAGGCGTTTTATTTGACCTCACCCCTCGATTGACAAATAACACTAGAAGTGACATCATGAAATCTCATTATTATGAAATAGATCTCAGAAACAAGATATGTCCTTAGGATATGGTATGACCTGAAGGAACTGGCCATGACTGCATCTCATAAGAATTGGACCTGATGAGAGGAAGACAACAAAAGACTCTTGCATCAAGCATCTGAAAATATTAAAAATTATTCCCACTTGAGGAATTATAATCATTAAGTAATGGTGATATATTAAAAAAATAGTTAATCACATGTAGACCATACATTTCACCCAACTAACACTTGAATTAAGATTCAAAAGATCAAGAGAGAAACTGAAATATACTCAACTATACCTATATGGGAGCATCCCCTGCTCATAGGGATGGGGGAGCCTTTAACACAACCAATTCCTCCGAGGTTGTCAAATCTTTCTCAAGTATTCAAAATTATAGAATGAGAATAGCCCTAGACCATAGGTCTGAGGATATTTTTACCCCAACCTTATCCCCAAAAAAATTTAGTCCTTTTCTATTTAGGAGGAACACCTTAAAGTGAATCCTCCAAATCCATCCATTTTCATAACCTAAATTTCTCATTGCGAACTCTCATAATGAAATTGTCCATAGATTTTCTTTGGATCACCCTTTGAAAAGAGGATTCAGGAGAATACTTCAAGGAAAAGATGAAAACCCATGGTGGTCAAAAGAAAAACCAACCTATAAAGGGTATAACCACTCCCAAAGATCACAAATATTTTAGTGAATTTCCCCAGGGAAACTTACCCTCTCATCATTCCGGTGCTAACAAGACACCTGTGATGCATTATATATTATTAAATGTTATAATAATTGCTCCAATAGATGATATAAAACATAAATCCAGTGTAGGGGAATAAGAGGATGATATTCTTATTATAAATATTGTCCATACCAAAGTAACTGAATATGGTGTGTGCACTAGGAATCATAGGTTAGTTAAAAATTTTAGGACTCTCTTAAATGTTCCATTAACCTCCTCAATGAGTATTAATCAAAGAAAAGGGTATATGTGTATCTCAATATCACCCACTACTTGAAGAGGTTGAAACTCTCACACTTAAAGAAAAACTCACTCAGTATGAGGAGGAGATGAAGGAATTGATAATGATCAATACAAAACTACTTATAAGAAATATCCCTGATGGATGTGTTCTTAAAAAAAACCTTATCTTTCAATCCCAGTGGATCTACCTAAACAGGAAGAATCTAAAATACCAATAAAAATGGAGCATAAACACCCACCCAATTTGATATCTAGATGACCAATAAATTTAGATCCAATGGTGGTGGTATGTCAGGACTTCTCTCTACTAAAGAAGCAACTATAATTGTGTTAGATAAGTCATGACAGGACAACCTATGAAGGTTATCAACTATAAATTCATGTAGAGACACCACATCCATCTCATCCCATTGCCCTCTATTCAAACTCCAGCTTAGCCAACCATTCCCCCCAAGCTTGTCAATGCCATTGAGTCATTGATATTCCAATTAGAATTTATATAAGGATAACATGCACTGGTACAACCATAGAGGAAAACCTACCCTGGATGAGTAGACACGACTCTTCCCCTACTTAATTTTGGTAATCATACATTTCTAATGATTAATGGACCATGAGATCTGAAATAACATCAAGCTAACTTCATTTCATGATGTGGTACCATGATGGGAACCCTTTGGAAATAGGAAGTAACTAAACTCAGGTGTTTTGTACATACCTTGGAAAGACCAGACTTTGTCTACTATACCAGTTTACTATCTTGGTTGATCAAAGGATGAAAAGATCTTTACCAAAAGTTACTCTATCGATTTATCTCCACACTATGGAAAATGATGATCCTTGACCTCTCAAATTGAAAATAGTGAGAAAATGAGAGGGTATCATATTTCACTATAAGGTGGAAGGGTTTAACTTGCTCCTTGAACCTAAAAATGTATTATGAAAACTTATTGGGTCTTTATACATAGAATTTATGAGATAAGATGCAAACACTGTTCATATTGATAAAGTATCCAAGTGGATTTTGAGAACTTTATGTAGTTAAAAAAAGGTTATGAGATTCTATTTTGTAATCTAACACCAAGTCTTGACCAACACTACCATCTTTGGGAAAAGGAATAGGTAGATTAGTGATTGCGATGAAAACACTTAAGCCAACACCTATGCTAGCTCCAGAAACAAAGCCCATGCCTTATCACATGAAACCCCCTCCTAAATGAGAATAATAGTAGTAATATCCCCATAGAGAAGAGAAAAAGGATCATAAATTCAACTAATTAAAATATTGAAAAAATAAAGTTTATTCCTTTTAAGATTAGTAGGTTTCTGGTTACCTTTTAGAATCTACATAAAATAACTTGCTGAAATTTCTAGAACCTAAGAGGCCCAATAAGGTTGGTCTCAATAACCACCAGAATTATTTCCCTGTCCATCTAATGTTGGCCCATACCATCCAATATTTATTTCTTTTAAATATATTTTATAGAATATGGTTGATTCTGGATAGATCAAATTTGATAAACCATCATAACAAGATGCATATGTTTCTACTATCTTCCCAGAGGAAGGAAGCAAGAGGTAAGAGGTTACCAGTAAGGGTGCATAGGAGTTTGATGATTTGATGATTATATAGACGATCAACCATACCCATGATATCCTCAGGGTGTGGTTAAATATACCAGCTGTGTCCCCAGTTTCTTTTATCATGTCTCGAAAAAATTCATCATTACCACAATTATCTAAGATATAATATTATAAAAAATGAAATTACCAGTGAAATAAAAAAATAAATAATATGATATGGTGAAGATGTCAAATCTAGTCATTAATTTCTAATAATTTATTCCTCTAATCTTGGAACAATGTGCACCATCCCATCAAACATTACAACGAGCACCATCTCACCAAATGGAATCCTCATCAGATGAAGAATTAATATTCAGTTATATTAATTTCTTTTTTCTAATGGACCCCTTATAGAAATATGAGTATAGTTATGAATCTGTGTTCCCTATGAATGATTTGGGAACTAGGGGAAAAGGCCACAAAAGTTGAGGAAGTAGGAAAATATATAGTCATGGTTGAAATCAATATTCCAACCATGTCTGACCAAGATATATTTATGATACCGAAACTCATGGAAAATCCATTCAATGAGACCAAAATGATTGTGAAAATGAACCCAAATTTATTGAAAGTCATCTAAACTTTATTTTTTAGGAAGATTAGATAGATGGGATGAAACTATCTAATCAACCAAAATGGATGGGAAGACCAAGTTGGAATAACCCACCAGTGATAGAAGTACCCTAAACTTCTATTAATAAGGGAGACCTATCTACCTAGAATACTTCATTCCCTATAACAATTTCTAGGGAACAAACTCCCATTGGGAAACAAAGAACATTGACTAAAAAATATGACATTCTAAAATTGTTGACCATGGTTGGGGAAACAAATTCATTTATGTATGCGCTCAATTTATCAAAGGGTCTCTAGGAAGAACTTTTAGAATCCTTACTAAGACCTTAAGAGTTCAAATATGAAGTCATCACTGCCAAAGTATATAGTGAATAGACTGATCATGTGGAATGTTATGCACTTATATCTTTTACAGAATAGGACATGGATGCTATTATAAAAGGTCACATCAAACCCTTGTATGTGTTTGGAAATCTAGATGACGTTGACATCCAATAATCCTTCATTGATAATGGATCAAGGATCAATATTATTGTCATAACTCTTCATAAATTGGGATACAACAAAGATGACTTGTCCCCTTCCTCCCTAATACTTTAGGGTTATGAAAAAATAGATCAAAATCCCCTTGGTTGGATCAAGATCAGAGATCAATTTTGGGACCTTATACCCAACTTTGAATTTCTAGTTGTTTAGTTGGATACATATTTCAATGTTCTCTATAGAAGGCCTTGGAAGAATTAGAATGCATTTCCCTTAATCATATCATAAATTTATCAAATAATATATTAATAGATAGATCATGATATTTCATGGTGATAAATTCCCATTAAAATATTATGAATCTCAATACATCAATGTAGATTTTTATCGAAGAGAAGGGAAAAAATGCATTATTGATGATTTTACTCTAGATACCACCCCAAATGGTCTATAAACGACCTTATTCAACAATTTAGAAGAGATTCGTGGTGAATATGTACTACCCATTAACCATATCAAACACATAAGATCATATTTGGACATGTACTCATCGAATCTCATGATATTAGTTATGTCAACAGAATATGACAGTATTGAAAAGGAATCTTATTTTCCCACTAGCGATGAAACATCAAGTGGAAATTCCCTTTATTCATTTTCAAATCTTCAATAGACCACAATTCATCAATCAAGTTAGAAGGATCTCTCATAACATTAATGGAGGGTGTGAATATCCCCACTTCACATCCCAGATATTGGAACATGGACCTCTTTTATAACTTTAAAGATTATAGTTTGATGGTCATCCCTCCTAAGGAGTGAATGGAAGAGGAAGAGAAAGAGGAAGAGGAATAGGAATAGGAAGAGGAAGAGGAAGAGTAAGAGGAAGAGGAAGAGGAAGAGGAAGAGGAAGAGGAAGAGGAAGAGGAAGAGGAAGAGGAAGAGGAAGAGGAAGAGGAAGAGGAAGAGGAAGAGGAAGAGGAAGAGGAAGAGGAAGAGGAAGAGGAAGAGGAAGAGGAAGAGGAAGAGGAAGAGGAAGAGGAAGAGGAAGAGGAAGAGGAAGAGGATGATGAAGAGGAAGAGGAAGAGGAAGAGGAATACATAAAATATTCCCCTCCAACATTTGAGGAAGGTGTCTCTACCACAATTGATGAACTCTGGAAGATAAATCTACGCAAGGAGGAGGATCTGAGATCCACAATGATTAGCATGGACATGTAACCTAATTAGAAAGATGTATATAAATCTTTTATAAAACAATATTAATATTTTTTTTCTATAATTACAAAGAAATGTCAGGTCTTGATCCTGATGTAGCCACCCAATACTTGGGTTTACCAAAAGATCTCCATGGTTACAAGAAGGAGGCCAGAATAACACATTTGGTTCATACAGATAAGGTTGAAGCTGAAGTTGATAAAATAATAAAGGGTAAATTCATTTTGGAAGTCCATTACATGAAGTGGATTTCCCATATTGTCTCGGTAAAGAATAAAAATGGACATATCATAGTTTTCACCAATTTTAGGGATCACAACTAGCATTATTCAAAATATGATTTCCCAATTCTGATTACAAAACTTCTAATCAATGTAACTAATGGTTATTAATCCCTTTCCTTTATGGATGGTTATTTAGGATATAACCAAATATAAATGTATCTTTAATATTATGGTTATTCAGAATACAACCAAATCTAAATGTATCTTGAATATTAAGAGGCCACTACTTTCCAGGCACCCCTAGGGGTACATTGTTATCGGGTAATGACTTGTGCTTTAAACAATGATGACACCACATATCAACACACCATGAAATACATTTTTAAACCTTTCTTGGGAAAGTAAATTGAATGTTATGTAGATGATTTGGTGGTGAAATACTAGAAATTTCTTGATCATCTTTCTGATCTAGAGGCTGTATTAAAAAAGTTATGGAAAAATAGCCTGAAAATGAATCCTCTAAAATTTGATTTCGGCATTAACTCAGAGAACTTTATCGAATTCACAGTACACCATTATGGTATAAAAGTTTATCCTAATAAGAATAAAGGTATCCTTGATATGTCACCACCTCTAAAACATAAAGATTTAAGAGGATTACAAGGACACATCACCTACATTTGACATGTAATAGAAAATATTATGAGAAAATGTTTACCCTTCACCAGGATAATGAAAAAGGGATCTATTTATCAGTGGAATGATGATTAGAAAGAATCCTTTGTCAATATAAATAAATATATCATGATTCAACCAATATTAATGACCCCTATTTAAGGGAAACCACTCATTCTATACATGACAACTTTAGAGGGATAATTAGACACTTTTCTCATGAAAAAGAATGATGCAGGAAATGAGAAAAAAATAAATAAAATTAATAAAAGATCTAAAATAATGAATCATAATATAAAAAAATTATCCTAGATTTAAAACTGGAACTACAAATACCAATAAAATATTTAAAATTTGTTAAAAATGTAATTCAAACTTCAACGACCATAACTTTTGATCTGGGTGTCCGTTTGAGCTCTACCACATATCAAATCAAAGACCTATTATAGAATTGTTAAAGTCCTATTTTTTAGTTGTTAGAGATGATCCCACTTATTGACTATGTTTGAGGGTTGATGGAATAATTCCCATCAAACAAAAGGTTAATTAACATCCTATTTTCAAAAAATTCCTAGGAAAATGCATTATAAAATGCGGCTACAACCATGGAAGATCCAAATAGGGATGAAACAATCATCAACATTGTGAAATTCTGAATAGTGTTTCCATTCATCAGTTATAAAATGGAATAGAAAAATGTGGTTAATTCCATTTATAAACCTGATAGTACTGCAAATGGTTGGATTACACCCATACAAGAATACCTCCAAAATTGGATTCTTCTATTGGATAGAGTGAGAAAAGAGAAAATTACATGATGGGCAATAGAATTGACTCTTTATGATAGCCTAAATCACCAGAAGGTCCACTATAAAATGGGATTCAGTAGAGTTCTCCTCAGATGCATTGATGGAGAAGAGAATATTTCCATTATGTAAGAAGTCCACACCGACACTTGTGGCACCCATCAGTCAGGAATCAATCCATATCATCAAATTAGGAGGCTTGGATATTTCTAGCCTTCAATGACATAGGATTTCACAAAATTCACCAAAAGGTTCCATTCATGTAAAATATATGCCACGTTTATTTACTGTCCCCCAATTTTTTTGCACACCGCCAAATAATCTTGGATATTTTCTATATAGGGAATGGATTTAATGGGGCTATATCCTATATCTACAACCAACCAATTTATACAAATCTCTACAACTACCAACTTCTTCTCCAAATGGTATAAGAAAATACCTATCAAGGATGTCGGGACAAAGAGAACCATCAATTTTGTGAAGTTTAACATCATTACTATATTTGGTGTACCTCGCACCATATCGATGGACAATGACACTAATTTTTATTCCTTTAAATTGAAAAGGTTGTACTAAGAGTACGACATTGAGTCCAACCATTCATCCAACAATCATGTAGTAGTGAATAAAGAAATAGATACTTTTAATAAAATTCTATCGAACATACTCTAGAAAATTATAAACAAAGAAAAGAAGTTTTCTTTTGACAATATTTTTCATGCCTTATGGGAATACCAAAATACAACCCATACCTCCAAACAAGCAACCCTATATTCACTAGTATATGGAAAAAAATAGTTCTACCCATAAAATCTCACCATCTTCACTCCACATTATGATATGTGACTATCTATCCATAGAAGAGAAATCTCAAAAGTGATTAGATGAATTGGAATGAATAGACGAGAAAAGAATTCATACCTTTTATTATTTATAGGTCCATAAAATTTGAATAACATTATCATTTAACAAGAAAGTTCACCTATGTTAATTCATTTAATGAGAACATGTTTTGGATCATAAGATCCCAATGATACCTAGTAAGAAACCTCCAAATATTGAACCAAAATGGGTGGGGGACCTTTTTTTATCCATAAGATCCACTCCAATGGTTCACATTTAATGATTACCATGGATGGTGAGTGTATCACAACCCCTACCAATGCATAGTTTCTCAAGAAATATTTCATGTGAACAAGCCAGTAAGATACATTCCAAGATACAAGTCCTTAAAAAAACATTTAACATCCTTTCCATAAAAATTTAAACTACATGGTTGAAATCCCCTTTTCATGACATAAAATTATGCATTTTCTTGGCCCTCACTTAAGAGGAACTCCAATTATCATGCTGGTATCTTACCACTCCATATTTTTTTTCTCGGCTCCATGTGATAAAGGAATACCTGAACATTCCTTATTTCTAAAACCAAGAATAGATCACATGGGATTAGAAATATCAATTGGGACCTCCCTGCATGGTTGAGACACACCAGGTCACACTTCAGTCCAAGCATTGTGACCTTAAACTGTATATAATTTATTCCAAAGACATTTATGTGGAATGAGGACTCCTTGTCTCTATTTTCACATCAGGTTAAATCTCTAAAAACACATAAACTATTTTTAATCCTTTTACTTTAAATGGTACATATCACATGACCTTAAAATTCATGACCAATGGTCCTTATCACATATCCTTAAAAGGTATGACTCATGTCGTCTCAGTTACATAATTCTAAATCACGAGATAATGTCCTGGTCATGCAATGTTAAACTATACGATATCATGGTAAAAACTCTATGACCTTAAAATTGCTAAAAATCATTATACTTACTATATGATATTAAATTTCATGTCCAATATCCTTACTGTATAATGTTAAACTACATGGTTGATGTCCACATTGTATGATATAAAACTGCATATCGTTATAAACCACACTTGAGAGGATCCATGTTCCCGGTGCTGGTCTCCTACCGCACTAATTAACCTTATATTAGAACTATATATGACTGGATTCAATTTCCAATGAGATATGTAGTGATTCCAAGATACCTCATTCTAGGCCCATCCAAAAAACATATAAAAAATTCCCCTTCCCCACACAGGATCCCGATCTATGAGGGAACCTTTTCTATAAGAACTACATGAGGATTGATTATTTTCTATACAATATATGTAGCGACACATTGATTCCATAACCTAGGCTCATAACCAACCAATAAATTGTTCCCGAACCCTTGTATATGATCCAAATCTGCATAAGATAGTACAACTTGGGTCTTCCTCTCATTTATAAACCCATATTTCAAAATAAAATATAAAATAAAAATAAATTCTCTCTCTTTACACAAGATCCAAATATATGTGGGGAACCTTATCCTAAGAACTATGAATGGCTTTATTATCTTCCCATTGAGATATGCAGCGATGCCTAAATACCTCATTCTAGGCTCAATTTCAGTGAAAATATGTTTTCCCCCTCTCTCTTACATACAACCCAGTCTGTATAGAATATTATAACATGATTTCCCTAATTTATGTACTCATAATTGAAACAAATTTCCCCTTACTTATATACAAATTAGACCTATATTGTGAATTTCACATCCATTTCTAATGCCGATCTAAATGATTCCTTCATGACCAGACATGTTCCTTTCACAAATCACACTTTTTGTCTTTTGGAAACTCATATACTTGAAAACCTTCCTTGGATATCGGTGATAAGAGAATCCATCTCCTAAGGAAACCTCTGTCTTGAATATGTATAATGTGCATCAAATATGAATTTGAATAGGTTCCCTGAATACAACATGTCAACTAGCGGCATCTTCATCATCAAGAGAAAATCCTTTTATCTATGTATATTGTGACAACATCATAATGGAATCCTCTTTTTGAACATAAAATATGGTAATTCTTTAAATACTTTTCCCATTCCACTTCTCCAAATATGATACCCCAACAATCATAGTTTACAACTTCCCTCTACATGTCTGAAATATACTAGATTATTTTTTTGGCTTGATAAGACCTATTTTTTTCATTGTCCCTATAATTTTGTGGTCAAATTTCTAAGACCATAAACTATAAAACCATTCATCTCCATCATACAATGTTAAATTACATGGTAATATCACCACCATAAGATAAAAAATCACGTGGTTCTTGTTAGAGACAATCCTCTACTAGAATTGATATCCCTCTAATTCCCTCTTGTTTCTCAAAATGAGCATGAATCACATGATCTTAGAGATTTTTTACGACTATACCATTTTTCATGGTTAAACCACATCAAAAGAAAAGTTAGGAAATGTGTGGTCTTGGATGAAAGACCTTAAAAGGCACACCAGACATCCTTGACACATGATGTTAAAATGCTATACAAGGTTCTCACCATTAGACATTAAACTATATATTTCACATCATTATCACATGATGTAAAACCACATGACACATCCTCCATCACTTGAGAGGACCCCTATTCTCAGTGTTAGTCTTCTAAAACACTACTAACTTTATTTTTAAGAAATATATACGACTTGATTCTCACCTCTATGGGATATATAGTGACGTCCATATTATACATCCTAGACCAACCATAAAAATACCCCTTTTCCTGGCCTATTATCCTAGTATGGGCAAGGAAATCCTTGTAAGAGCCACAAAAAAATTATTCTCATCATATCATGTTAGGTTTGAAAGGGTAATTACATATGGTCTAGCAGAGGGTGAATAAGCCAAATTAAATATTTTATTCAAATAAACTGATTATTTAAATTAATTATGAAATTTAATAATTATATTTAGTTAGAGGTGGAAATAAAATAAAGAACAAAATAATTTTTATACTAGTAAAATCCAAAGTGGACCTAGTCTAGTCTTATACCTCTCTAATCAGTGAGAGATACATTAAGCACTACTTAATTTTGTAAGGGGAATCATAACATGATAACAAGATCATTTTCTACAAAGTGGAGGGATAACCATGATGCATTGAATTTTGTATGGAAAGTTACAACCCAATTACAACTTGACTTCAGATACTGAGAGTCACAACCTTAATGGTCTTGAATTTTAGAACCTGGGATTCAAAACTCGAGGAAGAGAGGAAGAAATTATTTTGAATGTAAAATCATTACCAAAAAATAGAGTGTATGTGAAAGGTGGGAAGAAGTGTTATAGACACAATAAACCAGATAAAGTAGATAGAAGAGTAAATCATAAGTACTGGTTCTTTAGAATTGGATTGACTTGTCTCATCAATGCAGTATAAGTAAAAATAGATATTATTCGACACTTGAGAGATTGTTGAGATGATGAAACAAAGTATCACACAAGACTTTACTAATTTCACAACACATTTAAAGTTCACAGATTTTTATCATGAAAAAATAAATCATCAAATATGTTATCTAGTGTATTAGATTAATTTTTAGGATACTCAACATTCCTTAAATTGAGATCTACAAAGAGTAAAAAACACCTTCCATGGGTAAAAAAATTAAAAATTATTCAAGAGAAAGAAAACCAATCACTATAAAAATAGTAAAAAATATCATTTGAATTAAAAAATTAAATACACATTCAAACCAATTTGAATAATCCATTAAATCATTCAAATATATTCTATAATAATAGGTCAAATATATTTTCAAATAAATAGTTCAAACTTAGTCAAATAATTCCATGAATATTACAATCAGATTGACTATTAATAAAAACTTCAGAATGAAATATTTATAAATATATAAAATATAAATACATATTTTTCATGTATTTAATACATTAAAACAATTTTAAAATATTTAAAAATATTAATAAATACTTTAGAAACAATTAAAATAATAAATATAGAAAATAAAAAATATTTTTCACAAATACTATAACTTTATATAGACAATTAAGTATAATTTAAAACATACAATATCATTGATTAAAATAATTTAAAATTAATTCACATGAAATTCATATAATATATATTAATTTTATAAATTAATAAAATAATTAAAATAATTATAGTAAACATGTAGTTAATAAAATTATTAAAATTGATAAAAAGCATAACATGATTCTTTTTTTAGAACTATAAAATTAGCTGGAAGTAGCATATGTTTTTGACTAGTGGTAGCATATTTTTTAACTAAAGGTAGGATAAAATAATAACTGGAGGTATCATAGAAAATTTATACCTAGCAGTAGCATAAAAAATTTATGCCTGGTGGTAGAAAGAATATGATGTTGTTGTAGATCTACCATTGTAGTTCTAAAATGATATACCATTGAAACATGGCATCTACCATTGAGTGGAGGAAAACTAATCTACTATTGAGCGAACATAATCTATTAGTGGAATGAATATGGAGATCTACCATTGAAGTGAAATTGATATATGTCATTTAGGTGTATGAAGATATATAATTGTTTTTTTAAATCCACAATCGAGTGAAAAATAATCTATTATTGGCTTAAAAATCATATACCATTGATTGAAAACTAATCTGGTGGTTCTTCTATTGAAGAATAAATATACTAAAAGGGAGTGGTGGCAATCTTTATGGTGAAGATGAATGAAAAGAAATGGTATAGTCGTGCTACTGTACATGAAGATAAAATAGAGGAAGATCTATGGTTTGAAGGTGAAGAACCTATCATTTTATTTAATTAAGAAAGTACATACCATTGGTAATGGATAATAATATGGAGAGTGTATCCATGGAGGAAACTAGTTGGAGGTAGGAGATGATGAACAATAGTTCATCATTTAATGTAAATCATGACACACAATATTTAGTGAAAATTTAAACTATCTAAATGACATAATTAGTTATAATTCTAGTAGAATTAAATGAATAAAATTTCTATATCCTTACAATGAATAAAAAATTCACTCAATCAGACAATTATATTGATAGATATGATCAAAAAATAATGAATTACATGATTTGAAAACTGTATAAAAAAATGTCGTACTTTAGCCTATTTTTGAGGTATATAAACAACATTTTAATAAATTTATGTAGTTTAAAGATATGTATAAAAACTTATTAGATCTATAAAAGAAAAATATCAGATTGATTCTAATGTGAATGTAAAGTGATATCAAAGAAATAAAAAATATTTTGAATTCTGATAATTCTAGAATTTGAGAATTGTTGCGTAAACTTTAGACATTTTTTTCACCAATTAAACAAAAAATTCAGACTTCTATTTATCTTAATCAAATTTAGATAAATCTATTTTACATCTATCAGAATAATTTATGTAAGAATCTGATCAGTACAACTCATGTTACAATAAACTAATGAAATAATAATATAAAGTATTTTAAACTGAAAATAATTCATGAAACCAAAATCATGCGGTAAGTTTAGACCAAAATAATAACATGATAGAGATATAATTAGACTTAATCATAGTTGAATAAAATGAGTATACGCTTATTTTCTTTTACATGAAATAATAATTATAAAATTATTATAACTGCTACTCAATTTATAATAAAATAGATTATGTAAAAAATGGTTTTCACATAAAATAATAAGAGGGTTTTAGATTATTAAAAAACATAAACTAACATGTAATAAAAAAATACATGCATGGACATTAAAAAACATACCAATGAGATTATAACCATCCAATCAATGAAAATATCAATTTCAAATGGTCCCATTATGTTTTTTAAATATCCATCTTATCATAAACTATACTTCATGGTCTTGAGAAACTCAAATCCCCACAAACCTCCTTTGGCTATCAGTGATAAGAGTATCCAATTCCTAAGGACACCTCTATATTGACTATGCATACTATGCCCTAATATGGATCTACATAATACAACCCCAAATACATCCTATCAACTAGGTACATCTTTATCCTTAGGAGAAGACCCTTTTATCACCGTATGATCCTACAAACATCATAATAGAAGCCACATTTTTAACATAGTTCACAGTTACTCTTTACATACTTGTACCATGTCATTTCATCCAATCCAAGAACACCAGGATTATGAATTACAATTTTTATTCTTATTTCCCTTGGATTTTAAAGCCATTGGTCATAACTATTTAACCTAAAACATCAGTTGCATTGGTCTATCTTGCAAGTCCCTAAACTACAAATGGAAAAAGTTACAAAACTTATTATATTGAAAACATGTAAAGGGAAGTATACAAAAAATCCACATATTTCATACTAAATATTATTTACATTGGATTTAAGAAAATATTGGTGCGGTGATGTAAAAGAAATAAATTTTGTAGGGTCCATCATGTGACTCTTGTAATAGTCAAATTATTCTTATTAGGCCCCCAACACAGGTATAAGTTAGAGAACTACATCTATCTATTCATGAAATTTCAGTTAGGATATCAAAAAAACTTTCAGAAGTGTGATAAAAAATTATTCATTCAAATATGCCATCATTAGTGTTATAGTGATGGTAATTATACATATACCCATACATGATCCATGCTAAAAGAAATGAAGAATATAACATTTCAACTTAAGTATTAAGAATTACAACTGATATTGCAATTCTATTGTCGAATGATCTTGTATATCTTGATATTAACTTTCAAAATATTTTAATTTTTTATGAAGTAGAGGTAAAATTAAAACAAAATATAGACAATTAAGAACCACTAAGTTTTTATTTACTCATAAAAAGATGATCAAGGAGGAACATAAAAAATCTAGAGTCTCTCCTTGATACTATGAGTAAAGAGAAACAAATGAAACAGATATAATAAACATTAAATAATTTTGTTAAAAAAATATGCTAATTCCTAATGAGAATCATTGAGGGATTATAGAATATTTTCCCTTGGACCAGTTTCCAATTTGGCCAATGGGCGTGTTTTCTCAATATAGGCATCTATCTCTTGGATTCTTTGTCTAATGGATTATTACCTAGTGTTTACTGATGAAAACTGCGAATTAAATCTATATATACAAGCCTCATATTCTAATAGCTCTATAGTCCTTATGGAAATACAATCATGAAGTTTTACTTAATCAAAATCCAAATAATGAATCTCCATAGTAGCATCATTCAAATCTTCCACATGATGGTTGGAAAGATTAAACTGGATGAGATCACATTCTCAGTTTTCCAACTCCTCTCAAGAGATAATAACTTGATAGATAGGGATATAAAGATATTTGTAGTCAAACCCACCCATGCCAAATCCATGGAAGATTTGATGAATAATTCCTACCTTATCAACAATATTATCTAAAGGAGTCTCCATGATAATAGTGTAAATTTTATTCCAAGCCCATTTACGCACAACATAACTTTTAAGGGTAGCATTCAAATCTAGACTAGGTTCACCTACTGATAAATATATGTAGTCTGGAACTAGGTTTACTATATAAATGATCAAATAAATTATTGAAATAGTTATAGGGTAACCCTCTGTTGTTGCTTCCCGATTATCTTTAGGGATTGGGTTAATAAGCATGACATTTACTGATGAAGTTCCCAACACCATTTTAGTGATACCCGATTCAGTAACACAACCAGTGGCTATAGTGACCCAAAAATTTCATACATAAAAATAAATATATTAGATTAATATTCTATACATCTCACAAATACAAGATTAAGGACCCTAAATGTTTATTGTATTTGGAAACTTAGATACATAAACAACTAGTTCATAAGTGAACTACAACATCACCCACTAAGTTCTTCATAACTAGAACCCTTCTTATAAATATTCTAAATAATAACTTTCTTCATAATTTGGAGAAAGGAAACATAAGAATGAGTGATATTAGATTCTTAGTAAGGGTAAATAAGTGATATATCAACATGAAAAGAGTATAAGGGTCTGAGAATAATATAATAACATCTGTAAACCATACCTTATATATCATAGATCATAATCTTGAGACATGGCATAAATCTTAGTAGTTAATATGACATGAATCATAAATAAATCTAGTAATATGAGCCATGAAAACATAAAATTAGAATAAGACACAAATTTGTGGCATACACATAATCTTAGAAAACCTTATATCAAGGATACCCACTAAGATAAACATAAAATTTTAGGATTGGGATAACCACCCATATACCTACTTTGGGATTCAGATAACCTCCCATGTACCCTCTTTTGGGATTGAGATAACCTCATATGTACCCTCTTTTTCAGGCATGGGATAACCTCCCATGTAACCTATTTTTTTGATCTTACGATAACCTTCTGTTTACCCTATTTTTTAGGCTTGGGATAACCTCCTGTTTACCATATTTTTCAGGTTTGGGATAACCTATGAAGTACCCTTTGAGATCATAGAACATTTATCATTACCCAATGTATTAGAGGGAGATATAGACCCCACCTATTAAATAATCCATAAATTTTTGTGCCAAAAGATCATAAAAAATTCATCATGTCATAAACCATGAAAAAGGAAATGGATTTTATAAACATTTCATTAAAACATAACCCATGGATAATAAGTGGGTTTCATAAAAATCTAATCATAAAATAACCCATGGGAATGAAATGAGTTTCATAAACCTACTATCATTATAACCACAAAACATATTTTTAAAGTATAAGGATGGTATAAATAGATCATATCACTAATAATTCACAAGAAAAATCATTTATTTTTGAGGAATATAAACTCTATAAAAATATCATTAAAAATTTCTTGAGGAAAATATATTTCCCATTTTCAAAAAACTACATTAAATTCCAAAAATTTACCAAATATTAAAGAAAAAAATTTCTTTGAAAAATATCCTTGGAAACTTGTAAAGTAAGATTTAAATAATTTAGTGGTCATGATAGAGGGAAATACCATTCATACCATACTTGTTAAAAACAAATATTCCTTTCACATTTTTAGTAAAAATCAAAAATCAAGTAATTCTAAAAACTACAATAATATTACTTTAAAATAATTTGTAAAAATTAAAACATGGGTAAAAATAACTTAAAAAATATTTATATAATAGTAAAAAATTTCTTTAAAACATTTTTAGAAAATATTAACATGTTAGAAAATGTATTTTCAACCAAAGAGATAAATAAAAGAAATTTTCCTTAAAAAATTTATTTTGGAATCTTGAGTACATAAAGGGAGGAAAATGATTTTTTTATTTTCATGAAATTACTAGAGGAGAATAAAATTAATGATTTTATTGAAAGACAGATCATAATATTTTATCATCAAAAACTTAATCATAAGTAATCCCAATAAAAAATGAGATTGTAACATAAAAACATTACCACTTTGATATATTTTAAAATTTAAGACCCATGAAATAAATAAAATTAAATGTATATTTATATCCCAAAATTTCATGATAATAATCATAAAATACATTCATGGGATGTATATAAACCACACAAAAGAAACAAGTGGTGTATAAGGAATGTGTCCTACATAAATAAAAGTGAGACGAAAACCCCTTACCACTTCGGAAAATTTTAAATCGTAATCCCCATTAAAGTATAACATCAATTGAAACATTAAATTTTATAAAAATAATTATATTAAATATATAAAATGTCCAAGGTGTAGTATATACACTACAAAAAAGAAACAAGTGGTGAATACGACATATGTCTCCCAAAAATAAAAGAGAGACTAGAAATCCCTTACCTCAAGTCTTGAATTTACTCATACATATTAGAAGCTCCTTTATAATAAATATAGGTTTATTTTAAATCTATTTTGAAACCATACTCATATATATATATATATATGTGTGTGTGTGTGTGTGTGTGTAATGAACCATATTTTAAACAAAGGTATGGATCGTTAGTTTTTCTTTTTTAATACCTTAAATGACCCTAGTGTTAATGTTTAATCATATTACTGAAGTCACAGGTGCGTCTGAGGCTTGTTCAGAGTTTGGAGCTTCAAAATGGGAAATACAGACTAGGCTACATGGTTTATATAAAACTTTACACCCTAGGATGCATGGCCGTGTGGCCTATTAAAAATATGGTACATAGGATTTATGCACAATTTTAACATGGTTAGTCAAACTGTGTGCCTAACCATGCATGATGCCCCTTTCTTACAGGAAACCACATACGATTGACACACAATTTGACTAACCATGCTTCTAAACCATGTGATTTGGGTTTTTGGGGTGAAATGACATTTTACCCCCACTTATGTTTTAAGTATTTTTCTTATTTTCTATTCTCCCTCCAGTGGACAACACCTCTTCTTCCTCCTATTTGAGCTCAAGAACACCCTCATTTAGGCTTTTAACTATATCATTCGATCAATGTATGTTTCTCAATCCCTCAAAATCTACTAATTCATCTTGGTATTCTCCCCTAGTCTCTCAAATCCTATTTTAGTTTATCTCGGTATCTATTTATTTATTTTTATGTAGGCTCATTTCCCCCATTTTTAGGGATTGGAATATTTTAAAGATGTATTCCAAACTACTTAAAATATGAGGTTGATATTGAGCGAGGCATCATCTATAGCCTTATGGTAGGTGACCACATTGTTTTCCCATCGTGTTTTGGCCGTTTCATAATTATTCCATCATGCCATATGCTGAAATTTGTCGAGAATCTCTATTATATCGATTCCTTCATGTATGAATATCCATTTCACCTAAACACACGTTCATTAAGTTTTTTAGTTATGTTAGAGATCACACACAACTTATATGTTCACTCCATGGGTGCACCATTAGAATTGACCATTTTGTCCAATTGGTGAAAAATGACCAAAACTTCTTTTAGATTTTATCTTGGATTATAAATGTAATTTCCCTTATTATATGTGTATTTCATGTGATCCAAGTCTCCCCTTTGGTGATTGACCCTCTTATTAATGGAATTTCCCAAGTGGTCAATTGGCTTAATGAAAGCGTCTTCACTATTTGACCTTTGAGTCTTATAAATTGTTTTACCTTGTCTTAAATAATTTAAATGAATTATTTAGGGTGAAAGGGTTGTATAGGATGGATTATGAAATTTGGTGACATCCCTTTAAATTAATTGAACATGACCCTTATAATTGAAACTTTATCCATATGACCTGGTTTCCATGTTTTAATAAATTGTAATGTTTAAATGGAATGGAAATTGTCTCATGACATGAATGAGAGGCCTTTGCCTCACGTATTAAAATATTTATGACCATGTCTTTGTTTATTCCTTAAAATGATTAAATTGTAATTGAACTCGTTTAATTAAATTTCCTAAGAGGTATCGCCTAATGTAGAATGTTATAAATGATTTTTATATCATGTATATATATGAGATATATGAAAGAGATGGATGGGAGGTAATTCCCCATACCATTAATAATTATAATATGACTTATGTGTGATGGTAAGTGGCATTGGGCCAGGATGGAAATCACACTACCTTACATCAAGTGTTGAGCATGGGGACTCAAATGAGGGATACTATATGGGATATGGGATTTACGCGCCACATTCCATGATAGAGCATTTCCATTTTAAATAACTTACCATATTGAGAGTTGTTCCATGAAATTTCTTACTATTATTGGGATGTAGGGAATGTTCCCTATTGCATGATATTTTATTATCGTTAGACTGGTTATGGATACTTGAGTTATGCCTCGGTTCATACGACACTAGTAGTCTAGGTATATGAACACTAGGCATCCTCATGCACCTGGTTCATATAGGTGTATGCAATATAGAACTAATATATATATATATATATATATATATATATATATATATATATATATATAAAGAATTACTGTTTATATATATAATGGGACTTGATCAGACAGACATTCCAACCATTAGCTGATGTAGGTACACTCATCAGGTGTCCTTTAAGAACTTGAGTGGGTGGTTAATTATTTATTCAGAATTACTTTATTTTACTTCTTATACCTGCACACTATTTAGTTATGAGTTCTACTCAGATTAAACGTACAAACCATTGGTAGTGGCATACTAATATTTTTATCTCACACCCTACTCGGGCTGCCTTGGGAACCCAAGAAGTCTGTCTTCCTACAAGTGATTATAAGGGAAATCACCCTACTATAGGTTTCAAATATGTATGGATTTAGTTAGATCTTAGGAGTAGATGACCGAGCATGCACTTGAGATGATAGTGGGGTATCTTTTTTTTATTTTTGTACCTTTTTTATAGCATGACAGTATGCCTGTTCCCCTATTCCCCATTTTTTATTATTATACCATGCATCATGTATTGACATTGCCTTAGACGATTTTGGTTATATTGATTAGTTGTTTAGTTATCTATTTATTCTATTGCTTAATTTTTTAGTTATCTATTTTCAATTCCATATTTATTGGTTCTGATTATTTATATTATGCTTCTCCTACTATTTATTGTTAGATGTATCCATTTTACTACTATGACAGGAGGGTATATTCTCCCTACTGTATCTCCCTCACACCCTCACTACTAGTCAGTGGTATCTAGTATACGAGGAGGCATGCTTTTGGACACATGATCCACTTGATTAAGATTTGACTTATGTGGATCCTAAATCGGGATGTTACAAAGTGGTATCAGAGTGGTTCTTTTATTGATTTACTATTTGGAGATAATAGAATGGAGATTAGGAAATGCTTGTTACTTTTTCATATGTTGATCTTGGGCATCATGAACCCATGTTCGGGGTAAAGGCCAAGTTTCCTAAATTATAATTATTATTCTAGTTTTTCCTATTACTGATGATATCAATTCACCATAGGGTGATGTACTTGATTTATGATGTTATTGATATTGTTGGTATTGAAATTATGATTTCTTTATTAAGACTAATGAAATGAGGACTTTGCATCAGGACATAAATCACTACAGGCACAATATGATGAATGTTCCATGCATTTTTCTATGCCATGTTTATTTTTAGCATGAATTTTATTGTTGAATTTTTATTGTGCCTTGATATGTATTAAATTGTACTGACACTTCTTACAGGTATTGGAAAACATAATTGATAATTAAAGTGCCTACCTTAACTTAACAATGTTTTCCTAAATAGGTTAAAGAAAACACCTTAAGCAGTCATTCATGAAACATTGAGCTATGGACCATCAGTTACATAAGTTGGAACGTGTTATGGTGTGGTTCAAGTGGATGCCATGTTTTGGTTCACAAGGTGCATGAGACCTTATGGATAATAAAATGGAAATCCATTTAATTAAAACTCTTAAAATCATTTTAAATGTTCCAATAAGAAAAATTTAAATTGGAAGTGACTTTTGAATTGAAATGGACATCTTTTATATACCTAAAACAAGTACTTAGACCCGAACTCAGCCTTAGTAATGGGTAGTGGGGTCTCTTTTGTGTTCTTATGACTTGATTTGGTCTATTTCTATCATATAAACAAATCTTTTGAAGTTGGTAGAGAGGCATGCTCATTTGAATAGTAAGTCTTTACTCCTATCCTAGTTTTTTAAATGCAATCTTCTCACTTGATTAAATCTCTTCAGAGGAATTTATTTATCATTTTAGCATTATGCTACCATGATGTCCTCCAGTAACACACCCTGAAGGTGGGGATAACTATACTCCAAATGTGGCTGGCTGAGAGGTGCTAGTGATTCATCCTATATATCCACCTGCAGATCCTCTTACAATTATAGATATGGACACTGATGCCCAGTTTCGAGATTGTTTTATGCTTATGCTTCATTCAATGGAAGGTGTTGGTTGACCTACCCCAAGCATGGAAGAGTTGACTTGGTAGTTTCAGTAGCATCATCCTCCCACATTTTTGGGGGATGGTAGACCACATGTTATAGTGTTTTGGATTGAATCAATCCTCTCTATATTCAAGAATATCAACACACCTCCAGAGCATAGGGCCAAACTAACAACTTATATGCTTTGTGATTCAACCAAGAGGTGGTGGGGTGTTATCACCTGGGAATATCAGCATAGAGATATGGTTTGGGTTGAATTTCAGACCATCTTCTACGACTACTTCATTCCCCAGACTCGAAGGGATGACCAATCTAGAGAGTTTATGAATATGAAGTAGGGGAGCATGTTAGTTATAGAGTACTCTACTTTTTTCATAGAGCAACAAAGATTAACTCTTGATCTAGTTGCCGATGATCTTATAACCACTAGTCGATTTAAGGATGGGATGGTTTATGCCATCTGATCATAGTTCAATGTGTTCATGTTGAAAAATATTTTTGAAATCGTCAACTAAGGCCTAATTACATAGAGGAATATGAGGGATTCTAAAGGTGCGAGTCCAAGTGGTTCGGAACCTAGAGATTATAGTAGTTCTTCTTCTAGGAGAAAAGGTCATTTTGATACTACTAATAGAGGTAGTGGTAGTCAGGATCCTCACATAGATAGTTTTCTTATTCATAACCAGTGTGAGAAACAAGGACACTTCAAGTCTCTTTATCTATGGGATCCAGTTGAGTGAAGAGACTGTGGTAGGATGGGCCATATCCAGTGCTTCTACAGGAATTTCCATCCAATTAAATGTGAGTGGGGATCTACACCTACTCCTCATTCAGATGTGGGGTTAGTAGGATTACATCATACAGGTAGCTAGAATACCATTGGCCAATCAGGTCATGGTGGCAGACAAGGTAGAGATAGTTAGACATATGATGCTCAATGCTAGTAGAACGGGCTTGATCAGGGTAGTCAGACAGTGAATTAGGGTTATAGTACAGACCGGTTGTATGAAATCCATCCTAAACTATAGGATTAGAGTGCCTACCCTTCTATAGTTTGAGGTACTACTCTAGTTGCCTACACTTTAGTGTCTTCTTCATTTGACACAGGCGCATATCACTCATTTATATTTGAGACTATTATGGGAAGTTTGGGCCTCGACATCATATAATTTCATGGAATTATGGCACTAGAGACATTATTAGGTATCTGTTTAGATGGAATTATCTAGTACCAAAATTTTCCCCTTGAGATAGGTGGTTACCCTTTTGTATGAAATCTACACATCCTTGAAATGACGAGATTTGACGTAATTATCAGGATGGAATTCTTATCTCCCTAAAGAGCCCATATTGTCTTCTATCATTAGAGGATGAAATTTACATCACCATATAGAATTAAGCATGTGCATAAGGGAGAATGAGACCTCAGTATGACTAGAACTAGACCTGAGCAACAGAGGTTGGGTAATGTGATAATGCAAATTACCAATATTTTCCTTGATGAACAGGGTTTACAACCTACTATATTTCCTCCTATAGTATAGTGTTTCAGGGATGTATTTCCCAACAAATTATCTATTCTACCTTCATTGTGAGAGGTAGAGTTCACCACCTATCTTGTTTCAGGAGCAGCACCAATGACCATTCCTCCTTATAGGATGACACCTAAAGAGCTTCTGAAGATCAAGAATAAATTGGAGGATTTGGAGGCTAAATTCTTCATACACCCCATCACTTATCCTTGGGGTTCACTAGTCCTTTTTTCCAAGATGGTGGATGGTACAACTACTACAAAAATAGGCTTTAGCATTGCTATTATTTATCATCACTAGAAGAAAACACTGATAAATGAGATATTTATTGGTACTAAAGGAAGCACTAATAAATTTAACCTTTTATCAGCGCTTTAATTTTATCTATGATAAAGGGTATCCTTTATCAGTGCTTTATTTTTAGCGCTGATAAACGGTACACTTTATCAGCGCTTTATATTTAGTGTTGATAAATATTTCTTTCATCAACACATTTTTAGTGTTGATAAAATGAAATAATAAAATAAATAAAAAATAAAAAGTGTGTTTATTAAAAAAACATTACAAATTTTATTAATTAAATAATTATTGATAAAAATGAATTGATTGATTATACATTATTAAATATTAAATATTTTATTAATTATATAATTATGATAATTAATGTTATTAAATTGTATATATTTAATATATAGATATATATTAATGTATATAAATATGATTATATATTAAAAAATATTTATGTTCTTTATATTAAATTGTCATATATTTATTGAATAATGGTATATAATTAAAAACTAATATGAATTAAAAATATTGACTAATTGCATAGTACTCGACATATAATTGAATGTTGTTTGATTTTTCAATTTAATATAGATCAAATGTGTGTTATATTGATTTCATATATACGTATAATTAATGCATTTTTATATACAATATGCACACAAACAGAACTTATCTATTTTTTTAATATCGTTAAAGTGTACCTATACTCTTAATTTATTAAATTCCACTCTCTCACACACACACACAGATATATATATTCATTCACTCAAAATTAGATATTCATTAATAATGTTAAAAATATATTTGTAATTTTTTTATAAGTAAATTTTTTTATAAATAAATATATTTATAAATTCACATTCACTATATTTATACAATTATATATTTACAATTAAAAATAAATAAATATTTTTTAAAATTATTTATATAATTATAAATAAAAAATTATTTATATTTAAATAATTATTAAAATTATAATAAATTTACTTAAATAATGAATAAATTTACTATATTTATTTATATATATATTTATTAAATATATATATATGTATAATTATATAAATATTTATAATGATATAAATAATATTTTTTTAAAAATAAAACTATAATTATAAATAAATAATTATAAAATTATAATAAATATATTTAAAAAGGAATATATTCACTATATTTATATTTATATATATTTATTAAGTATTTATAAATATTAATTATTTTTTTATAATTATAATTATAAATCCTTTAACAGTGCTTTAGTAATACATGCTAATAAAAGAATATTTATTAGTACTATTTTAGCATTGATAAAGATGAGGATTCATCAGCACTAAAAAAAGCACTAATAAATGAACATTTATCAATGCTATAATTTTAGCACTGATAAATAGTCCTTTTATCAGCAATTATATAATAAGCACTAATAAAACATCTCTTTATCAGTACTTATTGGTAAGAGTTGATAAATGTGTCCTGATATATTTTAAAAACCCAAACCCTTTCTGAACCCGTCACGATATAGAAGCTTTCCATGGGACCCACCCCTTGCCGGTGCCACTTCTAGGTGAATCAAAAGTTGAATTACTCCTCCTTAGTGAATTTAAGGTTAAATCACACCACTTGACTACCTCCGAACATCTCATCTGACATCCTAAGAGGGTCTCAGATTTTCTCTAACCCAGCGAGGGAGGCCTTCCGATTTTATTTGTGTATTTTTGGTTTCATTTTTTATTTTTTTCTTCTATGATTTGTTTATGATCCATTTTTTATGATCCTTTGTTTAGGATTTGTTTGTGATCCATTTTTTATGGAATGATTTGTGGTATGTTGTTTTTATTTACTAATAATGTATGATCTATTGTTTATATTTGACACAAAACCTTGGATTTATTCATTGTTGTTTTACTGCTATGTTTTCTATCTTCTTACTAAATAATTTTTTATATATGTATATAAATGTGTAGATATTTTCATGTATATTATTGTTTATTTAATATTGATTTGAGGCACATTGGTGGTTCCATAATGATTATATGTATTCTCACACCTTTCATGGACACCTCAGTGGACATGCAACTTCAGATGCTATTTTTTAGGAACCAATTTAGTAGAGTGATATATGTTCCTCTATTGGTTATATGTATCATAGGATCTAGTTACTCTTATAATTAACTATGGTACTTTGTTTTATTATGGAGAAAATTCAAAGTGGCCATCCCTAGTTAAGCACATGTGGTTTTATCACATCAATCCTTTACTTTTTGAATCATTATTGTGCCTTTAGTTCATGTTATGTTTGAATATCAGGTTTTTATCTATTTGATATTTCTTATAGACTATAAGTTATTGAGTTTTTTTACTAGAAAGAAATTTATGTGTGTCTATATAACTATTTCATCATTTATTTCCATAGTTTCTTGTCTAATAGGTATGCCTATATCAGGTAATGATGATTTTGGGTTTGCATGTCCATTGACCCCAAGGGTCATGCTAGAATTTTGTTTGACCTTTGGTACTAATTGTTTCTATTTGGGGGGGGGGGACACCTCCCATTTATGGTTTTTTACACCCAAAGTTTAAACCATCCTTTAGTGATGTTGAGGTGTGTTAGAGGTCATAAGATGACCTGATTTGGTGTTGTTTGGGTAATTCAGGCTAGGGTCATTACACTATCCACATTATAGTTTACACCTATAACATTTAGTGATAATATCATTTATTATCTGCCTTTATCTACCTCTTTTTTTTTTCAAATTCCAAAAACTGTTTTTATTGGAATTGGATTATCTAGGTGCTCAGATATTCTAGTATAAATGATCCATATTTCCCTTATTAGAATTGTCTATAACTTTCACTTTTGATAATGAATATCTTATATTTACTTATTTATATATTGTATAAAATTAATATTTTATGAACCCAATAGGATGGAAATATACTAAAAATAGATGCACTCTAATTGTTTGATAAATAAATACGAATATGGAGTTAAATAGTTCATCATGTTTTCAAGAGAGCATGCATATGACCCTTCTAAAATCATCTATCCATGTTTAGATTATTGTTATTCAAGAAAAATTAGTTCAGAAGAGTTGGAAGAACATTTGATTTATCACAGAATAGATCAAAGCTATAAATGTTGTACTAAACATGGGAAAAAACTGAATGTGGACATCGATTGGGACGATACTAAATTTTATGAATCATTTTATATGAATACCTTTGTAAAAGATGATGAAGATCATATGGAATAAATGAAAATGGAAATTGAAGACAACCTTCATGATTTCTCAAAGTTGTTTGAGGAGTTAAATAGCTATTCCAAGAAACCATTGTATATCAGTTGTACTAAATACACAGCATTTTCAGTTGTATTAAAGTTATATAATTTGAAAACTAGAAACAGATGGAGTGACACCAACTTTACAGAACTACTTAGTCTTCTAAAAGATATGCTACCAGAGGAAAATGAACTACCATGCCAGACATATGACACTAAATAAATGTTACATTCAATGAGAATGATCTCTAAAAAAATACATGCTTTTCCAAATTATTTCATATTATTTCATAAGGACCATGGATCAACCATCAAATTCCCTATGTGTGGCACATATCGATACATGAAAAATGAATCAAGTCCTTCGAAATTTGTATGGGACTTTCCTATAATTTCATAGTTTAGAAGACTATATGGATGTTCAGAAAATTCAAGACAATTAACATGGCATGTAGATACAAGAATTAAATATGGGAACCTACGTCATCCAACAGATTCTCCTTAGTTAAAGAAAATTGATTATGAGTTTCCTAAATTTGGAGATGAGTTGAGAAACTTTCTTCTTGAGTTATCTAAAAATGGAATAAATAATTTTGGTGTATAGAGTATTAATCATAGTACATGGACTATCATGTTGGTAAATTATAATTTGCCTCTATGATTATTCATCAAGTGAAAATACATTATGTTGTCTCTTCTTATATCTAGACCAAATAAACCCGGTAATGATATTGATATCTATTTGGATCCATTGATCGAAGATCTGAAATTGATGTGGGATACAAGTGTTACAATTTATGATGCTCAAAGAAGTGAAGAATTAATATTTAGGGACATGTTGTATAGAATGATAAATGACTTCTCCGTATATGGAAATTTATCAGGCTATAGCATTAAAGGCATGTTGGGGTGTCCCATTTGTGAAAAATTCACATACTCAGTTCAGTTGAAACATTCCTCAAAGAATTTATTTTTAGGAAATAATTTTTTTTACCTAAATGACATAAATACCAATCCTAGATGACAAAATTCAATGGGAATATCGAATAAGGTACAACACCATCTCCAACAACAAGAGATCAACTGTAAAAAAAAGAAAAAAATATTGACATTGTTTTTGGTAAACCATTTTCGAAAAACATTACAAAATCAGGTTTGAAGAAGAGATAAATTTTATTTGAATTACCATATTGGAATTGTTTGTATGTTATATATTTTCTTGATTTCATGCTTGTAAAAAAATATATTTGATAGTGTTATTGGAATGTTACTAAATGTTCCTGGAAAAATGAAAGATGGAATCAAGGTTTGGTTGTACTTGATTGAAATGGGGATAAGGGAAGACTTGGCACTGGTGAAGGGTAAAAGGCAAACTTTTCTTCCTCCATAATCTTACACTCTATCCAAATAGGAAAAATTGAAATTTTGTCTTTTCCTTACAAGTGTAAAAGTTCTACATGGTTATTCATAAAATATCAATAATTTCATGTCAATTAATAATTTAAAGTTACAAGGACTAAAATCACATGAATTTAATGTTTTGATTCAAGATTTAATGCCTGTTTCATTCTATTGCATTCTGACTCAAAATGCATAACATACATTAACCAGACTCTGCTTCTTTTTAAAATCCATATGCAGTTAAGTTGTAGACCCAATGAAGTTTCCCATCACGGATAAGGAGATTTCAATCATATTATGTGAATTAGAAATGTTCTTCCTACCATTATTCTTCAATATAATGGTCCACATAATAGTTCACTTGGTCAAAGAGGTTCAACTATGTGGTCCCATCCATTATAGATGGATGTACCCCATTGAATGGTATATGAATATTTTGAAAGGTTATGTCAAGAATAGAATTCAACCAAAAATATTCACTGAATAATGATATATTTTTAAAGAAGCTATTGAATTCTGTACCAATTACCTATTATATGTTGAAAGAATCAGTATACCAAAGTCTCATCACAACAAATTCCTTACAGGTGAAGGTATTTCTGGAAGAGATATTATTACAATTACCTTGACAGAGAGGGAGAAAGAATATCTTTACATATTACATAATAGTGAAGATGTTGATCCATACATTGAATCCCACAAATAAATTTTTATAGATTTGAATCCATCAAGGGTTGAAAGTTGGATATGATATACACATAATCAACAAATTATAGGATGGTTCAAAGATAAAATTTATAAGGAGTTTTTTGAAAATATGAATTCAATTATTGAACGACTTTAATGTATATCCATAAGATCAAATTCAAATGCTATATATTACACTTGGTTTATAATAAATGGTTATACATTATACAAAAGAACACAATGACTTCAGTACGATGAAAAAAAGTGGTGTTACGCTTATGGATGAAGTGATTCACATATCTGGTTTCAAGGATAAAAATCCAATTTATGAAAATATGTCACATTTTTTTATTATTGAACAAATATATTAGTTGGATTATACAACATATCAGGTAACTCTTTTCCACTACAAATGGGTTTACAATATCAATGGACTGAAAGTAGATGAAATGGGATTTTTAAAGGTGTAATTTAGTGTAGAAGGGGAAATAGATGTGCCATTAATAATGACATCATAATTAGTGAATGTATTTTATATCTCTGATCCAACAAACCAAAATTAGTCAATTGTTCTGCTGGTGAATAAAACAAATGTTGAGTCATATGAAAACTCAATCGAGGATAACACTTTCATTGGGAAATCACAATTAGTTCATGCCATCCCCACTTTAAAAAATGTATTTTACGTTATAGGGGAACACAAATAAGGGATTCAGATTCTTGAAAAAGAAACCAAATCCTTGAAACCTTTAAAAAAAGAGAGTTCAATGAGAAGGTAAAAGTTTTTTTTAATATATTATGTTTTTCCTCATAATATTATATGTTTTACAATGAATTAACATAATATAAATTAAATGTTTGACTACTCATGTAGAAAATGTATTCTACACATGATGATGTTAATAATCCCTTAGAATAACAAACTATAATGAATGAAACCCTTGTGATAGATGAAAAGGTAATGTTACGATATACTTTATCTATTTTACCAAAAAATTATATAATGGAATATTGATTTAATTTCCATTATTCCTTGTAGAGTTAATTTATTTTAGAATATTTATATCCATGTTTCATGCCTTTTAATGAAGAGAAATGATATTATATCTGCTCAATCATAGAGTTAATCTTGATGTTTTCACAGTAAAATCATTTTCCATAGAATTAATATATTGTTTTTCAAATTATGTTTAATTTATTTTTTTAGTATTACTCACATAATAATTGTTTTCTTATACAGGTGGATTATTTTATTCTATTTTGGGTTCTATATCCATCTTTCATCCCTTTCTACACCAAAACTTCCATAGACTTCTTCTCTCACAAAACCTTTCACTCCAATAGTGTTGACATTTATCAATTTCTTTCAAGTTCCCTAAACTACTCAATCATAATGATAATCTTGATATTTTCATAGTAAAATTATTGTTGATATAATTAATGTATTATTTCATATTTATGTTTTATTTATTTATTTTTAGTATTACTCATAATAACTCTTTTCTTATATAGGTATATTATATTGTTCGAGTTGAGGCGGTTTGTTCGAAACTACTCATGAAATGTTGGAAGTTCAAAAAAGAAATTCGATGAAAATTATGGTAACATTGATAGTTAGGATTGTTTTTAAATATATTTAATAATTTTTATTTATGTAATTGTATAATCCAATGTTTGAAATGTCTATAATATAGTGTTTTCTTCAAGTATTTGTGTTGTAAATTTCATTTCATTTAAATTATCTATTGGGACTTGTTTTTATTGATATCTGATGTATTTATGGTTTTTTGTGTGCTATTATAGAACACTATAGTGGTGCTACATTATGATGTTATAGTATACTCTAGTATATCACTTTATCAGTACTTCTGAAAGCGCTGATAAAAGTCCTTTATCAGTGATTTTATAAGCACTGATAAAGGGTTCCTTTAGAGGTGCTAAATTAAACAGATGATAGATGGGTATTTTATAAGTGATTTTAAAAGTGTTGATAAAGGTCTTATTTATCAGAATATTTTTAGCATTGATAAATGACCCCTTTATGAGTGATTTTTTCAGCACTGATAAAATTCTGAGTATTTTAACATCGCTAACATTTTTAGAACATTTCTAGCACTAATAAAGGCTATTTCTAGCACTGATAAAGGATATTTCTATCACTGTTAAAGGATAGTTTTATAGTAGTGCACCCTTAGTCTCTATTTAGATTACCGTCATTTGAATCATATCACTATAAAGAATCAGTATCCATTTCCTAGAATAGAATACCTCTTTGATCAACTATGAGGAGAGAAAGTGTTCTCAATGATTGATCTGAGGTATAACTATCATTAGGTCTATATTAGTACTTAATAAATACCTCACACAACTTTTAGGAGTAGTTATAGTCTCTATGAGTACCTGGTTATGACATTTGAACACACTAATGCACCTACATTCTTTATGGATCTTATAAATTGGGTTTTCCACATGTATTTGGATTCATTTGTGGTAGTATTTTTTTGACAATATCTTGGTATATTAGAGCTCCATACACGACCATGAAACCCATATTAAGATCATGCTAAATAAACTGAGAGAGTATCAAATCTATGATAAGATTAGTAAATGCCACTTTTGGATCGACATAGTCCACTTCTTGGGTCCATTATCTCGATTTAGGAGTTTCAGTTGACCCAAAGAAAGTGAGATATGTAGTTTTTTGGGAGTATCCCAAGAATTTATTTGAAATAAGGAGTTTCTAGGGGATTGATGGATATTAAAAACACCTCATCTAGGATTTATCATGTCTTACAGTGTCTCTTACAAGCTTGAAAAATAAGGGTGTGAAATTCATATGGCTAGAAGCTTGTGAAGTAGACTTTCAGGGGTTGAAGGGTCGTTTGACTTCAATGTAGATCCTGATTCTGTCAAATACAAACAAGAGCTATAATATATAAAGTGATGCATAAGGTATTTTCCTTAGAGCTATTTTGATATAGGATGAGTGATTCATTTCATATAAGTCTCATCAGTTGAGGCCTAATGAGAATAATTACCCAATGCATGACCTTGAGCTTGCCACTATTGTGAATTCCTTATGCTGTTGGAGATAATATCCACTTGGAGATAATTTTGTGATATTCACATATCATAAAATCCTTAAGTACATATTTACATAGTGGTATTTGAATCTCAATAAAAATAGGTGGGTGGAGTACCTACAGTAATTTGATTTTGAGCTTGCCTACACACCTGGAAATGGAAATTCTATGGAAGATTCTCTGAGATAGAAGAACCAGATGTAAGTAGTTCAAGAATTTATTAGAAAATGGAAGCTTATGCACTTATTATCAGAGATTCACATTGAGGTTCAGGAATACCATGGTCAAAATATCCTCTTATCCTTAGCAGTTACATATACTCTTCTAGAACGTGTAATAATGATACAACTATCTAATCCTGAGGGCCTTGTAATAAGGGAAGTGTCTCAGATGATGATAAATTTTCTAGATGGACCATGAATGGGTATGATACCTTATTATTCCATGGGCGTGTATGGGTCCCAGTAGACATTAAAGATAAACTGATGTGAGAATTTCATGCCTCAGCATGGGTGGTTCACCTCGGTGTCACCAAAATGTATCAAGATTTATGACACTGGTATTGGAATCCTGGTATTAAATTTAATATTTATAGATTCATCACTGGGTGTTCCAACTATAAGTAGGTTACGTTGGAACATCAGTGATAGGGTGGGATTTTACAGCCGTTGTCCATTCCCGAGTGGAAATGGGATGGTGTTTCGATGGACTTTGTGACTGGTATACCCAAACCACCTCATGGAAACAAAACACTACGGGTTATCGTTGATCATTTTACGAATGTCTCAAACTTCCAACCTATGCGAGATACCTTCATGGTAGGAAAGCTAGGAAGGCTATACATCAAATAAGTTGTACATATTCATGAATATCCTCATTATATCATTTCTAATAGAGATGCTCATTTCTTGTCATGGTTAGAGAAATGGTTGTAGATGATTGGTTATAAAGGTACTTATGAGACTGACCTATCTACCACAGACTGATGGGTAAAAGGAGCATATGATTCAGGTTTTAGAGGATATGCCCCATTCATGTGTCCTTGAATTTGGGGGTTCCTAGGAAAAACATATTCCCCTTGTTGAGTTCGCTTATAACAACATGTTCCAAGATACCATCAAGATGGATCCTTATGAAGCCTTATATGGTAGGACTTTCCACTCACCTATGTAATGGATTGAGGAAAGGGAAGCAGCTATGCTTGGACCACGTCTCATGCAAGAGACTACAGAGTAGGTCCTGTTGATTAGGAATCTCATGTTGACTGCTTATTATAGGTAGCAGTATTATGCCAACAGATGTCAGAGACCTATGGATTTCGAAGTCAGAGACTAGGTTTTCTTGAGATTCTCTCTCAGGTTAGGGAATAGATGTATTAGGAAGTAGGGTAAGATCTCACTGAGGCTTGTTGGACCCTTCAAGGTTGTGAAATAGATCCAAACAGTGGATTACCAGTTAAAACTTTATTAGAGATATAGGTCCATGCATGATGTCTTTCATGTATCTTAGATTCTATGATACTATCTATACCTAACCCACTTCTTCTATCTAGATGAGGTTAAGCTAGATATGGATGCTTCCTTCGAGGAGTATCCCATTCGTATTGTTGATCGGAACATGAAGAAATTCTAAGGTAGGTTAGTCCCTTTAGTATGGGTGCTATGGAAGCATGACTAAGTACATGATGAGACCTAGGAATGGGAAGTTTATATACGATCACAATGGTCAAAAATCATTGCTGACAATACCTCTTTACCCTCAAAAGGCCAACTCAGGGATGAGTTACTTTAAAGAGGGGAGGTTGTAACGACCCGTATTTTTAATGATGGCATGGATCATTAGTTTTTCTTTTTGAATAACTTAAATGGATCTAGTGTTTATTTTTAATCAAGTCACAGAGGTCATAGGTGTGTCTAGGGCTCATTCAGAGTCTGAAGCTCTAAAATGGTAAAAACAGACTTGGTAGTATGGTTTGTCTGAAACTGTGCGACCTAGGGCACATGACCATGCGACCTGTTGAAAATATGGGATATAGGATTTATGTATATTTTACACATGGTTAGTAAAAAAATTCACTTAACCATGCATGGTTACCCTTTCCTATAGGAAACCGTACACAATTGAGACATAGTTTGACTAACTCTGTGCCTAAACCATGCGCTTTGGGTTTTTTGGGTGAAATAAAAATTTCCCCCACTTATTATTTAAGACTTTTTCTTCTTTAATCTCCTCCCTCTAGAGTAAAACACCTCTTGTTAATCCTATTTGAACTCAAGAATACCTTAATCTAGTATTTGAGAAATATCCTTCATTCTATGTCCATTTATAGATCCGTCACAAGCTACGAATCCATCTTGGTAAGATCCTCTAGTCTCTCTAATCTTATTTCAGTTTATCTCAGCATCCATTTCTCTATTTAGATACAATATCGTTTTACCCATTTTCATGGAATTAGACTAATTATTAGATCACTTCCAACCTGCTTCAAATCTAAGTCTTATATTGAGCAAGGTGTCATCTACGGCCTTAAGGTATGTGGTCACATTGTTTTCCCATCGATTTTTTTGTCATTTTATAATTATGTCTTCATTACATATTCCAAAAGTTGCTAAGAATATATATTATATCAATTCCTTAATGTATGAATGAAAATTAAACCTAGATACATGTTTATTGAGTCTTTTTAGGTGGTCTAGAGACCACACATAACTTATATGGTCACCCCATGGGCGTGCCATTAGAATTAGCCATTTTGACCAATTGGTGAAACATTCCTGGAAATTATTTTAGCATTAATATTGGATTATAAATATAATTTTCCTTGTTATATGTGTATTTCATGTGACCTAAGGCATCACTTAGGTTCTTGAACCTCTTATGGTTGGAATTACCCAACTGGGAAATTTCCTTAATGAACTTTCTTCACTATATGATCTTTGAGCCTTATAAATGGTTTTACCTTGTCTTAAATGAGTTGAATGAATTGGTTAGGGTGAATATATTGTATAGGATGGATTAGAAAATTTGGTGACATCCCCTTAAATGAATTTACCATGACCCTTCTAATTGACACTTGAGCCATATGACTTGGTTTCCATGTTTTAATAAATTGTAATGTTTAAATGGAATGGAAATTGTCTCATGAAATGAATGAGAGGCCTTTGAATCATGTATTGAAATATATATACATCCATGCCTTTGTTTATTCCTTATAATTATTAAATTTTAATTGAAATTGTTTAATTTAATTGCATGATAGGTATCGCCTTATGTAGCATGTTACAAATGATTATGCCTCTCCTGTATATATATGAGCTGTATAAAAGAGATGAATGAGAGGTAATGCCCCATGAAAATTATAATTATAATTTTACATTAAAGAGGTTGCGTATGATGGTAAGGGGTGTTAATTCAGTAGGGTAATCTCACTCCCTTACATCAGTTATTGAGCATGGTGACTATCACTAGTGATACTATATGGATGATGAGATTTATACAGCCCGTTCCATGATAGAGTGTTGGCATGTCAGGTCACTCTCCATACTGAGAGTTGTTTCATGAAATATATCACTCTTCTTGGGATGTAGGGAATGTACCCTATTATATGAGCTTTTAGTCTTGTTGTACTGTTTATAGATGCCTGAGTTATGCCCTAGTCCAACCATCATTAGTATTTGAGGTATATGGTCATTAGGCATCCTAATGCACTTGATTCATATAGGTGGATGCAATATAGAAATAATATATATATATATAAATCATTACTATTTATATATATATAGTGACTTGATCAGATAGACATTCCATCCACGAGCTGAAGTAGGTTGACCTGCTAGATTTCCTTTAGGAACTTGAGTGATTAGTTAATTATTTATTCAGCATGTCTTTACTCTTATGCTTATACCTATACACTATTTAGTTATGAGAACTACTTAGATTACATGTAGACACCATCAGTGGTGGTCTAATGATATTTTTATCTCATACCATACTCGGGCCATCTTTGGCACTGAAAAATACTGTCTGCTTGCAGGTGATGATAAGGGAAATAGCCATACTACAGGTTGCTGATATGAATGGATTTAGTTGTATATTAGGAGAAGAGGAACGAGAATGAACTCAATATTTTAGTGGATCATATTTTCTAATTTTTTACCTTTTGTACAGAATGTCAGTATTCTTATTCCCCTATTCCCCCTTTTTTACCAGCATGCCATGAATCATGTATTAACATCAATTTAGAGACTTAGTTATATTAATTAGTTGTTTAGTTATCAATTTCTTCTACTGATTACTTATTTAGTTATCTATTTATTCTTTCATAATTATTTGTTTTTGTTGTTTATATTATTCTTCTACTATAGTTTATTATTGGATGTATCCATTTTTCTACTCTGACATGAGGGTACAACCTCCCCACTATACCACCCTTACACCCTTGTTGCTAGTCTGCAGCCTCTGGTATACGGGGAGGTGCGCTTGAGGTCATGTGAACCACTGGATCAGGGTTTGGCTTAAGTGGATCCCAGGATGGGACATTACAATATATATCATATCATATATTATTTAATTATGATCTTTTATTATGATTTATTAACAATTCCTTGTTAAAATCACATTTTAGGTAATATATGATTTGTTTTTCATGTATGTTTTGGTTTGATATTTTCAGTCCTTTTAGTTTGATCATGGATCTATAATCTATAGAATTTTAACCATTATATAAATATCATATATATTCATTATATATGTTTTTAGATTAATCCATAAAAGTTAGAGATAAAAAATGAATTACAATGTTCATGGAGACGGTAGGCCGTATATACATATGGGCGTTATTTCCATTTTATTAAAGTATAAAATAAAAAAATGTAAATAATATATTAAATTTATAGAATAGTTTTTATGTAATAGAAATAATTAATATTCATTAAATTTACCCTTATTACCATCCATTTCAAAATAAAATGAAAAATGAATCACATCACTTTGTGAAGGCGGTAGCCCAAACGTACGTATGAGCACCGTTATCATTTTCCAATGGATTTAAAGGTAAGAATTTATATATGATATTATAATTATATAATTATAATTATTTCATAAATATAATATATATAATTTAAATTCATCATTAAATCCATTTGTGAGAGGTGGCGATGGAAAACAAATTACATCAGTTCGTAAGGCGATAGTCACTGTACACACCAATTTGATGGAAGAGGGGATGTATGTTGGTTATGAAAATAAAACAATAAAATATAAGTATATGATAGATAATATTGTTATTTTATCAGAATATTTGAATAATATTTTAAGGATTTTTAAGAAGAAATAAAATAAAAACACTTGGTTAATAATGATACCTCTTCTTCAGACAACCTCCTTAGATTAATTCCAAATTCATTGTTAGGAGGGTTCTTAATCAAAATAAGTCCTCTAGGATATGAGTAGGAAAGTAAGAAATGTATTTGGGTAGGTATTTGATGAAAAAATAGGCTTTTTAAGTGTGAATAGAATAAGATATGGGGTTCCCTTTTACAAGTGGGGGAGAGGACACATTTAGAATTTTTGAAAAGAAAACATTATAACCACATTTTACACATGAAAAAGGATCCAAATGAATAATTATCTAAAATTAGAATAGATAAGGTTAAAATATAGCCATAAAATAGAATATGTAAATTTTTTAGGTCATTTTAACCCATATCATTTTGGTTTAACCTCTGGTAAACCAGTTTTAACCTTAACCACAATAAGTAATTTTTATTATTTTTAATAATCATTACGAAAAAACATTAAGATAGAATTATTATATAAAATTAATTATTCTTATTAAAAATATGGAATAAATTTTACCAAATTAAATTCATATAAGTGACAAAATTTAATTTAGAACTAATCCCACAAACGTGATGAAAAAGCGGTTTTCAAATGAACAAGTTTTCATAAGTATAGAAAGTTTTAATATCTAAATTCAGTATATAATTGATTCCAATGAACAAAACTATATTAATAAATATATTATTAAACTAATTTTACTTTTAAAACTATATTAAAATGAAACATATCTTGTAAATACTTCAAATGAAAAGGTTGTTTTTAATAAAAATCTATATTCTTTTACTATTCATCGAAAAATTAATCTTTTCATAAAATGATCAAAAAATCACTCAAAGATAATTTTTTATTTTTTATTTTAAAAATGAAGTTTATTTAAATATTTAATTTTTATAAATGTGTAAAATATAACTTTTATTATTTGTTCACAAAAATTAATTAAAAAAATATTTATGAGAAAAATGTATTTTTGAAGCACATAAAGACTTTACTATAAATTAATTCCCTTTTTATCAATATATTTTATTTATATAAAACCATGATAATTAATTTTTAAAATTTTATTATTCCTATTCATACCACCAAAATTATTTTCTAGGTTATAACAGTCATGTTTAAATAATAATATTAACACTATATTATGGTTTGTTATAACTCGGTGTTGCGTGTAACGCAAGCTAACAAATAAATTAATTCTATTTGAAAAAATATTTAATAAAATCTTGGTATTTTACATTCTAACCCCCTAAAAATGAATTTATCTATCTAAATTCTATAAATTTTATAAAAAAACTGAGGATACTTCAGCCTCATCATATCCTTAGTTCCCACATAGCTTCTTCAAGTTGGTGGTTTCACCACAAAAATTTGACCAAGTGAGTGAGATTATTTCATATAACATTATCTATATGATCCAAAATATCTAAACGTTCTTAATAGAAAATATTATGATCCAAAATATTGACCTATGAGTTACAAATATGTGAATGATAAAGTATTTTCTTTCATAAGAGAGATACATGGAACACATTGTGGACTTGAGAGATGTTTGGTGGAAGATCCAAGAGATAAGGTACCATGACTACTCAATCAGGAATCTGGAAAAGGAAAATATACACATGGATAAAATTTCCTTTTTTTAAAAATCTAATAACCTTCGTCCATAGAGAAATTTTTAGAAACACCTTGTCACCAACTTCAAATTTCAGATCTCATCGATGATTATTAATATAACTTTTCTATTAATTTTGTGCTTGTGTTATGTGTTACAGAATGGATCTAACATTATTTACCATTTCTTCAAATATATTAGATCTAAATAGTTTTATTTCTCTAACTTCATACCAACACATTAGAGTTCTACACTTCTTTCCATAGAAGGCTCTATAAGGAGCCATATGAATGATCGAGTGAAAGCTATTCTTAGAATAAAACTCAACCAGAGGAAGGTATTGATCCCAAATACATTATAAATCCATATAAAAATATTTTAAAATATCCTATAGGGTTTGAATTGTTCCCTCATATTGACCATCTGTTTGAGGATGTTATGTAGTGATGAAACACAACTATGTATCAATAGATTGCTGAAGACTTTTCCAGAACTTTGAGGTAAACCTTAGTTCCAGATCAAATATAATAGAATACGATGCTCCCTGAATCCTTATCATTTCCTTAATGTATATCCTGGAAATATAATCTAGATAGAAATATTATCTGATTGTAATAAAGTGTGCTGACTTTATAAGGCGATCGACTATAACACATATAGAATTATTCCCTTTATATATTTTGTGGAGTCTGAAAAAAAAATCTATGGTGATGTTTTCCCATTACCATTATGCTATAGGAAATGGTTATAACACACACTTAGACTTTTTTTATTAGAATTAAATTGATAACATACAAAACACCAAGATACATATGATGCAATATCTCTCTTCATGCTGTCCCACCAAAAATAATCTTTCAAATCTCAATACCTCTTTTTAATTCTGGGATAAATAGATAATTAAGAACTATGAGATTCCTATAATAACTCCCCCTTAAAATTTTCTATGTATTGGACACATAAATTGTTCCTGAACCATATCATTCCATCATAATCAATGTTAAACTTTGGAACATTTCTCACCATCTTATTGAGTTCTACATCATCATTCTACACCCCATTAATCTTCACTTGGATAGATGGTTGTACAATCATATGATAAAGATAAAATTGATCCCCTTACTTAAAGATTTCCAAATAAATCCTTTTAAAATATATAAATATTGGATCTTTTATGATCCTTATCATAAATAAACTATCACGATCCTTTTATTTCAAAGCATCAGCCACCTTATTCTCTTTCCTAGGGTGGTAATGTATTGAGTAGTAATAATATTTAATCAGTTCTAAACATCTTCTTTGGTTCATGTTCAACTCATTATGTGTGAATATATACTTTAAAACCATATGATTATTATATTAATCACACATTTATCGATATAGATAATGCCTTTATATCTTTAATACAAAAATTACCATAGATAACTCTAAATCATGGGTTGGGTAAATTTTCTCATGGACCTTCAATTGTCACGAGGCATAAGCTATCACCGTATAATTCTTCATGAGAATGTATAATAATCCATTATTTGATGAAAACTATAGATTAAAAATAATTATATACTATAGAATAATGTAAGTAAAAGTGAATTAACCAACATTATATTTAGTTACATGAAATTTTCTTGACATTCATCTATCCAATAAGAACTTGGATCTCTTCCAAGTTAACTTAGTAGGTGGATTGGACATCCTTTATATTTTTTCTAAAAAGTATCTATAATATCCATCCAAACCAAGAAAACTATGGATCTTAGTAACTATGGTGGGTCTGGGATAATACTCGATAGCGTAAATCTTTGATGAATCCATCGATATGCCATTTCTTGAGATTATATCTCCTAAAATCAAAAATGTTTTATCCAAAATTTACACTAGGTAAATTTTGGATTAAACTTCTCCTTCCTTAGCATCCTCAGTAAAATCCTCAGGTGATCTTTATGATATTAATTTATTAATGAATAGATAAGGGAATCATCTATAAGTAATACCATGAATTTATCAAGTTAATCTATAAGGACTCAATTAATTAAATCTATGAAGATATACGGGGCATTAGTAAAACCAAATGGCATCACTTTTTTTAGTAGAAGTGGAGACATGAATTGGTCACCCAATTCATCCCCCAAAGGACTTTATTAAAAACAAAAGTGGCAGTACAAACATGATGTGTAACAAACTTACACTAGCAAGGATTGAGAGAGTCAAAAACCAGAAAACACTTAGGAAAAACCAGAAAAATCTCGAGAATCAAAAAAGATCGAAACAACATGCTATCAACTCTTCCATGATCTCCAATGACTGTATTTTACATGGGGATTCCATCAATCCATTGTATGAAGAGAGGCAAATTCCGATTGATTCTCTATCAATCTAAGCCTTTTCCTTCATGCTACTATACAGGTCTGATTTTAAAATGAAATATGGAAAGGAACCTAAGCCTTGTCCTTCACTGTATATTTATAGTGTCTATATCTAGTATGAAATATTGTCTTGGGTATATTGTAACATCCTAGGTAATTATAGAATAATAAATTTTAATATATATTAATATATATTAATAATAAATTAATTTTATGTTAAATTGGATGATTTTTTCGATAGTATACCCAATACACAATAATGGGTTTCTTCGAAATCTTATGTTGCACACATGACTGAGTTATACAGAAAAATAATACATTATTAATATTATTATTTTAAATGTTAGTTAAAGTATTGAAATTGTGTTAGTGGGAATGAATATAACTAACTATATTATTTTTAAACATGTTTGTTAAATGTTTTTACATTCATCAAATAAATTTTAGAGGCTTAAAATGAGAATAAATCCAATTTTAAGCATAAAATACTTTTAAAACGTAGTTTCACCGCCTTTTGATGGAGAACCCTTTTATATATAGTTTTTTGGAACTTTTATATGTTCTATTTGACAAAATAAACTTCTTATTTGGAATAGATACATCAAAAGTTACTTTGGTTGAAATTTTGGTATTTTTCTGATAAAATTCATATTTAAATGAATAGTGAAAAATTATGCATTTTAATTTTAAACAACCTTTTGTCTAATTTATTTGTATTGTTATATTATCATTTAAATTTGTTTTAAAATATATTTACATTATGTTTTTATAGTTTAATCCAATGTTTTTAATTGGAAGTAATTTCACATTGAAATTTGATATAAACACATGTCAATCTTTTAATGGTTTTTACTTTTTTAAAATCCCGTTTTCTCATTCTAACAATGAGATTAATTTTAAATTTAATATTTCCACTTTTGTGAGTTGAAATTTCAAATAATAAGATACATGGTTGTAATAATTATGAAAAATTTGGTTTAATAGAATCAAAATAATTTTTGGTGAATAATGAGTTTAGTATTTTATTTACCACGTTTAAAGAGTAAATCAGATAAATAAGGGTAAAAATAATATTATAATAATATAAAAATACCCTAAAAATTGTTATAATATTATTTTATTAGTTATGGATAACCAAGAAAACCCTTGGGATGAAAATTTCCCCTTTTTGATCTACCTGTGTGTGATAATGACATTTATAGCTTTTAATTTATTATAATGGAAAAAATATCATAAACATGACTCTTATTAATAAAATAATTTTAATATGGGGTTATAGAAGTAATATCTTAAAATATAAATAATAATTAAAAATATAAAAATATTAACTACATCATGGTATTTTATTTATAATTTTTATACATTAAATAATTATATTTAATTATGACACAATGATGATGAAGTGATTGTCTTATTCATGAAAGAATCAAATAAATGATATTATAAATATTAAAATAAATATTATTTGACATAATTTATGTAATAAAATAATTTTATAGGTTACTATGAAATGTTATAAGACCATCAAATTGTTTTTTATTGGTTATATCTCTATTGGACTTTATTTAAATTCAATAAAGTGAATAGTGTCAAAATTGACATAATTGATTTTTATAAAAGTAATAAATTATTAAATTAGTTAAAAATACTTAAAAAATTTAAAATTTAAAATTGGATATTATAAGGTATAAAATTTAATAAATTATCCATTTATGTGAAATTGTACCTATATAAGTAAAATTTATAGCCACTTAATATTTAAAATATTGTTACCACAATTAAAATTAAAAGAGAATAATTAAGGGTAAACAAAAAAGATAAGATCGAAAATAAAATAAATACAAGTCTAAAGATTATTATATGAGAGGATTTATAACCATACTCATATATTATATTATAAATAAATTAGTTTTGGACTGTTTGGAATCAAAATTGGATTTATATTAATTTAATAATTTTAATAATTCCAAGGGTGCCCCTCCCCTCTCCTATAAAAAGGTACCCATTATTCTATATTACTCACACTTAAAAAGCCTTTTGGTTCAGAAATATCTACCCCAAAAAATTCCTAGAATCTCTAACCAAATTATTGAATCCTTAATTTAGGAATAACACCCTCTTTATAGGTGTTAAGGTGTTCTTCAATGGTGATCAACTGAAGAAGAGATATCATTTTCTTTAAGTATTTATATTTTATTTATTCTTCCACTTACTTAAAATCTATTCCAAACATGACGAGATAATAAATACAATATCATAAATATAATGAGATATTATTATGTTAATATCATCACCTAAATCCATCTCCACTTCTATTAAATGGGAACAAAATTAATAGTTCATGCGTACATGTGAACTATCACCTCCACAAACTGATCTAATTAATTTTCCATAAAAATATATCATGATTGGTTATAATAATGTAATTAATGTTCATATATTATATTAATGACATATTTATTATTATAATATATAATACATCAATTATGTTCATACTTCCAGGCACATAAAAATGATAACGTCGTTCATGTGTACGTGTGAACTATCACCTCCATAAAGCGATGCAACTTGTTTTTATTTTTTATATCACTTGTATGATATATATAATTATATTTAAAATATTAATATGATATTAATTATGTTATTATCATTATATAAAGATAAAATAATTCCTACCTTCTTTCAATAATGATCAATGAAAAATGGAAAATTTTACTCATGCGTACATACAGATTATCATCTCCATGATTATAAAGTTGTTCATTTTTCATAAAAATACTTCATGTTTATATTTAAGGGTATAATTTATGTATAAAAATGATAATAATTTCATTAATATTATTATAGATATGATTTACTTATGAAAACATGTACTAGTGACATCAAACCATGTTCATTTTCGACTCAAGTACCGAATATCGACAAAACGTCCGATATAAACTCAAAGAATTATGTAATTTTTATAACATGGTAATAAGTGATATAAAAGAAATAATAAACTTGAAAAAGGTTCTAAATCAATTATAAATTAACATAAGTTTATTATTCAGGAAGAAAAAGGAACATACGTGATGAATCAAACTTTAGGTAAGAGACTTCATCTCAATATCCTTTCATCAAGGCATATTTTGATAATATACACCACCTTATTTTATATAGTGTATAATTAATCCCTTTGAATTTTAATTTCAATCAAATGTTTTTGAAAGTAATATTTTTCTATGAATCATTTTACTAAATGGAAAAAGGAATGTTTTTTTAATGTACGCGGTGACAACGAATTTTCCGCCGCTTTGACCATTATTTGGTATTTGGATTCCTCTTCAAGCCATAATGTTTTTAAAAAAGAAAAATAAATACCATATTCATTTTTCAGGTATTTGGGTATTGAAAATGGTTTTAGGAATGGTTTGATTATATCAATATTCTGTAATGATTCCTTGTGATTGCAAATGAAATTTTATGAGTGAAATTTTGATAATTGTAATATTTTATGTGATATGATTTCATAATAAAACATAGACATTTGGAAGGTGGTTATGTGATAAACCAAATATGGGTGGTTCTATGATAAATCAAGGATGGGTGGTTACATTATAACATCCAATGCATTGGGTATGGAATTCGGCTGTATGGCTATTCCATTTGTAAGAATGATATGTGTGGAAGTCGACCATATGGTTATTACATTTAAGTATGATTATGTCCAAAGTAAAATTTATATGTTATGTGTTACTTTCTATGGATTTTAAGGTAATATTTTTATTAAAAAAGTTTAATGAATGAGCTTATATTCAGTGAAGTGTAATTACTACTTCTTAAAGGTGAAAAGTATTACTTTATGATAAAGTATTCATGGTTTACATGTTTTTGCAAGACTAACAGTTTTACTTCTTTGTGTATCCATTACTGAGATTTTTATTCTCATCCCAAGTTTTGAAATGTTTTTCATAGGATTTAAAAAATAATAGAGTCAAGGATGGGATCAAGGAATATTTATGCTGTTTAAACATGAAACAAAACCATGTTTCTTTTTAAAAGTTTTTGTTTTATGAAAAAATGAATAGTGAGTAGAAGTGTCTAATTTATAATATTTAAGTTGTTATAACCTAATTATCTAAATCTCTAAACCTGAAAAGATCCTCGATGTGAATTAAAGTCAAATTATTGAATTATCTCATGATTTTGTAATTTTTAAGGAATGGTCCTTATAGTTGGTATTATAGGTTATTTTAGATAATTTTAGGGGTTAGGATATTGTTAGTAAAATATCCATAAATGATTTTTACATTATGGTCAAATTGAAATGATATAGAATTTGAAGATTACCATGTTTCTTTGTCTAAGATCTGTTTGTTCATAATGGTTTTTTGCAGTGGAAATGGGGAAACTATGATGGAAAGGCATACAGAAGAAAACAACCTTCCAAATCTGCATCTTAAGATGGTTGGAATCGGAATTGAATAGTTTGTTGTAGTGATGGATCAATTGACTCAGGTGATACATGGTGGTGGTGTTCATTCAAAATATCAACTAGATCAACCGTATAAGAATATGTTAGTAGTGGAGCATTTAATGAGGAAATGTCCCCCATCATTTAGAGGATCATCTGACCCTGTGCAAGCTGAAGAGGGGATTAAAGCACTAGAAAATATTTTTGATGTAATGGGGTGTTCAAAAAACCAAAAGGTTAGTCTTACTATTTATCGTTTAGATAGTGAAGCTGATCAGTGGTGGTTAATGGTTAAAAATATCAAATGAAGTGAAGATATAGATTCCATGGAATGAAATGAATTTAAGAAAATATTCCTCGAGAAATATTTTCCTAATGCTGTTCAACTTAGGATAGAAATGATATTCTTGGAATTGAGACAAAAGGAGAAAGACTCTGTGGCTGCATATGAAAAAAATTTCACCCAATTTTCAAGGTACTTCCCAAATTTTATCTGGGATATTGATATTAAGATAAATTGGTTTTACTCATAATTGAAGTCAAAATATCAAAGGGAATTAGATTATTGTGAGTTAAAAAGCTATGAGAAACTTTTAAAATATGATGAGAAGGTAGAAATAGTGTTTTCTGATGATATTGTGTTCTATGAGAGAAAGTAAAAGAAGCGATCCAGTTGGTAGACAATGGGAAAGAATTTATCAATGAAGTTTGGAGGTAAGAAAACCAAATTTACAACTTGTGAGAAGTGTGGTAAAAAGATCTCAGAGAATTTCTTTCAAAGTTTGAGAAGTGATTCCAATGTGGTAATATTGGTCATATTTCTCATAACTATAAGGAAGATGACCAGGTAGGAAATGAAAAATTAGTGGTAAGATGTTTCAGTTGCAATGTGTTAGGGAATTATACCAATGTGTGTCCAAAGTTGATTACCTAGGATGGAAACTAGTAAGATCAAAAGTATAAGGGTGTGGAAAAATATTTTTCTATGATGATAGTTGATGTGGGACCATCAAATGAAGTGGTGATAGGTATATTACAAGATTTTTCAAAGTATTCCAATACTCAATTTGACTCTGGATCTTCATATTCTTTCATTTATAGGATCTTTACAAGTAAATTAGAAATATTAATACATGAATGTGATATATAAATTTTGGTAAAAATACTAGGTTGAAGTACTAAAACAATTTATATTTATAGGAATATTCCTATTATCATTAGTGGGATAGTCTTTCCTTCAAATATGGCTGAACTTTCCATAGTGGAATTTGATATCATTTTGGGTATAGACTGGCTTACAATTTATCATGATAAAATAGACTGTAAATCCAATAAAGTTATATTTAATGATTTAATACCTTTTATAACATACTAATAAGATAATATATTTATTAAAGATGGAAGTGAAAGTTATTTAGCTCATGTTTCTGAAAATAAGGAAACAATTTTGATTAGTGACATTTTAGTAGTTAATGAATTCACATATGTTTTTCCTGATGAATTTTCTGGTATTTTTCCTGATCAAGAGGTTGAATTTTCCATTGATTTAGTTCCTGATGATAAGCCTATTTCTAAACCCCCTTATCAATTGTATTAATTAGAATTGGTGGAATTGAAAAAATAGTTGTAAGAATTACTTGATAAAGGTTTCATTTGACCTAACACTTCACCGTGGGGTACTCCTATTTTATTTGGGAAAAAGAAAGACGGTTATATGAGACTTCATATTGATTATATAAAATTTAATAACATCACTATTAAGAACAAGTATCCTTTTCCTTATATCGATGATTTTTTTGATCAGCTCCAAGGAGCTCAGTATTTTTCAAAGATTGATTTGAGGCCTGGGTACCATCAACTAAAGATGAAGTAGGATGAAATTCCAAAGACAAAGCTCCAGACAATATATAAGAATTATGAGTTTCTAGTTATGCCCTTTGGGTTATCTAATGCCCCTACTATATTTATGAATCTCATTAATGGAGTATTTTATCAGTTTTTTGGATCAGTTTGTGGTTGTTTTTATAGATGATATTTTGGTATATTCTAAAATCCATAAGTAACATGAAAGTAACTTAAGGATTGTTTTGAAAACCTTAAAAGAAAATAAACTTTATGGAAATTTTATTAATATTGAATTTTAGTTGCAACAAATTTATTTCCTTGTTCATATTATTTATAAATATGGAATAACTGTGGACCCTTATAAAACAAAAGTTATTGAAAAGTGGATAAGACCTACTAATATCATAGAAATTTTTAGTTTTCTTGGATTAACAGGTTATTAATGATGATTTTTTTGAAAAATTTTCTCGGTTATCTAGACCACTAAATAAGTTAACATGTGAGGGGGTTAAGGTCATATGGAAAAAGGAATGTGATGATTGTTTTCAGAAACTGAAAAGAAGATTAGTAAATGCTCTTTTTTTGGACCTGCCTTCCAGGAATGGTGAATTTTTTATCTATAATGATGCTTCATTGAATGTACTTGGTTGTTTCCTAATGCAGAATGACCAGGTAATTCGTTATGATTCATGTCATTTAAAACCTCATGAGTTAAATTTCCCTACACATGATTTGGAATTAGCTTCTGTTGTTTTTTCATTAAACATTTGGAGGCATCATTGATATGGTGTAATGTGTGAAATATATACTGATCACAAAATTTTGAAGTATATATTCACTCAGAAATATCTGAACATGTGACAATGGATATGGTTGGAATTAATCAAGGATTATGATTTCACTATTCATTACCATCTAGGAAATGAAAATTAAGTGGTCGATGCTTTGAGTCGAAAGAGTAATGCTACACTAACCATGCTATGTTTGGAATGAGATCCTTTGGTTAATCATTTGATGATTTTTTGTTTGGAAGTTGTTGGTGTAGGGAATTCTTCTATTTTTGTTTTAGGTGTCAGTGAAATCATCACTATTAGAAAAAATTAATCAAGCACATAAGGAAGATCATGAGTTTTAGAAAAAGGTAGAATTGGTTCAGAAGGGTATATACCTAAAATAAAAATTGATAAAGACTATGTTTTGAGGTTTGGGAAGAGATTATGTGTTCCTTTTGATTCACAATTAAAGAAAGAGTTGTTATGTGAATCTCATAGTTATCTGTTTTTAGTTCATCATGGTAGTACTAATATGTACATAGATCTTAGAGAGTATTACTGGTGGGATGGAATGAAAAAAGATATTGCTGATTTTGCTGTGAAGTGTTTGAATTATTAGTAGGTGAAAGTAAAATGAAGATTTCCAAAAGGTATACTTAAACCTTTTCCAATGCCAAAGTGGAAAGGGGAAAATATATCCATGGATTTCATAGTTGGATTAACAAATACGTCTCGAGGTAACAATGCGATCTATGTGATTGTTGATCAACTGACTAAATCTGCTGATTTTCTTTCTATTTGAGATAATCTCTCTAGATTAACTTTCTAAGTTGTATATTAAAGAGATAGTTAGGTTACATGGATTTACTCTATCTGTTGTATTAGATCATGATCCCAGGTTCATTTTTAACTTTTGGAAATACCTTCAGAAGTTGTTGGGTATTGAATTAAATTTCATTACAAATTTCCATCATCAATTAGATGGGAAGTCAGAACAAACAATTCAAACCTTAGAGGATATGATACATGCTTATTAAATGGATTGATATGGAAGTTGGGATCAACATCTTTCTTTAGTTGAGTTTTCTTATAATAAAAGTTTTTATTCTAGTATACATATGACACCGTTTGAGTCATTATATGGAAAATGATGTTGAAATCCATATTTATGGGATGAAGTAGGTGAATAGAAGTTTATGGAACCAGAATTGGTAGAAGAGATAACAGAAAAAGTTTAGTTGATTCAGAACCATACGAGGATAGCTCAGAGAAGATAGAAAAGTTATGCAGATAACTAGAGGAAGGATCTTTCTTTCTAGTTAGGTGATCATGTCTTTATAAAAGTTTCACTATGGAGAAGTGTGATGTGTTTTGGTAAGAAAGGAAAGATGAGTCTGAGGTTCATTGGACCTTATAAAATCCTAGAGAAAGTTGGACCAGCTTCCTAATGAGGGGCTTTACCTCTAAGTTTATCCTAGGTACACAATTTTTTTCATGTTTCATTGTTAAGAATGTTTATGCCAGATTCATATCATGTTTTGAGTCTAGAAGTAGGTCTGTTAGAAGAGAATATTTCTTATGTGGAATAGCCGGTCCGGTTTCTTGACCACAGAGAGAAAGTGTTGTGGAATAAGGTTATTTTTCAGGTTAAGGTTTTTTGAAAAAAAAAACCATATGGTTGAATAGGCAATATGGATATCTAAAAATTTTATGAAAGAGAAATACCCCCACTTACTTGTTAAGTGAATAAAATTGCTGGGACGCAATTTCCAAAAGAGGGGAAGGATGTAACATCTAAAGTAATTATATAATGAGACATTTTCATATATATTAATATTTATGAATAAAATATTAATTTTATGTTAAAGGTGATGATTTTTTTGATTGGGTACCTGACATGTAACAATGAGTTTCTCCGAAATCTTACGTTGCACACAAGACTGAGTTATACCGAAAAATAATACATTATTAATATTTTTATTTTAAATGGTAGTTAAAGCCTAACTGTTGTATTATTGGGAATGACAAAAACTAAATATATCATGTTTAAACATGTTTCTTAAATGTTTTTAAATTAATCAAATAAATTTTAGAGTCTTAAAATGAGAATAAATCTGATTTATAGCATAAACTACTCTGATATTTTTAAATGGTAGTTTTAACACCTTTTGATGGAGATCCCTTTTTAAATATAGTTTTTGGAACTTTTATATGTTATATATGAAAAAAACTTATTATTTTGAATATAGACATGAAAATTTACTTTGGTTGAAATTTTGGTATTTTTCTAATAAAATGCATATTTTAATGAATAGTGAAAAATATTGCATTTTAATTCAAAATTGCATTTTTGTCTAATTTATTTGTATTATTATATTATCAATTGAATTAGTTTTAAGGAATATTTACATTATGATTTTATCATTTAATCGAATTTTGGTCATTGGAATCAATTGCACATTGAAATTTGATATAAACACAAGTTAATATTTTTGATGGTTTTTACTTTTTTAAAAACCAATTTTCTCATTCCAATAATGGGATTAATTTTAAATTTAATTTTTCCACTTATTTGAATTAAATTTTTAAAAAATAACATACATGTTTATAATTAGTATGAAAATTTTGGTTTAATAGGTTCAAAATAATTTTTGGTGAATAATAACTTTAGTATTTTATTTACCACAGTTATAGGGTAAATAAGGTAAATAAGGGTAAAAATAATATTATTATAATATAAAACTACCCTATAACTTGTCCTAATATTATTTTATGAGTTATTTCCAACCAAGAAAACCCTTGGGACAAAAATTTGTCCATTTTGATCCACTTGGGTGTGATAATGGCAGTTATAACTTTTAATTTAAATTAAGGGAAAAAATATTATAAAAATGACTCTTATTAATGAAACAATTTTAATATGGGGTTATATAAGTGATATATTCGACTATAAATATTAATTATAAAGATAAAAATATTACCTAAATCATGGTATTTTCTTTATAATTTTTAGAAATTAAATAATTAAATTTACTTATGACATAATGATAATGTAGTGATTGTCTTATTAATGAAAGAATAAAATAAATGATATTATAAATATTAAAATAAATATTATTTGACATAATTTATGTAATAAAAGAATTTTATAGGTTAATATAACATTTTATAAGACTATTAAATTGTTTTTTTCGAAGTTATCTCTCTATTTTACAATATTTAAATTAAATAAAGTGAATTGGGTTAAAATTGACATAATTGATATTTTATAAAAATAATAATTTATTAAATTAGTTAAAAATAATAAAAATATTTTAAAATTAAAAATTGGATATGATAAGGTGTAAAAGTTTATAAAGTATCCATTTATGAGAATGTTTCCCCATATAAGTAAAATTTATAACCACTTAATATTTAAAATTTTGTTACCATAATTAAAATTAAAAGAGAAAAATTAAGGGTAAACTGAAAAGATAAGGTTTAAAATAAAATAAATATTTGTATTAAAATTATTTTATGAGGGGATTTAGAACTATTATCATATTATATTCAAAATAAATAAGTTTTGAACTATTTGAAATTGAAATTGAATTTATATTAATTTAGTACTTTAAATAATTCTAAAGGTTCCCCTTCCCTTTCCTATAAAAGGAACCCATTCATCTCTATTAATAACACTTAAAAAACCTTTTGTTTTGACCAATATCTACCCAAAACCATTCCTAGAATCCCTACCCACATTCTTGAATCCTTAATTTAGTCATAACAAACTTTTTATAGTTGTTAAGGTGTTCTTCAAAGGTGATCAACCCAAGAATAGGTATCATTTTCTTTAAGTATTTATATATTATTTCTTATTACACTTATTTAAAATATCCTCAAAACATGATGACATAATAAATATAGTATACTCAATATAATTATATCTTATTATGTTAATATCATTACTTAAGTCTATCTATACTTCTATTAAATTGGAAAGGAATTAATTTTTTGTGCATATGTGTGAACTATCACCTCCATGAACTGATCTAATTTGTTTTCCATAACCATATCTCATGACTAGTTATAATAATGTATTTAATTTTAATATGTGATATTGATTATATATTAGTTATTATAATATATAATACATTAATTACATTCATACTTCTATGCACATAAAAATGATAACGTCGTTCATGCGTACGCGTGAACTATCACCTCCACAAAACAATGTGACTCATTTTTATTTTTTACATCACTTAAATGATATATATAATTATATTTAAAATATTAATATAATATTAATTATTTTATGATAATTATGTAAAGATAAAATAATACTTACCTTCTTTAAATAATGATCAATGAAAAATGGAAAATGTTACTCATGCGTACGTACGGATTACCATCTCCATGATTACAATGTTGTTCATTTTTCATAAACATACTTCATGGTTATATTTAAGGGTATAATTTAAGTATAAAACTAATAATAATGTCATGAATATTATTCTATAGATGATTTACTTATGACCACATGGACTAGTGACATCAAACCATGTTCATTTTCGACTGAAGTACCGAATATCGACAAAACGTCTGATATAAACTTAAAGAATTATGTAATTTTTATAACATGGTAATAAGTGATATAAAAGAAATAATAAACTTGAAAAAGGTTTTAAATCAAGTATAAATTAAAATAATTTTATTATTCAGGAAGAAAAGAAACATACGTGATGAATCGAACTTAAGGTAAGGGACTTCGTCTCAATATCCTTTCATCGAGGCATATTTTCATAATATAAAACACCTTATTTTATATAGTGTATAATCAATCCCTATTACTTTTAATTTCAATCAAATGTTTTCTAAAGGAATCTTTTTCTATGAAGAGTTTTACTAAACTACAAAAGTAATGTTTTTTAACATACGCGGCGATAACAACTTTTCCGCCGTTGTGACCATTATTTGGTATTTGGATTCGTCTATAAGAAAAAATGTTATTAAAAAAGGAAAATAAATACCATATTCAATTTTAAAGTATTTTGGTATTGAAAATGGTTTTAGGAATGGTTTGATTATATCAATATATTGTAATGATTACTTTTGATTGTAAATAAAATTTTATGAGTGAAATTTTGATAATTGTAATATTTTATGTGTTATGATTTTATAATGAAACTTGGAAATTTGATGGGTGGTTATGGGATAAATCAAATTTGGGTGGTTCCATGATAAATCAAGGATGGGTGGTTACATTATAACCTCCAATGAATTGGGTATGGAAGTTGGCTATATGGCTATTCCATTTGTAAGAATGATATGTTTGAAAATTGACTATATGGTTATTCAATTTAAGTATGATTATGTCTAAAGTCACCTTTATATGTTATATGTTACTTTCTATGGGTTTTAAGGTAATATTTTGATTACAAAAATGGTAAGAAATGAGCATATATTCAGTGAAGTTTAATTACTAATTCTTAAAGGTGAAAACTACTACTTTATGATAAAGTATTCATGATTTACATGTTTTCACAAGACTAACATTTTTCTTTCTTTGTGTATCCCTTACCGATATTTTTATTCTCATACAAAGTTTTGAAATGTTTTTTATATGATTTAAAGAATAATAGAGTCAAGGATGGGATCGAGGAAACGTTATGCTATTTAAACATGAAACAAAACCATGTTTCTTTTTAATTTTTTTTGTATTATAAAAAAACTGGATTGTGAGTAGAAGTTTATGCCTTGTAATATTTAAGTTATTATGACCTAATTCTCTAAATATATAAACCTAAAAATATCCTTGATGTGAATTAAAGTCAAATTATTGATTTATTTGAAAATTTTGTGATGTTTAAGGCCGTGGCATTATATATATTCTCCTTCTTGAACCTCAATTGATTATATATTGAACAAAGAGAAATCTTGAAAAAGTATTGAGCTCCCCACACTTGATCAAAAAAGTCATAAATATGTGGTAGGGGATACTTGTTCTTGATTTTGATCTTGTTTAGTTCTCAATAATCAATTCAAATTCACATCAATCCATATTTTTTAAACAAAAAAAATATAGTGAAACACTTGGATGAGTAAATCCCTTTTCAATATTCTATTTTAGTTTCTTATTAAATTCCTATAACTAATTATTTCCCATTATATATGAATTACTTGAAATAGGTATATCACTAGGTGTGAGTTCTATTGAGAAATAAACTTCATGATTCAGCGAGAGACTATGAAATTCTTCTAGGAAGACATTAAAAAACTTCTACACATTAAGAATATAATAAATGTTGAGTTTCTCCCTAACCATTTGAGATAAACACCCCTTTTAATAGGAATCATGACCCACATAATGGATGTGATTTCCATTGGAAGTTCATATATATCATTACACTGATAAACAATTATAGGTTGGTTCAAAATATGAAATTTGACTTACCTTCCTCATTAATTTATTTGGGATTTATATAGATAAATCCAATCCATGACTAAGATAACATCAAATTTAACTTAAGGGAGAATAATACTATTTTAAGGAAGAACATTCCCAAAAACTTCAACTAGAGAAGAATCACAAACATAAGATGTTATCATCTTACCATTAGGGGGCTTCAATTTGAATTTAACATCTAATTGTTGAGGATATGAATTAACATTCCAAAATAATTTTCATGATATAAGTGAATTTATATAACTAAGATCAACTAAGATACTTAAATATTTGAGCATACCTTTCAACACCCCAACTTTATTGTTCTACCTTCAATCCATTAGTAAAACCAAAATGGTTAGCTAAACCATTAAGTATCTTTTATTAGAGTGATTAATCATTCATAGGTTGTCTAAATCATGACACCGTCTTTTAAATCTATGAAGCCTTCGGTACAACCTAGGTTATTCATGGTCATCATCTATTCAAATCCTTTATGATGGTATTTAAAGTGGCTGTGAATTTAAAAAACATATCCCCATGAGTGTCAAACTAGGTATGCAAAAAAATCCTATTGTCATTCACCAAGTGATGATTGAGTTAAATCCTAATGCACTATTTTCAGAGTTATTACTCCTAGGTACAACTATTTATAAGTTATATACACTTTTAGTATACATACATGGATGTAATTTCTTGAAAACCACTCTATCTATCCTTCACCAAAATTCTAGGATATTTTTCTATACTGATACTTATCCTTATGGTTCTCTATAAATTTTTCTCATCTTAGTTTCCAATGGTTAACTAGAACTATCCACTAATATCAACTATAGCGACCCATATTTTTCATACATAAATATTACATATTTTTATATGAATATTATATATATCACACAAATATCCTAAGGACTGTAAAGGTTTATTTTCATTTGAAACTTGTATACATAAACAACTAGTTAATAAGTGAACTAAATTATCTCCCACTAAGTTCTTAATAACTAGAAACCTTACTAGACATATCATACATAATAAGTTTATTCATAACCTAGAGGAAGGAAACATAAGAATGAGTGATATCAGATGATTAATAGGGGTAAAAAATCAAGATATAAACATATAATTATCATAAGTGTATAATAACATGAGAATAAAATTTTAAAACCATACCTTGCATATAATAGATCATAATACCAAGACATGGAATAACGCTTGGTGGTTCATAAAACATGAATCATAAAGTAATCAAGAACATGATCTATGAGAACATAACATTGGAACAAAACATATATCTGTGGAATACAAATAAGCAGAGAAAAACATATGTTAAGGATACCCACCAAGACATTCATAACATGTTATTCTTAGAATAACCTCCCGTATACCCTCTTTTGGGATTGGAATAACCTCTCATGTACCCTATTTTTTTGACATAGGATAACCTCAAGTGAGACCTCTTTTTAAGTATTGGGATAACCTCTAATGTACACTCTTTTTTGGGATTTTGATAACCTCCCATATACCCTATTTTTTAGGCTTGGTATAACCTCTCATGTACCCTCTTTTTTAGGCTTGTGATAAACTCCCATGTACCCATTGTGATCATAGATCATTAATCATTAACCAATTAATTATAGAGAGATATAGGTCCCAACCATCAAATAATCTATAAATATTTGTGCCACAATATAATAAAACATTCATCATATTATAACTTATGAAAAATTAAATGTGTTTCATAAACATTCCATCATATCATAATCTGTAAAAAAACAGGTTCCATAAACATCTCATCATAACATAATACAAGGTAAAGAAATGGGTTTCATAAATATATTGTAATTATAATCATAATACATATATAGAAATTAAAAGGATGTTATTATTGGATTATATACCTAGTAAGGCATAAGAAACATCATTTTTTTATTGTTGATGAATAGAAATTCCATAAAAAGATAATTAAAACATTCTTGAGGAAAATATATTTTCCATTTTGAAATCGCTACTTTAAATTCTAAAAATTTACCAAATATCAAAGAAAAAAATTTCTTTAAAAAATATCCTTTGAAACTTGTAAAGGAATCTTTAAACCATTGAGAAGCCATGATATTGGGAAATACCATTCATACCATACATACTAAATATAAATATTTCTTTCACATTTTCAGTAAAAATTCAAAAGCACCTCATTTTGAAAACTAAAAGAATATTATTTTAAAATCATTATTTAAAAATTAAAAAATGGGTAAAAATAACTTAACCAATATTTATATAATTTAAAAAACTTTTTTTAAAACATTTTTAGAAAATATGGACATTATAGAAAAAATATTTTTGACCGAATACAAAAATAATGTCGGAATTCCTTAAAACAATTATTTTGGTATCCTAAGTACATAAAGGGAGTAAAATGAATGGAAAACATTTATTTTCATGAAATAACTAGAGGAGAATAAATTTATTAGTTTCCTGAGAAATATATCATAAGATTTCATCATTAGAAACTTAATCATAAAGAATTATGATAAATAATGAGATTGTAACACAAAATATTTACCACAGTGGTATATTTTGAAACATAATCCCCATGAAATAAAGAAAATTATATGGATATTTACATCCCATAATTTCATTATAATAATAACAAAATAGATTCACGGGTAATATATATCTCATACAAAATAAAAAAGTGGTTTATAAGGCATGTGTCCCACAAAAATAAAAGTGAGACGAAAATCCTTTACCACTAAAGAAAATTTCAAATCATAAGTCCCATTAAATAATAAAATTAAATTAAATTTTAATATAATTAAAATAAGTATATTCATGGCATAAAATGTCGAAGGGGTAATATATACACCACATAAAAGAAGTAAGTTGTGAATGTGAGATATGTATCTCAGAAATAAAAGTGAGACTAGAAATCCCTTACCTCAAGCCTCGAGTTTCTTAATACATATTCAGACCTCCTGTATAATAAATATATTCCAAAACTATACTAATATATACATATATATTTATCATACCATATATTATTTACATATAACCTTTTATTACCCTTTTATTAACAATTACTTGTTAAAATCTCATTTCGGATAATATATACTTTTTTTTTCATGTGTGTTTGGATTTGATATTTTCAATCCTTTTAATTTGATTAAGGTTAAATAATATATATAAATTTAACCATGAAATAAATATCATATATACTCATTATATATATTTTTATAGTAATCCATAAATGTTAGAGATAGAAAATAAACTACACCGTTCATGGAGATGGTAGGCCGTATGTAAGCATGAACGCTATTTCTATTTTCTTGATGGATGAAAAAATAAAGGTAAATAATATATTAAATTTATAGAATCATTTTATTTAATATATATATAATATATATTCATTAAATATATCCTTATTACCATCCATTTCAAAATAAAATAAAAAACGAATTACATCGCTTTGTGGAGGCGGTAGACCACATGTATGCACGAGTGACATTATCATTTTACAAAGGCTTGAAAGGTAAGAATATATATATGATATTATAATTAAATAAGTATAATAATGTCATAAATATCATATATATACTTTAAATCCATCATTATATCCATCCATAATAGGTGGTGATAGAAAAAAAATTACATCAGTTTGTGAGGCGGTAGTCTGCTGTAGACATGATCGACAATTTCGTTTCCCATTTAATTGAAGAAAGGATGGATGTAGATTATTAAAATAAAATAATAAAATATAATTATATGTGATATTATTATGTTATTATATCATCATATTTGAAGAATATTATAAGGAGGTGGAAGAAGAAATAAAATAAAAATTCTCAGTCAAGAATGATACCTCTTCTTTAGAAAACCTCCTCAGATTAGAACCAAAATATTTCCTAGGAGGGTTTAATAATAAAACCAGGACTCTAGGAAATAGGTAGGTAAGTAATTAAGGGATTTGTGAAGGTATTTTTTGAACCAAAATTCTTTGGAAGTGTGAAGAGGAGAAGAGTGGGGGTTCCCATTTAGAAGTGGGGGAGAGGACACACTTGGAATTTTTGAAAATAAAATGTTATACCCACATTTTACACATGAAAAAACGCTCTAAAATGGATAATTATTTAAATTTAGAAGATATAAGGTCTAAATATGGTAATAAAACAGAATTTTATATTTTTTTAAGTCACCATAACAATTATATTTTTAGTTTAACCCCCGGTAAACCCATTTTAACCTTAACTGTGATAATTAATTTTTAATGTTTTACTATTCATTATGAAAAAACATTAAGTTGAAATTATTATATAATATTAATTATTATTATTTAAAATATTTAATCCATTTTATTAAATTCAATTCACATAATTTGAATAATTTAATTTAAATCCAATCCCATAGATGCGATAAAAAAGTGGTTTTCTAAAGAAAAGATTTTCATAAGCATATAAAATTTTAATATCAATATTCAATATGAAATTGAATACAATGAACTAAATTGGATTAATAAATATATAATGGATATAATTTTACTTTTAAAATCATCTTAAAATAAAATTTTTCTTATAAATTTTTTAAACAAGAAGAATTTTTTTAATAAAAATAGATATTTGTTAATATTCATTGAAAAATTAATCTTTTCAGAAAATTTTCAAATATTCATTTAAAGATAATTTTTCCAGGAAGATTTAAAAAATGAAATTTATTTTTTAAAATAAATTTACTAAAAGTTTCAAAAATTAATTTTACTATTTGTTTACAAAAAGAAACAAAAAACATTTTTTTTGAGAAAAAGAATTTTCATAGAACATAAAGGCTTTACTAAAAATTATGTAATTTTTTTATCAATATGTTTTAATTATATAAAACCATTATAATTAATTTTTAAAATATTTTTATTCCCATTCATACCACCTTGTTTAATGGATAATTTATAATAGTCATTTTTAAATAATAATATTAATAGTATATTGTGGTTTGTTAAAACTCGATGTTGTGTATAATGAAAAATATTGAAGAAATTGGCTCTATTTGAAAAAAAATATTTTATAAAATATCAAGGTGTACAGTCGTGTTGGCCAAAAAATTCAAGCATGTATCACTTCCAATATGAGGGGTAATTGAAGAAAAAAATTCCCCTCAATGCTTCGAATATTTAGACATATGATCTTATGTTTCAAAAGTGTTTACCGAAGGCATAGAAAACGAGGGGACCAAGGGAATCAATTTTTTATTTACCTGTCAAAACAGCCTCCCTATTAGGATATCTAGATAATATTCCATCCCTTATTTATAATAATCCCACAACAAGTTGGTCAGAGAAACAATATATGGTAGTATAATTTTTCATGAAAGTATCCTCATGCATTAGTATCAACCAAAGTTGAAAGAGGGTTATTGGATGTGACTCCCCATTCAATAATAAAAAATAAGCCTTTAGTAGTGTTAAAAATATCCTTTATTAGCACTAGAGAAGTGCCGACTACTAGAGAGATATTGGAAGACCTAGTATTTTATTAGCACTAAAAAAGTGCTGATAAAGGGGTATTATGCAATGTGCTACAACATCACACTGTAGCCCCAGTGTAGTGTACTATAACAACACAACACAACACCAAAAACACAACAAAATCAGAAAAATCAAGTATGAATATAGAACTTAAATGAAATAAAATTTACAACACAAATATAAGAAAAAAACACTATATTATAGACATTTCAAACATTGGTTTATAAAATTACATAAATACAAATTATTACATACATTCAAAAATAACACTATTCATTTGTATTTTGATCATAACCCTTAATCGAGAAAAAATGCACCTGTATAAGAAAAAAATTATTATATTAGTAATAATATAAAAAATAAATTAACATAAAGTGCTAATTTTAAACTAAAATTTTAGTCATACCAGGAACACTCTATATCATATTGAGCTGCGATTTATTATTGCATGTTACACTATTTATTGTTCGTCTTCAAGCATTATATTTGTGAAAATTAACTAAATAAGTATATGATAAAAATGATAAGTAAATTCATTAAGTAATATAAAATAAAATTATGAGAAACAAATCTAGGCTTGTTTTCTCATTTTTTGAGATGTGATGTGCATTTTAAACTAAAACGACACTTATATATTAAAAATATGCACTTTGAGTCATATCGGTCACACCGTGTGTCAAATTAAGGTGCAGATGATTCCTACAAATCTCAAAGGACTTATGGATAATTTTACTAAAGTATAAAAACAATCTAAATGTTTTTTCTTGGTTTTGAGTACGTTGCTTGTCTTTTTTTTTACTAAAATGTCATTTTAAATTGGAAACACACAATTTGACTCATAATAGTCACATCATGTGTTAGTTTAACATGATAAAAATTCGTAAAAGTCACAAATGACTTATGAATCATTTTCCTAAATTATCAAGACAATCCGAGTATGTTTTCTTGGTTTTCAGTGAGTGACACTTTTTAAACTAAAATGTCAATTTTAAAATGATAATAGACACATTGAGTCATAAAAAGAACATTGTGTATTATATTGTGGTTGGTTGATTTCTACATGTCAAAAATTAATTATGGATCTTTTTCATAAAGTATCCAAACAATCCAAATGCGTTTGATTAGGTTTGAGTATGTTAGTCATCCTTTTTACTAAAATTGACGTCAATTTTAAAGAAAAAGATGCACTTGGAGTCATACCAGTCACACCTTGCATCATATTAAGGTTAGGATGATTAATAAATGTAAAAAATGACTTATGGATCGTTTTACTAATGTATCAAAACAATAATAATTCATTTTCTTAGTTTTGAGTAGGTCAGTTTTCATTTTTATTAAAATTGATTTTAATTTTAAATAAAAAGATGCAATTGGAGTCATACTGGTCACACTGTGTATCAGATTGAGTTGTGACTAATTTCTATTCATCCTAAATGTCTTATAGATCATTTTTCTATAGTATCAACAAAATATGAATACATTTTCTTAGTATTGAGTACGTCACTTGGTTTTTTTACTAAAATGTCATTTTAAACTAGAATCATGTACTTTGACTCATACCAACCACATCATATATTGGTTTTACATGATAATGATTCCAAAACATCAAAAAATGAATTATTAATTGATTTTATAAATTATTAAGATAATTTGAGTGAGTTTACTCAGTTTTTAATGAGTGAGACTTTTTGAACCAGTCTATCAAATTTAAACTGATAATGAACACATTGAGTCATATCAAGAAAATCATATATAAGATTGAGGTTATAATGATTAATACCCATAAAAAATTACTTATGGATCGTTTTCCTAAAGTATCAATATAATAAAAATGCGTTTGGATGGTTTTGAATAGGTTAATTGTCCTTTTTACTAAAATTGATTCCAAATTTAAATAAAAAGTCTCACTTGGAGTCATAATAATCACACCGTGCATGAGATTAAGGTTCAACTGATTCCTATACATCTAAAATTATTTATGGATCATTCCCATAAATATCAAAAAAATTCTAATGTTTTTACTCTATTTTGATTACATCACTTATTTTTTTACTAAAATATCATTTTAAAATGGAAACACACACATTGAATCATACCGATTACATCATGTATCAGTTTGATATGAGATTGATTTATACACATTAAAAATGAATCATTAATATATTTAAAAAATTATCAAGAAAATTTGAGTGAATTTCTTTGGTTTTCAGTGAGTGACATTTTATGAACTAAACTATCAATTTTAAACTAATAGTAGACACATTGAGTCATACTAGGGACATAGTGTATCCAATTGAGATGTGGATTATTTATACACATAAAAAATTACTGATGGATCATTTACCAAAATTATAAAAATAATTCAAATTCATTTTCTCAGTTTTGAGTATGAAAGCTGTCCTTTTTACTAAAATTGATGTCAATTTTAAATAAAAAGACACACTTATAGCCATAACGGTCACATCATGAATCAAATTGAGCTGCAACTAATTCATACACATCCCAAATGACTTGTGGATTAATTTAAAAAATTATCAAAACAATTGAAATATTTTTTGTTGGTTTGGAGTATGTTAGTTGTCCTTTTTACTAAAATCAATGTCAATTTTAAATAAAAATAATTACTTAGAGTCATCCCAATCACATTGTGTGTAAAATTGATATCTGGATGATTCCTACATGTCTAAAAGTATCAAATAAATCCCAACTACCAATGTTACCCCGATTTCCATTTCCTTTCTTTTTCAAACTACCAACACTACATGTTGAATCAATGTTCTTAGCTGAAAAACCATTCTCATTGTTGAAATCCAGAAGAGCATAGGAAGTTCATGTGCCCATTATATCATGAGAAGTCACCACAATGGGCACATGATCTTCTTATACTCTTCTATATTTCAATAATTATAATTTTTTTTTCAGCTAAGAATATCAAATCAATATGCAGTTTTGACATTTTGATAAAGAAACGCAATAGAAATGAAAATTGGGGCAACATTGGAAGAAAGAAACATTTTATCTATTTTTTGGCTTGTTGTTGATAGCTGAATGAAAATATGACCTCACAAAATATATATGAAAGAAACTAAATAATTAATAGATAAAAATGATTTGGAAATTAACTTACAAATAATAGATAAAATGATGAAAAAATTAATTAAATAATTAGTAGGAATCCACCTTTTCATGATAGTTGTGTGAACTTTTGATTCATTTCCTTGTTGTAATTATATTAGTTACATGATCAAATTTCAATCCCTCACAAGCATTAGAATCTTTAAACAAACCACCCCAACACAAAAAAAGAGTCCAAATGTAAAAGAAAACAATTATTATATGAGTATTACTAAAAATAAATGAATTAAACAAAAATATGAAACAAAATATTAATTATATGGACAATGATTTTACTATAAAATCATTAATATTAGCTCTATGATTGTGCAGTGGAGGGAACTTGAAGGAAAGTGATAAATTCCAACACTATATGTGTGAAAAAGTTTCAAGGGAGAATAATTATATGGAATTTATGTTGTAGAAAGGCATGAAATATGGAAAGACCACCCCAACTTAAATAATAGAATCCACCTGTATAAGAAAATAATTCTTATGTGAGTAATAATAAAAGTAAATAAATTAAACATAAATATTAAAAAATACATTAATTCTATGGAAAATGATTTTATTTTACAAACAAAAATATTACCTTTGTGACTGATAAGAGGCAATGTCGTTGCTCTTCCTTTAAGGAAGTGGAGGGAACTTGAAGGAAGGTGATAAATGAAACACTATAGGGGTTAAAAGGTTTTGAGGGAGAAGAAGCCTATAGAAGTTTTTGTGTATAAAGGCATGAAATATGGATATAAATATTCTAAAATAAAAAAACTCTTCAAGGAATAATGAAAATTAAATCAATGTTTCATTATATAATTTTTCAAAAAAATAGAGGAAGTATATTGCTACATTACCTTTACATCTTTCCAAAGGATTTCCTTTATTATAGTTTGTTATTCTGAGGTATTGGAAACATCATTATGTATATGATACATTTTTTTCATGAGTAGTCAAACATTTAATTTAGATTATGTTAATATTGTAGAGAATATATGATATTATGAGGAAATACATAGTATATTAAAAAATAATTTTACATTCTCATTAAACCCACCCTTTTTAAAGGTTTTAGGGTTTTGGTTCCTCTATCAAGAATAAAAATCCCCTCTTTAGTATTATAATAAGGGAAACAAAATATTTGATTATTTTAAAGAATTTCAGTATGATTTGAAGAAAATAAGTAATTGAATTTAAGAAAGGAATTACTCCACTATAGTAGGTGTTATCCAATGAATTCATTCAAATGTGAAAGTTATAGAAAAATTTCATCCTCATCAACTCATATCATGAACATTTATCATTTAATTTTTTTATTTGACACACATCCTCCATATCTTGTGAACATGCACCCATGTTGCTTGAAATACTCTAATCAGTAGTCATCCATGGGATTGCTAATGCTCAGAGTAGTATAAGAAAAATAAAAGAGATTGGGGATGAGTCTCAAGGGAAAAAATGAAATAATAACTATTTGAGATATGAAGTTGATGAGGATAAAAATTTTACTGCATTGTGTTCTCTAAAAGGGGTAATGCCTCCCATTTGCGAGAATACACCATTGGCACTTGAAATTAACCAGTTTCATATTGAAGGTGATATTTGGGGGGCATAAAAATTCTTATATGTGATTCAAGGGGTCTCAATGGGGACATGTTATGATATATGAATATTTGGGGCCTCTATGAATTTTATATTTATAGGATAAATCTCACTTTTAATACCAAAATAATATAATTAAGACTTGTCCTACCTCCATTAAAATGAGATATCAAGTATTTCTTAAATCCCCTAAACAAATGAAAATATAATATAGGAAATTAATGAGTAATAATAAACCAAAATATGATAAACAAGAATAATAAATTATTATTTGATCAACTAAAAGATATAAAAATGTATTGATAAAACATTTTAATAAATAAAGAGTTATTTCATATACATGAATGGTAATCAAAGATTCCTAGAGGTGAAAATAATAAATAGTTACTTACTTAAATGGTGTTGGGGTAGGAGGGTTGCACAGAATCGGTAAGGGGTGAGGGTGGGGGAGTACAAGGAATGATATCTCTATCTCATTTCAACCAAAAATACCTAATAAAAATTGTTTACCATAGGGATATGTCAACGATAAAGTAATAATGATGATAAAAAAATACAAATAGATCTCTCCAAATAATCAATCAATGAGTGAGGAGGATAAGGATAAAATAAGATACCTTAGACCGAAGCTTCGAATCGTCTGATAAAATGTAGAGATATCCTATTGGGTTCATAAAATATTCAGTTTATATAATAAACAAACAAATGAACATAAGATATTCATTATAAATGGTGAAAGTAATAGATAATTATAATAAGGAAAATACAACATTTGATTGTTTCAAATAATTTCATCATGCTTTAAAGAAAATGGGTAATTTAATTTACGAAAATAATTACTCCACTATAGTGAGTTTTATCCTCTGAATTCATCCAAAGGTTAAAATTATATACATCTATCATCCTCATCAGCTCATATTTCTAACAGTTATTATTGCATTTTGTTTTTTGTAACTAATCCTCTATCTCTTGTGAACATGCACCTATGTTGCTTGGAATACTCAAATAATTAGTCATCCATATGATGACTACTGCTCAGAGTAGTTAAAGAAACATAAAAGAGATGGGGGATGAGTCCCAAGAAACAAATTGGAATAATAACTATTTAGGTGATGAAACTGATGAGGATGACAGTTGTACTTCATTTCATTTTCTAAAAGGGGTAATGCCACCCATTTTTAAGAATTACATGGATGGTAATAAGATATTCATAAGGGTGGAACCAAAAGGCAATGTAAAATAATGATACGTTTTAAACGGGTTAATGTAAAATATACGTAGTGTTTATTAGATATGTGATTTTAAAAATGAAGTGATTTTTAAGAAGTATTAATGAGTGGGTTATCATTTCAAATATGGATATATTTTTACAAAGGTATAGAAAACTATCTGAACCATTTTTTGATTTGGGGTTAGTAAAAATTTATGGTAATTTTGTTTGAAAGAGAAAATTTATTTTTGGTAGGTAAAAATTGATCATATTAGATAATAAAACAATTAAATAATTAATTAAAAAGGGTGGTTTGAGATTTTTTTACAATGAAAAGATAAAATTGATAGATATTTTTTTCTAATTAGAATATGGAGATTGTTAATAATTAAAATAATGATGAAACATCAGAGGAAATTAATATTGAATTGATTAGCATAGGGGGGAGAACATGGGGTTGAGGTAGACTCAAAATAAGACATTTATAGTGAGGAAAATGAAGAAATATTATCAACTATAAGAAATAAAAGAAGGATAAAATCAATGAATAAAATATCATTTGTGACCAGACAGTTTTGGTAAAAACTTAAAGGAGTAAGGCTCTAAAAAAACCTCATTTTTCCTATATAGATCCTAAATAATTTAGAGAGGCTGAAAAAGATGAAAATTGGATCAAATATATGCATGGGGAATTTGATCTGAATATGAATAATGTGACATGGGAAATTTTTCCAAAGATATAAGACATAATTGTTATCAGAACCAAGTGGGTGTTCAATAATAATCTCCTTGACTATGGAAAAGTAGATTAAAATAATGAATGGATAGTGTGCAAGGGGAACCCATATATTAAAGTAATTTATTTATATTTATGATAAATTTACTCCCATAGAGTGGTTGGAAACTATTTGAATTTTCTTGTCTATTTATATTAAAATTTATTTGAAAGTATAACAAATGGATGTCAAATTATGTTCCTAAATGGAGTTATTAAGTGGGGAGTATACATTGAGAAACTAGATGGATTTAATATGGATGAAAATGAGAGAAATGTATGATAATTAAACAATTATTTGTATAAGATAAAAAGTCACCGAGGACTTGTTATTTATGGTTGGATCCATTCCTAAGAAAGATTAGTTTTTAGTGAGGTAGAGTTGATCATAGCCTCTACATCAAGAAGGAGAATGATCAAAGGATGTTGGTACTCATATATGTTGAATACATAATATCTAAGGATTGGAAAAAGCACAATGAATTTTTTTATAGATCATATGAGGTATGATATCGATATGTCTATGATTGGTGAGTTAATAATTTTCATTGGTTTATAGGTGAATTAATAAAATCATATCACCTTAAATTCTCAATAAAAATATGAAAAATAGGTTCCCAAGTGATTTATAATAGAATATTCCAAACCAATGACAAAACCAACCACTATATGGATAAAATTTTCAAATTTGATGATTAAAAAGAGATAGATGTCATGGAATATAGGTATTGAGAGCCTATTATACCTCATAATAACATAACCCAATATTGGGTTTGATATATTTCAAGTCACACAATACTAATGGCTTCCCAAGGATATACACATACTATCAGTGAAGATGATACTTCTATATTGCTAAAAAGTTGTGAATTTTGGGCTATTTTATTAGATTCTAGTGCACCTGGAGTTGTCGGGATACACAAATGTGGGATGAGAAGGTTAAGTGGATAACTGAGGGAGAATAGAGATCTAAAAACCAGGATTTTGTTTGAGAGTTGGTTTTATTTGACCCTTGAATTGTTTGAGTCTTGGATTTGAGCCTTGGAATAGTTAGAGCCTTGATTCTAGCCTAGATTCAAGCTTGGATTTGACAACGAGGATCACTGAAAGTAGGTGTCTTCCATAGAGAGATTCAGATATTTCGAACTGGTTTGTGATGGTTAGTGTTCTTAAAATAGACCAGGACACTTTTATCAGTGCTTCCAAAAAAGCACTGATAAATATATCTTTTATCAGCACTATGTTAATAAGAACTCATAAAAGGAATTTCTATCTGCGGTCAATGAGCCCGTACCTGAGTGGTAAGGGCTCCTACTTGGCATCCAAGAGACCTGGGTTCAAAACCGGGTGGAGGTGAATTTCCAGGTTACTATAGCAGTACTGTAGCAGTTACTATAGCAGTTACTATTCGGTACTATAGCAGAAGGAACTATTCACCCGATTTGGGCCTTCGGGCCACCGGTTTGGGCCGACAGGTCTCCAGGACCTTCAGGTCATCATAAGCCTTTGGGCCACAGGGCCTTCAGGTCACGTAGACCATAGAGTAGACCAGTTCACACAGAATAGGCCCCATAAGAGGATCAAAGTAGCAAGAATAGAATCCACCAGATGCAGAGCTAACTAGATTGGAAGAATGAGAGGGTATGGCAGCCGCCATTGGGACCAGGCACCGTGCAGCTTTGTACGGGGAAATGCTAGCCGATCAACAATTCAATGTGGGGAGCTAAGGTGATCAATGATGAAAGATGCTGGGGAGGGGTAGTTCTAGTGGGTTGGGCATATGAGTCATGTAATGGGCATGGTATGCCTCTAGGCCTTCGAGTCATATATTGTGGGTCATGTCAGGCCTTGTGCCCTGGGCCTACGGGTCATGTACGGGTTCCCCTTCATCACTTAAAAAGGGGGATTATCTATAATAAAAAATAAAAAAAGAAGGCCTTCGGGCCATTTGGGCCTATCTGCGAATTTTTAGTATTGATAAAGATATAGATTTATCAACGCTAAAAAAGAACTGATAAAATCAGTCTTTATCAATGCTAAAAAAGAACTAATAAAGATTCCTTTTATCAGTACTTATTAACTTAGCTCTAATTAAGGATTTATAAGTATAATTATAAATAAATATCTCTGTAAATATATTTATATAATTATATACATATTTAATATATATATATAAATATAGTAAATATATTCTTTATTTAAATATATTTATCATAATTTTATAATTATTTAAATATATAATTATTTATTTATAATTATATAAATACTTTTAAAAAATAATATTTATATTGTTATATATATTTATATAATTATATATATATAATAAATATAAATATAGTAAATATATTAATTTTTTAAATAAATTTATTATAATTTTATAATTATTTAAATATATAAAATTATTTATTTTATAATTATGTAAATACTATTTTTTAAAATAATATTTATTTATTTATAATTATAAATATATAAATTTATACAAATAGTATATATATATATTTATAAATATATTTATTTGTAAATATTTTTTACATTTTTTTTAAAATTATTAATGAATATTTAATATTATGTGCATGCATGTTAAAAATGAGTGAAATTGAATAATTAAAAATGAGTACACTTTGACAATATTGAAAAATTGGATAATCTTGATTAATTAAGTATAAATCATTAAAAAATTTATATATATTGAAATAAATATGAATACATATTGAAAATATTAAAACATATTAAATAAATATATATAAAATAAATAATAGAAATTGATTAAATTCCCAAAAAAATATTTGTGTGTGTGCATTGTATATAAAAATGATTGAAAATTAATTTTTTTATTATCAAAACACTTTTATGGAGAAATTGAGAAACCATAAATTTCAGCATTACAACCAAAAAACCAAGTAGGGAAAATGAACAAATAAAAGCAAGATCTTCCTCGCCCCTACAACTACCTCGTGTCGACAAACCTTCACCAATTCATGACTATTCAGCTAGCTATCTCATGTAAGGATACATGGGTATAAAACCAATTGAAAAGCCATACCCTCTCAGTCCCACAATCCAAATGGCGTGAACAGGTGAAGGCTTTTTGCTCTGATCCCCATCTGAAGAAGATCCAAAAAACAAAACTGGATGACACCAAAATTCACTTTAAAAAGCACAAAGACTAATCCAAAAGAAGATTCAAACTAAACCAGAAGACCTCCCAAACCAAGCAATAACTTCCATCAGTTTAACCAGATTATTTGAAGAGCAATTTTAGCTTACTAGAATCCATTTCCCTATATAATTTCCATGAGATAGATGGAACCTTAATGTTAGGTGTGTCCCTCATTAGAATTTCAAATTCAGAGGCAATTTGATCCCAGGACTGTATGTACTCCTCAATACTAATCTTCCCTTTATTGAATCCCCCAATAAGAGTAAGGTCCTGTTTTTCAATCCAAGTGTACTGCTCCTCATTAAGGGTTTCCCTTAAAGGCCTCCCCATCATTTTAGCAGCATCCTCCTCAGAATCATTGAGTAGCAAGACCTTCTCAACCACTTCTCCTGTCACGAACCATCCCAAGTCGACCCTAAACCGGTCACCCAGGCCAGCCCACGGCAAGTCCCGAGAGGCATTCCCAATCCTCCCGGGATGGTGAAAAGCACCAAGGGAATCTATAGAGTACACAAGGGAATGATTTCCCCCATATATAAATAATCAAACAAATAGCGGAAATAAACGGACAGCCCAAAATGAATTTATATAAAAATTGAACTAAATATTATTTGTACAAGAAACTAAAAGTAGAAAAAAAAACAACTCAACTAAACAATCCTGTGACCAAATAAATCCATGTGAAACTTCTGGACACTCTCCAACACAGTGATAAAATGTCTCCCAAGGTGATCGAACTAAAGATGAAACCTGCACAAGGGCTAAAAAAAGAAGAAGACTATAGGCGTGAGTATTAAAACTCAGTAGGTTAGCCCGATATTCTATTCCCAATGAACATTCCTTTAAAATAAATGAAACATCAATTTATAGTTTTTAAATTCAAGATATGAAAGTATGGTTTTCAAATGAGGTTCCATGCTATAATAATTATCATAAAAAAACATGCATGTTTAATAAAAAAAATGAAAGTAACAATTTTTTTCAAAGAGGTGAAACTTCAAAATGAAAATAGTTTTCAAGGGAGATGATTTAAAGAATTTTAAAATTTAAATAAATAACACATACTATGGAATTTACCAACCAAACACACTGTATGCTGACGGTGAGTACAAACTAGCCAATGAGCACTAGTCACGGGAATACCCCTAGGCACTAGGTAGTTGTGAGCCCCAGGTACCTCGTATCTCGGTGAAAGTAACCATAATAAATATCCGTTCTCGTGAATGAGACACTAGTAGGGAACATACCCATAACCTAGTAGTCCCCAATCATCATCATCATCATAGTTTAGTTAGGGTTGTCATCGTCAAACTTGCTATGTGAAACAGAGGCCAACCCCCACAGAATCACTAGCATACTAGTACACGTCCGCCCACCTAGATACCCAGGATTCCCTTTAGTGCTCAATTAAGTTACACATATTATCAAATACACATTTCAAATCCACATTCCATTCCAAATCCATAAAAACACAAACAACCCATAATCGTTCTTCATATTTCTTACACTAATCAACAAACCGCTAAATATTTTGGTAAAAGAATTTCATGAAGTGTATTGAGGCTTTGCACATAAAACTCTTTCAAAAACACTCTTTCAATTATAAATACACATAAAAACCAAACAAAATCATATTTTTCATCCCAATAAACATTTAATAAAATCATTTAATGGACCATAAAACAATCCCAATTTCACAACTTGTTATATACAAGTAAAACACTCCTTCATTTCTAGGAAATGCCAAACGAGCCTTTAAACATTTTATCAAAACTAACCTTTGACGAAGGTATGAATTTTAATTTTATTAAGGATATTTATAAACACCATTTATAGCAGAAAACCACATTCATAAATCTCTTATAATACTCAGGTTACATATTCAAAACACAACCATTTTCATAAAGATGTGAAAAGGTCCATTTTTGGGCAACTCGGGCCAAAATATGTTGTAAATCAAAACCCACTTGTTTGTATAAACAAATCCAAATTGGAAATCCATATAAGTACCCAAAAATACCATTTATCATTCTTCCATTTCCTTTATAAATCCAAACAAATAACTTTTATATCACACATCACACATAAAATCCAACCGGGCAATTTACCGAACACATGACATGCCCCTTTTAAACTAAACAATTTATTTTAAGTACATGAAAAGGAATAAAAAACCAATTGAATGCCATATTTTCATTCAAGATACTATAACATGTTAAAAATACCATAAACCAGATTATAAACCTCACAAAATATTTGCAAAAGATAACGGAACATTTAAACAAACACTTGTTGAGCACTTTCATGACAAAACAACACTACCTTTCACAAAACAATGATTAAACAACCACTTTGGACACCAAGAAAATTATCCAAAGGCTTAAAAAAAATAATAAACATTTATATCAGTTTAGGAAAATATTAAAATGATGAAACTTGAATGATAGAGTCATGTGCAAGGGATATCCTACCTCAAATATTTGGCGTAATTGAAACGCACACCCGAAATCACCCGTCGCGGGTTAATAAACACTAAAACTATAAAGACCAGACCTAAAAAAACAGAAACCCCATCAAAAAAACATGTTATAACAAAACCCTAGGTTGATCATTACTAGGGGACAATATAAATCAAAGAAATAATGAAAGGAGGGGGAAGAGGAAGGAGAAAGGAGAAGAAATCTCACCTTTCACCCTAGAAAACTCTTCATCTTCCATTAGATATGAAACCCTAGAGATAAAGGAATGACTTTAAAATTCTTGTAGAGACTCCTAAGGTTTGGAATAACCAGGGAAAGAAAATTGGTGTCCAAAAGAGTACGAATTGATTGATTTATGAATGATACAATTTACCTTGTCAATTATGGACGATTTGAGGTATCCTGAGAATTTGCGCCCTAATCCGCGACCCATATGAGCTCCAAATAGGTAAAATAGATTATGAGGGTTAGGATAGGGTTATTGGATTCGAGGGGGAGGTGGAATAACCGATAAATATTAAAAAATTAAAACGATATAAATGAAACGAATTATTTTTTTAAAACAGGAAATTGGCCCATGGGCTGGCCCAATACCTAAATAAGTAACCAAAATTCACCCTGCTTATGAATTTCTAATGGGTCCAAAAGGATACATAAGTTTTAATATGTCAGTATAGGACAAGTTTGAAGTTTAATGGGTGAAAAAGGATGAAAAAAAAGAGTTATAAAATAAACAAATTCGGTTTTTAAAACTGGGAATGGCTCACGGTTGGCCCAAATCATGAAGTAACCACCCTTTCTTCAAAAACTACTAAACAAACAATGGGGATCCCAAATTAGGGTGGTTAGAAATATATGAAACTTCAATACTCAGGATTCATCTCACCAAATACCCATGAAAAGGATCGGTATTTCCAATGGACCAGATCAATACAAATAAAAAAAAATCGTGTGTGACAATTCTTCCGACCATTAAAGATTTCCGCCCCCGGAAATCCATAACACTTTCCAGCTGAAAAAAAACAACACCTAAGGATTCCATAACAACATAATCCAGACTCTAAATATAATGAAATATCAATCACCAATAATGAAACTTAATATTATTTCCCACACAAAACATAACTCACAACCACGTCTTGAGAATTAACGGAAAGATGAATCCACCACCTCCACAAACAAGCCAAGAACCCGATTGTTGAGCCTCCTCTAAATAAACACAACCATCACCCAAACCAAAGAGAACTCAAAAAAACCAAATATTCTAGGGGAGTCCAGAATGGAATCCCCACCATTAAGAATCAACTAGCACTAGAAATGTTCTTAGGATGAAAATCCAGGAGACCCATGGTGGGTCTCCCCACCATTAGAAACCAACTAGCAACGAACAGACAAGAATTCCACATGAGCTAGAATTGGGCCTCACTCACAGAATCCCAAAAGAACCCTCCTAAAAAAACCTACTATACCAAGTTAATAGGGTTACAACATGAACATATAAACCACCCACTCCCGAATGGAGGGGACAAGAACTTGGACAACACATTCAATACAGTTCTGGACCCCCGCCACTTGGGGATGGGAGGGAAGGGGACCCAATAATTTAGCCACTGAAACCGCAAAAGAAACAAAGAAACTACCCAAAAATCTCCACCTATGAATAGGTAATACCAAGACTGCACCTTATTTTTTACAAGCGGTCCACATAGGGACATTGATTGAAAACCCACATCCATGAAGGAATAACCATAGACACTTTGTGAGGGGTTAAGTCCACCACGCTTGTGACGACAAAGGGAAATTCACAGAAATTAGAAACCAAAACATTGACATAGAAACTAACTTACCAAAACAGAGGAGTAAGTATCCTAATCGAGCACTCCACACCTCTGTCGATTTTCTGACTGCATGAAAAGCTTCACTCCAAGGCCTATGGATGGAGCCCTGGTTCTTGAAGCATTTGCTGCACCGCAGTCAGGTGATAAGGATCACACCACTCAAAAAAACCTCACTTGATCACAAAAAAAAAACCTTCATCTAAATAGGAACTCATAGATACATATAAAAATTCTATCTCACTCTAAATGAGGGGAAGAATGGACAAGGAATACGATGAAACACATTAACATCACCAAACACAACTGCTCTGTCCAAAATAATTATCACGACATAGAAGCACTTTTAATAGATCCCAAACAGCTCTCTATTCCAAAAAACAGGTTGAGGCATCATCAAAAGAGGTGGATTTAAAATTTGAAAGGAATCCTTAGGTTGATCAGTAGGAACAATTTCTAACGGAGAACTATCCATGGCCACATCACAATATCAAACACATCTTTAGAAACCCAATGAAAATTACTCCAAAACCGATCCACCAAAAATATCTCATCTCTAGATAGAACAAGAGTATGAATTCTAGATCACATGTAAGCTAACCAAATAAAAAACTCTTCTAAGACATAGAAAAATCATGCCACATAACCATTGGTTTTAAAAAAAGGCAACAATTTTCAGCTCAAAACAATTTTGAAAAAACAAACTAACTTGGTGGGTTTCCAAATTCACCAATGGTGTTTCATCAAGTCTCACCCACATGCACATTTCCATACCACCCCAGGCACCTAACCACCATAACATATAGGCCATCCTTATAGATATAAATAAAACCATGCATGTGAGCACCCATGAAAACACCAAAGGCTAAAACAAAACAACATCATTCCAAAAAAAATTACCTTCATAAGGAACACCAACCACCAAGTCAAAAACTCTTTTCATATTTCACAAAAAAAAACCACAATTAATTAAGAACCATTTTCTTAAAAACCTACTCCTTTTCATTTTTAAATTTTTTTTAATAACCAAGCCACTCCAAACAACCCCTTCCCATTTTTTTTAAAAAAAATCAGCAAGGTATATTTTCATAATCTGAGGTCCATTGAGACCAATACCGTTTCTATTAAAACACCAACCGATCAAAACCAATTGAGAAAACTAATTTATCTGATTAAAACAACTTTTTAACAACCCAAAATACCCCATTTAAAACAAAGATCCAGAATCACCTTAAAATGACTCACAATTTCAAAAAATTTTATTTCAACAAACCACAGGTTTAGATTATGGATAATCCAATCCATTTAAATCATTTCCACTTCCCTCCGTTTTTTTACAAAAACACAACCTCCCAAAACCATTATTATATTTAATTTTTGAAAACCCCATTTTTAACTTTTCAAAATATAATACTTCCTTTAAAACCCATTTCCACAATTCTCACACAAGGATTTTAAAAACAAAAATTCATAATTCAAGAAAGGTTCAAGAGACCCAAAAAAGGAACTAGTGTCAGTGGGTGACTTGACCATATGGTTGGCGGCCATATTCCAAAAACAACACCCACACAGAGAGACTTATTAGGACCATTCCCCATCTCCACATGGATTGCCAGGACCTACGAGCCCACATAGGCCATTAGTTAGACTCCCCTTGTCATATCCCAACACCAAAAAATCAACTATAACAAAGGACACTAATAAAACCGAACTTCCCATAGAAACCTGAGGATTAGAACAAGAAAGAGTTACCGATGCTCTTCTTGCACTTACCCCTCAAGTCCCAACAATACTAATCCATCTACCTTGACATCCCCAAAATAACAAGGGCGCTCTAAAAAGAAAGGTCTGCTAAGAGCTGACCTCCTCTGATACCATTTTGTCACGAACCATCCCAAGTCGACCCTGAACCGGTCACCCAGGCCAGCCCACGACAAGTCCCGAGAGGCGTTCCCGATCCTCCCAGGATGGTGAAAAGCACCAAGGGAATCAATAGAGTACACAAGGGAACGATTTTTCCCATATATAAATAATCAAACAAACAACGGAAATAAACAGACAGCTCAAAATGAATTTATATAAAAATTGAACTAAATATTATTTGTACAAGAAACTAAAAGTAGAAAAAAACAAAAACTCAACTGAACAATCTCGATGAAAAAATAAATACATGTGACACTTCTGGACACTCTCCAACACAATGATCAAATTTCTCCCAAGGTGATCGAACTAAAGATGAAACCTGCACAAGGGCTAAAAAAAGAAGAAGACTATAGGCGTGAGTATTAAAACTCAGTAGGTTAGCCCGATATTCTATTCCCAATGCACATTCCTTTAAAATAAATGAAACATAAATTTATAGTTTTTAAATTCAAGATATGAAAGTATGGTTTTCAAATGAGGTTCCATGCTATAATAATTATCATACAAAAACATGCATGTTTAATAAAAAAATGAAAGTAACAATTTTTTTCAAAGAAGTGAAACTTCAAAATGAAAATAGTTTTCAAGAGGGCTGCTTTAAAGAATTTTAACATTTAAATAAATAACACATACTACTGAATTTACCAACCAAACACACCGTATGCTGATGGTGAGTTCAAAATACCCAATGAGCACTAGTCACGGGAATACCCCTAGGCACTAGGTAGTTGTGAGCCCCAGGTACCTCGTATCTCGGTGAAAGTAACCATAATAAATATCCGTTCTCATGCACGAGCCACTAGTAGAGAACATACCCATAAAATAGTGGTACCCAATCATCATCATCATCATATTTTAGTTAGTGTTTTCATCATCAAATTTGCTACGTGAAACAGAGGCCAACCCCCACAGAATCACTAGCATACTAGTACACGTCCGCCCACCTAGATACCCAGGATTCCCTTTAGTGCTCAATCAAGTTACACATATTATAAAATACACATTTAGCATCCACATTACATTCTAAATCCATAAAAACACAAACATCCCATAATCTTTCTTCATATTTCTTACACTAATCAACAAACCGCTAAATATTTTGGTAAAACAATTTCATGAAGTGTATTGAGGCTTTGCACATAAAACTCTTTCAAAAACACTCTTTCAATTATAAAAACACATAAAAACGAAACCAAATCATATTTTTAATCCTAATAAGCATTTAATAAAATCATTTAATGGACCATAAAACAATCCCAATTGCACAACTTGTTATATACAAGTAAAACACTCCTTCATTTCTAGGAAATGCCAAACGGGCCTTTAAACATTTTCTCAAAACTAACCTTTGACGAAGGTATGCATTTTAATTTTATTAAGGATATATATAAACACCATTTACAGAATAAAACCACATTCATAAATCTCTTATAATACTCAGGTTACATATTCAAAACACAACCATTTTCATAAAGATGTGAAACAGTCCATTTTTGGGCAACTCGGGCCAAAATATGTTGTAAATCAAAACCCACTTGTTTGTATAAACAAATCAAAATTTAAAATACATATAAGTACCCAAAAATACCAGTTATCATTCTTCCAATTCCTTTATAAATCCAAACAAATAACTTTTAAATCACACATCACACATAAAAGCCAACCGGGCAATTTACCGAACACATGACATGCCCTTTTTAAACTAAACAATTTATTTTATGTAAATGAAAAGGAATAAAACACCAATTGAATGCCATATTTTCATTAAAGATACTGTAACATGTTAAAAATACCATAAGCCAGATTATAAACCTCACAAAATATTTGCAAAAGATAACTGAACATTTAAACAAACACTTGTTGAGCACTTTCATGACAAAACAACACTACCTTTCACAAAAAAATGATTAAACAACCACTTTGGACACCAAGAAAATTATCCAAAGGCTTAAAAACAATAATAAACATTTATATCAGTTTAGTAAAATATTAAAATGATTAAACTTGAATGATAAAGGCATGTGCAAGGGATATCCTACCTCAAATCTTTGGCGTAATTGAAACGCACACCCAAAATCACCCGTCGCGGGTTAATAAACCCTAAAACTATAAAGACCAGACCTAAAAAAACAGAAAACCCATCAAAAAAACTTGTTATAACAAAACCCTAGGTCGATCATTACTAGGGGATAATATAAATCAAAGAAATAATGAAAGGAGGGGGAAGATGAAGGAGAAAGGAGAAGGAATCTCACCTTTCACCCTAGAAAACTCTTCGTCTTCCATTAGATATACAACCCTAGAGAGAAAGGAATGACTTTAAAATTCTTTCAGATAATCCTAAGGTCTTGAAGAACCATGTAAAGAAAATTGGTGGCCAAAAGAGTACGAATTGATTGATTTATGAATGATACAATTTACCTTGTCAATTATGGACGATTTGAGGTATCCTAAGAATTTGCGCCCTAATCCGCGACCCATATGAGCTTCAAATAGGTAAAATAGATTATTAGGGTTAGGATAGGGTTATTGGATTCGACGGGGATGTGGAAGCACCGATAAATATTAAAAAATGAAAACAATATAAATGAAACGAATTATTTTTTTAAAACAGGAAATGGGCCCATGGGCTGGCCCAATACCTAAATAAGTAACCCAAATTCACCCTACTTGTGAATTTATAATGGGTCCAAAAGGATACATAAGTTTTAATATGTCAGTATAGGACAAGTGGGAAGTTGAATGGGTGAAAAAGGATGAAAAACAAAAGAGTTATAAAAGAACAAATTCGGTTTTTAAAACTGGGAATGGCTCACGGTTGGCCCAAATCATGAAGTAACCACCCTTTCATCAAAAACTACTAAACAAAAAATGGGGATCCCAAATTAGGGTGGTTAGACATATATGAAACTTCAAAAATCAGGATTCATCTCACCAAATACCCATGAAAAGGATCGGGATTTCCAATGGACCGGATCAATACAAAGAAAAAAAAAACCGTGTGTGACATCTCCCTTAGAGCTTACCAGTAATTCCATGGTTTGATCACCCTATACCCTGATCTATGATGACTCATATCCTCAGAGTCAACCTTTTTTATGTTTGTCTTCTTAGCATAATTAATCTCCAAAGTAGGTAGTAAGGAGGAGTAATCCCTCCCACCCTTCCTCCTCTTATTGCTCTTATTCTCCTTCGGGATTGAAGCTTTGCCTACCGAATGACTGAGTTCATCTACATTGAACATGTTCACGTGTACCTGGTCTGTCTCAGGAGGGATAATATGTCTAGAGTTTAATCCTACCTCTAAAACCCCTTCAAATTTGTTTCTCAACTAAATTAAAGACCGTTTCCTTGAACCTGATCCCCCTACTTTCCCAGTAATGGATTGATATGACACCTCCATAATAAGACCCTGCATATCCTTTTATAAAGGATCACTACCCGGTTCAAACACCTCATCAGGGGAATCTTTCTCACCATCCCCCATCTGCACCATGAAAGTATTACTCCCAATCCCTTGTGATACCCCTTACGCCGCATCCTACTTAATAGAACCTCCCTCCCTTATAATGTCATTGTGATGCAACGAATAGGGAGGGATGTAAAGTTCCATTTTCAACCTACTAAAAATATAATCCCCCATCGTATTGTCCTAAGGCATTTATTCCTTCTGTACAGGTGACCGAGATCGCAGTTTTTGACCAGACCCTTCCTCAAAAACCGCTTCGCGAAATCCAAGTCAAGAAGAAGGCCTCTACTCCAGACTCACTACCTCATCCTGTGCCTCATGCTCCTTGCCTCTGCCATTGTTCCTCCTCAAAGAGGACAAATACCCTTATAATATAATTACAGTGAGTGACCCAGACGCTTGGTTCCTGAGAGGAAGTTCATCTAGGTTTTATAGACAACCTGTTGCTTGTAGTGGTATTTCTCACCCACAATAATCCACAAATATTCAAACAGATATCTTGAAACATCCATTTCAACATAGAAATGGGGATTAATAGTGTGACAAAGAGATTCAGTTATATTATCTGAACACATATATCTAACTATCTGGTTTATTAGAATACACATAACAATGGGGTTTTGAAAAATAAGGGGTATATTAGGGAAGCCAACCCATGTCGCCATAGAAGGAGGACCCCACTTCATATGTAAATCTAAGGACCATCGAAGAAGGATGAATCTGAAACTATTAAAGCTACAAGGTGCGCTTGACCAGGCCTTGATAAGGTCTACCTCTGATGCAAAATAGATCATAATTTGGTGATTATCCAGGAGACCCACAGTCGCCCTATCCTACAAGTCCCAAGCAATGAAGGTGAGTCTATTGAATGAGTCGACTGAGGGACTTCATTGATAAAATCTAGAATCTAAAGTATTCTTCAAAATATTAGACTATTATGAGAACTCCGTAGATGAAATCTAAAGGTTAGGGCACCCATCAAGCAAATCCATGACTTTCGGTCTGAGAGAGACTTGAGGGAAAGAAGGGAGAAGATCATGATTTGAAAATTGAATGAAGGATGAGCCCTATCCTTTGAAGGACTCTGATGTTCTCTCCACCATAGGCGGGGGAGGGACCGACATAGAGGTCTTCATCGTCACAGAGAATAACTAGGGTTCTTCGGGAGGTGCGGTCCCGCGATTTGTCATTGAACCTCCTCTTTCTATAGAAATTATAATAACTGTTGTATATAGAAATGAATGAATTAAGTTTATGTAAGATCAATATAATATGTTTAATCTATGTTAAATTTAAAAAATAAAATGATATTCAATTATGTCCATTACTCGATACAATTAGTGAGTATTTTTAATTCATATTAATTTTTAATTATAAACCATTATTCACTAAATATATTACTATTTAATGTAAAATATAAATATTTTTTATTATATAAATCATATTTATATACATTCATATATATATATATTTAATATAGGCTATTTATTAATATTATCAATAATTATTTAATTATTAAATTGTTTAATATTTTTCTCAATTTACTTATTTTTAATTTTTACTTGTTTAACTTTCAAATTACATATATATATATACTATATACTATTTATTAGTATTTATAATTTATATACAGTATAATCAATTTATTCATTTTTATTAATAATTATTTAATCAATATTTTTTTAATAAATTCATTTTTAATTTTTATTTATTTTATTATTTAATTTTATTTATAATTTTATCAGCACTAAAAAAACACTGATAAAATATTCCTTTATGGGTGCTAAAAATAAAACACTGGTAAAGGGTACCATTTATTTGCGCTAAAAATAAATCACTAATAAAGGGCACCTTTTATCATCACTAAAAAAATGCACTGATAAAGGTTTTCATTTATCAGTGCTACAAAAAAAAACACTAATAAAAGGTACCCTTTATCAGTTCTTGATTTAGCGCTCATAAAGGGAACCATTATGAATGTTTTTTCTAGCACTGATAAAGGACAATACTATTAAATACCTATTTTTTAGTAGTGATTATTTCCAGTGATATGTAATGACATAGCTTATTTTAGGAATACAAACTACCCCATGAACCTATAAAGAGTGTAGGGATCACAAATGATCACTCCATCTATTTGAGAGGCCAAAATCTCATCTCAAAATAGGATGATATAAGATAATTATTCTAAGGTTCCCCCACTAATATCCATTACTATCCCATAGGGTACAAAATAAGGAATGAAAGTAAATTCAAGGGGATTACTCAATAGCTCAATAATTTCATCAACACCTAAGTATATCAGATGGACAACAAAAATATTGAGCAATTTAGGGAGAAAAATAGAAGAAGGAATTATTGTGGTACATTGATATTCATAACCCTAAAATGCTCTATTATCCAACCATATAAAAATCGGAATGGTCCACTAAGGTAGTATAGAGACCTTACTTACTAAATGTGACCTAACAAACTATAAATTTGAGTAAGTTTAGGTACAACCATGTTAATGGGATGTCCTCATGCCAATGTGGATTCCATTATTATGGTACCAAACCTAACACCTGAATAAGAACCACAAGCTAGAAAAATCTATCCATTTAGGAACATAACAAGGAATCCTGCCATATGAAAATCTAAAGATATGATTGTTCAATTCTTATAACACCATAATGTGTATTGATCCACTTTAAGGGTGGCCCAATATGAGACTGATATTCATTGAGACTTTTGGGTAGGGTGAGTTCGGGTATACCCGACCTTTGACTTTGGCCCACTAGGTTGAAAGAAGATGTTCACCTAGTCATAGAATATGATAATTGAGTGGGTATGAAGAGGGTGTCCTAATTAATTCTTTGAAACAATTAACAAGACTCTTTATATGGGGTAAATCTATTCAATGTACACCCAAGTATTAACTGTAGAGAGAAAATCATCATACATCCCTACAAGAATCAGGATTACTCTCAGATGATGGATATCCTAAAAAATTAATGTCGACTTCACCATGCGGTAGATGAAATGTCTTGGTGTCTGAACACCAAAAAATAATGATTTAGGTAAGATCCTAACTGGTGGATATATTTCAAATTGAGAAACCCATATAGATTGATATAACCCAACAACCTATAATCGTCCAGTTGATTCTATATAATTCTAATGCACCAAGAAAGCCCAGATCCATTTTTCAGAGAAAATCACACCAGGCCAAAGGTTCCACTGTGAAATCCACCCCCATTAAAACTATCCCTTATAAAGTTAAATATGGATGGATAGTTTAAAGTGGAAAGTTTTAGGTATATATCATGACTATCAAAATCACTCCGAGTCTATGAAGAGCTATTAGAAAGGAAGATATTCCCTTGACTTGAATCAAGGATTATCTGACATGTGGTAGAGATGTTTTCTTGAAAAAATTTCAGGTAGAATATTAACCAAGAATATGGAAAAATATTACTAAACATTGTAATTGGGGGGTCAACCTGCATCCCAAAACTATAAAGAGACAATTTCCCCGATAATGGGTAATCCTAGAACTCAGGCAAAAGAAGATCCTTCCGGATTCCATCTCGTGGAATGATATTTTTGTTGAGGGTTGCCCTCTAAATTTCCAGAAATAATAGTCCTCTTAGTGGTAGTCATTGAACTAGATAGGTGCCTTAGATCATGACCCATTTCATTGCAAGCAATAACTATAAAAATGTCATAATCTAAATAATTCAAGAGATAATAAAATTTGAAAAAGTCCAAATGAATCGCATGGTGTGGTATGAGGACCACATAGTATTCACATAATTGTGATGATAATCCCATCTCTATACGAGAAGAAAAGTTACACCACAAACCATAATATTTAGTTTTCATGAATACCAGTTCTCAAATGATGATGCTTCAATATGTGGAAGATTTCAATAATAAAGGTAAGTTTCTATGTGGGAAGGGATGTAGGTTGAGAGTTCAGAACCAATCCAAAACCATGAATCCTTGATATGTTATAAATGTGTTAACCAAAAACCTTTATATAGAGGTTGAACCTCTGGATGGAACATATGTTCCCTATGAATCATTGAACCACGCCAAGTTATTCCTTAGAATCGACTCCTCATCGTTCTGATCAGAACCTATTCCGATGGAGGTCATTTTTTGGGCATGAAAATTTAAAAAATAATCTTATAAAACTATTATGAATTTTGTAATTCCATTATCAAACTAGGATTATGAAAAATAGTGGTAAACTTAGATAATTAAGTGGAATCACAAAGGAGTCGGCCCCTTCCCATGTAGTGCACATGTTATACTAGATCACCGCTTCAAATAGTGTCCCCAAAAACAAGAATAGTTTTCTGGGTGAGGTAGAAACATCACACCCCTTGTAAATGATTTTTCATTTGAGGATAAAGGTGGTAACATCATTCCCCCCCACAAAAAATTTTAATTTGTGGCATGAGGGGCACACATTTATTCCCCTACAAATGAAAATCATTCACAGTGTGAGTCAATCACTTGACTACCCCTAAAAATGAAAATCATTTTTAGTACTAGGTGGTGACTTTAACGACCATAAAAATAAAAATCCTTTGATAATGAGGCTTAAATTTTATGTCCCACCACATAATTCCAGGTATACTATATGATTTATGACTATTTTGGGAAAACACTTATTCCCATTCCTTATATTTACCTAATGTTATAACCAAAAAATAGATAGATAGATGTAGGGAAAAAAGAGAGAATATTGAGTGAGAATCTGTATATTTGGTAGGTAATTCACTTACCACATACCAAAAAGGGAAAGGAGTCCCAGAAAAAGGGATCCCCAGATAAGAGACCCCGCCCATAAAAGGGTACCCTTTGTGAGGAAAAGGACCTACCTAGTAATCTGAAAAGTGGACCCCCTTTCATTCGTAAAGGAAACCCCTCATAAAGAAATCGCCTTTTTGGAATTAACCCCTTCATGATTCCCCATCATTCATAGCACTAATAGTATACAAAATAGGGTATCATTAGGTTATTTACCCTTTCGATCTTTCCTCCCTTATTCTATGAAGTGTTTTATTTTATCTTATCCCCTATGTGAACTTACAAAATGGTTCCCTATAACTAACACCAAAACCTAATAATTCCACCACTAAGACCATTCCCATGACCATGAGATCCATCTGGACTAAGGATAAAACACATAAATGTGTACCTTTCATGATAATGAATTACCATAGTAAAAGAAGTCCCAAATTTAACCTCCCTAACTATTAGGGTCCTCAAAATGTATGCAATCATGCATTATTATGGTAATCAGAACCCAAACCATAGAGACGGTGGAAAAATTTGACATCTCATGTTTCCTATATGAAATATGAAGAAAAATGGGTTGTATCCCAACATTTTGAAAATACATAAGCTCCATGGTAGTGTTTAGAAATAGTTAAGAAGACTATAATGGATAAATCCCATATTTTCCCCATCACATCCTCACCCTCATTCACTAACAAACAAGGAGAAAACACCCATAATATGAATCCCTCTAGGAGTAAGACCTTATAATTTATTGTAGGATTTCATAAATCTCATAATTTCTATACAACAACCCTAGTAATCCAATGAATGAGGAAGAAAATATAAAATGGGCATCCAATCCAGGTACAATTCCCTTCCCACTTATAATTATGCAACATGAAAATCTTCTACTATCTCTTGTTTTTTACACTGATCATGACTGACATGGTCTTTGAGATCGATAGTGAATAAGTAATTTTCATTTTGAAACATCCCAAATGGGACTACCTCATATTTGTAAGACAAAACACTTAATAAATATGTGTGATTTGAATTTGTACTCATAAGATACGTAGAAATCCTCTCTGAGGTTCAAACCCAACATCTTAGATCCACCCACGTCATTACTGGGGCATATTCTCAGTAGGATCATATCCTAACCAGAGGGGGGATGTTCTCTTTGGGTCACATCATCTCATCCAAATCAGCCCAAATTTTTGGAGATAGTTACCTTTATAGTGCTATATTCATTGGAAGGGAAATCCAATCTTATCGAGCAATATTCTTGATGAGATCAACCATAAAAATCTACTAATGCATAAGTCCCACACCAGAATTTTCTAGGAATATTTTTCCTAAACATCCTCACTACATGAAATTAAACTATATGGTTTGGTCTTTATCACATGACCTTAAAAGGTACAATGTGTACTATTATGTTTCATAAAACTACATGGGTTCTGATTATTTTTTTAAGAATATATAAGAATCCCTTCTCATGGGATCAATTTTAACATCAAAATAACATCCATATCCCTGGATAAAGGTAAATTCCAGAGTGACCCACTTCATAGCTTAAAACCAACATCAAAAAATAATAAACAAAATAATATGGATAACCTATGATATATAAATATGGTACCATTGATGTAGAACCTCTAATACACACAGATAGTACCATTGATAGAGAGCCTATGATATATAAAATAGGTTTTGCATCAACACATGTTGATAATTTATTATTAATGTAAAGGTGACTAGTCCCACACTTGAGTTTGTTAAGGATTCAAAAATAAATATTAAATTTATAAGATATTCCTTGAGTAGGAAATAATTCCCCCTAAATGGGTGTGATGAGGCCAACCTCCCATCCCCCAACTAATGGGAGTTCCTAAACATCATTGGAAAAATACTTAATGATCAACTAACTTTGGAAAGTAGGTCTGTGACCCATCAAAGATGTGGTAACCATTGGGTGTTTAAAGTTACATGAATAAAACCTATTGAAAAATTCCAAAAAATTAGTGTGAAACACCCCATGAAATAATCTTAAATTTTCAAAATTTTAACCAAAACATTCAAAGAAGGGTCTAAAACTCAATTTTTTCTAATCAAAAAAACTTTATAAATCACAAATTATTATTTTCAAAACCTTTAATTTCATTTTGAAAACATAAAAATTCATTTATGAAATAAAATAAATTCATTTTTCAATCTACCATAATTTAAAATCACAATTCCTTAGAAGGAAATTTAAAACATTACACAGGCTTTGAGAAAATTTCCCTCAAACTTTTTCAAACTTTTTCCTTTACTTCAAAACAATTTCCAATACTCATAATGAAATAAACAACAATTAGAAAACTCCACATGGATAAAAACATCCCATTTTAATTAAATCATAAAAATATGTTTTTAAAATAAAAAAAACCCATGAAAACCTCTTTTCATACTAATTAGACCATTAAACCAACAAGAATAAACACATATATAACATGGTTCATTGAAAAAACTACATTATAATATAATAAAAACCCTATGGAATCCATCTTGGATCTATCTACAATATGTGGAGATTATATTAGGAGAAATATAGAACCAGAGAAGGTATCAAAAATATCTCTAACAAGGTTTCAGAGTTGTGTATGGCTTGGTCTCATGGAATGGTGGACCATGAGCCAAGTGTACCACAACTTCCCAAAAGTTTCCAAGACCTTGTTTATGGGATTTACATGGTTTACCAGACAATGTTACCTACCTATAAGACACCGGTTCCTTTCCACCTTTATCCCAAAATGTTATGATACCCCCAAAATCATTTTTTATAACTCAATAAGGAATTAAAAATTGTTAAAAAGATCATGCTATAAATCAAAATCAATATTTAAATCCCAAATACCCATGTAAACTCAAGTTTCTTCATGATAGGTGGTGATCAAGAACCTAATCATGATGCACCTCTTGAGTCTCGATGAGAATCATAATATCTATACTACCTAAACACACCCAAATAACAAGAGAATTCTATGATACCATTTTGTTATAAATCAGTCTAGGTCATCTCTAAACCAAGAACTTTAATTGGTCGATGTAAAGGCCTAGGGTGTTTTCCTAATCACCACTGATTGGAAACTAGTGCCAAGATACCAAGAATATACAATTTGTAATGATTTCACCCTCAAAATAAATAGAATTCATGAATTAGTTCAAAAAAATCTATCATGACCTATCCTTGTGTCTGAAACCTATACATATCAATAAAAAACAATAATAATAAAGAAAAAAATTGAATATATAGTATTAATACGTAGAAACATCATATAAAACAAATGATAAAAAATAAATAGCATCCCAAGAACAAACTAAACATGATCTGGGATGTTAAGACCAATATATGAGCATCAAGAAAATAAAAATAAAACCAATCTATATTGACCATCATTCTCATAACCCAAGGCCACAATCCACATACCAAAATGAACATTATCAAATAACTAAAACACCAAAAAACCAAAGTAGAAAAATTCTAAGGAACCTAAAAAGAAACATAAGATCTACATACACTTAATGGTTGTAAGATACCGACCCAACTTACCCTAAAACCATTAGCCGGACCGGTCACCACATGACCTAAAGAGTGCCTCCTTATATGCCAAAGGCTGCTGACTAGCAGTGAGGGTCTATGGATTGTTAGTGGGGATACTATATCCTCATATCCAGAGTACATAGAGAAAATAGATAATAAACTCAGACAACAACAGAAGTAGTTGTAAAACAATAATCAACTAAATAATTAAAATGGACAATGCCAGTTTATACTGTGCATGCATGTCATGGTGATATATCTTAGAAAGTAGTAAACAAAACAACATGATTTACATTCTAATACATAAATAAAGAAAAGACTCAAATCCCTAAGAGGAATCTCCAAAAGCATCCTGAGCTCCTACTTGGTCCTTTTCTCCTAACTCCCAAGTACAAGTAACAACCACAAGCAAAGCTCCATAGTCCTGCAAACAAGAATGTCTACTCCAGTACCCCAGTGCAAAGGCATCCAGAATAAGGAGTGAGATATACCTCTTATTAGGCCGGTACCACTAGTTTTCTAGCACAATCTAGACAATTCAATGTAACAAAAGGTGTACAGATATAAAAATGAAATAACAGAACTGAATAAATAACCAACAACCTATCCAGGTTCCAAATGGACACATGATGGCGATACCTGCTTCGGCCCATAGTAAGAATAAGAGTCTGCACAAGAATCATACAAGAATATTTATCAATCATAAATACCTATTAACACTTTACCAATAATTCTCTATTTAATCATTTATTATCTCCAGAGTTCCCATGATTGCTCATACCTCAATACTATCTTCGTATCATGCCAAAATTCTAATATTCTCAACCTTTATTTAATCACATTTAACTTGTGTTTGATCCAAATCTCTCATTAATTTCACAATTTATTATATTCATTCATTTGGCGTTTGAACGCCATGTCAAACACCCCAATTCTCATTTGGTGTGGATCTCTATGTCTGACACCCTAATTCTCATCTGGTGTAGATTTCCATGTCTAACACCTTACATCTAAGTGCTCAGATAACTATTGGGGAGGAACACCTTGTCCAAGTCCCAACTTCTACATTTGTCTATAATTCCATTTATAACACCCACATTCTCAATCATTTACATCATTTGATAAATATTAGAGAGGAACACCATGTCCAAGTACCAACTTCTCCATTAGTCTAGAACACCATGTCTAACACCCAGTTCTCATTAATTAATTAATTAAAAAATTAGTTAATCCAATCCCAATTATTAATTCCTCAATAATTATCCACATTCATTCCCTTACTAATCTAATGATTAGTGAAACATATCAAAAACCATTATTTAACCCCACAATTAATTAAGTCCACAATTCAATTAATTAATTCATCAATAAAATTAATCTATTAACACAAATCTCATTCCATAATGAATTATCCACAATTAATTGTCCCAAACATTACTATAGAATCACATAATTAATACACCATTAATTATCTCAATTTATCAAAAACAATATATCACAATTAATCCACTGATTAATTATCTCAATTATCCAATTCAATATCTTATAATTAATTCCCTAATTAATTATCTATATTCTAACCTCAAAACACATAATTAATTCACAAATTAATTATCTCAACTTATCCTGATCAAAACTCATAATTAATCCCTTGATTAATTATTTATATTTCAATCTGAAGGCATGTAATTAATACACCATTAATTATATTAACTTATCCAAATAAAATATCATTATTAATTCCATGATTAATTATATCACCTTATCCCGCCCAATACTCATAATTACCACTTAACCTAAGTGCATAAACATGTAAAGGGAAGAAATAGAAAAACACATAATAGCAAGATAAATGAAGATATCAGTCTAAACATTATATTTTTAGCTTGAAGGCATCGCACCTTCATTATAGGGGTTTTATTACAAGAATGTGATTCTATAATCTGTTAAATCATTTTATACCAATAAACCATTCATTAATAATTTGTAGTCAAACTTATCAACAACATTAATTAAAAAAATATAGTGTTTTATTAATTATTCAAACTTGAGGACTCTACCTCAAGGAATTGGCCAAGATAATGATTTCTAACTTAAAACGTTATCTTCTCACATACATTCACCTCAACAATAGTGTATGTACACTTGGAATTGGTCTCATCACCCTATAATGATAACTAACTACCAAAATTTGTGCGGTGAGGACCGAAGTACCTCCAATTAATTAACCACAATTCAAAATACACCATAAGCACCTAATTAAAGGGGTGAGAAACAAATTATCGAGTATATATCCTTACCCGAATATGATGTTGGTGAAAAAAGTCAAGCCAAACCACCACACCTTCCGTGAAAGTTGTCAAAATATGGACCAATGGGTCTTGATACATCCTCTGCACCACCTACAATTGGAATGAAGAAACCGAATTAATCTTGGGCCTTAAGGTTTCTGCCTAACGGAGACCAGGTGAATGAGGGACAAGATAACCTATGAGAAGAACTAAACATGTAGTGACTGACTTACCTCAACGAGACGAACAAATTCTGTGAAGGAACCACCATGATCCGGTGCGCGGAGAGGAGTCATAAACAGGGGTGGTGCACGTCCACCATGGGAGAAGAGGGGGTCACACTTCACATAGGAGGAGGAGATGGGGCGGGCCTCCCTCTTATTTTCTCCCTAAAATTACCCTAATTATATTTATAAGAATTAATATAATAATAATAAAAAAAATAACCATATTATTATTATTATCATTTAATTTAAATTCTTCTTTGATAAACCCCATAATTCCCCCATTACAAATCATTTAATTAAATTCTCCTCTAAAAAATTTAATTAAATAAATTCTAAAACTCATCATTATTTAATTAAATTCTCCCAACACAATTTAATTAAATAAAACCCACATTTTTCATTAAATAATTAGATTCATCCTAACCTTTAATTTAATTAGAAAAAACCCCAAATCCACATTTATTCCTCATTTAATTAAATTACATTCACCTGGATTTAATTAAATAAAACTCCAAATCATTATCATTTAATTAAATTCTATCAACATTAATTTAATTAAATGAAACTACATTTCATATAAATTAATTAAATTTCTCTTAACCTAGAATTTAATTAAATAAAAACCCCCATATCTTGACATTTAATGAAATCCCTCTCAGCTGGGAATTTAATTAAATAAATAAACCCAAAACCCAAAACTGTGTAAGCCATATGGTTTAGCTCACACAGTCTATAAAACCGTGCACCAACCATGAGAAACCATCTGTCTAAGTAACCCACTTTGCATGGTCTGTCCTACACTATTTTCCAAACCGTGTGAAGACCGTGTGAGCATTGCTGTTTAAGACACTCACCTCACACAGTTTGTCCCACACGGTTTTCCTAACCATGTACAGACTGTGCATGCACCTCTGTCTCCCAAAATTAAGTTGCATGATTTTCTGTAGTAGGTTAAATGGTTTAATAGGTTGTGCACTAACTGTGCGATCTCTACTATTCTTTAAAAACTTGTCTTTTCCCAATCCGATGCTCCCTAATTCCAATCAGCCATATGAAAAACTCCTCAAGCCTTTACCCAAGCCCTGTATAAATACATTTAAATGATCCCAACTCACAAAACTTCATCCCAAGTCTTGGTTTTAAGACCTACCCACCCACCAAATGAAAAAGTTCATTTTTTTTGTATTTTAGCCCAGTTAAAAAACAGAGGAATTTACAATGGTGTATGCAGGGTGAGCTAAACCAATCTTAGTAGGATCCTAACAAGGATTTTGTGAAATTACTTTTAAAATATAGTTCCTCTATGTTATTTTAAAATTATAATTATAAAATAACTTTTTTTAAGAAAGCATATAAAAACAAATTACCATTATAATGGTTATTTTATACTTTCCACCCTTTTTTTCAAGAAAAGAAACATTTGTAAACAAAATTATAAAATATTTACTCTCCTTTTTTTAAAACACCCATTTTTTCACTTTCAAACCACTTTAGAAACACCCTTTTAAAAATACTTTGAAAAAATTTAATTAAACAATACCAAGATTTAAAATAATAAAATAATACACTAAGTCACTACATCACTAATGTTATATGAGTAAAAAATCATTGATAACAAGTTACGATTCCATGAATTCCAATTGAACTGGGGGACATAAGGAATGAGATTCCATGATGGGATGTCATCTAATATCATGGGTAACACTCTAGATCTTAAGATAAGATGGTCCTAGACTTTACAAAATACATGAGACCAACTACCGGTCTATGTTGCATCCAAACTAACACATCCCACCCAATTACACTCACACCAAATTCCTTGGGGGAATACCCCTAAACATGACTACATCACTCTAGGGGAAAATAGATAGTGTGTGGGATGAACTAGTGCTGCATAAATATTTTCCTATCAATCAATGTATAGTTAACCATGAAAGAAACAATAGATAATGATTTATAAAACATGTCCCATGATCAATATAGCATCATAATATAAATTCCACCTCACCAAAATGATCTATGAAGAAAAAACCCATTTTAACTTCAATAATTTCATGATAATAGTCAATACCCCCCCCCTGAGGCCAAAATTTACACAATAATAAATAAATCAAGGGGAATGGTCAATGGTCACACACAACATATAATGAGTTCATCTAAAAGTGATAAAATAACCTTATTAAAATATACTCATAATTCCAAGTTACTTTATTTTCCCCTTAAAAGCTCATTTCAAAATCATTCTTTTAAAAAAATATTTTTAAACTATATTCAAAGATATTTTTAACACTAACCCCTTTCAATTCAAACAATACATGAAACTAAAACCTTCATTTCCTTTGAAGCATTTTTAAATAAAACAAACCTTCATCTAAATCATGACCCATAATGGGTCAAATAACCTTAATACACGAAATTAATTTTAAAACAAATCCATTTGAACATCTTTACAAACACTTATAATTCAATGATCATTTTATAAACCAAACTCAATTGAAACAACCCTTTATACCAAGTGATGTACCAATCCAAAACAATTATAAAAATACATTTGAAAATAACATATTGTAATAACTTAAGAATAAAAATTTAGAAACCTCAAGAATTAAATGATATTTAAAATAAAGGAAACACATAAAAGAAACCAACTTAATGGAGTGGAGAAAAGTCTCCTATAGAGACTGAAGAAATACAAGGAAGGGGGAAACCACTACATGCCCTAACAACAAAAATACTTATCATCAGACCAATCCCAAACACTAATAGTCCCACATGGGCATTAGGATTTATGGTAGAAATGAAAATTGAGGGAGAAAAGTGGCAAGGAGATGAGTATAAGAAAGGAATAAGAAAGGAGGAATTACCGTGGTGAATCCATTGAAATTTAATAAAAGGAGGCTTGAAATTCATGGTGGGACAAAAGGAGATGTATAAGGACACCCCTTATGTTAAGACAAATGAATAGAGGTGAAAAATTTCTAAACATTTTTAAAATTGAAGAGGGGTATAGTGTAAAAAAATTAAACTCATAGGGCACCACCACAAAATACACCATGACATACACCACGACATACACCATTCTATGGTGAACCTATAGGAACCCCCTAAAGAACCCTAACACACCAAGTACCATAGTGAATTAACCTCAACACTTTCCATTTTTGTTAGGAAACCCATCCCTCACACCTTGAAAAACACCATAGGGAGGGAATCCCTGTGGCCCTCTCACAATTTACAGTAAGGTTCCACCATGATATAGACCTTGCTGTTTTTCATCCAAGATCCCCATAGAAAAGTGAAAAGTCCTACAAGATTAAATTCCCACTAAAATTATTTACTCATAAATAATTTTTTCTTCTACTAGAAACACACTCATACACCCTCAATAATTTCCCATAGGGATAACCCCTTGGACAAAACGAAAATTGTAAAATACCCTACCTCATAATTTCATAATGACTGTTTCCTATAGGGAACATGAAAACCAAAACAACCAACTATTTGCACATTTAGTGGGTGTTTTTCCCATTTCTCACCCCGTAGCCTCCAAAAACCACAATAATTTAAAGAAAGACCCAAAATACCAATTTTTTTTGAAAATAACATGAATTTATATTAAATTAAATGAAACAATTACATGCGTGTGTGATAGAATAAATGGTTTCCAATAAAATTGACTCTAAAACTATGTGATTCATTTTATTCATTAGTGTGAATAGATCTTAATAGTGATGACACGATGATGAGAAATTTATAGATAAATAATACAGATGAACATAAGAATTTCTACAAGGTTCAGTCATCCTAATTATTTGATGGTTAACCTTTTGAGTGAAATAGTTGTGATCCCACTACCCATGTTTCAATTTAGAATCAAAGGAATAAGTAATAGAGGAAGAGTATTGTCTTGAAATCTAATTAAAAGATGAATAATGAGTGTCAAAAAGTTGATAAATTTTTTATTCCTCTACCTCAAGTGCCTTAGAAATTTGGAACTGGTATGCATACTTTTTCTTATCTTTTATAATATTGGATGATTTTCACAGAATATCCTATTTTCAACATACATAAATCATTAGGTGGGTCACCACATATTTATAGAGTTAACCTAAATTATAAAGTGATTCCTCTAGATGTGGAATAACCCTTAGATATAAAATATATGTATTAATAAATTCAAGTACCTTAAATTATCTTGTAATATCCTTGATTAGATTTAAAACATGGATATTAAATCATAGATTGACATATTAAATTTTATCAGAACAAAAAATACAATGATTATTTTAAATAAAATTAATTATGGAATGGATAAAGTATCATTAATTGACATGAATAAAATCTTCACAACCATTCAATCCTTAAAACTCTATCACCTAGGTTATGGTGTTATGGTTTTTCCCATTATGACTTGAGCCCCTAAATTCCCTAGATCTTGAGGTGCATCCAAAACACTTCGCGGTGTAAGATGTTGCATCATAGTGTGAGACCTCTTAACACCCCAAACCAATGATACAAAAAACTCTCAGGGGTTAGTATTTATAACATAGTTTACTCTTCTTTAATTCCTCAAATGACTACTCATGGAACAAGTAACATGACTATAGTGTGATTCCCCTCATGTTATATTAACTCAGTGGTGCGATTATACCATGTATAATTAACACATTATACCACCATCACTATAATTAAATGACAAACTATGAAATTATCCTTCTCACATTATATTAAACCCATTATTGAATAGGAATAACTCAAGGATGTTTCCCTATCACCTAAGGTAAACCCTTACCTTTGTGAAATTAACTCAACCATACTGCAACGTGATCACCACCATTCACACTTTGGTTTTATTTTATATATCATAAATCTATTAATTTCATTCCTATGAATATTAAATCAACTCCAAAGAGCTTCTAAATCATCCATGAGCATGTTTATAATAAATAAAACATGAAAAAAAACCTAAAATCATAAATGAATTTCCTCAAGAAAAAAGTCATAACATGCCTCAAATATAAAGGTCATCTTAAAAATCACAATTAGATTGAATGGTGATTGTGATAAAACCAAAATGTTTCAAAGTATTGTATATATATGTCATTTAGAGTGATTAGTAACCCATATAAAAGGATCTATTTGTTAAAAAACTGAAAATATTCTATACATAAAAATGAATAACTTGTTGTAAACTGAAAATATTCTATACATAAAAATGAATAACTTGTTGTTATGGGTATGTTACACCATATATTCCACTACCAATGATCCTTGCTATTTAAAATCCATGGTTGATGAATATCATTAACAAGAAATCAAATGAATCATAACTTTATGGTGTATCCATAGGTTGGATTAAATCACCCAATGCATCGAGGGGGGGGGGGGTCTCCATCCTCCCATGATATACTAGTATCTTGTAGAAGATTAGGGAGGCGGAGAAAGAGAACTTTAAAAAGAAGAAGATAATACACATGGAATTATAGTCCACTGTATAGGTATCACATCTTCATAAATACCCTAAGGATACTTGAGTGAAAATGAATTATCTAATATGTTATGAGTTAATTCATGTAGTTAAATCAGCTGTAATCCTTGGACATACCAACATCCCAATTATTTCATCTTATGAAATGATTAATTAGATGGCATCCCACATAGAATATTCCTAGATGATAACACTTAATATTCAATAACCCAATATATCACAGGATATATGAGAGAATCATACCATATGATTAATCCTAATTGTGTAGTATAATTTTAAATGTTGTGGAATGGAATATATATTTCATTAAATTAATTATACCTTAATTGTATAGTACGATACAACATGATCACATTTTATGTTAATGAGGCTTTAGGGTGTATCTTATTTAATCTCTTACTTTCACTAAATATTTATTGGATTATTGTCATTTAAATATATATTATATCATATATGATACCTTGTGAAACCATATTTGAAACTCCTTATGGATATATATCAATACACTTTTGAAAAATTATCATCAATGTTGGCATGTATCACATCATATGTAGTACCTTGTGAATTCACCATCTAAAAATATTTTGGATTAACCAAATTTTTTTTAAAGAAACTCTATAAGAAAAAAAATCCAAATTCAATGAACCAAAAAAGTGTGAACCCATGGGAAAATGTATCATTGAAAACACATATGAATTTCTAAATTCATAAATGTAAGAAAAGAGTGTCCTATAGAAAAGAATTAGTGCTAATCAAGTTACAAAGAGATCTGGCATGATATCCATCAAACATATGTATCTCTATAACTGTGTCCACTATTTTCATATTATGAAAAAATATATTCTCATACAATCCATTTGTATAGGATATTGAGTAAAAATGAGAAAAAAATTATTTCAATCCCATATAGCCTACTCATATGTTTTCAATTATCCAAGTATAAACTGACTAGGTTATTGAATACATCACATGTAATTCATATTTAGAGATAAACACATCACCACCCATCACCCAATAGATAAGAACATCATATGTTATATCTATGAACAACCATAAAATTCACCATTCTATCTCAATTGAGGGACCATATGTCACACTTTCCATACAAGTGAAAAAATATCATCTTGGTTAGGATTTAACTGATGATATGATCAAGAATATACTCAAATACCCCCTGATTAGCTAATCCTCAAGGATTTTATGACAAAGGTATTAATTTATGAATGTTCCCATATCCCACTAAACTAAATTATTTTAGACTCTAAATATTACCATGCACCTCAAGAATAAAAAATACATAGTGTATGATACTCTATGTGGTATACTTCATGGGCTATCCACTACACAAAACCTATCTTGTGCTTCATGAGTATATTATATATCCCTATTCCAGAATCCTACTCATATTAACCTTAATATTATTTCATAACCTACAATAATCCTTGATGAAAATCAGTTAGGGACAACTCAAATTCATACTTTGAGAGATCAATTATCTTTTTTGCTTCATGAAACACACACACACACACCCAAATATGTATCCAACATGAAAGAATTATAAAGTGAATATTGACTTTTGTATAACATACTAAATTTTATATTCTTAAACTCCCTTAATAATTAAAAAAAACTATAAATAATCATCTATTTAACATATCATATATGATAGTCCACATGATAAATCTTATTATTTTTTTACTTTCAAGGTTTTTTAAACTCATTACAAGATTTTGTGTCTATAGGAGTTGGAAAACATATTAGTAATTTGATCTTTTTAATTAGTGTAGGGATGAAATTTTAAACTAGGGTTTATAATGGTTTCTAAAAGTCGTAAGATCTTAAAATATCTTTTAGACTTAAGAAGAAGATTTCAGGGAACCCATGGGGTTTGAATGAGAACTGGAGGAAGGTGGGGGCTGACTGGGTAGTTATTGAAACCACTGACTAGCCGGTGGATTATGTCGTAACCCTTATAGTCTACTATTATGCTCAATTTTAGTTTTGGTTATATTTTTTGTCAATAGATGATAAATGGTTGATGTTGAGAAAAGGTGATGTTTTGGTATTTAGATACACACCATATTATTAACCATCATACTGACATAGAAGATACACCAGACACACAAAATTAGGTGCACAACACAAAAGAAAACACATAACTTCTTATCAAAGACATCATAATGAGTAATTGGACTCAGGACATTGGCATGAGTCAATAGATGTAGAACATCAGTATAAGGATTGGTTAGAAAGACATAAGGTTTTTAAAGGTTTGGAAGTAATAGAACTTCCAACTATAAATCTGATTATTCTTTTCTGATCATAGAGTTCTCATAAATCATGAAGAAGTCATGATACAAGCTGGAGTTTTTAGAAGAGAGGAGAATATGATTTAAAATTTTTTGGATGCTACTCATTGGTGTAGTCACACCAAACATAGAAGAATGTAGATCATCATTATGTGAATTATCAGCATGAAAATAATAGAGGCCATTGACAACACCGGTCCATCAGATGTGGTATGCCACCAATTCATTATGTTGGATTATGACACTAATTCATTTTATGAATTGTTTGTATCTTTAAGACATCAGATACAAAGTTCTATTGGATTCATAATTGAGTGGTTAAACTATTGATGTCAATGAAACATATGTGAAAAGAGACCAATTAACTGGATGAAAATAAAAAATTTTGTCAACCATTGTTACTAGGTTAATTTGTATTTTTATGAAGTCATGAGAAAAATAAAAAAAGTGTTGAATATTTATCAAAGAGAGGTGTATAATCATTAGACTGGCACCAAAACCAATCCATCAGAGTGATCAATCAATAAGACACATGCTGATACTAATAAAGTCATCAGATGCTAAGCTTCATCAGACACATGATCATTGGTTTGAGATACTAAAGAAAATGAAAAATAATTTGAAGATATTTCAGATATGTTCTTGTTTCCAAATTATTGTCGAAGGAGATTTTGAATGATACATAATGTTATCAATGTTTTAAAAAGTGTTTTTTATTTTATATGAAGCATTTGTATGATAATACTTCCAATTTTTACAAGTGGACATCATAATGGCCAATCTTCAGTAATGCATATGTATTCATTATAATGAATAATCATACTGAAGAATCAAACTGAAGGAATGTTTTCAAACTTGAATAAGACTAAATTTTTGAGAAGACTATAGAATATTAAATAGGTTTATATACGTATTGATAAGTGTTTAAGAAGTAAAATTCAAAGACTTAAATAAATGATAAATTAGGTATTTTTGAATTTTGTTGAGCTGGAAAAGGAATTCATTTTACCGCCTTTTTCATTTTGAGATGCCTATAAAAAGAGATAATAGTACGTTTTTACTTTTTAGGAGTGTTAAACTGTTCATGTGTGCTAGATCTCTAATAATTGTGGAACATGTATTGAGTTTCCAACCAAATTTTATTTTTCATGTTAAATCTAAACAAGATCCATTAGAGTGAGGTTCAATCTGATATTCGGAGCAAGTTCCTTTAGATGATGTTTCATTGGAGTAAGTCCATCGGAGTGAGCCCATCAGAGAAACATCAATCGAAGTAAGGTTCATCTGACCGAGTTACATCGGATGGACGAATTGTGAGATTCGAGTTTAGTTTCTACTTAGTTGAATAAGGAAGAGAATAAGGAGAATAAAAGTAAGGCCAATTGGATGAAGAACATTAGAAATATATTTCCAAACTGAGGAATATTAGACTGACTTTTACGAAGTAAGTTTTCCGAAAAGAGTTTCTAGATAATGTTTCAAGACCAACAAGTTCCTTATAGAATTGTTCAAGTACTTGAAGATTATATATAGGTAAAGTTTTATTCAGCTTACTTGCGGAGGAAGTGAAGAATTTCTAAAGTGGGTCAGAAAAGAATAAGGAAAGTAAAGCTTATAACTGTGGATACTTACCCATTGTTGAAAATGGTTTTTGGATAAGGTGTATAACCAGATATAGGGAGGGGGATAAGAATAGGATAGTTGGGGGGTATAACCAACTATAATAGAAAATTTACTAATAGTATTGTATAATTGTTCACTGCTTGTGCCTCTGTATTCCAGAAAGAAGATAGTGAAAGAATCCATATTGATGGGACTATCCAAGATAAGAAAAAGTAATCCTTCATAATAAACCTTGTAAATATCATGTATTTCCTTCTCTTTACATTCATTATATATGAAAGGTAAGGTTGAGAGGTTATATTTGAGTGGATCATAACTTTAACAAGTTTAATAGGATAAGAAAGTTTACGAAATAATTTAAGAAAATTTCTTACAAAAGAAAAAGGAACCACTAATTCACCCCCCTTTCAGTGGTATCGATTATATTTGGGAACAAAAATTGGCATCAGAGCTTATGTTCCCTAAGGAAGATCCATATCTAAGAATAGAGAATTTCAATTCAGTGAAAAATAGGCATGTTCATATTTTTAATGAAAATAAATATCATATTTAGAAGAATAATATGTTACCCTATCTTCATTCACTTGGACTTGATGTTAGAGATGCAAAAATTGTGTGATTTCCTCCCACAAATAAAGATATTATGATAGGTATATAAGATGATGGAAAATCTTAGAATTATTTGTTGATGGATCTCACTGATGATGTTTATGTAAAGATTATGGGGTTTCCAACAACTGAGAAAATGTCATATAAGTTTATAACCAACTATTAAGGGAATGATAAAGTTAAGGAATCCAAGGTATAAATCTGGAGAAGTATATTTAAGGATTTAAAAATGGATGATGATGAAAGTATTGGTAGTTACTTTTTAAGGGTAAATGAGATTGTAAGTAACATCAGAAGTTTTGGTGATAGTTGCAATATTCTACAATTGTTAAGAAACTTATGAGAAATGTTCCAGATATATTTAATGCCATGTTTTTATCTTTATAAGATCATGAAGATTTATCCTTAGATGAACTTCAGAATATCCTTGTGGGATATGAAATGAGAAAAAATCTTACTTTCAAGAAAAAATTATGATAGAGAAGTAGATTTAAAATATTTTTTAAAATAGAAAAAACAAAGAAAAAGAAGTTAAAGAAGAATCAAGTGATTCATAAGAAGATGAATACATTGAAAATTTTAATAGAATTGATTCCCTCCTCTCTAAGAAATATAACAAGGGTAAATGGAAAATTAAAACCCTCAAATGTTGGAATTGTAAATGGAAAGGAAACTTTTCACAGAATTGTACTAGGAAAAAAGTTTAAGAGTGTGAGCTTGGGGAATATGATGAAAAACTTGGGAATCAAAAGTGGAATAAACATAAGGAAATATTTCCTTATGGAAAGAAGAAGAAAATTTTTCTGAGCTTAATAAACAAGGATGATTCCTCATCCATTGATGAATATGTTCATCAAATTAACTTCATTTCTCATGTTATAAATGGAAGTAATTCTTCATATAATGATGATAATGATAAAGAAATTATATAGATGGAATGGATTGTAAAAGAGAATTTGGAAAATGAAATTGAGCAGAATACTCAACTCAAGAAAGAAAAAAAGAATATAAAGAAAGATGTTGAAATAATAAATTTTTAGAATAATAACCGGATGAAGAAATAAGAGACAGATCTCAATTTTATTAGATCTCAGAATATGAAGATTGGTGATCATGAAAGAAAAATAAAAATCTATAATGAAATATTAACTAATAATGAGAACATCAACATTGATGAATATAAATTTATTAAAGAAAGTAAGAAGAACAAATTGAATATAGTTGAATCTGAAAAATGATATATGTTCTAGAATAAAGGTTATTTGATAAATAAGAGGAGTTTTTTGAAACACAATCTATGTTTCTTAAAATAAAAATTGCGATAAGAAAGTTGATAGAAAACATTACCAGGGAAATTTATATTAAAGGTGAAAATTCTAAAGAAGGTTAAAATAAAGGTTTACAAAAGTAGGTTTGTGAGAAAAAATATCTCACTAAGTAATATAATAATTATTTAGGAAAGTATCCTCCTAATAAAAGTGGTTGACGATTTGTAAATAAACAACAAAAACAAAAATGTTCTAAAATATTTCACTATCAGTCTAAAAAATCAATATTTAGAGGTCTCTATTGGCATTGTGGAGTTTTTGGACACAAAGATTATTCATTATAGTATATCATGTCTCTACCAAGAAATAGTTATGAATAAAGAGAGAGTTATGATGAGAAAGTAATATCAAATGTTCCTAAAAATTATGTGGATCTTAAAATGGAAACTCAGAAGATGAAGAAATCTGAGCTTGTTAAGAAAGGTGAGAAAATTAAGAAGGATGATCAAGAAAAGAAATAATTCTTAGTTATCTAGCCATAACAAGTTGAAATGGCTATAAAGTTAGAAGAATCACAAAAATCAGCTGAAGTAAAGGAGAAGAAAAAGGTTTCTTAGTATTTTAAAAATATTGATAGAAAGATATCAAAAAATTTTGGTTTGAAAATTTAGAAAATATGAAAGAGATGTGAGAAATAAGGTCATGTTACTAAAAGTTGTTTGAATATCATGGTAGAAAAATAAGAAGGCATAAAAGTTTTTTTATAAAATCAATATAATAAAAATAATACTCAAGGGGAAAATAAATTGATATCTTTATCAGAAGAGTCTATAACTGAAAAGAAACTTGTTACAAAATCTAAGACGGATGAAAAAAAGGAATAAAATGCATCCATTGTAAAATACAAAAAGAATAAAAAAAATTCAAGACTAAGAGAGGTATCTCTGTCAAAAATATGCTTTAAAAAACCTTCTAAGTTTCCTCCTTATTCCCAAAATATTTGTATTTTTACAAACTTATAGGGAATTAAAAGAGTTTAAATAAGAAATATGAAACATGAGTCCCTTACACTTATTGAAAAATAAAGTAATGAGGTTAAAAAATATAAGCTTTTGAAATTTGTGTTTATAAAAATAAACTTTTGGATATGTTTATTCAGATTGGTGTAGGTTACTTTTATCTCAAAAAAATCCTTTCAATATTTCCTTGAAAATTCTAATGTAGAAAAAATCATGAAAATGTATTAATTGAAAGTTTTGTTATGGAAAACATTTATAACCTTGATTATACACTCTTTTTTTTCTAAAATGCAGTTTCCCACATAGAGTTAGACTTGTTTAGTTAAAGTATCTTTATTAAGGAACTCATTAGATACTTATGTTCTTATGAATAATAATTTCAAGATTCCAAGATGAAAAGTTCCAACAATTTTAAATGAAAAAATTATCAATAATGGGGTAAACCTATCATGATGGCCACTTTGAATTTGATTGTCAATAAGGATGAGATATAAGGAAAAGTGTGAGAGATAAGAAATAGGGGGAGAAAGATAGAAATGGGGAGAAGAAAAGGTGAGAAAATAAAACTACAAGTGGTCCTATTTCGAAGTGGGTTTTGAGAAAAACACAAATTGGGAGATTGTTAGGACAATGTTGAGTTTTGGTTGTATTTTTTTCAACAAATGATATATGGTTTAAGTTGAGAAAAGTTGAAGTTTTGGTTTCTAAACACAAACCATCAGATTGACCATCAGACTGATAATGAAGATGCACCAGACATAGAGACTTAGTTGCAAAAAACAAAAGGAAATACAAAACTTCTGATCCAGACCATCATAATGAGTAATAGGACTTATCCCATCAACATGATTAAATAGATCCAGTCCATCATCATGAGGCTTATTTGTAAGGGTAAAAGGCAATGAATGGTTGGTAAGTAATATAATTTACAAGTATAAATCTGAGGATCATTCACTCATAATAGAGTTATCATAAATCATAAAGAAGTCATGATACAAGATAGAGTTTATGGAAGAGTGGATAATATGATGTAAAGTATTCTGAATTATGCTTATTGGTGTGAGGCACAACAAACATAGAAGGACTTAGATCATCGGTATGAAAAGCTTCAGTTTGATAATAAGAGAAATCACTATCAACACTGATCCATTGGATGCGATATGCCACTGATTCATCATAATGGATTTTAACACAAATTAATTTTATGAATTGTTTGTATATTTAATTCATTAGATATAGAGTTATATTAGAGTAAGAATTGAGTGGTTATGTTTTTGAGATTGATGAAATAGATGATAATAGAGACCGATCAACCGAATGAAAATAAATAATGTAGTCAACCATTGTCATTAGGTTAATTTTTAGTTTTATTAGATCAAGAGAAAATGAACAAAAGTATTGATTGTTTCTCAAATAGAGGTGTAGACTCATCAGAATGGTGATGAAACTGATCCATCTGAGTGAAGTAGAGACTAATCCATAAGACACATGCTAACGCTGATAAAGTCATCAGATACTAAACTTCATAGGATTCGGGATCATCGATATAAGAAACTAAAGAAAAGGATAAATAATTTGAAGATATTTTAGATATGTTATTACATCCAAAGTATTGTATAAGAATATTTTTAATGATACATAATGTTATCAATGTTTTAAAAAGTGTATTTCAGTTGATATGAAGTATTTGTATGAGAATACTTTTAGTGTTTACAAGTGGTCATCATAATGGGCTATCTTTAGAATTGCATATGTATTCATCGCAATGAAGAATCAGAATAAATAAATGTTTGTAAAATTCAAGAAGTATGATGTTTTGAGATGAATAGAGAAGATTTGAGAAGTTAATATAAGTAAAATTAAAAGTTGAATAAGTTAAATATGAAGACTTAAATGAATGATAAATTTGGTATTTATGAATTTCATTGAGCAGGAAAAGAAATTATTTTTCCAGCCTTTGATATTTTATGATGCCTATAAATGGAGATCAAAATATATTTGTTCTTTGAAAGAGTGTTAAACTATTCACATTCACTATAGATCTGAAAATTGTGGAACAAGTATTGAGTTTCCAACTAGGCTTTTTTTTTCAGGTTGAAGTAAAATAAGATCCATCAGAGTGAGGTTCAATATAATCTTTAGATCAAGTTCCAATGAGAAATGTTTCATTAGAGAAATTCCATTTGACTGATACCATCAGAGCGATATCCATCTGAGCAAGGTTCACTAGACCGAGTTCCCTCAGATGAAGAAATTTTGATATTTTAATTGAGTTTATACTCAGATGAAGAATTAAGATTAGAAAGGGAATTAGAATGAGGCCAATTAGATGGAGACCATCAAACAGAGATTACCATGCTGAGGTAGATCAGACTGACTTTTACTAAGGAAGTTTTTGAGATAGATTTTCTAGAGAATGTTTCAAGACCAACAAGTTCCTTAGATAAATGTTAAAGTTCTTGAAGATTGTACATAGGTAAATTTTTATTTAGTTTACTTATAGATGAAGTGAAGAATTTATGAATTGGATTGAAAAAGAAGAAGGAACGTAAAGATTCTAACTATGGATACTAATCAGTTTCGATAAAGGATTGTCAGTTTTGATGGGGTTTATAACCAACTATGGGGAAGGGGATACAAAAAGGATAGTTGGGGGGGGGGTATAACCAACTACAACATGAAATTTTCTATTGGTATTGAAGATTTTTTCACTACTTGTTCCTTTTTATTTCAAAAAGAATATTGTGAAAGAATTCATGTTTTTGGGACTATCTAATATGGAAAAGAGTAGGTATTTATATCTAACCTTGTAAATATGATGCACTTCCTTATTTTTATATTTTTTCCTATGAATTTTATGGTTGAGAAGTTATATATGAGTGCATCATAACTTTAAAAAGTTTCATAGGTTAATAAAATTTATTAAATAAGTTAATAAGCATTATTATAAAAGAAAAAGGAACCACTGAATCACCCCCTCTCAATGGTATTGATCCTATTTGGGAATAACACATACTAGAGATACTGATTAGATGTCGGTGTTTATAATTGTAAAGATCCACTGCCAGGATTCACTAACTAGAATATGGGATTTTTAAGGGTGAGGATTACATTTTCCCTTAAAAGTTTTAGAGGGGAATCCCTTACTCTACCCATTTGTTTCTCTCATGATTCCAGGGGTTTCTACCCCTTATCCTCTTCCTTGAAACCCTTTAAGAGGGTGTTTTAGGTGGCTTATATAAACAAACTAAGGTATGTATTAGATTTCAGTGTACTTCATTTATCTCCTCTGTAATATTTCTTCTTTTTCCAGATATGTTGCCCTCTGATTTTTTCATTAACTTTTCTTTTAGGAATGTTTTACCAAATATTTAAATAAAACATGGGAAAACCAGAGAGGATCTGTATGGAGAGATTTTTTAGGGAAAATTACCTAAAGTTCAGGGAAGTATTTTGTTTTATTTAATGGAGTCCGAGTATAAATGGGTCAATTGTTTCATGGGTTCCTATTAAGTTGAGAATCTTTAATGGGAGTTCGAGTTGTTTAAAGGGAAAATGGGTAGAAAAACCATCAGAAGAACATTTACATATTGTGTAAATGGATTACATGTCATGTAGTGTTTGGATGTTTTAATAAAAATGATCCAAGGTGATGGGTTTTTTGGTGTATCCCATTAAAAATATTTACACAACGTTTAACTACATTACATGCCGTGTAATTCCCTGACCTATTATTTTAAAGTATGATATGTGGTTTAATTTCATTCTAATTCACTGATTCTCTTATCCTCTCAATCTAGGGAAACCCTCCAAGTGATTTTGGAGTTCCAACCTCTATTTTAGACTCCCAATAATGCCTTTGGTCCCTAATAAGTGGTTTTGGTCTAGTTTCCCCTTCGATTCCTTGGTTCTCTAACTATTGGGGTGAAATAGTTTGATTGTGTGATTTTTTGGTTTTTATCTTGATAATTTTTTATCTAGGATTATCTTTTTGATCATCCACACCTTCTTCCTCATGAGAGTTTGTCATTAGAATCATTATTGGATTGTCTATTAAAGGTAGGAAGGTCTAAATCTTAACCCTATGGTTTGATAATTTCAAAGTTCATGAAATATTGTGAGTGATACAATGTAACGTGTTCCCAAAACAATTAAGTAATGAATAATATTATTCCTTGAATTCATTTGTTTTCAATTGGATTATGACCAAGATTGTGTATATCCATTGGTTGAAGAAACCATGAGCATAATTGAATTGGATAATGGATTAAAGTGTATTTAGCATGACATGCGACCTTAAGTGATTATTTGATATAGAATCCCTAAGTTATAGATTATTTGTTATTGAAATTACTGTTAATCAATTGTGATTTATTTAAAAGTGGTATATAAAAGTTAAATGGTAATTCACACAATTAACCATTGATATTTATGATGTGATATTATGATATACATGTTGTATGATAAGACTTGTGTTCCATGATGTAATGATTATATATCTCGGAAGACTCTGGAAATTTCACATTTTTATGTTTTAATATTGATATTTCATGGTATTGGACCAATCCAATGATATAATTCTTATAGAGAGTGGGATTACCTAGTACCATGCTGTAATTCTTAAAGGGATTTGATCCGGATGTTGTAATGATTATAGGGATTTGACCCAGATTGTTGTAACCATACCATGGTTATAAGGTGGTTAGAATGGTTGTAAGACATGCTCTAAGATATTATGGCATGGAACCAAAGCAGGTTATTTTACCATGGTTATATGGTTGTGGTTGGAATGATCATATGACATGCTCTATGATATTTCTACATGGAGCCAAAGCATGTTGTTGTTGTTGTATCTTATTAATTGTTGAATTAATTAATACACATGATTATCGATTTATTGCATACACTTATTATTATACTATTTAGTTTAGATATGGTGGTGTCGACCTACTGAGTTATACTCAAACCCTATTCGGGCCACCACTTTGTACCCATGAAGATTATGTGGATGCATGTTTGGACAAGGGAAAAGGACCCTACTTTTGATTGTTTTCTTACTAGATGAGTTGAAGTTTGGAAGTGGGAACGACATGGGGTTAGAGATTGGGGAATTTTGAGCCTTTATTTGAGTCTTCTATTATTTTACTTGTATTATTTATAACAAGAAATTTATTTACATTTAATCACATCATTACATTCAATCACATCATTATATTATTCCTTTATTATTTATTGGATTATTAAGTTGGATTTTATTTTTGGTTTCCTCTATGTCTATATTTTGATTGATTTCATTTATATAATTTATTTATACTACCATGAAACTTTATAAAAGGGGCTATAGTCTCCCCACTATACATTTCACACCCTCAATGTTATCCTCTAGTGTATGGGGAGGCACACCTGAGGTCTCATAACCAACACTTTTTGGCCACATGAGAGTGTTCCAGATATGAGAACGTTACAAAGTGGTATCAATGGAGAAGGTTTTATTTTATTTTTCCTCACTATTTTGGAATGGTTGAAAGGATACTAGGATGATTTGGGACTTGGTAATGATCTTGTGCATGGGAGTAGCTAACCCATGTATGGGGGGAAATCTGAGTTCCCTAGGATGTGATTACTGTTTATGCTATGTTCTTGTTACTATTTATGTTATTTCACCTTAGGTGATTCACATGTTGTGTGATTTGATTGTTTTATGATGTTACTATTTATTTAGATTTATACTCATGGCCTAGTATGGTGTGATATGATTATACATGAATCATAATATGCACATAGGGATATATTTACCTGAATCGTTCATGATAGGGGCATATCTATTTTCATGTAATATATACTTTCCTATTGAACTAGGATATGAGATATCTATTTCATTGGATATAATGTGTCATGATAAAACACTTATAATCCATGTTTAAGGAGACTAGGAGTTAGTGGATATCTTTTGAAGTCACCTGTTAAGGTTGACCATGTTTCTATCTAGTTCTCTAAGGTGTGCATTTTTCTTGTAGATAAAAAATTCATTCTCTTTGTATTTGAATTGAGCATTATGAGAGAGGAAATCACAATGATCTTAATGAAATTGAACTAGAGCTTCTTGTAGTTTCTAAGGAGAAGATGGATGTTTAGGTTTGTGAAAAATTCATGAGGGTATTGTGATCCATGGATAAAGAGAATCATCACACCATTACTTTGATGTCTAATCTGACAAGAGAGTTTCATCTACTGCATCTGCCAATGTTTACTGTGAAAGGAGGACCCTAGGAAACAAAGTTCTAGATCAAGTCAGTCCATATGATCTTTAAACATCTTGATATACCCACTAATAGAAGGGTGAATCTTACTACATATATGCTTCGTGGACCTTCCATGTGTTGGTAGGATATTCTAGATGAAGTTGGGAAGAAGAATGAGCTATCTTGGAAGGAATTCAAGATGATGTTCATGATCCATTTCTATCTAGAGATGTTTAGGGATGAATTTTTTTTTTATTTCATGCATCTAACACAGGAGGGAATTTCAGTGCTGAACTATACTGGATGTTTCACCAACCTACAATGCTTTTCACCATCTTTGGAATCAGAAGAGATCTCCAGGGAGAGAAATTTTCAGGATGGTCTTCACTATGAGATTAGGTTGCAGGTAAACATTTTCCACTTGAGAATATTTCAGGACATGATGAACCATACACTCATCACAAAAGGGAATTTGAGAGAGCCTTGAGTAGTGACCATGATTTTTCAGCACTGTGAACTGGGATCTCTTCTTTGAGTTGAAAGAATAACTGCTATGAAAATTTCTACCAATATAGTAGTGGGTAGAGAAGTTAGGGTAGTGGACAACTGTAACACCCTGAGATTTTATGAAAAGTATTATTTTTAATTAATGTATTGTGTTGTACGCTACACCAAAAGGAGTCTTGCACAACATGCAACTCTGACTTGTCTTGCATTACACGCAATCACGACCTTCCTCGATAGCGTGTGTTGTACGCAATACCGAGTTTTACTAAACAATGATATATTATTATAATATTATTATGAACTAGCCGTTATGAATATTATTAACTAAATTTTGAATTTTATAACATTATTATTCATCTTAAACATTTTCTAGAATATGGTATAAGAACAAAATAAATTTTTCGGGTAAAATATGTATTTTCCAAAAAATGCAGTTTTTCCACCTTTTGATGGAACACCCATTTTAAATCTAGTTGTTGACATGTTTATAAGTTAAATTTGATAAAATAAAATTCTTCTTTTGAATCAGGATATAAAAATTTACATTGGATAAAGTTTTGATATTTTTCTGATAACTTTCATATTTTAATGAATAGTAAAAACACGCTATATTTTAATTAAAAACAACCTTTTTCATCGTAATAATTTATATGGTTAAATTATAATATTGAGTGGTTTTAAAGTATAAATAGAATATATTTTTACCATTTAATATAATGTATGTCATTAGCATTGATTTTACATTGAATTCGTAGGTTAAATCAATTCAATCTTTTGCAATGTTTTAAACAAAAACCCGTTTTCATTCGACACGAGATTAATTTTAATTTAATTTCTGCAACTTCTGTGTATTGAATTTAAAAAAATTAATTCCATATTTGGAATCATTGGGTCCAAATTATGTTAATATGCTACGTTTTATTAATGGTAATTATGAATAGTAACTACGGTAAATTTTATTTACCATAGTTAAAGGTAAATCGGGTAATTAAGGGTAAATATAATATTATAAAATTATCCTAACACATGAAAAAATTCTATTGGATGACTAAAAGTATACCCATATCACCTAAGGGTCGGATTAGATTCTTTTTATGGACTTTTGACCATGAAAATAATTTAATTATTATTAAAACCAAAGAAAGTTACAACATGTCACTCTCTTAAATCTTATAAGTATAATAATTTTAATTTAGTGATAAACATCATAAAACTTTGAACATGAATAGTCTCAAGAAATATAATAAAAGTATTTACATCATGATAATTTATTTAGAATTTTTTGGGATTAAATAATTGTCATTAATAGTGATACATTAATGATGCAGAAATTATTTATTTAGTGAAAAATCAATAATATAGTTTTTATTGAAATAGTAATACATATCAAAAGGCCCAAAAATCTGCAAAAAACTTATTATTAGTGTATATATAAACCCTAATCATCCAATTCCTGAATTGGTGACCATTTGGATCCTTATTAAGGCAATTATGACACTTATATTATTTTATTTTAAATGATGCCAAAGTTGTCACCTTCATAATTTAATAAATATAACAATTTAAATATTGTGATTTTAAGATGATAAATTAGAGTAAAAGTATTATTGTGAAATTTAATAGATTTATCTTCATCATAGGATTTAATTTTTAATTTTTATGCAACAAATAAGTATATTAAATAATTATACAAAAATGTTGTAGTAATTATTTTATTAAGAGATAAACCAAATAAATGGTTTTTAAAAATAATAAAATAACTATTATATGAACTATTTAATGTGATCCACTAATTTTATAGATACATATAACCTTTTATTAATCTATTAAAGATTTTAGTTCGAACATATCTTCTGTATATATTTTATTTAAATTCAAATAAATGAATAGTGTCAAAATTGACACTATTGTTATTTTATAAAAATAACATATTATAAAATTTTTTAAAAATCACAAAAATATTTAAAAATTATAAATTTAAATTTATATGGTAGAAAATGTTGTAAATTATCCAATTATGGACAATTCACAAAAAATAAGTAATTTTTTGTTATAATTTAAAATTTAGAATGTTATTACCATAAATAAAATTAAATTGATTAAATAAGGATAAATCAAGTGGATAATGTTTAAAATAAATTACTAACATGTCTAAATTTGATAGGTTTATGAGATTACAACCCTATACCATCTAATATTTGGATATGAGTCATTTTTGGAGGTTTTTAAGTGGGGTTAGATTTATTATAAATTAATATTTTTAAGAATTCCAAATGTGCCCCTCTCCTCCCTTATAAAAGGGCACCTCCTCCCTCTCCTCCTCACACCACTTTGAGCCTTCAAGCTTGGCCAAACCCTGCCCATTTCACTTCCCCACTTCCCTATAAACATCCTAAAGTTCCTGGTCTTCTTTAAAGACCAATTTTAGTGCCCTAAGAGGAGGTCTCAAAGAGGCGCTTCAAAGAAGAGGTAATGTCTGTTACCGATTCTTTCAACTTTATTTCTTCTTCCACTTCTTCTTATTAGGTTGTTTCATTATGAAGTAATAACATCAGTATCAATCATATACTGATATGCTATTATATGTATGAAACAACCCTATTTCACCATATATCCATCCTACGGAAAAAGAAATCACCGCGCGTGCGTACGTACGGAATACCGTCTCCATGCCGTGGTGTAATCTATTTTCCACCACCACCTTACTTGGATGGGTATAATGGTGTAAATAATAACTATATATAATTATTATAAAGTGATATTGATTTTGTAATAGTATACATACACTCCAATAAAATTCCATGATCATGAGAACGATATCATCGCTCGTGCGTACGTACGGAATACCTCTCCACGACGCGATGAGATTCATTCTCAATGATTAACCATTCATAAATGATTATAAAGTATATATAATAAGTAATCATGAAATATATGACATAATAATGATACTGGATTTATGTATATATATATGTATGTCATCCAATTAATTCCATTCAATTCAATGAGGAAACGAAAACAACGTTCATGCGTACGTACGGCCTACCGTCTCCATGAACGGTGTATTTCTTTCCATTTATCGACCTATTATATATATGTATATTATGAATATATATTATATATAAATCATGTTTTAAATTCTTGATGTAAGTAATCATGATCTAAGTAATCATATGAATAATTACAGGTCAAAACACAGACGACAAATGAAACGATTTTACCCACATGGAATTTACAAAAGAACGGGTAATATAAAGTCATAAGTGAACCATATATGATATCATAACAATTAATATGATTCTTTAATAAGTCAATAACATTATTTAAATCATTATACAGGAGGTTCAGACACTTACGAAGCAAATTGGACCTAAGGTAAGGGATAATTTTGCAAATCTCATTTTTATCCGAAATTTATTATTCGTAAGTATTTACTGGGGTTATTGATATCATCCATGTCCATGTTTTATAAAAGTGTTTTCATGTATGTTTAATGTACTTTTCACCCATTTTGACTTTTACCCCATGGTATGGAAGGAATATTTCTTTTATTTACCCTACAAGGTACTTTTTGACTTTTTCGACAAAAGTACGAGAAGAATGTTTTTTTAATGTATATGGCATGAAAGGATTTTTACAGTTTTATAAAGCCTTATTTTTATGAAGCTTCCTCAAAAATATTTCATGACTATTTTAAACAAAATATTATTCTTTTAAAATTGCATGTCATTTTTTGAAAAGAAAACGATTTTGAAGAAGAAAGGATATTTTACTCAAGAATTCATTTCAAGTGTTTTATCAAAACCATTTTTCATCTAAGATAACATTATTTCATATGTGTATGTTTCAAGTATAATGTCTCTATGATTTACATGGTTTCAATTTTATTATTATGAAATGATATTAATTTCTTTTATATGGATTATACGATGATGGGATGATGTTTATGAAACCCATTTTATTTATTGGGTTTTTATGAATGATGTATGTTTATTTTGTGGCACAAGTAAGAGTGATTTCATTATGAGATGGGTGGGACCTATATCTCCCTCCAATGCATTGGGTAAAGATTTATATCTCATGAGATAGGCATGGCTAGAATGGTAAGTTAATCCGGTACAGTATTACAAGACTGGAATGAGGAGTGAACTCGATTCAAAAAGGGACTTTGTCCACTAAGATGGTCTTGGCAGCAATGCCTTGGCTACTATGGAAATCATTACATGTGACTAATGGATGCCACAATTACATGTTTTATTCCCATGCTATTTTATCATGATTTATGTTCCATTATGATCTATGCCCTATGTACTTCCATGTTTTATGTCGTTTCTCAAGATTTTTAATGTTCATGTTTTTTTTAAGTTCAAATGTATACGGTATGTTTTATTTTATCCATGCTTACCCTTACTGAGCATTTGAGATCAACATTTTTATGTTTTCTTTTCCCCCATGATTAAAAGAAAGATTTTAGGTAAGGAAAAAAAATGGGAAGATCTTTATGGGAGATGTTGAAGATCTTTCACCACGATTAGAAGATTACGTTCCAAGTTTCCAAAGACACTAAACTATTACGGTCCTTAAGTGTATGTTTTTTTATGTACTAAGTATTCCGTAAAAGTAATGTAATGTCTATGTACGTCAATATTTGGGTCTCTACAGTTGGTATCAGAGGAATGGTTTAGTCAACCTTTGGAAACTAGGATGCGAAAACGTTAGTGAGATCCCTAGAGATATTTCTAAGGTATGTCTAGGGATGTCCCTAAGGATAAGTATACGTATAGGATATAGTCCTAGAACTACGGTAACGATCTTAGAATTTAACCTGAGATGTTAGATATTGATGGAACTCCCCCTTTACTATGTTGTTTTCCCTAGAATGATTTTTTCCTCTCACACTATTCTTTTTGGGTTTTAGAAAATGGCTGGAAACAGGAAGATTCACGATAATGGAGGATATGACAGACAATGGAATGATATTCTTCATGAGAAACCAAATGAAACGCGATCTGGAAGTCCAAACATTGTTATTATGACTAATCAGAAATCTCATAATATGATCAATAATCTCAACTTTGGTAAGTTTCCCGACTTAGATAATAAGAGAAAGATGGAGTTTCATGATGATCATAAAGGAAAGAAAGTTCAATTTCCCTCATGTAAATCATGTGGGAAGAGGCATCAGGGAGATTGTTTCAAAGGAACTGGAAGATGCTTTGGGTGTGGAAAAGAAGGAAACAAAGACAGTAAGTACAAAGGAAAAGGTTCAGTTAACACCATGGATGAGGATAATGGTATTTCTACGACATCAACAATGGTTAAATGTTTTAAATGTGGAATGTACAGTCATTATGCAAACGAATGCCCTAAGGGAAAGTCTCATGAAGAGAATCAGTATGGTCATATGGGTAGTATTTATGTTGATGATGATGAAGAGACTACAAATGATATGTGAGATGAAATAATTATTGAAGCTCGGTCAATGGTTTAAGAAGGTAGTGATTACATGTTTATCAAGTGTAATGTTGTATAAGTAATCTCATGGTACTATGGAATAAAGAGACATCTAAGGATTGTTACACTGTTGTCTTTCCTTATGTTTTGAAAGTGTATGATGAATGGTACCAGTAACCATGAAAGATTATTCAGATATTTTTGGAAAGTAGATGATATGCGCATAATGAAGGGATAAGGAGAAAATTAAATGTTTGATAGTATTCATGAGCTCATGACTGATATAAGGAAATAGTTATATCATGGTTTGAGTATATAGAAGTTTGGGGTTTTGGTATGTGGAAAGAGTTAACTTTTGACAGCATTCATGTTTTCACTAAGGTTCAATGGGTATTCATTTTTCAAGAGAATACATGATTAAGGCCTTGAAATGTTTGGAATGTAACCAACAAGACATATCTTATGATATATGGGGATCAACAATGGTATTAAATCTCTGGTAATCGTTTTCACTATATTATGAGAGTGGACTGCAGTATTATGGATAAGACTAAAGATTGGAATGGATTATGTTGGACATAAGTTAGTATTGTTTAAGGATAGAAGTTTTTTTTCGATATTATTGATGGGATGTTATAGTAATATAGTTTTAGAAAAAAGACAACCTGCAGGACGGGCGACAGCCCATCGCATCGGAAAAGGCTGTGGGAATCGAACCCACAACCGAAGTGCGACTGGCCTTTATCACCTACCACTGGCCTACAGGAAGTCCCTGGTTAGTAGAAACTAGTTTTATTTTATTAAGAGGTATGATATATGAAGTATAAGTTCATTTTTGGAACCATATATGATTAATCTAACCATAAGATGGACTTATATCTTTTGATAACCTTTTGTTTGAAACAGATGGAATGAACCATCATTCTATCACATGATCTGCTAACACATCATGAATAACAAATTCAACTTCATTTCTTTAAGGGATGAAGTGGAAATTTTTCAATTCACGAACAGTAGTGAGATTGTACCAAAATCATGTAAGTATTTCTTTTAATTCATGAACTTTAGGGAAATGATCTTGAAAACCAAAAATGTTGTCCTAGTTCCCTTATATCCGATGAATCAGATGGTACCTTAGATCATCACAAATCTATAGCTTTGTGATTTTTGGCGTTTTCATAGCCATGTTCTCTACCACTCTCTATCAGAACATGATGGTTATGTTTCTCTTCCATATCCATATTTTCACCTATGTTCGCCTATGTGGAAACCCAGTTATTAGTTAATTTGGGTAACCTTTATGTTTTATAGTTTAGTTTTTAAAGATTAGTTTTGGTATTCCTTTTTACGATGTGGGTTTCTATTAAAGAAACTTTCGAGTAGTAAACCATTTATAACCCCGACGAATTTCGAGGGAGAAATTCATTTTAAGGGGGGTAGAATGTAACACCCCGAGATTTTATGAAAATTATTCTTTTTAATTAATGTCTTGTGTTATAAACTACACCAAAAGGAGTCTTTCACAATATGCAACCCTGACTTGTCTTGCATTACACGCAATCACGACCTTCCTCGATAGCGTGTGTTGTACGCAATACCGAGTTTTACTAAACAACGATATATTATTATAATATTATTATGAACTAGCCGTTATGAATATTATTAACTAAATTTTGAATTTTATAACATTATTATTCATCTTAAACATTTTCTAGAATATGGTATAAGAACAAAATAAATTTTTCGGGTAAAATATGTATTTTCCAAAAAATGCAGTTTTTCCACCTTTTGATGGAACACCCATTTTAAATCTAGTTGTTGACATGTTTATAAGTTAAATTTGATAAAATAAAATTCTTCTTTTGAATCAGGATATAAAAATTTACATTGGATAAAGTTTTGATATTTTTCTGATAACTTTCATATTTTAATGAATAGTAAAAACACGCTATATTTTAATTAAAAACAACTTTTTTCATCGTAATAATTTATATGGTTAAATTATAATATTGAGTGGTTTTAAAGTATAAATAGAATATATTTTTACCATTTAATATAATTTATGTCATTAGCATTGATTTTACATTGAATTCGTAGGTTAAATCAATTCAATCTTTTGCAATGTTTTAAACAAAAACCCGTTTTCATTCGACAACGAGATTAATTTTAATTTAATTTCTGCAACTTCTGTGTATTGAATTTAAAAAAATGAATTCCATATTTGGAATCATTGGGTCCAAATTATGTTAATATGCTACGTTTTATTAATGGTAATTATGAATAGTAACTACGGTAAATTTTATTTACCTTAGTTAAAGGTAAATCGGGTAATTAAGGGTAAATATAATATTATAAAATTATCCTAACACATGAAAAAATTCTATTGGATGACTAAAAGTATACCCATATCACCTAAGGGTCGGATTAGATTCTTTTTATGGACTTTTGACCATGAAAATAATTTAATTATTATTAAAACCAAAGAAAGTTACAACATGTCACTCTCTTAAATCTTATAAGTATAATAATTTTAATTTAGTGATAAACATCATAAAACTTTGAACATGAATAGTCTCCAGAAATATAATAAAAGTATTTACATCATGATAATTTATTTATAATTTTTTGGGATTAAATAATTGTCATTAATAGTGATACATTAATGATGCAGAAATTATTTATTTAGTGAAAAATCAATAATATAGTTTTTATTGAAATAGTAATACATATCAAAAGGCCCAAAAATCTGCAAAAAACTTATTATTAGTGTATATATAAACCCTAATCATCCACTTCCTGAATTTGTGACCATTTTGATCCTTATTAAGGCAATTATGACACTTATATTATTTTATTTTAAATGATGCCAAAGTTGTCACCTTCATAATTTAATAAATATAACAATTTAAATATTGTGATTTTAAGATGATAATTCGAGTAAAAGTATTATTGTGAAATTTAATATATTTATATTAATCATAGGATTTTATTTTTAATTTTTATGCAACAAATAAGTATATTAAATAATTATACAAAAATGTTGTAGTAATTATTTTATTAAGAGATAAACCAAATAAATATTTTTTAAAAATAATAAAATAACTATTATATGAACTATTTAATGTGCTACGCTAATTTTCTAGATACATATGACCTTTTATGAATCTATTAAAGATTTTAGTTCAAACATATCTTATGTATATATTTTATTTAAATTGAAATAATTGAATAGTGTCAAAATTGACACTATTGTTATTTTATAAAAATAACATATTATAAAATTGTTTAAAAATCACAAAAATATTTAAAAACTATAAATTTAAATTTATATGGTAGAAAATGTTGTAAAGTATCCAATTATGGACAATTCAAAAAAAATAAGTAATTTTTTGTTATAATTTAAAATTTAGAATGTTATTACCATAAATAAAATTAAATTGCTTAAATAAGGATAAATCAAGTTGATAATATTTAAAATAAATTCATAACATGTCTAAATTTTATTGGTTGATGAGATTAAAACCCTATCCCATGTAATATTAGGATATGAGTCATTTTTGGAGGTTTTTAAGTGGGGTTATATTTATTATAAATTAATATTTTTAAGAATTCCAAAGGTGCCCCTCTCCTCCCTTATAAAAGGGCACCTCCTCCCTCTCCTCCTCACACCAATTTGAGCCTTCACGCTCGGCCAACCCCTGCCCATTTAACTCCCCCACTTCCCTATAAACATCATAGAGGTCCTGGTTTTCTTCAAAGACCAATTTTAGTGCCCTAAGAGGAGGTCTCAAAGAGGCGCTTCAAAGAAGAGGTAATGTCCGTTACCGATTCTTTCAACTTTATTTCTTCTTCCACTTCTTATTATTAGGTCGTTTTCTGAAGTAATAACATAAGTATCACTCATATACTGATATGTTATTATATGTACGAAACAACCCTATTTCACCATCTATCCATCCTATGGAAAAATAAATCACCGCGTGTGCGTACGTACGGAATACCGTCTCCACGCCGTGGTGTAATCTATTTTCCACCACCACCTTACTTGGATGAGTATAATGGTGTAAATAATAACTATATATGATTATTATAAAGTGATATTTATTATATAATAGTATACATACACTCCAATAAAATTCCATAATCATGAGAACGATATCATCGCTCGTGCGTACATACGGAATACCGTCTCCACGACGCGATGAGATTCATTCTCAATGATTAACCATTCATAAATGATTATAAAGTATATATAATAATCAATCATGAAATATATGAAATAATAATGATACTGGATTTATGTATATATATATATATATGTATGTCATCCAATTAATTCCATTCAATTCAATGAGGAAACGAAAACAACGTTCATGCGTACGTACGACCTACCATCTCCAGGAACAGTGTATTTCTTTCCATTTATTGATCTATTATATATATGTATATTCTGAATATATATTATATATAAATAATGTTTTACATTAGGGATGTAAGTAATCATGATCTAAGTAATCATATGAATAATTACAAGTCAAAACACGGACGACAAATGAAACGATTTTACCCAAAACGCTCTTTAACATGGAATTTACAAAAGAACGGGTAATATAAAGTCATAAGTGAACCATATATGATATCATAACAATTAATATTATTCTGTAATAAGTCAATAACATTATTTAAATCATTATTCAGGAGGTTTAGACACTTACGAAGCAAATTGGACCTAAGGTAAGGGATAATTTTTCAAATCTCATTTTTATCCGAGATTTATTATTCGTAAGTATTTACTGGGGTTATTGATATCATCCATGTCCATGTTTTATAAAAGTGTTTTCATGTATGTTTAAAGTCCTTTTCACCCATTTTGACTTTTACCCCATGGTATGGAAGGAATCTTTCTTTTATTTACCCTATAATGTACTTTTTGACTTTTTTGACAAAAGTACGAGAAGAATGTTTTTTTAACGTATACGGCATGAATGGATTTTTACGGTTTTATAAAGCATTATTTTTATTAAGCTTCCTCCAAAATATTTCATGACTATTTTAAATAAAATCTTATTCTTTTAAAATTTCATGTCATTTTGTGAAAAGAAAATGATTTTGAAGAAGAAAGGATATTTTCCTCAAGAATTCATTTCAAGTGTTTTATCAAAACCATTTTTCATCTAAGATAACATTATTTCATATGTGTATGTTTCAAGTATAATGTCTCTATGATTTACATGGTTTCAATTTTCTTATTATGAAATGATATCAATTTCTTTTATATGGATTATGTGACGATGGGATGATGTTTATGAAACCCATTTTATTTATTGGGTTTTTATAAATGATGTATGTTTGTTTTGTGGCACAAGTAAGAATGATTTCATTATGAGATGGGTGGGGCCTATATCTCCCTCCAATGCATTGGGTAAAGATTTATATCTCATGAGATAGACATGGCTGGAATGGTAAGTTAATCCGGTTTAGTATTACAGGACTAGAACGAGGAGTGAACTCGATTCAGAAAGGGACTTTGTCCACTAAGATGGTCTTGGAAGCAATGCCTTGGCTACTATGGAAATCATTACATGTGCTTAATGGATGCCACAATTACATGTTTTATTCCCATGCTATTTTATCATGATTTATGTTCCATTATGATCTATGCCTTATGTACTTCCATGTTTTATGTCATTGCTCAAGATTTTTAATGTTCATGTTTTTTTAAGTTCAAATTTATATGGTATGTTTTATTTTATCCATGCTTACCCTTACTGAGCATTTGAGCTCACCCTTTTTATGTTTTCTTTTCCCCCAGGATTAAAAGAAAGATTTTAGGTAAGGAAACAAAAATGGGAAGATCTTTATGGGAGATGTTGAAGATCTTTCACCACGATTAGAAGATTACGTTCCAAGTTTCCAAAGACACTAAACTATTACGGTCCTTGTGTGTCTATTTTTGTTATGTACTAAGTATTCTACAAAAGTAATATAATGTCTATGTACATCAAGCTTCGGGTATCTACAACAACCGTCTCAGAACCATGTTACGTTTCAACACAATCAGTGTGGAAGGTTTTTCTAAAAGCGCCTGAAGTGTCCTTACCCTATAGTCAAGTATCATATCTATGGAATACTAGGTCATTAATAGAGGTTTTGTGTGAACATTCCATAGCAGAATAATAGAAGGGGATCAATATAGGAACCTGAGTTGGGAAGGGGATTAACTACCCCTCAACAGAATGGTAGCTAGAGTTCCAATATTTGGTTAGGCTGAGGCAGGGGACGAGGTACCCCAATGCATGAGTAGTAGTACCAGGAAGGGGAAATATATTTGAGTAGTTTTATTGGATCCCAAAGTAGAGGGAAAAGTCAGTTTCACATTATGAAGACTATTCTGACTATCGTGGGTATATGACCATCTATCGTCATAGGTACAATTCTTGTATCATATACTATATCTTGTGTTTTTTTAATACAAGATCATCACATTATTTTCTATCTTTTATTTTTTCAAATGGTCTGGGCTTGGATGTGGAAATATTGGATGATGTTTTTGACCATCAAAACACTATTGGTAGTGTGGTTAGAGATTATCAAACATTGAGAAGTGTGTTCTCCAAAGATTGGTGGGTACCATTTATTTTGGGAATTGTTTATGCTGGAAATGACATGCTTAAAATTGATTCTTGTTATAGATTGGTTAGTTCTATACCAGACTCATATCAATTACTATCAGAGGAGAGTTACCTTTTTATCTCCATAAGGTGGTAGTCATTTTCACCAAGGTGAGTGGTGTTGGATCTAGGGACGTTATTTTTTTAAATGGATTATGGTTTTTGTTTCTTGTCAATCCTCACATGGAAGATTAGAGAGTTTTAAAGGAAAGATATCTTATAACTCAATATTACAATATTATTGAAGGTGGCATTGTTTCTCGGTGTGTTCCAAATTTTTTGGGTCCAAAATTTTGAGGATGGATAGCATCATGAAAAGTGAATTTTCTTGTAGGACTTATGAAAGTATGAAAAATTCATGAGTTTTGTGAAGATGTGATTTGAAAATTGTGTTTCACAAAGGATCAAAGAAATTTGAAAATGATATATGCAATAGCGATGGGCATCATGAATGATGAAGAATTGGTGTATCCTGAATAGTGATAGTGATCTCCATGATTATGAGAATTGAAGCATCACAGTGCACAATGGGTTGATAGAAACCTTTAAAATAATGATAAATCATGATATAGAATCAAAAATTAAGGATATTTGAAAAGGAGGTTTTGAAAGATCTGGAAAATTCGCTAAGAGGCGGTGGAGCATCACGAACACCCAAGCCTATAAATATAAGGCTACCCCTTTTCATTTTAAATGAATTTTTAAGGAAAATAAAGAAACACTCTAATTTTTTGAAGACAAGGGAGATTCATGAATCTAGTTTTCTTTGAGAGCTTGAGCATTGTGAAAAGACTATAAGTCTTGATAGATGCCAATGGTTTTTATTAAAGGGTGATTCATGATGATAGGGTATTTCACTTTGAATCAGTGAGATTCACGAAGGATATTATTATTCGAAGGAAGGGGTTCTTCACAAAGAAGTGAGGTTTGAAAAGAGTGATCTTCACAAAGGATATTTCTGAAAGGTAGTGTTGAACAACTAGTTTTTAGTGTATAGTGCTTTCAAAGTGCATCAAATTAGTTCAACAGTGAAAAACGAGTCTCATGCAAGTCATAGACATATACTTTAATTACTCATTGGTAGTGTTTCGAGGGATGCAGTGAGATATAACTAATTTTTTTAAAGACAGTGTGCCTAGTATAGAGTGATTGTTTCTAAACTTATGAATTCCAAAACTAGTGAAAATTAGCAGATTTAGGTATGACTAACACACTGTTGGCGTATTCTTCTTGAACTAGCCCTAAGTGGAGAAAAAAGTAAAATTTATATGTTGTCTCTCTGCATGTGAATTTTTAATGATCGAATCCATCAAACAGGTTTAAAGAGTTCCTACCAACATGGGAAAAAGATCTATCATATTAAAAGAAAAATTTGACACCTTGATTCACCCCTCCCCTCTCAGGGTGTTCCAGGGTCCTACAAGTGGGATCGTCATGCTTGTTGTGTGGGACCAATTCAGTGAAGATTGGATTGTCACATGAATTTGATATCTAATATTTCTCTAGATGGTGGTAAAATGTAGTAGAATTATTTTACTCTAGTGGTAGACCATTTATATGATGTTTTACTTGAATAGTTCAATATATTACCACATGAGTGAGGGATTGAATTTGCGATCGATTTGGTGTTGGGAGCAGAGTCAGTTTCTATCCCACCTTATAAAATAGCACTAAAAGTGATTCAAGAGTTAAAAGTTTAGCTGGAAGATCTAGAATATAAAGGATTCATATATCCTAGTATATATTCATAGGGTTCTTAGGTTCTCTTCATTAAGAAGTTTGATGAGTCTTTGTGCTTTTGTGTGGATTATCAGAGATTAAAGCTGATGATGGTCAAGAATCGATATCCTCATCCATGTAATGATAATCTTTACAATTAGTTGAGGGGTGATAAGATCTTACCAAGATTGATTTGATATTAAGATATAATAAGTTTAGGGTGAGACCAATGGAAATTCCTCAAACCACTTTTATTATCATGTTTGGCATGTATGAATTTTTAGTGATGCTATTTGGGTTGAATAATGCACCAACACTATTCATGTACTTAATGAATATGATCTTTAATCCTTTTATTAAGTAGTTTTTGGTGGTTTTGTCAATGATTTCTTAGTGTAATATTAGTCAACAAATGATCATGAAAAACATCTTGACATCATCTTAAGGATATTGAGGGAGCATCAAACTTGCGCTAAGCTAACCAAATGCAGTTTCTGGATTGATAAAGTGAACATATTGGGCCATGACATCTTAGTGGAAGAAGTGTCAGTAGAACCAAAGAATGTCACATCCATGGTATCTTGGGGTTGACCTAATAATATATTATAAATTCAGATCTTTCTAGGTTTATCAGGTTATTATCAGCACTTTATCCAAGATTTCTCCTGTTTAGAAGAACCAATGTCTGGGATGACCAAGAAAGGGGTGAAGTTTGTTTGGTCTAACGCTTGTGAAAGATATTTTCATGAACTCAAAGGTAGGATGACATTATAACCTATCCCAACTTTAACTATGATAGATAAATCATATACTATGTATTTTGATGCATCTAGAGTTATACCCAAAGTAGTTCTAAAGCATGAGGATAGAGTAGTTTCTTACAGATCTAGGCAACTGAGACCGCATGAGAGGAATTACCCTACTCATGATATAGAGTTAGAAATAGCGGTACATGACCTGAGGTCTTGGAGAAACTATCTCATGGGTGAGAGGTTTTTAGTATACATGGACCAAAAGAGCATCAGGTACATATTTTCTCAATGTGACCTGAACCTTCAATAGTAGATGTGGGTCAAGTATCTGCAATCTATACACTTTTAATTGGATTATACAATAGGAAAGGGAAACGTAATTACTAATTCCTTGAGAATAAATACATAGATAGAGGTAGTATTATAGTCTTATGATGAGTTATAGATTATGGGATCTTTTATAGACATGCATCTAGATGTTTATGAGTCTCGTGGATATATAGATTTAACTTAGACATTTGTTATACCTGTTATTTTCGAACATATTAGGAATAAGAAGTTGTATAACCTAGAGGGACCAGTTTTAAGAGAAAAATAATATAGTGGGGAGATAACATTAGGATGGTCTCTTAGTTGTGGAAATTCTCTTATTTTTCGTGGCTGAGTATGGGTTCTTATGGTCTTACGTGAGGAGATGACGAGGGAGTTTCATGTTTCTATATGGGTGGTGCATATTATTTTAATAAATATGTATCATGATCTCCGTAGATAGTACTGGTGGTTAGGAATGAAGAAGGAGGTGGAATGATTTGTGGAAATATGATTCACTTGTCAGCAAGTGTCACCGAGCATTAGAGGCCAGATGGAAATTTTTCAACCTTTTCCCATTTCTGAGTGGAAATGGGATGACGTCATAATGAATTTTGTGATAGGATTACCCAGGACAAGCCATAAGAATGACACTAAATGGTTTATTTTGGATCAACTGACTAATATTTCCCACTTTTCACCTATTGGGGAAACCATTATAGTTGATGATTTGGGAAATCTTTACGTGCATGAGGTGGTTTAGTTTCATGGTGTTCCTAGGAGTATAATTTTAGAAAAATATCCTCTTTCACATCATGTTTCTAGTAGGGTATTCAGAAAGATATGGGATTGTGGTTTCTTTTGAGCACAACCTATGATCCATATGCTGATGGTCAATATGAGTAGACTATTCAAGTTGTAGAGGATATATTATAAGCCTACGTTTTGGATTTTCATGGTTCATGGGAGAAATATATGTAACTCATGGAGTTTTAATATAATAATAAATTCTAGGAAATGATCCAAATGGAACATTGTGAGGATTTTTATGGTAGGACATGTTATTAAACTCTTTTTTGGATGGTGGCAGGTGAGTTAGCACTTGTTGGGTGTAGTCTCATGAAGGATACATCTGATTACGTTTATGATTAGATAGCTATTGGTGGCTGTATAGAGTTTACAGAAATCATATGTTGACTATCAAAGATGACGTATGGAATTTATGGTTTTCAACCTATTTTTATTTTTGTTTCACATAGTTTGGGGCAACATCATATCAGGAAACAAGGGAATCTAGTGCCCAGTTTTTTTGGGTTGTTTGAGATAGTTTAAAGGGTTGGTCTAGAGGGGTACCATTTATCCCTTCCATAACACTACAATTTCATTGAAAAAATGTTACACATTTTTTGGATATGAAGATATCATCTAGAACCTTCCTATGTGATATAAATAGTAGAAATCGAGCTTTATGAAGATGTATCATTTGAGGAGAATTCGATACGGGTTGTGGGTTGTAATGAAAAATATATTTGGGGTAGGACTATACCATTAGTTTGAGTGTAGTGGCAGTATGTACGAGTTTAGAAGGATACCTAGGATATGGAGTTTAAGATGTGAACATAGTGCACATAATTGTTCACTACGACCTCATCGTGATTCTTGTAGCAACTCGAGGATGAGCTATTATATGGTGGGGATGTTGTAAGATCCCATATTTTTCTAGTTATGTATCTCTTTGAGTTTTTGTTAACTTTTCTTTCATGTATGTTTTGAATCATCTTCAAACCAAACTTAAGAAAATTGGAGAGGATATGTATGGAGATATTTTTTGGAGAAAATGACCTAAAGTTTAGGGAATTATGTGGTTTTATTTAATGGAGTTCAGGTACAAATGGGTTAAATTTTCATGAGTCCTTGGTTAGTTGAGAAGATTTAAATGGGGTTCAGGTTTTTTAAAGGAAAAATGGGATGAAAAACCATCATCAGATCATTTACACAATATCTAAATGGATTATATGTCATGTAATGTTTGGGTGTTTTAATAAAAATAATCTGAGGTGATGGGTTTCTCAGTTTATCCCATTAAAAATATTTACACGATGTGTATCTACATTACACACAATGAAATCCCCCAACTTACTATTTTAAAGTTTGTTGTGCAGTTGAATTCTATTCAAATTCTATACTGCTCTTCTCCTCTTGACCTAGGGAAACCCTCTAGGTGATTTTGGAGTGCCAACCTCTATTACGAACATCCTGATAATTCCTTAGATCCTTGGTAAGTGGTTTTTGGTCAAGTTTCTCCCTTCACATAGTTGGTTCCCTAAATATTTCAGTGAAATAATTTGACCTTGTTAATTTTTGGTTTTGATATTGATCAGTTTTTATATAGGATTATCTTGGAAATCATCTACACCCTCTTCCTCATGAGCCTTTTCCATTGAAAGAATTTTCAAATAGTTATTTAAAGATTGTGGGTCTAAATCTTAACCACATGGTTTGATAATTTTAAATTTTATGAAATATTTTTATTAAACCAATGTAATGTATTCCAAAACTAATTAAGTAATGAATGGGATTATTCCTTGGAGTACTTTTTTTTCAATTAACTTCTAACATGGATTATGGATACCCATTGGGAGAGAAAACCATGAACATAATTGAATTTGATAACGGATTAAAGTGTGTTTAGAATGACATGATACCTTAGGTGACTATTTGATATAGAATCCCTATGTTACAACTTATTTCTTATTGACATGACTGTTAATCAATTTTGATTTAATTGAAAGTGGTATATGAAATATAAATGGTAATTCTCATAATTAACCATTGAGATTTATGATGTGATATTGTGGTATACATGCTATATGATAGGACTTGTGTTCTATGATATAATGCTTATATGTCAAGATCAACCTTGGAAGTTATACAATTATATGTTGTAATACTAATATTGAGTGGGATTGGCATAGTCCCATGCTATAATGTTAATAGAGAGAAGGATTTTCCCAGTCCCATATCATAATTCTTATTAGTATTTGACCTAGATTATTTAATTATTATAGGAATTTGAACCATATTTTTGTGAGTATACCATGTTTATATGGTGGTGGTTGGAATGATTATAAGTCATGCTCTGAGATATTTTGGCATGGTGTTGATGCAACGACCCACATTTTTATTAATAAAAATTCATATTGATCTAATCAAATATTTTATTATGTAAAATGGTAATATAAAATATATTCACTTACTTGGTTTTATGTTTTTGGATTTTAAAATACCATTAATAATTTTTATTGTTTCTAATATAGCCATTAAACAGTGATCACATGATTAGTATAAATATAGGGCTTTAATAAATCCAATTTACTCAAATAAAGGAAGCGATGACCTCATCCAGTATAATTGCTCCATACAAAGCCCATTTTTCACAGATCAGAAAGGAGGTAGCATCAATGAGATTCTCTCTTGACCAATCCCAATACGAGATTCAACACGTTAAGCTTTAATGGAACCACCTATTGGATAAATGGAAGTTAATAGATATTACCACTTGAGCAATGCTATCCAAGACACCCCAAGAGTCTGTCACCATCGCACACCTTACCCTTAGGCCTTATGCAGGTGTTATAAGGGGTTATGTAACAAGTCCCTTTGACTATAGTTATCTTCATTATTTTTTTATAAATAATATATGTTCATTTTATTATTGTTACTTTGTAAATTGTTTTTAAAGAAAAAATAGCATTTTAGTTAATATTTAAATGCAATTAAGAAATCTACTTTGATGAATTAATGGATTTTTGAATTAAAAAATATTTTAATAAAATATTATTACTAAATTAATTTTTATTAAATATAAATAATCATATAATTTTTATGAATACAATTGTAGTTTTTATTAAGGTTTGAAAGTTGTTTTTGTCAAAACTCATGAATTTTCGATAAATATCGATTTTATTTTAAAAGTAAAAACTCATATATTTATAAAATTATTTATATAAAATGAATATTATTTTTGGATTCAAGATGTTGAAATTATCTAATGGTGAATTTTTCATAATTTTCTGAGACCGTCAAATTTTTGGGTAAAAATTAAATACCGTTTAAATATATAATCCATTTTATGACATCATAATGACCCAATAGTGATGTAATAAAATAATATAAAAGGATTATTCTGCCAATATATGTTTTAAATTTAAAATAATTCGATTTTATATTTGTTTGATTAATTTTATGGTGCCTTAGTGGACCCTCCAAGACTTATAAAATATTTTAACTTTTTTAAATGTTTTCCTTGAGAGTGTGACTCAAATCCACATAAGAAAGCCTAATATTTTAATAATTTCTGACATTTAAATTATAAAATAATGTTTTAAAATCCACCTTTTCCAAAACCATGGGAAAAACCATGGTATGGTTTGTGGTTTTGATTAGTTTAATGTGTAGTGTCCAAAACCTAAATAATAAAGAATTCCCTCTCCTTTCCTATATAATCCCAATCAATCTCTGATTAATATTCACTCAAACCATTTGTATCTTGACGAAACTCTTAAATAATATCTATATAATACTCCCAAGTATCTCCAAGCTCCCAATAATCCTCTCTCAAGGCTCTCCCAAGCATTTGGGATCACACTTCCAAGTGAGGGATCCTCACTTTACTTCCTTCCTTATTTATGTCCAAGTTTCCTTATATTGCTATTCCCTTTTATTTTCAATTAAAAATGTTGGGGTATGTTTTTTAACCTCCCCTATACTTACCTACTTATGTTTTAATGTTGATATACCCCTTTATCTCTCATTAATTCCTCCTATGTACACCTATTACCATACCAAAATTCCATAAGGGATTTCTCTCTCCTCATTTACTTTAAAGAAATTATTTTATTTTATGCATATAAATTCAATTACATATGTTGGGATATTATATCACCTGACCCCCTTAATTTCCATTTCATGGATAAATTATGAGAGAACCATTTTTCTCCCATCAACCCATTTTGAAATTTCTATTTGACGTTGTTATGCTGCAGAAGTTACACCAAAATTTCCCATGCGAAAATCACCATGTAAGTGAATGCCATACTCATTTCTCTAATAAGGGTATTCAACTTTATACATATGTACTTTGTTATTGAAGACTTAAATTTATGTATTCCACATCTCTTATTCATGGAAGAAATTATGTTTTTTAATGAATCCATGTTGTATGATCTATGTTGCACACTTATGCATGAAATGAAATGATTACGAGGGTGCACCCTGATAGCGCTCCAATGCATTGGGTAAAGATTAGTATCATTATACTTCAAGTTAAATGAGGATTTAATCATTATAATTCAAGTTAAATGAGGGTTTACTCATTCTTCATGTGCAATGATCCTTGGATGATGCTAATATCTTGTTAAATGTTGTTGTCACATTTCCATGTTATGATAATCATGCTATATCATGCCTTTAGGATCATGTTTATCTTGTGCTCCATTAATATGCCTATTGCCTAACATGTACAATATTCTTCATGTTATTCCTTGTTTACCCCATTACTAGGATTTATATCTCACCCTTTTCTTATGCATGTCCTCAGGTTATCCCATGCAATGCTAAGTACGAAAGAATGTTGTGGTCATGTATAAGAAGTTTTCAATAAAGATGTTGTATTTTATATTCTAAGTTGTTATGTAATGTTCCTAATTCCCCAAGAAACTATACCTCTTTATCCTCAGAGTTGTCTTCAGTGAAATTTTATGTAATAAATCATGTTTAAGTCTGTAATAAAGATCAGGGTTATTATAGTTAAATTAGGTTATTTTAGCATGGTTATATGGTGGTGGTAGGCCTAGTCGTAAGACATGCTCCGAGATATTCCGGCACAGAGACAAAGTATGTTGTTGTTGTATTTTATTAATTTTTGAATTAATTAATACACATGGTTATCTATTTATTACATACACTTCTTATCAGACTGGTTAGTTTAGACATGGTGGTGTAGGCCTATTTATTTATACTCTCACCCTATTCCGGTAGTTATTTAGTACCCGAGTAGATTACATGGATAAATGTTTGGAAAATGGAAAAATAACATTACTGTTTATTGTTTTATTTCCAGATGGGATGGATTTTGGAGGTGGTACCAACACAGGTTATGGGACCAGGGACTTTTGAGTCTTTATTTGAGTCTGATAGTCTTTTACTTGTATTTTTTTCTAGCATGACATTAAGTTACATTAGAGCACATCATTACATTATTCCTTTATTATTTATCGGATTATTCATTTTGATTTTATTTTTTGTTTCCTCTATGTCTATACTTTGATTTATTTTGTTTATATGGTTTATTACTACTTCCATGACACTTTATACTAGGGGGTATATGAAGTTACCTAATCAGGATCCAAGTATCACTGAGAGGGGGAGAGGGTGAATCAGTGATATCTTTTTCTTTAATGTTTAATTTCTTTTTGAAACAACCTTTTCCTTATATTTAAGATTTCCTTCCATGCTGAGCACACACAACCACATGAACATAATATTTACAAGGTTCACTACTCAATAAGAGTAGTTGTGTCCTTGGTATGGTACAAAAATAATCCAGTACCACACAATCCACTTGAAAAAAATCCTTTGATGTGGAATACAATGAGTAGGATATACCCTTACACTCATGTCAAACTTGGAAGAAAATCTGAAAGTGTGTGTGCACACACTTAGAAAAAATAGGGGGATACAATGTTTTAGTGCTTCTTTACAAATTCAAAAAGTTTTTTCTCTGATGTACAACTCTTCAATTTCCTACCTAGAAGCTGATAAGAACTCCCTTACGCACAACTGAATACGTGAGAAGACCCCAAATATTTTGTACACCCTTTTAGATGTCTTGCATGAAACTTTTATTCCATGCACACAAGATTTAACTTTTGTCACAAAACACCTCTTGCGCACAACTTCAATCTTTCATGCAACTCCATTATTTCATGCTATGCTATTTATTTCACACACTCCCCTTTACATGAAATTATTTCACACCTCATAGATTGGTATTTCTCTAAGTATCGAGCTATAAAAATATGATGGGGTCACCTCTTATTTATAGACCTCACCAACCCCCGTTCACAAAAACCTCTATGTGTCGCGCAAGATCCTGACGTGTCGTACAAAACCACATTTCACATCGCATTGGCTGTGAAAGTCTCTTTCATGCCAAACTGATATTTTTTGGACTTGTTGAATATTTTTCACACTTCATTCCTTTTCCATTTTTTGATGTTTTGACCTCTAATCATTCCTTTTGCGCAACATTCAAAACTCCCTTCAATCTTGCACGCCAAAATCAATCTTTTGCGCAAGCCTCTCCTTTTCCAGATTTTGATGTTCCGATCATGGAACTCAACTTGCATGAAACATACCAATACATATTCAAACTTTCACACAACATACTTTTCCAAAAACATATTTCTAGATTTCTTGATTTTCAGGCCTAAAAATTTGGCAAACACTGGGAAACGATGCCACCTTAAAATCTACTTCGACAAGAACACCAATGTTGCTTCATTATCATCTGGCATATTCAACAAACAAGTGATTTCATCATGATACATATCTATCATTATATATAGTCATTGATAAAACACCTTTAGCATCATAAGATTTTCAGCGATAAGTACTGTAACTTCCCTATCTTCCAGTAACATCATTCTTTCCAATCAAAACTGAATATGACTGGAATCATCTTTTCTCCCCTATTCCTTAAGGCTTGCATCACAATTTATACTAACTAATGATATTTTTGAAATAAAAATGAGGAAATCATCATCTGATTTTCTATGTACTTTAAAAAGTTAATTAATTTATATTCTTTGACAACAAAAGTCAACACTCTGTAATAAAAAACTCTTCTTACTTCCTTCTCCATCCAACATGGTCCCAATAATATAGTCTCCCCAATAAAAATTTCAAACCCCCGATGCTATTCAATAGCCTTTAGTGTATAGGGAGGCACGCTTGAGGTCTTGTAACCAATCCTTTTTGGACACATGAGAGAGTGACAGATCAAAGGTCATTACATCCTCCTCATCCCATTCTAATTTATTTCTTATATAGTTAGGGTTTGATTTCTGATTAGACATGAGCATTGTGGAGTTAGCAAAATAAGACAAGGCATTCATGAAACCTAGATTGTGGCTGTCCTAAATTAATGTTTCCTTATTTTCTCATGCCATTTTCATTATTTGTGTCATCATGATGAATTTTATGATCCTTTTACATTAATTTAAATTAAATTTGAAATTGGTTTTACATTCTGTAATGGATATTTTTCTCAGGCTAGGTCGAGGAGTATTTGATGGGTCTTTTGGGTGTTGTTGGGCATAATGTTGTTTCCAAGGAAGTACCCAATGAGTTTTTTGAAGTTTATACTTCTTTGTTTTTAATTGTTTAATTAATTATAAATGTTATAATTAATTAATTAAGGGTTTTAGGCATGATTGAGAGCTTAGGTTGACCCGAAATAGTCTTTGGATGAGTCTCGATTATTATTGTTTGGCTACTTTAAAAGGGGTAAAAGCATCATAAAAGTTAGTTGATACTTGGTACTCTTCCTACGGTACAAAACATGTTTTTATGATTCATGGGAATGTGGTCACACCACCAAGGAATTTAACCTAAGATATATGGAGATAATTTTTTTTAAATTTAATCAAGATGTTTAATTGAAACTGAAGTTCCATATTAAAAAAAATACATTGATTAGGATGAAAAAAGTTCCAAGGCCCTGATGGAATTTGGGAATTGGTTGGTTTTTTTAGCTATTGATGGCTGAGTCCTTGAATTCCATGAAATTAATTATGACATACAAACCCTAAGAGGAATACACTAGATGTAATTAATTGAAGAACATGTAGAGGACCTAGTGTCAGTACCTTAGAGACCCACCCTAATAGAGTAGGGGGCTGGTTTAGATAGAATACCTAGAATTTATCCACGCGAGAAACCATGAGATGCCTTAGATCCTTTGGGATATTGAAGTGACTATAGAGTGATTGTTTCTACCCCACAGAGATGTGACCTGGGTGGATAGACATTGATGAGAATTAGGGGACCTCAATTGATGCCTGAGTGAGTTGATGACCCTAATGAGAGGGTGTTTATATCCTTTAGTAGATTGGGGATGGGTTTTCCCTAGTTACCTGAGTTTATTATTTTATTATTTATGATTATGATAATAAATGAAAATACCAATGGGTGGTCTTTTTTTATAAATGGAAAACACCCTTCTAGGTGTCCATGAATACTCCCTAAGGGGTATGGGTCATAAATACTCCCTAGGGGGGAGGTCTTCAAGACTCCCTATGGAGTGGTCGAGAAAAGTCCCTTTTGGGGAGGTTCTGAAAACTCACTTTGGGGATGTCACGATACTATGAAAAAATCCCATATTAGGTAGGTTAACGATACTACTAGTGGGACTACCATGTATCTGGATCTTGGATTACATTGGTTCCAGGTAGAGGATAGGTCCTTACACATATGAGCTACTAGGGATTGTGGGTTTTTTTGTAGGCATGGTCAAGTCTCTTGCACTACTGGGGCTCAAATTCTAGGTCCATTTATTATAAGGATAAATCAGTCCCCAGGTTGTGATACTAGGAGTGATCTTACCCTAGGTTATTATCATGTATACCCAGGTGAGTTTAGACCCTGGGTTTTTATCACTATATACCAAGGTAAAATACCCCTAGGTCATTATTATTATTGGCACGGTTATCATGATGTTCTCAGAGAAACTTTGGTACTGTCTGAAGTAGGTATGGTCACTTATGGTCACTGTCCTAAGGATCAAGAGTAGTTTTTATAATTGTCTTCTTATTCACTTTTCTGTAGTTATTTATTTATTTAGATCATGTGACATGAATATATCAGTACATTGTCAGTATGTATGGGATCATGTTAGTGATTCCATACCATGTTCCATACTCACACCCTACCCGGGCTTTCATTTCAATTGGGTACCCAACTAGACTCTCACTTATTGAAGGTATAGGTTGGGATGAGCCCACATATCTAATTATTGAGTAATATATATCAGTGTCTAGATACTATAATGAGGTGAGTATCAAAGATAGAGTAAGGCCTATTGTTATTTTATTTTATTATATTTTTCCTCATCTTTATTGTATATGTTTTGTCCAAGTGGGAAAATATTTTTAGTATGACAAAATTTATGATTCCACATCATTTTATTATTGATTGGTATATTTATTTAACTTGCATAATCTGTTCATTTTTCTACTATGGATGTTTCTTGTTTTTTTTTTATTTTTTATTGCAAACTCTAATATGATTACATTTTCTACTCACATTATAACCTCAGATCCCCATTACTAGTCGAAATCCTATGGAATATGAGGAGGTGTTCTTGTGGTCATGTGGTGCCGCTGGTCAAGTTACTTTTTTTAATGAGATTGGATGGGATGTTAAAAAAGTGGTATCAAAGCTGGTTTTTTATTTTCTTTTATTTTATTTCTTTTGTTTTATTGTTTTTGATATAGTATCCTAGTGAGGTAGGAATATGTTAGAGATCATGATAGATACTGGGCAGGTGCATGAACACCTATTTTGGATAGAAATCTAGGTTATTGGGGATGGGATTGATGTTCTAGATTTTTGATGTTACGATTGAGTGATTTTTACCTTGTGTGACACACATTATGTTTGAGATTGATGATTTAATATTTTATTTGTAGCTCTTGGACATTGGAAAAAAAAATCCATTTATTGGATTTTGGATCTTGGGCCATAGAAGAAAGTGGTGGTTTCATGCATCATTCTCAATATAAAGGAATTCACATAACATGTAGGCCTCATAGTGTGATTTTTTATCACTGATTATAGAGTCATATATTTTTAAAGTGTCAATAAAATATCATATGAAATTTTACCATATAAGTTCTTAGTGGAATTCTACTCAACTATACTAGCTTTTTTATATGTATATGTCTTTATGATGATTGGTCATGTGGATTATATGGTGACATGATTGATGGAGATGATGGTGATATAGTGCCTCAATACATGGGTTGGATAGTGACCATAATAAATCATCCCAAGCACATGATTCCTTAACATTAGGCCCGATATGGGTTTTTATTCTATAGGTTCGATAATTTAAAGTTCCAGTAACAATATATATGGTGTTTTACCATATAGCTAGGAATATATCTCTATCTAAATAAACCACATGGCTAGAATACCTTGATATTGACTATCTAAGAAGATGTCATTTTTTATTGTAGAAATTATCAATGAGTATAATTCTTGAGGGAGTAGTCCTGTAGGTGGATTCTTGATGTGGAATAGTTCCCTTGTAGGTTGGTGGGTTGGAATTTAATATTGTTATGTCTATATGGACCTTGAGTGTGTGTAGGCATGATAGATATCATGATGTATGATATGGGATCATAGGATATTTCGCATGATAGATGAGTTTCGGTTTACAGACTAGATGAGAGGCCCAATGATCATGGTGACATGATTCATTAATTTTGGGTGAGTCGGTGGGGTTTTGTAATGTGCAGCTGACCTATGATTGGGGTTATCCTAGGTTATGAGTATCCTTAGATGTTTGAATAATTTTAGATGATTCAACTTTTATAATTGACACACAAGAAGTTCTGTTAGGTATATTAAATAGGCATGGTGATGCCTTGAAATAATTTCATGTGGAAAGAACATGAGAGCTAGAGCTATGGTATGGGATCTATTTTGAAGGGAAGGATAATTTGGATGCCTACCCATATTATGTTAGAATGTGATTCTAAGCATGGTAATGGGGAAATTAGATGCTCATGACTTTTGAAATGATTTTGGTTGGTAGGCGGTCATATGATAAATACTGGCATAAGTGAAGTGTTAATTTTAAATATGATTTCTAGGGGTGATCCATAATTTATGATGATGACATTCCATAGAGACTGGTTAGTGGTTTTGGACCATGTGCCTAGATTTTATGATGTGTAACTCATGGCATCATGAGCCAGGTTTCTGTTATCGGGTGAAATGGGAGAGTACACCTAGTATGTTTAGGAAAATTAAGTCATTATAATATCATTAAGTAAAAAACCTTTTTAATTTGAATTCTGTAATGGTCGTGGGAGGTCGAAGGACCAATGGGGTTTTGTGAGTTACTATTGTGCCTAGTAGTTAGAGAATGTGATGTGCATAGATTAGGAGAAGCTATAAATGTATGATTATGATGATACACTCTCATGAATTTTTTTCTTAAGGAGTAGTATAAAGAAAAACATATGATGGGAAGTCTAATATAGGCTACTAGAGGGCACGAATCCAAATTTAGATGAATTTTATCAATTTTCATGGTTTATAGTACATGATTTAGGAACATGAGATTTAATTGGAGGTTAGTGACTATTACTCACTATGAGTCGAGTGGATATGTATAGTCATTATTTTTGGAGATGTATGGGGTGTGGGATACTATAATTGATATTTTACTTAATAATGAGATGAAAAGAAAACTCTTGTGATAGGGATTGGGATGTCAGTCATGGCGATGTGACCCTCACACTATTGGGATCATGGATACATGGAACTATATATTGAACGATCAATAGGGACCTGGATACTGATGATATAATGGATTTTGTTATATTTAGAGCCTTTATTGAAACCGAATTAAAATTAAAATGCGACATCAGATAGAGGTCGAGCATTATCTATGAGCTCAGGATGAATTGGGATGGTCCAAATATGATCATACTAGAGATGCATCAGTGCTTATGGTATGACAGAGTAAAATGATGGTTTTTGGGTGATTAGTTATTCAATCATAAAATCACACTCAAAATTAGGTTTGGGTTTTGGTGTGGATGTTCTGAAAATCATGGGATGCCTTCAGAGATATAGGCATCGTGATTGGGTGATGTATTGGTGGGTGAAGACCATTGATTTTGGGAAGGGTCATGTATAGGATGTTTGAATAGTGTTTTTACATGTATTTGGATGTGGTGGTCTAGGAACCACATTAGATACATAATTTTGGATTCATAGGGTATGTTTTAGGTATTTTTAATTGGTGTATCTAGGCTTGTTATAAGGGATGCAGGTACACATTATTTTAATTTGGATTTGTGAAATGAGAATATATACCAGTATTTGACCATTTTTCTCATGTGTTTTGAGGTGAGATATGTTGGGATCCATACCGGGCATGTTTTTTGACCACTTCAAATGTTTTTTGGAAGGAAATTCTGATAGTGAGAAGGCATTGTGGTTAAGAATGGTCCCTCATATGCTATGTCCTATATTTGGGAGCACTATGGAATTGATGGTTTATAGTTATTTAGACGATGATACATTCATGTATTTAGGTAAATGAGCTTAGGTAAACACTAAATTAGTGTTTTAGTTATGAATCATGATCTTTAGCTTGATTTTGGCAGCTTAAGTGCCTTGAATTTAAATTTGTTCTTGGAAAGCACATTTATCATTCCTGGATAGAACCCAACCATTTAACTGAAAATTGATGACTGAGGAAGGGTAATATGTTTGGTTGGATTTGCAATGAGACTTATTAGGGATGATAAGTGTTATAGTGGATAGGATTTTAGATTTTTTGTTTGTATGGTTTTGAAATTTTCAAAGGAATTTGAAATTTTAAATTAGTGGAGGGGTTAAGTTTAAACTAGTATTAAAAATGGTTTATTGAAGGTTGGAACCACTTAAAGGATGATTTTTTGGACTTGTTAAGAGGATTAGACGGAACCTGTGAGTTTTTAGTGATCACTAGAGGAAGTCAGAGGCCATATGGGCAGCCACTATATCCATTGGCTTGTTGGTATTAGGACATCGACTCACTGAGGTCCTGGGTAGTAGTCCTTCCATCCTACTGAACCCTTTGGCTATCCAATGGGTTTTTTTAAAGAGAAAAATTAAATTTCCCCATTTAATTTTTAAAGGAGTAACCACCTCATCTCCCCTTTGTTTCTATTATGTAGTGAGAGGATTCTACCCTCTCCTCCTCCTCCTTCAATCCCTTCAAAAGGGTGTTTTGGGTGGCTTTACACAATGATCCAAGATATATCTTCAAATCTAGTGTTGTATGTTGATCTACACCATACATTACAGTTTTCTTCTACAACAATTAGGGATTGATTTATTATTCCACCAAATAATGGTGGAATTTTATAAATGAGATGGGGATATCATGAATCCTACTTGAGGATATTTAGAGACAATACCCGTTCATCATCTCATTCTATTTTAATGAGATGTGTCACCAGGGTAAATTTCATGATCCTTTTGACTTAATTTAAATTTAATTGGAAATTGGTTTTACATAATATGTTTGGGAATTTGACTGGGCTAGGTCTAAGAGTTTGTGAAGGACCATGCGAGTGCCATTGGGTGCAGTTTCAGTGAAATATAAGTACCCATTGAGTGTTTTGGTTTTATACCTATTCAGTTTTAAAATTTTAATTAATTATAAATGTTATAATTAATTAGTTAAGGGTTCTTGGCTTTAGTTATAATCTAACAAATTATTGTGGGCTTGGGTATACCTTGGATTTTCCGTGGATGAGTCTCAACAAGAGTATCATGGATACTATAAAAGGGGGAAAATCTTTATATAAGGTAGGTGGTATTTGGTACTTTCTAGATAGTACTATGTATGCTTTTTTATGATGCATTAGAATATGGTCACTAAAATGAGGCATTGACCCTAAGAGGTATAATAACTGTTTTTTTAATTTAATTATATTTTTCAATCAGAAATGAAGTTCCTTATTAAACCAAAATTACCTCAATTAGGATTGACAGAGTTCCAAGGCCTCGATGGACTTTGGGAATTGGTTGAATTGATTCAACCACCAATGTATGAAGAATTTAATACCATGATATTACATATGATGTATGAAACCTGATAGGTGTATGATAGATTTTATTAATTGAACAGTTTATAACAACCCCAATGTGAGGTTACTTTGAGATCCCCCAATAGAGGAGGTGGTTGGTTAAGATGGATGACCTCGGTTTTTTCCATGTGAGAACCCATGATATGGATTACTTCCTTTGGGATAGTGAGGTGACTCTGGAGTGAGTGTTCCTACCCAACTAATATATAAACTAGGTGGGTAAACCCTGATGAGACTTAGGAAACCTCAGTGGGTTCCTTACTGAATTGATGACCCTAGTGAGCGGGTATTCATATCCTTCAGTAGGCTAGGGATGGGATTTACACTAGGTTCTTGAGTTTACTATTTTATTTTTCATTCTTTTAGTGATAAATGAAAATTCCAATGGGCAGTCTTTTTTTATAATTAAAAAACACCCTCATGGGTGGTTGTGGATACCCCCTATAAGGGGGTCTTGTATACTCTCTATGGGGAGGTTGTGAAAACTCCCTTTAAGGAGGTCGTGATACAAAAAAAAACTCTCCTAATAAAGAGGTTTATGATACTACTATTGAGCCTACCATGGATTTGGATCCAAGATTACATTACTTCTGGGAAAAGGATAGGTCCTGCCACATGTGATCTATTAGGGCTTGTGAGATATTTTTCAGGCATGGCCGAGTCTCCAACACTACTAGGGATCAATTTTCAAGACCTTTCTATTCTGGGATAGAGTAGTCACTAAGTTGTGATACCAGGATGGATCTTACCCCATGAAATTATCATTTATACTATGGTGAGTTTATCCCCTCGATTGTTATCACTATATACTAAGGTGAAATACCCCTTATGGAGACCCTAAATTTTCATACATAAATGATACATATTATTAGTGGAATATTCATTAAATATAGATATGATACAAGATAGAACCATAAAGGTTTAGTGTCTCTAGAAACTTGGATATATAAATAAATGGTTCATAAAATATCTACATTATTTACCAATAAGATCTTCATAACTACCACCCTTCTAAGACACATCATACTTAAAACCTTTCTTCATAACCTGGGGAATGTAAATATAAGAAAGAGTGAGCTCCGATTCTTTATAAGGGTAAACATAAGAGATATCAATCAATGATCATAAGTGAGTATATGATAAGTAAAAGTGTAGTAGAATATGAACAAAACTTATTATAATCATACCCAATGATATAAATATTTTTAATCATGAATCATGGAATAAGGTTTTTTCAATCAAAATACATAAGATATAAGAGCATGGAATCATCAATAATCAACCATGAACCATGAGAACATATCATAAGAATAATACATAATTTTATGTCATTTATATAAGTATGTAAAATTAATTCCATAGTCAAGGTTCACTCCCAATTCTATCATTATGAAAAAAGTCCCATAATTGAAATGCCTACCTAGTCATTTTCAACATTCTCTTAGGTGTAATATCCATCCAATTAACTCTATCATATATTAAGAATTTCTCAAACCTAACATCATTAATAAATTTATTGGAGGCATATAATAGACCCACTCATACTTGGTTTATAATGTAACCACCCATCCTTGGTTTATCATGGAACCACTCATTATATAATCACAATCCATTTTTATATATTCCAAATTATCATAAAAACATTAATAATTACATCAAAGATTAATTCATGTAAAATAAAATGGATTTCATAAATATTTCATCATCATAATAATTAAACATCTAGATAAAAAATAAACATATATAATAAAGAATAATAAAAATCAATGTATGCTGTTATAGATGAAATTACCTTTAAAAATTAAATGAAACATTTCTTGAGGAAAATACCGTTTTCATTTTGAAATGATTTATTTAAAATATAAAACATTAAAAAATATTATGGAAAAAAATTTCATTGAAAATTAACTTTTATACTTCTTAAGAATGCTTCAAAACATAGATAATACATTATGATAGGAAAATATATTCTTGCAATTTATATAAAAACAAATATTCTTTTCACATTTTTAGCAAAGATTCAAAAGTACCTCATTAGAAAAATGAAAAGAATATTACTTTATAAATTTTTTTAATATAATTTAAAATAATTTAAAAAATTTATTTCATAAGTATTTGGTTAATATTAAAAATATTTTTGATATCTTTTTAATGAAAATATTTATATAGAATAAGATATTCCCGATTGAGGAGAGAAATAAAGTTGCTTTTCCTTAAAACAAATTATTCAGTATATTGTACAATTAAAGAGGGGAAAATAAAATTAAAAAAATTTAATATATAGAAGTAATAATATAATAATAAAATATATAATATTTGGGAGAGATCTATCATATAATTTCATTGTCAGAAATTTAAGCATAAACAATCCCAGTGAAAAATGATATTGTAACATAAAACCCTTACCGATTTGGGAACTTTTGATTCATAAACTGAATGAATGAAATAAGTTCAAATGAAACTTTAAATACCATGAAAATAAGTATATTCATGATAAAATATATCAAATGGTTATTAGATATACCTTATAATATAATATATGTGTATAATATAACATATGTTCCGAGGAATACAATTTGAGAAGATAAACCCTTACCTCTTTGGTAACTTTCAAATCAAAACTCCTTGGATGATTTTTTTATTTTAAATTTAAATACCACGAATTAAGAAGGATAAATTATATAAAATTTAAAATGATCAGTATATACACCTCATAAAATTAAATAGGTCCATAACATCAAACATGTCTCAACGAAACAAAATTGAGATGAAGAACACTTACAAATTTAGTAATTTTTGAAATGAATATAATTTGAATCTTGAAAGTCACATGGTTCTATAAATTCATTCAATTAAATAATTAATTATGAAAAAAAATTCTTTATAAGTATATACCCCATACAAATAAGAAATTGGTGCATAACATTAAAACATGTCTCAATGAAATGAAATTGAGACGAAACCTTTACCTCATGTATGGATTGATTCATAAGCACTGTAAACACCTATAAAATAAATTTTTATTTATTATAATACTATATAAGAATCATATTTATACTTATAATATCATATATTATCCAATTATAACATTTTGACACATATTTATTAACGAATCTCTATTATGGTCGTCATTTCAGGTGTTGATTTCTTTGTTTTTCATGTATGTTTTGATTCAGTAATGATGGTGTTTAAAATTTTATCATTGATAATAAATATAAATAATGATAATAAAAATAAAAATATCATATATATTCATTATATACATATTTATAACCATTAATATTAAGTGGTGATGTAAAATAAATTACATTATTTCATGGAGACGATAATTGATACGTATACACGAGTGATGTTACAAAATTTTCATGGATGAAAAAAAAGAATGGTAAATCACAATAAAAATTTATAGAATAATTATTATATAAAAAATATCATATAGTTTTAATAAATATATACTTATTACCATCCATGTAAATCAGAAATGATAAAAAATCACAATGATTTGTTGAGATGGAAATCCACACGTGCACACAAATGACGTTATCGTTTATCAATGGATTAGATGGTTAGAAGGTAGATAATATATCCTAATTATAGAAGAATAATTATGTCATAAATATAATATATAAGCATTAAACCCATCATAATAACCACCCATGAAATATGGTTACGGAAAATGAATTGTATCGCAACATGGATGTGGTAGTCCACACGTACGCACAATCAATAATTTTATTTTCAATCATATAGATAAGAGGTGTAGAATTGTTGTGAAATTATCATAATAACATATAATTATATTTATAATTATATATTCCTCATTTGTTATGGATTAACGAGGTTTATAGAAGGTTTAAGAATAAATAAAACTGAAAGATATTGGTTAAAATTTATACCTCTTCTTCGAGTGACCTCATTTGGATTGCAACTTAAGCCTTGAATGATTGGAATTAGGAGAATACCAGAAGATCTTAGATGAATGGCAGTATTATAGGAGTTTTTTTATAAGATTTTTTTTGATCTAGAAGGCTCAACTTTTGTAAATAATTTAGGATAATGGGTTCCAATTTATAAGTGAGGGGATGAACACACATGGAATTTCTAAAAAGATTTCAATTATATAAGGTCACTTTCATGGAAAAGTGGATAAAAATTCCTAGATATTCAAATTATGGATTATATAATGTTTAAATAAATTAATAAAATAATAATGATATAGGTTTTTGTGGGAATCCTACCCTTATATTTTGGTTTAACCTCCTGTAAATCCGTTTAAACCTTAAATGTGCTACCAAACTTGTACTATTTTTACTATTCACTAAGAAACAAAATTAAGTTAACCCTATAGAATTATATTAATTATGATTATTAAAAATATGGAATCCAATTTACTATATTAAATTTTTATAATTGGAAGAATTGAATTTTAAATAAGCATGAAAACAATAATGAAAATTTGTTTTAGAAAATGCATTTTTAAGCATAAAACACAATTTATTTCCATCCATTTCCTTCTAAAAACTATAATATAAAATTTAAAATATATGATTGAATATATAGTCTATATATTTCATTAAAAAAATTAATCATTATATATTAATCCATTTATTAAGATAAAAACACATTGTGATCATATCAACATTTTTTAGAAAAAGAATGTGTTTTTATGCCAAAATTTTAACTTATACCAAAATCAAGTATAATGAAAATTTATTTGAAATTAATTAGACTATTTATAATTAAATGTGTATAATTTTAATTCAATAATAAAATAAAAATATAATGGTACCTTTACTTGAAAACAAATGATAGTGTTTATAAGAATCTGTATTGGTTATTATTCACTGAAAAATATTTTTTTTAGAAAATCCTAAAAATTAAACCTAAGATAATAGTGATATGAATATTTAAAAAATGATTTTTATTTCATAATTTTTTTCTTAAAATGGTATAAATAAATTTTAATTTCCATGAAAAAAATATAATAAAAACAATTTTTGAAGAAAACATATTCTTGAAGCATTAAATTAATTTACTAAAAATTAAGTAATTAATTATTATAAATTAATCAATTTATTTTAATTATTTACAAACTTTATAAATATTTTTTCACAATGTTTTTATTATTAATCTTACATTAAAATTTAATAGTTAGGTAATAATAACCAAATTTAAATAATATTATTTTTATTATATATCATAGTTTTCTTAAAGATTAGTGTTGAATGTTAAGAAAGTTATAAGGATTAGTATTCCTTTAATATAAATTTTCTAGGTGTTTCATTATCACCTTAAATAAATTTCATCCTCACAATTTTTATCTTGGTAATAAAAGATTATTTATTTGAAAATATGTTTTTGTAAAAACCCACATTATATAATGGAATAATAAAACTTCCTTTGAAAGGGTAAGTGTGAAACTTAAAGGTTACCTTAAATAAAAAATATTTAGGTTCCCAGGTAAGAATAAAATTAGTGGTACGTAAAAATATGGACATAGAGGATATATATAAAGTCAAGTAAATAATATATAGTGATAAAACATAGTCATGAAAAAGTTAATGATCAAAAAACCAAAAGATGATTAATTATTCATAAATGATTACAAGAATAAAACATTTCCATTTTCAAGATCCTATACCAGAGTTGAGTAATTATTTTACAATCATTATGGAGTACATGAGAAAATTTACTTACTTGATTTTTTTCAATATCATAATCATAATTTCATCCTTGGTTTTATTTCAGTCAAATTATACTTCCATATCAACTCTTATTCCATGAAATGAACCTTAAAGATGTGTTTTCATACCCAAAGATCAAAAACTAATTTTAATATATTATAATATCCATAAAAGGATGAAAATTTATTCCTTCTATCTCTATATATTTACCAAAATCAAGATAGTTAACACAAGTCATCAAATATGGATATATCTATATATGATTAAATAATATATTAATATATAAAAACACAACAATAACACCCAAAGATAAAATTAAACCATTCCTTGAATAATTAATCATAAAATTCCTCCAAAATATGTCTGACCATATTCAAACCCCCCTAAAAAATCTAAAATATTTGATCACATAATTTTTTATAAGATTAACTTTAATATTTATCCAAAAAAACAATATAAAGTATATCATAATGTGACATACCAAACATGTGAATACCTTGATCATATGTTCTCTTAAAACATAATAATCCATTACCAAAAAACCCGACTCACTATAAAACCTCAATAGAAATATAAAAACTTCCAAAATAATAATAATAATTATATCCTTATTCCTTATATTTAATCACATACTATCCAATATAATTCATAAATCCAAAAATGTAATAATATTTATCATAAATAACATTGTCATAAAATTACTAATCAATTTAAAGTTAACTAATAAAATATAATTTACATTATCAATATCATTAATCTCCTTATCCCAACTAAAAATTATTATCTCAACATTAGGCACATATTAAGGGTTATCTATCCATTAATCATGTGTTTTCAAAAAATATCACCTTACCACTAAATCACTTTTCCAGGTTATCTATACCATTCAAAATATTATTGACAGTTCTTAAAGAAAAACTATTTTAGAATAATACTTATATGATTAATGATTCTTATAACTATAATATCATTTATAAAACATTTCTACAACATAATTCTCAAATCCTAGTATATTAAAACTTCAATCATTCCACTTATTAAAAAAATCAACCAAGATTTGTCATCTTATTCCTTAATACTTCCTTCCTATAATATAAAATATGAATCATGTGTTAATATTAAAAAACCCTAATTTAATCATTCTTATTACCTTTAACATAAAGAAAAATATTAAAATAATTCACACCTTTCATATTTCATTTTTAATCTCTTCATCATGAATAGTAAAAACATTACTTGTATAATCTTGTTGATCCTCTTCCTGAGCTTTCCCCCAAGGAAATACATTTGAATATTGCACATGTTTTCTACATTTAAAACATTATAACATCAATGATACCTTATGGAAACAATTATTATCATCCATATAATCAACTAAAATTTTCATTTTTCCTCCACAATCACTTGCTATATGTCCTTTTTTTCACACCTGAAACATCTTTCTGTTCCTTTGAGACATTTACTTGGGTGTTTATTCCCACATCCTTGAAATGTGGGATGCTGAATCTTATATCATCCATGTTCTTTATGAAACTTAATTTGTCTCTTATTTTGTTCATTTAGAAACATACCAATGTTCAAGTTGTTAATCATATAGTTATATATTCAGTTAGGCATAATCACAAGCTCTCAAATTCCATATACAATTTCATTTGGTCACTCTTAAGGAAAATAATTATATCGTCTACCACATCCAACATTAACATGGTTCCTCCTGGTTCCATCTATGAACTAAAATTGAAAAAATAGAGTGTGAAATAGTAATATGTAATCATAAAATCATGAAAAATCATTCATAGGATATCTAAACCACAATACCTTATTTTCAATCTATAATACCTTAATTTTAACCTAGGTGATCCAAAATCATTATATAATCAAATAATTCATATTGGATCATAAATAAAATACCTTATAGGCGAATCATGGTATGGAAAATTAAAACTACCCCCGCTGGGATCATGTTTCACTGTTAAAAAAAATGCTCTTATTTCCCATTCCCATAGAAATGTATGAGCAGAAATGAAAACATTCATGAGACACAAAAATTTTAATTGGTTGACCCTTAATATGGATTTCATAAGGAGAATATAAATTCAATTTTCCAATTTACCAAATCCACTAAAGTGCACTTTTTTTACAAATTTTGGAGCAGACTCACTATCCATTTTGGTTAACTACCAATTATAAATTGAAAGATCAATGGTATCTAAATTGGAGTGTTTTCATTGCATATTTATAAGATTATTATATTGATCACTTGAATCAATATTTTTTACACAAATTTTTTTGAACCAAGATGCTCAAATTCTATTCAATCAATGAATACCACCTTACCAAATAATTTCAAGGAAATTCCTTCTAGTTTGCATAAGATTTAATTTTTTATAAACCTTTATTATATTTCATTAAACTTTACAATTATTTGTTAAAAATTTATCTATAATGAAACTCACAAACCTTTGAAAATCTCTCTAAACGATTTCAAAACTACCTTATTATGATTGACCCAAGTTGTTTCTTTTTGGAACTGATGTTCTTATGAATCATTCAAGAAATGAAATCCTTTATGAAATTATTTCATGAATTTAGAACCAATAGATCTTTGTTAAGTATCATTTTAACAAAGGATGGGGATATACACCTTTTTATATCTATTTTAACCTCTTTACAAAACTTTCTCACTCACCAACACCTTTTCATGAAACTCTTCATTCAATTCACGAAACTGCTTTCCTTTTCAAAACTTTTATTTGTTTGATCTATTCAAATACTCTTGCAAAAAACATGGTATCTTTAACTAAATTTTATCTTTCATTAAACTTACCATATTCATGAAAATTTACTTCATAAATCAATTATATTTCACAAAACAATAATTATTTTATTAATTTCACACATTTTATATATTTTAAATATGCAGTACTAAAACTATATCTTTCATGAAATAATTCTCTTCCTACAAATTTTAGACCCCAAAAATTTAGTAAACACTAGGAAATTTCACCACCCTATACAAGAAACTTTACGAACCACTTCTAAAGCTTCCATACCATAGAATTGGATATTTTTTAAAATAACTTTTCAATAATCATGGTGTAACATGACAAATTTCTTTGTAAAAGTAATTTTTCAACAAAAAAAATCAACCCAAAAACACTAGAAAGTCACCTTGAGTGATATTATTCCAACAATAAACCTTATTGTGTTGGGTTAAAACTCTACAACCGTTGATACGTCCTTAAATATTATGTTTCTATATTGTTGATATAACTTTACAATCCTCTATATTTAACCATAAATCACATCTTTAGACACCGTATAGTAAAACATATTTACTTAACACATAATATAAACCCACATGATCTGTGATTGGCATGATAAACAAGAGTATTATGATAAGTTTGTCAAAAAATCCCTTCATTCTCAAAACATAACTTCAATTGACTCTTCCTTTGAAGAAGAACCATTTCATCATTTCTAATGAGAATGATGGAAATTGGGAAAACCAAATAATCAACCCCATTGGGAAAGTGTTATCCTCATGAACCCCATAGGTTAACTATCATGGTATATTAAATTTTAATGAGCATATTTATAAATGATATATTTTAAAAACTCCTCTTGTTTCTCAACTACCCCTCTCACAAACCGAATCTGTTCTCAGTCAAAACTAGCACTAAACCTAGCCCATGGAAAGAAATAAAGGGAATTACCTATCCCCACAGGCTGGAAAAATTGCCAGAGGATCATAAATATTGGTTTGGGAATGATTTACCTGAGTATGGATACATAAAACAACCAAAAAACAATCAATGAAAAAAATCTAGAAATTCATGCCAAAGAATCCTTAAATAAAATTAAGAACTGAATAAATGGGTATAAACATGAAAAAAGAGGTCAAAATATACATAAAAGTAGTATAAAAATTTCCCAAGGAACTCCATATGATAAGGGGTCATCACCCACGAGACATCTCTACAACACCGTAACATGGAAGGAAACTAACAACCCGAACCGCCAACACCCAAGGACTCAGCTTTACCTGTGTCAAACATGATCAAGTCAACTTACACCCAAGGGTTTTAAGTAGGTTGTGAGCCTAAGTCCAATATAATATCACCCAAAAGACTCTATATGGTAATCATTTCATGATAAAAATCATGAAAGTTTTAATAAACAAGAAATGGTGGAAATAATTTCTAAAGAATGAAACTTTTAAAAGTAAATAGTTTTCAAAGGATGATTTTTTTAGTAAAACATGTAATATGCTGAATTTTACATCCAAACACACCACAATCCAAATATAAATATGAAAGTGTAAATGGGCACTAATCTTGGGAACATCCCCAGGAAAAAGTTAGTTTCGGCCCCCATGTACCTTGTATCTCAATGTCAAGTAAGCACAACAATATCCTTTATCATGAATGAGCCACTAGTAGGAAATATACCCATAACCTAGTGGTCCCCAATCATCATCAGTATAGTTTTGTTAGTGTTTTCAATGTACAATGTGCTAATGAAATAGGTACAAAACTACTCCAGATCACTAGCATACTAGAACACGCCCACCCACCTAGATACCCAGGTTTCCCCCTCTATGATAAAACAATTTACACATGTTAAAAAAATGAAATTTTCATATAAAAACACAATTTATGGTCATACACTCTCAAAATAGTGGCTACACATTCTTTGCACCATTTATATAACTCAATAAACCATTTATAATTTTCATAAAACATTTTCAAGGAATATAACGAAACTTTTCACTTAAAATCCATCTAAAAGCCTTATTTTAAAACCAAATGCACACCAATATCACCCAAACCATAATTGAAAACATAATTTTTTTTAAAAGACCCTCCCATGAATTATAAAACAACCCCAAATGGCACAACATGGAATGCACATTTAAAACACCAATTTTCACACAAAAATGGAACTTAAAAATCAATTGTTTAACAAATTACACCAAAAATAAATTTTTAAGGAAGTAAATTGATTGAGTAATAGGATAAAAATATAAATAAATCAAGTCTAACTCATCTAGTTGTGCTTACATAGGGAATCACCTACCACAAGTGTAAAAAAACCAAATCCTAGTGTGAAAGTTCAACCGCACCACTATAGCACCAAAAGGGTGTTAAATCAAACCTAAAAACACAATATTAGACCAATAAACCCAATATAAAACCCTATTTTAGAATACATACTTTCTAGAAATTAGTAACATCAAGAAAAATGGAAGAAACTCTAAGAAAATGGGAGGAGGATGGAAGGAAACCCACATACTTGAGTGATCTTGAAGAAATCTCCCTAAATACACAAATAGGTGAATCTACAAGCATAAAAAAATGATATGGAGATTATAATAAGGATAAGTAGGTCAAGTGGAAACTGAAATGGGAGAAAAGGGTAAAAAATTAAGGAGTTATGAAAGAAACAAATTACCTTTTCAAATATGGACAATTTCAGAAAGCTGGGGAAATTTTTCCCTAATCCACAATTAATATTAGCTTCAAAGAGTGATAAACGAACATTGGGGTGCACCTAGGGTAAGTAGGCTTCATTTAGAGGTATAATCACTAAGAAACATTAAAAAATAAATAATATATGAAAGAAATTATTTATTTTTTTAAAAGAGAAAATGTGATTATGGGTTGGCCCAAATCCTGAATAAATCTCCCAAACATACCATGACAATGAATTCACTAGGGGTAAAAATGGATATGGTAGTTTTAATAGGTAAGGTGAGGTCAGGTGGTAAGTATAATGGGTGAAAAATTTAGAAAAATGAATGATTTATAAACAAAACAAAATTAATTTTAAATCTGGAAATGGGCTCACTATTTTGACCAAATATTGAAACCCACCCTTTCCTCAAAAAATGCATGGGAAACCCGCACAAAAAAAGAAAGAATTGAAAATAAATAAAAAATAACTTTTAAAAAAATTCATTTATGCTACAATTATCCCCACCATAAAAATGTTCTGCCATTAGAAAGTAATCTTGAAGCCTAATCATACAAGATAAACGGAAACTACTCTTTGACCGAAGACTTCTGCTCCCATATCTCATGCTCACCAGTCCCATGTTTCCAGAGGAATATAACTAGAGGAAACATATTACATTGAAGAACTTGTTCTAAAGAGTCAACAATACACACTAGTCACTCAACCACTAACAAATCAGGCTCTATATCAAACTCCTCCCAATTCAGGACATGGGACAGATTCGAGTTGTACTTCTTCAGTTGCGAGACATGGAAGATTTCATGGATAAATGTCAATTGAGAAGGAAAAGATAACCTATATTCAACCTTTACAATCCACTTAGTAAGATAAAAAGGTCCAAAATACCTCGGTGTTAGCTTTCCCCACTTTCCCAAATGGCGATGACCTAGACGAGGGGCCACTTTCAAAAACACCCGATCACCCACAAAAAACTCTAGGTCTCGATGCCACTGATCAACATATGATTTCTGGTGAATCTAAGATGTTAGTAAATGCTTCCTAATTAATGTGATCTTATCAAAAGTCTCCTTCACAAGACTCATTCATAACAGTTAGGTGTCACATACCTCAACCCAACAGAGGGGGGACCGATAAGGTCGACCATAGAGCGCCTCAAAGGGAGCCATTCAGATCACGGATTGGTAACTGCTATTATAAGAAAACTCAATAATCACAAATGGATATCCCTGGAAACTCCAAAGTCCAAAACACATTAACGAAGCATGTCCTCTAAAATATGATTCGCCCACTCTGTCTGACCATCCGTTTGATGATGGTATGTCAAGATCATTTTAATTTGAGACCCCAAGGACTTATGAAGGCCTTACCAAAACTAATAAGTGAAACAAGTGTCTCTTATCTGAGACAACTGTAGATTTAACACCATGAAGCCTTACCACCTCTTGAATATACAATCATCCCAACTCATCCACATTAGTTGCATCCTTGATCAGAATGAAGTGGGATGACTTGGTCAGACGATCAATTACTACCCATTTGAAATTCTTACACCTGGGTATATGAGGCAGGCTAATAATGAAATCCATGGTGACCTCATCCCACTTCTAAGTAAGAATGGGTAGAGGTTGGAGAAAAATAGCGGGAATTTTATGCTTTTCTTTCACATACTGACATGTATATCATCTCAACATGAAGTTAGCTATGTCTCATCTCATACCTGGCCACTAGAATTTCCGACACACATCATAAAACATCTTGGTGGCACTAGGATGGACAAACCACTAAGACTGGTGGCTCTCCAACATCACCAGCTTCCACAGAGACAAAGGAACCAATAATCATCCCTTGAAGCATAATATACCCTTAAGGGATGAATACCAATCAGAAGATGTCTCCCAACCATGATGAAACTACCTTGACCACTAATAAATCTCATTACTGGTTTGTTCTCGCTGAATCAACTCTAAGAGAGAAGGAGTCAACTGAATTCTCGCCAAGAACACACCTCCACTGCGCTACTTGGTCTCCACATACATCTGAGAAAAGATCACCATCATAGTTCACTCATCACTGGAATTCCTCAAGTCTTTCAATAGAACTTTTCTACTCAAAGTATCTGCCACCACATTTCCCTTTCCTAGGTTATAGACAATGTCAAAGTCGAACCCCTGCAAGTACTTGATCCAGTGGCACTGTCTCAGATTGCGATATTTCTATAAGAAGATGTAGGTAGTGACACCATGTCTTAAATTCATGCCTCAAAACTACTAGATCCAAGTCATGGTTTAGGTAATTATTTTCTTGTGGACAGAGTTAGCAGGATCCATACGCCACCACATGATCATCCTGCATAAGAACGCACCTAAGACCCATAACTGAAGCATAAAAATACACCACATAGCTGTTTCCAGATTTCAGAATGATCAAAATGAGGGAAATAGTAAACCACTTATTCATCTCTTTGTAGGATGCCTGACATTCTAGGCCCCAAAAAAACTTCACCCCCTTTCAGGTGAGTGCGGTCATGGGTGAATAAAGCTGAGAGAAATCTCAAACTAACCACTTGTAGTTACCAGTGAGGCCGAGTAAACTCCTGATCTTGAACATGTTCTTCGACTGATCCCATGAAATAACCACATTGATCTTCTCAGGTTCCACTGAAACTCCCTTATACGAGATCAAGTTCCCTAGAAAATTCACCTCCCTGATCCAAAAAATCGCACTTGGACAACTTTGCATAAAGGTGATACTCTTTCAAGGTACCCAACATGATCCAAAAATGATTCTCATGCTCCTCTTTAGATCTAGAGTAATCCAGGATGTTATCCATGAATAACATGAAAATAGAGTTGAGATACTAGTGAAACACACTATTAATGAGTTCCAAAAAGACCACTGGATCATTGACCAATCCGAAGGGCATAGTTAAGTACTCAAAGTGGCCGTACCTGATTCGGAAGGCTGCCTTTGGGATATCTGCCTCTTTTACCCTGATTTGGTGGTAACCTAAATGAAATCCTATTTTAGAAAACCAATTTTACCCCTTCAACTGATCAAAAAAGTCATCTATTCAGGGAAAAGGATATTTGTTCATGATGGTTACTTTGTTCAGCTTCTGGTAATCAATACACAACCAGATGGACCTGTCATCCTTCTTCGTAAACAAAACTGAAATGGCCCAAGGAGAGATTCTTAGGTGAATGAATCCTTTGGATTCTAAATTTTACAGCTGTATCTTTAATTCCCTTAACTAGGTGGGGGACATACTATATGAGGGAATAGATATCAGCGGTGTTCCTGATGCTAAATTGACCGAGAACTCCACATCCCGCTTCAGAGGCAAACCTGGAAAATAATCTGGGAATTCCTCCAGAAACTCATCCACTAAATGAGGAAGTCCAACTTTAGGACCACAACCATAATTATTTAGCTTGAGCAATGATAACTAGAAGATAATATTCCCTAGCTCTACGAGTAGAGGCCCTACACCACCCAACTGAGGATCCCAATACCTAAGGAAAACCTAACGACTCCCATTTGGTGTCGTGATATTGACCCACCACCTATAACAATCGATGTACGATTGAAAGTGTACCAACCAATCCATGCCAAGTATCACATCAAATAGATCCATATCTAAGACCAGTAGGTCCCACTCCATCTTAACCCCTGACATGGAAAGAGCACACGACGGGCACTTGATACCCCGTTCCATCTTATTTGTTAGAGGTGTCACCAACTCCATCACAAAAGACAAAAGATTGGTTGGAAAACTTAGTGTGTTCATAATATGAGAAGATATGAATGAAACAAAAGCATCAATATCAAACATATTAGAAACTATAGTAGATAAAATCAACACGGTACCTTGAACTATCGAAGGCCATGCATCCGATCCCACTAGTGCCTGCTCCACCACAAAAAGATTCCTAATATCTGCCGTAGAATGGCTGATCTCTTGTGGTTATACCCTGAAGTGGATCTATCCAAAAGATGATCTGACCTAGCTTCCACATGCACCAAATCGAGATCCCCCCATCCTTGATGGTGCTAACTGGTTTGGTACTCCCCTAGAATCTACTGAACCTGCCACACACTGGAGTGGACGTGCCATCCAGCAAAAATGCTGTAAGTGTCCCATAACACTACATTGGTAATAGGGCTTTGGAGGATATGTGTATTCTGGTCAGATATGCTCTGGACTCCCACACGAGTGGCACATGAAGGACCTCACATCAGAATCCATTGATGAAAACTTCCTTGAAGGTTGGACTGACCTGCCAGCTCCCTTCTTCCCCTTCTCCTATCACTTCTTTTTCTTCTTAGAATAACTACCACTACCCAATCCTGATACTGTCCTAGAGAAACCAGCCCACCATTTTCAGTCAATCTATACCATAAATTCTCTATGAACCACTTTAGAAAATGTTTTCAGCTTGAACATGATGATATGGGAATATATCTCTGGCCGCAAACCCCTATCGAACTTTTGTGTCTTTATCTTCTCATTGGAGACCATTTCAAAAGCATACCTGACCAAATCATCAAAATAGTTGGCATACTACATCACTAAAATATTCCCCTAAATAAGTTCCATAAACACTCGATATTTATAATATTCCAAAACTTCAGGTAGTACTGGTTGTTGAAGATAACCTTGAAGTCCTTCCAGATCATCTACTCGTGTTTTCCAGCTAGAAGCACTAATTCCCATCACCTACGACTAGGACCCTCTAATAGTTAAGAGGCAAATTTCACCCTGAACTCTTAAGGTGTGTCCATTAACTCAAACATGTGCTCTATATTTTTGATCCACTCCTATCCTTCCAGGGGTTATGTGCTTCCTCATAATGTAGGAGGCTTGTTCTTTAGGAACTCTTGGGATTTGTTCTTTTTTGGAATAGATTCATCTTCTATAACTAGAGAAGAGGTAGGAACATGATTCGCTCCTTGTCCTAGAGCCTGAATATCCTAGACTACAAGTTCCACTAACCTCTGATCAAGCAGAGATGGAGAACTCTCTCCAACTTCCTTCTGTGGGTGTGTGTGAGCTCTCTGAGGAGGCATGTTGCTACAAAAGGAAATAGTCACAAGAGAAAAAATCAGTACAACAGTTTTGAAAAAGTTCATCAATAAAATCAAATATAAATAATCCAAAAACATTAAAATAATAAAATAAACAACTACTTCACCCCCACCCGATGTCCACGTGCAGTCTCTAGCCCACACGTCTCACCTGGAAGTGAGGTCAAAAAAATTCCAACATCCCATTGTGAATTGAGGTCTATCACAAGAGGTGAAGTCCATGCACCCAACTCGTGACCAAAAATCTAAGCCCCGACAGTCCTATCTCTTGTCTAACCCAACTCATGCCAAAATAATAATATAATCCAAAACAATAACCTCCTCTGATACCATTTTGTCATGAACTGAATCTGGTTGCTGTTAAAACCAGCACCAAACTTGGGCCATGGAAAGGCCTGAAGGGCGTTCCCTATCCCTACAGTCTAGCATAAGTTATCGGGTATCATAAATATTGGTTTGGGAATGATTTACCCAAGTATGGATACATAAAACAACCAAAACCACTAAATATACCAAATCTGAAAATTCATGCAAAATAATCCTTAAATAAAATTCATAGCTGAATACATGGTTCTAAGAGTGAAAAAAGAGGTCCAAATATACATAAAAGTAGCATAAAAACATCCCATGTAACTACACAGGATAAGGGGTCATCACCCATGATCCATCTCCACAACACCACACCATTGAAGGAAACTAAAAACCCAAACCACCACCACCAAAGGAGGTGGTTGGTTGAGATGGATGACCTAGGATTTTTCCATGTGAGAACCCATGATATAGATTACATCCTTTGGGATAGTGAGGTGACTATGGGGTGAGTGTTCCTACCCAACTAAGATATGACCTATGTGGGTAGACCCTGATGAGACTTAGGAAACCTCAGTGGGTTCCCTACTGAATTGATGAACCTAGTGAGTGTGTATTCATATACTTTAGTAGGCTAGGGATGGGATTTACACTAGGTTCTTGAGTTGACTATTTTATTGTTCATTATTTGGGTGATAAATGAAAATTACAATGGGTAATATTTTTTGATAATTAGAAAACACCCTCATGGGTGGTTGTGATACCCCCTATAATGAGGTTTTGTATACTCCCTATGGGGAGGTTGTGAAAACTCCCTTTAAAGAGGTCTTGATACAAAAAAATATCCACTAATAAAGAGGTTTATGATACTAATAGTTAGGCTACCATGGATTTGGAGCAAGGATTGCATTACTTCTTGGCAGAGGATAAGTCTTGCCACATGTGAGCTGTTAGGGCTTGTAGGATCTTTTGTGGGCATGGTCGAGTCTCCAATGCTACTAGGGATCAATTGTTGGGACCATTATATTTTGGGATAGTGTAGTCACTGAGTTTTAATACTAGGATAGATCTTACCCCAAGAAATTATCATTTATACTAGGGTGAGTTTATCCCCTGGGTTGTTATCACTATATACTAAGGTGAAATAACCATTATGGAAACCCTATATTTTTATACATAAATGATACATATTATTAGTAGAATATTCATTAAATATAGATATCATTCATGTCAGAACCACAAAGGTTTAGTGTCTCTAGAAACATGGATATATAAATAAATGTTTCATAAAATATCTACATTATTTACCAATAATATCTTCATAACTATCACCATTCTTAGACACATCATACTTAAAACCTTTCTTCATAACATGGGGAATGTAAATATAAGAAAGAGTGAGCTCCAATTATTTGTAAGGTAAAAATTAAGAGATATAAATCAAGGATAATAAGTGAGTATATGATAAGTAAAATGGTATTAGAATATAAACAAAACTTATAATAATCATACCCAATGATCTAAATATTTTTAATCATGAATCATGGAATAAGGTTTTTTCAATCAAAATATATAAGATATAAGAGTGTGGAATCATAAATAATCAACCATGAACCATGAGAACATATCACAAGAATAATACATAAGTTTATCTCATTTATATAAGTTTGGAAAATTAATTCCATAGTCAAGGTTCGATCCCAATTCTATCATTATGGACAAAGTCCCATAATGGAAATGGCTACCTGATCATTTTCAACATTCTCTTAGGTGTAATATCCATCCAATTAACTCTATCATATCTTAATAATTTCTCAAACCTAACATCATTAATAAATGCATTGTAGGTATATAATAGACCTACTCATACTTGGTTTATAATGTAACCACACATCCTTGGTTTATCATGGAACCACTCATTATATAATCACAATCCAATTATATATATTCCATAATATCATGAAAACATTAATCATTACATCAAAGATTAACCCATGTAAAACAAAATGGATTTCATAAATATTTCATCATCATAATAATTAAATATCTAGATAAAAAATATATATATCTAATAAAGAATAATAAAAATCAAAGTATTCTGTTGTAGATGAAATTACCTTTTAAAAATAATTGAAACATTTCTTGAGGAAAATATTGTTTTCATTTTGAAATGATTTATTTAAAATATAAAAGATTAACAAATATTATGGAAAAAAATTTCATTGAAAATTAACTTTTATACTTGTTAATAAGGGTTCAAAACATTGATAATACATTATGATACGAAGATATATTCAAGCAATGTATATAAAAAAATATTCTTTTCACATTTTCAGCAAAGATTCAAAAGTACCTCATTCGGAAAAGGAAAAGAATATTACTTTATAAAAAAAATTTCATATAATTTAAAATAATTTTCAAAATTTATTTCATAAGTATTTTGTTAATATTAAAAATATTCTTGAAAACCTTTTAATTAAAATATTTATATAGAATAATATATTTCTGATTTAAGAGATAAATAAAGTTGGTTTTCATTAAAAAGATTATTCAGTATATTTTACACTTAAAGAGGGGAAAATGAAATAAAAAAAATTTAATCTATAGAAGTAATAACATAATAATAAAATATATAATATTTGGGAGAGATATATCATATAATTTCATTGTCATAAATTTAAGCATAAATGATCCCAGTGAAAAATGATATTGTAACATAAAACCCTTAGTACTTTGGAAACTTTTGATTCATAACCCGAATGAATGAAATAAGTTCAAATGAAACTTTAAATACCATGAAAATAATTATATTCATGATAATATATATCTAATGGTTATTAGATACACCTCATAATATAATATATGTGTCTAATATAACATATGTTTCAAGGAATACAATTTGAGATGATAAACCCTTACCTCTTTGGTAACTTTCAAATCAAAACTCCTTGGATGATTTTTTTATTTTAACTTGAAATAACATGAATTAATAAGGATAAATTATATAAAATTTAAAATTATCATTATATACACCTCATAAACATAAATAGGTCCATAACATCAAACATGTCTCAATGAAACAAAAATGAGGTGAAGAACACTTACAAATTTTGTAATTTTTGAAACGAATGTAATTGGAATCTTGAAAATTACAAGGTTCTATAAATTCCTTAAATTAAATAATTAATTATGAAAAAAAACATTATTTATAAGTATATGCACCATATAAATAAAAAATTGGTGCATAACATTAAAACATGTCTCATTGAAATGAAATTGAGATGAAACCCTTAACTCATGTATGAATTGATTCATAAGCACTGTAACCACCTATAAAATAAATTTTTATTTATTATAATACTATATAAGATTCATATTCATACTTATAATATCATATATGATCCAATTATAACATTTTGACACCTATTTATTAACAAATCTCTATTATGGTCGTCATTTCAACTGTTAATTGATTTGTTTTTCATGTATGTTTTGATTCAGTAGTTATGGTGTTTAAACTTTTGTCATTGATACTCAATATACAGAATGATAATAAAAATATAAATATCATATATATTCATTTTATACAAATTTTTAACCATTAATATTAAGTGGCGATGAAAAATAAATTACATCATTTCGTGGAGATGATAATTTATACGTACACACGAGTGATGTTACAAATTTTTTATGAATGGAAAAAAAGAAATGAAAATCACAATAAAAATTTATAGAATAATTATTATATAATAAATATCATATATTTTTAATAAATATATCCTTATTACCATCCATGTAAAGTAGAAATGATAAAAAAATCACAATGATTCGTGGTGATGGTAATCCACACGTGCACACAAACGACATTATCGTTTATCAATGGATTAGAAGGTCAGAAGGTAGATAATATATCATAATTATAGAAGAATAATTATGTCATAAATATAATATATAAGCATTAAACCCATCATAATAAACACCCATGAAATATGGTTATGGAAAATGAATTGTATCGCAACACGGATGTGGTCATCCACACATATGCATAGTCAATAATTTTATTTTCAATTTTATAGAGAAGTGGTGTATAATTGTTGTGAAATTATCATAATAACATATCATTATATTTATGATTCTATATTAATCATTTTTATGGATTAACCAGGTTTATTTTAAGGTTTATGAATAAATAAAATTGAAAGATCTTGGTTAAAATTTATACCTCTTCTTCGAGTGACCTCATTTGGCTTGCAAGTTAAGCCCTAAATGATTAGAATTAGAAGAATAACAGAAGATCTAGGATGAATGTAATGATTATAGGAGGTTTTTTATAAGGTTTTGTTGGATCTATAAGGCTCAACTTTTTTAAATAATGTAGGATAATGGGTTCCCTTTTATAAGTGAGGGGACAAACACACATGGAATTTCTTAAAAGATTTCAATGATATAAAGTCACTTTAATGGGAAAGTGGATTAAAATTCCTAGATATTCAAATTATGGATTATATAATGTTTAAATAAATTCATAAAATAATAATTATACAGGTTTTGGTGGAAATACTACCCTTATATTTTGGTTTAACATATTTTAAATCCGTTTTAACCTTAAATGTGCTACCAAACTTTTACTATTTTTACTATTCACTAAGAAAAAAAATTAAGTTGACCATATAAAATTATATTAATTATGATTATTAAAAATATGAAATCCAATTTACTATATTAATTTTTTATAAGTGAAAGAATTGAATTTTAAATAAGCATAAAAACTATAATGAAAACTTATTTTAGAAAATGCATTTTTAAGCATAAAACACAATTTATTTCCAACCATTTCCTTATAAAAACCATAATATAAAATTTAAAATATATGATTGAATATATAGTATATATATTTCATTAATAAAATTAATCATTATATATTAATTCATTTATTAAGATAAAAACACATTGGGAGAATATCAACACTTTTTAGAAAAAAATGTGTTTTTATGCCAAAAAATTAACTTATACCAAAATCGAGTATAATGAAAATTTATTTGAAATTAATTAGACTATTTATAATTAAATTCATATAATATTAATTCAATATTAAATTAAAAATATAACGGTACTTTTACTTGAAAATAATTGGTAGTGTTTATAAAAATCTGTATTGGTCATTATTCACTGAAAAATATTTTTTTAGAAAATTCCTAAAAATTAAACCTAAGATAATATTGATATGAATATTTAAAAAATGATATTTATTTCATAAAGTTTTTTTCTAGAAATGGTAGAAATAAATTTTAATTTCCATGCAAAAAATATAATAAAAACCATTTTTAAAGTAAACATATTCTTGAAGTATTAAATGAATTTACTAAAAATTAATTAATTAATTATTATAAATTAATAAATTTATTTTAATTATTTAAAAAATTTATAAATATTTTTTCACAATGTGGTTATTATTATTTTTATATTACAATTTAATAGTTTTGTAATAATGACCACATTTAAATAATTTTGTTTTTATTATATATCACAGTTTTCATAAAGATCAGTGTTGCATGTTAAGAAAGCTATAAGGCTTAGTATTCCTTTAAAATAAATTTTTTAGGTGTTTCATTATCCCCTTAAATAAATTTCATCCTCATAATTTTTATATTGGTAATAAAAGGTTATTTATTTGAAAATATATTTTTTTAAAAACCCACATCATATAAAGGAATAACAAAACTTCCTTTGAAAGGGGAAGTGGGAAACTTAAAGGTTACCTTAAATAAAAAATATTTAGGTTCCCAGGTAAGAATAAAATTAGTGGTAAGTAAAAATATGGACATATAGGAGATATATTAAGTCAAATAAAGAATATAGAGTGATAAAACGTAGTCATGAGGAAGTTAATGATCAAAAAACCAAAAGATGATCAATTATTCCTAAATGATTACAAAGAATAAAACATTTCCATTTTCAAGATCCTATTCTATATTTGAGTAATTATTTTACAATAATTATATAGAACATGAGAAAATATACTTACTTTATTTTTTTCTATTTCATAAGCATAATTTCATCCCTGGTTGTATTTCAATCAAATTCTATTTCCATATCATCTCTTATTCCATAAAATGAACCTTAAAGATGAGTTTTCATACCTAAAGAAAAAAAATTAACTTTTAATGTATCATAATATCCATAAAAGTATGAAAAGTTATTCATTATATCTCTATATGTTTACCAAAATCAAGATGGTTAACAGAAGTCATCCAATATGGATATATCTATATATGATTAAATAATATATTTATTTATAAAAACTCAATATTAACACCCAAAGATCAAATTAAACCATACCTTGAATAATTAATCATAAAATTCCTCCAAAATATATTTGACCATATTCAAAACCCCCCCAAAAAAGCTAAAATATTTGATCACATAATTTTTTATAAGATTAACTTTAATATTTATCCAAAAACAATATAAAGTATCTCATAATATGACATACCAAACATATGAATACCTTGATCATATGTTCTATTAAAACATAATAATCCAATACCAAAAAAACCTGACTCACTATAAAACCTCAGTGGAAATATAAACACTTCCAAAATAATAATAATTATATCCTTATTCCTTATATTTAATCACATCTTATCTAATATAATCCAGAAATCCAAAAATGTAATAAGATTTATCATAAATCACATTGTCATTAAATTACTAATTTATTTAAAGGTAACTAATAAAATCCAATTTACATTATCAAAATCATTAATCTCTTTATCCCAACTAAAAATTATTATCTCAACATTAGGCACATATTAAGGGTTATCTATCCATTAATCACATGTTTTCCAAAAATATCACCTTACCACTAAATCACTTTTCTAGGTTATCAGTACCATTCAAAATATTATTGAATGTTTTTAAAGAAAAACTATTTTGGAGTAATAATTAGATGATTCATGATTATTATAGCTATAATATCATTTATAAAACATTTCTATATCATAATTCTCAAACCCTAGTATATTAACACTTTAATCATTCCACTTCTTAAAAAAATCAACTAGGATTTGTCATCTTATTCCTTAATACTTCCTTCCTATAATATAAAATATGAATCATGTGTTAATATTCAAAAACCCCAATTTAATCATTCTTATTACCTTTAACATAAAGAATACTATTAAAATAATTCAAACATTTCATATTTCATTTTTAATCTCTTCATCATGAATAGTAAAAACATTACTTGTATAATCTTGTTGATCCTCTTACTGAGCTTTCCCCCAAGGAAATAGATTTGAATAATGAACATGATTTCTACATTTAAAACATTCTCGCATCAATTATACCGTATTGAAACAATTATTCTCATCCATAGATACAACTACAATTTTCATTTTTCTTCCACAATCACTTGCTATATGTCCTTTTTTCCACACCCAAAACATCTTTCTATTCCTTTGAAAAACTTCCATAGGTGTTTATTCCCACATCCTTGGCATGTGGGATGCTGAATCTTCTGTTATCCATTTTCCTTATAACCTAATTTGTGTCTTATTTTGTTCATTTAGAAACATACCAATGTTCAGGTTGATAATCATATATTGATATATTCAGTTAGGCATAATCACAAGCTCTCAAATTCCATATACCATTTCATTTGTTTACTCGTAAGGATAATCATTATATCGTCTACCACATTAAATATTAACATGGTTTCTCTGGGTTCCATCCATTAACTAAAACTGATAAAATTGTGTCTGAAATAGTAATGTGTAATCATAAAATCATGAAAAACCATTCATAGGATGTCTAAACCAGGACACCTTATTTTCAATCTATGACACCTTAAGTTTAAACTAGGTGATCCAAAATCATTATATAATCAAATAATTCATATTGGATCATAAATAAAATTTTAATTAACCTAATTATATTCTTTAGGATTGTCAAACTATATGCGTAATGAGAGAACATTCACCATACACTATAATTATGGATGATATATACTCTAACAACTCATTTTGGGGTTATTACCCCTAGATGAAATTGTTGAAAAACCACTTAAAATTATATTTTCCAGATAGGGACTTATTTTATTAGGAAAATAACACTCATTTGTTTACCATAAATTAATATATTAAATTATACTTAGTCTTATCCTAAAGGTTTTCACCATTTTTTTCTCCTCTTAGTTTCCAAAAATACAGAAACCTTGCTATAATACAAAATATAGTAACCCAAAAATTTTATACATAAATACTATATATTATTAGTGTAATATTTATTACATATCAATATGATGCATGCCAAAATATTAAAGGTTTAGTGTCTTTAGAAATTTGGATACATGAACAATAGGTACATAAAATATCTACATTATTTCCCAGTAAGTTCTTCACAACTAACACCATTATTAGACACATCATACTTAAAACCTTTATTCATAACCAGGGGAAATGAAACACAAGAAATGGTGAGATATGATTCTCATTAGGGGTAAACATAAGTTACATTAATCAATGATCATAAGTAATAATGTTATAATAATAAGGGTATTATAACATGATGAAAAAAATACAATAATGATACCTAATCAGTAAAATATCTTTAATCATGAATCACGAAAAAATGTTTTTCAATCAAAAGACAAAAGAAATAAGAGTGAGGAATCATAAATAACCAATAATGAACCAAGATAATATATCAAAATAATAAGAAATAGGTTTTTTTAATTTACATAAGAATATAAAATCACTTCCATAGTCAAGGTTCATTCCCAAGAATATCATTGTAGAAAAAGTAGCATAATAGAGATGCCTACCCATTCATTCCATAAATTATCTTAAGAGTAACTTAAACCCAATGAAATCCATCATCTCTTAGGAGTTTCTCAACACCATAATCATTAAATAATTCATTATTAGGCTATAATAAACACAAACAACAATAGTTTATATCATAACTACCCATCCTTGGTTTATAATGGAATCACCCACCACCTAATAATAATCTACTCATATGTATGCCACAAGATAATGAAATAATTTATCATTACATAAAATATTAACCCATATAAAAGAAAATAGTTGTTATATCTACCAGGTTTAATACCCTGTAGGTGAATCATGGTATGGAAAATTAAAACTACCCCTGCTGGGATCATGTTTCACTGTTAAAAAAAATGCTCTTATTTCTCATTCCCATAGAAATTTATGAGTAGAAATGAAAAAATTAATGAGACACAACAATTTTACTTGTTTCACCCTTAATATGGATTTTATAAGAAGAATATAAAGTCAATGTTCCAATGAACCAAATCCACTAAAGTGCACTTTTGTTACAAATTTTGGAGAAGACTCATTATCCATTTTGATTAACTACCAATTATATAATTGAAAGATCAATGGTATCTCAATTGGAGTGTAATAATTCCATATTTATAAGATTATTATATTTATAACTTGAATCAATATTTTTTAAACAATTTTTTTGCATCAAGATGCTCAAATTATATTCAATCGATGAATACCACCTTACCAAATAATTTCAGGGAAATTCCTTCTAGTTAAAATAAGATTTAATTTTGTATAATCATTTCTTATATTTCATTAAACTTTAAAATTATTTTTTAAACATTTATCTATAATGAAACTCATAAACATTTGAAAATATCTCTAAATTTTTTCAAAACTACCTTATTCTGATTGACACAGGTTGTTTCCTTTTGGAACTGATGTTCTTATGAATCATTCAAGAAATGAAATCCTTCATGAAATTATTTCATGAATTTAGAGCGAATAGATCTTTGTTAAGTATCATTTTAACAAAGGATAGGGATATACACATTTTTATATCTATTTTAACCCCTTTACAAAACTTTCCCACTCACCAACACCTTTTCATGAAACTCTTCATTCAATTAATGAAACTTCCTTCCTTTTCAAAACTTCTATGTGTATGATCTATTCAAATACACTTCCAAAAAACATGGTATCTTTAAATTGTTTTTATCTTTAATGAAACATATTACATTCAGGAAAATTTATTTCATAAAACAATTATATTTCACAAAACAATAAATATTTCATAAATTTCACACATTTTACATATTTTAAATATGTAGTACTAAAACTATATTGTTCATGAAAAAATTCTCTTCCTACAAATTTTAGACTCCAAAAATTTAGTAAACACTAGGAAATGTCACCAAACTATACAAGAAACTTTAAAAACCACTTATAAAGCTTCCATACCATAGAATTTGAAATTTTTTAACATAACTTGTCAATAATCATGTTATAAATTCACAACTATCTTTGTAAAACTAATTTTTCAACAAAACAAAATCAACCCAAAAACACTTGAAGGTCACCTTGAGGGATATTTTTATAACAATAACCACTATTGGGTTTGGTTAAAACTCGTCAACCTTTGATACATCCTTAAATATTATGTTTCTATATTGTTGATATTCCTTTTCAATCCTTTATATTTAACCATAAATCACATCCTTCGACACCATATAGTGAAAAAATATTTACTCAACACATGATCTAAACCCACATGATCCATGATTGGAATGTGTAACAATATTATCATGATAAGTTCATTAATGAATCCGTTCATTCTCGAAGCATACCTTCATTTAACTCTTCCTTTGAAGAAGAAACATTTCATCATTTCTAAGGATAATGATAGAACTTGAGAAAACCAACTCATCAACCCCATTGGGAAAGTTATATCCTCATGAACACCATAGGTTAACGATCATTATATATTAAATTTTAATGAGCATATTTTGGATTGGTATATTTTAAAAACTCCCCTTGTTTCTCAACTACCCCTGTAATGAACTGAATCTCTTGTCATTCAAAACTAGCACCAAAACCAGCCCATGGCAAGGCCCGAAGGGTGTTCTCTATCCCCACAGGCTGAAAAAGTTCCCTATTATCATAAATATTGTTTTGGGAATGATTTACCTAACAATGGATACACAAAACAGCAAAAAAAAAAATCAATGAACAAAATCGAAAAATTCATGCCAAATAAGCCTTAAATAAAATTCAGAACTGAATAAATGGGTCTAAACATGACAAAAGAGATCCAAATATACATAAAATTAGTATAAATATATCCCAAGGAACTCTACATGACAAGGGGTCATCACCCATGAGCCATCTCCACAACACCGCACCACGAAAGGAAACTAACAACCCGAACCACCAACACCCAAGGACTTGGCTTTACCTATGTCAAACATGATCAATTCTACTTACAACCAAGGGTTTTAAGTAGGGTTTTATCCTAATTCCAATATAATATCACCCAAAATACTTCATATTGTAATCATTTCATTATAAAAATAATGCAATTTATAATAAATAAGAAATGGTGGCAATAATTTCTAAAGAATGAAACTTTTAAAAGTAAATAGTTTTCAAAGGATGATTTCAAAGGATGATTTTTTTTAGTAAAACATGTAATATGCTGAATTTTACATCCAAACACACCAAAATCCAATGATAAATATGAAAGAGTCAATGAGCACTAATCTTGGGAACATCCCTAGGAAAAAGTTAGTTTCGGCCCCCATGTACCTTGTCTCTCGATGTCAAGTAACCACAAAAATATCCTTTCTCATGCAATATAAACTAGTATGAAATATAACCATAACCTAGTAGTCCCTAATCATCATAATTATAGTTTTGTTAGTGTTTTCAATGTCCAATGTACTAATGAAATAGGGACAAAACCACTCCAGATCGCTAGCATACAAGAACGCGTCCTCCCACCAAGATACCGAGGTTTCCCCCTTTGTGATCAGATAATTTCTACATGTTACCAAATGAAATTTTGTTATAAAAACAAAATTTATGGTAATAAACTCTCAAAATAGTTACTACACATTCTTTTCACCATTTATATAACTCAATAAACCATTTATAATTTTTATAAAACATTTTCAAGGAATATAACCAAACTTTGCACATAAAATCCATCTAAAATCCCTCTTTGAAAACCAAATCCACACAAATATCACCCAAAACAGAATTGGAAACATAAATTTTATTTAATAAGACCCTACTATTAATTATAAAACAACCCCAAATGGTACAACATGGAATGAACATTTAAAACACCAATTTTCACACAAAAATGGAACTTAAAAATCAATTGCTTAACAAATTCCACAAATCAATTGCTTAACAAATTCCACCAATATTTTTTTAGGAAGTAAAATGATGGAGTAGTAGGATAAAAAAAATAAATAAATCAAGTCTAACTCATCTAGTAATTCTTACACATGGAATCACCTACCATAAGTGTCAAAACACCAAATCCTTGTGTAAAAGTTCAACCGCACCACTGTTACACCAAAAGGGTGTTAAATCAAACCTAAAAACAAAATATTAGACCAATAAACCCAATATAAATCCCTATTTTTGAAGAAATACTTTCTTGGCATTAGGAACATTAAGTAAAATTGAGTAAACTCTAAGAAAATGGGAGGAGGAAGGAAGGAAACCCACATAATTGAGGGATCTTGAATAAATCACCCTAAATAGACCAATAGGTGAATCTACAAGCATCCAAAAATGATATGGAGGTTATAATAAGGACGAGTAGGTCAATTGGGAACTGAAATGGGAGAAAAGGGTAAAACATTAAGGAGTCATGAAAGGAAAAATTACTTTTTCAAATATAGATGATTTGAGAAAGCCTGAGAAATTTTGCCCTAATCCGCGATTAATATTAGCTCCAAAGAGTGATAAACGAAAATTGGGGTGAACCTAGGGTAAGTGTACTTGAGTGAGAGGACTAATCACTAAGAAACATTAGAAAATGAATAATATATGAAATAAATGATTTATTTTTTTAAAATAGAAAAAAGGATTATGGGTTGGCTCAAATCCTGAATAAATATCCCAAACACACTATGATAATGAATTCCCAAGGGGTCAAAATGGATATGGTAGTTTTAATAGGTAAGTAGAGGCCAAGTGGGAAGTGTATTGGGTGAATTTTTTGAAAAATTAATGATTTATAAACAAAAAAAATTTATTTTCAAATCTGGAAATGCGCTCACGATTTTGACCAAATATTGAAAACAAACAATTTCCTCAAAAAAAGCATGGGAAACCCACAAAAAAAAAGAAATAATTGAAAATAAATAAAAAATAATATTAATATAATTCATTTATGTGACAATTATACCCACCATAAATATGTTCCGCCATCAGAAAGTCAGCTTGAAGCCTGATTAGATAAGAGAAACAGAAACTGCTTTTCGACCCAAGACTTCTGATCCCATGTCTCATGCTCATCAGTACCATGTTTCTAGAGGAATATAACTAGAGGAAACATATTACCTTGAATCACTTGTTCTAAAGAGTCAACAATACACACTGGTCGCCCAACCACTGAAAGATCGGGCTCTATATCAAACTCCTCCCAATTCAGCACATGGGACATATTCGAGTTGTACTTCTTCAGCTGTGAGACATGGAAGATGTAATGGATAGATGTCAATTGAGAAAGAAAAGATAGCCTATATTCAAACTTTAAAATCCTATTAGTAATATCAAAAGGTCCAACATACATCGGCTTTATCTTTCCCCACTTTCCTAAATTGCGATGACCTAGATGAGGGCCCACTTTCAAAAACACCCGATCACCCACCGAAAACTCTATATCTCGATGCCACTAATCATCATATGATTTCTGGTGACTCTAAGATGTCAATAAATGATTCTTGAATAATTTAATATTTTCAAAAGTCTCCTTCACAAGACTCAACCCCAATAGTTAGGTCTCACACACCTCAACCCAACAGAGGGGGGACTGACAAGGCTGACCATAGAGCGCCTCAAAGGGAGCCATTCTTATCAAGGATTGGTAAATGTTATTATAAGAAAACTCAAAAATCACAAATGGATATCCCTAGAAACTCCAAAGTCCAAAACACATTCATGAAGCATGTCCTCCAAAATCTGAATCGCCCACTCTATCTGATCATCTATTTGAGGATGGTATGTCAAGCTCATTTTAATCTGAGACCCCAAGGCCTTCTGAAGGCCTTCCCAAAATCGAGAAGTGAAACAAGTGTCTCTTATCTGAGACAACTATAGATGGAACACCATGAAGCCTTAACGCATCCTGAATATATAATCAGTCCAACACATCCAATTTAGTTGCATCCTTGATCATAATGAAGTGGGATGACTTGGTCAGATGATCAATTACTACCCATATGGAATTCTAACCCCTGGGTGTATGAGGCGGGCCAACAATGAAATCCATGGTGACCTCATCCCACTTATAGTTTTAAAAGGGTAGATGTTGGAGAAAAATAGAGGAAATTTGATGCTTCTCTTTCACCTAATTACATGTATAGAATCTCAAAACAAAGTCAGCTATATCTCATATCGTACCTGACCACTAGAATTTTGGACACACATCATAAAACATCTTGGTGTCACTAGGATGGACAAACCACTGAGACTGGTGGATCTCCTGCATCACCAGCTTCCGCAAATACAAAGGAACCAATAATCATCCCTTGAATCATAAGATAACCTTGAGGGATGAAGATCAATTAGAAGATGTATCTCCACTATAAAGAAACTACCTTGACCACTAATAAAGCTCATTACTGGCCTGTTCTCGCTAAATCAACTCTAAGAGAGAAAGAGTCAATTGAATGCTTGCCGAGAACACACCTCCACTATGCTCCTTGGTTTCCACATACATATGAGAAAAGATACCCACCAGAGTCCACTCATCACTAGAATTCCTCAATTCTTTCAATGGATCTTTTCTACTTAAAGTATCCGCCACCACATTTCCCATTCCTAGGGTATAGACAATGTCAAAGTCAAACCCCTGCAAGTACTTGATCCAATGTTGCTGTCTCAGATTGAGATCTTTATATAAGAAGATGTAGGTAGTGAAACCAAGTATTCAAAGCATGCATCACAACTACAAGATCCAAGTCATGGTTCAGTTAATTATTTTCTTGTGGCCAGAGTTAGTGGGATCTATACGCCACCACGTGATCGTACAACATAAGAACGCACCTGAGACCCATACCCGAAGCATACAAATACACCACATAGCTATTTCCAGATTTTGTAAAGATCAAAATGGGGGAAATAGTCAACCACTACTTTAGATCCTTGAAGGATGCCTGGCATTCTGGGACCCAAACAATATTCACCCCCTTTCGGGTGAGTGCGGTCATGGTTGAAGCAAGATGAGAGAAATCTCAAACAAATAGCCTCTAGTAACCACCTCGGACAAGTAAACTCTTGATATTGAACATGTTCTTCAACTGCTCCCATGAAATAACCACATTGATCTTCTCAAGGTCCACTGAAACCCCCTTCTACAAGATCACATTCCCCATAAACTTCACCTCCTTGATAAAAAAAAGTGGACTTGGACAACTTTACATAAAGGTGATACTCTTGCAAGGTACCCAAAATGATCTGAAAATGATACTCATGCTCCTATTCAGATCTAGAGTAATCCAGGATGTCATCCATGAATACCATGAAAATAGATTTGAGATTCTGGTGGAACACACTATTCATGAGTCCCATAAAGACAGCTAGAGCATTGGTCAATCCAAAGGGCATGGCTAAGTACTCGAAGTGGACTTACCAGCTTTGGAAGGCTATCTTTTGGATATCTTCCTCTTTCACCCTGAGTTGGTGGTAACCCAAATGAAAGTCTATTTTAGAAAACCAATTTTACCCCTTAAACTGATCAAACAAGTCATCCATTTGGGGAAAAGGATATTTGTTCTCGATAGTTACCTTGTTCAGCTTCTGGTAATTAGTACACAACCAGATGGATCCGTCATCCATATTTGTAAACAGAATTGAAATAGACCAAGGAGAGATGCTCAGGTGAATGAATCCTTTAGATTCTAAATTTTACAGCTGTATCTTTAATTCCATCACCTAGGTGGGGGCCATAAGATATGAGGGAATAGATATCAGCTCTGTTCCCAGTGCCAAATTGACCGATAACTCCATGTCCTGCTCCGGAGGCAAACCTAAAAAATAATATGGGAATACCTCCAGAAACTCATCCACTACATTAGACAATAAAACTTTAGTATCACGACCATCATCCTCTAGCTTGAGTGATGATAACTAGAAGAAAAGATTCCCTAGCTATGGGAGTGGAGGCCCTGCACCACCCAATAGAGGATCCCAATACCCAAGGAAAACCTGACAACTCCCATTTGGTGCTGTGAAACTAACCCACCACCTATAAAAATCAATGTGCGATTGAAAGTGTACCAGCCAATCCATGAAATGTATCACATCAAATTGATCCATATCTAAGACCAGTAGGTCCCACTCCATCTAAACCCCTAACATCAAAAGAGCACACGATGGGCACCTGAAACCCTGCTCCTTCTTTCCCAGCAGTGTCACCAACTCCATCACAAAAGACAAAAGATTGGTTGGAAAATTTAGTGTGTTCACAATATGAGAAGAGATGAATGAAACAGAATCATCGATATCAAAAGGAGTAGCAACTATAGTATATGAAATCAAGATGGTACCTTGAACTATCGAAGGCCCTGCATCTGATCCCACTGGTGCCTGCTACACCACATGAAGATTCCTAATATCTTCCTTAGAATGGATGATCTTTTGTGGCTCTACCCTAAAGTGTATCTATTCAAAAGTTGATCTGACCTAGCCACCACAGCCACCAAACTCAGATCCCCCCATCCTTGGTGGCTCTAACTGGGTTGGTACTCCCCTATAAGCCGCTGAACCTGCCCACTCTGGAGTAGACGTTCCATATTGAAATAATTCTTCAAGTGTCCCATAACACTAAATTGGTAATAGGGATTTGGAGGATATGTTTATTCTGTTCAGATGTGCCCTGGACTCCGACACTGGTGGAACATGAAGGAATTCACATCAGAATCCATAGATGAAAACTTCCTTGAAGGTTGGACTGAGCTGCCATCTCCCTTCTTTCCCTTCCCCTATCACTTCCTTTTCTTCTCAAAAGAACTGTCACTGCCCAATCCTGATACATTCCTAGAGAAACCAGCCCTCCATTTTCAGTCGATCAATAATATAAAATCTCTATCAACTACTTCAACAAAGTTTTTCAGCTTGAACATGATGATATTGGAATATATCTTTGGCCGAAAAACCCTATCAAACTCCTCTGCCTTCATCTTCACATTGGAGACCATTTTCTAAGCATACCTGAACAACTCATCAAAACAGTTGGAATACTCCGTCACTAAAATATTCCCCTAAATGAGTTCCATAAACACTCGTGATTGAGCATATTCCAAAACATTAGGGCAGTAATAGTTGTTGAAGATAACCTTGAAGTCCTTCCAGACCATCTGCTCATGTTTCCCAGATTGAAGCACTGATTCCCACCACCTGCGGCTATGACCATCTAATAGGAAAGAGGAAAATTTCACCCTGACCTCCTCAGGTGTGTCTAGTAACTCAAAAATGCACTCTATATTTTTGATCCACTCCTCTGCTTCCTGGGGTTCTGTTCTTCCTCAAAAAGTAGGAGGCTTGTTCTTTAGAAACTCTTGGGATTTGTGCCTCTTGGACCAGATTCATATTCTCTAACTAGAGAAGGGGTAGGAACAAGAGTATCTCCTTGTTCTAGAGCCTGAATATCCTAGACTAAAACTTCTACTAACCTCTGAACAAGCATAGAGGTAGAACACTCTCCAGCTTCCACCAGTGGGTGCGTGTGAGCTCTATGAGGAGGCATGTTGCTACAAAAGGAAACAATCAAAAGAGAAAAATTAGTACAATAGTTTTGAAAAAGTTCATCAATAAAATCAAATATAAATAATCCAAACACATTACAATAGTAAAATAAATAACTACTTCACCCCAAACCGATGTGCACATGCAGTCTGCAGCCCACACGTCTCACCTGGAAGTGAGGTCAAAAAAAAATTCCAACATACCATGGTGACTTGAGGTCTGTCACAAGAGGTGCAGTCCAGGAACCTAACTCATGACCAAAACTCTAAGCCTCGATAGTCCTAGATCCTGTCTAAACCAACTCATCCAAAAATAATAATATAATCCAAAACATTAACATCCTCTGATACCATTTTGTCACGAACCAAATCTGGTCGCCGTTAAAACCAGTACCAAACCCAGTCCATGGAAAGTCCCAAAGGGAATTCCATATCCCCATAGACTAGAATAAGTTATTGGGTAGCATAAATATTGGTTTGGGAATGATTTACCCGAGCATGGATACATAAAAAAACCAAAACCAATCAAAGAACCGAATCTGAAAATTCATGCAAAACAAGACTTAAATAAAATTCATAACTGAATACATGGATCTAAGAATGAAAAAAGAGGTCCAAATATACATAAAAGTATCATAAAAACATCCCAAGTAACTCCATATGACAATGGGTCATCACCCATGAACCATCTCCACAACACCACACCATTGAAGGAAACCAACAACCCAAACCGCCACCACCAAAGGCCTTGCCTTTACCTGTGTCAAACACGATCAAGTCAACTAACGCCCAAGTGGTGTAAGTAGGGTATGAGCCTAATCCCCATAGGATATCACCCAAAATACTCAATATGGTAAGAATTACAAGATAAAAATCATGCAAGTTTTAATAAACAAGAAATGGTTTTAATAATTTCTAAATAATGGAACTTTTAAATGTAAATAGTTTTAAAAGGATGATTTAAAAGGATTAAAACATTTCAATAAAACTTTTATGCTAATTAATTTTCTATCCAAAGACACTAGAAGCCAATGATAAATACAAAAGAGTCAATGATCAAGAATATTGGGAACATCCCTAGGAACTAGTTAGTTTCCGGCCCCATGCACCTCGTATCTTGGTGTAAAGTAACCACAATAATATCCATTATCGTGCACTATCCACTAGTAGGGAACATAAAAATAACTTAGTGGTCCTCAATAATAATAATTATATATTTTTTTAGTGTTTTCAATGTCCAAATTGCTAAGTGAAATAGGGATAAAACCACTCCGGATCACTAGCATACTTGTACACGTCCGAACACCAAGATACTTGGGTTACCCCCTTTTCACTCAAACAATTTTCACAAGTTAACAAATGAAATTTTCATATAAAAACACCATTTCTAGTCATACACACTCAAAACAGTATCTATGAATGCTTTTCACTATTTATATAACTCAATAAACCATTTATAATTTCCATAAAATATTTTAAGGAATATAACCAAAATTTCCACTTAATATCCATCTAAAAGACCTCTTTGAAAACCAAATACACACAAATGTCACCCCAAAACATTATTTCTAGTAAAAAACAATTTTAATAAGACCTTACCATGAATTATAAAACAACCCCAAATGGTACAACATGGAATGAACATTTAAAACACCCATTTTCACACAAAAATGGAACTTAAAAATCAATTTCTTAACAAATGCCACCAAAAATAAATTTTTCAGCAAGAAAAATGATGTAGTATTAGGCTTAAAATATAAATCAATCAAGTATAACTCATCTAGTAGTGATTACACATGCAATTACCTACCACAAGTGTCAAAAACACCAAATCCTTGTGCAAAAGTTCAACCGTACCACCACCGCACAACAAGGGTGTTAAATCAAACCTAAAACAACAATATTAGACCAAGAAACCCAATATCAAACCCTAGGTTCGAATACCTACTTGTTTGAAATTAGGAATTTTAATAAAAATGGAAGAAACCCTAAACAAATTGGATGAGGAAGGAAGGAAACCGACTTACTTGGGAGATCTTGAAGAAATTGCCCCAAATACACAAATAGGTGAATCTCCAAGTAGAAAAAACTGATATAGTGGTTATAATAAGGATATGTAAGTCAAGTGGGAACTAAAATGGGGAAAAAATAGTAAAAAATGAAGGTGTTATGAAAGGAACGAATTACTTTTTAAAATCTAGACGATTTGAGAAATACTAAGAAATGTTTCCCTAATTTGCGATTAAGATGTGCTCTAAAGATGTATAAATGAACATTGGGGTGTGCATAGGGTCAGTGTGCTCGAGTGAGATGTGGAATCACTGATAAATATTAAAAAATTAATGATATATGAAAGAAATAATTTTTTTAAATAGAAAATGGTCTCACGGGTTGGCCTAAAGCCTGAATAAATCTACCAAATATACCATGATAATGAATTCTTAAGGGGTCCAAATGGAAATGTCAGTTTTAATAGGTCATGGGAGGACTAGTGGGAAGTTTAATGAGTGATTTTTTTTAAGAAACTAAGTATTTATAAAATAAACAAAATTTATTTTTTAATATGGAAACAGGGTCACGGTTTGGACCAAATCTTGAAAACCCACCCTTACCTCAAAAAATACATGGGAAACCCAAAAAAAGAATGGAAAATACATAAAAAATAAGTCATTTATGTTTTGAGACCAAATTATTTTATCCTCCTTTCATGAACACAATTTCTCCCCCAATGTCAATGAACCCAAAGGGAACTCCTTTTTGTTCTATAAAAATATAAGAAACACATATAAACACAAAGTAAATAACATACCATACCTTAGGGAGAGAGGGTTACACTTCCACATGTGTTCATGTTTGGGGAATAAAATTAACTCTAAGATTTATCCAGTGTCTTTTAGATGATTTTTTGGGTAAGGCCTTTTCCAAATTGTCAGTAACTTGAATTTTTATAGGCATATACTCAAATTTCACTAACCCATGATTCACATTATCCTTGATAAAATGATACTTAATTTTAATGTGATTTTCCTATGATTTATGGACTATATTTATTCTAATATTTATATAACTTGAATTATCATAATGTATTATAATCACATACTTCACTTCAACTTCAATATCTTTAAGTTTATGCTCTATCCACAATAACTGCATGTAAGATTGATTTTCCAAAATATATCCATCTTTTTTGGTGCTCAAAGAAATGAAATATTTTTTTTATTTATTATCAAATAAACACACAATATTACAAGATAGAATACACCACCTGAATTTTATTTTCTATCGTCTATTAAACCAGACCAATATGTATTCATATAACCCAATAACTCTTGCTGAGATTTTTCATTGTACATAAAAATAAAATCCACTGAGCCATTAATATATCAAAGTATTATTTTCACCTTAATTAATAAGTTTTACATGTGATTAATTTGATAACATTCCCTATAGATTGTGAAAATACAATGTTAGGTTATTCCATTGTTAAGTACAATCCGCTCCTAATGATCTTATACTCAAAGACATTGACTACTTTTCCTTCATCATCTTGTGATAGATTCATCTGGGTAGCCATTGTAGTTTTCGTATCCTTGTTATATTACACTCTAAATATTTTTAGAACCTCCTTGGAATATTTTAATTGATAAATAAAAGTAGCATTCCTTCCTTGAGTCACCTATAAACTAAGGAAAAATGTTATCTCACCAATCATTGACATTTCAAACTCACACTTCATGAATTCTTAAAACTCTTTTCACTATGCTTCATTAATTCCACCAAATATTATTCCATAAAAATAAAACAGCACCATAATACATTGATTAATCTCATTATTGACATAAAAAATTGTAATCAAATCCGCCACATTGGAAACTCAGCTTCTTAAAATATCAATCAAGTTTGGAATACTATACTCTCAGTGCCTACTTAAATCCATATAGAGCCTTATTTAGATGAAAAAATTTATTATCTTATTCATGGATAATAAAAACATCTAGTTTTTTATGTAAATATCTTCTTCCATAACCCCATTTAGTAATTTATATTTGACATCCATTTAGAAATATTTGAATTTTATTTTCACAGTTACGGACAAGAATAACTGAATTGTATTTAGTATTAAAAGAGGTGAAAATGTATCATATACATTGATTCCCTTAATTTGGGAGAATTCATTGCATTCCAGTCATTATTTTTTTGAATTAACATACCATACTAATTCAATTTTTTTGAAATACCCATTTGGTCCTGATAACATTTTTATCCATCAGCCTCAAAATAATCTCACATGTCTAATTTTTTTTTGATTTGACCATGCTCTTCATTCATATCATGAACCCAATTTTCATCTCTAGCTACTTATTTAAAAAAATTCAACTATAACTAATATATGAAGGATTATTACAATAAATAAGTCATTATTCTTATTTGAACTATCACTTCCTGATCACCAATGATGTTCTATTTGTTAATTTTTGCTTGACTCTTCTATTTATGTATAGATACTGGTATGAAACCATGAGGTAAATCATCAATATATTCTTCTGAATTAGTATTTTACACTTCTTATACCCCTAAGTTACCAACCACCTCATCACTATTATTAGGGAACTATTTATTATGTTGTTTACGATTCTATTTAATTTCTAATAAAGTGACATTATTTTTTTCAAACACTATTCCTAGCCACTTGTTAAAGAATTTATATGATTTTATCTTTCCTGAGTATCTAAGATATATCCCCTATTCTCCATGGTATTAAAACTTCCAATGTTTCTCATTATTGAGAATAAAACACTTACTGCAAAATATTCAAAAGTATTTCAATGTCGAATTCTTTTCGTATATAAAATTGTACGAATTATTTTCTTCTTTTGGAGATAATAAAACACTATTGTATATATAAACTAATTCTAAGACATTTTTATTTCTAAATTTATCTGGTAGGTCATTTTCAATAAGAATTTTTTGGACAGGTTGTTTATAATATGATTTCTCATCCCAATTATTTCATTTTTCTGGGTAGTTATTATTACTAAAAATTGGCACCTTATTCCATATTTCTTGATATAATCCTCCACTTTGGTATTTGTGAATTTAGTCCCATTACTGGTTTAGAACTTCAAAATATTTTGTCTAAGAATAATTTTTGGTTCCCTCTGATAATTTTTGATGAAACCAAACACTTTATACTTGTGGGAAATGAAAAATATTCATTCTATTCTGTTGAAATAGTTAATAAAAAAACACAATTCCTCTTCTCATCAATGGATCTTGGTAAGATAGGTCCACACAAGTCAACATGCACCAATTCATAGATTCTTTTTGAATTCTTTTATTTTTACTTGTATGAATTTTAAATGATCTTTCCTTATTGAAAAGCATCTGATGTGTGAGTATGATCATGTTATAGCATAGGAAGATCTCCAGCTACGTCACATTTCAATAGATCTTACAAGGATGGTTGGAATTAATAAATAATCCATTTACCCCACAACCATTTTTCTTTCTCCTTATATAGAAAGGAAATATATTATTATATACCTATAAGGTAGAGATTATCCTTTATTCTCTTTCACTACAAAAAAGCAACATAATTTACCTTGAACATACAAAACTTCTTTGTAAATCTTACAGCATTCCCTAAGTCACATAGTTACTTTTAATAATCAATACATATGCACGTCTCATATATTTTCATCCAAACATTGCTTTTCATGATCCAGTAATCTTCATAACTTCATCATTTCAAAATATAAAGACACCTTCCTTGTAGTACATGATACCTATAACCGGATCCTTATTTACCTTCATATAGATAGTGCATCCATTATCGACAATCTATAATCTAGTATCATCTGATGTTTTAAATGAAATATCGATAACCACTGCCCACTTATCTCTTTTCTTTTTAATCCACATCTTTGGATTCATACTTGATGTTGAATGATATTCTTGATATTCCTCCGAGTATGACATAATAACTTCATCTTGTAGTTATTAAAATCGATTTTATTTTTTCATCTCATTAAATAATTCATTTATCTACTTATTATGACCACTTTAGGCCAACTTCTACACATTCCTATGCATTTTTGATGAAAAATATCATTTCATTTGTCCAAATAATTCAGACCAGAAACAATGACCATCAAAATCATTCATGGAATATTGAAATCCATGTGGATAAATTTATTTCTCTTGTTCCCTTAAATACCTTTTGGTTATAGAAAATAAATTTTAGGAATATCCTATATTTCTACCATAATAACACCTGATATGAGGTACATTACTATGTGTAATTTCTATAGGACAATTTGTTCCTTGGGTTATTTGAACCTTATAAATTTTATTTACACCCAAATCAATTTTTGGCCCCAGAGTGGGTGTTTTTATTCTGACATCAGTCATCACATACTTTTTTTGATAAAGCCCTATACCAACCTTGTCATTTAGATATGACAATTGCTTTTTATTTTTATAGACCTATGTGATTCACTTCTATTACCTGATTGGTCTTCCTTCCCAATGTCATAAAGAGAGTCAAGAATCTATCATGATCTTTTACATTTTTTTTCATAGGATGAAAAATTCATCTTCAATTCCTTTGATATGTTTGATATGTTCTTTTGTTGTGTTATAACAACCATAGATAACACTGGTATATTATTTGAATTTGATATTGTACCTAATGAATTTTTTTAATTTCTCAGGAATTGATGTCTTAAGATTTTCAATTTCCGCCTTTGGCTAAGACTTCTCTTCATCCTCTTCCTATATACAGAGTTTAGAATCATGAACCACTATGTTGAATGTATTCATTTTTACTCTCCAAACATCTATATCATCAATAGTAAATTTAAATTTATTTAAGATATTAACTCTTCCTTAAACTAATCCTTATTCATTTTCACTCTCATCCCTTTTAGGGGAATTTAACACAAATGCCACCATATAATTTTCCTTGGTCTTTAATTTCTTCTACATCAGTTTCTTCAGAAATATCAATCTCTTATGAAAGCATGATCTTATTCTTAATGAAAATTTTCTTAATGATTTTCCTACCTTATACATTAGATGAATACTTATTTATGGGAATTTCATCTCTATCCTCATCATCATATTGAAACTTATTTGGGAACCTTTATTTAATATACCCAACCATTCCACATAAAAATCACGTTTGTGGAATTTTCCCTTTAAACTTTCCATTTCCCATTTTTAGATTTTAGGAATGTAATGACATGAATTCATCTAACTCTTCTTCATTATTTATATCCTCTATAGTTATATTATTCATTTCCTCGAATATGACATCCTTGAATTTCCCTTTTTCCATAACCACATTATCATCGTTTCTCATCTTATATAGGATAAGAGTGTTGTGTAAACTATCCAATGTTAGATACTTTGGATATTTATCCTCTATTATAAAGATATTTAGATTGAACTATTTAAGACATCTTCTCAAGATTTTCTTGAAAATATTTACATCATTGAGTATTTTTCTGAGACCATGCATATCCTCCACAATAATATTCACTTGGTAAATTAATGCATCAATTATCTCATTAGGGTGCATTCTTAGGTCCTCATAATTTTTCCATAGAACTTTCAATTTAGCTTATCAGAATTTTGAATCACCCTCATAGATATTTAGTAACTTTTCCCACATGGAATGCGAAGACTTACATGATATAAAATTCATGTAGATAGTATTGGATAAACATCCCCTTAATTAATTTATTCATATAGAGTCAATATCGAATTCCATTCAGTTTTCTTTGGATAAGCCTATGATATCCATACTATCTAAAATACCATGCATCAAAACTATAAATATATCCATACCTAATGATCAAAAGTAGTGTTACATCTTATTATTCCACAATTGAAAATTGTTTCCATTGAAGATAAAAATACCTTTGTTATTAATAACCTCTATTATATCTACACAGAGAGAAACACTAATTTTAACATTTAGCTATAAAACCAACTATTAGATCTACTAGGTTAAATACCCTGAGGGGGGGGGGGTGAATTAAAGTATGATAGATTAAAAATCTCCCTCATTTGGTTCTTGTTTCATTACTAAACAAAAAAAATCATCTCCCTCATTCCCATATAAATGTATAAATAGAAATGAAAACAAACATGAGACATAATAGTTTTACTTGTTTTACCCTTAATAGTGCTAGTCCAAGAATTATACAAAGTAAATGTAATGATGTACCAAATCCATTAAATCACACTTTTTCTACATATTTTGGAGTAGACTAATTATCTCTCCTATTTCTCTTCCAATATCAAATTGAAAGATCACTTCTATCTGAACTATAGTATGCTCATTGCTCCTTCATAAGATTATTTTATTGATCACTTGAATCAATATTTTTTACACCTCATTTGGTAAATCATGAATCTCAACTTTCATCCACTCAATGAATACCACTTTATAATATTGTTTCTAGGAAATTAATTTTATTTTTTGTAATATCTATATTTTTGAATCCCTTGATTAAATTTCATGGAAATTTCCAATTATTTGTGAAAATTTTCTCTTTAATCAAACTCAAAAACCTTCACAATGCTCTCTAAAATTTCATAAAACTACCTTGGTTATATTTAACAATATTTTTTCTTTATAAAATTTATGTTATTATAAATCCTTCATGCAAGAAAATACTTTATGAAATTATTTCTTGAATTCAGAGCCTTTGGATCTTCTTAAGAATTATTCTAACAAAGGAGTAGACCAAATACCTATTTATAGATGTTTCATACCCTTTTAAGAACTTTCTTACTCACCTAAATCTTTTCATGAAACTATTAATTATATTTGGAAACTAACTTCCTCCATGAAACTTCAAGGAATATGATACATTCACATATTATTCTTAAAAATATGGAATATCCACATAACATTGCAGTTTTGTAAAACTTACAGCCTTTTAAAAAATTTATTTCATGAATTATTAGTCTTTACTGAAATAGACAATATTTCAAGAAACAACCAATCTATCAAATTTTTTACTAATTTTTCATATTTTCATTAAGTAATACTCAAACTCTATATTTCATAAAACTTTCATTTTCTCAAAATTTTAGACCCAAAAAATTTGGTAAAAAATAGGAAACCCCACCACCTTGTATGCACAAGTTTTTGAACCACTTCTAGAGATTCTATGTCTCTTTATTGTATATTTTTAAACATAATTTGTAAAAAATCATGTTATAATTTCACAATTAACCTTATCAACCTATATTTTTAACAAACACAATCCATCCAAAAATACTAGAAAGTCACCTTAAGGGATTTCCCGCCCAACAATGAGTTTCATCCATATTTCATAATCATAATAATAAACCATCTAGAGAAATAATAAATATAATTAAATTAGATTATATCCCCATTAAATCATAAGAAACATCATAATATTTTTTTTATATGGATGTACAATTAAAAAATTACTAAAACATTTCTTGAAGAAAACACCATTTTCAATTTGAAATAACTTATTTATAATCTAAAAATTTCCAAAAATATTATAGAAATTTTTTCTTTACAAATAAAATAGATACTTGTAAATTAAGATTAAAATCATATAGAATACCTGATAGTGAGAAAATATGTTCATGTGATGTACATAAAAACAAAGATACCTTTCCTATATTTAGTAAAAAGCCAAAAGCACATTGTTTAGAAAATGACAAGAATATTCCTTTAATTTTTTAATAGAAATCAAAACATGGGTAAAAACTAATCTAATAAATATTTTTATAATAGTGAAAACATTCTTGAAATTTTTTTAATGAAAATATGGAAGTGGAATAATAGATTCTCAACTATAGAGAGAAATAAAGTAGGATTTCTATAAAACAAATTTAGTATTATATGTACTTAAAGAGGGTAAAATGAAAGGAAAAAATGTAATCTCTAGAAATAACCAAATTAGAATAAAATACATAATATTTTAGAGATATGAATCATATAATTTCAATATAATAAATTTAAGCATAAACAATCCCACTGAAAAATGATATTGTAACATAAAACCCCTACCGCTATTGTAACTTTTAAATCATGACTCCCATGAAATAAATAAATTCAAATGAAACTTTAAATACCTTTAACATAAAGATATACATAATACAATATATCAAGGTGATATTATATACAAATCATAAAAGAATATAGTTTTATAACATAATGCATGTCCAAAAGAAGAAAATTTGAGATAATAAACCATTTCCACTGGTAAATTTCAAATGAAAACCACTTAGATGAAATAATTTGAATTTTAACTTCAAATAACATGAATTAAGAATGATAAATAACATAAATATCCAATTATTAGTATATACACATCATAAACATAAATTGGTTCATAACATCAAACATTTCTCAATGAAACAAAATTGAGATAAAGAACCCTTAAGACCTTAGTAATTTTTGAAATGAATGTCATTTGAATGTTTAAATAATATGGTTTTTAAAATCCCTTGAATTTAATCATGGATTATTCCAAAATAAATTTTTGACTAGTATATACAATATAGAAATTATAAATTGGTTCATAATGTTAAAACATTTCTCAATAAAGAGAAATTGATAAGAAACTCTTACCTTATGTATAAATTGATTTATATGACCTCTAACCTCCAGTATAATAAATTTAGATTTATTATAATCCTATAAAAGAACCATATTCATACTCATAATATCACATATGATCCTAAAATTTTATTATGGATCCTATATATTTGGAATTTTAATAATTATTTAGATATCATATATATTCATTATATACATATTTATATCCATTCATATTAAGTGGTGATGAAAAATGAATTACATCACATAATGGATATGGTAATACATACATATTCATGAGTGTTGTTTACACTTTTTGATAGATAGAAAAAGAAATTTAAATGATAATTCACCTTCCCAGAATAATTATTATATCATAAATATCATATATTTTCATTAAATTAGTCCTTATTACCTTACATGTAAATAAAAAATGATTAACCAATCATATAACTTCATGGAGGTGGTAGTCCACACATATGCATGAACAATGGTTTCCTTTAAAAATAGATCCAAATTTAAGAAGGTAGATAAGATATTATAATTATATAATCATAAATATGTCATAAATATGATATATAAAAATTAAATACATCATAATAACCACTCATGAAATATGGTGTTGGAAAATAAATTGTATTTCTATACAAAGGTGGTAGTCCAGGCGTACAAAAAAGTGATAATTTTTTCCCATTTGATAGAGAATGGGTGGAAGGTGGTTTTTACATTATCATAATAACATAAATGTATATTTATGATAATTAATTCATCATTCTTAATTGATAAAATATTTTTTTAGAAGGTTTAAAAATAAATAAAATTTAAATATTTTGGTTATGATTTATACCTATTATTTGAGAGACCTCCATTGGATTACACCATAAGATTTGAAAGATTGATCATAGAAGAATAAAATAATATATCTGATGAAAATAAAGATTATATAAAGTTTTATTATAAGGAATTTTCTAATATACAAGGCTGAAGTTGTGTTAGTAAGGGAGGAGAATGGAATCTCTTTTATAAGTGAGGGGAGAGACACACATGGAATTTCTTAAAAGATTTAAATGATATAAGGTCACTTTCATGGGATGGTGGATCCAAATTGATATATATTTGAATTTAAGATAAGATAAGGTTTAATTAACTTCAAAAATAAGAATTATATATTTATGGGTGGTAGTTATAGCCTTATCTCTTGTTTTAACCACAAGTAAATCCGTTTTAACCTTAAACATTGTAATAAAATTTTACAATTTTTACTACTCAATATGAAAAAAATTAAGTTAAACCTATAAAATTATATTAACTATAATGATACAATATATGGAACCCACATTACCAGATAAAATTTCTATAAGTTAAATAATTTAATTTTAAATAAGTGTGTAAATCACAACGAAAATCCATTTTAGAAAAATGAATTTTTAATTATAAAACATAATTTAATTCCATTACCTTCCTTGTAAAAAAAATAAAAAAAATATTAAAAAATATTATTGAATATAAAATATATTAATTTAATTAAAACCATTAATAATTTTATATAAATTTAATTTATTAAGAAAAAATACATTACACACATAAAAAAAGTTTTTAGAAAAAATGTGTTTCTAAGCCTAAAAATTAACATATACCAAAATCAAGAATAATGATGATTCATATAAAATTGATTATATTATTTATAATTAAATTATAATTATATTAATTTAATATCAAATTCAAAAATTAATGATACCTTTACTTAAAAATAAATGAAAGTTTTCACAAAATTGGTATTTTTCATTACTCATTGAAAAATATTTTTTTTAGAAAAATCATAACAATTCACCCTAATATAAGATGGACATGTTTATTTAAAAAAATTAAATTCATTTCCTAAAATAAATTTTATAAAAATATTATATATTAAATATAGGTCACATTAAAAAATTCAATAAAAACCACTTTTAAATAAAACATATTCTTAAATCATAAAAGGACTTTACTGAAAATTGAGTATTTATTATTATGAATTTATCAATAAATTTTCATTATTTAAACCTTTATAAATATTTTTTCATAATTTTTTATAACTATTCATAACTTCCAATTCAATTGATAGTTAATAATGTTCACATTTAAATAATATTATTTTTATTGAAAATCATTGTTCTCTTAAAGTTTGGTGTTGCGTGTTAAGTGATATATTGATATTAGTATTCCTTTAGACTAAATTTTTAGGATGTTGCACCCCAGAGTCATTATTATTATTGGAACGATCCTCATGACATACTCAGTGACACCCCAACACTAGAAGAAGTAGGTATGGTTGATCAGGGTCATAGACTTAAGGATCAATAGTGGTTGTTTTTTTTGTTTATTTATTTATTAGTAGTTATTTATTTATTTAGATCATTTCATATGTACATATCACAACATTTTTAGTATGTATGAGATTTCCACTAATACAAAAACATGCTTCCACATCATTTATTTAATAATCGATATTTTTTTAACATTGATTATTTAGATAACCAAAATTAAATCCATTATACTAGAGGGTTTTAACATTAGTTATCTATTAACCAAATTTAAACAAGTTTTTTGACACTGGTTAGGAATAGAAAAATTTTAAAAATTATTTTTTAACATTGGATAGTAGATAAATGATGTTAAAACCACCCCAAAGGGAGTTTTTAACATCAATTACTTAAATAAAAAATGTTAAGACTGTAATTTCACATCCCATACAATTGATTTTGAAAATTTCTCATATCATACCTTTCACTTTTTAAAATCTTACATGAAATTTATGACGATACATGTCACTTTATCAAGAACACTATATAAATTTTCATGCTCACTCTTTCATTATTTTCATTTGTCTTATTCATTGATCTATATGATCCTTCCAACTAATCTCATTTAAATTATTTATCCATGGTATTTATATTATTTTTTCATTATTTTTTTTAAAATTATTTATCTAAATTAGTTTTGTATTTTGATAATTTTTTTCTTATGACGAAGAATTATTCTCTCAACCAAGATAAAAATATAAACATTATTCATGAGATTCATTGATGGGAATATAAAATTCCTTTCCATTCATATATTTTTATGCCTCATGAGTTATTTCCTAAAAAATGAATATAAAAAATTAATATATTGAATAAAAGGACACTACAATGAGCATGAAGTTAAAGTTGAAGCATTAGGTTTCTATTTATAAATTTCATTTGGTTTCTTAAACTTTACTCCATATATATCTCATATTTTTATTTAAATGAGTAATAAATATTGAGATAAAAAAGAAACACTTTCTATATATATATTTTTAAAACCCATGGTGAAGGATACATAAAATGTTGGTTATAAGTAAAAACTGATGTCATAGGTGGTTTTCAACATCAGTTATAGAAATAACTGATTGATAAAGTTTTATTTTTTCTTTTCAAAATAAGGTTTTTATTGTGGGTTTTAATAAAAAATGTTAATTTTTTATATCACTTATGATGACATATCATAAAAAACCAATAATAAAAAAACCTATTTTTATACCAATTCATGTCAGTGGTTCCCTACTATGTTTTGTACTTACACCCCTTCTCAGACCACCATTGTAATTGAGAACCTGAGAATACTCTGAATTATTATAGGTATAGGTTGGGTTGGGTCCTAGGATATGATTTTTGATAAGGACAACTCGGGGTCTAGAGACTGGGCTGATTTATGGTTCAGAGTTGGAACATGGACTCTTTTTATTTTATTTTATTTTATTTTCTCTTATATTTATCTTATATGTGTCGAACCTATGGGTGACTATTTTTTTAATTATTTTATTTATGCTACCATTTCATTTTATTATTAATTGATATGTTTATTTACCTTTTGTACTATGATCATTTTTCTATTGTTGTTGTTGTTTGGTTATTTTTATTTATTGTTATGCACTCTGATATAGGGATATAGTCTCCAAAAATTAAAATTATAGATCCCATATTCTAGTCAGCAGCCTCTAGTGTATGAGTAGAAACACCCGATGTCACATAGTGCTACTAATCTAGTTATTATTCATAGTGAGTAAGGATTATATTTTACAGTCATTACATATCTATGTAATTCATGCGACATATCTATGTAGCTATTTTAGAAAACCCAACCACTAAAATATTTAGTGATTAACATCTATTAAGTGAGGTGGTTTGAATAATGGAGTGAATTGGGAATTATATTTGTAATATTTTACTCTATAACTATACAACATCAAATGTTTTGATGTCAATAACTTCTTTTTTCTACATAGAAATCTCTCTAAGTACATCATCATCCTTCCGAGAAACCTTTCCATCAAAAATTCCCTTAAATGTTTATGGTAATTAATGTAACTATTTACATTAATATTTTATAAACATACCCTAAACCCTTTATGATAAAGTGACATTCATTTTTTAATTTTAATGACATAATCCTTTATTTTTTATATTTTAATTTATCTAAGTCAAAACATATTACCACTAGCTTCTTAGAAAATATATTCTCTTCAAAATATCTTTCTAAGATATAAAAAATACTTTGTGTTATAAAATAACTATTATTTATGTTCATTGGAAATATATAACTAATAAATTATTGCATTCAAATCACATCTAGCATTCTATATGTTTTGATAAATTCTTGGAAAAGAAGACCTTATTATATTAAATGTTCTTTTGATCATGGTAGAAACTCAATTATAATTTTTTTAACAAACATCTGAATAAATTATTTTATCATGGATAAAATATTTTGATCCCTATGTTATTTTTAAATCATGATATAGAATCTAAAGAATCAAAAACTATGTGTACTGAATCCATAATCTCACATTATTCATAACTACTCCTAATTAACAAACAATTTCTCTCATTATATAAGGTAAATGAAATAAATTTACAAATAGTTTACTAAGATCCATCTGAGAATTATGTATTAATTTTCATTACAACCAAAATCATATTTTATTTTATTAAAAAATATGGAGTACAATTAAAATAGAACCAAGAAAATATTGAAAGGAAAAGGGGATAGTAGGATAACAGAAATAGAAAAAAATAGAAAACAGAAACATTAAAGGAAAATGCTCAAGGAGGATTGAAATAATAAAAACCCAATGAATCAACTTGAACTAAATTTTCACACTATAGAGAGAGGGAACAAATACAAGTGTAAACCAAATGAGGGAAATAAGGGTTTCCCTTTGAAGCAAAGAAGTCTACCACCGTCTTTCCTTCACACCAAATGTGAGGAAGGTTAACCTCATTAGAAAAAATCCTATGAAATTTATGAATAAGGTAATCAATGTTCCAAGGTATGAATTTTTTTTCAATAAGAGTGTTTTGGATCACCATTGAGTATGTTTCAATGTCAGTAATGTAGATATTGTAATTGAGGCAAGTCTTAATCCCATTCAGAATAGCATTGGACTCAGCCATGAATGAGTCCCTACTACTATAAAAGATACTAAAATATAAAATAACTGACCCATACTAGTATCAAACAACCTGAACTCTGTGTATAATAACCCGATTACTTGATACATCCACATTGATCTTGATGCCATGAACCTGAGGGTTCCAACAAATCTATCTACCTTGAATGTGGGATAAGGGTGGCATAACCCTGATAATCACTATCACACGGCTTAGAGAGATACTAGAATCCCATTTATTCACCATCCAACCAAAATCCCCTAAAAGGATTCTATGATGGATCTGAATTTCTAGAAATGGACAAGAAATCCCCTCAATGAAATATTTGTTTCTAGCATCCCAAATACACAAGTAACCAATGAATTGAAAAATCACCCATGCCTTGTGTTCCTATAATATAACACTGTCACCCTAAAATTCATTCAAGTAAAATATAACATCAATTTTGTTATAAAATGAACAACTGATGAATTCACCAAAGATATTCTACACTGCTGAAACCACTAGGTTTCAAATGAACTTGATTGGAAACTAGAAGAAACATTATTAGACTTTCCAATTAACATTGTATCTTCCCCTTTGAACTTTTACCACTTTTACTATTGATATAATACCAAAAATGGGACATCTCATTCCTATTTCATTTATTCTTAACACTTTGATAAAATAGGGTTGACATTTATTTAACTCATTCACATTGTTATAAAATATACAAAATAACAAAAAAATGAATTCCATGTCCATAACTAGCCGCAAGGAAACATTTATGGAATCATTATATTCTTCTCAAAAGCACCTAGATTCACTTATTGAATAACTTCAACAACTCATTTATTTATTGAGGTGTAGTACTAACATATATAGTTTCTCTAACTTAAAAACTTTTCTTAATTTACCAATATTAGGTGTAACTTAAATTAATCTTATCATTTTCACGGATAAATATTAAAGTTATGTTTGATGATGAAGATTCCATTTATCTATAATAAAATCTTTTGTTAGATGAGTATCATGTTTTACAAGAATATAACACATACTTTTATTAAATTTTTTACCACTAAAATGATGACCCCTTTTAAACTCAACATACCCATTAGTGGTTTAAGAACCATATTTCATAATGACTTATAATGTTTATCACATAAATAATCCATGACTATATCTATTATACAATCATGTAAATCATATCACATTTCACTCATGGATTATTTAGTTGGAAAACCATTTTTTAATCAATCGTATGGATTATCTCAACTTTTTTCCTCTAGTATCCTAATAGTTATGGATTTAAATCTAATTGTAACCCAAATAATATTCCAAGAATGAGGCACCAAAATGTTAGGGCCACCACATTACTTTCTTTACTCATATAAGATATTATAGGTGGTCCCAACATTATAATATAATACCAAGTTAGATGATCAAGGTATTGAATAGTATCGATTTAGAATGAATTTGACACATATTATTTTAAATAGGATTTAATCTCACCATATTATCTCATGTTATTATCTTTATGTATGCATGATTCTAATGATTTAGTTTGGAATTAAATTCCTTCCACCAAATCAATATGTTCAAACCATATTGATATGAAAATATTTATAAAATTTATATATTATGTTACTTACCTAAATAAAAATCCAACTATATTCATACATATTAAAATTCATCCAATGAATAAGAAACCCAATACCATTTCACACAAAGGATTAGACTCATATGAAATCAATAATGACTGCATGAGAAATCTTATACCCCTAGATAGTCAACCCTCACCTTTCTTGATAAGTCATGAGCCTCTAGGATAGTGAGTAGTCTAACCCAAAGTCCCTCTACCCATGGATACTTTACATATGAGTGACTTCAATTCCATCATAATTTTAACACCTAATATGTATAAATCACAACTAACTACTTAATTCAATTTCATAACCTGGTATAAGACAAATTCATGGTATAAGAAAACTAAATCCATTATCATACCTAACATTTAACACCTTATATACATGTATGATAACTTAGAAAATGTTTTAAAACTTAAACTAAATCATACACCCATCCATAATATAAAAATTATAATGATCAAAACTCATTTTGATATAGTTTAAATAATATCTTAAATAAAAACGATAATTTTAACAATTCAAATTACATAACTATGAACAATTAATAATTAATATAAACTCATTTATATTTTATATATTTTTTAAATTTATACTTTTTTAAATATTAGTCCTATAATTTCCATATAAACAATTTATATCTAAATTAAAAGTCATTCCAAGTAATTTGAAAAAGTAATTTCAATATTAACTATTAATATTAGTGATATTTATTTAATAAATGTTTCATGAAAATTTAGATAATTAATTTTAAAAATTCCATAAATAATTAATTTATAAACACCTTTATAAAAACATAAATATCTCATTATTAATTTTTCATAATTTATAAATAATTTATAAATTATTTATACCAGTTCGTAATTGAAATTTTAAGGAAACCAATTATATCATTTTTAACTATATTTTATATGTCATATGATATGACATGCCATGCATGATAGTTATGATATGTTATCAATTATACAATATGATAGATTAAAAAACTCATATAAAGAGAAACCAACACAGAAGACTTGTATAGTATTAATTCAGTGCACGGGTCTTGCATATGAGTAACACTTCTAACAACTTACAACCTAAACCTATATAATATTAATACATAGCTCACAAAAGGATGTGTGATATAATAATATCATTGAATAGAAGAAATATAGTTCTTATCTATCACAAATTATGATAATATTGATGACATATTAACCAAGAGTTGTATAATAATAACACAGTTCCATGATCATGAATTATGATATATGATATTTTGAGTATTAAAACCCATGGTTCCTAGGATAATTATATAAACTATATACACTCTATCATACTTATGGTATGATGATATGTTTTAAAAACATGGATAAGTTCTATCCCTGCACATGATAACTATTATATCATATGCTATAATACACCAAAAAACTAAATAATTACTTTATATTGGGACATAAATTATCATATATCATAAAATATGACCCCAATATAGATTATGATATCATATAATTCAATGTAAATCACAATTCAATTTATTATATGTTTTTAATGATAGAAAATTTGATTGACTTACAAAATCAAGTTTATTTTTTCTAAAACATGAATTTGAGAATAAAAAGACATGGTAAATCTTTGAAACACAGATGGGTTTATTAGGATAATATAACAAATATACAAGGTTGTTTAAGTGAATTAGAAGCCCAAAAACCCAATATCACTATGATTTGAAATTGAAACCTTGAAAACTATAAAATAAATAAATTTATCATGCATACCTAAAAACATAGATTCCATTTACACTAATCCATTTTATACAACATTTACTGTTGATGAATATCACTATGGTAAAAATCAATGAATCCGACCTCTATATTATATCCATGAGTTGGCTTAAAATCAATGAATACTCAGATGAGAGTATCTATCCTCACATGACATGCGAATATCTCATGAAATCTAAGGATGAAGGAGATAGTGAACTTCAAGAATAGGGGAAGAATCAGTAGGAACTCACATCCCATAATATGGGAACTACCTCTTCATAAATACCTTGGGGATTCTCTTAGATTGAACAAGAATTAACCCAAACATTTAAAGTTAATGTATCCAGTTACATTGGAACTCCGTAAGTGCATCAAAACGACCAGAGATCAAATCCAGGCGGAGGCAGAATTTCCGGGGTACTGTAACAGTACTATAGAAGGTACTGTAGCAGGAACTGTGCAGTACTATAGCAGGGACTGTAGCAGGCACTGCTTGGCACTAGCAGCCGGGAATATGCCCCTGTTTGGGCCTTTGGGCCACTGATTTGGTCCCTGAATCCTGTAAGGCCTTCGGGCCACCCAGGACTTCGGGTCAGTAAGGCCTTTGGTCCACCTCAAGGCCTTCGGGCCACCTTAGTGCAGATGCAAACCAGACAACCTACAAGGAACAAGCTCTACAAGGAGGATGATCAAGGAGCTTTCACCACAGTAGAAGCTAAATGGATTGCAAGAATGAGAGGGTATGACACCTGCCATCAGGAAAAGCTTGTGCATGCACAGGAATGCCTAGCCGAACAACCATGTGAAGGTGGAGAGCTAATTTCACGATGAAGATGCTAGGGATGAGCAATTCCAAGTAGTTAGTCTGGGTTGTATGTAATGTTTGAAGCCTACGAGCAATGAATTCCTCTAAGGCCTACGGGCCATGTAATACTTATGCTTACGGGCCTTGTAAGGGTTCCACCTCACCCCTTGAAAGGCGTATTATCAAAAATCAATAAAAAATGAAGGCCTTCGGGCCATTGGAGGATAAAAATTATCATTATATATCCTAATATAATGAAATATTTATGAGAAAATCATGACATAAAATTAATCTCAATCGTATAATATGATTTAAAAGGAAATAGAATGAAATCTAAATTTCATTCCATTTGATATACCCATAATATCATATGATATAGCCTAATAAAAAACATATATGATTATGTATTTTGGGAATATCTCCTTAAAGAACTATATTCATAGATTTAAGATCAATAACATATTTACTATGTCTTAATTGAGATAAACTTGGCTCCTCCTTTTCCAATTCACTTCATGGGATTTCTTCAATATTCAGTCACTCAAAGGGATATTAAGTATCCCCCTTTTTATTTGTTAGAATCATGTATATTAGTACATAATATATTCTAAAAAATCTAGTTTACAACACCTCAATATCAACCTTTATTGGTAAGTCTTATCAACTCCTCTCCTATTGATGATCACCTGCAATAGAAACCAGAGTCTCTCCCCCTTAACAAGAAGAGATCCTTTTTTATTCTCTCCAATTTTAAAAAAATTAAAAGAAACAACTAATAAGACTTGAATGATTTTTTGGTAAATAATTAATTCCCAAAAAACACCAAAGTACTATAAGTAATCCATAAAATGTGGATTAATTAATATATTCATGACTTTATCTTTGGTTGAAACATATTCCAATGAAATGTCATCATGATTCACCTTCTAATTTATGAATTGATACATGATGCCAATATTATTTGACCTCAAATTATTCACTATATTATTTTATATATTAATTACACTTTGATTATTATACCCATTCACTAATGGATATAACACATCAAACGTCATGTATTTATGCTACCACTTCGTCCTCTCAACAAATCTATTTCATTAGGTTGTGTATGGTGTTCTATATTCATGTAGAATATCATGACCCTCAAGGTATACCTAAAAATATTTATTCTTGTATTAAAATATATTATTTTATTATAATCATTTGATTAAATTATTGATTAAATTATTTAATTTTTCATTGTTTTTGAAAATCACAATACCCTAATGTTTGAATTCGATTCAACTTTGTGTATTTTATCTTACGTTTTTTCTTTATAGATAAATTTTTTCCTTCCCTTAAGTTCCAATGAAAAAAATAAAAGATTTTTTAAAAATAAAACTTTGTAATCTTTTGTAATGGTGACATAAAAATGATATAATGATATAAATTATTTCAACAGACTATGAGAATATTATTCTGATATAGTTACAAACATACTCAAAGATCTCAAAATTCAAATGTTTGAGTTTTTATGAAATTTCCTATAAATAAAACCTAATGATTTATGGATTAAAATATAATTAAATAAATTATTACTCTAATATTACAACCCAAACCTTTTATACACCTTAATTCATGATTTATTACATAAAGATACACCTAATACAATCCCAAAAGATCATGTGGCATAGTGCCTATGTAATAAAATACATAGTATAATAACTGGAAACATGGGTACAACAACATTATTTAAAAACATAAAAGAATTTAGTTATATTCCATTGATATTATAATACTTTATGGGTTAATGATGAATCATTGTTGTATTCTCTCTAAAAATTTTTTATAACTAACTACAGCGTAGGGTCTGACCTATGTCGTTCTCTTGAGGAGTTGTTGTTGTCAATCACTCACTACTTCTAAATAATTTTTTATATTATTATGAAATATAACTAAAATAAATAGAGGTTTGAGAATTGAGAATAAAATATTAAAACTAAAAATTAAAATTCAATTCAAACATAATGAATGTAAATAAAATGATGTCAGAAAGTTTGGAGATATTCCTGAGAGAATCACCCAGATTAAACCTTCATTGTCTTATTTTCAGTTTCTAATTTAATTAATGAATAAAATCCATAATATGTGTTAAAATCATCATTTGAATATGGTTTTGAATATGTGGTTCTATCAATGATCATTTTGAGACCACACATCCACCTCCTCGATCAAGGGAGAATATTGTAGAAGTGAAAGCTAAACTTCGGGTGGTAAATAGAGACACAAATGCACCTTTACCAATAAGATAAACATTATCCTAAATATAATAAAATAATAAAAATTAATAATTAAGATTAAAATTATTCAGTTCATCACTAGATTAATCCCCTGAGAACTTCCTCATGTTATATACTCATAATCACGAGAATAAGAGTTCATAATGACGAAGAAAAGAACGAAGTGGAAAATAGAAAAGATAAAAAGAATGAAAGAATGAGGGGAAGAGGAAGAAAACAATATAATAAAAATTCATAATACTATTAAAAAATAAATTAAAATATGAAATTATATAAAATTTCAACCTAGTGTTTGAATAACTTGAAATGAAGAAGAAACATTCTTTTATAGGAAAAAGCGGTGAAATTGTTGGCTCCAAAATATTGCTCTGAATATTACCTCATGGTATCTATATTAAATGACATAATTTAGAAATATTTTCTTTTTTAAAGTTTTTTATATATCTATTATACGTATAAACACAAAATTTTATCTTTATTAGATAAATTTGGAGAGATATATATCCAATTTAATATGAAACTTTAATTTTGGATAGGTTAAATTTTCATATTTCAATGCATAGAGTTCCAACAAATTTATGACCTTTATAATGAAATAATTAGAAAATGAAACCGTAGTTAAAGTTGTTAATTTATATATTATAAATATTATTGTATAATTTAAGCTCTATTAGTCCACCAATTATGATATATGATCCCAACTTCAATAACTGACAGATCTATGCACAATTTTTGAGGCCCAATTTGCGAGCTCATTTTGGGCCTTCAAATGGTGGATTGAGATGTGGGTACAGATGGATAAAATGAAAACCATATAACATATAAATGTATATAATAATATTTTATCAATTTAGATAAATGAATAAAATTTTATGGCTGAAATAAAAAAATAAATTAAAATAGTTAAAATCCAAAATAGGCCTTTTTACAATTAAGTTCCAAATACTTAAAAAAACCATAAAATGTGGCAATTTCCATTTAAATAACACTTTGGTGGGATTAAAAACATTTAAATTAAGAATAAAATAATTGAAAATATATAATCTATCAAATACCCCAAACTTAAACATTTCACTCCTTGGAAATCATCTTCTACCAAGGTCAAAACAAACTTCTCAAATAATAAATGACAACACAAATAAATTATCACATAAATGGGAATTTCATTCCTAATAAATGGATAAAAAATACCTAAATACTAAAAAATTAATAATAATTTCATAAATTTGATGTTAATTATTACATTATTATCCTACCTAACACCATGAAAAACATTTCTCTCTTCACTCAAGGATTTTTAATGTGGAGTTTTTTTCATTCTCAAGAACATGTGTGATTTACATAGGCTTGCTATCCTTTTAGTATATCCACTTTATAGAGTCACACATTTGTTAATAATGAGGTATTTTTTATGGGGTTTTATGAGGATTAGGAATTAATGGTTTAAAATGAGAAAACATCTGAGGCAGAATGAGGAAGGTTTGGATCAAAAGTGAATTAATTTTATAAAAAAAGTTTTTCTGAAGAATAGTGTGATCCTTAATTAGCTAAAACAATGGATAAACTATAAAAAAAATCTTAATCTAAATGTATTGTTAAAACTTTTCATTTTATCACCAATTATTTTCTTCCCTCACTTCAAAATTTGTAGCATTTTTTTAGCTTGAATTCAGATATATATTTCTCATCAAAATCATGTTTTTGAGGAAAAGAGAGCCACATTTTTAACTTCAAATATTGGTAAACACTCATCCCATATTTTTAATGATATTTTGGGCCACCTATAAATCCTTCCATCATGAATGTTCTTCCACAAAAGCATCAAGAAACATGCAAACACTTTTTGTTTTCATTTTTTCACAAAAAGATTCTTTAAGACGGAAAAATACAACTCATATTCTCCCCCCCACAACCCTTGAGTTCAATAATAATCATGCATTTAACTTCTAGAGTAGGTTATAGAGGGATAAATTTCATGTAATGTGGATCCTAAAAAGTTATTTCATGGATACTAGGGGCTTAGTAAAGCTAATATGTGAAGGTAGACCAAAATTAGAGTTTAATGAAACAAGGGATTTCAAAGTGGTTCCTCAATCATATTTAACACATTCCATGAACTCTAACAGCTTTTAAAAAGAAAAAAAATAGAAAATTACAGATCAGAAAACATTTATTTATAATATCAAGAAAAAGATAAATGCAAATAATATGTAAAACAGGTTTATAAAACTCTTGGTTTGGGAATGGTTTTAAATTCATATAGTACTAATCCACATGAGTTTCACAATAAATAAAATTTTATTAATGAAAAGATTCAAAATCATGGAAAAAATAGATTCAAAAATATTTTAAATCCTAAAATATTCAAATAAATAAATGTGTAAAAAATACTAATATGGTTTTAATTTTCCAAAGGTATTTTATTTATCTCAATAATAAAAAACACACTAAAAAATAAAAGAATAAAACATGAAAAATTCAAATAAAGACATGATAAATAAAATGGAAACACAAAAAATAATTATAAAAACAAGTTTACATCCCTCACCCACACTTATTACATTTACTACCATATTTTTTAGCTCAAATTATTAGGAATAATTTTCATGTAGAATTTAAATTGTGCAGTAAACAAAATAAAGAAATGGAAAGACACAACCAGATTTAGTTTTTAGTGGCATCCTTGATTTAAGATCATAATTACTACTAATTTTAAAATAAAATAAAGAAATTAAAACACATAATAAATATAAATAAAAAGAAATATAAAGGGAATATACAATGGATCATGCTTATATTAGAATCCCAAGCGAGTGCTAGGTTTTTACTACCCATAGTTAGGTAGTTACAATGGATTATCCTTAATTAGAATGTGTGTGTAGTTTCATTGAGATGAAAAACTACATGTGACTTCTCTCAGTCTCTATGAGTATAAAATGAGAATAGAGAACCCCAAATAATATAAGACAATTCTCAACCCTAGGAAATAAGAAATAGAAAGTATGAGTTCTATAGTGGGAGGGAAAATGAGATAGGGACACTCCCTCTGGACTTCCATGGTATCCTCCTCCACATGATATGCATGTTGATGTAGAGAAGTTAGTCGCACCACCCCCATTTTCTCTAGCTCTTCTTACTCGATCACCACCACTTGTGTGGTATCTTCCTTAACATCCAAGGTCTAATACATTTGTGGTGTGTTATAAATTTCCGAAAAAGGAAGTTATAAATCAATTGAACTTTAATAATATTAAAAAATTAACAATTAATAAAGAAATATTCCCTCTCAAGTATGTCATCATGGAAATTGATCTATTATAGAAGGACCATTGGCAAATCCATCTCAATAGGTTCATATTAAAAAATTTCTTCCAAATAAAGAGAGAGGTAGAGAGGTACTTAATTTTCATTTTCAATGATGGGAAAATAATGTTTAATTTTATCTTTAATAAAGAGATTCCATGATTTATTAAAAAAATGTTGATCTCCCATAAGTATATAAGATGACATGTTTTCTTATAGGACATACATGAGAAATGGTTGAGTGTGGGATGATATTATTAATTATTTTATTATATAATTCTCACCTAAATCAGGTTATTTAACATAAAAAATTATTGGTGAAATATCTTCTACCACTTGTTTTTGTTTAGGTTCTAGCTCAGGTTTAGGTTCGGGTTGCTGCACAAGTGAACGAATACATTCTTCAACCTTTTCATAATTGATCTTAAGTTTTTCTATGTATTATTTAAGTTATTTCAAATGATAATTTTTAATTGATTCTTATAGTTTCAAATGAGAATATTCAGTCCATGTATAATAATCATAATTTGAATATATCATGGACAAAAATAGTTTTTTTAGTTTTTGAAATTTATGATTTTTTTGTGTTTTTTATGAAACAATTAAATTACTTACAAAATTTGAATAAAAATAGTTAATTAAGATCAATTTTATCCCTAGAAATAGTTTCAATTTGACGAATAATTATCGTACATTACCTATAAAAAATTATAACTTAGTGCATCATAGGGGCTGATCTAGTTCATTCTCTTGAAGAGTTGTTTCGGTCAATCACTCGCTACTTCTAATTTAATTATTTTTATTATTTTTATTTTTTTATGAAATAAAACTAAAATAAATTTTGTTTTGATAATTTAGAATGAAATATTAAAACTAAACATGAAAATTCAATGAAAACACAATGAATTCAAACAAAATTATGTTAGAAAGAAAGGAGACATTCTCGAGAGAATCACCCAGATTAAACCTTCATGGTCTTATTTTTAGTTTCAAATTTATATAATGAACACACTCCAACATATGTGTGAACATAATTATATTAATATTTTTTTGTATATATGGTTATATAATTTATCATTGAGATACCACACATTCACCTCCTTGATTGAGGGTGAATATTGCAGAAGTGAAAGCTAAACCTCTGGTGGAAAGTTGAGACACAAAGGTGACTTTCTGTAACAGCCCGAGATTTTATGAAAAATATTGTTTTTAATTTTTTTAATGTCTTGTGTTGTACGCTACACAAAAAGGAGCTTGCACAACACACATCCTTGACTTGCCTTGCATTACACGCAATCACGACCTTCCTCGATAGCGTGTGTAATACGCAATACCGAGTTTCACTAAACAACAATATGCTATTAAAACTAGCCGTTATGAATAGTAAAAACCACTTTTTGAAATTTTATAAATTTTATTTTTCAAAATGGACTTCATTTTTGGACTCAGAATATCGAAATTAGCCTAGGGTGAAATTTTGGTATTTTTCTGAAAACTTTCAATTTTTGATGAATAGTGAAACCACTAAGTGGTAGGTTAAAAACTGAATTTTGCATAAAACTTAATTTTACCACTTCTGTGAATGGAATTTCAAAAATCCTATAGACACGGTTGATATCAGTAAGTAAAATGTGGTTAAATGAGATAAAAATAATTTTTTGGTGAATAGTAACGTTTTACTTTTTTTTACCGCGGTTAATAGTAAACAGGGTAACTAAGGGTAAATATGATATTACTATTACCCTAACACATGTCCTAATTCTATTGGATAAGTTTAATTCGACCAAAAACAAACTTAGGAATAAAATATTACCATATATGATATCATATCAATATGTATGATTCTGGAATAAGTCAATAACATTATTTAAACCATTATAGAGGAGCTTCGGACACGTACAAAGAAAATCAGACCTAAGGTAAGGGGAAATATCAAAATCTCATTTTTATTTGAGATTGTTTATACTTTTGTATTTACTGGGGTGTATTTTATCATCCACATACATGTTTCCTCAATATGTAATATTATTTCCATTCACCTAAAATTGTTTAAATCCTATTTTACCCTTCTGTGAGTTTTTAGTAAAAGATATGAAAGGAATCTTTTGTCGTTTTTCATACGAGGTACTTTTTTGACTTTTCCGACAAAAGTACGAAGAATGTTTTTTTAACTTATACGGCATGAATGGATTTTTAAAACATTATTTCCAAGAATCTTCCTTTATAAGTTTTCAAGTTTATTTTTTTCAACTTCTTTTAGTTTATAATTGTATGACATGTTAAGAAAAGAAAAGTGTTTTTGAAGAAGAAAGGATATTTTCCTCAAGAATGGAGTTCAAGTGTTTTATCAAAATTATTTTCCATCTAAGATAATAAAGGGTTCTGTTTTTATCCCTATTATTACATTGATTTGATTATGTTGTGAGGTAATTTTTTTTATGAAGTCATTTACCTTATATGATTTGTTTTATGATGTCATGATGTTTCAAGAATCCCATTTTTGTTACATGTGTTATGCGATGATGTATGATTTATGATTACGTGGCACACATAAGAAAGGATTCATTATATGATGGGTGGGACCTATATCTCCCTCCAATGCATTGGGTAAAGATTTTATATCTCATGAGATAGACATGGCTGGAACGGTTGGTTATACCGGTTCAGTGAAACAAGACTGGAACGAGGGTGACTCGGTTCAGAAAGGGACTTTGTCCACTAAGATAGTCTTGGAAATGAGTCTTGACTAACAAGAAATGATTCTATATGATTATGTGTGTATGCTACAAAGTCTCATGTTTTAAGTTATGATTATTGGGATTTCATTTCACTACTATGATTTATCCCATGATATGAAATTATGCTATCTTTTGCAGGTTAAGATTTCCAAAAGTTATGTTCTTATGAATATGATGTGATTGATTTTTATTTTGCTTACCCTTACTGAGCATTTGAGCTCACCGTTTTATGTTTTATTTTCCCCAGGATATAAAGAAAGGTTTTAGGTAGGAAAAAAGGGAAGATCTTTATGGGAGATATTGAAGATCTTTCACCACGATTTGAAGATTACGTTCCGAGTTTCCAAAGACACTAAACTATTACGGTCCTTGTGTGTGTGTTTTTGTTATGTACTAAGTATTCCGCAAAATTAATGTAATGTCAATGTATGTCAGGCTTCGGGTCTCTACATTTGGTATCAAAGGAAAGGTTTAGTCAACCTTTGGAAACTAGGATGTGAGAACGTTAGTGAGATCCCTAGAGATATTTATAAGGTATATCTAGGGATGTCTCTAAGGATAAGTATACGTATAAGATACAGTCCTAGAACTATGGTAACGATCATAGAATTTAACCTAAGTAGTTAGATATTGAGGATACTCCCCCTTTATAATGTTGTTTTCCCTAGCATGATTTTTGCCTCTCACACTATTCTTTTTGGGTTTTAGACGATGGCTGGAACCCGAAGGAACCGTGTTGATCAATGCAATGGAAAATGCAATGATTGTCCTCCTGAACAAAAAAATGTTATGGGAGATGGAGTGCAAAATATTATTGCTATACTTACACAAGCTATGAATCATTCTGGACTTCCAAATGAGCGGAGAAGGGAACAATATTCTATTGAGTCCTTCATGAGGCAACGTCCACCTTCTTTTAATGGGTCTTCCAATCCACTTGTTGCTGAACAATGGATCAGTACCACTGAAAAGATATTTTCAGTTCTTCAATGTTATGAACATGATAAAGTCATCTTAGCAGTATATCGTTTTGAAGGTGAAGCTGATCAATGGTGGAATATTATCAAGAATACGAGGCAAAGAGATGAAATTGATTCCATGGAATGGGACGAGTTCAAGAACTTGTTTTTTAGTAAGTACTTCCCTCGTATTCTTCAAGCGAAGATGGAAAATGAGTTTCTTGAGCTGAAACAGAAGGATGATGAATCTGTTGGTATATACGAAGCGAATTTTACAAGACTTGCAAGGTATGCATCTGGCATTATCATCCAACCTGAAAGTAAAGTTGATCGATTTTTCAGTGGCTTAAAACCAAGTCTTCGAAGGGCATTAGCTATACGAGACTTCAGTAGCTATGAAGAAATTGTGTGTTTTGCTATGAAGGTATAAATGGAAGTTGGTGTTACATATCCATCTCATGGTTTTGAAAAGAAACTAAAGATGGAGTTCAAGGAGAAATCTCAGAATAATGGTGAAAAGAAAATGAATGTTTCCTTATGCTCAAAGTGTGGAAAAAAGAATGGAGGAGATTGTCTTAAAGGGACTAGAAAATGTTTTAAGTGTGGAAAAGAAGGTCATCGAGTAGCTGAGTGTCGAAGTAATGGAAAAAGGGTTTCTAATGATGTGAACAAAGCAAACACTACAGAGAACGCACCACCAACACTTCAATGTTTCAAGTGCAAGGAGATGGGACATTATGCCAATAAATGCCCTAATCCAAGGGTTAGTGATGATCAACATGAGCAACCACTGAAGGAAAAGGACAAAGGGAAGTCACATGCGATCACTATTGGCGATGTTGAATATGAAAATGATGTGGTGGAATGATTAAGTGTTTATGTAATGGGATTCCAAAATAGTGTTGTATATAGTATCGTGGAATATTTGAATATTTATGTATTGGTCTATTGTGGTTTTCAATAATTTTATGGTATCAGTAACCATGGAAAGTGATTGAGATATTTTTTTTGGAAAAAGAATGACATGCGCATAATAAAGGGAAAAAGAGAAAATTAAATATTTGACAGTATTTATGAGCTCATGATTGATATAAGGACTAAGTGATATCATGGTTTGAGTATATAGAATTTTGAGGATTTTGGTATGTGGAAAGTGTTAACTTTTAACTGCATTCATGTTTTCACTAAGGTTTGATGGGTATTCAAGAGAATACATGATTAAGGCCTTTGAATGTTTGTAATGTGACCAACAAAACATATCTTATGATATATGGGGATCAACGATGGTATTAAATCTCTGGTAATCATTTTCACTTTGTTATGAGAGTGGATTGCAGTATTATGGATATGCCTAAAGATTGGAATGAATTATGTTGGACATAAGTTAGTATTGTTTAAGGATAGAAATTTTTTTCGATATTATTGATGGGATGTTATAGTAATGTAGTTTTAGAAAAAGGACAACCTGCAGGACGGGCGACAGCCCATCGCGTCGGACAAGGCTGTGGGAATCAAACCCACAACCGAAGTGCGACTGACCTTTATCTCCTACCACTGGCCTACAGAAAGTCCCTGTTTAGTAGAAACTAGTTTTATTATATTAAACAGTATGATATATGAAGTATAAGTCCATTTTAGGAACCATATATGATTAATCTCACTATAGATCGACTTATGTATATAATTTTTGCTAACCTTTTGTTTGATACAGATGGAATGACCCGTCATTCTATCACATGATCTGCTAACACTTCACGAATAACAAATTCAACTTCATTTATTTAAGAGATGAAGTGGAAATTGTTCAAGGCACGAACAACAGTGAGATTGTACCAAAATAAAGTAAGTATTTATTCTAATTCAAATTTTCAACTTTAGGGAAATGATCTTGAAAACCAAAAATGATGTCCTAGTGATCTTATACCTGATGATTCAGATGGTACCTTATAGCATCACAAATCTATGGATTTGTGATTACTGGCTTTTCCATAGCCATGTTCTCTACCACTCTCCATCAGAACATGATGGTTAGATTTCTCTTCCATATCCATATTTTCACCTATGTGGAAACCCAGTGATTAGTTTATTTGGGTAATCATTACATTTCATACTTTAGTTTTTAAAGCCATGTTTTGGTATTCCTTTTTACGATGTGGGTTTCTATTAAAGAAACTTTCGAATAGTAAACCATTTATAACCCCGACGAATTTCGAGGGCGAAATTCATTTTAAGGGGGGTAGAATGTAACAGCCCGAGATTTTATGAAAAATATTCTTTTTAATTTTTTTAATGTCTTGTGTTGTACGCTACACCAAAAGGAGCTTGCACAACACACATCCTTGACTTTCCTTGCATTACACGCAATCACAACCTTCCTCGATAGCGTGTGTAATACGCAATACCGAGTTTCACTAAACAACAATATGCTATTAAAACTAGCCGTTATGAATAGTAATAACCACTTTTTGAAACTTTATAAATTTTATTTTTCAAAATGGACTTCATTTTTGGACTCAGAATATCGAAATTAGCCTAGGGTGAAATTTTGGTATTTTTCTGAAAACTTTCAATTTTTGATGAATAGTGAAACTACTAAGTGGTAGGTTAAAAACTGAATTTTGCATAAAACTTAATTTTACCACTTCTGTGAATAGAATTTCAAAAATCCGACAGACACGGTTGATATCAGTAAGTAAAATGTGGTTCAATGAGATAAAAATAATTTTTTTGTGAATAGTAACTTTTTACTTTTTTTTACCGCGGTTAATAGTAAATAGGGTAACTAAGGGTAAATATGATATTAATATTACCCTAACACATGTCCTAATTCTATTGGATAAGTTTAATTCGACCAAAAACAAACTTAGGAATAAAATATGACCATTTAGGTCCACTTGGATTAGATTAGGACATTTATTATTAATTTATTTAAAGAAGGGTTAAAATAGTTAAAATCAAAGTTTAATAAGTAAATCATTTTTAATATGGGGTTATACATAAGATAAATTCGACTATAAATATTCCTTAGAAAGCTAACAAGATTTCCTACATAATGGTATTTTATTTATAATTTTTATACATTAAATAATTTAATTTATTTATGACACAATGATGATGCAGTAATTATCTTATTAATGAAATATTGACATAATTGATGTTATAAACACCAAAATAAATGTCATTTGAGACTTTTTATGAATTACACTAATTTTTTAGGTTACTATGATATATTAGTGTTGATTTAATCAACTTTATTCGAACATATAATTCTGTTATGACTTTCACAAAAATCATATATCAAATAGTGTCAAAATTGACACAAAATAGTTTTTAAATCAAATATTATATTATTAATTGTTAGTTTATTCCTAAAAATCTAAGGTTCAGCAAAATGACTTAGATAAGGATATATATATTAATAATAAACAATTTGGGGTTTGTTTGGCATGTTATAGTAAGTTTATTAACCATATAGTGAAGGAAAACAAAAAGACACGGTAAAAGTTAAATTATTTAACTTAGAGTTAAATCTAATTGATAAGGTTAAAATAATACCCTAAACTTTTCTAAATCCTATTGGTTGATAGGATTTCGACCCATCACCACTTTATATTCGAAATAAGACCCTTTGGAACCATTATAAACTGATTTTGACTTTAATATAAAAAAATATTTTGAGATATTCCTAAGGTGCCCCTCTCCTCCCTTATAAAAGGGCACCTCCTCCCCCTCCTCCTCACAACAATTTGAGCACTCAAGCTCGGCCAACCCCTGACATTTTCTCCTCTACACTTCCCTAGAATAATCCTAGATGTTCTGGTCTTCTTCAAAGACCAATCTTAGTTCCCTAAGTGGAGGATTCAAAGAGGCGTTCCAAAGAAGAGGTAATATCCATTACCGATCTTTTCAATTTCTTTCTTCTTCAACTTCTTCTTATTTAGTTGTTTCATGATAAAGTAATAACATCAGTATTACTTACATACTGATATGTTATTATAAATATTAAACAACCCTAATTCACCTTCTATCCATCCTACGGAAAAATGAAATCACCGCGCGTGCGTACGTACGGAATACCGTCTCCACGCCGTGGTGTAATCTATTTTCCACCATCAACTTACAAGGATGGGTATAATGGTGTAATGAGAAACTATTTATGATTATTATAAAGTAATATTGATACTGAAATAATATATATATACTCCAATATAGTTCCACGATCATAGGAACGATATCATCACTCGTGCGTACGTACGGAATACCGTCTCCACGATGTGATGCGACTCGTTCTACATGATCATCATTACATAGTAATTATATAAATGAATTGAATGAATAAATATGATATATGTTACACTAATACCATTCTGGATATAAGGTATCTATAACCTTAAAATAAGAATAAGAATTTATTCAGCAAAACACGCATAAGAACAAAAGGCAATAAGGACCCGAGTAACAAGTAACAATGAAATATTACTAACAAGAAGCTAAGAATATGACCACATATGATATCATATAAATATGTATGATTTTGGAATAAGTAAATAACATTATTTAAACCATTATACAGGAGCTTCGGACACGTACAAAGCAAATCGGACCTAAGGTAAGGGGAAATATCACAATCTCATTTTTATCCGAGATTGTTTATACTTTTGTATTTACTGGGGTGTATTTTATCATCCACATCCATGTTTCCTCAATATGTAATATTATTTACATTCACCTAAAATTGTTTAAATCCTATTTTACCCTTCGGTGAGTTTTTAGTAAAAGATATGAAAGGAATCTTTTGTCGTTTTTCGTACGAGGTACTTTTTTGACTTTTCCGAAAAAAGTACGAAGAATGTTTTTTTTAACTTATACGACAAGAATGGATTTTTAAAACATTATTTCCAAGAATCTTCCTTTATAAGTTTTCAAGTTTATTTTTTTCAACTTCTTTTATTTTATAATTGTATGGCATGTTAAGAAAAGAAAAGTGTTATTGAAGAAGAAAGGATATTTTCCTGAAGAATGGAGTTCAAGTGTTTTATCAAAATTATTTTCCATATAAGATAATAAAGGGTTCTATTTTTATCCCTATTATTACATTGATTTGATTATGTTGTGAGAGAATTATTTTTATGAAGTCATTTACCTTATATGATTTGTTTTATGATGTCATGATGTTTCAAGAATCCCATTTTTGTTACATGTGTTATGCGATGATGTATGATTTATGATTATGTGGCACACATAAGAAATGATTCATTATATGATGGGTGGGACCTATATCTCCCTCCAATGCATTGGGTAAAGATTTTATATCTCATGAGAGAGACATGGCTGGAACGGTAGGTTATACCGGTTCAGTGAAACAGGACTGGAACGAGGGTGACTCAGTTCAGAAAGGGACTTTGTCCACTAAGACAGTCTTGGCAATGAGTCTTGACTAACAAGAAATGATTCTCTATGATTATGTGTGTATGCAACAAAGTCTCATGTTTTTAGTTATGATTATTGGGATTTCATTTCACTACTATGATTTATCCCATGATATGAAATTATGCTCTCTTTTGCAGGTTAAGATTTCCAAAAGTTATGTTCTTATGAATATGATGTGATTGATTTTTCTTTTGCTTACCCTTACTGAGAATTTGAGCTCACTTTTTTATGTTTTCTTTTCCCCACGATATAAAGAAAGGTTTTAGGTAGGAAAAAAAGGGAAGATCTTTATGGGAGATATTGAAGATCTTTCACCACGATTAGAAGATTACATTCCGAGTTTCCAAAGACACTAAACTATTACGGTCCTTGTGTGTGTGTTTTTGTTATGTACTAAGTATTCCGCAAAAGTAATGTAATGTCAATGTACGTCAGGTTTCGGGTCTCTACACTTTCCCACTAAGATCCCGCTCAGACTAACTATAAAAAATAAGAAACATTAAGAATAAATTTTAAAATACTTGGGTCCATAACTATATTTCTCCCCTTGGAACTTACTAATTTGAGATACTCATAATCACGAGCATAATGGTTTATAGTGATGAATAAAAGAACGAAGTGGAAAACATAAAAGATAAAAATAATGATATAATGAGAGGAATAATAATACTAAAATATAATAAAAATTCAAAATAATATTAAAATAGAAATGAAACTAAAAAATTTTAGAAAATTTACACCTAGAGTTCCAACAACCTAAAATGAAGAAGAAACATTATTTTATAGGAAAAAAGAGGTGAAATTGTAGGCTCAAAAATATTCCTCTGAATATTACCACATTATAAACCCATTAAGAGACCTAATTTGGAATTTTTACCTTATTTAAAGTTGTTAATATATCTCTCCTATATCTACCCAACAAATTTGACTTTAATTATTCACATTTGGGGAGATATATAGTCAATTTACCCTATAAATGTAATTCCAGATAGACTGACAATTCATATTCCAATGTAGAGAGTTCCAACACATTTATGGCCTTGAGAATGAAAGAATAAAGTGATTTAATCTAAATTAAAGATCTTAATTTATATATTCTAAATATCCTTTTATAATTTAATCTCCATTGGTTCCTCTAATTATGATATATGGTTCCAACATAAAAAACAAATAGATCTGTGCAAAATTTTGGAGGCCTGACATGTGAGATGGATTCAAGCTTCAATATGGTGGATTGAAATTTGAGTCTATATAGATAAAATAAAACCCATCGAAAATATAAACCTATAAGAGAATATTTTTTGAATTTTTATTAGTGAATAAAATGTTATGGTTGAAAAACAAAAATAAATTAAAATAGTTAAAATCCAAAATAGCCTATTTTTGTAATTAAGCTCCAAATACTTCAAAAACCATAAAATGTGACAATTTATCTTGATATAAAACTCTTTGGTATTTAAAATATTGAAATTAAAAATAAAATAATTGAAAATATTTTGTCTATAAATTCTTCCATACTTAAACATTGCACTCCTGGGAAATCATTTTATACCAATGTCAAAACAAACTTCCCAAAGAATAAATGATAACACAAATTAATTATCACATAAAAGGAAATTATCATCCCTTATAAATGAATATAAATTACCTAAATCCTAAAATATAATATTAATCCATTCAATTTCATGTTAATTATCACATGCATATCGTACCTACCTCCCTAAAATAATATTTCTCTCTTAACTCAAGGATTTTTAATGTGCAGGTTTTCTCATTCTTAATAACATGTGTGATTTACATATGCTTTATATCCTCCAAGTATCTCCACATAAAAGAGTCAAAAAAAAGTATCAATAATGAGGTGTTTTTAATTGTTTTTTCTTAGGCTAAGGGTTGGATGGTTTAAAATGTTAAAACATCTAATGCAGAATGAGGAGGGTTTGGCTCTAATGTGAAGTAAATGCATGAATACAGTTTTTATTAAGAATGGTGTGATCCTCAATCATCTCAAGAATGATTAAAATCCAATAAAATTTTTATCTCCATGGGTAGTTCACACTTTTATTTTTAGCATCAACGATTTTCTTCATTCATTTTCCCATTTGTAGCATTTTTTTAACTGGAATTCAGATACACATTTCACTTTAGAATCATGTTTTTGAGGAACATAGAGGGACTGTTTGATCTTAAAATATTGGTGGAAACCCAGTCTATATTTTCAATTATATATTGGTCCACCCATATATCCTTCTATCATTCAAGTTCTCCGACTAAAGTAATAATAAACATGGAAACACTTTTTTTATTTCATCTCAAACAGATTCTTCAAGAAAGAAAAATACAACTTATATTCTCCCTCCATTACACTTGATTTCAAAAATAATAATGCACTTAAATTATAGATCTGGTTGGGAAGGGATAAATGTATTTTAATTTGGATGCCTAAAAAGGTGTTTCATGGCTACTAGGGTCTTAATAAAGATGATATGAAAAGGTATTCCCCAATTAAATTTCAATGAAAAAAGGGATTTCAAAGTGGTGCCTCAATCACATTTATCAGATTCCATGAACTCTAAAAGCTTTGAAAATGATAAAAACAACAATTTATGGACCAAAAAAAATGTCTTAATACTCTAAATAAATATATATATTTAAATAATATATCAAATGGGATTAATAACCTCTTGGATTGGGCATCATTTTCAATTCAGATAATACTAATGCACATGAGTATCATAATCAATAAAACTTCATCAAATGAAAAGATTATAAATTAGGGGAAAAAAATAAATTCATAAATCATTTAAATCATCAAATATTTAAATAAAGTAATGTGTGAAAAATTAATAGATGGTTTTAATTTTCCAATGGAAATCGATTTAGCTCAAGAATCCTAAAAACAAACAAAAATATGAAAAAGGAAAACATGAAAAGTTTAAAAAATAAAGAGAAATAAAATGGAAATACACACAAAATTCCAAGAATAGGTTTTCATCCCTCCACCACATTTATTAAATTTACTACCCTCTTTTTTAGAGAAAATTAGATCAAGAAAAATTTTCATACAGAATTTAAATTAGGTAGAAAACAAAATAAAGAAAAGGAAATACACAATCTGATTTATTATTCAATGTCATCATTGAATTAAGATCCCATTTTCTAAAAATTTAAAACTATAAAAAATAAATGAAAAGAAATAAGAAAAATAAAAAAATATAAAGGGGACCTGAAAGGGATAATTATTGGTTTAGATCCCCAAGTATGTGATTGGTTTTTACTACCCATAGTTAGACAATTGCTGTGAATTATTCCAATCAGAAGGTGGGTGTGGTTTCATTGAGATTAACCACCAAAATTGACTTTTCACCATCCCCATGAGTATAAAATGAGAATGGGGAACCATAAATATGATAAGATAATTCAAAACCCCCAAGAAATAAGAAATATAAAACTTGAGTTCCATAGTTTGAGGGAAAAGAAGATAGGGGAGCTTCCTATTGACATCCATGGTATCCTCCTCTATATGGTATGAAATTTGAAGTAGTAGATATACTCACACCAGCACTATCATTTCCATATCTTATTCCTTGATAACAACCACTTGGATGGTCTCTTCCTAAAAATACAAGGTATGATATATTTTTACTATGTCAGAAATTATAGAAAAAGGGATGTCAAAAAATATTCAACTTGAATAACATTAAAAAATGAAGAATCAATAAAGAAATAATACTTTTCAAGTATATTAGTAAGGAAATTGATATCTTCTGGCAGGACTATTGGAAACTCTATCTAAATAGGTGAATATTCAACATAATATTCCAAATAATGAGAGAGGTGTTGAGGTGTGGATTATTCTTTTTCAATGATGGGTAGATCAAGTTTTAGGTTATATTTAATAAAGAGATTCCATGATTATTCCATATTTTTTTGATCTCCCATACGTATATCATCTGATATGTTTTCTTCTAGGACCTACTAGAAAAATGGTTGAGTATGGGTTGATATTATCAATTCCCTTAGTATCTTATTATCACCAACCTCAGGTTCTTTAAAATAAAAAAATTATTGAAATCTCTTATACCACTCATTTTGGTTTAGGTTCGGGCTCAATTTGAAGTTCGGGTTGCTACCTCAGTGAAAGAATATATTATTCAACCTTTTAAGCTTTAATCTTCAGTTTTTGTATGTATTATTTAAGTTATTTCAGTGGGAATTTTTTATTTATTCTTCTAGTTTCACCTAATAATGGTCATTACATACATGATAATCATAATTTGAATACATCATTCAAAAAAGTGTTTTTTTAGTTTTTGAAAATTTTATGTTTTTTTGTTTTTTTATGAAGAAAGAAAATTATTTTAAAAATGTGAATAAAAATAGTGAATTAAGACAACTCAGATCCCCAAAAATGGATCCAATTTGATGAATTATTTTTATACACACTCTCAAAAATATATATAACTAAGTTGGTAATAGGGACCGACCTAGGTCTTATCTTGAGGATTTTTTATGGTCAATCACTTAATAATTCTAATTCACATATTTTTTTAATATTTTTTATGAAATAAAATTAAAATAAATTGATGTTTGAGAATTGATAATTAAATATTAAAATTAAACCTGAAAATACAATTCAAAGGCAATTAATGTAAGTAAAATGATATTATAAATAAAGGAGACAATCCTGAGAGAATCACCTAGATTAAACCTTCATTGTATTTTTTTAGTTTCAAATTTAATTAAAGTATAAAATACACCATATGTTTTAACATCTTACTCTACATATGGTTGTGAATATATGGTACTCTCAACAATCACAAAGAGACCACACATCCACCTCCTTCGATTGAGGGATAATATTGCAGAAGTGAAAGATAAATCTCAGTTGGAATGTGGAGACACAACGACACATTTCCAAATAAAATACCCCTAGAACTAAATTTAAAAAAATAAGAAACATTAGGAATGAATTTTGAAAGACCTGGGTTCATCACTGTATTACTCCCTTGGGAACTTTCTCTGGTTAGCTACTCATAATCATGAGTATAATAGTTCACAGTGATAAAGAAAATAAAAGAGTAGAAAATAAAAAAGATAAAAAGAATGAGAGAATGAGATTAAAAAGAAGACTAAAATACACTAAAAATTCATAATAATATTAAAATAGAAATAAAAATAATAAATTATAAATAATGACAACCTAGAGTGACAACAACAAGAAATTAATTATACACATTCTTTTATAGTCAAAAGAGGTGAAATTGTTGGCTACTAAATCCCACTATGATTGTTATCGTGTGGAAACCCCAATAAATGAATAAATTTGTCAAAGGTTACTTATTTAAAGTTTTTAATATATCAATAATATTTCTACCCACAATATTTTACCTTCATTATCACTATTTGGAGATATATATAGACAATTTACCCTAAAAATTTAATTCTGGATAGGCTATGTGTTCGTATTCCAATGCACATAGTTCCAATGAATTTATAGCCTTGAAAATAAAACAATAATGAGAGTAAACCTTAATAAATTTTGTTAATTTATAAATTTTATACATAATTGTATAATTTACTCTCTATTGGTCTCTTCAATTATTATATATGGGCCCAATATAAAAAATAGACAGATCTGTTCACAATTTTTGAGGCCCGACTTATAAGCTAGTTTTGGGCCTCAAAATTATACATTGAGATTTGGTTATGTAAGGATAAAATGAAACCAATATAACATAGAAAACTATATAAGAATATTTTTTTAATTTGGATCAGTTAATAGAATTTTATGGCTGAAAAATATAAATAAATTAAAATAGTTAAAATCCAAAATATGCCATTTTTTGTAAGTAGGTTCCAAATACTTCAAAAACCATAAAATTTGACAATTTACCTTGAAATTACACTTTTATGGGATTAAAAACATTGAAATTAAGAATAAAATAATTTAAAATATTTTATCTATCAATTACCCCACAGTTTAACATTTCACTCCTAGTCAATCATCTTTTACTAAGGTCAAAACAAACTTCCCAAAACATAAATGAAAACACAAATAAATTATCAGATCAAATGAAAATATAATACCTCATTTATGGATAAAAATTCCTTAAATCCTAAAAAATATTAAGAATATATTCAATATCATGTTAATTCTCACATTCTTATCATACCTACCTTGACAGAAAAATATTTATCTCTTCACTCAAGGATTCTAAATGTGGATATTTTTCTCATTCTCAAGAACATGTGTGATTTAAATAATATTTCTATAATAATAGTATCTATACTTTAGAGATTTAAAATTGTGTCAATCATGAAGTATTTTTCATCGGTTGTTAAGAGGATGAGGGTTTTCAGGTTTAAAATGTGAATACATATGAGGAAGAATAGGGATGGTTTGTCTCTAATGTGATGTAAATGCATGAAAACAGGTTTTATATAGAATGGTGTGATCTTTAATCAGATAAAAAAATGATTCACCTCCAAAAAAATCTCAATATACATGGGTATTTCACACTTTTAATTTCAGTATCATTGATTTTCTTCCCTTATTTATGTATTTTTAGCATTGTTTTTACTTGAATCCAGATTTGTATTTCTCTTCAGAATAATATTTTTGAGGAAAAGAGAGGCACCTTTTGATCTTAAAATATTGGTGAACACCCCACCCATATTTTTAATTACATTTTGGACTGCCCATCCATCCTTACATTATAAAATTTCTTCCACCAAAGAATCAATAAAGAAGGAAACACTTTTTTTTCATTTATACTCAATTTGATTCTTCAATAAAGAAAAATACCACTCATATTCTCCCTCCCCCACACTTGAGTTAAATAATATTCATGCATTTAAATTATATATCTTGTTAGAAATGGTTAAATGTCTCGTAATGTGGATGTATGATAAGGTATTTCCTGGATACTAAGGGATTCATAAATATTAGATGAAAAGGTAGTCCAAAATTAGAGTTCAATGTAAAAAGGGATTTCAAAGTGATTCCTCATTCATATTTAACACATTCCATTAACTCTAAAAATATTTAAAAAGAGAAAAACATAAAGTTCTAGATCAAAAAACACATCTCAAGTATCTCAAGAAAAATATAAATGTTAAGAATATGTCAAAAAGGTTTGGAAACCTCCTAGGTTGGGCATGATTTTCAATTCAGACAATAATAATGCACATGAGGTTCAAAATAAATCAAACTTCATCAAATAAAAATATTATAAATAAGGAAAAAATACATTCAAAAACAATTTAAATCCTCAAATATTTAAATCAATAATTTTTCCAAAAATAATAATATGTTTCGAATTTTCCCAAGGTATTTGATTCATCTCAAGAATTGTAAAAACACACCAAAAAGGAAAAGGGTAAACATGAAAAATGTAAACAAATACACAGGAAAAAAAATAAAAACACACACAAGATTCATAATAATAGGTTGAAATCCCTCCCCTATAGTTATTACATTTACTATCAACTTTTTCAGTTCAAATTAAATTAAGATAAACTTTCACCTAGAATTTAAATTAGATAGGAAAAAAATAAATAAAAGGAAAGACACAACCAGATTTATTTTTCAGTGGAATCCTTGAGTTTAGATCCTAGCTTCTACCACTTTAAAACCACAATAAATAAATGAAAATACCTAAGAAAAAATAAAGAAAAAAATATAAAGGGGATAAAAAAATATAATTCTTTGTTTATACCCCCAAGAAGGTGCTTGGTTTTTAATTCCCCTAGTCAAGCAATTGCAATGGATTATCGCCAATCATAAGGTGGGTGTGGTTTCTCTAAGATGAACCATAACATGTGACTTTTCATAATCTACATGGGTATACAATGATTATGGATAACCACAAATAAGATAATATAATTCCCAACCTATAAGAAATAAGAAATAGAAAATTTGAGTTCCATAGTGGGAGGGAAAAAAGATAGGGGTACTCCCCGTTGACTTCCATGGTATCCTCCTCCATATGAAATGCAAGTTGATATAGAAATGGTAGTATCACCACCACCATATTCTCTAGCTATTATTACTTGATCACCACCAATTAAGTGGTTTCTTCCTTAACATCCTCGGCCTACTCCATTTATGACGTGTCATAAATTTTAGAGAAATGGAATTCAGAAAAAAATAAAACTGAATAAGATTAAAACATTAAGAATCAATAAAAAATATTCCCATTCAAGTATGTCAACATGAAAATTGATCTCTTCTGGTAAGACCATTGGAAACTCTATATCAGTATGTTCATATTCAAAATCATCTTACAATAAAGGATATAGGTATAGAGGTGCTGATTTTTCATTTTCAATGTTGGGAAAATCATGTTTTAGGTTATCTTCAATAAAGCAATTCCCAGATTCTTCCAAAACATTTTTATCTCCCATAACTATATCAGCTCACATATTTTATTTAGAGACCTCCTAGAGTAATGGTTGATTAAATGTTGATATTATTTATTTTTTAGTATCTTCTTCTCACTAGCCTTAGGTTCTTTAATGTGAAAAATTATTGGTGAAATATATTATTCCACTCTTTTTAGTTCAGGTTCTAGACTCGGTTCGGGTTACTGCATTAGTGAAAAAATATATTTTTCAACCTTTTAATATTTATTTTCAGTTTTTATATGTATTCTTTATGTTATTGTAACTAATAAACTTTGATTTCTTTTTCTGGTTTCACCTAAGAATTGTCAATCCATGCACAATAATCACAATTTGAATACATCATGGTAAAAAATAATTTTTTTCTTTAGGTTTTAAAATTTATGATTTTATTTTTGTTTTTTATAAAAAAGGGAATTAATTAAAAAATTTGAATAAAAATAGAGAATTAAGACTAATGGGATCCTCAAAAATTGTGTTGATTTGATGAATCATTATTGTACATGCTCTCAAAAATATTTATAACTAAGTGCAACATAAGGGCTTAGAAAGAAAGGAGACATTCCCGAGAGAATCACCCAAATTAAACTTTGATTGTAATAATTTTAGTTTCAAAATTACATAATGAAAAAAATCCATTATATGCATGAAAATCCTCCTATATATATGGTTTTGAGTATATGGTGCTCTTAAAAATTGCCGAGATACCTCACATCCAGCTCCTCAATCGTGGGGGGATATTGTATAAGCGAAATCTAAACCTCAAGTGTAAAGTAGATACACAAAGGAACATTGACCACTAAGACCCCCTTGACCTAAATCTATGAAAATAATAAAAATTAATAATTAATAGTCAAATACTTGGGTTCATTATTGGATTAATCCCCTAGGAACTTCCTTGGGGTAACTACTCATAATAACGAGCATAAGAGTTCACAATGATGAAAAAAAATAATGAAGTGGAAAACAAGAAAGATAAAAATAATGAGTGAATGAGAGTAAGAAGAAGAATAAAATATACTAAAAATTCATAATACTATTAAAACATAAATGAAACTAAAAAATTATATAAAATGTACACCTAGAGTGCCAACAACTTTAAATGAGGAATAAACATTATTTTATTTGGATCCAAAATATTCCTCTGTATGTTACCAAATTGTATCCAAAATAAATGAAATAATTTGATAATGGTTAATTCTTGATAGTTTTTCATATATCTCTAATATATCTACCCATAAAATTTTAGCTTATTTTTTCACAATTGGGGAGATATATTGCCATTTACTCAGAAATTTTAATTCTAGAAAGGCTGAGTGTTTGAATTATAATATTTAGAGATTAAATGCATTCATGTCCTTGATAATGAAATAATCATGAGTGACCAACTTAAAGAAATTTGTTCATTGGTATCTTCTACCGATCCTTGTAAAAGTTAGTCTCCATTGGTTCCTCCAATTATGAGATATGGTCCCAAAATCAAAAATTGAAAGATCTATTCAAAATATTCAAGGCCTAACTTGTGATGTGGTTTTGGGCCTCAAAATGATGGACTGATATTGGTTATAAAAGGATAAAAAATACATAGAACATAGAAACTTATATAAGAATAATTTTTCAAATTGGACCAGTGATGAAAATGTTATGGCAAAAAAACTGAAATAAATTAAAATAGTTAAAATACATAGAGGAAATTTTTTTAATTAAGCTCAAAATACTACAAAAAACCAGAAAATATGACAATTTCCCTTGAAATATTTTTTTTGAGATTAAAAACATTGAATTTTATAATAAAAAATTGAAAATATTTTCTCTATCAGGTAACCTGAGGTTGTATATAATAAATGAGTGAACTATAAAGACTATTAAGAGAATAATCAATGCATAAAATGATAAAACAAGTACATGTTAGTCAATAGGTATATAAATGTGAGATTAAATGGGTGATAATAATAAACATGGACATATAAGTGTTAAATTTTATGATAGAATTTGGGAAACATAGAAATATGGCAAGAACATAAAACATGATATCATAAGCATAACAGGTGTACATAATTATTGATGGAAGGGTTTAAAAATAGTGAAAGGTGGTATATAATTAATTAAACATAATAAGGATAGTAAAATGGATTCATAAAAATACTTTATAATGTGAAAAATGGGAAGTAAAATGGCATAATACAAAGAAAGTGATTGAATAAAGAGGAGGGGGAGAGAGTCACTTAGCTTGAGAGGGAACCTCTAAAATATTGGTATAATCTTATTAAGAGATAGGGAATACCATTTTAGGGCTTTAGAGAGGGATAAAGTTAGGAAATTAATAAAAAATGTGTTTTTAGTGAATAATAGTTGTAGGTTAGGTGAGTATTTATAGAAAAAGAGAAGGAAATTATCTATTAATTTCTAAACATAGGTTTTAGACTCTATATGATAAAATAATAAAAACCAAAAACCTTACCATGGTTTTTGTCCATGGTTTCTAAAGAGGCTTGGTTTTTAATATTTTATAATTCTAAGAACTAAACATATTAAAAAAAATATCATTGATGTTGTGGAAGTGGGTCATGTTCATAAAGAATTGATTTTAAAACCTTAAAATAAAATATAGGTTTTGGAGGATTCATTAAAGGTATATAATATTGAAAAAATAACTTCAAAAACAAATTATTTTCAAAGGGAAATATATATCTTTTCATTTTTTCTTTTTATATAATTTTTTAAATAAATTTTGGGATATTATGATTTTATAATATAGATCGTATATTTATACCGTATTCAATTTTTTTCTGAAAAAATTAATTGTATCAGAAAGTTATGAAAAATTCAACCTTGTATAATTTCAACAATATGATTTCAGAAAAAAATATCTATTTAAATATAGAAAACCTTCTAAATATGGGAATTTATACTTTTGAATAAAAATCCTAATTTATTGGAAAATTCATGTTTTTACCACACTGACCACTTTCTGACTCTTATAGGAATTACATTATAATTAATTAAATTATATTAAAATTTATAATTATTATTTAATAATAATATTTCTTGAAAATAATATATATATATCAAAATTATTGAATTTATCAAAAGAGTGTTTTAAATGAAACTATATTTTTCCAAAAAAAAAAATTTTAGTTTCTTTGTATCAAAATATAATTTTTATAAATCTCATTATATAATCATATATATAAATTTATAATGAAAGGGATAAATATAATAATTAATTTATTACAAATAATACATAAAAATTCATACTACTAGGGTGTATATACATAACTCTTTATTACACTAGTTCACACTCTAATAGTATAGTGTGCAATGGTGGCACTTTTTTGGCATGGTTCAGTGAACATGTTTTTTACCATGATCTTGATAAGATTGAAATTCCCTTGTAAATGGTTTCATTCATATTTTAGTTTTTGAATCCTGGATTTTGATTGTTCAAGGGAAAATCCCAATGATTCTGTATCCTTTGGAAGCTCTGATAAATGGGCTTCATAGGGTTCTATCCTAGTATTCAAGGCCATTTCTTCTTCAATCCATATCATTCAGATTTTGTCACAACCCTTAATATATACTAATCTTAATGGTCACTATACAATGACTATATTATAAATAGTTAAGATTATTAATTGTATTTTAAATTAGATGGGCTATATTTTATAATGTACCAAAATAACCAAAGTAATATATTTGTTTTCTATAACAACATTACTTAATAAGGAATTCATTAATTCAAAAGAAAATTTCATTTATAAAAGTTTGGATCATTAAATTCTTACCCCTTCTAAAATTTTACCCTTGAAATTTCATTTCATAAACTAGAATATGTGAGGGTTCTTTTTTATCATTACCTCTTCTGGTCCGATGTTGCTTCCTCAAACATGTAGTTCCACCACAAGACTTTGAAAATGTGAGTTGTATAGTTTTGTAGGACATTTTCTCTACAATCTAAGATCTTATCTCACTACTACTCATATAAAATATTTCTATCCAAGGGCACAACCTATGGATTTAGTACACATGAGGGGTCTCGTATGTACTTTCTTAAGAGGGATACATGGAACACATCATGTACTTGAGATAAGTAAGGTGCGATTTTTAGTTGATAAGCCACAACTATGATGTGATCAAGGATCCCAAAGGTTTCGATGTATCTTGGATTAAGATTTTCATTTTTTCCAAACCTCATGAATTTCTTCCACAGTGATATGTGAAGGAACACTTTATCCCCAACCTAAAACTCCATGCCTCATTAATGATTTTTTCCTAGATTTTTTGTTATCTTTTCATGAATTTCATATGACACTGAATAGTTTAAACCTTCTCTGTCATATCTTTAATATGATCAGGTCCCATAATCTTTCTCTCTACAACTCCATCCTAATATTTTGGAGTTTTAAAACTCTACCCCTACATAACCTAATAAGGTTCCATTTGAATGCTATAATAAAACTATTTTTATATGATAACTTCATTAGGGGAAGGTGATTATCCCAATATCATTGGAAATACATTAAACATAAAATCATCATATCATTTAGAGTTTTAATATCTCTTTCAGACCAACCATCCATGTGAGGGTGATAAGAAGAACTGAAACTTAGCTTTGTACCTAGAGCTTACTGAAGGATTTTCTAGAACCTTGAGTTAAGTCTTCAATATCTATCAATTATAATGTATAGTGGAACTATATGTAGTCTTACCACTTCCCTTATTTATATCATGGTGATTTGGCCAAGAGGGAAATATTCCTTGATAGAAATGAAATGTACTAACTTTATATGGTGACTGAAAACTACCCAAATGGTGTTATTGTCTTTATATTTCTTGGGGAGTCCTATGATTAAATCTATGGTTATGTTTTCCCATTTCCATTTTGGTGTAGGTAGTGGTTTCATCATACCATTGGGATTATTCCATTTATCTTTTACTTATTTTTATACCAAGCAATGAGATAAAAATTATACAAATTCCCCCTTTATGTTATCCCACAAATTTTTTTTCTCTACATCTATATATATCTTAGTGATTCCTTTATTAATAAAGAAGGATGAGCTATACACACCATATAGAAGTTACCCCCCATTCTATGATTTTAATGGGACATATATCCATGTTATAAAACCTTATAAATCTATCTTTATTAATGATAAACTTCAGAATATTAAATACCTTTATCTATATCTCATCATCATCTATTTGGGCCTACCTGATCCTCTCAAGAATGGATGGTTGAGATGTTATTTTACCAAAGTAGGATGAAGATACTTTTATTATTCACATGTAAATCCTTTTCATATCAAATAAGATTATATCTCTTTCAATACTCATAATGGATAGGGTTTCTAGATCCTTTATACTCAGAGTATCTACCCCTTTTTTCTCCTTACCAGGATAGTAATATATTGAACATTCATAATCTTTGTGTAAGAACCCAGATCTTCGGTTTCAGGTACAGATCTCTTTTACGGGCTTTTTAAGGAAAAATGGAGAATCTGGAAATTTTTAGAGTACACACCGTGTAGTTTATGAGTAAATGCCGTGTACTCCTCGGCCACTCGAAGCCGTGTGTTGGTTGAGACAGGGCCACACACACGGTTTGTAGGGGTGACGTGGAGGCCGATTTTGGTGGAGTACGAAAAAACCCACTACACGCCGTGTACATTAAGAGTACACACTGTGTACTTTTTTTATTTCATTAATCGGCCCGGGGTCACACCTAATGACCATAAACGTCTTCCTCTCCACCAAATTCCGTTTAGAACATCCAAGAAGGCTGATTCTTCTCCGAGCCACCGATCTGTCACTGGTTGTCCGAATCAAACTCCGTCGGTTGTAGAAGAATCACAACGGTGAGTTCTTGGTTCTTCTTTAGACTCGTTTCCTAACTCTTCCCCTCATGTAAGTTATCTGAGGTTGAATGTTTTAGACGTTTTTTCATATCTACTCCGTTCTAGGCCAATTCACGGGTCGTGGTTCAAGTATATCGATCTCTGAGGATCAAGGTAGGTGGTTTGTTTCCCTACATTGAAGTTCTTTGAGTTTTGGTTACAAAAGTGCCGGATACCCATGTGTCGGGTATCTCGAGTTTAGGATTTTGATCCTATTGTTTATCTGCCCTAGATTTCTTGTTAGCTTATGATGAATTTCTACTAATTTATGATTGGTTTCATGTTTGAGGATCACCCCATGGGTGTTTAACTCTCCAGTTCAGCTGTTTATCACCGTTTGGCACCGTTGCTGTGAGGAAACCCTATTGAAATTTTTAGTTGCTTGTTATCCCTGATTGAATGTGTTTCCTGCTGTTGAAATTCTTTTTAAGTATGGTAGATATTAGCCAAGTAGTTGTTTAACTTACTTAGGGATGCTAACAGTCGATTACGCACAACTGGACTGCTCAGGGCTATGAGAACCTGGTGCGGGAGATCAAAGAGGGAATAGACGATTAAGTGCTTCACTAGAGGGTCTGTTGGTTTTAGTTTCGTACTCAGGACCTACGGTAATAGAACTTTGTGCTTCCCAAGAGTGTTATTAGTTACCCACGTATCGAGACCACATGAGGAATTAGACGTAAGTGCTTCCTCAGAGAGTCTGTAGCTATCGTTGCAAGACTATAGGGGAATTGATGTGAGAGCTTCCCATAGTGTCTGTGCCCTGTATGATTACTAGACTATAGGGGTATGCCATTTTAAGCCACCCAGAGAGTCAGTGTGAATTTTGATGGTTGGTTGTGATGAGTCCACTAAGCCAAAGAACAATCTTGGGTTTGTAATTCTTATGTTTAGGTAGTATTTTCAGATACCTACTGTGCTACATGGTTGTCATGGAATAGAAAAATTTTCTGGTTTTCCCAGGTTGTGTAATTAAATGAATGTGAATGGTAATTGGTATAATTGTTTACTGCATTTATTTACCTTTACTTTTGATATATCACTCACTGATAGTAGGGCACAAATCTTGTGGTGGTTGCCTATTGGGATTAGTCTCACACCCTGTTTGGGTCCTGCTTTCAGCCCAAACAGATTATGTGGTTGGAGGTATAAGTAGGGATTGTGGCCCTTCTACCTCAGGTACTTGATTGCTGGTCGGATTTGGAGAGCATGGGACCGAGCCTTGGCCCGCGATGCTGCTGGAGTTGTTATTTACATTTAGTACTTTGGTTTTAGTTGTATTTTTGCACGTTGTTTTTCTTACTGCTTTCCATAGATACATGTACCATTCTGTATCATTATTATATTAGACATTTCTTTTACTTTCAGTTCACTTGTTTCATGCTATTTACTACTTCCGCTATTGCTTATGCTTATTCTTCTACTGCATACTTTACCAAATGAGGGCATAGTTTCCCCAATAACTCACCAAGGCCCTCACTACTAGTCGGCAGCCTCTAGCGTTTGTGGAAATCCGCTTGAGGTCATGTGGAGAACCGGGTACGGGGGTACCAGTTATGCAGCTCCAGACTTGGGTCGTTACAAAGTGATATCAGAGGAGTTTTCTTTCTTTACTATTTCTTTCTGTTTTGCGACAATATCTAGGGATAGGAAAAAATGGGTAGTTAGTACTTAACTCTGCCCAGGAGTAATTAACCCGTGTACAGGGAAAAGCTATATTACCACGTAATTGCAATTTTCAGTTTTTGCAAGTGTTACAGTTTATTATATTTCACTATTGGGTGATGCACATGTTTTGTGTTGTTACAGTTTATATGAATATGGTTCTATTTGGTTGCAACCTGATGAAATGAGGGTGTGCCATCTCATACATCATATAAGAACTGGGTAAGAAATCACTTGTCATGCATTTTACCATGCCATCTAGGGTGCATTAGAATTGCATGCTGTTGTGATAAATTCCGTGATAGATTATTCATGCCATTGTGGTAGTTGCTGTGATAGAAATACTTGTTGTGCTGATAGAGTATTACTCCTTTTACAGCCTGTTTAGCATGGGCGCCAAGCTCTAGTATTGGAGGTGTTATGGTCCCTCAAGGATCGGAATTTGGCGGATCATTGTTTGTTATGCTACTTACTTGTTGTATTCATTTTTATGATTCCAAGCTTTGATTCGTGGGGAGTATGGGCCCCCACAGATAGGAATTTGGCACATAGATGGTTGTTTTTCAGTGTTTTTGGCGTTTGGAGCAGTTTCAGAGCTACTTCCCGGAAAAACCCAGAATACACATCATATACTTTATTCATACACGCCGTGTAGTTTTTAAAACGTGTTGTTATCTGTGTGAACAAAAACATGGGGTGGCGGAAAATCTTCGGGGACACGCCGTGTACCATAAGTACACTCCGTTTAGTAGTCAACCGTGTCACTAATAACACGGGTCGGGGAAACTCATGTAGTACATGCCGTGTGTTATAATAACATGCCGTGTAGTTTCTTCTAGGCACCCGGCCATGTCACAAACAACACGGGTAAGTGTTATCTTCTCCAATACATGCCGTGTTTGTTTGGAACACACCGTGTAAGGGGTTAGCCATGTGGCCGGCCGTGTAACCTGCTACACAGGCTGCCGAATCCTGTCTTGTACACGCCGTGTCCTTAGTCTACACACCGTGTATTTTAGAATTAGGAGGACAGTGTAGGTTAGCTGTGCAAAGAGACTCAGGCAGGGAAGTGGAGTTCAAGTACACGCCGTGTTTTGGGACAACACACCATATAGTCTGGAACATTACATGACCAGTGGTGGAAGAATTACACGCCCATGTAAATGGATTTAACAAACACACCGTGTAGTTTAATAAACACGCCATGTAGTTCAGTTTTTCAAATTTAAGTTTCTCTCTCCTGTTCCCATTTTGTACTCTTGTGTTTTCTGTCCTTGTTGATCCTAAATCAGAGGCATGATTTTGATCTTTCAGGGCTTTGGAACCAAGATGTACTCCCATTGCATGTCAGGAATGAGGTGGTGACCGTACGCCTAATACGGAAGACTAGGGACTACCAGTAGTTCCTTAGATTGTTTCGGATATGGCACCTATAGTGATTCTAGACACTGGTATGGATGCTCAGTTCAAGGAGGGTTTCATGAGGTTCATGTAGACCTTCTAGGGAGCTCAGCATCCTTCCCCGTCTATGGCAGAGCTAACGTGAGTCTTCCAGTAGCAGAATCCTCCCACTTTCACAGGGGATGGAGGACCTCAGGTTGCAGAGTCATGGCTAGAAACCATGATTTCCATCTTTGAGCATCTGGAAACACCCCCAGACAGAAGGGTGAAGCTCGCGACTTACATGCTGTGAGATTCTTCCAAAATATGGTGGGATGTAGTCTCACAGGAAGGGCTCTAGTGGACCATGGCTTGGGATGAATTCCAGCATATGTTCTACAATTACTTTTATCCAGCGACGCTGAGGTCCGACAGGGACAGGGAGTTCATGAACTTGCAGCAGGGTACTCTTTCGGTTATAGATTATTCCTTCAGCTTCACTGAGTTACAACGTTTCGCTCCCATTCTAGGAAATGATAAGCTATTTTTGGCAAGGAAGTTTGAGGAAGGCCTCAAACCAGAGATCAGATCGCAGGTGAATGTTTTCCAGCTGACTTCTATTACTCTGATAGTCAACCAAGCACTGATCACCGAAATAAATCTGAGGGAGACTAGAGCTGTTGACTAGGGCGGTTCAGCATCCAAGGCTGATTCATTTCATACTGACAGCAGGAAGTGCCAATGAGAGTCTACTCGAGGTGACTCAAAGAAATGAGGTATATCTTCTGGTAGACGGGATATTCCTTATGAAAACCTAGTGTCGTGCTATCAGTGCGGAAAGAGCGGGCATAATAAGCCTCAGTGCCCGAGAGATCTAGTGGAGTGGCGAGCTTGCGATAAGATGGGTCATCTGCAACGTTTTTGCAGGGTTCTTCTTCCAATGGCTAGTGAAGAAGGATTTTTTTCTACCACTCATTCAGGAGTAGTATTACCAGTCCCACAACATACTGGGGGATGGAGTTCTTCGGGTCATTCAGGCCAAGGTAGAGGTCATGGACGTGGTAGATAGGCTCAAGGGGGATCAGCTTAGGGATATCAGGCTACTACACAGGGCCGCGATATTGGACAGAGGTTTGTAGTAGAGTAGATCCATCGGGAGCAGGATCCTGGACCTTCCACAGTTCGAGGTACGATCTTAGTAGCCTCAGTTTTATCTTCATCCCTTTTCTATACTGGTGCTTCACATAGATTTATCTCTGTTGCTATCATGGAAAGTCTTGAGCTATGTGTCTTTTCATATGCTGACATGTTGACTCTCGACACGCCCTTGGGAACAAGGACATATAGCGTACGTCAGTGCAAGGAGTGCCCTCTCGAGTTTGCAGGGTATCATTCCCTATGTGACCTCTATGTCCTGGAGATGACGGGCTATGACGTCATTCTCGGTATGGACTGGTTGGTTCCCTTCCAGGCAGTTGTCGATTGCTATCTCCGCATGGTGAGTTTTGTATTACCAGAGGGTGAATCTTTCCTTCATAAGGAAGAGTGGAATGTTCAGTCATGTCGAGCCGGACTTGACCGTCATGGGCTAGGAAGAGTTATGGCCTAGATTGCTAGTCTTTATCTGGATGACCAGGGGACTTCACAGTTAGATTTTCCTCCAGTAGTGGATCACTTTCCAGATGTATTTCCAGAAGACTTTTCAGGTTTGCCTCCAGAGCGTGAGGTAGACTTCTCGATTGAGCTCGTTCTAGGAGCAGTACCAGTGTCCATTACTCCTTATAGGATGGCTACACCTGAGTTACAGGGGCTCAAGAAGCAATTGGAGGAGTTGCAGACAAAGGGTTTCATCCAACCCAATACTTCTTCATGGGGTTCGCATGTCCTGTTCGCGAAGAAGGAAGATGGTACCCTTAGGCTTTGTGTGGATTATCAAAAATTGAACCAATTGATGGTCAAGAACCGATATCCCTTGCTGAGTATTGATGGTCTCTTCAATCATCTTTGAGGAGATCGAGTGTTCTCGAAGATCGATTTGATGTCCGGTTATCATCAATTGCACATTAGGCCTTTAGATATACCTCTGATAGCCTTCAGGAGAAGGTATTTCCTCTACGAGTATACGGTTATGCCGTTCAGCCTTAAAAACGTGCCAAAAGTTTTCATGGCACTGATGAACCGAGTGTTCCATCCTTACTTGGATTCCTTCGTCGTGGTCTTCGTGGACGATATCTTGGTTTACTCTCACACTCGACATGACCATGTAACCCATCTTGAGATCATTTTGAGTACACTGAGAAAGCATCATTTATATGTTAAGCTCTCAAAGTGACACTTTTGGATGGACGTGATTCACTTCCTGGGTCATGTCATCTCAGAAATAGGAGTATCAATAGACCCAGAGAAGGTGAGAACAGTAGTTACCTGGGAGCAGCTGAAGAACATCTTTGAGGTACGAAGCTTCTTGGGGTTGGCTGGTTACTACCTGAGGTTTATATAGGACTTCTCACACCTAGAAGCACTGTTGATGGTCTTGACTAAGAAGGGGGTGAAGTTTGTTTGGTCAGAAGCCTGTGACTCAACCTTCCAGGAGCTGAAGGGGAGATTGACTTCAGCACCGATTCTAGTTCTGCCAGAGCCGGGAAAGAGTTATACAGTTTTCTGTGATGCATCTGGCATCGGGCTTGGAGTAGTGCTTATGCAGGAAGATCGTGTTGTTGAGTACGGATCTCGGCAGTTGAGGCCACATGAGAAGAACTATCCTACGCATGACCTGGAGTTGGCTGCTGTTGTTCATGCTTTGCGTTGTTGGAGGCACTATCTCATGGGAGATCATTTTGTGGTATATACTGACCAAAATATCCTCAAGTACATCTTCACGCAGCGTGACTTGAATCTGAGATAGCGGAGGTAGGTCGAATAGCTACAATCTTTCGAATTCGATCTTGCTTATATGCCTGGGAAAGGAAATACTGTGGCAGATGCACTGAGCAGGAGGACTCAGCTGCAGGCAGTTCAGGAGGCCAGCAGTGAGTGATAGCTCATGGATCTGTTCTTTGAGATGCATCTGGAGGTGCACAATAGACAGGGTTAGACGGTTCTTTCTTATGTAGCTGTTACCTCTACCCTTTTTGATCGAGTTTGAATGAGGCAGCTATCAGACCCTGAAGGTCTAGTCCTACAGGAGGGTGTTTCAGATGGAGACCCTACTCCGGGGTGGATAGTGGGCGATGACGAGGTGCTACATTTTCATGGCCGTGTATGGGTTTCAACGAACATATGGGAGGAGATGATGCGGGAGTTCCATGCTTCAACTTGGGCAGTTCATCTTGGTGTCATAAAAATGTACTGAGACTTGCACCATCAGTATTGGTGGCCAGGTATGAAGAAGGATGTGCTGGTTTTGTTATGCGGTGTTCCACCTGTCAGCAGGTTAAGGCAGAGCATCAGCGTGACCAGTAGGGATTTTGTAGCAGTTACCCATTCCTAAGAGGAAATGGAATGATGTCACGATGGTCTTCGTGATAGGTTTACTGAGATCGCCTCGAGGAAATGATGTGGTTTGGGTTATAGTGGACGGGCTCACGAAGGTTGCACACTTATTGCAGATCAAGGAGACCTTCAATGTTGATGAGATGGGGCGGTTGTACATCCGAGAGATTGTACGTCTACATGAAGTTCTACACTCCATTGTTTCAGACAGGGATGTGCGTTTTACTTGGCACTTCTGGTAGGGGCTACAGAGGGCGTTGGGTACATAGGTACTTTTGAGTACAACATACCATCCCAAGACTGATGTCTAGTCCGAGCGTACAATCCAGGTGCTTGAGGATATGCTCCGATCTTGCATTCTAGACTTTGGCAGTTCTTGGGAGAAGCATATTACTCTGGTGGAGTTTGCCTACAACAACAGTTTTCAGGTGACTATTCTGATAGCACCTTACGAGGCTCTGTATGGTAGGCCATGCTGATCACCTTTATGCTGGCTAGAGACAGGAGAGGCAGATTTGTTGGGACCTCGTCTTGTTCGGGAGACCTCAGAATAGATAGAGTTGATTCAGAAGAGGATGGAGACAGCACAGTCTCGGCAAAAGTCTTATGCTAATTAGCGGAGACGACCACTGGAGTTCGAGGTCGGGGATCAGGTCTTCCTGCGTGTCGCACCGAGGTTGGGAGACAAGAAGATTCAGAGATAGGGTAAGCTTTCACCGAGATACCTCGGGCCATTTGAGGTTCTGGAGAGAGTCGGGATGGTTGCTTACAGGTTGCAGTTACCTTAGAGGTACCCGACTATGCATGACGTCTTTCATATTTCTCAGCTTTGACGGTATTTCTCAGACCCGTCTCATGTTTTTCAACTCGAGGAGGTTGAGTTAGAGCTGGATGCATCATTCGAGGATCATCCTATCAGGATTATTGATCGTAGTGAAAAAGCACTCCATGGACGATCTGTTCCTCTGGTACGGGTGCTATGGCAGCATGGCCGTATATAGGACGAGCCTTGGGAGAGGGAGGCTGATATGCGATCATAGTGGACAGAGTTTTTCGAGGTTTCTTCTTCTATTCTTTTCTAGGAAATTAGGGGACAAATTTCTTTAAGGGGGGAAGTTTGTAAGAACCCAGAGCTTCGGTTTCAGGTACGGATCTCTTTTACGGGATTTTTAAGGGAAAATGGAGAATTTGGAAATTTTTTGAGTACACACTATGTACTTTATGAGTACACACCTTGTACTCCTCGGCCACTCGAAGTAGTGTGTTGGCTGAGACCGGGCCACACAGACGGTGTGTAGGGGTGACGTGGAGGCCGATTTTGGCAGAGTACGGAAAAACCCACTACATGCCGTATACTTTAAGAGTATACGCCATGTACTTTTTTTATTTCATTAATCGACCCAAGGTCGCGCCTAGTGACTGTAAACGTCCTCTTCTCTGCCTAATCCTGTCCAGAACATCCAAGAAGGCCGATTCTTCTCTGAGCCACCGATCCATTACCGGTTGTCCGAATCAAACTCCATCAGTTGCAGAAGAATCACAGCGGTGAGTTCTTAGTTATTCTTTAGCCTCATTTCCTGATTCTTCCTCTCGTGTAAGTTATCTGAGGTTGAACGTTTTAGACTTTTTTACAGATCTACTCCATTATAGGCCGATTCACGGGCCTAGTTTCAAGTATATCGATCTCTGAGGATCGAGGTAGGTGGTTTGTTGCCCTATGTTGAAGTTCTTTGAGTTTTGGTTGCAAAAGTGTTGGATACCCATGTGTCGGGTATCCCCGGTTTAGGATTTTGATCCTATTGTTTATCTGCCCTAGATTTATTGTTAGATTATGATGAATTGCTGCTAATTTATGCTTGGTTTCATGTTTGAGGATCACCCCATGGGTGTTTACCTCTCCCGTTCTGCTGTTTATCACCGTTTGGCACTGTTTCCGTGAGGAAACCCTATTGAAATTGTTAGTTTCTTGTTATCAATGATTTCATGTGTTTCCTGATATTGGAATGCTTTTGATGTATGGTAGCTATTATCCAAGTTGTTGTTTAACTTACTTAGGGCTGTTAACATTCGATTACGCACGACTGGACTACTCTGGGCTGTGAGAACCTGGTGTGGGAGATCAAAGAGGGAATAGAAGATTAAGTGCTTCTCTAGAGGGTCTGTTGGTTTTATTTTTGTATGCAGGACCTACAGGAATAGGACTTTGTACTTCCCAAGAGTGTTCTTAGTTACCCACGCATCGAGACCACATGAGGAATTAGACTTAAGTGCTTCCTCAAAGAGTCTATAGCTATCATTGCAAAACCATAGGGGAATTGACGTGAGAGATTCCCAGAGTGTCTGTACCTTGTATGATTACTAGACTATAGGGGTATGCTAGTTTAATCCACCTAGAGAGTCAGTGTGAATTTGATGGTTGGTTGTGATGAGTCCACCAAGCCTAAGAACATGCTTGCGTTTGTACTGCTTGTGTTTAGGTAGTCTTTTTAGATACCTATTGTGCTACTTGCTTTTCCTGGAATAGAAAACAATACTGCTTTTCCCAGGTTGTGTAATTAAATGAATGTGAATGGTAATTGGTAGAATTGTTTACTGCATTTATTTACCTTTACTTTTTCTATATCACTCACTGAAAGTAGGGCACAAATATTGTGGTGGTTGCCTATTGGGATTAGTCTCACACCCTATTTGGGTCCTGCTTTCGGCCCAAATAGATTATATGGTTGCAGGTATAGGTAGGGATTGTGGGCCTTATACCTCAGGTACTTGATTTCCAGTCGGAGCTGGAGACCATGGGACCGGGCCTTGGCCCGCGATGCTGCTGGAGTTTCTGTTTACATTTAGTAATTTGGTTTCAGTTGTTTTTCAGCACATTTTTTTCTTACTGCTTTCCATAGATACATGTACCTTTCTACATCATTATTATATCATAAATTTATTTTTCTTTCAGTTCAGTTGTTTCATGCTATTTACTACTTCCATTATTTCTTATGCTTATTCTTCTACTACATACATTACCAAATGAGGGCATAGTTTCCCCACTAACTCACCAAGGCCCTCGCTACTAGTCGGCAGCCTCTGGTGTTTGGGGAAACACGCTTGAGGTCATGTGGCGAACCCGATATGGGGTACCAGTTATGCGGCTCCGGACTTGGGTCGTTACAATTTGATCAACCCTTACCACTTTTGTTGGTGAATATTGATATAATTTTATGTGAATATATTCTTAAGGATTTTAGGTTACTCATATATGTCCCACTTCTACCTGTAGATATAATGGTATGGAATATTTAATGTGAAGATCACTAGAGCCAATACTAGATCATGCATTGCGTAGTTTGGATCGTGGTTATTTAATTGGAGGGAGGCATAGACTATCACTTTATCATCTTGAATGAGTACACAACCCAAAATTTTTCAGGACACATCACTGTATATCTTAAATACTTCCCCACAAATGGGTAATGTGATCACAAGTGAAATTATTAGCCTATTTATTAAATCTTCAAATATCTCCTAACATTCATCAATCTAGAAAAACTTTACACCCTTTCGAGTTTGCATTGTTAGTCGGATTGACAATCATGAGAAATTTTTCACAAATTAGAGATAATAACTAGCTAATTTAAGGAAACTATAGATCAATATCAAAGATATTTGTCTATTCCATCCTTCAATTACCACTTTTTTTAAAGGATCCATATATATCCTTTTACTTGTGATAAAATTACATAGGAATGAAAATTTATCCATCCAAAAATAACATTTATTATAATTTTCATAAAAAATATCCTTTATAAAGTTATTAATTACAAAAATAAAATTCTCATCATGTTTATCATTTAATTTGGAGTAGATAAGAATATTTTATATAATGAAAACTAAAAATTTATCAAGTAAATACCTAAATACCCCATTATTTAATTATATTTAGATTGTTGTAGAATTAGTGATTCCAAATGAAATCATTAAGAACTTGTTGATACCATACCATGTATGAAAATTAGTCATGGGTATATCATACTTATTCACCTTTACTTGATAATATACTGACCGTAGACCCACCTTAGAGAAGTACTACTATCCACGTAGTTGATCGGACAAGTCATCAATCAATGGTAGTGGGTACTTGTTCTTTATCATAATATTGTTGATTCTATAATAATAAATAAATATATGCATTGAACCATCCTTATTCATGAATAAAAGGACCTGTTCACCCAATAATGAATCACTTGGACAAATAAACACTTTATCCAAACTCTCATGTAGTTACTTCTTCAACTCTTCAATTTCAAGAGTGTAAATTCTCTATAGAGTCTTGGATATTGGAAAATATCTAGGTATAAGATTGATTGAGAACTCAAACTCACATTTTGGAAGAATACCTAGTCATTATTTGGGAAACACATCAACATATTACCTTATAATGGGCATGTTATTAAGGATGATCGTTTACTTAGTCACTATCATTTGAACTAGATACACTTGCTCATAAGGCAATAATATCCATTCTTAAGATGATAATTTGAAATGGGAATCTTTCTCTTAATTTCACTTGTATAGAATCAAAAGTTTATTTATGATATGGTGGGTGATTTCCTTCTCTCATAAATTTATATTGGATATATATAAGGAAATCCAATCTATACCTAGAATTACATCAAATTATATTAAAGGGAGTATCACAGGGTTCAATTATAAGTTCAACCTGAAATTATAGATATGGGTGATGTTATATAATTGGGATGAAATAATTTATCCATTTTCAGTTTTCACCCATAGCTCAACTTCTATGTTTTGATGTGGTGTTTGAATAGTTCTACTAAACCTACATGATATGAAAGAATGCATAGAATCATGGATGATAATCACACATTTCTCAATTTGATTCTAGTTATAATCATTTAATTTATAAAAAATATACTTAGGGATGAAAATTTTAAAACTATTAAACATATAAAAGTGGAAATATGAACATTGTAAGGATAAATCATAAATGAAATATATTCCTTAACTTATGAATTTTTAGGTTTCAATATAAGTTATCCATTCCTTATTTCCTAACATAAAATTTTGCGGGATTTTTTCCCTTCATTAGGGGTTGTAAGGTGACTATGAATTTAATAATGAAAATACTAAGGGAGTGTCAATCTTGGTTTGAAATAAGTCCAATTCTTTGTACACTGGGTGATGATAGAGTTAATACCCAATGTACCTTTTTTTGGGGGTATTACCCCTAGGTAAAACCATGCCAGATCCACATATACTTATAATATCCGTACAAAGATTTTGTTTCTTAAAAACCACTTAAACTATACTTTTCCATAATTTAGGGACGTGTTCCAATGTTCAATATTATCTCAAAGGATTCTACTAAGGTTTTCTAATCCCATCCCCCCATCACATTATACCTTATTCTGATACCAACTATTGCAACCCATACCTTTAATACACCTTAATTAATGACTTATTACATAAAGATATACCTAATATAATCCCAAAAGATAAACAATCTTAGTATATTTGGGTATTAAGATATGTAACACAATAACATGAAATATGGGTATAACAAAATTATTTAAAAACTTCAAAGCATGTATTTATATTCTATCAATCTTCTTATACCACACTGGATAACCTAGGGACGTACATAATAAATGGATGAGATATAAAGACCTATAAGGGAATAATCAAATAATAACATGATGAAATTAATACATGTTAGTCAAGAGGAATATAAAGGTGACATAAATGTTATGAGATTCATTAATATGAACATCAAATCATGATATAATATGATAAAATCAATGAAACATAGGAACGAGGAAACAACAAGAATATGACATCATAAGAATAAGCTAAGGATAAATGCCATGAAATCATAATATAGTGTTCTTAAGATAACCTCCCATGTACCATACATGGTATATCATGAGAAAAAAATCATATCCAGTGCATTGGAGGGATATATAATTCCTGATCCACCCATCACATTCATATCATGTTCATTAATTAGTGTGCCTCATAGATCATACAACATAAAGAATACTTTTATCACTTATAATCTCAAGATTAAGGAGTGTGGGTTATATAAATGAAATTACCCAATCAATTAATAATAGGTACATATAGTTGAATACCCTTGAGTATAAATGAGAATATGTATTCACTATACAAATGCTTGGCATGGAAAAATTTTAGGATAATTTCGGTAGAAAAATAGGTATGCATAAAAATTCATGGAAGGGTATAATGAGAGGAAATGTGGTATTTAATTAATTTTAAATAAGAAACACTATAAAATAGATATATAAAAACACATTAAAACATGAAAAATTGGAAATGAAATGGAATAATTCAATAAAATTTATTGAATAAAGAGAAGAAGGAGAGAATCCCTTACCTTGAGAGAGTGCTTCTAAATGATTGTAAGGAGATTATTAAGAGAATGGGAACACATTAGGATGGATTTAGAGAGGTTTATGGAGAGGAAATTCATTCTAATTATGTTTTGAGTGAATAAGAGTGGGATGTTGGGTCGGTATTTATATAAAAAGATAGGGAAATACTTTATAACTTAAGGTTTCGACTCTATATGATAAAATAATCAAAGACACAAAAATTTCATTATTTTTATCCCATAGTTTATTCCAAATAGGAGTGGTTTTCAATATTTTTATCTCTAAGAAATAAAAATATTAAAATAATTCTATTGGTGATGTCGAAGTGAATCATGTTCATAATGAATTGATTTTAAAAACTTCAAATATAATATAGGTTTTGGAGGTTTCATTAAAGGTTTATAAAATTAATAAAATATATTTAAAAAAATATTTTAAATGGAAAATTTATATATGGTCTTGGATTCCATTGATATAATTTATTTCACCATTTTGGCTATTATGATGTCATAATACAGACTATATATTTATATCGTATTTAATTTTTACCCAAAAATTTGACCATATTAGAAAATTATAAAAAATTCACCCTTAGATAATTTCATCATGCTGATTTAAAAAATAATATTTATTTTACTAAAATAATTTTCTAAATATAATAATGTACAATTTCAAATAAAATCCATATTTACTGGAAAATACTTTTTCTATGACACTAACCATTTTATGACCCTTTTATAAATTACATTGTACTTCATTAAATTATATTATCATATATAAATATTATTTAATAATAATATTTTATGAAAATAAAAATTAATTCAAAATTCATGAATTTATAAAACATTTTTTTAATTAAAACTATATATTTCTGAACAAAACAATTTTAGTTTCTTTTTATCAAATTTTAATTTATATCAAACCCATTATATTATCATATATATAACTTAATAATGTAATGGATTAATATAATATTTTTTTTACAAATAATGGATAAAATTTCATACTACTAGGGTTTAGATACATAACCCCTTATTAAACAAGCTGACTCCCTAATGGTAAGGTGTAAAATAGGGATACTTTCTTGGTGTGGTTCAGTGAACATGGTTTGGCTCGTGATCTTGATAATATTGAACTTATCCTATAAATGACTTTGTTTTTGTTTTAATTGTTGAATCTCAACGGGAAAAGTATAATGTTTCCATATCTCTGAAAGTCTCTGATTAATGGGCTTTAAAGGGTATGATCTCACTAGTAGTGGTTATTGCTTCTTATGCATATGTCAATTATACTTTATCATAAACCTTAATATATACTAATATTAATGTTCAATGTATAATATAAATATTATCAATGGTTAAAATTATTAATGGTCATTTAAATCCAATATGATATATTTTGTAACGATATGAAATAACCAAAGTAGTGAATTTGTTTTATATAACTAAATTACATAATAATTCATTCATTCATTCAAAAATGAAATTTAATTTATAAAATTTGAGGTCATTATATATACTGCAAAGTTGTTGTGGATCATCTTGTTTCTATTTGAGAGATTACATCGGTAGTGGTTTTTATGGTTTTCTTAGAAATATCATTTTGTAAGGTTTCTCAATAATTCAATTAGTTATTATTTTAATTATTTTTTTTACTTTATCATCACGTGAGACCAAAGATATTATAGGTTTTGGAGCTTTTTATTTTTCCGATCTTGTTGATTGTGGAGATTTAGAGGCTAGTAAGCTATGCATATTCTGAAATAATTATTCAAAAATGTAAGGTACCATATATTCTATAATGTACAAAACATTTTAATTTTAGCTTAATTATTTAGTTTTATCCTTCTCATAATTCCTAATTAGTTAAAAATGTTTTCAAGGGTGTTTGAGGATTGTCAAAAGGATAAAGCCTTGCGTTTTGGATTTAACAAGTGGATTGCATGTTTAGTATAAACTGTAAATCCCAGTCTACATAGTTTTTTCAAACCACGTGGGGTTCTCCCATGGATATAAGGGGGCACAAAATTTTTAATCATGCCTCCCAATATAAATGACCATTTGAATGTTGTAGGTCTCACTGTAGAGGCAATTTTCATAGGCTTTACATGGTTAGTATGACTGTGCACCTAGCCCATACAAGGGGTGACTTGGGATAGTTCTTGTCTCATGGATGGTGCATGGTTTGGACGACCATGCATAAAAACCATGTGAACCCTTGTTAAAGGGTGAATTTAAAATTTTCCCCTCCTTCCTAAGAACTATTTTTTATCCTCTCTTTTCTACACTTCTTACGCAAAACAAGTCCACCATTGGTATCTCTTCCTCCACCTCAAGCTAGGATTTTTGATTTATCTTCTATCCAAGATTAGAACCAACCACATTTCACTTCATTAGATTCATCTAAGTAAGATATTTTATCTATTATCTTCTTTTTTCTATTTATCTCACCATATTCTGTGCTATTTTGGTTCGAGATAATATTCCATATTTCTAGGGAATTTTTATATTTCTATGTTTTCTCTCATTTCAAGACAAACCATGGGCAAAAAATTGTTGAGGCATAAGGTAGGTGGTTTATTAATTTTACCTCAAGGTATATCCATTTATGAATTTTTACCATTATGAAACACACTGGTTTAACTTTGTCTTGCCTCTAAAATCCCCAGACTTTAAATTAAATTATCTAAATTATAATATAAATCCAAAATGAGACCAATTTTCATTGTTGGAGGTTGATATCACAATGATAACCACCCAATTAGGGCGTGTTCCTTATTATGCCTTATGATGACCAATGAAATGACTACCTGAAACACAGTTTGGGTGTTCTTGTCATAACATTTTTTATAGTAAGAGATTTTTTTAATAATTGAATCTTAAATAATTAAATGGAAAGACTAAATAACTTGGACTTTAATATCTTATAGTTGAATTATTATAGTTTTATTCCCCTCTTTGACCCTTTTTAATTATAATCAAAAGTTGTTGGAATGAACCTAATTTAACTGTAATAGTCATAGTTATTACATGAAATATGATGATATATATATATATATATATATCTCTGTGTGTGTATGTGTATAAGTTTCCTATTTTATATGAAACTTTTTTATCATTATAGGAACTGTTAGACATGAGCCCGCTTTAGATTCCCAAGGGAATGCCTTGATCACTCATAGAATTCCATTCTGATTCGCTGATCTGGTTTCCATGGGACATACCAACCTTGGAATTTGGTATTTTTCTATTAGTTCATTCTTGAAATGGTTTCATAGGATCCCTTATCCTTCTCCAAAAAAATTAGAATGCCTTTGATGCACCCTTTGATTTAACATGATGTCTCAGGACATGCGATGCCTTAGATTATTATCATCAGGCTCCAATCATGCTTAGCTTGGAATTTACATTGGACTTGATCCGTGGACTTAGTTAGACATATTTACAATGAACGTTTTTGGGTGTAAAACTTGTATTACACTTATCTAATTCTTGCTACGATGCATGGTCGGGTACTGTGAGATAGTCTGACCTTCTAAGCTTAAGGATGCCTTGGTTTCTCCTTGAATCCTCTTTTAAAATTATCATCATTACCAATACATGGTCACAAGTGATATATTCATTAACCCCTAACTAAATGATTTAATGAACACATGATCAGAGACATCCATCATGGGATGAAGTAGGTACAGTTGGCATGGTGTGCCATGAGGAACCTGAGATCGACATGGGTTGTGTTTATTTCTTGTTTTACTTTGATATACTTGTAAACTATTACATTTTATATTCACAGACTTGATTTTTATAGGCTCCATTGGTTCTAGAATATTATGTTTATATCACACCCTATCTAGGATGCCATTAAAACCTAGAAAAATTATTTGATTATAGGTGAGAAGAATTGGAAGCATCCAATTATATATGCATGTATTTTTGTATTAGTATGGAAGCTTTATAGAAAATGATCAAGCTAGTGATCGATATTATTGGGTAGTTTTTAGTCTTTTTGAAAATTTTAAAATCATATTATATTTTAATGATTCCATGCATTCTTGATCCATTTTATAGAGACATGAAATTATTTCTATATATGTTACTTATTTTAGATTTTGAGTTGATTATTTTTTACATAGATATTTATACTTATTCCTCTTATTCATTATTATTTCTTCTATTTATTTATTTATACATTGGTTACCACTATAATCCAATATGTTTATAATGGTATAGTCTACCCATTGTACACCTTTATACCCTCATTGATAGTTAGCAGCCTCTTGCATACGGGGAGGCACACTTAAGGCCATGGGACCAACCTGTTCTACTACTATTACTAGGTGAGCTAGGTAGGGGTGTCACAATGTGGTATCAGAGGGTTTATTTTCCTTTTCATATTATTTTGGGATGGTAGAAATGATATTAGAAAGTGTTGGAATTTGGTAATGAGCCTATGCCTAGGAGTAGACAACTCATCCATGAGATACAATCCAAATTACCAAGGAATAAAAAATTATCATTCTATATTTATATTATTACTATTGATATAATTTCACTATTGGGTGACTAACATTATTTTTTAGGTTCATAATTATTTGTGGATAATCTACCATGTCATTGTATAATGAGAATCATTTCTAAATAAATCATTATATCCACCTATAGATTCACATTCCATGCATATTCCATTCCATATAGGTGCATTTTTATGATTTCATTTCCTATGTTTATTATGATTTTTGAAAGTGCCTTGTTTTTTATATATTTCTATACCAACAAAATTTTCTATAATAAATAGATAAAATAATTTGTTATTAATGTTTCTTCTTCAACCTAAGTGGTGTTTTACCACATAGCTTGAGGATGAAACCTTAATTAACCAATTATTATATGTTTAATCTATGTGACTAGAGTTACATGAGATGAAATGTTAGTTTTCTGTAATTAAATGGAAGTTTATTAAAATTTATGAATATCATACTTTTATAAATTGGTATGGATGATCTATCTAATCAAGCTATCATCTTTTAATTGTTACATTATGAGATTGAATGTAAAACTCTGGTTTTAGTTACATGGATTTCCAATTATAACTTATAAAGCATGTGAATTTACAACTTGGGAATGGTAGTACATCTAAATGGAACCTTTTTCATATACACATATATGGATTATAAACAATAAATTATAACCTATGAATAAAATGGGTTCCATTAAATGGGGAGGACAAGTGAAATTAAGGTGTATTTTAATCCATAATCTATAATTTTCTCTCCATATACCAAAACCCCTATAAATAAAAACATGAACACTTACCAATAACCTGACCTTATATATGGGTAGTTGGGATAGTATGTTGTGTAGTGATCACTTTTTATAATTACACTTATTTTTTTGATCCTATATTCTTTGATATATTTTCTGAGGTGTGAGATTGAAATTGTAGAGACATGATCCACAATGACCTCGAGTCGTGCACTAGGAGGTTGGAAAAGACCACACTCTAAAGATGATGGGACCTAACCCACCCTTGATACCTCTTCCAGTTCTAATTGAGGAACCACCTTCTATACGTGTATTGGGTATTGACTCCCAACTTTGAAAGGGGTTTCTATAGTTAGTGTAGTCCATGAAGGCTGATATGATACCTACTACTCCTATGTTATAGTTGACTTGATAGTTTCAGTTACAACATCTACCCATGTTTTCAAGGGATGGTGGTCCATATGATATGAAGTCATGTATGGAGGCCATGCTATTAGTTTTTGATCATCTTGATACACCCATTGAGAGGAGAGTGAAGATCACTACTTACATGATTCATGATTCCATGAAGAATTGGTGAGATGTTCTAAATTAGGCTGATTATCACTAGGGAAGAACTTGGAGGGATTTATTGTCTATTTTTTATTAAATTTTATTCTCAGAGATGCTGCGAGATAATCGGTCCAGAGAGTTCTTGCACCTAGAGTAGGGCACCGTGTACTTCATGGATTATTAAACTCTATTTACTAAGATTCATAATTTTTCATTGACCCTAGATGGATATGAGATATCTAGGGTGAGTTGATTCAGGGAAGGGATTAGGTTCACCATCTGATCTTAGTTAAATTTCTTCAATTAAGCAACTATTTTAGATATTTTCAATAAAGCCCTAATCATTGAATATAATCTAAGGGAAGCCGATGGTGCTGAGAATACTTTTTTAGTACCAAGATAGAGTGATGGTTATCCAGTGGCAAGAAATGTCATCATGAGAGTTATCAATAGGTAAGTTCTATCAAGAGTATCCACACTTGTAGTTTAGTGGTATACCATCTGTGTGGGAGTTAAGAACAAATGAATCCTCAGTGTGACAAAAACCCAATCTTATGCAGTTCCTATGGAAGAATGGGTTATCTTAAGAGATTATATCGGAATATATCATCTATTTCTAGTGTTAGTGTACCCTTTCTAGATCTACCTTTTTTAGAATGATAAATATATCCACATTAAGTAGGTATATGGAGTAACACTGAATGATTATGATGAGAATGAGGTTGTGGACAATGTACTAAGACATCTAATTTTTAGCATCAACAAAGTGGAACTGCTCAGGGTAGTCCACCTATAGCTCAGGGCTATGGATCAATCTAGTTTCATGTAGTACAAATGATACCCAATTATTTCATCAGAGGTCCATATACAGTACAATGTACTATTCTAATAGCTTCTACTACTATAAATTCATTATTCGATACATGTTCCTCATACTATTTTATTTTTGTATCGATCACAGAAAGTATTGGGCTTGAAATTCAATACTTATGTGGGGTGATGACCCTGGATACTCTATTTGGAGTATGGATAGATAGTGTGTGATGATGAAAGGGGTGTCTTATTGATGTTGGAGGTTATCATTTCTTGTGTATCCTTTTGACCCTTGATATGAAATTTTTCAATATCATACTTAGGATGGATTGGATAGTTCCCTATCATGAACACATTTACTATAATCACAAAAGGGTGTCTTTCATACCCCTCAAGTGTGGTAGATATGTACATAAGGGTGAATATAATGTATTGGATGGTTGTGATGGACTAGAGAATCATGGGATAAAAGGGGTGACAACCCAAATCACTAGTCTTTAAATGAATGATCAGAGGGTTTTTATGGAAAATTTTCCTTTGGTGGTGGATTGTTATAGGGATGTCTTTACTAAATTTTTATTAGGAATACCTCCTAAGATAGAGGTATAATTTATGATCAAGATTATTCTAGGAGAATATCTCATGTTTATTCCTCCATACAAGATGACACCTAATGATTTTCAGGAGTTCAAGAGGTAATAGATGATTTAGAATATATGGGTTTTATCCAACCTAGTATATATCCTTGGGGTTCAGTCATGATTTTTTTCAAATAAGGGAAATGAAACCCTTAGGCTATGCATGGATTACTGATGGTTCAATTAGATTACAGTTAAGAATCGATATCAATTATCTCATTTAAATGAACTTTTTTACCAGCTCTGAGGGGATAGAGAATTCTCTAAGATTGATCTGAGGTTATGATATAATCAGGTATGTGTTATAACTTCAGGAATATATCATAAAATGTTTTAAGAAAGTATATTATTTTGAGTATATGTTTATTCCATTTGGTCTTATGAATATACCTACTGTTTTCATGGCCTTGATGAATCATGTTTTAAACCTATACCTAGATTCATTCATTTTTGTGTTCATGGATGACATCATGGTGTACTCATAGACTTGACACGATCATACCAAACACCTTGATACCATTTTGAGTACATTGAGAGAGCATATTTTGTATTCCAAACACACCAAATGACACTTCTATATTGAAAAGGTTCACATACAAGGTCATATTATATAATAATTAGGAGTATTCATTGACCCAGAGAAGATGATGGCCATAGTTTCCTGGGATCACCCTGATAAAGTGTTTGAAATATCGAGTTTATAGAGGTTGGATGGATATTAAAAGTATTTTATATATGGTTTATCCCATATTAAATCTCCTATTATGGGATTGACCAAGAATAGTGTGAATTTTATTTGGTCTGAATATTGTGAGAAAGATTTTTAGGATTTGAAGGGAAGACTTTCCACAGCCCCGATTTTGATCCTACTTGATCCTGGAAGAGGTTAAACAATGTTTTATAATACATAGAGTATTGGGAAAGGTATATTTCTGATTCATAGGGGTTGAGATGTTGTATATGGGTCTCTGTTGTTGAGGCCTCATGAGAATAGCTACCCGACACATGATCTTGAGCTAACAACAGTTGTCCATGACTTATTTTCTAGAGGCACAATTTATTGGGAATGTGATTTGTGGTGTATACAGACAAAAAAATCCTAAATTATATTTTTACACAATATGAATTAAACCTTAGACAATTTATATGGGTTGAATACCTTTAGTTATTTGACCTTGATCTTTCCTATAAATTAGGAAAGGGCAATGCAGTTGCAAATTCACTGAGCTGGAATACGCAAATGCAAGCTATTGAAGAATCCAGTGATGAATAAAGGCTGATGGATCATATTTTTGAAATGAATTTGGATTTTTAGGAGAGTTATGAGAGAACTTAACTTCTATCCTTATCGATATCATCTTCAGTTATGGATATAGTGAAAAGGAGGCAATTTTTAGATCCTGAAGGTTTGGACTTAAGGGAGAGTATTTCAAGTAAATACCCTCCACCAAATTGGTTTGTTGATGAAGAAAAAATCCTAATTATTAATGGATGTATCTAGATATGTTACATCCATGACTCATTTTAAAGGTAAATTTCATTTAATTTCCATTCATGCTTTGTTTTGAGGGTTTCCTAATCTTTTTTTTGAGGAAAGAGCATGTTTTCATGATTTGGGCCAAACCGTGAGCCCATTTCCAGATTTTAAAAGAAATTGTTTCTTTTATAAATATTTAATTTTTTAATATTTTTCACCCATTCCAATTCCTAAATGGCCTCCCCTGACCTATTAACACCACTATTTAAATTTATACCCTTTAGGAATCCAAAATAATGGTGGATCTGAGTTTTTATTTAAGGAATTGGGCCATCCTGAAAGCCCATTTCCAGTTTTAAAAAAAATTGTTTAATTAATAACATATTCAATTTTAAGGATTTTTCGGTGCTTCCAAGTGTCACCAAAGACTACTAAACCCATCCACATTCCCATCATCTTTACCCCCTCTTTTAAGCTCATATTCATCGCAAATTAGTGTAGAACATCATAGGGTTTCTCAAATCGACCAGATGTGAAGAGGTAACTTCTTTCCTTCTTAACTCTCTCAATTATTACTATTTTTCCTGAATTCCTATTCCTAATTCAACCCTTCATCCTCATATTTGAACATAAAATCCATGTCAGCCCTCACAACCATTCAAACCTATTTGGAACAACATTTGAAGGAGAATTTGGTGGAGGAACTTCAAATAATCTCGAGTAAGTGTCTCTACTCCTTAGTTTCTCCCCTTTCCATGAAGTTTATTTCAATTTTATTAAAGTTCCAAATAAAAAGGGGGTAGGTTTTTGAACCTTTAATTTTACCTTTGGTTTTATTGGTCAATTATTGTGGTTTTAGGTTCTATCTAAGCCCCCCTTGGTGCGGCAGTGGTGCGACTTGATTTTCACACGGTGATTCAAGGGCTTCCTTTAATTTGGTAGGTGATTCCTTTTAGTATGAAATATTTGTGACCTAGATTATGAATTTAGGATATTTTTATGTCTATTTAATTTTAATGTTTCTTAAATTTTTTTTAGTTGCAATTATAAATCAAATGAATTTTAAGTGCCAATTTTTGGTGAAATTGGGGGTTTTTCATATAATTCTTTTATTGGTTCATTAAGAGCTTCCCCATAATTATTTAGTTGATTTTATTGAACTTTAATAAGTTTGAAAATAATTTTTTGAATTTTTATCCCCTTTTTTTGTTGATGAGAAATGGGTTTTAATGGTGTTTGTAAAGAAAGTGAAGTTTTTGTGCCACTTTTTTGTGAAAATGAAGGTTTTACAAAGTTATCACTTATTGTTTAACATGGGGATACCCTAAAATTGATTTTTTTGTTTTCATTGAAATATATTGGGCTTAATTTACTAGTTTGGTAACTTAAAAGGGTGCACATAGTGTACAAGTGGGGTTCTTAATGGGTTTAGTGTGCAAAACAATACTGGATTTTGAGAAATTGTTTCATTAAAAATAAAAGTGTTTGTTGTGTGTTTTATGTGGTATAAAGTGTGATAGATACTATAATAGTTGTATGTGTCCAGTATTGGTGTTTTAAATGAAATTGGATATGTGTTGTATGTTGAAATTGTTTGATCACGAAGGGGGAAGCCCGATTACCTAGGTGTGGCGGATGTGTACTAGTACAACAAGTGGACCAGATGGGTTTTTTCCATATTACACCTATAATTTGGATAATGACAACTCTAAATAAACTATGTGGATGATTATTGGGGACCAATAGGTTATTGGTATGTTCCCTACTAGTGGCTCGTGCATGAGAACATATTTTACTATGGTTACTTTACACCAAGGTACGAGGTGCATGGGGCCCGAGACTATCTTGTGCCTAGGGGTGTTCCCAATTTTTTTTATCATTGTATTTGTGGTATTTGACCATTTATTGGGGTGTTTTTGGAATTAATTTATATTATATAACTTGTCTATTAAAATGTGTGAACATTCTAAAAAGTTTAGCTTGAAAACTGTTTTCAATTAAAAGTTACATTTCTTGGAATTTATCACTACTTTTCTTTGCGTATTAAAACTACTTTCTTCTTCACATTGTATTGAATGCTATTTGGACTAATTGGGTGGTATCCTATTGGGATTAGTATCACTACCTATTTACACCCCTTGGGTGTATGTAGACATTATTATGCCAGAATTAAGTAAAGGGAAGGCTATGGGTGATGGCAGTTCATGGTGTTAGTACCCATCCTTGGTGCAGAGTTATAGAGATGGCTTGTGGATGATGACCCATTGCCATGTGGAGTCCTTGGGGATGTATTTATTTTGTTTTTATTTGTATTGGTACCACATTAATTTTCTTAAAACCAATATATTGACTTCTGGTTTTATCTTAAGACTTGTTTGGCTTGAAAATTTCAGATTTATATTCTGGATTTTTTTTAATGTTTTATGATTTCATACTTGAGTAAATCACTCCCAAACCTAAATTAATGATACCCAGGGACTTGTGACAACCTGTGGGGATAGGTAAACCCCTTCGTCCCTTGCCATGGGCCATGTTTGTTGTCGGTAATAGTGAATACCATATTCGGTTCATGACAAAATGGTATTAGAGCTAGGTTAATGTTTTTGGATTATGCTACTATTTTGGGATGAGTCAGGATAGACAGGAGATAAAAATGTCGAGGATAGGGGTTTTGGTCACAAGTAAGGTTCTTGGCTTGAACGTCTCATAGAAGGCCTTGAGTCACTAGGGGATGTTATAATCACCAGAATGAATTCACTTCTAGGTGAGACATGTGGGCTACCAACCACATGTGGACATCAGGTGGAGGTGGAGTAGTTTTTTCTTTTATTAATGGAATGTGTTTAGATTATTTATATTTGAAGTATTTGATTAAAATTTTCAGAATTTTGGTATTGATTATTGTTTTGTGACTGTGGTATTTTGTAGCAACATGCCTCCCCTGAAAGCTCCCATGTACCCACAGGAGGAAGCCAAAGAGAGTTATCACACACCAATTGATCAGAGGCTAGTTGAGGATATGGTCTGGGATATCTAAGATTTGGGGAAAGGATCGAATTATAATCCTATTCCTGCAAGGATAGAAGATATGGGTCCTAGAAAATATAAATCTCAAGTGTTTTTGAAAAACAAGCCTCCTACATTCTGAGGCAGCTCAGAACCCCAAGAAGCAGAGGAATAGATCTAGAAGATCGAGTGTATGTTTGAGTTTTTAGAGACACCCAAGGCGATCAGGGTGAAGTGTGAATCCTTTCTGTTAGAGTGTCCCAGCCGTAAGTGGTTGGAGTCAGTGCTTCTGACTGGGAAGAATGAGCAGATGCGCTGGGGAGATTTCAAGGCTGTCTTCAATGAACAGTACCACCCTAAGTTCTTGGAATATGCCAGGTCCAGAGAGTTCATGGAGCTTGTTCAGGGGAATATTTCTATGATAGATTACTCCAACTATTTTTGTTGAGTTGGTTAGGTATGCCCCTAAAGTTGTCTTGAATGAACAATTGAATGACTATAGGTTCGAGAAAGGCCTACGACCAGAGATATACTCCCAGGTTTTCTTATTCAAGTTGAGGACCTATGAAGAGGTCGTTGACTGGGAAGTTATAGTGAAGATTGACTGTAAAGGAAATGTTAGATTTTCTGGGATAGTCTCAGTAGTGTTCAATGGAATATCTTCAGACAAGAAGAGAAAATGGGAGAGTCAGGTGAAGAAGGGAGGTGGTAGTTCAGGCCACTCCTCCAGGCAGTTTTCATTTGCGGCTTCTGATGTGAGATTGGTCGTGTGATTCCAGTGTGGGAAGCTGGGTCACATCTGACCAGCATGCCTGATTACTCAAAATCCTTATTACTAGTGTGAAGGTTTGGGGAATTTTCAGCGCTTCTACGGGGTGGCACGTCCACTTCCGAGTGGGGCAGGGCCGATGGCTTCAAAAGGAGTTCCAACACAGTCTGAGTTGTCGAGAACTATGGGATCTTGAATTTGAGGCATTGGTGGTAGGGTTGGTTCATCTTTTCGGTAGATCTAGTTCAGGGTACATCAAAAGACTAGCAGTCATCCTCACATAGAGACCGCACATCTCCATGTAGTGGATCAGGCACCACCAGTTCAGGGTACATCCAAAGAATAGAAGTCTCTCCTTGGGCCGCTCCTGTGTTGTTCTCAAAAAAGGCTGAGGAATCCCTCTAGTTGTGCATTGACTACCGAAATCTGAATAAGGTAAAAATTAAGAATAAATACCCTTTTCCTAGAATAAATTATTTTTTCGATCAGTTGAAGTGGGAAGAGTGGTTCTGAAAAATAGACTTGTGTTCGGGATATCATCAGCTCAGGGTGAAGGACTCTTATATCCCAAAAATATCCTTTCAAAATAGGTACATCCACTTTGAGTATTTGGTCATGCCCTTCAGATTGACCAATGCTCTAGCGGTCTTTATGGCACTCATGAATAGGGTGTTCCATCCGTATCTCAATTCCTTCTTTGTGGTGTTTGTGGATGACATTATAGTATACTATGGCTCTAAGGAGGAACACGAACTTCCCTTAAAGATCATCTTAGAAACTTTGCTGGATCACCGCCTCGATGCAAATTTGTCAAAGTGCACTTTTTGGATCAGGGAAGCGAGATTTATAAGGCATGTGATCTCTGAGAATGGGGTTTTAGTGGGCCCTGAGAAGATTAGTGTGGTTAGGTCATTGGAGAAGCCAAAGAATGTGTTCGAGATCAGGAGTTTCCTTAGCCTGGCTGGTTATTACAGGTGATTCATTCGAGATTTATCTTGGCTTGCTTCACCGATGATCGCGCTCACCCAGAAAGGGGTAAAGTTTGTATGGGGCCTAGAATGTTAGGTATCATTCGAGGAGCTAAAGAGGTGGTTGAATACCACCCACGTGCTGATTATTCCAGAGGATAGAAGGGGGTATATGGTCTATTGTGATGCTTGAGGTTTGGGTCTTGGGTGCGTGCTTATGCAGGATGATCACGTGGTGGTGTATGGCTCTCACCAACTTTGACCACACGAATAAAACTACCAGACCCATGACTTGGATTTGGTAGTGGTGATGCATTATTTGAAGACTTGTAATCACTACCTCTTTGGGGAGAAGTTTTTGGTCTACTCTGATCACAAAATCTTGGCCTATATCTTCTCACAGAAGGACCTCAACTTGAGGTAGCATTGTTAAATTGAGTACTTGCAGAGGTTTGACTTTGAAATTTTCTATACCCCAGAAAAGGGTAATGTGGTGGCCAACGCTCTAAGTAGAAGAGTTATAATGCATGCTTTGAGGAAGTCCAGTGATGATTAGACTTTGATGGGGCTATTTTCTCATATGCCTGTGGAGACCAGGGACCATAGTGGAGGTGCGTTCTTGGTGAGAATCTAGTTGAATCCTTCTCTGTTGGAGTTGATTCAACGGGAACAGCCCTATGATGAGATTTTTTAGCGGTCGAAGCAGTTTCTTCATGGCGGGGAGGCATCCTCTAATTGGTCCTCATCTCCTAAGGACATCTTGTGATTCAATGGACATTCAGTAGTGCCGTTATCTCTACAGAATGTGGTGATGGAGGACAACCCCCGGTCTCAGTGGGCTGTCCATCTGGGTTCCACCAAGATGTATTATGATGTTCTTCGGCTGTTCTGGTGTCCTGGTATGATATGGGACAATGATAACTTTGTGTCGAGATGCTTCACATGCTAGAAGGTGAAATCAGAGCATCAAAGGCCCTCTAGTTTTCCCCAACCATAACCCATTCCTACCTAGAAGTAGGACTATGTTTCCATGGACTTCATTGTTGGCTTACCTCGTACACCTCAGGGTAATAATTCCATTTGGGTGGTGATTGGTCATCTAAACAAATTAACCCACTTCATTCTGATAAGGGATACAACTAATGTGGATGAGTTGGGCTGTTTTTATATTCATGGGGTGGTGAGACTCCATGGTGTTCCATCAGTAGTTGTCTTAGATAGAGACCCCCATTTTACTTCAAGGTTCTAGGAAGGCCTTTAGAAGGCCTTGGGTTCTCAGATTAAGATGAACATGACATACCATCCTTAGAAAGATGGTTAGACAGAGCGGGTGAATTAGATTTTGGAGTACATGCTCTATGCATGTGTCCTGGAATTTGGAGGTTCCTAGGATAGCCATTTGGGTCTGGTTGAGTTTTCTTATAATAACAGTTACCAATCCTTGATTTGAATGGATCCTTTTGAGGTGCTTTATGGTCGGCCTTATCAGTCCCCTCTGTGTTGGGATGAGGTAGGTGGGACCTCAATATTGGGACCATGTATGGTGCAGGAGACATCTGAGAAGTTCAAGTTGATCAGGCATCAATTTTTTATAGCTTAGAGTCGTCATAAATATAATTCTAACTGGAGGGGTCGAGATGTAGAGTTTTCTGTGGGTGACATGGTATTCTTGAAAGTGGCCCCTCGTTTGGGCCATCGTCGATTGGGGAAGAAAGGGAAGCTGACGCCATGGTATGTTGGGCCATTTGAGACCACCAAAATTATTTTCAAGGTGTCATACATGTTAGATTTACCTTCTCAGTTAACATCCATCAATGATGAATTTCACGTCCCCCAGTTGGAGGAATACAACCTGAATCCGTCCCATGTGCATAGTTTGGAAGAACTAGGGATAGAGCCTAAATTTTCTATTGTTGAGAGGATGGTGAAAATAGTGGAATACCAAGAGAAGGTGCTTCGTGGGAAGTACATTCCGTTAGTCTGGGTTCTTTGGAAGCATGGGAATGATACACATGAGACATGGGATCAAAAGTCATGGGTCGAGGAAGAGTACTCGTTCTTATTTTCAAATCAAGCTTCAGGTTGACTTTATGTGGCATAAAGTCTTTCATGGTGGGGAGAATTGTCACATCCATGACTTATTTCAAAGGTAAATTTAAGTTAATTTATATTCAAGTTTTTTTGGGGTTTCCCAAGTTTTTTTGGAGGAAATGGTGAGTTTTCATGATTTGGGCCAAATCGTGATCCCATTTCCATATTTAAAAACCAATTTTGTTTCGTTTATAACTAATTCATTTTTTAATATTTTTCACTCATTCCAATTCCTAAATGGACTCCCATTACATATTAGAACCACAATTGCAATTTATACCGTTTAGGAATCCATTATAATTGTGGATTTGGGTTTTTATTTAAGGAATTGGACCACCATGAAATCCCATTTGCAGTTTAAAAAAATTGATTAATTAATAATTTATTCACTTTTATGGATTTTTTGGTGATTCCAAGTTTCACCCAGTACCAATGAACCCATATTAAAACCCAACCTCTTTACCCCCTCTTTGAATCTCTTTTTCATTACAATTTAGTGTAGAACATCATAGAGTTTCTCAAATCAACCAGATTTTAAGAGGTAACTTCTTTCCTTTTTAACTCCCTCAATTCTTAATTTTTTCCTCTATTATAGTTCCAAATTAGACCCTTCATCCTACTATTCTAACATAATATTCATGTAATCCCTCCCATTCATTAAAAATCTCTTTGGAACTGCATTTGAAGGGGTTTTGGTGGAGGAACATTAAAGAATCTCAAGTAAGTGTCTATCCTCCTTAGTTCCTCCCCTCTACATGAAGTTTATTTCAATTTCATTGAAGTTAAAAATGAACATAATGTAGGTTTTAGAACCTAGGGTTTAACCTTGGTTTTTATTGGTCAATTCTTGTGGTTTTATGTTTGATCTATGTCCCTCTTGGTGCGACAGTGGTGTGGCTTGATTTTCACACAGTGATTCAAGGGTTTTCTTTGATTTGGTAAGTTATTCCTTTTGGTATGAAATATTAGTAACCTAGATACTATGTTTATGGTATTGTAATGTATATTTAATTTGAATGTTTCTGAAAAAATTGGTTTTAGTTTTAATTATAATGAAAATTAATTTTAAGTGCCAATTTTAAGTGAAATTGGAGGTTTTTCATATAAATAATTTATTGGTTCATTAGGGGATTCCCTATAATTATTTAGTTGATTTTATTGAACTTTAATAGGGCTGAAAATAATGTTTTAAGTTAAATTGGAGGTTTTTCATATAAATAACCCCTTTTTTTTACTATGAAAATTGTTTTTAATGGTGTTTGTAAAGAAAGGGAAGTTTTCGTGCCACTTTTTTTTTGTGAAAATGGAGGTTTTACAAAGTTATCACTTCTTGTTTAATATGGGGCTTCCCTAAAAATGATTTTTTTGTTTTAATTGGAATTTATTGGTTTGAATTTACTGTTTTGGTCACTTATAAGTGTGAAAATAGTGTACAAGTGGGGTTATTAAGGGGTTTTGTGTGCAAAACAATATAAGATTTTGAGAAATCGTTTCATTAAAAATCAAAGTGTTTGTTGTGTGTTTTAAGTGGTATAAAATGTGATAGATAATATACTGGATGTATTTTATCATTAGTGGTGTTTTAAATAAAAACGGATATGTGTTGAATGCTGAAATTGTTTGAGCACAAAGGGGGAAGCCCAGGTACCTAGGTGGGGTGGATTTTTACTAGTATAGCTAGTGGACCAGATGAGTTTTTTCCCTGTTCCACCTATAATTTGGATAACAACAACTCTAGCTAAACTATGTGGATGATTATTAGGGACCAATAGGTTTTTGGTATGTTCCCTACTAGTGGATCATGCACTAGAATGGATTTTACTATGGTTACTTTACACCAATGAATGAGGTGCATGGGGACCAAGACTATCAAGTGCCTACGGGTGTTCCAAATTTTGTTGGTAATTGTATTTGTGGTATTTTTCCTTGTATTGGAATTTTTTTGGTAGTAATTTATAGTAGCTATCATTTCTATTTAAATGTGTTAACATTCTGAAAATTTTATCTTGAAATCTATTTTTAATTGAAAGTTGTATTTCTTGGAATTTATCACTAATTTTATTTGCGTATTAAAACTGATTGCTTTTTCAAATAGTATTTCATGCCATTTGGAATCATTTTGGGGTATCTTATTGGGATTAGGATCACACCCTACTTAAAACCCTTGGGAGTAAGTAGACTGTATTATTCTTTACTCAGGTAAAGGGAAGGCTATGGGTGATGGTGGTTCAGGGTGTTAGTACCCATCCTTGGTGTGGAGTTGTGGAGACGGCTTGTGGGTGATGACCCATTGTCATGTGGAGTCCTTGGGGATATCTTTCTATTGTATTTATGTGTATTTGGACCACTTTTATTGTCTTTAAACCAATTTATTTAGTTCTGTTTTTTTCTTAAGACTTGTTTGGCTTGAAAATTTCTGATTTATATTCTAGATTGTTTTAAAAGTTTTTTGCTTTCATACTCGGGTAAATCGTTCCCAAACCTAAATTAATGATACTCAGGCACTTGTGCCAGCCCGTGAGGATAGGGAATTCCCTTTGGGAATTACCATGGGATAGGTTTGGGGCTGATAATAGTGGAGACTAGATTCCGTTCGTGACAGGATACCTATATAAATATGAGATGAATTAATCGAGAATCCCGTGCTTTATAATGAAAAGTGCACCTAGAGATTTCTAAGATTTACCATGACATGATCTACCCATATTGGTGTTTGAGAATGAAACATTAGATTTTGGGTTTTATCATTAGGTGTTCTACCTTTCAGCAGGTGAAAGTGGAGCACCAATGTCATGATAGATTATTACAACCATAATCTATCCCGAGATTGAAATGGGATGATGTTGTGATGGATTTTGTAACTGGTAAATTGAGGTTACCTAGAGGTAGTGATGCAATTGGGTGGGTGTGAACAAGATGATAAAGGCATCCCTATTCCTTCATATCTATGAGACCTTATTAGTGGATGAGTTAGGGAGACTATAGATATGTGATATTATATGCCTACACAGGGTACCTCATTCTATCATTTCTGATAGGTATTATCATTTCATGTCATGGTTCAGGAAGGGGTTACATAAATCATTAAGTACCCCAATACTTATAAGTATATCTTTCCATACCCAGACTAAATAATAGTCAAAACAGTTAATACATGTACTAAAGGATATGATTTAATCACGTGTCCTTGATTTTAGAAATTATTTGGAGAATCATATACCTCTTGTAAAGTTTTCCTACAATAATAGCTACCATGCGACTATACATATGTCTCTTTATGAGGCCTTATATAGTAGGCCATGCTAATTAACTATGTTATAGATTGAGGCATGGGAGGTATCACTAGCAGGACCCCATATTGTCTAGGAGAATTCGTAGCAAGTACAAATTATCAAGAGTTGTATGATTAATACTCAATATAGATAGAAATCTTATTCTGATCACCATCAATGAACTCAAGAGTTCAAGGTTAAGGATCATGTTTTTTTATGTTTCTCCTAGACTGGGACATAGGTAGAAACAGAGGCAAGGGAATCTGAATCCTAGGTTTGTTGGACCATTCGAGATATTGGGGATATTTATTCTAGTATTATATCAGATATATCTTCCTCAGAGTTACCAAGCCATGTATGATGTCTTCTATAAATCACAAGTTCATTGATACCATGATGAACCATATCATACTTTTGATCTTGAGGATGTTAAATTGGAGGAAGATGCCTCTTTTGAGTAGTATCCTATTTATATTATTTATTGGAGAATAAAGGCTCTTTAAGTAAGGTATGTACCTAATGTATGGGTTCTATTCTAACATGAGAATGTACATGAATATACTTGGGATATAGTGGATGACATACATGATCAGTGGCCAGGTTAATTCTCTCATAAATCTTTACCACCGTTGGAAGGGAAAATTAAGGATTAGTTTATTTAAGGGGGGAAGACTATAAGATCCTATCTTTTCAATGAGTTATGAAACCATTTAATTTAATTTTAATTAATTAGTTTTATCCTTATGGAAAATCCTAATGAGGTCACATAGGTTATGAGGGTGTCTTGGGCTTGTTCAAAGCCTAGAGCCCTGAGTTTTGGAGGAAAAAGGTGGGCCACACAATTTGTATAAACTGTGCATCCCAGTACACACAGTTTTTTCAAACAATATGGGATGATTTAGTGGACTATAGTGAACCTCATGGTTTTTTAATAATGTATCATAGACTATATGGTTGTGCTAATTTTGTAAGTTTAATTGAAAACGTGATTTTTATGGGCGGTTCATGGTTAGTCTAACTTTATGCCTAGACTTTGCGAGGGGTTTCATAGGATATTTCTTATTGCATGGATGGTGCATGGTTTGGAAAATCATGTTGGAAAACCATGAAATCCATTTTTAAAGTGTGAATTTACTATTGTTACCCTCATTCTTTAAGTTTTTCTTGTTTACTCTTTCCCCTCACTTATCGCACATAACAAGCCCACTATTGGGAGCACTTACTCCACCTTATTCTAAGATTTGTGGTTTCTCATCTATCTGAACATGGAATCAACCACCCTTCATCTAGTTGGATTCATCTTGGTAAGAGATTCAATCCATTAACTTCTTTTATTAGTTTATCTCTCCATCTTTTGTTCTATTTTGGTGTGAGGTAATATTCCCCATCTTTAAGTAATTTTTCTATTTCTCCATTTTCTATCATTTAATGCCAAACCAAGAACTAATAATAGATGAGTAATATACTATAGGCATAAGGTAGGTGTTATATGACTTTTTCCTCAAGGGAACACTGTTTATGAATTGTTTCCATTATGTAGCATGCCAGTTCAACTGTGCATTTCCTCTAAAATGATCTTGATTTAAATTAAATTTTCTACATTGTAATCTAAATTCCAAATGAGACCAATTGACATCATTAGTGGTTCATACCACAGCTCTAACCACATAATTAATATGTGTTCCTTATTATTCATTACGATGACCAATTCCGTGAGTATCGAAAGCACCATTTGGGTGTGATTAATTTGAACTTTTCTTTGGTAAGGGATAATTTTAATAAATGAATATTATATCATTAAATGTTATGCCTAAATCACTTGGATGTTATCAACCTATAGTTGAATTATTTTGGTTGCATCTTCTTCTTTGAATCATTGTCATTATAATGAAAAGGTGTTGGAATGAACCTAAGTAAATTGTAATATGAATGGTTATTACACTACCTATTAAGATTTATGAATATATATATATATATATAAATATTCATATAATATTCCTATTTTATATGGTATTTTTTCATCTTCATAGTAATGTTCAGACTTGATCTCGCATTGGATTCTCGATAGAAGGCCTTGAGCACTTAGAGAACACAATTCCAATTCATTGATCTAGTTTCTAAGGGAGATACCCTCATTAGAACTTGGTCATTGTATATTAGTGGATTCCTAGAATGGCACCATAGTAACCCTTATCCTTCTCTATGAAAATTTTAATTCCTTGGATTCACTCCTTAGATTCAATATGATGTGTCAAGACATGCGACACCTTGGATTATTCTCCTTGGGATCTAGTCATTCTTAGCCCAGGATTTACCTTGGACATGATCCATGGACTTGGTTAGACATACTTATAATGGAATTCCCTGGTTGTACCCCTTGGATTACACTTTTAACCTTATTTCTAGAATTCATGGCTATGTATTGTGATATAGATTGACCTTATAAGGTCAAGGATGCCTTGGTTTATCATTGGATCCTCTATTAATATTATCATCATTACAAATCCGTGGTCACTAGTACTATATTAATTAATCCATGACTAAATTATTAAATTAACAAAAGCTCAGAGACATCGAGCATGGGTTGAAGCAGGCATGGTTGGCCATGTGTCCCATGAGGAACCTAATAACGACATTGGTCGTGTTGATTTCTTATTTTACTTTGATTTAACTACACATTGTTATAGTTTATATTCACATACTAGTTTTTTATTTGTTATTTTTTTTAGAATACTGAGTTTATTTAACATCCAATTTAGTTCACCATTAGTACCCAAGAAGATTATACAATTTTAGGAATGGATAAGGAGAAGTATCGATTTATGGATACATTACTTCTTGTATTAAGATGAGATCTTGGTTGCAGATGACTGATCTAGTGCTCTGGATTCCTAGATATTTTTTGGTCTTTTTATCACTCTTGTATCTAATATTGTATCATCCTACTACCATGTATTCTTGGTCCATTTTGTAGAGACATGACATAATTTTTGTATATGGTACTGATTTTAGCTTTTGAGTTGATTATTTACTTCTTATATTTTTAAACCTTTTCCACTTAATTATTCATTATTATTTCTTTCATTATTTTATTTATACATTGGTTAATGCTTTGGTATACTATTTTTATGTGGGTTTAATCTCCCCACTATAACACCTTAGACCCTCACTTATATTTGGAAACCTTTGGTGTATGGGGATGTGATATTTATGCCATGTGACTAAACATTTCTTCTACTATTACTGAGTGAGCCAGGCTGGGATGTAACAAATTAAGTCCTGGTGTGAACTTGTTGCAGACTGTCCAATCTAGGAGGGGTTCATGGATATTCTAAATAATAACTTCTGGTAGTTTATATTCAAATAAGTTCCTATGTGAACTTCTATAACTTGGTTTATAATAAAAAAATACTTTTCCTTTTGGTCAAAGTGAAGGATTTCATTTTTGGAACTTGAATTGGTAATAATATCCATTTATGAGTTTCTCATATTGTTTTTCAAAACTGTATGCATAATTTATATAATTTCATTGTTCTATTATTTCTATAGTTTTGATTAGTTTCATAAAAAAGTGTGAATTTTATAGTTGAATGATTTCCTCTAATTTTACTATTTACTCTAATTATTTGGTTAAGTTTTTGTATAACATATTAATCCTTTATTTTACAATATATCACTTTAATTTCTACTGTGATAATATTTTTTTTACATTTAATCTTTGAGACTCTATGTATATTAGAATTTACTATTTTCCAATCAACAAAATATTTGAGTGGGTAAAAAATATATAGTCGCTATTAAACTACAATTCAACCCCTCTTGTAAGTCCATAACTTATCATCCTCAGTTACAAAATACCCTATTTGATTCTCAAAAATTATCTGAAAGTGTTTTAGGTTTCTTAATATTTTTTATTTACTCAACCTAAAATAGAAATAATTCATAAAATTAAAATCATCAATGAAATTCATGAAATAATTATCTCTATTTTTTAACTTTATTCTCATTAGGCTACATATATCTAAGTGTACTAACAGTATAGGGTTCTTCATTTAGATTTTCGCTGACTTGTGACTCTTTTTCCTTATTTTTCCAATGCAACCTGTAACACAATTGTTGAGTCTTTCATGTTGTATTTTTTATATATTTCTCATAGAATCAAAATTGAAAATCCTATCCATATTCATTTTACCTAAATGACCAATTATTCTATATCAAAGATGGTTCTACTCTTTTATTCTCAAACAACATGAATTTGGATAATCAATATTCTTTAATAAGTTATTGTTTTTTCAACCCCTTTATCATAATTATTTAATCCATTAAACACTTTATAACACATCCATTATTTAAAAATGTCACCTTATTTCCATTACCATATAGTTACTAAACCCTAATAGGATTTTACCTCAACCCATTGATAAAGGGAGAATCACTGGACTTCTTTTTACCAATCTTGGTATATCTAACTACTTGTACATTGAGTGATCTATCACTTCCAATAGTGATAGTTCATATATAATACCGTTATATGTATTTTAATATTTTTTTATTGTCACTCATTTTTGTCAATAAACCACTATCAAGTATCTAGGGGTAACCTTTTTTTACTACATTATAGGAAAACTCAACAACCATTGAATGCTATTGATCATTCCTCCTAAAAGATTTATATTCTTCCTTTTTAATCAAGCATTATAGTATCATGGAAATAAATTTTTTGGATGTGCATCCAGGTTGATCACACCCTCTATAATTATCCTCAATATAATTAAATAATTTTTTAAATTAAAGCTTCTATTTTAGTTATTTTATTGGATATAATTTAGAAATTTAGGATTTAATCCCCCTCGATTCAATACATAACCTTGATTGAGGGAGGAAGATCTTATACCAGGACATATATTATTTGTCTCTATAGGCTCATAAAAACTAAATACATCATTTAAAGAGAAATATACTTTGACAAAAAATATGTTCTTCAAAATATACTCATTAGGTTTCATTCTATTTTGATATCCAATACTTATTTTCAATATCCATAGGATTAATATCCTTATTATTTACCATGACCTTACCCTTATGATTGGAAATTTTTTTCCACTTTTTCCTCACATCTTTTCCTTTAGAACTTCCAACACCATTATCAAATATGGTAGTGGGTGTATCTAATTTTTTAGGTGAGGTAATCAAATTTTTATTTCCTTTTTCACTACTGAAACTATAGGAATTGAACTTATGGGTGTCTAAATAATTTTTTCATGGAACCATATGATAATAAAAAATCTCCTTATTAACATTAAAAACTCTCTCTGCTATTTTATATCTTCCACTACCTCATTTAATAATTTTTAACACTATAGATAAAGATTTTCTAATGCAATTTTTACCTTCTACTAGATTTTCCCCAAGGGACATCACATCCTAATTTTTTGAAATTATATTTTTAGTGGTAATATCAATCATTATATATATTGATTAAGTAATTCCCTTGAGACCTCCCATCTGTAATTTGAATTTAATTTTCATCTTCACAATGTCTCTATCTTTTGAATCATGAAGGTGTTTCCTTAATGAATGTTTTTTCATATTAAATTATTTATTTTATCTTTTGAGTCTTATATTTTCTTTCAAGGACACCATGATGTCCATTTTATGTTGTAAATATTTTGGTGTCTCCTCCTCACCACTTTATTCTATACTACTCCCTATTTCTTATTATCCACTCAAGGATTTTTTTTGATATTTTTATTTTTCCATGAAGTATGTTTTCCCTCCATTCCCCAATTCATATTATTTTCTTTAAATTTCCTAATTACAATATTTGGAATCATATTTTGAGAAAATATTTTTATTCTTTGTTTTATTTTTCTTCCATTTTCCATTGAAGAATATTCTTCTTGTGAATCCACTTTCCATCCTAATATACCTAGATATTATTTTAGGTTGATAAACCTTTTATTATTATTTTTCTTTATTATTAGGGAAACCCTTTGAAAATTTGATAGTTTTTTAAAAAATAAAACTATTATTCCTATATATTTACCTTTACCTCATTTCATTACCTTTAAATATATATTTAAATTCTAAAAAATCCATAGAGGGTGACCCATTACAGGCTCCTGCTTGGCATCCAAAAGACCCAGGATCAAATCCAGGCAAGGGCGAATTTCCTGGGTACTGTAGCAGCACTGTAGTAGGGCACTGTAGCAGTATTGTTGTAGTGGTGGAACTGTAGCAGCTGCGACACTATAGCTGTGGAGGGACTGTAGCAGGAACTGTAGCGACAGCTGTACTGTAGCAGGTACTGTAGCTGCATGGGTACTGTAACAACACTATTCACCGAGGGGTCCTTCGGGCCAAAAAATGGGCTCTCAAGCCTTGTATTCAGGCCACTTATCCTTGGGCCTTCAGGCTATGTAATGGGTCACCCTATACCCATTATAAAGAGGTCTTTGCTTTAAATATTAAATTAACGCTTCGGCCCCAAACTTAAAAAAAATTTAAATAATTGAATGTGTTACCCTTATTTGTTTTTTCCTTTTCTCCTTAAACTATGTCCTTATCTAGTCTCGTAAGTTATAAAAATATTATTGAGTCTTTTAAAGGTATGCTCATCCAAGTCTTGGTCATAAGTGGAAAAAATATTTTCCTCGAATTTATTAAAGATGATTCTCATAATGTTTTTAATAATGGTATAATATTAAAGGTTTTTACCATAGATTTTAATTTAGATAAAAATATTGTTCACTCAGATGATGAAATCATCCACTAATTCATCTTATCTTATTCAGATGTCTTAAAATTGAGAAAAGTAAAATTTTAACTAGGAATCATTCACTTTCTTTCAACATTTGTGGATATCATGGAGTTTTATCCATATTACATTTTCTTTTTTCATTCACATAACCCATGTTAACTATTTATAAGAGAGTTATGAGAGTAACTCATTGCACACTCTCCCATAGACTTAAATATTCTTCTTGACATGTTTAGAAAAGGTCATCCTAGCTTCGAGAAAATAGAAACCATTCTTGGTGATGTCAAGAATATCCAGGGGAAGTGATTAAAGATATATAATTATTATATCTATCCATAGATATAATCCCTTTCAATAAAATATATAGGCTCATTTAATGATAATTCTATTCATTAACCACATGTATGTCACTAATCAAATATATAAACAATTTAAGGAAAACTAAGATATGTGAGAATCATATCTTTAAGAAAAACTACTTCGATAAAAATTTATAAGACTAGGAGAGAGTATACCACCACTAGGGGATGGGGTGTTGAATTAGTTATTATAAAAAACAATAACTCCAAAACTACATGATTGTTGTCATTAGTTTGTTTAAATATAAATTGATGGATATGATGTGATAAAAAGATATTGGGATAGAAATAAAACACTTGGATATAATAGTTATTCAAAGGTTCACTTTCCCTTATAATAATGTGGATAATCAATTGTGTATAGAAATTAAATCCTATTACCCACATTATAGTTTATTATCAAAATAATAAGGAATGGATCAAGAGGATTGTCTTTTAATAAAATTACATGATGAAAAATGAGATTCAACAAGTTTATAAATCTTCAATTCCCATAAATCATGTTACTTTAGAATTTAAAATTGGTACACACCCTTTTTATTATCCTCATTTGTCTAATAAATCTTTTCTTGGAATATAGGAAGACCCTCTCATGGTCTCCTATTTCTGTCACACATACTTCTCTAGGTGGGTCACCACATATTTATATACTTAACCTATAGTGAAACATTATTTCTTAAGCTGTGGCATGTACCTAATGTTTAAAATATATATATGGATAAATCCTAGTGGTCTTGGAGTATCTCATAATATCATTATATATATTAGTATCATGAAAAGTAGATTGTGGGGTGACACATTAAATTTTTCTTAGACCAATAATACACCAATATTTTTTAGTTTGTATTGTTATGGAATAGATCATGTATTATGGAATGAACATCCTTCTAGAACCAAAAAATCCTTAAAATAATTTTTCCTAGGTTGTACTGGAATGGTTTCTCACATTGCAACGTAATCCCCTTTATTCTCTAGATCTTGTGGAACATCCATATTAATTCATGTTGTGATCTATTACATAAAAACATAATACTTCTTGGCTTCTTAAAACAGTGGTGCACTAAATCATTTGGGTATAGTTTCTATGATGTAATTGAATCCAATTTATTTACATAGATGAATTCTCATGGTGCAAGAAATATAGCTAAAACATGATTCTCCTCAATAAAGATTAACTTAAATGTACAATTAACATTCATAAGATTAACTAAATCTAATACCATCATCATCATGTATTGATCCAAAAATTGTGGTGTGATCATTACCATATCATATTAAACTCATTAATTATAAAAATAAATTAGGGATTCTATCCTCTTATGTATGATAAATCCTTATTTATGTGATATTAAATCAACAATTCCATGGTTTGATCACCACTATACATGTTTTGCTTTTGTTTTATATAGTATAACTTCATTTATTTCATTCTTATATATCTCAATTAAGTTAAAAATATCTTCAAACTCATCCATGATCATGTTAATAATGAACAAAACATTAAAATATCCCAAACTTATAAATGAATTTCCTCAAGAAACTTTTTATAACATGACTGCAATATGAAGTTCATTTATGCACCTGACCATAGGATAAAATGGTTAAGGTGAGATAAATACATCCCTAGGTGTAAGATAAATTACATATTGACCATGTATCAATTGAGATGAACTCAACTCCCACCTTCCAAATTCACTTCATGAGGGTTATTCAATATTTAGTCTCTCAAAAGGGATTCTTAGACCCCATTTGATTTTACCTCTCGACCGAGCTAGGAGACATAATTAATTAAGAAAATAATTTTGAAATTTTTGAAACATTGATTGATAATATTAATAAATTATGGATAAATAAGTGAATGTTTCTGATAGTTTCATTCCCATTCTCATTTTGAAATTATTTTTGGTGTTTTTTGGATTCTTTATTTTAATTTTTATAAATTTATAGTCAATATATTGATAGTTATTATTTATGTCATGACTTGATTGACTAATATTTTTAATTCCCATGATCAAGAGGTACATTAAAACTTTTTTTCATATTATTACCCATATTCTCTTTTCTAAATAGATTCTTGGGATTTGAATGACTACCAAAATTTGATATACTATCATATTAAAACATTAAAATTTTCAAAATACTTTAAAATTATTAAGGCCATTTAATGGTCTTTTTTAATCTATATAACCTTAAGAAATACCCTATGTTTTATTATTTTACATGCTTATAGAGTAAAATCATTTCTTTATAGGAATACACATTATCAAACTAATTTCCCTTTATAACTTAATTATAATGTATAATTTCATGATATATATTGATATTAAAAGAGTTTTGGTGATTTCATGGAGCTATTAGATGTTTTTTTCCAAAATTATTAAAGTTGGGGTGTTATATCTTGATCTTCAGGAACTCTTTGTCACATTCTATTTTCATTCCACTTTTTAAGCCTCAATAATTGTTAGAATAGAGATAGAGAGATAATGAATGATAAATGAGACACCTTATAATGGATCATGTCTAGATACGTTCCCATTTCTTACACTAACTACCATAAATAGTTTTGGTAGCATATTTATTGTGGGGATTAAAGTGCTGAAGTAGTTTATTTATATATATGTTAGAATCATTTAAGAGCAAATCTCATCTAACAAAAGTGGAAAAATTAAAAAATGAGTAAATTCATCATTGATTTAAAATTTGAAATTATGACACAATGAATAAAAAGAAAAGGGAAGGGAGTGGGCACTAATCTAATTCCATGGAGAATAATGGGAGTTATTGTTCTTTGATAAAAATAGGAAGGTCATGAATTATAATTTAGAGTATTTACACCCTTTTCAAGTAATAATTTATGAATTTTTACATCATTAATCACCGACCCTCAACCTCAGAGTCCATAGTTACTTAATTAACATCATATTTATTTGTATGGTTTGACTTCTATGTTGATATTGAAATGAATTTAAATCCTATAGAGAGAGTGTATATACTTTATATTGTATATAAATATAATCAAATTATCATGATTTATGAGTAATTACTTTTCATGTGAGGTTTATCATAGCTAGCATGGATGATAATAAAAATTTGAATAAATAGGATAAAAAGAAAGAGTAATTTTGAATTAGAATGGTAAATGAGGAATGATTAGGAGACCCATTTTTGGATGGGTGTATGGTTTTAAAAAAAATTATTTATAACTGAATGTATATGAAAATAATTTAATGAGTGTTTCCCTGTTAAAATTTTGATTTATAATCCTTTTGATGTTTGGTTTTTTTCTTGGGTACAAGAAAAAGTTTAAGTGTGGAGGAATTATATTATACAAAAAATGTATTTAGTTTCACCGCAATTTGAGTGTTTTTTATAAAATATAACCTAATAATTGTATTTTTAAATTATTTTTGGAAGAATTAAATATTGATGAAGAATTTTAGGTTCTTTGATGGCTTTGAAGGAAAAATTAATTGACTATAGAATAATCTAATAAATCACATCGTAATACTCCTTTGAAAGATAATATTAAAGATTTGTAATATTAGATTGGAAAAGTAGAGGTATTTTTCATATTTTACCATGATTAATTATACATAAGGATAAAATCAGAGATATGTAAGAGTAAATTATAATACTATATAGTGTTATATTATTACATGCACCAAAAACTTATCACTTTAGTAAGACCACCATATTCACATTATGAGATTAGTTTTCCCCTAATTGAGGATTTCATAACTCCTCCCAAATAATAAGATGATAATTTACCTTAAACAAAGGACAATTTTCTTATTATAATCCCAATAGGAATGTTCTTCCTATTTTGAAAATAAAATATAAACTGAACTCAAAATAAATGAATAAATTTCCGAATTTTCCAATTATTTTAAAATATATAGTTAATAAATTAATAATATATAATTTAATTGGGTTCAAGTTTAGAATATCCTTAAACTAAAACCCAAAATCTACAAAAAAATATAGATAATATTTGAAACTCATTATACGAACCATTTAAAAATTCAATTAACTATTACCCTAATCTCATTTAATTAGGTTGTCTAATGTCAATTACCATATTAATGGAGACATGTTTTTCTCCTTATTTAATAAAATAAAAAAAAAGATTAAAGGGATTATTGTAGAATAATTTAAAATTAAAGATAATATCAATAAAATTATTTATATATGTTATAGGTGGTGTAAGAAAATGGTTTACCATACATAAAAAATTCAATTTTTGGTATATTGACCCATGTTTGCAGTGGGAAATCCCAAAACTTTTATTTTTAGTATAACCTAGAACATCCCTACCCATTACAACCTAAGAATTTAATAAATAAACATTACATAATTTTAGATGAATAATAATTATATATCATTAAAATCTATGCTATAACTATAAAGTTTTAGTATCTTTGGAAACATGGATACATAAATCATTGGTACGTTAAAGATCTACATCATCTCCCACTTAGTTATTAACAAACAATAACCTTCTTTTTCATATTATTCTTCATTTTTTTTCAAATATTGGGGAAAATAAAACATAATAATGGGTGATATCATATTCGTAGAAAGGTTAAAAAAGGATTATATCAATTGTAAGAGAATAATATGATCATAGGGGTATGATAAGATAACCAAGTTCATATTATCAACAAAAAATATTTTTACCCAAAAAATATTAGATCATCAAATCCAAAATAAACTAATATCCAGAAGCATGATAAATTAGGTTTTCAAGTAGTAATCATTATTCAAGAGTCATAATATAGGTATGTGGCATCATAAATATAGTAAATTGTAATATTGTGAACATAGATATTTGTAATCATGTCTACACATAATATTGTGAGTATAGCTAGAAGCGATCATACTCCTACATAGAAATGTGAAAATGGACATTCATAATCATTTACATGAATATAATTGTGAGAATAACTATTAGTGATCATAATCACAGAGTAAAATGAGAATATAGCCATTCGTAATCATGTCCGTGCACAATCTTGTGGGCATAGCTTGAAGAAATCATACTCACACATCAAAATGTGTAAAAATATATTCACAATTAGGTCCATTAATATCATCATCATCATCTCAAGAGATATAAATATCACATTAATCAATTAATTAGAGGTATATAACCTTCCAAAACCTCATATAATCATAATCCATTCATATGTATATCATACAATCATGAAAAAATTGATCATTTCATCATAGCTTAACCTATAATAAAGAAAATATAATTCATGAAGATTTCACCATCATTATAAATAAATATATTGAGAAAGAATAAGGATGGTACCATTGGATTATGTACTTAGTTAAGTATAATTAACATCAAAGGATATTTTTATAGATTAAAATACCATTAAAAGACCACTAGAATATTTCTTGAGGAAAGTAACCTTTTTATTTTGAAATCACTAATTTAAAATCTAAAAATTTCAAGAATATTAGTAAAAAAAATTTCATTGAAAATATACATGTTATCCTGCAAATAATATTCAAATAAATTATTATTAATGATGGCGGGAAAATATATTCATGCGGTATATGTGAAAATAAGGATTCCATTCACATCTTTGGTAAAAAAACTCATTCAAAAAATAAAAAAAATATTATTTCTAAACATTTTTATAGAATTTAACATAAAGGAAAAAAATTAATTAATCCATACTTGGAGAATATTAAAAACTTTTTTCAAAATTTTTTGCAGTAAATATTTCCAAGGAAGAAAAATATTCTTAATCGGAGAGGAAATAAAGTCAACTTTTTCTTAAAAACATCTTCTTGATCATTTTAAGTACCAAGGAGCAGAAAATGGTATTATTACTTAATTTTTTTAGGAATAATCAGATTATTAATGAATATATGGGTTATAAAGGATAATATCTATATGATTTCCTTCAATATTAATTTATCATAAAAAATCATGAAATGAAATGAGATCATAACATAAATCTCCTACCATCTTAGTAATCTCTGAGTTAAAACATCATGAAATAGAGAAATATAAGTGAATTTGTAAATCAACCTAATTTTAAAGATAATAATAATATAATAAATTAATGGGAAGTATATACATAATTAAAAATAAACAATTTTTTAATGTGTTATATGTCTTACAAAAATAAAAGTGAAATGAGAAATCCTTACCTTAAGTCCCGTCTTGATTCACATGTGTTTAATATTCATGTAGAATAGATATAGATTTATAATTATATTCCAAAACCACATTAATATACATAATACCATATATTATTTACTTATAACATCTTATCACACATTTATTAGCAATTATTTATTAAAATCACTATTCTGGATGATAGCTGTTTCATTTTTCATGCATATTTTGATTAGTAGTTCCAATCCTTTTAAATTGATCATGGTTCCAAAATATATAGAATTTTAATCACATCATTAGTATCTTATATAATAATTATATACATTTTTATAAATATTCATATAAATTAAAGATGAAAATGTATTATATCACTTTATAGTGATGATAATACATACGTACACATGAGTGATGTTTTAAATTTTAGATGGATAGAAGGAATGGAAGGTAAATAATAATTCACCTTTAAAGAATAATTATTATATAATAAATATCATATATATATATATATTTATTTATGTATATTCATTATATCTATCCTTATTACTATCAATTCAAAATGAAAATAAAAAATGAATCCCATTTTTTCGCAGAGGTGGTAGACCACACGTATGCATGAACGATGTTATCGTTTCATAATATATTTGAAAGTATGAAGGTAGATATGATATTATAATTATATATGAATAACTATTTAATAAATATCATATATAAAAATTAAATCCATTATAATAACCTACCATGAAATATGGCAATGCAAAATGAATAATATCTCTACGTGGAGGTGGTAGTCCACACGTACGCACAAGCAATACTTTCATTTCCCATTTGATGGAATGTAAGTGGAAAATTTTTGTTAAATAATCATAATATCATCTAATTATATTTTTGATGTTATATTCTTTATGTTATTAAGGATACAATAGTCTTATGTAAGTGAAAAGATAAATTAATTTTGGATGAGTTGGGTAACACAGTTATATCTCTTTTGGAGAGACCTCATTTGTCTTACACATTAAGACTTCATAAATGGTATTAGGTGAATAAAATAGTCTATAATAAGAAGGTAAGGAATATAGTAAGGTATTGGGGTAGTTATTTACAGATCCATAAGGCCCAAACTTTTTTAATTAAGGAGGTTAAGAGGTTCCATTTTATAAGTGATGGAAAAGACACACTTGGAATTACATAAAAGAGTAAATAAAATAAATAAATAAATAAATAAATATAATAATATTGTAATGTGGAACCAAGGAACCAAAAATTAAAATATATTATGTGATAGGTCTAAATAAACTCAACAATTAATATTTAGAGCAGTTTTGGCTATATTTTAAGCCTTATCTACTAGTTGAGTAAATAATATATATATATATATATATATATAATAATATTGTAAAGTGGAACCAAGGGACTAAAAATTAAAATATATTATGTGATAGGTCTAAATAAACTTAAAAAATAATATTTAGAGTTTTGGCTATATTTTAAGCCTTATATACTAGTTAAACCACTTTAAACCCATTTTAACTATAACCTTTATAACCTAACTTTTTGACCCTGATAACTTAATTATATAAACTAAAATAAAATTGGAATTCTAAAAAAATTTGGAAATTATTATTAAATATTTCTAATTATTTTTATCAGATATAATTTATATAGTGGGAATAAATTACATTTAATATAAGAACACAAAATGCATGAAAAACAGTTTTCATGAAAATACCATATTTAATCCTAAAAATCATTTGACATTGAAATAAAAAAAGTTACTTTCCAAGTTTTTTTTGGTTATTAAAAAAATGAATGGTTTATAGAATTTTTAATCAAGAAAAAAGATAATGGATCATTCCAACCATACCATTTAATGCAAAGCCACAAAAATAGTTTTAAATTTGAATAAAATATAACTTATCTTCACAAAAGTCAAGCTTTTGTTCCTAAATTAAAAATGATGTGTTAAAATAAATTATGTAACATAATAAACATAAATTATTTATATAAAGTCTTATAATAGGATAAATTAATATGTCAGAGTGATTTCAAATCTTTACCCCAAAGTTTGAACCCCATTTTACTTGTTTTACCCTTATCGAGGTGACATTTTTTTCCACATTTACTATTCACAATGAAAAAAATTAAGTAAAAAATATTACATTATATTAATTATTATAATTAAAAATATTTAATATATTTAACAATATTAAATTATAATAATTTTAAGAAATCAATTTTAATAAAAATGAGTAAAACAAAACGATTTTTTTAGATAATTGTGTTTTAAAATAAAAAAATAAACTTATACCCAAATAAAATCTATTATTGATTCATATGTAATGATTTATATTATTATTAATAAAATTTATATTATTTTACATTATAATAAAATATAAATTTTATAGGTAAATTACATTATTTTAAAAAAATGACAGTTTAACAAAAATTCAAATTTATCACCCTTATATTAAAAATAATTTTTCTAAGAAAAATACCAAAAATTCATGTTAAGATAATATTGGAATTTTGATTTCAAAAAATATTTTTTTTAATAAAATAAAATTAAAAAAATGGTAAAAATTAATTATAATATTGGTATAAAAAATTCAATGAAAACTATTTTTTGAAGAAAATATATTTTTTTGAATCATAAAATTAAATTACTAAAATTTGAATACTTAATTATTATAAATTAATTAGTAAATTTTAATTAAGTGAAACATTTATATATATTTTATAATTTGGATAATCCTATTCATACATGATAATTTAAAATCTTCGTTATAATATATTGTGGTTCATTTTAAGATCGATGTTGCATGTCAATCAAGCTATCACACACTTAAAATTTATTTAAATAAAAATATATTATAAAATATTAGAGTGTTACATTATTCCCATTAAATAAATTATTCACTCATAATTTTTATTATTATTTATTATAGTTTTCATACGATGACATTGTAATAAAATTTTATGTAGATTATATCATGATAATCAATTTCTATGTCACTACTAGAAAACTTGAAGTCCTCCTAATAACGTTTTTCATTTTCTAAATAAAAACTACTCTTGTTGTTGAGTGGGATCCTCACTAATTAAACCATTAAAATTTTTCCAAACACCATAACAAAATCAAAATAAGTGTAAACATGTTCAAATCCAACCTACACATTCAAATTCAAAAACCATTTCAAAATCAACACATCATCAACATTATAGAATGCATGCCACCTTGAGAAGTTCACCCTATGCAAAAATCACCACCACCATCATCCCTAACCCGTCATCAGTGAGTATCACAATAACATCATTGATATAAACTGAAAACATAATGAAACTCATCCACTAGAAACCACCATACCGTAGGAATCCCGAACAATGAGAACCACCACCAGCAGCCATTTCCAGCATCGAAAACCAGAAAACACTGATTAAAAAAACTAAACAAGAAAACCAAATATGTAAAATGGGACTACCATCATAATTGGGGATGAACCACCTTGATCCTCAAACATTGAACCAACATGAACATCATGAATGAAGTTCCATCAGAAATCCAAAAAGAACCAGATGAAGTTCGCGACCCCTGGATGCCATAGACTGCCAAAAAATCACCTCCCAAGTCTCTAAAAGGACCACTACACCAAACCGAATAGTGTAGGAGTGAAGGAGAAGGAATCCAGTGTAGATTTCGAGGTGGGATATGACCTGAAAATTGAACCAAAACCAAAACCAAGAGAAAGCATCTCCACCAGAGAGAACCACAAACACAAGGAGGAAGGAGAAAGTTGGGGATCACGCACCTTAGAAACCGACACTCATGTTTCTTATAGTTTTATCCTTTGAATATTTATATAAGTAGCTATATAATTTTAATTAGAGTTTACATGGCATTTTTTTCATCGTAGGACCCATAATTAATTTATGAAAAATATTAAATTCATTATAGCACATGTACACATCATTTCAAAACTAATGGAATTACCATTGATCAGAGCCTCATATGTAAAATATGAGTCCAAAGTTATTTTTGGAATGTGGGGTTTATACTCTAAATAATATAAGTTTGGTCGGCATTAAATTTTCTGTTGAATGAAGTAATTGTCAAGTTCATTACATAAATTAAAATATTAATTTATTCAATTTATTAAATTCCAAAAACTAACCCCCCCAATATAAATGCATGGTTATAGAAAATATCCAGGGATAGATTAATAACCCTAAGAAATTATAGAGGACAAGGGGAGTGCCTTTATAGGAATTGACCTCTAATCATAGGATTATGGATCAACGAAGAATGATCAGGGAGATTCATGGGATGAATGATGAATATAGTAGAATCTTAAATGAAATCATTATAAAATGAGGTTTTCACAAAAAATTAATCTTTATCGAGGAAGGAATTTTTACTTTATGATTCATTCATTATTATTTGATTTATATCATGGATTTTATATATCTTCTATGATTTCAATGTTTTTTCCCTGAATTGTAAATTCACTGAGTTTTCCTTTGTCGTACTAGTTTTTATTTTAAAAATTAGTCTCGATGATTATGATCATTGGTCGGGGTTAAAATGTCCAAGGATAAGTTCATTTTTTTATTAAACCTCACCCATATAAATTCCTTGTGTTCTTCATTTTTGGATCACGGGGTTAGTGAGTTGACATTGCTGGACCAGTTCGAGTGTGATCGGACCTCTAGGTTCGTGATAGCTATGCAAACAACCTTGGGATCCGAAGTTTTTTAATAGATCAAGGAATATCTATGGAAAAAAATGATGGTTCGGAGGATTGATACCTAGTTTTGGTGACAAGAGGAATGGTGGATCTTACTTGGGTGATAAAAACACCAATTTCTAGATTTTGGTGCCAAAATATGTGTGAAGAAAAAGAAAATGCAAAGAATAAATCAGTTCCAGAGAGGATGCCTTGAAAAGACAATTCATGGAGCCCATGAACACTATGTAATTCATGGATCCCTGAAGCACCACAGCCAGCACAAATCGGCCCCCCTTTGTAGGCACTGCGAAGTAAAGAGGCAGGAGGCTCTGCGATCCACCTGACGTTTGTGAAGCCGCCACAGAGAAAAGAGGCAAGAGGCTATGTGATCCTCATGAATTTTTTTGAAGCTGCTGTAGAGAAAAGAGGCGGGAGGCTCTACAATCCTTCTAACATTTTTGAAACCGCCGCAGAGCGTTCCAATGCCCAGACATGCCAGTGATTTCCAACGTGACTACTCCCATGACTGAAGGTTGCTGCCCTAGTTGGACCCCTTGGGGTGTACCGACAAAAGTAGCATAATTAACTGGCATCCATGAAGACATGGAACTAGGAAGAGTTTCACGAACAACTTCTTAAGTCTATGAGGGAGACCCGTACTAGGTAATGAGCTCCGAGGAGGAATCCACAGAAGGAGGGACTGACATCCCATCATCCCATTTCAATCAAGGAGAAAATGTCACTGAAGAAGAGACGGATGCTTCCTGACTTTGGAAAACGGTAATGCGGGTCAATAACTACGCTTCCTCCTCTAAAAGGGACAGATGCACACCTCGGCAAAAGTGTCAGAAATAGAAATGGTGAACTCGATGTGAAAGTTTTCTCCTCAATGTGGATATTAGTAGCGTTCAAGACATTAGTGGACTAGAACGTCACTTGATCCATGTATTTGGCGCTGGGTCCCACCAATCAAATAGTGGGAATGGCGTGAAACTCACTAAAAAGTGGGGAAATTGAATGTTGGACATCCTGTTATGTGACATTGTCAGCATGGATCCTTCTTATCACCCATGGAAGACGAAATGGAACTCAGGCACTGGACGCCGCTTTTCATTCTTTCAACACCAATGGTTTAATCTCCCTGCTTTCTAGGACCCAAGTTGCTATCATAAGAAATTGATCACCACTCACCCACCAATGTAGGGGCATGACCACCGTCAATGCAGAAATCCCACATGGCTCTATTGCTTCTATGATAGATTCCACACCCACAGCCGTTGGGTGCCCACGCCCCATCTCTTCTTTTCAAATTGTTCAAAGAAGGGTGATAAATGACCTTGTTCAGTGATACGAGGAGGAGGGGATTATACCAACCCAGGATATGGTCCGTAAAGACTTAGAGGCTTCTTTTCCTCATCGCCATCGCCTCCCCAAGGGCTGCGCATGGATCCACTGCTCCCCACTCTAACACATAATCATTTTGGGAGCCTCTCACCAAAACACTTCGATAACTCCCTCACCCATGCCGATGAGGTGAAGGATGTCTGGGATAACCTAGATAGGATCCCATTCTATGGGATCCCAACGTGGGCTCCAACTAGGCTGCGTCAATGCCAGCACCCAACCCCATGGGTTGAAGAATTGGTAAGCTATGCTCCTACACCACTAGCCCCAGTCCAGCTAACCCGATGCGAGCATCAGGCGTATGTAGAGGAGGACGCCTGCCGATGTGCATCAAAATTAATGAATATCATGGCCCATTAAACCACTAACATTTACCATCAGTTACCTGCCTATACTTGGTTGGGGAATACAGATGCCCATCCCAGTTCGAGGCTCCAACCGCCCCATGGGTAGGCTGGGTCGACTCTCCTGGTCACTGATATAGGTGGTGCCCATCATGGGTTGACCCATGGAAATGATACCCAGTATGTAGGTCCTCCCCGTACCATCATTAATGAGAACATAGGTCAGTCCCACTCCCAAGTTTGGTGCAGAGGTACTTCCCATGACTTCTTTAGTCCAGATGAGGGTCTTCCCCACTGTAGTGATGCTCAGTATGGGAGCCTCCATCGCACCCATGACCTCAGGTATAGATCCATTCCTCCTGCCATAGGTTTCCAGTGTGAAGATGCTATGCATCAGGTCAACCTTCAACATGGGGGTCTTCGCCATGTTCTTACATCCGCTGAAGAATCTTCTCCATGTCCCAGTAACTAGAGAAGCGGAGGTTTTCCTCACTTCATACATACCCAGCACAGAGGTCCTACCGTGTTTTTCTCGACTAGTATAAGGAACCTCCTCATACCGACACTGCTAGGGGACATTAGCATGGAGGCCCTACCCATGCTCCCACCAGCTCCAGCGGAGGTCCTTCCCACTCCAGCACTTTCCATGGAGATTCCCTCCACACGTTAGTTAGTGGACACAGAGGTCCTCCCCATGTTTCCTTTGACATCTGTCTAGGTGTTCCTCACACCCCATCTTACCCAGGTGGATATCCTCTCTGTCTCAGCACCAGTTTGGATGAAGGTGCTTCTTGTGCCAGAAATCTACCTTGTCCCAAAGAGCCATCCCAAGGTAGGAGGGTGTGTCGCTGCCACCATTAAAAGAATTTTGGGAAGGTTCATACTGAGATTAAAACTGCATGCTTCTCAAATACAGAGGCGGAATGTGACTCAACAATGGAACTCTCGCCTTGATCCACTATGTTAAGGGAAGGTTCATGAACATGGCACATTATCCTCATCCTTTTGGAATCCGAGGTCCATAGGATTCATACCTCCCTCCGAAGACAAATCCAGGAGGATGAATATTTGGAATCCCCCCAGGGTCTGGCCATGTAATCACAACCATAATCACCTGAAGCACTCTCTACCTCAACCAGAGATCACCAAGATTTATTATTGGGGCTGATTGATGATTAGAAACAACATGGTACACCTTCAGTAGCTATGGTCTCTATGATGGAAACCATGGTCTCCAAACTGTCTTATCGCGATGTGATGGCTAAGTCACTGCACTCTTCAGAGGATAACCCGAGATGCTGTGGATTTTATGCCCACTCATCGTATTCTCCACCAGTCATCCTACCATCTCAGAGGTCTGCTTCTATACCACTACTGATTCCCTAGCCACCTTTAGTTGACGAGTGGGGAAACCAAGGGCCAAAGACCGTGTTTGAGCCTAGGAGATTGTGGGACATTCATTGAGTAGACCATTTCTCAGAGATGTTTTGGCCAGTCTTATTCTCGAACTTAAGTGCACCCGAATCACTTACCTTAGATAATGTTGGGTGCTTTCACCAAACCCTTTGGGTGACACACTTTCGTCTACATCATCAGAAAGTTTCTTACCCCAAGAGTCAGTCACACTTCAAAGAACTTGGTCAAAAATGCTGTTTGGTTGATTTGGCCACACTCCTCATGGTCCAAAGCCCTGAGTCACCAGGCTGCTATAGGACCCTCCAACAACGATACATTCAGAGCTTTAAAGTGTTCCACAAGATTATCAAGGAGGCTTACCCCTACATGCAGATCTATGGTTGGGGGTAGTATGTAACCCTCCATTTCAGTTCTATTCGATGCCAACCCAACTTTCTAGAAGATATCGAGGATATGCTTATGGGAAGAGTTGCGGTTAACATGGCCAATCCATTGGAGGGGGAGAACGAGCTAAATCTCATTGATGGGGACTTACCCCCAGGGGAGTGCCATAGATATTGGACACATTGGGAAGGTTTACTTACTAGTAGAGAAATATACTAGGTCTTCCCATACCTATCGAGTCATTAGTCCTCATCCAGAATCCCCATAAGGGAAAGGAACAACTCAGAGCCGTCAAACCCTCCAAATTGTATGTATAAGTGAAAAAGATGGAGGATGATCCCGAAAATCCACATTGCATTAGCAACTCGGAGAGCACAAGAAGTTGGTCGATGTCCTACTTGCAGAACGTGCTATGGAACATCGACCAGACTATGATGATCCTCTACCGGGACAGCTGGGGTAGTTGGGGCAGGTACAACAGTCCCATGGCGAATTGCCTCCATGTGACCTATACCATCCTACCCACATAGAAAAGATAGAGTCCAAGAATTATGGAAAGAGGGTGTGATATGTGTCACTAAATCCACCAGAGCGGTATGAAAATCCTTGGGACCTAGCTAAAGTTCCCCCAACCCCTCCATTGGTCATCCCCCCAGCCGCTCCACAAGTCTTTGGACCTGCTTATCATGTTGAAGAACCCAAAAAAATGATAGTGGTCAGGGATCCTCATCAATGCAAGAACCCCCATCTAGATGATATAATGGAGGCACTTGTTTCCCACCTTAAGGAGTTGGAGACTCAATAGGTGGAAATCCCACTTGATGGAAATCTGTATCCGGTGTGGGTGGATGATATGCCAGCACCCCCAAGTTTTATAAATCCCAACTTTCACCCCTTCAATGGGATGGGTGATCCATTGTTGAATCTGGACCACTTCATCTCAAGTTGTGGACCCATGTTAGGAACTCCAGCACAACAAGAGGCATCCAAAATCTAATGTTTTGTACAAACATTGGAAAGACCTGTGTTTGTCTAGTACAACTAGTTACCCATCAGGCTAGTCACTGGCTTGGAAGAACTCAGTTGGATGTTTCTATACAATTTCAACTCTACCCTCTAAAAGACGAGTATTATAGACCTATTTAAGTGCAAGTAGAGGCCTGGCGAGTGCGTCACAGACTTTGTCGCTTGGTGGAAAGGACTTACATACTCATTGGATGTGCTACTGAATCAGGAACAACTACTGACAATGTGTGTGGGGAATGTCAAGACCAAACTATTTCCTTCTCTCATTAAATAGAATTAACCTAGAGGATTTTGAGACTTCTCTGATAAGGCCTAGAGTCTAAAGGAAGCCTTGCAGCAGGCCAAACAGGCACATCTGTTCCCCCCAGCAATTCGTATGAGAAGGGCTGCTAAGGCTGATCCCACTGGTGTGGCCTAGATAGTGTCCCCTAGGAAACTAGAGTTATTACCTGTAGAGCCACCTCCAAAGCCCCACAAGGGCCCTCCCCCTCAAGCACAACCACTAGCACAGCAATGCCCACCTTAGAATCGGCAGGTGCCTCCGCATAACGCGCCACCACCACCCAGGCGAGATAACTAGGCTCCAACTCCAAAGTAGGCTCCCCTATCCCCTTGTAAGGGATAGGCTCCCAGAGCCCCCATATACCAGATAGTAGAAACTTGACCTACTCATTAAATGAGGCTTAGGTCCCTGGTTATTTACAAAACACCTTGGATTAGGTACTTCTATGTTTTTCTAAATGCGGGAGGCCAAAAGAGGCTAATCTTACTGATCTACCCAACTACTACCCCTATATCTAGATCTTAGGTACATCCTCAAACAGTGCTATGTATTTAAATACTGGCTTCAAGAATAGGTTGTTAACAAAATAGATAGTTTAGGCCCATCTCTGGCATAGGTGGGATGTGTCTTTGTGAATCTTGATAGTAGTAGTGATAGCGAGGGTGAGTGGTATCAGGTTTCTTACCATGGATCCCAAAAGTAAGATGACTGGATGGGTCGTAAAATCGTCTCCTATGCCCTTGGTATTATCCATTCATGTCTAAATCAACTTTAATCTTCATAAGACACCGCGCCATCCAAATCCAGTACCTCTACATCAATGACTCGACCATCCTCTTCCCAGAAGAGAAAGCATTAGTGATGCAAGTGAAAAAAAAGTCCTCCACTGATGTCGTTGTCATCCCATAATATTGATGACTTCATGACCCCAAGGATAGCGATCCCACCCATAATCCATCCAGTAATGGAGGATCCTTCAAGTGATAGTCAAGGGTGTACCTCAGTTAGTATCATGGAACTAGTAAATCCCTACATGATTCCTGACGATGAGGAGCGCCAGACAGACCCTCCTAATATCCCCAACCGTCACCAGTGTCAACGGAGCCACGGTTATATGGGCCATCAGAGTGCCTTAGTCAGCACTTCCTACCTAGATTTTCATGCCACCAAAACCTGGAAGTAGGCCCTGTGCAAATATCAGCACACACAACCTTCTCATATGATTTTATCAGGTCCTCCTTCACCACCATTTATGCTAATGTATCAAGAAAGGCCACCCCGACCGTGCCGTGATCAGCCATTCTCTATTACGGGCCAGCCTTAGTTATCTGGACCTCGTTCAGTAGTCACTCCACAAGCTTCGAGTAGTGAGCAATGGGACATTCCCATCACCAGTCAGCCACCGGCCCAGCTGACAAGTCCCGCCTTACCTCCAGTCACAAAGAGACCTCTTTTAAGTAGAATTTCACACTTAGCACAGAAGTATGTTGTCCTCAAGCATATTTCCAGCATTCTGGAAAGGATATCTATCCTATAGGCCCTTCTCATATTTCCAGATTTTTGTGAATCCCTCCCCAAGGCTTTAATAATCCCTCTCCAGTTTGATACAGAGATATCAGTTGTAGAAGACGTTCATACTGAGGCATTTGATCATGCTGAGTGCCAGGAAATTATCTCATTCTCTTGAGAAGATAAATGTTCTACCATAAAGGGGTACATCCACCCACTGTACATCACCGTCCATTTTAATGGTGTGGAGGTTCGACACTATCTTATAGACACATGCTCTAGGATCATCCTAATCTAGAATCGGACACTACAAAAACTAAGGTTTTCTGAGGATGATCTGAGTCCCTCTAACCTGAAAAATCAAGGTTATGATAGGACAAAACAGACACTGGTTAGTACGATCTGATTGAAGACCCAGTTTGGTGGCCTAGTTTCCAGGACCGAGTTCATGGTTGTATCCCAAGACACCGCTAAAAATGCATCGATGGGTAGGCCATGTCTCCACCTGCATGAGGCGGTCCCTTTATTGTATCACCAGTGCCTTAAGTACCCCCTTAATGGTCGAGTGGGTGTACTCCAAGGTGACACATCTACCTTTTCCTCTTGTGAAGCCCACTATTTGGATATTTATTGTTATAATAAAAATGAAAATCAGATTCAGGCTAACAAGGTTGAACATGCTACGACTACGACCGACCAATGGACATATCTGGATGATGCCTAAACCCTTCCAATCCATTGATTAAAGACTACATCCCAGGATATGGGACAGTTCTTCATTGTTTCTGGAACAAGGGGGGAGAACATTACCACATCAAATCAATGCCAGAAGAGCTCCTCATACTCCTACATGAATCCTACATGGGTGATCCTAGAGCCCCCTACTCCCATAAGATATCAGGATGCCCACCCCATGGCAACATCAATACACCATACTCACTTGTTTCTCTAAGTTGGGATAAATATGCTCAATCCAAAACGTCATTATTTCTTCAATATCATCAAGTTTGGTCCCTTGGGCCGAATACCAGATGGGATCATGTTTTCAGCTTTTGTCGCCAAGGTTTCGGCCACACATGAGTCCCCGATGCAGTTTCCACTGCCACTCAGGCTGGAACTAGCTTCCCATCAGGATCTGTTGACTCAGAGGAATCTTCTACCACTAAGGATCCCTCCTCCATAAGTGAAGAAGAGGATTTAGAGTATTCTCCTCCCACTTTCAAAGAGGGTTTCCCCTCCACGGTTGATGAAATGGTGTAGGTGAACCTCAGTAGTGAGACAGATCCGAAACCCACATTGATTAGTGCCTCTATGCCTATCGAAGAGAAACATTAGTATGTGGACTTCCTTGAGCAGCATCATTATGTGTTTTCTTGGAGTTATATTGAGATTCTCGGATTAGATCCTTAGGTCTCCATGCACCACCTCGACCTTCCAGCAAATCACCGCAGGTTTAAGCAGCCTCTAAGAAAGATGAAACCTTCTCATGGTTCCATGTTCGAGGCTGAAGTTGATAAGCTCATCAGAGCCAAATTCATCATGGAGTTCCATTACCCCAAAATATTAGACAAAATTGTGCCTGTTAGGAAGAAGAAGAGACAAATCCGAGTGTGCATCAACTTCTGGGATCTCAACCGTCATTTTCAGAAGGATGATTTTCCCCTTCCTATGACGTAATTGTTGGTTGATGCTATAGATGGGTTCCAGGAACTCTACTTCATGGATGGGTACTCCAGGTATAACTATATTTGAATGGGCCTCAAGGATGAAGAGTCTACATCCTTCAGGGAACCGCAAGGTACTTCCTACTACCTGGTAATGCCCTTTGGTCTAATGAATTAAGGTGCCACCTATAAGCATGCTATGCATTGTATATTTAAGCCAAACTGTGGGACATTGGTGGAATTTTATGTGGATGATCAGGTGGTCAAATATCACCAGTGTCAAGACCATCTCAAAGACCTTGAGAAACTTTTCGGCTTCCTCAGTTCTCATCATCTGAAGATGAACCCATTGAAGTGTGCCTTCGGGGTCACCTCTGAGAAGTTTCTTGGATTCGTTATCAGATATATATGCCTCGAGATTGACCCAAAAATGATCAAGACCATTATCCAGATGTCTCCCCCTAGAAAAATTTTGGAGCTTCGAGGATTCCAAGGACACTTAGACTCCATATGCTGATTCATTGCGAATTTGGTCAGTAAGTGTAAGCCCTTTTCTCAGATCATGAAGAAAAGCACTGTCTATCATTGGGATGAAGAATGTCAGAATTCTTTTGAGGAAATCAAGCAGTATCTGCTCTAGCCTCTGGTCTTAATGCCACCTATCTTCAGAAAGTCTCTAGTCCTTTACATGACCGCTCTGGAGCGATCTCTCGGCGCCCTTCTCTCCCAGAAGAACAATGAGGGAATTAAGAATATTATATACTAACTTAGTCACATGCTCCTCGATATGGAGACCTGATACTCCCCTATCCAGAAGAAATGCCTTGCGCTGGTATTCAAAGTACATAAATTATGACATTACATGTAGCACCATGAGGTACACCTGGTGTCCCAAGTGGATCCGATGAATAACATCCAAAAACACCCCATTTTGATAGGAAAAATAGCTCGGTGGGTAGTAATCATTCAGTAGTTTTACAGCAGGTTTGTTACCAAGAAAGCTATTAAGGGGAAGCCATTAGAATACTTCTTGGATGCCCATCTGGCTCCCGTGGACCAATCCCCAGACCATGATTTTCCCAATGAGGAAATCCTATTGGTGGACCAAGCCATTCCTTATTATCAAATGCACTTTGATGGTGCTTCTTGGAGCCCTATTAGAACAAGGCTCAATGACCCCAGGGTCAACAGAGTAGGCCTAGGTATCATCTTCATTATTCCAGCATAAGATATTTTTCCATATTCATTCCTGTTGTTATAAGGTTGTACCAACAATGAGGCAGAATACTGGGCTCTCATCATTGGCCATGAGCTGGACCTAGAGATTGACGATCCCCACTTGCATGTGAAAGGGGACTCCGAACTAGTCACCAAGTAGATCAATGGAAACTATATCATCATAAATCCAAATCTTTTACCACTGTTGGAACGTACCCTCTAGCTGATGGCACAGTTCCCATATCAACCAGAAGTTATTCATGTTCCTTGATCCCAGAACGGTCGAGATGATGCCTCAGATAGACTAGATGCATCACTAATAGAGCCTGAACAAGATGATTTGGTTATCCACATGGAAAACCAGATGGTCATCACCCCTGCCTCTCTAGAAGAAGAAGACAGCCTGCAGGTAAGCCACCATACCACCAGAGCCTCCACGTTAGGACCCTCAGGTCCCCCTAACACACTGTTGGAAGTAATTCCCAATTGTTGGACCCACTTTGTCAAATACCTCCAGCACATAAATCTATTGGTAGATCGAGCTGAGCATGAGTAAATCCAATTCCACACATTGTTGTTTACCCTATAGAGTGGTCATGGTTTTGAGAAGATCCTCTACTAAAACGGGTTTGGTGGGGTTCTCCTCTGCTGCATTCAAAGAGTTACGATTTCTCAAGTCATGTAGGAGGTTCATCATGGTTCCTATGAGGCTCATAAAACAGGGTCAAATTTATCTCACTAGATCCAGTGACATGGGTATTTTTGGCCCTCCATGATCCATGACTACATAAAGTTTGAAAAAATTTCCATGCATTCCAAATTCATGCTAATTTTATGCATTGACTGCTGGAGCCTCTCCACACTACTAAGTACTCTTATCCCTTTGTAGTCTGAGGACTTGATGTTGTGGGACCATATCCACCGATGATAGCTTGCCAATGCAGGTTCATTCTGACGTTAATGGATCTCTCTTCCAAGTGGGTGGAGGCAGTCCCACTCAAGGAGGTCAAGGGCCATTCTATCATTGAATTTGTGAGCTCTAATATCATCTACCGGATTAGAGTCCCTCACGTTGTCCTCACCGATAATGGTACCAAATTTCGGTCGGCCGAGTTGAAGAAATTTTATGCCAAGTAAAAAATTTGTTCTAACCATACCCCCACTACCACACACTAGCAAATGGGCAGATCCAGGCGTTCAACAAAACCATCACTAACATTCTGCAGAAAATTGTTTGTCAGAACAGGAAGAGTTGGCTAGACAATCTCTGCAACTACCTCTAGGATTATCGAAAAACAACTCACAATTCCACCTAGGTGACTCAATACTCTCTAGTGTATGGAACGGAGGCCGTAATGCCCATCAAGATTTAGTTTCATTCATTACGCACAACTATTTATGGTCAGCAAGCGCTAGATAATGTACCCAAAATCCATTTGGATGAATTGGAAGCACATGAAGAGAACATTCTTCTTTCCCAAAATGATCTAGAAATACATTAGAACAAGATATCTAGAGCTTTCAACAAGAATGTTCACCACCGATCTTTCTTGAAAGGTAACATGGTGTTGGACCTGAGAACACCAATGACGCCAGGTAGGAAACCACCCAAGATGGAGACCAAATGGGAAGGACCTTAAATCATTCATAAGGTTTATCCAAATCGGCCATACTCCCTAGTTACTATGTATGGTGAGCGTATAACTCCTACCACCAATGCCAAATTTCTCAAGAAATACTACACCTCAGCTAATGGGGTCCGACATGACCTTAAATTGTCATGTCCCACATAACATTAAACTATATGTCTTCCCACAAGATGTTAAACTATATTCTGTCCTATATTACCTTAAACTATTATGTCCCGCATGATATTAGAATTTATGTCACCCTGAAAGACATTAAACTGGATTTCCAGAACTACGTATGGCTTGATTCCCATCCTCGTGGGATACTTATGAATGCTCGGATGCCTCATCTTGAGTCCAACCCCCAGATTCCTCTTTGACTACCCTTAGGTATAGTTCTCTTAGTGGATCCCACATGGTTTTATGTAGGATTATTTGGCCCCATTCATGTCAAGATTATGATGATTACACTATATGCCCCCTCCTCGTTCTTCTATTCTCCCACGTCCTTAACACACAACACTAAACTAAATGGCCTTCAAGAACTACATGTGGCTTGATTCCCATCCTTATGGGATATGTAGGAATTCCCAAACATTTTTTCTATTAACTCAGCCCCAAACATCAAGATATCCCCTCAGGCCAGAAAACAAGGTGTGGTGCTGGATTTTCCCTCCTTTATGTCGGGTTCATCATGACCGCACCATAAATCGATCTCCCTAGAGATCTCTACCTTTTTCACCATCCTGCTTGATGTTAAATTGCACATGCACATTTATGCTGTAACACCCCGAGCTTCCACGATACGCATCTCATTCAATAATGCAATAGCTTGCATTGTACGCAACTTTGAGTTCTAACACATCGCAACTAATCAAAGTAGCCGTTATGAATAGTAATAACCACTTTTTAAATTTACAGAAATTTTATATTTGAAAATGGACTTCATTTTTGTATTCCTAATATTGAAATTAGCCTATGTTGAATTTTTTGTAATTTTCTGAGAACTTCCAAATTTTTATGAATAGTGAAAAATACTTAAAACAACTTTTTTAATCAAAATAATTTATAGTGATAAGTTATACTATTGAGTGGTTTTAAAGTATAATTAGAATATATTTTTACCATTTTATCCAATGGTGGTCATTAGAATTAATTTAACACTGAAAATGGACATAAACAATTGCCAATCTTTTGATATAAATTGTTTCTTAAAAACACGCTATTTGTTCTGACAGCGGGAATTAATTATAAAATTAATTAATGCAACTTATATGTTTGGTTTTTTTTAAAATAGACATCATTTTTGAATTCGGAATATCAATTGTAGCTTAGGGTGAAATTTTGGCCTTGTTTTGAAAACTTCAATTTTTGATGAATAGTGAAACCATTAAGTGGTAGTTAAATAACTGATTTTTCGTTTAAATGAAATATTACCACTTCTGTGATTTGATTTTCAAAAATCCGACATACATGGTTGTCATTAAGAAATAAAATGTGGTTCAGTGAGATTAAAATAATTTTTTGGTGAATAGTAACTTTTAAGTTCTTAATCGCGATTAGAGGTAATTAGTGTAGTTTAAGGTACAAATAATGTTTTAATAATATGAGATGAGCATGAAACTTGTCCTACTCCTATTGTATGAGTCATGGCCGACCAATACAACCCATGGGTCAAATTGGGGACCCCATGGAGCCACTTTAGTTGGAAAATGACATTAATATATATTTATTTAATGTTAAAATTAAATTGACACAAACATGAGTTGTTTTACTAAAACAGTTTTTAAGTGGGGTTACACAAGTCCAAATTTTGACTATAAATATTCATTAGAAATCTAAAAATATTTCCTACATCATAGTTTTTTTTTATAATTTTTAGACATTAAATAAATTAAATTATTTATGACATAATTATGATGCAGCGATGACCTCATTATTTAACGATTTTAATAAAATGAAAAGATAATGTAAAATCCAAGGCTTACACTTGTCCAAAGACTATTGGATGGGTAGATTTAGAACCCTTATCACCTTAGACACTAATTATATAAGTGTGGGACCTTTAGAATCCGAAAAGAATTGTGTAATAATGTAACATTTCAATCTTTCCAAAAGAGCCCCTCCTCTCCACTTATAAAAGGCCCCCACCTCTTCCACCTTATTCACACCATCAAGCCATTTGGCTCGGCCAAACCCTGCCCAAATACTCTCCCAACTTCCCCCTCTTACTCCTAGAAGCCTCACTTTGGGCAGAACTCTTCCCAAGGAAGCCTTTGGCTCAAATCAAAAAGAGTTACCTGATTTTGAGGTAATGTCTTCTCTAATGTTGTTTTGTTTTATTTTTCTTCTCCAACCCCCTAAACTCTTTTTATTCATTTCTTTTGTAACAACAACAATATCCTCAATATACTAGGATGTTGTTATAAGAAGTATTCAAGCTACACTTACACACACCTACATCTAATGGTTAAAGAACATACGGTTTCTGTGGATGGCGAATTTCTGCCTCACAAAATGATGATTGTTCAACACTCATATAACACCTTCAAAGGTGGCCATTAAGATGTAACTATTTTTATATATGATATATAATATGTTTATGTTTTACTTATGCTTCTGTATTTCTCATTTATGGCATACTTTATGATTTCCATTATGGGTAAAACGCGATAATTTCATTTTAGGAAGTGCGGACTACCGCCCCCTCAAAGTGATTTGAATCGTTAATGCCATATGTGGGATGTATAAAGGATGGATTAAATGGTATTATACACTATATTATACTGTAATTATATTATAAATTTATATCATTATGATTTCATTCCATTAAATATGAAATATAAATGAAAGTAGCGTTCATGCGTACGTACGGCTTACCGTCTCCATGAACGGTGCATTTCATTTTTTACCTCTAAATGTTACGTGACATTATGAATGAATGTATATACTGTATATATGATATATAAGATATCTACATCGTGAATATAATTCTGGATATAATGGATATTTCACCACATGAACAACTTGTAATTATAAGAAGTTTATTTTTGACTCAAGTACCAAAGATCGACAAAACGGCCGTTATTAACTTAAATAATTAAACAATGTTCATAACATGGTAATAAGGGATATAAAAGGAATAATGAACATGAAAAAGGTTCTTAAGTAAATAGAAATTAACTCTAGTTTATTATTCAGGAGGTTAAAGAACGTTCGAGTCAGGACAAGACGCAAGGTAATGGAATTTCTTAACCCAACTTCCATTCTTTGGGTTAATCTCCTACTTTCAAATTATGTCATGATATTATTATGTCCTATTTTGTATTTTTACTTTCTTTATGTGTACCTATAGTTAATACACATAATAGATCTATTTTATTTTAAAAATGATCTTTTTAAGGACTTCGTCTCAATCTCCTTTCATTGAGTCATATTTGGTTTTATACACAACTTTCTTTTATACGGTGTATAAACCCCTTTGACTTTTACGTTTATTCAAAAGGAATATTTTTTATACGAAGCGTTTTACTAAACGACAAAAAGGGAATGTTTTTCTTTCCGTACATATGCGGCGACAATGAATTCTCTGCCGCTGTGACCATTATTTGAGTTTCGGCTTCCTCTACAAGCCATCACTTTTTTTAATGAAAAATAAATACAAAGTTTTAACTTTATTTTATTTTTGGTATTGAAAATGGTTTTGAAAGAGTTTTTATTATATCAATGTGTTGTATTGATATATTGTGATTGAAATGTGGAAATGTTATGTTTCCTTTGTGCATGTTTTATGTGATAAGATTATGTTATGGTTTATGATATGTTTAAACCTATTCATATGAGGAATGTATTGGACTTAATAAGTGACGGGTGGAGCCCGCTATAGCTCCTCGATGCATCGGTAGGTCTCATGAGACAACTAGACGTGGAATTGGCCGAGGCCCTTTCCCAATTTGATTTATGGTTTTGGCCGAGGCCTTAATCATTTTAGACGTCTTGGCCGAGGCCTTGAAAAAATGTTTCAGAATGTCCGGCATTATACATTCCCTCATTATGAAAGTGGTTATTGTTATTGCATGTGATTATTCGACCAGTAGAATATCCATGTGAAGAAGTGAATGGAATTATCTCATTTTACTCTTTCCATATTATGTTGATGTTCAAGTTTAAAAGGCTTTTGTTTTAGTTATACATTGCCTTAAATTTTTATGTTTATTTATGAAAGCTTCCGCAATATTGTTATCCTTACTGAGCATCTGAGCTCACCCCTTTCAATGCTTTAATATTTTCCAGGATGTGAAGAAGTATTTTATGAATGACCTGCAGGGATAGTCAGAAGAGGATATGAGTGTGGACTATGAAGACTTTGTTATTAGTTTTTCACTTTTTGATGTAATGTAAGACTTATGAATGTATCTAGTGTTTCCAAGGCTACTAAACTAATCGGTCTTTCGAGACTTGATCTTTTGTGATCATGCCAATGTTACGAAGTAATGCACCGACTCTGGGTAGCTGGGGTCGGGGTGTTACAGTTGGTATCAGAGGCAGTTTATTACTAACCTTGGAAGCTAGATTTAGATAAACTCTGATTAGAGCACATAGCCCCAATATAGAATTTAAGAATTAGTATAGAAGAACTTCCTAGAATTTTGGTATTATAGAGATTTTGTGAGTTTTCCGAGCAATACATCCCTGTCTGGATACGAGCAGGTAGGGGCGGCTCTGGCACAGATGTACCTAGGGGTAAAACCCAAAAACACCGCTTTGAGCTAGACTCGAACGGGAACTGGTGCACGACAACGGGCCTTTCTGCACTCTTGGTTACGACACTCCCGGGGGATATGCTTAGGATAATTCTTGTTTTCTTTACAAACCACTATGAACGGTTATGAGTATATACTTCCTCAAAGAAAACCTTTTTATGATTATGGATTATATCCATAAATAGTTCAATTTATGTTAAGTATTTTATAAGTATGGAATTATGTATTTTGATTCATAAACTAATCTAGTTTATGGCATTGTATAGAAATGGCGCCCAGTAGAAGGAATGCAAACTCCATCAATACGTATGATCCAAAGAGTAAGAAGGATCATATCTTTCATGGTATTAAGCCAACATTTAGAAGGGAAATATTCTCCCATGTGTTATCAACATATGAAGAAATAGTATCATGTGTTAATAAGATAAGTAGAGAATTCTCTGAGTCTTATGGATTTGAAGGGATGAAAGAGAAGAAAAGGATGGAAGAGAGAATGATGGATAAAGGGACGAGGGAAAAGAAGAGTTTTCCAATATGTGATAACTGTGGGAAGAAACACCTTGGAATTTGCCTTAAGGGAATGGGAGTTTGTTATAAGTGTGGAGAAAAAGGACACCGAGTGCGTGACTGCAAGGGTAAGAAAAAGGTTTCAAATGTACAATGCTTCATCTGCAAGGAGTGGGGACACTACGCAAACCAATTTTCAAATCATCAGAGTATGCCCCAAATGATGTTATTGGATAATAATCAAGTTATGATACTTCCACAGATGAGGAGGAATGATTAGAGTTCTTATGTTGTTATTAAAGAATTTTGTAATTTGAGTGTTGTATCAATGATGTACTTGTTATAATAATTATGGAGTATATAAGGATTGTACTGCAGTACTATTTCATCTAGGACTTGAGATTGTTTGGAACCAAGAAAAGTGAATCCACAGTAGGTTAAATTTTTGGAAAATATATGGTGGAGAGAAAGATAAACCATAATATGGTTCTGATACCAAGATAGTGATTTTGGAATAAGACATGATTGATTCGGATAAATTATGTTTGATATTCTTAACATCCCTGAAACTGATTAATGATTTGTATACATTTTTGGATAGAAGGAGTATATCTAGTTTTCTATAAGGAATAAGGGATCATGAATGTAATCAATAAGGATTTATGGTAATACAGTATGTTGTAGTGTTTTAAAAGGATACATGATGAAGGTGTTCACATGTTGTTACGCAGAAAAAAAGGAGCTTCATTATGTTTACCTTCATCATAAAATCTGGACTGTGAGTTGGACAAAAGTATTTTGGATAACTATAAAGGTTGGAATGGATTATATTTTACATTGGATACTATTGTTAAGGTTATTTTTGGATATTTATAAAAAGGAAAACACGCAGACCGAGTGACAACCCATCGCGTCGGATAAAGCTGTGGGAATCGAACCCACAACCATAGTGCGATTGGGATTAATCGCCTACCACTGGACTACGTGAAGTCCCTGGTTTTTACAAAATAGTTTTTCTAATCTAAATGGTATGTGTTAAAATTTGGAACCTTATACAATTAGGATAAGTACAATATTTTTGAGTTCTATTATCTTTTTGAGTGAAAGATGAGTTGAAGGTTGAAAATCTAATTGTCAAGCATAAATATATATATATACCTATCTCTTATTCAATGAATAAATTAATTCTTAAACTTTAGTAAAGGGATATTAAATCAAAAAAATGTGTTATCCTAATACCTTATGTCTTGTTGAACTAATGATATTTTATATCAACATAGATTGAAGGCTTTGAGGCCCTCAATTTGACAGTTGATTGTGATTGATGACCTCAATCACTCCCTACAAATATTAACGTTTTTCCTCCAATTATATGTCTCTAATTGCCACCAATGTTCTTCTAATCGAGATCATAATTGGGTGGTGACTTTTTCACTTCCCTTTCCCTCTTATTAAGGCTAAATTTTATTAATCTTATTTCCGATGTGGGTTTTCCACAAAGGTATTTTCTATTTTCAACCTTTTATTTTCCAAGAAAAATTTCAAATTGCGAGGATGCAATTTATTGAAGGAGGGGAGAATGTAACACCCCGTGCTTCCACGATACGCATCTCATTCAATAATGCAATAGCTTGCATTGTACGCAACTTTGAGTTCTAACACATCGTAACTAATCAAAGTATCCGTTATGAATAGTAATAACCACTTTTTAAATTTACAGAAATTTTATATTTCAAAATGGACTTCATTTTTGTATTCCTAATATTGAAATTAGCCTATGTTGAATTTTTTGTAATTTTCTGAGAACTTCCAAATTTTTATGAATAGTGAAAAATACTTAAAACAACTTTTTTAATCAAAATAATTTATAGTGATAAGTTATAATATTGAGTGGTTTTAAAGTATAATTAGAATATATTTTTACCATTTTATCCAATGGTGGTCATTAGAATTAATTTAACACTGAAAATGGACATAAACAATTGCCAATCTTTTGATATAAATTGTTTCTTAAAAACACGCTATTTGTTCTGACAGTAGGAATTAATTATAAAATTAATTAATGAAACTTATATGTTTGGTTTTTTTTAAAATAGACATCATTTTTGAATTCAGAATATCAATTATATCTTAGGGTGAAATTTTGGCCTTGTTCTGAAAACTTCAATTTTTGATGAATAGTGAAACCACTAAGTGGTAGTTAAATAACTGATTTTTCGTTTAAATGAAATATTACCACTTCTGTGATTTGATTTTCAAAAATCCTACATACATGGTTGTCATTAAGAAGTAAAATGTGGTTCAGTGAGATTAAAATAATTTTTTGGTGAATAGTACCTTTTAAGTTCTTAATCGCGATTAGAGGTAATTAGTGTAGTTTAAGGTACAAATAATGTATTAATAATATGAGATGAGAATGACACTTGTGCTACTCATATTGGATGAGTCATGGCCGACCAAGACAACCCATGGGTCAACTTGGGGACCCCATGGATCCACTTTAGTTGGAAAATGACATTAATATATATTTATTTAATGTTAAAATTAAATTGACACAAACATGAGTTGTTTTACTAAAACAGTTTTTAAGTGGGGTTACACAAGTCCCAATTTTGACTATAAATATTCATTAGAAAGATAAAAAGATTTCCTACATCATAGTTTTTTTTTATAATTTGTAGACATTAAATAAATTAAATTATTTATGACATAATTATGATGCAGCGATGACCTCATTATTTAACGATTTTAATAAAATGAAAAGATAATGTAAAATCCAAGGCTTAAACTTGTCCAAAGACTATTGGATGGGTAGATTTCGAACCCTTATCACCTTAGACACGAATTATATAAGTGTGGGACCTTTAGAATCCGAAAATCATTGTGTAATAATGTAACATTTCAATATTTCCAAAAGAGCCCCTCCTCTCCACTTATAAAAGGCCCCCACCTCTTCCACCTTATTCACACCTTCAAGCCATTTGTATCGGCCAACCCCTGACCAAATACTCTCCCAACTTCCCCCTCTTACTCCTAGAAGCCTCACTTTGGGCAGAACTCTTCCCAAGGAAGCCTTTGGCTCAAATCAAAAAGAGTTACCTGATTTTGAGGTAATGTCTTCTCTAATGTTGTTTTGTTTTATTTTTCTTCTCCAACCCCCTAAACTCTTTTTATTCATTTCTTTTGTAACAACACCAGTATCCTCAATATACTAGGATGTTTTTATAAGAATGATTCGAGCTACACTTACACACACCTACATCTAATGGTTAAAGAACATACGGTTTCTGTGGATGGCGAATTTCTGCCTCACGAAACGATGATTGTTCAACACTCATATAACACCTTCAAAGGTGGCCATTAAGATATCACTATTTTTATATATGATATATAATATGTTTATGTTTTACTTATGCTTCTGTATTTCTCATTTATGGCATACTTTATGATTTCCATTATGGGTAAAACGCGATAATTTCATTTTAGGAAGTGCGGACTACCGCCCCCTCAAAGTGATTTGAATCATTAATGCCATATGTGGGATGTATAAAGGATGGATTAAATTGTATTATACACTATATTATACTGTAATTATATTATAAATTTATATCATTATGATTTCATTCCATTAAATATGAAATAGAAATGAAAGTAGCGTTCATTTGTACGTACGGCTTACCGTCTCCATGAACGGTGCATTTCATTTTTTACCTCTAAATGTTACGTGACATTATGAATGAATTTATATACTGTATATATGATATATATGATATCTACATCATGAATATAAATCTGGATATAATGGATATTTCACCACATGAACAACTTGTAATTATAAGAAGTTTATTTTTGACTCAAGTACCAAAGATCGACAAAACGGCCGTTATTAACTTAAATAATTAAACAATGTTCATAACATGGTAATAAGGGATATAAAAGGAATAATTAACATGAAAAAGGTTCTTAAGTAAATATAAATTAACTCTAGTTTATTATTCATTAGGTTAAAGAACGGTCGAGTCCGGACAAGATGCAAGGTAAGGGAATTTCTTAACCCAACTTCCATTCTTTGGGTTAATCTCCTACTTTCAAATTATGTCATGATATTATTATGTCCTATTTTGTATTTTTACTTTCTTTATGTGTACCTATAGTTAATACACATAATAGATCTATTTTATTTTAAAAATGATCTTTTTAAGGACTTCGTCTAAATATCCTTTCATTGAGTCATATTTGGTTTTATACACAACTTTCTTTTATACGGTGTATAAACCCCTTTGAATTTTACGTTTATTCAAAAGGAATCTTTTTTATACGAAGCGTTTTACTAAACGACAAAAAGGGAATGTTTTTCTTTCCATACATATGCGGCGACAATGAATTCTCTGCCGCTGTGACCATTATTTGAGTTTTGGCTTCCTCTACAAGCCATCACTTTTTTTTAATGAAAAATAAATACAAAGTTTTAACTTTATTTTATTTTGGTATTGAAAATGGTTTTGAAAGAGATTTTATTATATCAATGTGTTGTATTGATATCTTGTGATTGAAGTGTGGAAATGTTATGTTTCCTTTGTGCATGTTTTATGTGATAAGATTATGTTATGGTTTATGATATGTTTAAACCTATTCATATGAGGAATGTATTGGACTTAATAAGTGACGGGTGGAGCCCACTATAGCTCCTCGATGCATCGGTAGGTCTCATGAGACAACTAGACGTGGAATTGGCCGAGGCCCTTTCCCAATTTGATTTATGGTTTTGGCCGAGGCCTTAATCATTTTAGACGTCTTGGCCGAGGCCTTGACAAAATGTTTCAGAATGTCCGGCATTATACATTCCCTCATTATGAAAGTGGTTATTGTTATTTCATGTGATTATTCGACCAGTAGAATATCCATGTGAAGAAGTGAATGGCATTATCTCATTTTACTCTTTCCATATTATGTTGATGTTCAAGTTTAAAAGGCTTTTGTTTTAGTTATACATTGCCTTAAATTTTTATGTTTATTTATGAAAGCTTCCGCAATATTGTTATCCTTACTGAGCATCTGAGCTCACCCCTTTCAATGCTTTAATATTTTCCAGGATGTGAAGAAGTATTTTATGAATGACCTGCAGGGATAGTCAGAAGAGGATATGAGTGTGGACTATGAAGACTTTGTTATTAGTTTTTCACTTTATGATGTAATGTAAGACTTATGAATGTATCTAGTGTTTCCAAGGCTACTAAACTAATCGGTCTTTCGAGACTTGATATTTTGTGATCATGCCAATGTTACGAAGTAATGCACCGACTCTGGGTAGCTGGGGTCGGGGTGTTACAGTTGTTATCAGAGGCAGTTTAGTACTAACCTTGGAAGCTATATTTAGATAAACTCTGATTAGAGCACATATCCCCAATATAGAATTTAAGGATTAGTATAGAAGAACTTCCTAGAATTTTGGTATTATAGAGATTTTGTGAGTTTTCCGAGCAATACATCCCTGTCTGGATATGAGCAGGTAGGGGCGGATCTGGCACAGATGTACCTAGGGGTAAAACCTGAAAACACCGCTTTGAGCTAGACTCGAACGGGAACTGGTGCACGACAACGGGCCTTGCTGCACTCTTGGTTACGACACTCCCGGGGGATATGCTTAGGATAATTCTCGTTTTCTTTACAAACCACTATGAACGGTTATGAGTATATACTTCCTCAAAGAAAACCTTTTTATGATTATGGATTATATCCATAAATAGTTCAATTTATGTTAAGTATTTTATAAGTATGGAATTATGTATTTTGATTCATAAAATAATCTAGTTTATGGCATTGTATAGAAATGGCGCCCAGTAGAAGGAATGTGAACTCCATCAATACGTATGATCCAAAGAGTAAGAAGGATCATATCTTTCATGGTATTAAGCCAACATTTAGAAGGGAAATATTCTCCCATGTGTTATCAAAATATGAAGAAATAGTATCATGTGTTAATAAGATAAGTAGAGAATTCTCTGAGTCTTATGGATTTGAAGGGATGAAAGAGAAGAAAAGGATGGAAGAGAGAATGATGGATAAAGGGACGAGGGAAAAGAAGAATTTTCCAATATGTGATAACTGTGGGAAGAAACACGTTGGAATTTTCCTGAAGGGAATGGGAGTTTGTTATAAGTGTGGAGAAAAAGGACACCGAGTGCGTGACTGCAAGGGTAAGAAAAAGGTTTCAAATGTACAATGCTTCATCTTCAAAGAGTGGGGACACTACGCAAACCAATGTTCAAATCATCAGAGTATGCCCCAAATGATGTTATTGGATAATAATCAAGTTATGATACTTCCACAGATGAGGAGGAATGATTAGAGTTCTTATGTTGTTATTAAAGAATTTTGTAATTTGAGTGTTGTATCAATGATGTACTTGTTATAATAATTATGGAGTATATAAGGATTGTACTGCAGTACTATTTCATCTAGGACTTGAGATTGTTTGGAACCAAGAAAAGTGAATCCACAGTAGGTTAAATTTTTGGAAAATATATGGTTGAGAGAAAGATAAACCATAATATGGTTCTGATACCAAGATAGTGATTTTGGAATAAGACATGATTGATTCGGATAAATTATGTTGGATATTCTTAACATCCTTGAAACTGATTAATGATTTGTATACATTTTTGGATAGAAGGATTATATCTAGTTTTCTATAAGGAATAAGGGATCATGAATGTAATCAATAAGGATTTATGGTAATACAGTATGTTGCAGTGTTTTAAAAGGATACATGATGAAGGTGTTCACATGTTGTTACGCAGAAAAAAAAGGAGCTTCATTATGTTTACCTTCCTCATAAAATCTGGACTGTGAGTTGGAAAAAAGTATTTTGGATAACTATAAAGGTTGGAATGGATTATATTTTACATTGGATACTATTGTTAAGGTTATTTTTGGATATTTATAAAAAGAAAAACACGCAGACTGAGTGACAACCCATCGCGTCAGATAAAGCTGTGGGAATCAAACCCACAACCATAGTGCGATTGGGATTAATCGCCTACCACTGGACTACGTGAAGTCCCTGGTTTTTACAAAATAGTTTTTCTAATCTAAATGGTATGTGTTAAAATTTGGAACCTTATACAATTAGGATAAGTATAATATTTTTGAGTTCTATTATCTTTTTGAGTGAAAGATGAGTTGAAGGTTGAAAATCTAATTCTCAAGCATAAATATATATATACCTATCTCTTATTAAATGAATAAATTAATTCTTAAACTTTAGTAAAGGGATATTAAATCAAAAAAATGTGTTATCCTAATACCTTATGTCTTGTTGAACTAATGATATTATAAATCAACATAGATTGAAGGCTTTGAGGCCCTCAATTTGATAGTTGATTGTGATTGATGACCTCAATCACTCCCTACAAATATTTACGTTTTTCCTCCAATTATATGTCTCTAATTTCCACCAATGTTCTCTTAATCGAGATCATAATTGGGTGGTGACTTTTTCACTTCCCTTTCCCTCTTATTAAGGCTAAATTTTATTAATCTTATTTCCGATGTGGGTTTTCCACAAAGGTATTTTCTATTTTCAACCTTTTATTTTCCAAGAAAAATTTCAAATTGCGAGGACGCAATTTATTGAAGGAGGGGAGAATGTAACACCCCGTGCTTCCACGATACGCATCTCATTCAATAATGCAATAGCTTGCATTGTACGCAACTTTGAGTTCTAACACATCGTAACTAATCAAAGTAGCCATTATGAATAGTAATAACCACCTTTTAAATTTACAGAAATTTTATATTTCAAAATGGACTTCATTTTTGTATTCCTAATATTGAAATTAGCCTATGTTGAATTTTTTGTAATTTTCTGAGAACTTCCAAATTTTTATGAATAGTGAAAAATACTTAAAACAACTTTTTTAATCAAAATAATTTATAGTGATAAGTTATAATATTGAGTGGTTTTAAAGTATAATTAGAATATATTTTTACCATTTTATCCAATGGTGGTCATTAGAATTAATTTAACACTGAAAATGGACATAAACAATTGCCAATCTTTTGATATAAATTGTTTCTTAAAAACACGCTATTTGTTCTGACAGCGGGAATTAATTATAAAATTAATTAATGCAACTTATATGTTTGGTTTTTTTTAAATAGACATCATTTTTGAATTCAGAATATCAATTATAGCTTAGGGTGAAATTTTGGCCTTGTTCTGAAAACTTCAATTTTTGATGAATAGTGAAACCACTAAGTGGTAGTTAAATAACTGATTTTTCGTTTAAATGAAATATTACCACTTCTGTGATTTGATTTTCAAAAATCCGACATACATGGTTGTCATTAAGAAGTAAAATGTGGTTCAGTGAGATTCAAATAATTTTTTGGTGAATAGTAACTTTTAAGTTCTTAATCGCGATTAGAGGTAATTAGTGTAGTTTAAGGTACAAATAATGTATTAATAATATGAGATGAGAATGACACTTGTACTACTCCTATTTGATGAGTCATGGCCGACCAAGACAACCCATGGGTCAACTTGGGGACCCCATGGAGCCACTTTAGTTGGAAAATGACATTAATATATATTTATTTAATGTTAAAATTAAATTGACACAAACATGAGTTGTTTTACTAAAACAGTTTTTAAGTGGGGTTACACAAGTCCAAATTTTGACTATAAATATTCATTAGAAATATAAAAAGATTTCCTACATCATATTTTTTTTTATAATTTGTAGACATTAAATAAATTAAATTATTTATGAGATAATTATGATGCAGCGATGACCTCATTATTTAACGATTTTAATAAAATGAAAAGATAATGTAAAATACAAGGCTTACACTTGTCCAAAGACTATTGGATGGGTAGATTTCGAACCCTTATCACCTTAGACACGAATTATATAAGTGTGGGACCTTTATAATCCGAAAAGCATTGTGTAATAATGTAACATTTCAATCTTTCCAAAAGAGCCCCTCCTCTCCACTTATAAAAGGCCCCCACCTCTTCCACCTTATTCACACCTTCAAGCCATTTTTCTCGGCCAACCCCTGCCCAAATACTCTTCCAACTTCCCCCTCTTACTCCTAGAAGCCTCAATTTGGGCAGAACTCTTCCCAAGGAAGCCTTTGGCTCAAATCAAAAAGAGTTACCTGATTTTGAGGTAATGTCTTCTCTAATGTTGTTTTGTTTTATTTTTCTTCTCCAACCCCCTAAACTCTTTTTATTCATTTCTTTTGTAACAAAACCAGTATCCTCAATATACTAGGATGTTGTTATAAGAAGTATTCTAGCTACACTTACACACACCTACATCTAATGGTTAAAGAATATACGGTTTCTGTGGATGGCGAATTTCTGCCTCACGAAACGATGATTGTTCAACACTCATATAACACCTTCAAAGGTGGCCATTAAGATGTCACTATTTTTATATATGATATATAATATGTTTATGTTTTAATTATGATTCTGTATTTCTAATTTATGGCATACTTTATGATTTCCATTATGGGTAAAACGCGATAATTTCATTTTAGGAAGTGCGGACTACCGCCCCTCAAAGTGATTTGAATCATTAATGCCATATGTGGGATGTATAAAGGATGGATTAAATGGTATTATACACTATATTATACTGTAATTATATTATAAATTTATATCATTGTGATTTCATTCCATTAAATATGAAATAGAAATGAAAGTAGCGTTCATGCGTACGTACGGCTTACCGTCTCCATGAACGGTGCATTTCATTTTTTACCTCTAAATGTTACGTGACATTATGAATGAATGTATATACTGTATATATGATATATATGATATCTACATAATGAATATAATTCTGGATATAATGGATATTTCACCACATGAACAGCTTGTAATTATAAGAAGTTTATTTTTGACTCAAGTACCAAAGATCGACAAAACGGCCGTTATTAACTTAAATAATTAAACAATGTTCATAACATGGTAATAAGGGATATAAAAGGAAAAATGAACATGAAAAAGGTTCTTAAGTAAATAGAAATTAACTATAGTTTATTATTCAGGAGGTTAAAGAACGGTCGAGTCAGGATAAGACGCAAGGTAAGGGAATTTCTTAACCCAACTTCCATTCTTTGGGTTAATCTCCTACTTTCAAATTATGTCATGATATTATTATGTCCTATTTTGTATTTTTACTTTCTTTATGTGTAACTATAGTTAATACACATAATAGATCTATTTTATTTTAAAAATGATCTTTTTAAGGACTTCGTCTCAATCTCCTTTCATTGAGTCATATTTGGTTTTATACACAACTTTCTTTTATACGGTGTATAAACCCCTTTGAATTTTACGTTTATTCAAAAGGAATCTTTTTTATACGAAGCGTTTTACTAAACGACAAAAAGGGAATGTTTTTCTTTCCGTACATATGCGGTGACAATGAATTCTCTGCCGCCGTGACCATTATTTGAGTTTCGGCTTCCTCTACAAGCCATCACTTTTTTTTAATGAAAAATAAATACAAAGTTTTAACTTTATTTTATTTTGGTATTGAAAATGGTTTTGAAAGAGTTTTTATTATGTCAATGTGTTGTATTGATATCTTGTGATTGAAGTTTGGAAATGTTATGTTTCCTTTGTGCATGTTTTATGTGATAAGATTATGTTATGGTTTATGATATGTTTAAACCTATTCATATGAGGAATGTATTGGACTTAATAAGTGACGGGTGGAGCCCGCTATAGCTCCTCGATGCATCGGTAGGTCTCATGAGACAATTAGACGTGGAATTGGCTGAGGCCCTTTCCCAATTTGATTTATGGTTTTGGCCGAGGCCTTAATCATTTTAGACGTCTTGGCCGAGGCCTTGAAAAAATGTTTCAGAATGTCCGGCATTATACATTCCCTCATTATGAAAGTAGTTATTGTTATTGCATGTGATTATTCGACCAGTAGAATATCCATGTGAAGAAGTGAATGGCATTATCTCATTTTACTCTTTCCATATTATGTTGATGTTCAAGTTTAAAAGGCTTTTGTTTTAGTTATACATTGCCTTAAATTTTTATGTTTATTTATGAAAGCTTCCGCAATATTGTTATCCTTACTGAGCATCTGAGCTCACCCCTTTCAATGCTTTAATATTTTCCAGGATGTGAAGAATTATTTTATGAATGACCTTCAGGGATAGTCAGAAGAGGATATGAGTGTGGACTATGAAGACTTTGTTATTAGTTTTTCACTTTATGATGTAATGTAAGACTTATGAATGTATCTAGTGTTTCTAAGGCTACTAAACTAATCGGTCTTTCGAGACTTGATCTTTTGTGATCATGCCAATGTTACGAAGTAATGCACTGACTCTGGGTAGCTGGGGTCAGGGTGTTACAGTTGGTATCAGAGGCAGTTTAGTACTAACCTTGGAAGCTAGATTTAGATAAACTCTGATTAGAGCACATAGCCCCAATATAGAATTTAAGGATTAGTATAGAAGAACTTCCTAGAATTTTGGTATTACAGAGATTTTGTGAGTTTTCCGAGCAATACATCCCTGTCTGGATACGAGCAGGCAGGGGCGGCTCTGGCACAGATGTACCTAGGGGTAAATCCCAAAAACACCGCTTTGAGCTAGACTCGAACGGGAACTGGTGCACGACAACGGGCCTTGCTGCCCTCTTGGTTACGACACTCCCGGGGGATATGCTTAGGATAATTCTCATTTTCTTTACAAAACACTATGAACGGTTATGAGTATATACTTCCTCAAAGAAAACCTTTTTATGATTATGAATTATATCCATAAATAGTTCAATTTATGTTAAGTATTTTATAAGTATGGAATTATGTATTTTGATTCATAAACTAATCTAGTTTATGGCATTGTATAGAAATGGCGCCCAGTAGAAGGAATGTGAACTCCATCAATACGTATGATCCAAAGAGTAAGAAGGATCATATCTTTCATGGTATTAAGCCAACATTTAGAAGGGAAATATTCTCCCATGTGTTATCAACATATGAAGAAATAGTATCTTGTGTTAATAAGATAAGTAGAGAATTCTCTGAGTCTTATGTATTTGAAGGGATGAAAGAGAAGAAAAGGATGGAAGAGAGAATGATGGATAAAGGGACGAGGGAAAAGAAGAATTTTCCAATATGTGATAACTGTGGGAAGAAACACGTTGGAATTTGCCTGAAGGGAATGGGAGTTTGTTATAAGTGTGGAGAAAAAGGACACCGAGTGCGTGACTGCAAGGGTAAGAAAAAGGTTTCAAATGTACAATGCTTCATCTGCAAGGAGTGGGGACACTACGCAAACCAATGTTCAAATCATCAGAGTATGCCCCAAATGATGTTATTGGATAATAATCAAGTTATGATACTTCCACAGATGAGGAGGAATGATTAGAGTTCTTATGTTGTTATTAAAGAATTTTGTAATTTGAGTGTTGTATCAATGATGTACTTGTTATAATAATTATGGAGTATATAAGGATTGTACTGCAGTACTATTTCATATAGGACTTGAGATTGTTTGGAACCAAGAAAAGTGACTCCACAGTAGGTTAAATTTTTGGAAAATATATGGTTGAGAGAAAGATAAACCATAATATGGTTTTGATACCAAGATAGTGATTTTGGAATAAGACATGATTGATTCGGATAAATTATGTTGGATATTCTTAACATCCTTGAAACCGATTAATGATTTGTATACATTTTTGGATAGAAGGAGTATATCTAGTTTTCTATAAGGAATAATGGATCATGAATGTAATCAATAAGGATTTATGGTAATACAGTATGTTGCAGTGTTTTAAAAGGATACATGATGAAGGTGTTCACATGTTGTTACGTAGAAAAAAAAGGATCTTCATTATGTTTACCTTCCTCATAAAATCTGGACTATGAGTTGGACAAAAGTATTTTGGATAACTATAAAGGTTGGAATGGATTATATTTTACATTGGATACTATTGTTAAGGTTATTTTTGGATATTTATAAAAAGGAAAACACGCAGACCGAGTGACAACCCATCGCGTCGGATAAAGCTGTGGGAATCAAACCCACAACCATAGTGCGATTGGGATTAATCGCCTACCACTGGACTACGTGAAGTCCCTGGTTTTTAAAAAATAGTTTTTCTAATCTAAATGGTATGTGTTAAAATTTGGAACCTTATACAATTAGGATAAGTATAATATTTTTGAGTTCTATTATCTTTTTGAGTGAAAGATGAGTTGAAGGTTGAAAATCTAATTGTCAAGCATAAATATATATATACCTATCTCTTATTCAATGAATAAATTAATTCTTAAACTTTAGTAAAGGGATATTAAATCAAAAAAATGTGTTATCCTAATACCTTATGTCTTGTTGAACTAATGATATTATAAATCAACATAGATTGAAGGATTTGAGGCCCTCAATTTGACAGTTGATTGTGATTGATGACCTCAATCACTCCCTACAAATATTTACGTTTTTCCTCCAATTATATGTCTCTAATTGCCACCAATGTTCTCCTAATCGAGATCATAATTGGGTGGTGACTTTTTCACTTCCCTTTCCCTCTTATTAAGGCTAAATTTTATTAATCTTATTTCCGATGTGGGTTTTCCACAAAGGTATTTTCTATTTTCAGCCTTTTATTTTCCAAGAAAAATTTCAAATTGCGAGGACGCAATTTATTGAAGGAGGGGAGAATGTAACACCCCGAGCTTCCATGATACGCATCTCATTCAATAATGAAATAGCTTGCATTGTACGCAACTTTGAGTTCTAACACATCACAACTAATCAAATTAGCCGTTATGAATAGTAATAACCACTTTTTAAATTTACAGAAATTTTATATTTCAAAATGGACTTCATTTTTGTATTCCTAATATTGAAATTAGCCTATGTTGAATTTTTTGTAATTTTCTGAGAACTTCCAAATTTTTATGAATAGTGAAAAATACTTAAAACAACCTTTTTAATCAAAATAATTTATAGTGATAAGTTATACTATTGAGTGGTTTGAAAGTATAATTAGAATATATTTTTACCATTTTATCCAATTGTGGTCATTAGAATTAATTTAACACTGAAAATGGACATAAACAATTGCCAATCTTTTGATATAAATTGTTTCTTAAAAACACGCTATTTTTTATGACAGCGGGAATTAATTATAAAATTAATTAATGAAACTTATATGTTTGGTTTTTTTTAAAATAGACATCATTTTTGAATTCGGAATATCAATTATAGCTTAGGGTGAAATTTTGGCCTTGTTCTGAAAACTTCAATTTTTGATGAATAGTGAAACCACTAAGTGGTAGTTAAATAACTGATTTTTCGTTTAAATGAAATATTACCACTTCTGTGACATTAAACTAGGCATTTATGGTCTGAGCCCTATGACCTTAAATTAAGACCACCATCATCCTCACCGCAAGACATTAAACTACAAACTGGTTGAAACTTACCGTATTAGATCCCTTGGCCTTTTATGCCCCCTGACCTAAGTTCTCATTTTGGATCATATGATTTAGTGTGGGCTTATGTTCTCATTCATGTCGGGTTACTCACCATGCCTTTTGCATCTCTCGTTGAGATACCTTTCCCCTATATGTGTCTTTTTCGCATGAGGTGAGACTATACACCATCCTCCAAAACTATGTGTGGCTTGATTCCCATCCTTATGGAATATGTAGGACTACCTAAAAATTTAGCCTTTGGGTCCAGACCAATTTCATAGAAACCTCCTTATCATCCTACTCCCTTGTCCTACGTTCTTCCAGGAGAGGGGTATACGGTGTGATATGGGCTTATTTCCTCATTCACAAAGGCTTTATAACAACCACTCCATGTACCTATTTATCCTGAGATCTCTTTATCCCTCTGTCCTACGCTCATCTTTTCGAGTCATCTACTCTTAAGTTAGGAACCTTAACCCTCTTTGTAAATTCTCCAATGTTCCCAGGAGTACTCTGGTTCAGGACCTAGAATGTTGAACTCTACCTAGACATTCTCTTGCCCATTTTTCATGCTTCATGTTACCCTTCATTTGGGCTTCCATCGTCTTTCACATCCAAAAGGACCCCCAAATGGCATGGATTTTTGGCCCAAGGTCTCTCCTACCATTTCAAGCCAACGTCCACGAGGATTTCAAGTGAAAAATTGATACGAGTCCTGTGTTGCGAATATGTTCCGCAGTCGATGCTCATTTGTCATTGCCATACCAGATCACATGATATGGATACTGTGTTTAGAACATGGTCAACAGTTATCCTCCATCGCCACGTCAACCCCATCAAGCCTTAAATTTCAGTTACATGATTCACATCGCTTTCCACCCCATCATGTCCAAGTATATTTTTGACACTCTTGGTACTATCCCTTAGTTCACATTTGCACATTGGGAGGATAAATAAGTGATACGGAATCATTCAGGGCTCCACAAAAATTTTCCATTTGCGTGTATTCCTTGTGTTGCAAAGACCTTTTACACCCTTGTTTCCCACACCGAGTTTAACTCACGCGGGCTAAGGGATCAGATCGAGTTCTACACTCACTTGGAAGAGTTTAGCTTCTTCAGGGTCTGAGCTCTAAGACCCTAAAATAAGATCTCCTTCTACGTCCTTTCTGTATGTCTTAAGAATCATAACTCTATAACTATGTATATCTTGATTCCCTTACTCATGGGATACGTAGGAATACCCAAACATGTCGTCTTCAAGTCTAGATTAGGTTCTGCTAATTACCTCTTCTGTTCAGCCTTGTGGCCCTAGATTTCACGGAATTGTATAGTGTGGCATAGGACTTACGTCCACATTCACATCGGGTTTGAAGTAGATGCACCACATACTTCCCTTCTATGAGCTAGTCTCTAATGACCCTCATCCCGCAAGACGTTAAACTGCACTCTCAGAACTATGCATGGATTGATTCCCATCTTCATGGGATACGTAAGAACATCGAGAAGTTTCATCCATAGGTCCAAAACCATGTTTTTTGACCTCTTCTATCCCCTCAACCCAAGGTTCCTTCCCTTTAATTGTGCGTGGGCTGGTGTGGATCTCGTCCTCACCCATGCTGGGTATGCTTCATCACACCATGCACATTCCCCCTAAAAACTCATTTATTTTGTAGGTTTATAATCCATATGAAGTTAAACTATGCTGCCTATTCCCACATGACTTTAAACTATTGTGTCTTTATTGTACGACGTTAAAATGAATTGGTTGGTCCTATCACACAACTGTAAACTATGACATTATCGTTCTGGCCGCAAAACGAAAAAACAATACTACATTGTGATGTCCTCACTTGAGGGGACATAATGTTGGGTGTATTGGTCATCCAACATACCATTTGTCAATACCTGTGTGTGGCTTGATTCTTATAGTGACACCAAGATTCTCTATCCTATGTTTATCGCTTCACAAAAAAAACACACATCTATCATAAATAACAAACAAGCTCTATCAAATGTTGCTTCTTTTGGTGCATGGGGTAGGCCCACATGACCTTATTATCCCTGTAATTGGTACCTTACCATTCTATATCTAGAACTAAGTATGGATTGATTCCCATCATAATGGGGTTTGTAGGAACTCCCACACACTTTTCCTCAGGCCTAGCTTAACATTCATTTTCGTTCCCTCGACCTAAAACCTCCCTAGGAAGTGCATACTATGATATGAACTCCATGTCCTCATTCACTTCAGGTTTTATAATTATTTCACCATGTGTCTCCCTCATTCCTTTCCATCTATGGTCCGATCTCTAAGAACTTAAACTAAGATCTCTTTTTACATTCTATCTGCAAGGCGTAAAGACAACATTACCAAAACTACAAATGGATTGATTCCCATCCTCATGGGATTCATAGGAATGCCCATACATTCCATCTATGGGTCTAGCCCCAAGAATCTCAAATATGTCCCCCTCTTTTTCAACCCCCAGGACCGAACTCTTCCAGGAACTTATGGTGTGGGCTTGTGTCTTCATCCAAATCATGATATGTATTGCACCACACGTTCCCATTATGGGTAACCATGTAACTGTAGCTATACCCTAAATAAGTCCAGGATGACCCATGTCAATTATAGGATGTGTCAGATTCCTTGCTAGAGAGGTGAAATTTGGAAGTAAGTTTGACATCTTATCAGACCGATGTGCCCACCTAACATGTTTCCACCATGGTGGTATAATTTCAAGAGTGTTGTAACCCATTAGAAAAACCCATCACTCCACCCCCACTCTTTGAGTGACCATTTATTCAGACCCTCATCCTGTTTCATGTTTGAGGGATCACCCTAATAGTATGGATACTCGACCCATGGACTTCCTACTTTCCCATGATAATGTTCTGGAAAACTATGAATGGAATTTTGAGTCACGCCCCGTGTTGCAAACATGGTCAGCAGTCACCCCTCATTTGTTGTCCCCATTCCAGGCTAATATAAGAGGGATGTTGTGTTTTTGAACATAGTTAATATTTATCATTCATTTTCATGACACCCCCACAGTGTTCTGAATTTTGGGTATCGTGATTAACACTTTCCTCTTCCCTATGTTTGAATTGATTCTAACACCCCTGGAATTTCCACGCTCATGGATTAATGCACATTGGGAAAATCAAATTCGACTATTCTAAGACCTTCGTCCTATAGTCAAACCTCCCTTTTTCTTCCACAAAATATGGAATGGTTATTCAAACCATGGATGCCTAAAGTTTGGTTGACACTCTCACATTCAGGTGGTATAACGAGGTGGTCATCCCTTATTTCTCACATCGACCCCAACCCACGTAAGCTTAGGGATTGATCACAGAATGTTTCATAAATGTGACAAACATGTGGTAGGCAGAAAAAAATAACGGAACACATTCATGCATCCATCATAAATAATCAAATCATGAAAGTGTGTTCAAAATTTACATGTATTACAACACCCAAGGATCAACCCATCCCATGGATGGGTTGACCCCGTCAAAAGATCTTTGCAGCTCTGCCACTCTCTGGCTTGCGGTATCCAGGATTCTCAGTATCTTGTTTAGTTCCCACTCCACCTCAGCAGCAATGGGGCATAGTTCATCAGCCGCAATTAGAGCCCGATCCTTGTCGCTTCGGACAATAGCCATATCCTCAAAGGGTTACTTCATCCGTTATTTGGCCTCTTCCAACTAGACCTTCAACCACGATATAAGATCTGGTTGCACATTGAGTAAAGTGGAATGCTCATCTACTCATACTTGTAGCCATTGGATCTCACTTTCAACCTCCAAGAGCCTCTTGATGTTCACCGCTTTTCTCCACTACCATATCACACTAAGGCCACAATCATATTTCCAAATCTTCTCTGCCATGAGATCTCGGATGAGCATGTGAGGACACTGGGCATCCACTCCCCCATTGTATAGTTCACACAACTAGGATCAAAGCCTCTCCATATTTTCTATCCATTGTTCTTGAGGGGTCTCATCAATGAAATGCTTGATTGAATTTAATGACTGGTGACAAACGATTTTTCTCTCCTCCTCATCAGAGGTCGTCTCCTCTTGATCTGCGAGATTGGTAGGTTCATATGCAATGGATTCACCTAAGAAATCATCAGAAGGGTTTTCATTTTCTGTCTGATTAGGTATGTTAGGACCCATGTTTTCAAATCGATCCTCATTATTAGATCCCACCTCAATGATCTTAGGATCTGTCCTACTAATGGTCCCACCAATGATCAGAAGTGCTACAGTTTGGTCGGTTCTAATGTCCACTTCCACGACCATCTAAGTTATCCTAGGAAAGGTGCCACCAGGAACTCTAGCCAACCTCACCCAGGTGACCCATGCCATTTGAAGAACTGTGCATACAGAATGTGAATGAACATTAGTTGACCTGATCGGTGGATGACATTTACAAATTCTGTAAAAGAGACTTACATAGATCGAATAGTCAGTTTCACTCTTGGGTTGTTTCCACTGGGACCTCGAGGCATGAACCTTCATATACTATTGGGAGGTTCAAAATTTTTGGAAGGACCACCTTGGTTATCGCAGCCCCACTAAGTGCGGTAATCTCCATAGTTGGGAGCTTAGATCACGCAGTTCCCGCAGTTGCATCTACTATTGGGAGGGAGTAAGTTTTACATACGAGGCCTTCCTATATAGTTAAAATGTTAGTAAGGACTCTGAAATGACCTAGATGAAGACTTTGAGGAATTTTTCTAGGGATTTACCTTGAGGTCCTCTAAAAACTCTTCAAGATATGAGTCTGAATCACTGACCTCACCCTCCTCTAGAGGACTCCCTCTATCGGCCTCCTCCCCCCAAGAGGGATCATCCGATTCTTACATAAGAGGGAAGATATCTCTTAATTCCATGGCTTAAAATTGAGGAGGGGTTGTTTGATCCAGAAACACCTTTACTTGATTCATCATTAGATGTAGAGCACCATAGGAGTGTACAATGTCCTCCATCTCATCCAGGTATTGCTTCCCCTCTGCTTGGGACACCGCAAAGCTAGCCCTGATTAGACCAATTCCCAAAAAATCTATCCAAAGATGATTTAGGTGTTTCCACATCTCAGATGGGTTGATGAATTGACTATTGACATCCCAGATGTCCCAGGCCTCCAAGAAGACAACATTATCTGGAATGTCTATATGGCACAATCGCTTCCTCAGAGCCAAGGTGGATACCCTATGGAACCCCCTAGGCGGCCTCCCCTCTGGATGACTCTACTCCTCTGGGGTCACTGTGTCTACCGCTACTACCTCCCTTTCGACGGGTGTAGGAATAACCACCACTACAGCCCCACCGCCACGAGATTTCCTCTCCACCTTCCAACCCTAACCCCGTGGTTGGGGAGGCACCCAATCACTAGCCCAGATAGTCTGCTGCTTCAGTATCTCCCTTGGGTATGCCGCCTTTTAGCTCTTAAAATATTCCTTCACCAGACTAAAGATGGTTGTGGGCAGAGGTATCTTGTTCTGCATCTTCCCATATTTTTGTGTGAACATGATCCATATATACCTCATCACACATGGGAGATCCTAGTAGTGCACCCCCAAATAGACTTGTGGGGTCATTCGCTGCATGCACTAAAACTGCCTTGCAAAATGGTGCGGGGTGTACAACTCACAAAGAGACTCCCAGTCAACCTGCTCCACCATTACTCTACCCTAAAAGGCCAAGAGGTAAGACCAATGCTCTTCCATTCCTCGACAATCATTAGTGAAAACACCTATTGGCAATAGGAATGGGTGGAAATTGAACTATTCTTCTTTCCAAACCTGGTTTAGCACCAAATTCAGGTTCATCATAGTTGAAAAGCGCCCCGCCACATTTAGAATTACTGAGAAAAAATTATATCTTGGAGGAGATATAGGGTTCAGATATTCGTAGATACCCCAAATATGATCCACTATCTACCCACACAGAAGGTGGAACGACCTGTATATCCTCTATTGCTTCTTACACTCGCTGATGTGCCACAACATCTTATACAACATGGAGAGAATCATGATCCCAAGGTTGACCCGTCCCCCAATCTTCAACATAGACACCATGATAAATGAGATCAGTCGCATGCCTATGTTCGTGTCTCTCACAGGAAGGATCAAACTGCAGATAAGTGCCGCAATGAATGTAGCCAACCTAACCACCAGTTTCTGCTCAGTGGTGACACTGAACCCCCTGGATTTCCACTATCTATACACCAAGAGTCGCTAGTATGAGTGCTCTTTGCCTCATTGACCCCCCTTCGGGAAGGTCTGAGGCCTCACACGAAACTTCCCATCTTCCAGGAGGTTCAGAAACTACTTGAACCACCGCTTGAAATGGACATCTCTCATGGAATGCTTTTCCTCTCCCGAAACCTGGTCCATCAATGCCCTCGCTAGTGGTGGCATATGCTCCAGATCCTCCCATGCACTCGCAACAGAGAGGAACTCATCATACATTTCCCCCAATATTGGGACCCCCAAAATCTTGTGCAAGACCCATAAAATGATGTCAACCTCTACGTAGTGGAAATTTAAGTTGTTGTTCCTCGACAAATATATGCTCAAAAACTCTTACATCAGCTACTTGGGATGATAGATATGGAATTTAGAGGCTAAAGACACCTCATACAGGCCTACTTTCCTTAGCTCTACCCCGAACTCATCGCATGAGGCACCAACCCTGTAGGCCCAAGCCCAATCATCCGTAAAGTTTCCACCCTAGCAAAGATCCCACTCATCAGTCCACCCCTTCTCTAGGATCCCCAGGTCATCCTTAAAAAATATTGTTGTACAATGGGGGAGATGTCTCTGGCTGCAATGCTTTCCCGTCAATGTTATTCACATGGTTATACATGCAACCAACATTGACAGATGTGAAATCCTCCCATGTGTCGCTATAGGTTGCCCAGAACCACTGGCGCTAGCACAACATTCTCCTGAACCAGTAACTTGGTTCATCCCAGTTCGCTTCCAGAATGAGGACGTCATACCTTAGACCAAAGTCGTATATAGGTAGTATTTTTCAAAATAGGTAGTTCTTCTTTCTCTCTAATATCAGCTCTACCAGCTAATCATAATCCAAATTGCATCAAATTAATTCCCTGATACCCAAGTTATTCTCCATATATCCTCTATTTATAGGCGACGAACCCTTGTGCTTAACATCGCGTCTGATCGCAGCAAGTTTTACCATGATTTCAACCCACACATCGCTAATCCGCATTGTGACCCTTCTTCATGAGATTTCTTTACAATGGGCCTAGAAATATTTTGGTGATTGACCCTCAGACTTAGACCCTCATTTTCTTCTCAGGTAGAAGTTTGAGGGGAGAAATTTGTTGGCACCAAAATATGTTCATAGGAAAAGAAAATTCAAAGAAGAAATTAGTTATAGAGAGGTTTCCTCACGAAGCCAATTTGTGGAGCCCCTGAACACTATGCCATTTGCGGAGCCCCACAACACCATGACCTGTGCAAAGCGGGCCACCTTCATGGGTTCCACAAAGTAAAGAGGTGTGATGCTCTAAAATTCTCCTGAAGTTTTCAAATCCATTGCAGAGCAAAGAGGTGGGAGGCTCTACAATCCACCTGACGTTTGTGAATCTGCCATAGAGCAAAGAGGTGGGAGGATTTGCGATCCACCTGATGTTTACAAAGCTTCTGCAGAGTAAAGAGGTGGGAGGCTCTACAATCCGTCTGATGTTTGTGAAGCCTCCACTGAGTGAGGAGGCGGGAGGATCCACGGTTATGACAAAGCACAACAGGGATTTGCATCAAGCGATCCATGCTTCGCACTGCCTCTTGCCTATATATACCGAGCTTCCCCCGAGCCCAAAGGATAGATACTCTAACCTTTCACCTTCACATATCTCAAATCACTAAGCACATTTTTATCTATGAAAACATATCTCTTCAAGGTACTTTAGCATTGCAAAGTGCCTCTCCCATGGCTTAAACACGACCCCTCTTCATGTAGGGATGCCTTTCACAGAGCCCACAGGCCTTCTCCAAGGAAGGAGATACATAAGGGGACTTGGGTCTTTTCGAATCACTCATGCTTTGCGAAGTAACTTCCATCCACATGCGAACCACATGCTAAGGAAGGGTCACTGTGCTTCATGAGGCACAATGCTTCACAATTCTATACTTTTCAAGGTACCGTTGCTTTGAAAAGGCCTACTCTATAAAATACTTTCTACTTCATGAAGAAACTTTCATGTTCACCTATACTCTATACCAAGGATACCCCATTATACTTCGTGAAGAACACTCCTTCACGAAGCCCCTCTCCAACATGGAATGCCGAAGCTCCGTAAGGCCTCTTCATGTGAACACCTTTAATCCACAAACCCTTTTCCTATATGATCCTCGAGGTTTGTACAAAGTGATTTCAATGTCCCTTGGACGGTGCTTTACATTAAGTTGCTCAGCCTCACGCTTCTTCACATAAGCATGCTAATATATATTAATTTTTCTCATAGCCATGCTAAAATGGACCCCTCAGTGGATCACTCCATGAAACCCCATCTTTAAGACATTTCTGATGCCTTCCATTACCCAAGGGTGGGAGAGTATCAATTATGTATGTCCTAGGGGTGTAAAGTGAACCCGACTCGTCCAAGCTGTAGGACGTTAAACTTCAAATCACCATTATCCTTATCACATGACATTAAACTGCAACCTCTCCCCATGCATCACACATGTGGTACCCCACCTCATACATTCTCCACACCTGCTCATCTCCACAGGAGTGGGATCTTCTTCTAATGTAATGATATCCTCTTTGTTGGAGCGACGTCTATCCATGAGGAAGGGAACCACCTTGGTGTACACTCCTATACTTTTTCAAGAGGTATCACCCTTGATCCTCTTATCTTCATCCCTACCAAAGAACAAGGGAGAGATAGGAACATGGACCTTTATAATCACATTCCTCTCCCTTTGGGATTTGTCTCCACTGGGCCTCCATCCTGGAGTAAGTCCCAATATCCATCTCCCTGGCCACTAATCACGTGTTAGACCCTGATTCCTCTTTGGGCCTCTAACCACATGTAATACCCATTTCATTTCCAATGGACACACCTTTCTCGACGTGATCATTAGGTCTTTGCTGCCTCTTCTTTCTCACACCGAGCATGACTCATGTGGGCTTAGAGTAATCCTCGACCATGACATCATCTCTGGGAAGTGTCCATGCGTAAGACCCATTAACCATTTCCACTCCTCAGTGGCACCAGAGGAGCTTCCATGTGTAATCCCAATCCACCATTGTTGCTCTATAGCATCACCCATGCAGCTTTCATTCATAATCCTGACTCATCCTTTCCACTCTATAGTGTCACTCGGGTAGCTTCCATGTATAATCACCATTCACTACCCCTTGTGGCTGCACCTTTCAACCTTGATTGTTAAGTCAATTGTTGCCTCTTGTTTCTCACATCGAGCATGACTCACGTGAGCTTAGAGTAAACAACGACCATGATATCCCCTTTGGGATGCCTTAGCATGTATGACCAAAACTATTCCAAACTATGTATACTTTGATACTTTCAAAGGTAAGGTATGTAGGATGCCTCTTTGAGGTTCAATCCCTACACCTATTGGTCCTGACCACTTCACATCGGTTCACAAACACCTCTTCTGAAATACGCAAACATTGTTCCTTACCAAGGAAAGGTACGCAGGAAGCCTCCATGTGGTTCAATCCCAACACCTATTGGTCTCGACCACTTCACGTCGGTTCAACAACACCTCTTCTGAACAACGCGAAAATTGATCCCTGTCAAGGAAAGGTATGTAGGAAGACTCCTTGAGGTTCAATCCCAACACATATTTGTCCCGACCACTTCACATCGGTTTACCAACACCTCTTCTAAACAACATAGACTTTGATCCTTTCCAATGTAAGGTACATAGGAAGCCTCCATGAGGTTCAATACCAACAACTATTGGTCATGACCCCTTCACGTTGGTTCACCAAACACTTCCAAACTATGTGGACTTTGATCCTTTCCATGGAAAGGTATGTTGGAATCCTACCTGGGGTTAAATCCCAATACCTATTGGTCCCAACCCCTTCACATCAGTTCACCAAACATTGTTAAACTACATGGAATTTGATCCTTGTCTCCCAGGAGAGGTATGTAGGAATCCTCTCTGAGGTTCAAGCCTAACCCCTACTTGTACCGACCCCTTCATGTTGGTTCACCTTCATCCCGTAAGACGTTAAACTGTATCCTCCTTTCTGAACTATGGGGAATTTGATCCTTGCCATGGAAAGGTATGTAGGAAACCTCCCTACGGTTAAAGCTCAACACCCATCGGTCATGACCACCCTATGTTGGTCCACCCTTGTCTTACACGATGTTAAACTATACTCCCCTTCATCCCACATGATGCTAAACTCTACCCATTGGAACTACATGAGATTTAATCCCTATCTCCTAGGAAGGGTATATTGGAAGCCTTTATGAGGTTCAACCCCATCCAACGGTAAGCCATTGTGACCCCATCCAATGGTAATTCATTGTCAACCCCAGCCAGTAGTAAGCCTTCGTCAACTCCAACCAGCGGTAAGCCATTGTAATCCCTATCTGGTGGTATTCTATTGTGAACCCCATCCAACGGTAAGCTGTTGTGACCCTATCTAGCAGTAATCTGCTGTCAACCCCAACCAGGAGTAAGCCGTTGTCAACCCCAACTAGTGGTAAGCTGTTGTAATACCTATCCAGTGGATTCTGTTATGAATCCCATCCAACAGTAAGCCATTGTACCCCACATTCAATGGTAATCGGTTGTAGTACGCTTCACTAGGACCCACATATATGGCCCCCCTCGTGGCATCAGGAAACCTGAGATGATAACCATGTGTAAGCCTCGACATGTCATCAAGTCTCTTTCCTCTATGCACACCCCAATTTTAGGCCCCAACCCAGAGGTTTCATTTCCTTTGGATCCCATCCAAGCATCCACTCCCACGGGTCGCGTCATCAGGTGTCCCATCACTCCATCAAACTATGCGGACATTGATTCCCTGCCACCGGTACACATAGGAAGACTCTCTAAGGTTCAATCCCAACACTATAATCATCTTCATGACAGTCCCATCTCATCCCCCCTCCACTTCATTCAACTCTCCATCATCCGTCCCGATTCTTACTCGGGCCACCACATCTTGGTGATATCTTGTCATTCACCTAATCAATGATCCTAGCAGTACCTGGGTAACCAACCATGTGTTATCCCTTGTATTAGTTTTCCTTCTTGGGGTTACACCCATCTGATCCACTCCCATCAGTGTTCTGATCAGTCCGATCCATCTCTGCAAGATGTTAAGCTTGCGGAATACCCTATGTTAAACATGGGAAGACGAGGGAAAGCTCAGAGATATTCCCATGGCATATAATTCCCTGTACTCAACGTGGGGAAAATTGGGCTTTCGCACCCTCAAGAAGACCTATAATAAGGGGAATAAACCTAGACGTATCAGTGTTCTAGTGCCCATACATGCCAATGATGTCCAATGAGACTACTCCCCAGACTGAAGGTTGCTGCCCTGGCTGGACCCCTTGGGATTTCCTGACAAAAGCAATGTAATTAACCAATTTCCATGAAGACATGACACTAAGGAGAGTTTCATGAACAACTTATTAAGTCTATAAGGGAGACCTGGACTAGGTAACGAGCTCCGAGGAGGAATCCAAGGAAGGAGGGACCAACATCCCATCATCCCGTTTAAATCAAGTAGTAAATGTCTCTGAATATGCGACGAATGCTTCCCACCTTTAGAAATCAGGAATGCAGGGAAAAATCTGTGTGTCCTCCTCTAAAAGGGAAGGATGTGTTCCCTAACAAAAGAATTAGAAACACCAGCCATTTGTGGCTGGGAATCAATGATCGGATATGTTTCCCATGTTTTTATCAGGTTAGGAAAGGATATGATTATATTTGGACTGGAATAAACATAAGTGGAGAGGATTTAGAAATAAGATGGATTTTATATTAAAATCTTGACAACACTCTATGTCTTCCATATGAAAACATGTTGTGTTTATTGGGTTTATGTAGAAGCTAGGGTTTCAGTTTTGAGTTAAATATCACACACTGTGTGGATTGGACAACACACCACAAGATACTACCCCAGAAGTTGATCTATGCATGAGGAGTAAAAGACCAGTACCCCATGTGATTATAAACACTATGTTCATATAGGGACACACCATGCATAAAAACTGGGATGATCGATCCATGTCTAGGGAAGTACATGATTAGGTCCTTATGCGGTTCCACACACCATGTTCCCTGAAGAAAACACTTTTACTTTCCATAAAATCATCTACCTTGTGCATCTCCTTCTTTATGACATATATTTGGGACCATAATCATCCCATTATGAGTATAATTAAATTTAGTATGTGATGGTGGAATTTGTTTTGACATTAGAGATACGACGTGAAGTGATGCAATCATGAAACTTCTTATAGAAATTCTTAGATGATGGCAGTGATTGGGTTTGATCATTAGAGTGATACCGGGGTCTGTTATCCCTTAGATCACCAAGATAAAGGTCAACCATATCATATATATTGGAAGAGTTCACAAACCCCACACTATATAAGGAATATTTCATCTATCTATAAAGTGGTACTCCCCCATCATCATGCGCTGGTGAGGTGTGGGTTCTCCATATGAGTTAGTGATCCCTCATTTGTGGTTCACAGTAGTAAGGAGTAGTCCTTGCCTTATGATTATTATGAGGTTATGCATGGTGATTTTTTTTGGATATGGTACCTTTGGAGCTATCAGAACACTCATATTTCTTAACTGGTGGTGGCGATCGAGATTCCTTTCCTTTTTGATTGGGGTTTTAGTATGATCATGTATGATGATGAGTTTCTTTTACCACTTTGACTTACTAGTTGATATAACTATTATTATTATATTTCCCCTCTTTTGGTTTATAAGGAATCCTACTGAGTATGCTTATACTCAACCATATATGGGATTTTACCACACATTTCATGTCTTATAAAAACGACATACAAATTGACAGTGACTTTGATAGACCTAGTATCAATGGAGAACAATAGTACATAGAGGCACTGACTATGTTTGGTTGTAAGACATATGGATATTGATCTAGGAACTCCTATATGTTTTCCATATTTTAGTTTTTAATGGCTCGTATTTTTCCTCCATGGATAGGCATGTATTTTTACCCTTTTTATATTCTTGGATATTTAAGCATCACACTTTGATTTATTTCCTAGAGGTTATCACATATATTTTTTAATACCTAGATGCTTCAGTTTATTATACCTTTGCAATTTTTCAGGGATATGGGTATGTGATTATGGAAAATTAAATTAAGCTAAGGCCTCCTATTTTAGTGATATGACTACTCAAAACGTATCATCATCCCTTGACCTTTTATATTAAATCTTGGTGTGTCACTTTTGGATTACTACTAGCCTAGGAGGGGCATTGGTGTGTTGTATCTTGACACATATGGTTAAATGCAAAAAATATATATTCCCAGATCATATATTACCTAAAATATTCTAATATTTTCCATAAATATCAGGAATCAACATAAATCTATAATAAAATTATATATGCTTCCAAAAATTAACTCCATAGAAACTACCCAATCTACTTTATCAATATCAATCATCTCCTTATCCCAAATAAACATTATTAGGTTTTTTATCCCTCAATAACATGTTGTTAAAAAATATAAAATTACAACTAAACCAATTTTCTAGGTTATCAGTACCATTCAATATATATTATAAAATCATTAAAGAAAAACTACTATAAAACAATCCTCAGATGCATCATGATTTTTATATATATAATATAATTAAAAAACACTTTAACTACATCATTAATGAATCCTTATATATAAAAAAATTTATCATACCAATTCATTGATTGATATATTATAGTTCCTTCCTTGGTCTAGGTGTTAATCCTTATAATTGGGAATTGACTCAGATAAAGCTACCCATACATAATAAATTGAACCATTAGTGGTGCCTTAGGATGAAATTCATCTTAATCCATTAAAATATTTAATTTCCTCAGTAATTACATTCTTTATTCCCCACTTTTACACACATAAACCATCTTCTCATTCATTTGAGACATTTATATGGATGCTTCTTCTCATATAATTGATACATAGGAAGAAAAATTTTCTTCCTCCTAGGTCTCCATCAACTAAAGTCCCATGAACCTTTATTTTTCTGTTATTATGTTCATTTGTAAGATCACATTAATTTATTTGTTAATAATATTACAAGATAAATGGTTGGGAATAATTCAAAAAAATTTCATTCCATATCCCATTTAATTTGGTGGTGTTGGTTTGATACATATATCTCTAAGACTCAAGAGGGGGTGAATTTAATTCTTGATTTATTTTCTCTTAAAAAACAACTGTCCTTATGATATGATTGAATTATAATATTTTTTAAACACATGAACACAATTTTAACTAATGAACAAAAAAATCGATCATAAAAAAATATTTATAGCGGTTAAGGGAATAGAAATACCTTAGTACACTCCACCAACACTCAATTATAAGAGCCTAATGATTTTCTCTTCACTAGTCCATTTTCCAAGGACTTCCAATGCTTTTTTAGGGACTAGAAAATTGTGTAAAAGTAGTTAGCAGCTGGTATAATACCTAGAACCTTCAATTTTGATCCCATAAGCCTTTAGAAATACTATCCTTCAAGGTTATTTTTAGCAGGAACATTAATAGTGAAAGAGTGAATAAAGAGAGAGTTTACAAATGATGTTCACAGTTGTAAGATACAACTGATAGAAGAGATAAAATCTATATGACAAATGATAGGAATAAAATTTAGCTCAAGGAGATAATTTTGAACATAGAAAGGTTGATCTTGATAGAATATCTATATAGTTGAATATGGTTTTACTTTTTGAATAAAAATAAAGAAACATAAAAAGAACATCTAGATTTAGTTACATGATGATAATGTGAGAACTTTCGTTCTTGTTTATTTTTTATTATCCACACCTATTTAAAAATTCATGAAAAACTTATATTTTAATTGACAACATCAGATCCATAAAATTTGGGCTTTTGAATTAAATTACACATGTATTTTTCTTGTAAATACCTCAAAAATTGTATTGACCATTAAATTATCCATGTACTTATCTATGCTCATAGTAAATTCATATTTTTATTACAGTTTTTACCATAAAGAGGTAATAAAACCCATAAATCATAAAAATAGAATTAATTACCACTGAAAGTACACTAATAATAATAAATAAAAGGCATCATAATGGTGTATATGATTATGGATCACTATGTAGTCGAATACCACTGATTTGAAATATGGTAGTTGAACAGATACACATATTCATTCTTCATATAATCAATTTATCCACAGAGCTTAATTAGTGAAACCTTATTCATGTAGATTAATTTATTCATGTAGGCTTCTTACTTACACAACCAAATTTGACATAGATAAATTAATTTTGAATCCATTTTGAACCATGTATCCAATTTCACCACATATCCAAACTATGTGGAATATTACTCAATGAAACCAATTCATGTAGTCATTTGATTGATGTTTCTTATTACTCATGTAGGAAATTCATAAACTTAGGTGATTTCAACATTGAAAATTTTAGGATGTTGCTATTTCATGTATGTATTTCCTTCACATAGCCAATTGATGCAGTCTATTACCCATGTAGGCGATTTCTACGAAGCTAAATGCCTCACAAAGTCAAATTTATATACTAAGGAAAATTTTATAAAAAATTCAAGATCTTAAATATTATAATAGAATGAACTAATATAATGATAAAACCTAAATAAAAATTCAAAATTAATCATCAGTGACATATAAAATGTATTGGGGATTATAAAATCCAAAAGTGAATGTGATATGTTGGAGAAATATTATTATTCCAACAATCTTTTCATTTTTGAAGATCAAAAAACATATTAAACATTGAAAAAAATTAAAAAAAATTACATGATTTTGAAAAAAATAAATAATAAAAAAATTTATTTTTAAAATATTGTGTTTATCCATATCTTATCCCCCTCAATTAGATACTTCTCTCATTTTTTAGGACTTCTCCAACAAGGGTAGTTATCCCCTTTTTATTAAACTTGGGTAAAATTCAACTCCATTTGTTTCATTAAAAAGGAAAGGAATGGATATGAAAGAAACTTTGAATTTAACACTTAGGTTAATGAAGTATTTAAGTATAGTGTTGAAACTAAATCTGAAATTATGGAAATAATGGAATTTAGTAATCGAAATAAAGAGATTTAAATCATTAAATGAAAAAAATCTCTATCAAAATTATAAAAAATAGATAAATAATTATTTCATTAATCTTTAATATTTGTAAAATAATATACCCAATAAATACCTATAATAATACATATACAAAATACAAGTCAAAAGACCCAGGATTATGGATAAGTTCAAATTGATAAGGTGGTTTGGGTGGAGGTATTATGAAAGTTGGAGAGGTCTGTGAGGTAGTAGGACTATCCATCACTTGGGAAAACACTGACTTCCCAATCTCTACAGTAGATTGGTCTATAGAGCCAAATTTTAATCTATCTCTTGGATATTTAGTAGGTGTGATAATGAATCCATTAAGATTGCCTAAAGAAATACTAAAATCATAGGATCTAAAAAGATGAAAGGCCAATTTATTTGGAGGGTAAAAGGGTGAAGATTTACACATAGATTGTTTAGAATCTAAGGAATCATCCAAAATGGATCATTCTTTTCTATAAATAGGTGTTGGATAAAAAACCACTATTCACTATCTAGTAACTCTAAAGGTATCTAGAGGGGCTAGTCTAAGAGTCCTTCTACCTCTAATATAGAACAATTTGTCTATTTAAATGTCAATACCATTGATGATATCCAAATAGTATAAATATATAATATTAACAGATGACTACCTATAAAGTTGGGAAACTGAGGAGAGACCATTATTTAGAATTCTTTTAAAAGACTCAATATTTCTTGAGGGAAAACATTGGGGATCACTAAGTATTGGGAGAGTGATGATAACTGGATGAAGAAACCAGAATATCTAAATACAAATTCCTTAGAACCCTATCAACATATCCTTGAAAACTAATCATACTCCCATTAATAGACTACATCTTAATTTATATATTAGATATCTATTCTACTAAAGATTTAGCAACCCCCTGAACTACAAGCATTGGAGGTTGTGGAACTAAGGTACCGGTGACAACAATAGAAAGAAAAAGTATCACTAGAGCAGGTATAACATGGGTAGCTAGTTGCAATGTAGGGATAATCCAAATTGGATTGTAAATAATAATCTTTTTCTTTATATTAAAAACTATAATCACTAGAGTTTATACAAACTCTGAGGAACTAGAATACTCATATGAATATTTAGAGTATAAACCATAAATTTCCTCATAAATATTGACCAACATATCTATAAGGAAGTGATGATTTATAGTTATAGGACCAATTTACCAATATATCATCACCATAATATCTTGAGATAATTTCAATATATATTATATATTTTTACCAATAGATCCTATAAGATACCTCACTATTTCATTCACGTATATGTTAGTTCAAACACCAATCTTTCTAAAAGTTTCTCTTGTGTCCTAGAACTCACCCAAAATATCTTTATGAAATATTACTTGAGAATAGGTGTGAACATATCACAATAAAGAGATTTAATCTTATAGGATATATAATTCAACTCAGAAAACAACTGATCAACCTCATTCCAAAATTCAGGAACCACTAAAGGCATAAATTTTTAAGTTATGGTAGATGGTTGATATCTCATAAGCAATTTAAACTGACATACCACTACAATATTCTGGGTATAAAATCTATCCTTAATTTTTGACAAATAATTATGAACCTCATTAATGATATACTAAGACATATTAGATTATATCATTGGAATATCTTGAATAATGCCTCTTTGAGATGGAAGAAGGACACAATGTTCATTGAACTCTAACTGGATATCATATATATTTTTTATTCAAAGCACTTGGGATTTCATATCCTCACAATATTTTCCACTTATCTCAGAAACAAATTATTTCAGAGAAGTTATTCTCTAAATATTATTGATCAAATATATTTTTATATTCATTATCCTAACTAAATTGTAAAAATCATCTTTAGAAATTGAACTTTTTTGAGTTTTTTGATCTTTTACTTAGAGGATATCACCTCTTCCTTCAACTCATTTTAATCACCTCTTAAATTATCAAACATAGTTATGATAGAAGAAGTTAAGGTCCAAAAATCATAGCCTTTTGAACTCTTACTAATCGAAGGTGCATACTTATACACAAGCGGAGGTGATGAAATATGTTATAGAGTATGATAAAGATAAATATATTGAAAAAAATATCTCCATATCTATCTCTACTAGTGGGTGATCCGGGAAGAATTAGATCAGCCATTTGATGATCAACCCAATCTTCTTGTCTTCCTTTAGCTTCTGACACACTAGGAAAATTCTAAAATAGCATTTCTTTACAAACTAAATCTACTGTCTCAACAGTTTGATCAACATGATGAATAGATTAAATAGCTTAAACTACTTCAACTTCTTAGATCTAGACTATTTATTCCATATTAAGACTGACTCCTGAAAAATGTGGCTCTAACATGATAGTTTCTATCTCCTTCATCTCCCTAGTAAGTACCATCTCAATAGGCATTTCAACCCCAGGTGATGAGGTTTGGGATGGCTCCCCCAATGCCATACCTTATTTTCCAATAATTCTTATAGAGTTTGAAGTAGTGTCTCAATAGTAGATAATTATTTTCAATATCATGTTATAAATATTATTACTTTTATGGAATTTCACAGCTTCTCCCTCATTGAGATCTACCTCATTATTCTTTAAGGCTAGATAGATATGCCTATCATATGGATGCTAGTTTAACATTCCTTCCCATTTACAATAGTTATTCATAAACTTAATCATATACCATGGAATATTCAGATTTAGATTTTTGATCCTGATATATAATATATACATATCATGAAAAAACACTTTTTCCATTTCAACAACTCTCTTGGAAATCCCAGTTTGGATAAATTTATAAAAAACATTCCATTCAAGCTCTAATTCTTTTACAGGCTTCTCTTCAAAAGTATAGGTTTGAAATAGGAACGTGAATTGTTTTTGGTTCCACTGAACTCATAGCAACCAAATTATTGCTAAATTTTAATTCTCCCTCATAGGGAAAATGAAATATTTCTTCCAAATATATAGATATAACTATATCATCTTTCCCATTGACATTAGATGATAGCACATCCTCTGATACACCAAATTACAACTCTAAATTCTTCATAAACTCATTCAATTCTTCCTCAAACAAGAATCTTGACTTATTTTAATAAAAAAAATTCCCAAACATGAAACTAGAATATTTTCATTAATAAAATATTAGTTAGTCTTATCGAAGACATATAAAAACCTTTTTAGTGGGGACCTTGCATGGTGCAATATCTAATTTTTTTTTCTAGGAATAATTGGTGCGTCCATAATATTTACAATAGTATTTTCCCATTTTAGAAGATAATTAGATGGTTAGTAAGGATTCAAGAGAGATTTAAGACAGAAAAGAGTGATGGTTCAGCTTCTGAGACCATGCATATAGGAAACGAGAGAAAAAGTCAAGGGTCCATTGAAAATTTTAAATTATTGACTTGATTTTGTATGTATCTGATTTGGAAATTTGGTTCAATTAGGAAGTAAAATTGAAAAAAATAAATTAAAACAAAATCACTCAACATAAATTCTAAAAAATAGGATTAATTAAAATAAATAAATAGAATAAATTGAAATTAAACTAAAACATGGTCAGAAAATTTAATTTTTATAACTTATTAAAATAAAATAGTATTAAAATAATATAAAAATTTAAATTTAAATAAATAAAATATATTAAAACTCATTTAATTTTAAATATTTCGAATAGTATTTTAATAAAATAAAAAATGATAATCCACAAATTGCTAAATAAAAATATCTACTAACTTATTACCAGTAGAGAAAAAATATACTACAATATCACCTTTTGAGCATGATATATCAGGAAATGATTACTTAGGTATATATGATGTATTATTGAATGATCTATCAAATTAATTAAAATTTTTATTTAACTAGTTTTATAAAATTTGATTGATACTTGATTGTAATTGAATATAAAATACATTATTATGTGTTTCATCCAAAACACTTGTTCACAATAACTACCAGCATCTATATATTATGCTTCAGTACTAGATAATGCAATAGGATATTTTTTCTTACTAGAACAGGATGTCAGGGATTTATTTAGAAAATGGAAGTTTCCTAAAGTAGTATTCCTATATAGTATAAAACTACCCAAGTCAACATGGGAATATAAAGAAAAATTAAAATCAGAAATTTTTAAAAAAATTAAGCAAAAAGAAATTGTTCTTTTTAAATAACATAAAAATGTTTTGGAAATATTTAAACTAGATTCCTTAGGAATAACTTGAAATATTTAACATAAGCATACTATAAACATCTTGTATGTTCTACTAGCATTCAAATACAATAGACTTCTAATTATTATTTTGTATATCTTATTGTTAATTGGTTTCCCAGTTTCATCGAAGTCATTCATTTCATTATAACTCATAGGAGTTGTATGTACGTTACCACATTATAGTCTAAATATTTTAAGTAATTAATGTTTGTATTTAATTTAATTTATCACATTACCAAAGTATTTTTAAAATCTTAAAACCTAGGATATAATTTAACTCACTCATCATGCTCATTTAAAATTATTTTTATATGATTTTTGAAAATTCTTTACATAATTTTTTATATATGGGGAAAAAATTTTCATCATCAACATTTATCTAATCTAAAAAAATATATAAAGATGAATTTTTCTTGAAAATATTATGATATTACACTACCACTAAAAAACAATTTAATAAAATAAAAGAACTAAACAGTTTATATCAAGCTCTAGGTGCTTGTTTAATGCTATAAAGAGAATTGGTAAGTTTGAAAACTAAAATTTTAAAACAAGGGTTTTTGAAACCATGAGGTTGTTCAAAATAATCTTCCTCTATAAGAAAACTGTTTAAAAAAATATATTTTATATCCATATTATATAATCTTAAATTTATATGTGATTTATAGTCCATGAGAATCCTAATGGATTCTAGTCTAGCTATAGGTGAAATAGTCCCTTCGTAATCTATACCTTCTTCTTGGTTATACCATTTTGAAATTAGCTTATACATATTCCTAGTGATCACACCATTATTAGCATGTTTATTCTTAAAAACCCATTTTTTACTATAACAGGATATTCAAGGGGTCTATCAACTAATTCCAATAACTTGTTCCACTTAAACTAGTTTAATGATTATTTAATTTCTAAAACTTATCTCTCATTAACTAAGTGTTATTATATTGTATTAATTTATATTTGATATAAAATGTAAAAAAATTATACAAGTTTCTTACAATTATCTTAGTATTAATACCTTCATCTAATATTCCTATACCATTTTCTAAAGAATGATTTTTTAAGGTTCTAGTTTTTCGATAAAGCACATTTTTTTGGTTCACTAGTATTCATTATTTTAGGATTTTTTCACCAAAATAAAAAATTTATATTCCATGGAAGGAGTATAATATCCAATAAACATTCCTTCATTATTCTTTGGATCAAATTTTCCAAGATTAACCTTGGTGTTTAGAATATAATCCTTGAATCCAATACTTTAAGGTATCCAAATTTAGGATTTTTATTATTCTATAGGTCATATATTGTTTCTTAAAAATATTTTTAATTGGGACTTTGTTTATGAAATAATATGAAATATTTATAGTTTCATCCCAAAATTAGTGGTCAAGTTATATTCAAATAATATTTATTCTAGAAATTTATAAAAAATTCATATTCTCCAATAAAACAACACAATTCTACTGAGGTGTCCTATGGGTAGAAAAATTATGATTGATTACATGTGTTGAAGAATATGAATTTAAATCACGATTTTCAAATTATACTCTATGGTAACTACTTAAATAATTTTTTTGGCATCTTTATATTTTTGAACCATTTTAATTTTTTTAATAAAAACCAAACAGAATTCACTGTAAACACTTAAAAAGAAAACCCATGTAAATTTATAAAAATAAAATAATAACATATAAAAAAATATTTTTCTATTAGACTTTTAGTTCTAGATGACCCAAAAAATCCATATGAGTGACTTCTTGGGGTATAAAAGTAGAAGCCTCTTTAATTAGTTTGAAATATGACTTGTGTTAATTTACCATTTTGGAATATATCATGTAGTTTCTTTTTATTAAATTTATGTTGTGGTAAATTAGAAGTTAAATTCCTATTAGAAAAATCTTTTAAAGAATATACATTATAATGTCCCAGTAATTTATGCCAAATACAAGATTCATTTGTTTCAGTATTTAATATGTTCAATTTTTTTCTTTTAAAATAATTTAGATCTTGCATATATACATTATCTATTTTAGTTTATTTGAATTTAGGAATTTTATCTTTAAAACAATAGAATCCATTATTTAAAAAATTTATAAAATAACCTTCATCATAATGTTGAAAAATAATTATCAGATTATGCTCCAATAATTCCATATAAATAACTTTTTTTATAAGTACCGAGTTTAGATAACCAACTGATCCAACTCCCATAATACTAACTTCAAAATTGTCACCACATGTGACATAACCACCTTCAATTTTTTATTAGTATTATAAATTAGAGAAATATCCACTCATATGTCTTGAGAATACATTATCAATATACCATTTATTATTGATTCTCTTGGACATTTTCTCCATAAATACAAATTAGACAAGAAATTATATTTGTACCCATATTTTCTTAGGTTCAAAAATGTTAGAAAGTAAATATTTGGGAATACAAATTTTTTTGTGATGTTAATAAAATCCAGCACTATTTTTTGAGAAATTTTTTTGAAATAAAATATTTTTTGAATCAAACAAATTGTGGGTTTCTCAAAATATAATTATTATCATATTTACCTAATTATCCCTAATGAAAAAATTAATTTTGTGAAAGTTTATTTTCTTTGAACAGTGCATAAAATTGTTTTTATATAGCTTTGATTTTTCACCTTAGCTTCCTATACCAAATTTATTTTTTGTGAGATTTACCATTTCAAAGAATTTTCTTCAAGTAATTTTCACCTTTTTTTAAACAAAATGCATCATATTTAAGGTATTGAACTTGTTGTTTCATGCTTCTAATTTTATCATTATATTCAGCACAGGAAAGATGAGAATTTTATATATAGATTCTAAAATATATATTTTTTATTTAATTCTTAATTCTTCAATTACAACATCAATATATTAAGTTTTGAGAGTTTTTTTCTTTTATATAGATTCATATAGGGTTTCAATCATGACAACTTATTCTTTAAATTCATTAAAAGATCTATTTTTTATTTGTAGATTTAGATTCATGATCAGAATTATAAAAATAATGTACTGCATCTGTGTGTGCTATAAAACACATTGTATAATTTTTATTATAAATTTAATTTTATAAATTTGAATATGTATCATTACTTGAATGTTCAGAAGCACTCTATGTTCCTTTCATATCCTTCTTGGATTCTTCTTGTAGCCAACCATTTTGAAAGATGTTTTCTCAAAATCTTTATCTTATAGATATGAAAAATCTAATTTTATATGTCCAAGATTATATATTTTATAGTATATTACCTATTTAAAGTCTACATCATGATTCTTGAACATTTTTAAGGGTTTCTTGAAACCTATTATCTTATTATATAGCTTTTTTAAATTTCCAGAAAAGTGAGAAAGATCACTTTATAAAGAAGAACCATTTATGGTGCCATAATCTGATGAATCTTCCATTTGTATAAATTTGATTTTATTTTCATCTATTGAACTTAATTATTTTAGAGAAATATTATACTTATTAACCTAAATTTGCTCTCTAGATCAACTACCATATTATCCTCACACATCTAAGAGATCCAATGAGATCTTTTATTTTAAATTTTTTGAACTCTGTTGATTTCTTAATGGGATCCAATATTACAATCCATCTAGATGGATGCATTTTGATAATTTTCAAGTCTTAATAGGGTTTAGGAATGGGTGTTAGTAAGGAAGGATCATTATTTAAAACCTTAGTAAGTATTCCCTTCAATTGATTAATGCTTTAAACATCCATCATTTTGAAAGTATCGAGCTTATTATAGGAAGTTTTATATATGAGTTATTGTATGTTTTATGTGTCCTCCTAATCCATTGTAATTATAGTCCACGTTTAATGAGTTATTTTACATTTTCAAACTCAATTGAACTCATTAGGACCTAGTCCACATATTATAGCATTAATAGTGTCAGATTTCAGATCATAGATGACATCAATCTCAATATCCCATGTTTTAGGTTATATATTTGGAATTTTATAGGGATTCACATCTTTAAGATAGACCTTTTGACCATGATTCTTCAATGTTATTATCATATATGCCTGCAAGAAACCATAACTCTCAGCATTATAGTATAGATCTCATACCATTGGCATACCTTATGTATAGTAAGTTATAGTAGCCATGTTTAAGACACCAATTATAATTTAATCTCTGAAATTTGAGAACTCAAAATTCACTACCTCTGATACCAATTATTAGTCGAAAATTGACTTCTTTAAGATTTAAGAAGGGGGGGGGGGTAAATTGAGTTCCTTAAAATTTCTTCACTTTTTAAACCACCCTATTTAAGATATTATTGAATTATATTTTTTTATTAACATATGAGCATAGTGTAAATAGAATAAAAAATAAATGATATTATACATTGGATATTTATAGTGTTTTAGAGAACATAAATACTCTATTCCACTCCACCAATTCTCAAATCCAAGAGTATAGAGATTTTCACTTGACTAGTTCTTTTTTTTCGGCTCTTCAAGTACTTTTCCTAGGGATTACATGATTGAGTGAAAGCAGTCTACACTTTTTATAATACCAGGAGAATTAAACCAGTATCTAAGAAGTCTATACACACACCATCCTTCAAGGTTATTTTTATCTAGAAACTTTGTAATGAATGATAAAATAAATAGAGTGTTTAAAAATAAGGTTCACATTTATAATACACAACTGAAATAAGATAATAAATCTCAAGGAGATATGATAAGATTAGAAATCATCTCAAGGAGAGTCTTCTAAATACAAAAAATATGATATTGATAGTGTAGTTGTAGAGTTAAATCTTATCCTTCCTTTTTATGTAAATAATAGAGCATCACTAAAAGAACATAGAGAGTTAGTTACAAGTTGATAGTGAAATTTCTTTTGTTCTTATGTATATTATATTCTCCATACCCAATTGAAAATTTAAAAAAACTTCACTTTTAATTTCAATAATCATATCTATAAAATATGGGCTTTTGAATTAAATTTCACACATCATTTTCTTGGAAATACCTTGAAAATGGTACTGAACATTAAATTATCCATTTCATTATTTATGCTTTTGGTAATTGAAAATTATTATAATAATTTTTACCATAAATAGGTTATACAACATTTAAATCATGAAAATAGCATTGATTACCACTTAAATTAATCTAATGGAAATAAATAGCAGGTTGAAGAATGAAATAACTGATTTTGGATCACCATGTAGGAAAATTCTACTGATTTGAATCCATGTAGCCAAATCGATCAATGTATCCTTTATTCACATAGCCTAATTAGCATAGGACTTCTTCACATATCCACTTTTTTTATATACAAATCTTAATCATGTAGCCAAAATTGATATAGTTGAATGAATTATGTTTCCATTTGGAACTACGTATCCGATTTCACTATATATCCAAATCATGTATTTAATTGCTCCACACAACTGGTTTATATTTAAATTTGATCAATGTATCTAATTATAAAGTAGGAAATCATCAATGTAGGTGATTTACACATATCCAATTTTAAAATGTAGCATTTTAACCTAGGAATTTCCTTCATTAAGCACATTGACAATGCCAATTTCTTACATAAACAATTTCCACATAGCCAAATTCCACATGTATCCGAATTTCCAAACATAGAAGAATTTTCATAAAATTTCATAAAATTATATATTTCTATATAATGAACTAAAATAATGATGAAACATTAAGAATACAATTAAAAAAATAATTAGTAACATATAATGCATATTGGAGATTATAAAATCCTAATGTGTATGAGATATGTTGGAACAGCATTAGTATTCCAACACGTTTCCCATTACAAAAATCATTGATTCATCCATAAATTTTTTTAACATCTTGGATTTTCCATTTATTATTTTTAAATATTATATGAAGTGATTTTGAGACCAGGTGCTGAGATGGAAATTGATTTTGGGGAACAATGTGCTCGAAATAAAAGTTTGAAAAATATTAAAAATACTTATCAGCATGCACACACAATTTTTTAAAAAAAGTGAAATAAGTCTTAAAATATAACCAAATCAAAAATATGATGGTGCTGTTGAGTTCAAAACAATGGATTTACCCTAGGAACAAACTAATTTAGTAAGTTCATGTCTTTTTTGGAAAATATTCTGTGAGACGTAAAGAGAATAAAATAATTTAATAAAAATTATTTTGTTGAAATAATGACATTTCCCTTAAAAATATACTTATTTCACAATTCCAGGGTTAATCACATAACACTGAATCTCTAGATATACATTATAGAGAACCTTTGAACAACATTATAGAACAAATGAAAACATATTGTGGATCGATGATCAATGTGTAGATGATTCAAAGGAACCTCACCAATGACGATGACACAACAATCATTCATCGTTAGTGACTGATCCAAATCAGGGTAGGATGTGTTATTTTTATCTTCTTACCTATTCAATAAATCTATGATGAACGTGGAGTAATCTAAGAATATATTAGCATGTGGATCGATCATACTTGTGTCATGGATTAAAATGGGGGATTATCGAGAGTTATTTGTTTTGGATTTCTAACCCAAATTCCACGATCATGGTCATTGGGAAATAAATCTTGGACAAAAATATTAAAACATTCGTTATTTCAAAATTTTCCCTCTATTCTTCACATACTTCAATGTTGTAACCCCATAGTTCCTGGCGCAATGTTTCCAGGTGGTTCCAAACATGATTAGAACCCCAAATATGAGGCAAGTAGACAACCGATTTTGGATCTGTGTATATCAAGATCCAAGGAGATCAAATATGTGACCGTTCAATTTTTCAGGCATCAAAAGAGACTTGTAGGTTCCTGGAAAAGACCGATAGAGCCCAACGATAGAAGACAATGGAGAAAAGTGAAGCCAACGGTGGCCATCGCATGAGATGAAAACGACGATGGGGACACAGAGGCAATAACATCGTAGGATCGATGGCGGTGGGTCCAATGGAGGCGGACATGACGGTGAGCCACGTGTGACATAGGATGAGAGGAGAAGGCATAAGAAAAGCAAGCTGGGTCAGGTGGTTGGGCCAAGAACTGGGTTGGAGCTGGGGTTACCATGACGAAGACAACCATGGTCGATCATGATAGCATGAGCTGTCATGAGGTGCATCAACCACATGATCTACTGTGACGGTTGAACGAGAAGGTTTACCATGGGAAAAATGACTACACATTAAGTTGACCGACCATGGAGGCTGACCGCGGTAGTAGGTTGAACCTACCATTGTCGTAGTTCCACTGGCTCGAGCAGACTAGCATGTGGTTTCGCTCAAATGAGAGTAGATCCTAAATGGAGTGTCCAATCGACAAGACATCTATAGTGTTGAGACCCCAACATTTAGATAGTCATTTTGGGAGAAGTGGTTAGTTTTTAGTTTATAAAAGTTTAGGTTGAGAGTGTTCCTGTAACACCCCAAGATTTTATAGTGTGTTATTTCTTAAAAATAATTCAATAACTTTCACTTCACGCAACACCAAGTTCAATCGCACCATGACTTACCAAACATGCTGTTCAAAAGAGGTTAGGAATAGTGTTAACTAAATTTTAAACTTTATATAATCCTTATAATTTTAGAATCCATATTATGAGTTTCTTAGACATAATGTAAGAACAAATTCATTTTCAGTATTTCACTTTTACCAAATTTTAATAGTGAACCCTTTTTAGATACTATATTTTAAACTTTTTGACTAAATGGGGACATCAAAAATTTAAAATGAAATATCCCAAGCTTCCACGGTACGCTAGCGTGTGTTGTACGCAACACCGAGTTCTAACACACCGTAACCAATCAAACTAGCCGTTATGAATAGTAATACCTACTTTTTGAAATTATATATATATTATATTTTAAAATGGACTTCATTTTTGGATTCGGAATATCGAATTTAGCCTAAGGTGAAATTTTGGTACATTTCGGATAACTTTCATATTTTGATGAATAGTGAAAATTACTAAATTTTAATTAAAAACAACTTTTTTAATCAAAATAATTAATAGTGATAAATTATGAATTTGAGTGGTTTTAAAGTATATTTAGAATATATTTTTACCATTTAATATAATTTTGGTCATTGGACATAATTTTACAATTAAACCGAACATAAACAAGTGTCAATCTTTTGATAGTTATTACCTCTTAAAAACACGCTTTTTGTTTTGACAGCGGGAATTAATTTTAAATTAATTTCTGCCACTTCTTTGTTTTGAATTTAGGAAAATGGATTCCATATTTGGAATCAGGATGTCCAAATTATGTAAATAGGTAACTTTTATTTTTACACATTTTGAATAATTACTGCGGTAAATATTTTATTTACCATAGTTAAAGGGTAAATCCGGTAAATAAGGGTTAAAAAAATAATATTATAATAATACAAAATTACCCTAAAACGTGTCCTAACCTTATTGGTGTACACATACCCGACCATGGGCATCCTTGGGTCAATTTGGGGACCCCTTGGAGCCACTTGTAAGTGATAATGACACATTATATTAATAAAGTTAAAATAAAAACAAAAATGGCATAAGCTTACATCTTTTAGAAGAACAATTTTTACATAGGGTTATACATGTTGGATTTTAGGTTATAAATATTCATTAGCAAGATAAAAAGATTTACTACATAATTATATTTTATTTATAATTTTTAGACATTAAATAATATATTTTATTTATGACACAATGATGATGAAGTAATTACTAAAATAGTGAAAAATTAAAATAATTGATCTTATAAATACCCAAATAATTATAATATGAAACTTTAAATGAATTAAACTAATTTTCTATGATAATATGATATATTAGGATTTATTTAATTGACTTTGTTCGAAGTAATCAATCTGTTAGGAGTTTCACAAAAATCAACTATTGAATAGTGTCAAAATTGACATAAAAGAGTTCTTAAAACAAATATTATATTATTAATTGATATTAAATTCCTAAAAATCTAAGGTTCGGCCAAGAGACTTATATTATGATAGTTTCATCATTAATGGACCACTCGGGGGTCGCTTGGATGTACATAGTAAGTTTATTAACCATATTATATAAAAATACAAAGAGACATTGTAAAAGTGAAACTAATTAACTTAGAGTTAATACTTAAAGATAAGGTTAATATAAGTGCCCAAACCTGTCTAAATTCTATTGGATGAGTTGTTTTCGACCTATCCCCACCTAATCCTTTGAATAGTCAACTTTGGAGCCTTTGGAAACCGAATATGAATTTATTATAAATTAATATTTCTAGCTTTTCCAAAGGTTCCCCTCACCCCTCTTATAAAAGGGCACTCCTCCTTCTCTTTTCCTCACACCTCTCAATCCACTTGGCTCGTCAAAACTCTGCCCAACTAAGCTACCCACATCCCTCTCCTCCTCCTTGAAGCTTCCCCTTAGGCAGAAAGCATTTCAAGAATTCCTTTGGTTCCAACCAAAGTGAGTTACCTAAATTAAAGGTAACGATTTCTCTTAAATTATTTTCATTTATTTTGCCTCTTCAACCCCCAAAATCTTTTTATTTCCCTTCTTTTGTAACAACACCAGTATCCTAAATATACTAGGATGTTGTTATAAGAAGGATTCAAACTACGCATACACACAACTCCATCTAATGGATGATGAACATAATGTTTCTGTGGATGGCAAACTAACGCCTCACGAAACGATGATTGTTCAAATACATCTTACCACCTCTCATGGTGGCCATTATGATGTCACTGTAATTAAATATGATATTAAGGATATATATTTTATGTATAAGCTTCTGAAATTCCATTTTATTTCATACCATTATTCGTTTCATATTGTATATACATACGATAATTTCATTTGAGGAAGTGAGGACTACCGCCCCCTTAAAATGATATGACTCGTTCGTACCACACATGAAACGTATAAAGGATGGTGTTAATGAACTTATGTAACATATATAAAATATTATATTATACTGGAATAGTAATATACCTATGTATCATTTGGATTCGATTCTTTTAAAATAAAAAATTAAATGGAAGTAGCGTTCGTGCGTACGTACGGACTACCGTCTCCACGAACGCGATGAGATTCATTCTCCATCGTATCCATTCAAGTATAATTATCATTTTATTATTTAAAAATGATGTTTAAGGACTTTATATCATTCTGGATATGAATAATATACAACCTATCCTTTACAAACATGTCTTACGTAACAAAACATACAAAAGAAAACAAGAAAGTTCACACCCGAAACAACGATAATACTAAGATATTATTATCAAATAAATATTAAAAGATCATATATGATATCATATTGATGTATATGATTATTGTATAATTTAATAACAATGTTTTAATTATTATACAGGAGGTTAACATACCATCGACTAAGAGAAAGTTCAAGGTAAGGGTTATTTCACAATCTCTTCATTATCCGAGGTTGTATTATACGTAATAATCTACTGGGATCTCTTTATCATCCACATCCATGTTTCTTCGAAATGTATTTCAAAACATTTTTACTATTTACAAGAATATGGGTTAAAGTCATTTATACCCTTGTTTGACTTTTTATAAGAGGTTTATAAAGGAATCTTTCCGTCGTTTTCAAAACAAGGTCCTTTTTAACCTTTTCGACAGAATTGAGGTAAGAATGTTTTTTTTAACTTATACGGCGGGTGCGATTACTTTCCGCCGTTATAAAATCGTCGAAGCTTTCCTTACAAGCTTATAAGAATATTTTCAAAGAAAATGTTTTATTTTATATGGATCTTAGATGTTTTCAAAATAAAAGGAGATACTTCTTTTAAAAGAATTTTGATTTCATCTATGTCAACATCCTTTGATGGATTTTAAGATTATTTGATGTTGATTTATTATACTACAAAACTTCTATATTGTATTGAAGGTTTTGTGATATGTTTGAATGTGGATGTGCTATTTTATACCATTCATAGTTTATGGTGAAACTATTGACATTTCGTATGCTAGCTTTAACCCGAATGTTTATGTTATATTTCAAACTTTTCTTCAGATGAATGTGCTAAACAAGTATGTTCCGGGTTGGGGACCGGTAAAAGTAAGCCCTCCAGGTTGGGGACTGGTTAAAGTAAGCCCTCCAGGTTAGGGACTGGTAAAAGTAAACCCTCCGGTTTGGTCTCCGGTTATTAGAGGTACTCCGGGTTGGTGTCCGGTTATTAGAGGCACTCCGGGTTGGTGTTCGGTTATTAGAGGCACTCCGGGTTGGTGTCCGGTTATTAGAGGCACTCCGAGTTGGGTTCCGGTTAGAAGTAACCCCTAGGTCTTGGGATGAGGCCTAGAAAAAGAAATTAACGTTTAGCATTATGCATTCCAACATTATGAAAGTGGTTATTGATTTTTCATGTGATTATTCGATTAGTAGAATAACCATGTGAATAAGTAAATGGCATTATTTCATTTCATTTATGCCATACTATGTTGAAAGTTCAAGTTTTAAAGGCTTTTGTTTTAGTTATACATTGCCTTAAATGTTTATTCTTATTTATGAAAGTTTCCGCTATATTGTTATCCTTACTGGGCATTTGAGCTCACCCCTTTTCTATGTTTTATTTTTCCCAGGAAGTGAAGAAGTAAATTATGAATGACCTGCAGGGATATTATGTGGGGATATGAGTGTGTATTATGGAGACAATATGTTGTTGTAGTAGTTTTTCGTTTAATGATGTAATGTAAACCTTATGAATATATCTAGTGTTTCCAAGGCTACTAAACCAATCGGTCTTTCGAGATTTGATCTTTCTTGTGATCATGCCAATGTTACGAAGTAATGCACCGACTCTGGGCAGCTGGGGTCGGGGCGTTACAGTTGGTATCAGAGGAAGTTTAGTACAAACCTTGGAAGCTAGATTTAGATAAACTCTGATTAGAGCACGTAGACCTAAGATTAACTTTGAGGATTAGTATAGAAGAACTTCCTAGAATTTTGGTATTTTAGAGATTTTGTGAGTTTTCCGAGCAATACATCCCTGTCTGGATACGAGCAGGTAGAGGCGGCTCTGGCACAGATGTACCTAGGGGTAAAACCCGAAAACACTGCTTTGAGCTAGACTCGAACGGGAACTGGTGCACGACAACGGGCCTTGCTGCACTCTTGGTTACGACACTCCCGGGGGATATTCTTAGGATAACTCTCATTTTCTTTAAAAATCATTTTGAAGGGATTATGAGTATATACTTCCTCAAAGAAAACATTCTTATGATTATGGATTATATCCATAAATAGTTCAATTTATGTTAAGTGTTTTATAAGTATGGGATTATGTATTTTGATTCATAAACTGATCTAGTGTATGCCATTGTTTAGAAATGGCGCCCAGTAGAAGGAATGAGAACTCCAGAAATGCACATGATCCAAAGAGAAGGAAGGATCATATCTTTCATGGTCTTAAGCTAGAATTTATAAGAGAAATAGTCTCCCATGTATTATCATCATATGAAGAAATAATATCATGTGTTGATAAGATAAGTAAAGAGTTTACTGAGTCCTATGGCTTTGAAGGGAAGCAAGAGAAGAAAAGGATGGAAGAGAGAAAGATGGATAAAAGTAAGAGGGAAAAGAATAATTTTCCCATATGTGGTAACTGTGGAAAGAAACACCCTGGAACTTGCCTGAAAGGAATGGGAGTTTGTTATAAGTGTGGAGGAAAAGGGCACAAAGTACGTGACTGCAAGGGTAAGAAAATGGTTTTAAATGTACAATGCTTCATTTGCAAGGAGTTTGGACACTACGCGAACCTATGTCCCAGTCATCAGACTATGCCACAAATGATGCTATTGGATAATAATCAAGTTATGATACTACCACAGATGAAGAGGAATGATTAGAGTTCTTATGTTGATTATGTCAATTGAGTGTTGTATCAACAATGTACTTGTTATAATAATTATGGAGTATATAAGGATTGTACTGCAGTACTATTTCATTAAGGACTTGAGATTGTGTGGAACAAAGAAAAGTGACTCATTAGCAGGATATATTTTTGGAAAATATATGGTTGAGAGAATGATAAACCATAATATAGTTCTGATACTGAGGTAGTGATTTTGGAATAATATGTGATTGTTTTGGATAAATTATATTGGATATTCTTGACTACCTTGGAACTGATTAATGATTTGTATATTCCATCATTGTTGGGGTTTAAAACATTTTTGGATTAATGAAGTATATCCAGCATTCTATATGGAATAAGGGAGCATGAATGTAATCAATAAGGAATATGGTAATACATGATGAAGGTATTCATATTCTATTACGGGGTAAAAAGGATCTATATTATGTTTACCTTCCTTATAAATGTTGGACTGTGAGTTTAGACAGAAGTATTTTGGATAGTTCTAGTTTTGATTATTTTGGATTTCCATAAAAGGACAACCCGGAGGTCGGGCGGCAACCCGTCGCGTCCGGCAAGGCTGCGAGACTTGAACCCGCAACCGAAGGGCGACAAGGGTGTATCACCTACCACTGTCCCACGAGATGTCCTGAATTAAATAATGTAGTTTTTTTTAAAAGATCTGGTTGATGAATTATAATTCATTTATTTTGGAACCCTGTACGAATAGTATAAATAGAAAAAAAAATTACGTTCTATTATCTTTTAGAATGAAAGATGAGTTTGTGGTAGAAATTTATTAATGGGTAAAATTCTAATTATAAACTAAGTATATCTCCTTATGATCTTAGCCAATCTCATAAATAAATTCCTCATCATTAATAAAAGGAACTTAGAACAAAAATGTTGTCCTAGATGGTACCTTAAATCATCACAAATTTATGGCTTTGGGATTGTTGGCCTTTTCATAGCCATGTTCTCTACCACTCTCCATCAGATAATTGATGGTTAGATTTCTCTTCCATATCCATATTTTCCTACATGGAACCCTAGTATGTGTTATTTTCGGTAATCTTCATACTTTCCACTCTTTATTTTAAATATAGGCCTCATTAATTCATTTTTCGATGTGGGATTTCAACTAAGATATTTTGAAATGTCAAAAATGTGTTGTCCCAATACCATATAATTTGTTGAACCGATGGTACTTCAAATCATCATGGATTGATGAGTTTAAGGACCTCAATTTTATACTTGTTTGTGATTGATGACCTCAATCACTACCTATAAATATTTACGTTTTTCCTCCGATTATATGTCTCCAATTTCCACCAATGTTCTCCTAATCGAGATCATAATTTGGTGGTGACCCTTTGATTTCTCTTTTCCTCATATTAAGACAAAATTTTAGTAACCCAATTTCCAATGTGGGTTTTCCCACAAATATATTTTCTATTTTCAACCTTTTATTTTTGAAGAACATTTTCAAATTGCGAGGACGCAATTTATTGAAGGAGGGGAGAATGTAACACCCCAAGATTTTATAGTGTGTTATTTCTTAAAAATAATTTAATAACTTTCACTTCACGCAACACCAAGTTCAATCGCACCATGACTTACCAAACAAGCTGTTCAAAAGAGGTTATGAATAGTGTTAACTAAATTTTAAACTTTATATAATCCTTATAATTTTAGAATCCATATTATGAGTTTCTTAGACATAATGTAAGAACAAATTCATTTTCAGTATTTCACTTTTACCAAATTTTAATAGTGAACCCTTTTTAGATACTATATTTTAAACTTTTTGACTAAATGGGGACATCAAAAATTTAAAATGAAATATCCCAAGCTTCAACGGTACGCTAGCGTGTGTTGTACGCAACACCGAGTTCTAACACACCGTAACCAATCAAACTAGCCGTTATGAATAGTAATACCTACTTTTTGAAATTATATATATATTATATTTTAAAATGGACTTCATTTTTGGATTCGGAATATCCAATTTAGCCTAAGGTGAAATTTTGGTACATTTCGGATAACTTTCATATTTTGATGAATAGTGAAAATTACTAAATTTTAATTAAAAACAACTTTTTTAATCAAAATAATTAATAGTGATAAATTATGAATTTGAGTGGTTTTAAAGTATATTTAGAATATATTTTTACCATTTAATATAATGTTGGTCATTGGACATAATTTTACAATTAAACCGAACATAAACAAGTGTCAATCTTTTGATAGTTATTACCTCTTAAAAACACGCTTTTTGTTTTGACAGCGGGAATTAATTTTAAATTAATTTCTGCCACTTCTGTGTTTTGAATTTAGGAAAATGGATTCCATATTTGGAATCAGGATGTCCAAATTATGTAAATAGGTAACTTTTATTTTTACACATTTTGAATAATTACTGCGGTAAATATTTTATTTACCATAGTTAAAGGGTAAATCCGGTAAATAAGGGTTAAAAACAATAATATTATAATAATACAAAATTACCCTAAAACGTGTCCTAACCTTATTGGTGTACACATACCCGACCATGGGCATCCTTGGGTCAATTTGGGGACCCCTTGGAGCCACTTGTAAGTGATAATGACACATTATATTAATAAAGTTAAAATAAAAATAAAAATGGCATAAGCTTACATCTTTTAGAAGAACAATTTTTACATAGGGTTATACAAGTTGGATTTTAGATTATAAATATTCATTAGAAAGATAAAAAGATTTCCTACATAATTATATTTTATTTATAATTTTTAGACATTAAATAATATGTTTTATTTATGACACAATGATGATGAAGTAATTACTAAAATAGTGAAAAATTAAAATAATTGATCTTATAAATACCCAAATAATTATAATATGAAACTTTTAATGAATTAAACTAATTTTCTATGATAATATGATATATTAGGATTGATTTAATTGACTTTGTTCGAAGTAATCAATCTGTTAGGAGTTTCACAAAAATCAACTATTGAATAGTGTCAAAATTGACATAAAAGAGTTCTTAAAACAAATATTATATTATTAATTGATATTAAATTCCTAAAAATCTAAGGTTCGGCCAAGAGACTTATATTATGATAGTTTCATCATTAATGCACCACTCGGGGGTCGCTTGGATGTACATAGTAAGTTTATTAACCATATTATATAAAAATACAAAGAGACATTGTAAAAGTGAAACTAATTAACTTAGAGTTAATACTTAAAGATAAGGTTAATATATGTACCAAAACCTGTCTAAATTCTATTGGATGAGTTGTTTTCGACCTATCCCCACCTCATCCTTTGAATAGTCAACTTTGGAGCCTTTGGAAACCGAATATGAATTTATTATAAATTAATATTTCTAGCTTTTCCAAAGGTGCCCCTCACCCCTCTTATAAAAGGGCACTCCTCCTTCTCTTTTCCTCACACCTCTCAATCCACTTGGCTCGTCAAAACTCTGCCCAACTAAGCTCCCCACATCCCTCTCCTCCTCCTTGAAGCTTCCCCTTAGGCAGAAAGCATTTCAAGAAGTCCTTTGGTTCCAACCAAAGTGAGTTACCTAAATTAAAGGTAACGATTTCTCTTAAATTATTTTCATTTATTTTGCCTCTTCAACCCCCAAAATCTTTTTATTTCCCTTCTTTTGTAACAACACCAGTATCCTAAATATACTAGGATGTTTTTATAAGAAGGATTCAAACTACGCATACACACAACTCCATCTAATGGATGATGAACATAATGTTTCTGTGGATGGCAAACTAACGCCTCACGAAACGATGATTGTTCAAATACATCTTACCACCTCTCATGGTGGCCATTATGATGTCACTGTAATTAAATATGATATTAAGGATATATATTTTATGTATAAGCTTCTGAAATTCCATTTTATTTCATACCATTATTCGTTTCATATTGTATATACATACGATAATTTCATTTGAGGAAGTGCGGACTACCGCCCCCTTAAAATGATATGACTCGTTCGTACCACACATGAAACGTATAAAGGATGGTGTTAATGAACTTATGTAACATATATAAAATATTATATTATACTGGAATAGTAATATACCTATGTATCATTTGGATTCGATTCTTTTAAAATAAAAAATTAAATGGAAGTAGCGTTCGTGCGTACGTACGGACTACCGTCTCCACGAACGCGATGAGATTCATTCTCCATCGTATCCATTCAAGTATAATTATCATTTTATTATTTAAAAATGATGTTTAAGGACTTTATATCATTCTGGATATGAATAATATACAACCTATCCTTTACAAACATGTCTTACGTAACAAAACATACAAAAGAAAACAAGAAATTTCACACCCGAAACAACGATAATACTAAGATATTATTATCAAATAAATATTAAAAGATCATATATGATATCATATTGATGTATATGATTATTGTATAATTTAATAACAATGTTTTAATTATTATACAGGAGGTTAACATACCATCGACTAAGAGAAAGTTCAAGGTAAGGGTTATTTCACAATCTCTTCATTATCCGAGGTTGTATTATACGTAATAATCTACTGGGATCTCTTTATCATCCACATCCATGTTTCTTCGAAATTTATTTCAAAACATTTTTACTATTTACAAGAATATGGGTTAAAGTCATTTATACCCTTGTTTGACTTTTTATAAGAGGTTTATAAAGGAATCTTTCCGTCGTTTTCAAAACAAGGTCCTTTTTAACCTTTTCGACAGAATTGAGGTAAGAATGTTTTTTTTAACTTATACGGCGGGTGCGATTACTTTCCGCCGTTATAAAATCGTCGAAGCTTTCCTTACAAGCTTATAAGAATATTTTCAAAGAAAATGTTTTATTTTATATGGATCTTAGATGTTTTCAAAATAAAAGGAGATACTTCTTTTAAAAGAATTTTGATTTCATCTATGTCAACATCCTTTGATGGATTTTAAGATTATTTGATGTTGATTTATTATACTACAAAACTTCTATATTGTATTGAAGGTTTTGTGATATGTTTGAATGTGGATGTGCTATTTTATACCATTCATAGTTTATGGTGAAACTATTGACATTTCGTATGCTAGCTTTAACCCGAATGTTTATGTTATATTTCAAACTTTTCTTCAGATGAATGTGCTAAACAAGTATGTTCTGGGTTGGGGACCGGTAAAAGTAAGCCCTCCAGGTTGGGGACTGGTTAAAGTAAGCCCTCCAGGTTAGGGACTGGTAAAAGTAAACCCTCCGGTTTGGTCTCCGGTTATTAGAGGTACTCCGGGTTGGTGTCCGGTTATTAGAGGCACTCCGGGTTGGTGTTCGGTTATTAGAGGCACTCCGGGTTGGTGTCCGGTTATTAGAGGCTCTCCGAGTTGGGTTCCGGTTAGAAGTAACCCCTAGGTCTTGGGATGAGGCCTAGAAAAAGAAATTAACGTTTAGCATTATGCATTCCAACATTATGAAAGTGGTTATTGATTTTTCATGTGATTATTCGATTAGTAGAATAACCATGTGAATAAGTAAATGGCATTATTTCATTTCATTTATGCCATACTATGTTGAAAGTTCAAGTTTTAAAGGCTTTTGTTTTAGTTATACATTGCCTTAAATGTTTATTCTTATTTATGAAAGTTTCCGCTATATTGTTATCCTTACTGGGCATTTGAGCTCACCCCTTTTCTATGTTTTATTTTTCCCAGGAAGTGAAGAAGTAAATTATGAATGACCTGCAGGGATATTATGTGGGGATATGAGTGTGTATTATGGAGACAATATGTTGTTGTAGTAGTTTTTCGTTTAATGATGTAATGTAAACCTTATGAATATATCTAGTGTTTCCAAGGCTACTAAACCAATCGGTCTTTCGAGATTTGATCTTTCTCGTGATCATGCCAATGTTACGAAGTAATGCACCGACTCTGGGCAGCTGGGGTCGGGGCGTTATAGTTGGTATCAGAGGAAGTTTAGTACAAACCTTGGAAGCTAGATTTAGATAAACTCTGATTAGAGCACGTAGACCTAAGATTAACTTTGAGGATTAGTATAGAAGAACTTCCTAGAATTTTGGTATTTTAGAGATTTTGTGAGTTTTCCGAGCAATACATCCCTGTCTGGATACGAGCAGGTAGAGGCGGCTCTGGCACAGATGTACCTAGGGGTAAAACCCGAAAACACTGCTTTGAGCTAGACTCGAACGGGAACTGGTGCACGACAACGGGCCTTGCTGCACTCTTGGTTACGACACTCCCGGGGGATATTCTTAGGATAACTCTCATTTTCATTAAAAATCATTTTGAAGGGATTATGAGTATATACTTCCTCAAAGAAAACATTCTTATGATTATGGATTATATCCATAAATAGTTCAATTTATGTTAAGTGTTTTATAAGTATGGGATTATGTATTTTGATTCATAAACTGATCTAGTGTATGCCATTGTTTAGAAATGGCGCCCAGAAGAAGGAATGAGAACTCCAGAAATGCACATGATCCAAAGAGAAGGAAGGATCATATCTTTCATGGTCTTAAGCTAGAATTTATAAGAGAAATAGTCTCCCATGTATTATCATCATATGAAGAAATAATATCATGTGTTGATAAGATAAGTAAAGAGTTTACTGAGTCCTATGGCTTTGAAGGGAAGCAAGAGAAGAAAAGGATGGAAGAGAGAAAGATGGATAAAAGTAAGAGGGAAAAGAATAATTTTCCCATATGTGGTAACTGTGGAAAGAAACACCCTGGAACTTGCCTGAAAGGAATGGGAGTTTGTTATAAGTGTGGAGGAAAAGGGAACAAAGTACGTGACTGCAAGGGTAAGAAAATGGTTTTAAATGTACAATGCTTCATTTGCAAGGAGTTTGGACACTACGCGAACCTATGTCCCAGTCATCAGACTATGCCACAAATGATGCTATTGGATAATAATCAAGTTATGATACTACCACAGATGAAGAGGAATGATTAGAGTTCTTATGTTGATTATGTCAATTGAGTGTTGTATCAACAATGTACTTGTTATAATAATTATGGAGTATATAAGGATTGTACTGCAGTACTATTTCATTAAGGACATGAGATTGTGTGGAACAAAGAAAAGTGACTCATTAGCAGGATATATTTTTGGAAAATATATGGTTGAGAGAATGATAAACCATAATATAGTTCTGATACTGAGGTAGTGATTTTGGAATAATATGTGATTGTTTTGGATAAATTATATTGGATATTCTTGACTACCTTGGAACTGATTAATGATTTGTATATTCCATCATTGTTGGGGTTTAAAACATTTTTGGATTAATGAAGTATATCCAGCATTCTATATGGAATAAGGGAGCATGAATGTAATCAATAAGGAATATGGTAATACATGATGAAGGTATTCATATTCTATTACGGGGTAAAAAGGATCTATATTATGTTTACCTTCCTTATAAATGTTGGACTGTGAGTTTAGACATAAGTATTTTGGATAGTTCTAGTTTTTATTATTTTGGATTTCCATAAAAGGACAACCCGGAGGTCGGGCGGCAACCCGTCGCGTCCGGCAAGGCTGCGAGACTTGAACCCGCAACCGAAGGGCGACAAGGGTGTATCACCTACCACTGTCCCACGAGATGTCCTGAATTAAATAATGTAGTTTTTTTAAAAGATCTGGTTGATGAATTATAATTCATTTATTTTGGAACCCTGTACGAATAGTATAAATAGAAAAAAAAAATTACGTTCTATTATCTTTTAGAATGAAAGATGAGTTTGTGGTAGAAATTTATTAATGGGTAAAATTCTAATTATAAACTAAGTATATCTCCTTATGATCTTAGCCAATCTCATAAATAAATTCCTCATCATTAATAAAAGGAACTTAGAACAAAAATGTTGTCCTAGATGGTACCTTAAATCATCACAAATTTATGGCTTTGGGATTGTTGGCCTTTTCATAGCCATGTTCTCTACCACTCTCCATCAGATAATTGATGGTTAGATTTCTCTTCCATATCCATATTTTCCTACATGGAACCCTAGTATGTGTTATTTTCGGTAATCTTCATACTTTCCACTCTTTATTTTAAATATAGGCCTCATTAATTCATTTTTCGATGTGGGATTTCAACTAAGATATTTTGAAATGTCAAAAATGTGTTGTCCCAATACCATATAATTTGTTGAACCGATGGTACTTCAAATCATCATGGATTGATGAGTTTAAGGACCTCAATTTTATACTTGTTTGTGATTGATGACCTCAATCACTACCTATAAATATTTACGTTTTTCCTCCGATTATATGTCTCCAATTTCCACCAATGTTCTCCTAATCGAGATCATAATTTGGTGGTGACCCTTTGATTTCTCTTTTCCTCATATTAAGACAAAATTTTAGTAACCCAATTTCCAATGTGGGTTTTCCCACAAATATATTTTCTATTTTCAACCTTTTATTTTTGAAGAACATTTTCAAATTGCGAGGACGCAATTTATTGAAGGAGGGGAGAATGTAACACCCCAAGATTTTATAGTGTGTTATTTCTTAAAAATAATTCAATAACTTTCACTTCACGCAACACCAAGTTCAATCGCACCATGACTTACCAAACAAGCTCTTCAAAAGAGGTTATGAATAGTGTTAACTAAATTTTAAACTTTATATAATCCTTATAATTTTAGAATCCATATTATGAGTTTCTTAGACATAATGTAAGAACAAATTCATTTTCAGTATTTCACTTTTACCAAATTTTAATAGTGAACCCTTTTTAGATACTATATTTTAAACTTTTTGACTAAATGGGGACATCAAAAATTTAAAATGAAATATCCCAAGCTTCCACGGTACGCTAGCGTGTGTTGTACGCAACACCGAGTTCTAACACACCGTAACCAATCAAACTAGCCGTTATGAATAGTAATACCTACTTTTTGAAATTATATATATATTATATTTTAAAATGGACTTCATTTTTGGATTCGGAATATCCAATTTAGCCTAAGGTGAAATTTTGGTACATTTCGGATAACTTTCATATTTTGATGAATAATGAAAATTACTAAATTTTAATTAAAAACAACTTTTTTAATCAAAATAATTAATAGTGATAAATTATGAATTTGAGTGGTTTTAAAGTATATTTAGAATATATTTTTACCATTTAATATAATGTTGGTCATTGGACATAATTTTACAATTAAACCGAACATAAACAAGTGTCAATCTTTTGATAGTTATTACCTCTTAAAAACACGCTTTTTGTTTTGACAGCGGGAATTAATTTTAAATTAATTTCTGCCACTTCTGTGTTTTGAATTTAGGAAAATGGATTCCATATTTGGAATCAGGATGTCCAAATTATGTAAATAGGTAACTTTTATTTTTACACATTTTGAATAATTACTGCGGTAAATATTTTATTTACCATAGTTAAAGGGTAAATCCGGTAAATAAGGGTTAAAAGAAAATAATATTATAATAATACAAAATTACCCTAAAACATGTCCTAACCTTATTGGTGTACACATACCCGACCATGGGCATCCTTGGGTCAATTTGGGGACCCCTTGGAGCCACTTGTAAGTGATAATGACACATTATATTAATAAAGTTAAAATAAAAATAAAAATGGCATAAGCTTACATCTTTTAGAAGAACAATTTTTACATAGGGTTATACATGTTGGATTTTAGATTATAAATATTCATTAGAAAGATAAAAAGATTTCCTACATAATTATATTTTATTTATAATTTTTAGACATTAAATAATATATTTTATTTATGACAAAATGATGATGAAGTAATTACTAAAATAGTGAAAAATTAAAATAATTGATCTTATAAATACCCAAATAATTATAATATGAAACTTTTAATGAATTAAACTAATTTTCTATGATAATATGATATATTAGGATTGATTTAATTGACTTTGTTCGAAGTAATAAATCTGTTAGGAGTTTCACAAAAATCAACTATTGAATAGTGTCAAAATTGACATAAAAGAGTTCTTAAAACAAATATTATATTATTAATTGATATTAAATTCCTAAAAATCTAAGGTTCGGCCAAGAGACTTATATTATGATAGTTTCATCATTAATGGACCACTTGGGGGTCGCTTGGATGTACATAGTAAGTTTATTAACCATATTATATAAAAATACAAAGAGACATTGTAAAAGTGAAACTAATTAACTTAGAGTTAATACTTAAAGATAAGGTTAATATAAGTACCCAAACCTGTCTAAATTCTATTGGATGAGTTGTTTTCGACCTATCCCCACCTCATCCTTTGAATAGTCAACTTTGGAGCCTTTGGAAACCGAATATGAATTTATTATAAATTAATATTTCTAGCTTTTCCAAAGGTGCCCCTCACCCCTCTTATAAAAGGGCACTCCTCCTTCTCTTTTCCTCACACCTCTCAAGCCACTTGGCTCTTCAAAACTCTGCCCAAATAAGCTCCCCACATCCCTCTCCTCCTCCTTGAAGCTTCCCCTTAGGCAGAAAGCATTTCAAGAAGTCCTTTGGTTCCAACCAAAGTGAGTTACCTAAATTAAAGGTAACGATTTCTCTTAAATTATTTTCATTTATTTTGCCTCTTCAACCCCCAAAATCTTTTTATTTCCCTTCTTTTGTAACAAAACCAGTATCCTAAATATACTAGGATGTTGTTATAAGAAGGATTCAAACTACTCATACACACAACTCCATCTAATGGATGATGAACATAATGTTTCTGTGGATGGCAAACTAACGCCTCACGAAACGATGATTGTTCAAATACATCTTACCACCTCTCATGGTGGCCATTATGATGTCACTGTAATTAAATATGATATTAAGGATATATATTTTATGTATAAGCTTCTGAAATTCCATTTTATTTCATACCATTATTCGTTTCATATTGTATATACATACGATAATTTCATTTGAGGAAGTGCGGACTACCGCCCCCTTAAAATGATATGACTCGTTCGTACCACACATGGAACGTATAAAGGATGGTGTTAATGAACTTATGTAACATATATAAAATATTATATTATACTGGAATAGTAATATACCTATGTATCATTTGGATTCGATTCTTTTAAAATAAAAAATTAAATGGAAGTAGCGTTCGTGCGTACGTACGGACTACCGTCTCCACGAACGCGATGAGATTCATTCTCCATCGTATCCATTCAAGTATAATTATCATTTTATGATTTAAAAATGATGTTTAAGGACTTTATATCATTCTGGATATGAATAATATACAACCTATCCTTTACAAACATGTCTTACGTAACAAAACATACAAAAGAAAACAAGAAAGTTCACACCCGAAACAACGATAATACTAAGATATTATTATCAAATCAATATTAAAAGATCATATATGATATCATATTGATGTATATGATTATTGTATAATTTAATAACAATGTTTTAATTATTATACAGGAGGTTAACATACCATCGACTAAGAGAAAGTTCAAGGTAAGGGTTATTTCACAATCTCTTCATTATCCGAGGTTGTATTATACGTAATAATCTACTGGGATCTCTTTATCATCCACATCCATGTTTCTTCGAAATGTATTTCAAAACATTTTTACTATTTACAAGAATATGGGTTAAAGTCATTTATACCCTTGTTTGACTTTTTATAAGAGGTTTATAAAGGAATCTTTCCGTCGTTTTCAAAACAAGGTCCTTTTTAACCTTTTCGACAGAATTGAGGTAAGAATGTTTTTTTTAACTTATACGGCGGGTGCGATTACTTTCCGCCGTTATAAAATCGTCGAAGCTTTCCTTACAAGCTTATAAGAATATTTTCAAAGAAAATGTTTTATTTTATATGGATCTTAGATGTTTTCAAAATAAAAGGAGATACTTCTTTTAAAAGAATTTTGATTTCATCTATGTCAACATCCTTTGATGGATTTTAAGATTATTTGATGTTGATTTATTATAATACAAAACTTCTATATTGTATTGAAGGTTTTGTGATATGTTTGAATGTGGATGTGCTATTTTATACCATTCATAGTTTATGGTGAAACTATTGACATTTCGTATGCTAGCTTTAACCCGAATGTTTATGTTATATTTCAAACTTTTCTTCAGATGAATGTGCTAAACAAGTATGTTCCGGGTTGGGGACCGGTAAAAGTAAGCCCTCCAGGTTGGGGACTGGTTAAAGTAAGCCCTCCAGGTTAGGGACTGGTAAAAGTAAACCCTCTGGTTTGGTCTCCGGTTATTAGAGGTACTCCGGGTTGGTGTCCGGTTATTAGAGGCACTCCGGGTTGGTGTCCGGTTATTAGAGGCACTCCGGGTTGGTGTCCGGTTATTAGAGGCACTCCGGGTTGGGTTCCGGTTAGAAGTAACCCCTAGGTCTTGGGATGAGGCCTAGAAAAAGAAATTAACGTTTAGCATTATGCATTCCAACATTATGAAAGTGGTTATTGATTTTTCATGTGATTATTCGATTAGTAGAATAACCATGTGAATAAGTAAATGGCATTATTTAATTTCATTTATGCCATACTATGTTGAAAGTTCAAGTTTTAAAGGCTTTTGTTTTAGTTATACATTGCCTTAAATGTTTATTCTTATTTATGAAAGTTTCCGCTATATTGTTATCCTTACTGGGCATTTGAGCTCACCCCTTTTCTATGTTTTATTTTTCCCAGGAAGTGAAGAAGTAAATTATGAATGACCTGCAGGGATATTATGTGGGGATATGAGTGTGTATTATGGAGACAATATGTTGTTGTAGTAGTTTTTTGTTTAATGATGTAATGTAAACCTTATGAATATATCTAGTGTTTCCAAGGCTACTAAACCAATCGGTCTTTCGAGATTTGATCTTTCTTGTGATCATGCCAATGTTACGAAGTAATGCACCGACTCTGGGCAGCTGGGGTCGGGGCGTTACAGTTCCCTTTGTCCTTTCCTCAAGGGTTTAGTTCAATATTACATCAACATCGCTGGATTTTAATCCCCTCTAGAGGCCCAGTCTCAAATAAAGTATGGTATCCCTCCCCAAGACTAGAGTGTGATCCTCTATCTCACTTAGTAGAGTCTATGGAATCACATAACCTCCTTGAGTGTGATGTTGATCATCCCTCTAGAGGGCCACATCAGTAGGGTCAGTGGTATCCCCATGTGTGTTTGTGAATGAACCCCTACACAACGGGTTGATCCAGATTGGGTACGTAGGCCCCCAGCGTGTTTGGGCATGATCCGTTGTGTCCCCTAGTAATTTTTGGGTGTAATAACCTATTAGTGTATCATAATCTTCATTTACCATTATGTTATCTTTGGGAAATGACAAAATGAGATAGACCTTTTTGTGAGTGTCTCTGATGATATCATTGATCGAAGAGTGAGTTCTCCTAGAACGAGTGTGCTTCGAGCAAAATCTTGTGGATGGATGTTGGTTGTGATCACTTAATGGTGTGGTGTTTCTCATGAGTATATCTAGATATTCTTTTATATATATTTTAGACATATATATGTGTAGATATGACTCTAATTTCCTTTTAGGTATTCATTTTTGGTATTTCTTTGTGGTATTCCTTTATGGTATTCCATTGTGGTATTCCTATGTGGTATTAATTTGTGGTTTTGATTTGTGGGTTTGGGTTGTACTAATGAGTATTGTTATACTAACCCCTGAATGGGATTTTTCTACACATGTCATGTCTTGTGTAGATCATCGACCTTTTGACAGAGTCCTAGTAGGACCAGGACAAGATGGTTCTTAGTGAGACTGGACAGACCAGGGTGTGTTCCTATGACTTTCAGATAGCAGTCCCAGTACCTTTACTTCTAGGTTGGAATTTTGTTAGAGACTCTTTGTGGTGGGATTGTATTTGGCCCTGTTTACTTTCTAGTACTATTATTGTCTTACTCTATTGTGAGATCTTAGTGGTATGCATGCGTTGTTAACTTAGTGGTTTTTATATTTCAACTTTTTATGGCTTGAATATGTGTTCACGTGTACATGTACTTAGGCTAGTGCTTCCCATTTTTGGGATATGACTACTCAGTGCTAGTCACTATCCCATGGCCTATTGGAGGTGGTATTGGGTTAGTCTTGACATGGCCCCCTTTGGGATAGGTCATGATAGAGTGTTATCAAAGGGGTGGATGGTTCTACTTTAGGACTGAGAGTCTATGATGTTGTTTTGGGGAAACAATTATAAGTGTTTTAGGTTCGCCTTTTAGGCCAAGTACCCTATTGTTGGTGTGGCGGTTGACGTATCCATACACAATGACTCTAATTACTTACTTTTTGACTTGGTAAATAAAAACACTGGTTTTAGGGAAAATAATATCACATGCATCATATAGGAATGGTTTTTTCTTCCTTATCCTTCTTGATTTATCTCCCCAAATATACTCTATTTACCGTGGTACATATTATTTTTAAAGATGCCACCATGAAGAAAACCAGCCAATATTCCATTGCGTGATCTTGAGGATGATCCTCTTAGTGATAAGGCATCAGTATAGGGGCCTATACCAGAGATAGAACTTATGGGTGGAAACTATTACCAACAATATAAGACAAGGATTCACATAGGTTGAGTGCATTCGAAATGTTTCAAAGGCAGTGACCTACCAGGTTTCATGGTAATCCAAACCCCCAGATGGCTGAGGATTGGCTAGAGGCAATCACACATGTTTTTCCATCTTGCGAGGATGCCTTCACACTAGATGAAAGTCCTTGATGTGAGTCTTCTTTAAGGATCTATAGGCTGATGGTAGAGATTGGTTAATTAGTCACATTATGAGACAAACCTAACTTGGACAGACTTTGAGTGTCTCTTAAGAGAGGAGTTCTATCCAGCTGCATTGTGATCAGTACACATACATGAGCTTCTACATCTGCAACAAGGAAATATGATCATGGAAGAGTATTTAGAAAAGTTTACATACCCTTCACACTACTCTATGGATGCAGTATGGGACTAATTCTTTAGGGATCAAACCTTTGAGTAGGGCTTATGTTGGAACATTTGGGCATTAGTGGCATCCCTTATCAATTTTTCTTATGTTGGGGTACTTGAGTGAGCACTTCCAGTGACAAGTTTTCCAGTGGAGTAAACCTCAGTAGTGGGAGCCAATAGTGGGAACCAGGTAACTGAGACCTCGACAACCGGTATATTATGACATTCATAGGAATCCAAGTGGGTCAAGTGCTTATGGGGAGATCCTATGACATAGGGTCAATAGTGTGGGGTTCCCAGGGTAGCTCAAATCAGCCTAAGGATATATGGTGTTACTAATGCGGAAGTTGAAAAAATATGGCATGATATTTCCTCACCCATCATACAGATGATTGGGAGACTGTAGAGGGACCACACAAGAAGATATAGATATAGGAGTAGTGTCATGACTCTCCTTCTTCAATATGAGGGAAGGGAAACAAAGTGACACACCCTTCATTCTTCAAGATGAAGGAGAGATAATGACCCCCCGAGTCCCACCTTCAATAGGCCCCAAAGTGGAAACTAGCACCAAGGGTATAGAATTTCACACAAAAATGGAAGGAATTAACCTTTTTGATGAAAAAATGATTAGGAGATAAGATGGTAAAAATCCAAAAAACACAAAAAATTTATTTAATTGAACTTAAAATCCAACCGATAATTATTTAAATGTAAACCGAGACAAAAGTACAACGAAATAACCAAAGAAATTACCAAAATGATGAGACTAAGAAGCAACACACCAACAGTCCAGATGCCCTAGCTAGTAAAGTCTAGCATGGTTTCAAGGTGGACTTTGAGGACCATGCTAGACTTTACTAGCTAGGGTATCGGGATAGTTGTTGTGTTGCTGCTTAGTCTCATTATTTTGGTACTTTCTTTGACCACTAGTAATTAACTAATTAAGGGGATAAATTTAATTTATTTTAGCACTACCTGGGGAAACTACCAAGAATAACATCTATAACCATTCTCAGAAGGCGAAGATCCTGATTAACTAACCATACAATGACCAACCCACTATGTTATTTGGTTCTATCAACATTGAACAAGGTAAGAGGTACCAAGGTAAAGCATTCCCATTTTAACACCCATTCATAAAAAGAACTTATAACAACCAAACTGCAGTCCCACTACACACCCCCATTTTCCAAGAAACCTGTTCAACCATCACCAACTGTCATTCTTCAAAGCGATCATGCTCAATCATCCTATCACAACTAGAACCGGCAGCCCAACTGTACAACAACACCACACTTAGAACACCCATAAACAAAAATCATGACACATCATAGTCTTAAAGACCTGCTTCCCAACCACTACCCAACCACATCCAAAATTTAGTCCCACTGCATAAAAATTCCATCCAATCCACGATTAATTAGTATCTCAACCTAAAATTCCATCATAACTCTGGTACCACCCCATACAAAAATACCATAGAAAAAACACCACCAAACAGTATACCCTCTACACAAACATACCCTTCCCCATTCAAAGGACCAAATCCTCTATCTACCCCTATACCCATAACTATTCTCCTAATAACAACACCACATAACCCACACAAAGTCACAAAACCCAATAGAACATAGCACAAAACCACACCTATCAAACAATATGTATTGAATTTGGTAAAAACTATTCTTTCAATCCAATTTAATAAATAGGGGTGACCACACAAGGGTTTTCATCTTGGGGAATCCATTTCTTTTAATCGGGTATACATGATTAATTTGATTACATATTCTAATTAGTTTACAAAGCATCACAACAAAATAGAACATCACTAGTGCACAATTAAAGACCACTAACAACCATGATTTTCAGAAGGAATATAGCTACAATAAACCATTAAAAGAAACAAAGATAACAGATAAAACAAATGATCAACGTCAACCAACTTCAATTCCCTACCCGTTATCTTTTAATCATCACTTCACTGCCATTATTTTTTACTCGTTTAAGAAAATTATTCACCCGTTCTTCACAAAGAATCATTATTACACCCACCCCAAATGATACATAAATAAAGAGAGGTAGAAGAATCCCCACATGAAACAATATGTGACCAAAACTCTCTTTGTTCTAAAACAGGGGATCACACGAGCAGTAGGAAACTCCAAGAAAACTGATTTGGAGGGAGGGGGAGAGGGGGATCTAGCACAGGCTCATAATCATCTTGATAAGAATGCTTTAGGTGCACCAAGAGGAAATGAAAAACACACTAGGAAGGGAAGATCCCTGATTTGAAGATCCATATCCTATATTAAAGGAAGAATGGTTTCAAAATCCATTAACATGGGATCATGGTCTAGATCACACATTTTGAATATCTCAAACCCACTAGAGTGTTAGGATATTAAATATATATTTAATATCCTATTATACACCCTTAAAAATCCCAAAAAACGATTTAAACTTGGTTTACATCAAATAAAACATAGGAGGGGAAAAACTGAAAAAACTCAGGTAACTGGAAATTTGGAAAAGGGTGAGACACCATTTGGTGTGACACCATTTCAGTGTACCACCATCATAGTGCCACCATCATGATTCCACCATTATGGTTCCGCCATTATGGTTCCACCATTTTGGTGTGCCACCTTCATGGTGCCACCGTTACAATGCCACCCTTTCAGTGTGCCACCGTTACGGTGCAACCGTTTTTGTGTTCCACCTTTTTGGTGCCACCATTATGGTTCCTCCATTTTGGTGTTACCTAGTTTTAGTGCCATTTTTATAGTTACACTATTTTTGTGTGCCAAAATTATGGTGCCACCGTTTTTGTGAAACCATTTGGTGAAAATGAATTGTTTTTGAAAACTCCCAAAACTAACCACTAAGACCCCCAAGAACACCACAAGCACTGGATTTTCACAAAGGAATAAACCATGGAAATCTAGGTCATTACATTAGATAACTCCCAAACTATTATTGTCTCTGAGAATTTAAAACCAATCTCAAAAAAAGAGGGGTCAGAACGACCACCTCGTAAGATACCTGTCAAATAAAATCTACCTTGTGTTGTATGAAAAATGGATTGAAAACCCTAATATCCAAGAATACCTCCTTAACATCTATCTCCTGAAAAACTGTAAAAACACTAAGGCCCACTACCCTAAAAAACTACAAAACCACCAAATGTCACTATGTCTAGACACATGGATTAGGTATTTCCTTCCTCCATGTAAATTTACTATCCTCTTTGGGTGGCCATGAAATTCCCGAACAGGTTAAATTGAATATACCTTAATGTGTCTTGATTAGGTATCATTTCCTCCCCTTCCCACAATCAATACTTCTCAAACACATTCATATAATAGGGAAACAACTCATATCACAACAAATGAGTTCAATCATTACCTCATAAAATGAATCACAAAAGTAAAACATAGAATCAAAACATAGAATAGCTCTTGGTAATGGGAACACATATTTGAATCTCACTCCAAAGTACTCTCCTTAAGGCCACCATGTATCCTTAACACACTGACCAAAGGAATGGTCCATCCAAGAATCACCTTCTCCTCACAATCTTTGATTCTTATGGGTTGTTCCATGAACATCACATTGTCCTTGATATCCAACACTCCCCAGTCAATGACATGGGAGTCATCATGTAGATACTGACAAATATGAGAGACATAGAATATTTCATGGATCCTCTCTAACTATGGTGAAAATTCTAGCTGATATTCCACCTCTCCAACTCATCCAAACACCTCGAAAAGTCTGCTGAACCTGGGAGAAATCTTGCTCCCCTCACCAAAACTCTACTTCCCATGTCAAGGGGAAACCATCAAGAATATATGGTCCCTAACCTTGAAATCCAAAGGCCTCCTTCTATGATCGGAATACGACTTCTATCAGTCATGTGCTAGCCCCACCATCTCATAGACAAGCATCACCTTCTATTTCATACTCTACATCACATTCGGTCCAAAAATAGCTACCTCCCCAACTTCCATCCAACATAATGGGGAATGACACGACCTTCCATATAGATATTTGAATGGATCCATACCAATGTAAGAGTGATATCTATTATTATAAGAAAACTATACCAAGGTAAAATGTCACCCCAAGACCCACTAAAGTTCAGAACACATTCCCATAACATGTCCTCTAATATATGGATGGTCCTCTCTATCTGTCCATCCATCTAATGGCGGAAATCAGTGCTGAGGCATAACTGGGTGCCAAAGGCATACTAAAAACCCCTTCGAACTCACAGTGTAAAATGTGTATCTAGATCCAATACAATGTATATTAGAACTCCATGCAGGTACAACACCTCATCCACATACCTTTATGCTAAGGCATCCATTGCACTCGATTCCTTGATTGCTAATAAGTGAGATCATTTCATCAACTGATCCACTACTACCCAAAGATCATTGCATCCTCACTAATTCATGGTTAATCCTATGAAAAAATACATTGATATGTCATCCCACTTCAACTCAAAAACATCTAAGGACTACAATAGACTACTGAGAACATGGTGCTCAGCCTTCACATGGTTGCACACTATACACCTTTCCGCAAACTCTACTACTGCACGCTCCACCCTAGGTCACCAAAACTATTCCCTCAAGCCTTGGTACATTTTAGAAACTCATGGATGCACCACTAGAGTTAATCTATAAAACTTATGGAAAAATACCTTGTGCATTTCCACTGGGACAAACAACTTTCTATGGAACAACATTTGATTCGGATTATCCTCTGACCATCCCTCAGAAGCATCACATTGGACAATGTGATCACACATCACTTCAGTCTCCGAGTCTCCCCAATTAGATTCCTCTACTTGCCACACCAAGGATGAATGAATTCCCATCTAAAACAGATATCCTATACCACTATCAACCCATCATCAAATTGGAAAGCATCCAATTCCTCAATTTCCTTCTATGCATATATGGATTCCCGAACTACCTCCTTACGCGAATTCCTTCTTAAGGTATCAACAAATGTGTTACCCTTTCCTAAGGAATAAGAGATCTCATAGTTTTAGTCCCAGAGAAACTCCTTAAACATTCACTACTTCAAGTTCAGGTCTCCTTGGGATAAAATATACCTCAAGATCTTGTGATCCGTGAATACCACAAAGCACTCCCTGATGAGGTAATGTCACCACAACTGTTGTGAGAATACGACCGCTAAAATCTATAGATCATGGGTGGAATAGTTACATTCATGTGGAAGTAACTACCTAGATCCATAATAGATCACTCTCTACTACTGTATTAGTACACATCCCAATCCTAGATTGGAATCATTATAAAAGACTTCAAACATGACCCCTTCCTCTGGAAACCTATGCACTGGAGCACTGAATAACTTCCCCTTCAGGTAGCTAAAAGCTTCCTAACACTACTCACTCCACATGAAGACATAGTATTTTCTAGTCAAATATGTCAACAGAGCCACAAATCAAGAGAAGTTGGGCACAAACCTTTGGTAATAGACTGCTAGACCCATAAAACCGCAAACCTCTACCACATTCTTGGGTTCTGCCCAAGAAAAAACCACCCCAGCCTTTGATGGGTCCACTGCTATAACTTTCTGAGATACCACATGACCAAAGAGGTGGACCTAACCTATTGAAAACATTCTCTTGCACAACTTCCCATAGAGAAGGTGGCATAAAAGGGCCTCCAAGATAGTCATTAGATGTTTGACGTACTCCTCCTCTGACCTTGAGTAGATCAGAATTTTGTTGATGAACACGATGACAAAACTATCCAAGAATTCCCAAAAAATAGATTTCATGAGTCCCATGAATATGGCTGGTGCGTTCATGACACTGAATGACATGACCACAAACTTAATGTAACCATATCTACACCTAAAATAAGTCTTTAGAATATTACCATCCTTTACCCTCAACTGGTGATATCCAGACTATAGATTGATCTTGGATAACCAAAATTATCCCCTTAACTGGTCAAATAGATCAAATATCCTTGGGAAAGGGTAACAGTTCTTGACTGTTACCTGATTTGTTATCTGGTAGTATATACAAAACCTCATGGCACCGTCTACCTTTTTCACGAACAATACTGGAGAACCCCACGACAACACACTCGTCCAGATAAAACCCCTTTCCACCAGGTCATCAAACTAAATCCGAAACTCCTATAACTCAGAAGGCATCATCTGATAGGGAGACATCAAAACCATATGAGCACCAGGTTGAAAGTATATTCCAATATCAACATCACATTGAAGGGTAGAGCCACAACCTCTTTTGGGAAGAAATCCAGGAATTAGCTGACAACCCCCAGAATCTCCACCATATCTATGTCTACTGATCCCACTAACAGCTCAGCTGACAAGGAGAGAAGATGATACACACGCCAACTGCCCTCCTGACAACTATGATCACCAAAAAAAGCTACACGCTGGCCATCCACACCTGAAAACACGACTCTTGTTCGGAAGTAGTTGATAACAACATGCATAAAAAACAACTAATTGATTCCTAGGATCATATCATACAAATGCATATGTAGTAGAAGAAGGCCCCCACTAAACTGATGTGGCCCCACCATCATTCTACATCCTCTTAAAACATCAAACAAACTGGTCCGGCCTGAAACTGACATAGTCAACACTAGGTGAACATAAAGTCTCTCTACATCTTGTCCCAAGGAATATGTTGGACTGGGTTCAAAAAAGGTGTGTGAAGCTCCTAAATAAAACAAAGAACACAAAAGAGTACTAAAAAGACTGATCATACCTCAAAAAACCTCTGGCCCCATAGGAAATACTCCCTCATCAGCATGCAACTACCCACACCCAGATCCTATACCTATCTACTTTCAACTACCTACCTGACCATGCCTTGGTAGAGGTCACTGAGTAGAACCCTGAGGTCAGCCTCTTCCAGCACCATCTACCCTCGGTGGAGTGGGATCCCATTGCCCCTACTGTTGGAAAGGTCTGACTGAAAACTATAACTGCTGAGGTGGGTGTTGAACCTTCCCATCCCCACTTTATGGATCTCGAACTAGGAATTGGTTCTGAAGATTTAAATGAACTCCATAGACAATGTACCTCAGTATCGGGGCCATGGGGAAAGGGAAAGGATCATAAGATTGGAACTGGAACTATTGAGGCATACTTCCTGGTGTCCAAAACCTAGAAGGCCCTGATGCTGGAGACCAACTTCTGATTTCTTTCCCCTTCGATGAACTCGGATGGCTCTCATATTGCGGCACACCTCCATGCGAGTGCATCCTCTCCACTACTTCAGCCTTCTTATGAACTTCTAATTATGGAGGTATGGTAAAGGGAGTGACGACATACTAAAGAGTTGGTCAGAGTGCCTCCTCCAAGCATCTCGCTAGAAATTCCTCATCCGGAATGAGATACGAGGGAAAGCATAAGAGATCCTTGAACTTGATCCCCAGTTCCCTCACCGACAGAATCCCCTGTTGGAGGGAGAGTAGATCCCGCCTCTTCTCGACCTTCATCATCGAGGAAAGAAACTCTACCCAAAACTCCTCCTCAATGATAGCCCATGATACATCAGTCTCCTTACTCTCCCCAAGGTAAAGTATACACCACTGATGCACCGACCCTCAAATATGCCTCATTGATAGAGGAACCATATACTCCCTTGGAGAATGGATCAAGGTAAAGGTGATTATGAGATCCTCAAGAAATCCCTCCATTTCTGTTTCCGAAACACTGCCTTCATACATTCCCAGGGTCTGTCACTAGAAATCATGAAGGGTCTTTTACCACAAGTCATATTCCTCCTATTGATCACCCCTCTTCTAATCCAACAAGCTATCATACTAGGCCTCAACTGCTTGTACCACACATGTGCGATGTTTGGGTGCTATAGATGAAAAGGTAAACAAGAAACTCCTAAGCCCGGGTAGTATGGATTTTTCTTTTAATATTTATTTTATCTCTTTATTTAAATTAAATTCCCAAAACTCTCAAGACACACAAGAATACAAGTCATTATATTTCATGTACCATTCCTAGGGTCTCTACCTTGCAATCAGTGTAGCCTCAATTAATCGTTCGATAGGTCCTGATTCCTTACATTGGATCATGGGTGGTCCTAAATTCCCATGTCCTTGCCAGTATTCCCTAGCTTATTTCATGCACCAAAATTTCCTAACACCATTTACCTACCATCCCATGCAATTCTCACTATGCCTAACTCCGTACTCCATCCTATCTGTTAACTATCAGTCTCTGATATCATTCTGCCATGACACGACTTCTTCAAGATGAGGAAAGGGACAATAAAGTTCCATGCCCTTCCTTCTTCAAGACGAAGGAGAGAAAATGAACCTCGAGTCCCACCTTTAATAGGCCCCAGAGTGGCGAATAACACCAAGGGTATAAAATCTCAAACAAAAATGGAAGGCATTAACCTTTTTGATGAAAACTAGATCAGGAGATGAGACGGTAAAAATCCCAAACAACACAAAACATTTATATAATGGAAACCAAAATCCAATCCATGAAATATTTAAACATAAACTGCAATAAATGTACAACCAAAGAACTAAAGAAAGTACTAAAAGAAAGAGGCTATGCATCACCATAGGAACCATCCCAATGCCCGAGCTAGTAAATTCTAGTACTTTCCTAAAATTCCTCTTGGAAAAATAATAATAGTTTTAAAACATAGGGTGAGTATATAGGTATATCCAATAAGAAAACTAATACCACATGTTCACAAGTAGGGGGACTTACGAAGGACCCTATGAGAGAATATTCAAACCTAAAAGAACCTACCAAGGAGTTATAAATAGCCTAACATCACCAAGGAACACTCACAAAATAACGCAAGTCAAGTAAAGTAGTAGTAAAAGTACATCCACATTTGTGTACCCACACTACTTTCCCACTAGTTATCTGATCATTTCTAACAACTAACTTCTTGACGCTACCACTCTTTCAAAATTTAGTCCCACTGCCACAACCTACCTGCACACACATGATCCTAAAACCACACACAAATCCCACCTATAGACACTTGGAACACAACCACACCACACATCCTGCATGCACACACCAAGGGCCACAACAACCACACCTCTCGCCCGAAGACATGTGTGATTTACCCCAATGAAATTTGGGAAAAAAATCCTGGCTAAAAAACACCTAGGCCTCTCACCCACATCATAACCTACATGAAGGATCTTGGGATATATAAAAACTCAATCAATTATAGCCCTCCTGGATATGATCGAGCAGTAAAAACTAGCAAGAGGGTTCGAGGAAAAAAGTCAATGACCATTCATCAATCCTCCCACCGAGATATTGGGAAAGACACCCTCTCCAATGAAATGGGTTTGTTTGAAACATGGTTCTCAACAAGGGTTGGGTGCATATAGAAATAACAAGGAACTAAAATTTATAAATATAATTAAACAAACACTCAGACCAACCTATGGGCACTAAAACAAACAACCAGCCCACCAGAACCACTTTTGCTGCTACCCCTATATGCACAACCACACAAATAGATACTGCCAAAGAATAAACCAAACCAATTTTTATTTGACCACTTTCCATTCATTAATTAAGGGGTTCACTTTAATTTATTCCAACACTACTCAGTGAAACTACCAAGAACAATATCTGCAACTGTTCTAAAAAAGCAAAGAGTCTGATTAACTAAACACACAGTGACCAACAGACATCGTTCTTTGGTACATCCAACATTGAACAATGGAAGAGGGACCAAGGTAAAGAATTTCCATTTTAACACCCATTCATAAAAATAATAAAGAAAAACCAACCTGCAGTCCCACTTCACACCCCCGTTCTTCCTAGAAACCTATTCAACCACTACAAACAATTATTATTCAAAGTGATACCGTTCAATAATCCTCTCACAACTGAAACCGAAAACCCCACTATACAACAACTCCACATCCTACACACCCATAAACATGAATCATGACACATCCTAGTCTTTTATCCCCACTACCCAACCATTTTACCAATGTATTCCCACTATATAACAAGTCCATCCATTCCACAATCAACTGGACTCCCAACCTAAAATTCCTTCACCCCTCCTGTACCACCACATACAAAAAGCCCATATAAAAACAACACCAAACAACATCTCCACTGTACTAACTCACCCTTTCCCATTCATAGTACCAACTCCTCTGTCCACCTCTATACCCATAAATTTTATCCCTGCAAAAACACCACACAACCCACACAAAGTCACAAAACCCAATAGAACGCAGCAAAAAACCACACCCATCAAACCAGATGTATTTTGATATGGTAAAAACTGTTATTTAAATCCACTTTTATAAATATGGGTGATTACACAAGTGTTTTCATCCAAGGGAATCCATTTCATTTAACCGGGTATACATGATTAGTTAGATTTTCTATTACATCCATTTTACAAAGCATCAAAACAAAATAGAACATCACCAGTGTGAAAGAAAATACCACCAACCACCATGATTTTTAAAATTCATATATCCACAAAAAACCACAAAAACAAAAAAATATAGCAGATAAAATGAATGATCAACATTGACCATATTCCATTCTACACCCGTTATCTTTTAATCATCACTTCCCTGTCATTATTTATTACTCATTTAAGAAAGGTATTCACATGTTATTCACAAATAATCATTACTAATCCCACCCTTTATGATAGAAAAATAAATATAGGTAGAAGAATCCTTAAATGAAACAACAAGAAACCCAAACTCTCTTTGCACCAAAATAGGGGATCACATGAGCGGCCAGAAACACCAAGAAAATAGAGAAGGATGTGGAATCTATCACAAGAACACAAATCATATAGATAGAAAGGATTTAGGTACACAAAGAGGGAATAGAAAAAACACTAGGAGGGGAATATCTTGGTTTTGAAGAGCCAAATCCAATATTAAAGGAAGAACAGTTTTCGAAGGAATTAACATGGGATCGTGGTCAAGATCGCGTGGTTTGAATATCTAAAATCCCATGGAGCATTAGGATATTAAAGATATATTTAATATCATTTGAAACACACTTAAAAATTCCCAAACAAGGCTTTGAACTTGGTTTGCATCAGATAAAATGTAAGATGGGTGAAACTGGAAAAACTCAGAAAAATGGAAATTTGGAAAAGGGCGAGACACCATTTGGTATGCCACCTTCATAGTTCCACCTTCATGGTGCCACCATTATGGTTCCACCATTATTCTTCCACCATTTAAATGTTCCACCATTATTGTGCCACTATTTTTATGTACCACCATTTCAGTGCCATTGTTACGGTGCCACTGTTTCAGAGTTACCCTATTACGGTGCCACTGTTTTGGTGACACCGTTTGGTGAAACTACATTTTTTTGGAAAACTCCTGAAATAAACCACTATGACCCCTAATATAACTAAAAGAACTAGATTTTCACAAATGAAAGGTTTGGGGAAATCCTGGTCATTACATATAGGGTGGTACGCTGGACGGTGGATGTGGAAGGGGGCAGGAAGGGTAGTAGGAGGTAGTCAAAGGTTCGGCCTATTACCACCACACCCCCAGGTATCTACGCTACACTTAGGGAGTCAGTGGGTAGGGACGAGGCTAGCTCCAAGTGATGGAGGATTATAACCCTAGAGATATAGGGATGATACGAGGTATGTTCTGTGTCTTTTCGACCTTACCTGCAATTTTGATAGACACTAGTCATTCCTTTCTTCCATAAACCTTGTTCAAGACTCAAAGATTATAATTGAACCTTTGACTCAACCATTACAATTAGAGACTACTACAGGATGAGATTTGATGATCACACAATGGTGACGAAAGTATGACTTGACTCTTGGAGGTGAGAATTTTGGTTGAGATCTCTTGGAAGCGACATCAAGGCCTTATAACATCAATCTTGGTATGGACTGGTTATCCACAATTCATATTCACATTGACTATTTTAGGGGTAGATTGTTGTATTTTTGTATTGATGGAACCCGGTTTTTATTTTTTCGTGAAAAATAAACACAGGAAGTGCATGATGGAATCACACAAAGGAGGGTATATCTAATTACTCATTAGTTAGTTAGCCTCATCCTCGGTGTATTGAATGATATGAGTTCTCAATTTAATGTAGTAGTGGATGAGTATGGGGAAGTATTCCTTGAATATGTTCTAGGTTTACCACCCCAATGGGATATGGAATTATACATTGATCTACACCCTAGGATAGCCCTGATATCTACGCCTGCATGTCAGATGTCTCCCATGGAGCATTGAGATCGGGGATATAGTTGGAGGAGCATGAAAGACACCTGAGGATGATCTTAGAAACACTCTGACAGAACCAACATTACAAGAAGCTCTTGAAGTGTTATTTCTAGATTTGAGAGGTCCATTTTCTGGGACTTTTCATCTCAGAGTCTGGAGTTTCAATGGATCCAGGGAAGGTTGAGGCAGCATTTTCTTGGGAGCTATCCAAGAGTGTTACCGAGTGATGTAGTTTCTTTGGATTGGCTGGGTACTATCAGAGGTTTGTACCAAATGTCTCTAGAGTATAATCCCTTTTAAAAACTTGGACATGAAAGGGGAAGACTTTTGTGTAGATAGAAAAGTTCCACCAGTGCTTTCTAGAGCTGAGGCAGAGGTTTACAAGCACTCCTATCCTGAATTACCAGAGTAAGGCATAGAATATGTGGTGTTATGCAATGCATCTGGGACCCTGATTAGTTATGTTCTAATATAGGGGAAATCGCTGATTGCCTTTGTTTTATACTAGTTGAGACTACACGAGAAGAACTACATGACCCATGATCTTCATCTAGATACGGTAGTCTTCTCATTAAAGATGTTGTGACACTACCTAATGGGTGAGAGGTTTATCATCCACTTTGATCATAATTGAATCAAGTATTTATTATCTCAGCAGGATCTAAACTTGAGATAGAGGCGATGGCTAGAGTTCCTAAAATAATTTGGCTTTGATATTTTCTATACTCCTAGGCAGAGTACATGGTGTTAGATGATCTTAGTATGATATCTGATTCACAGTTTTCTAATCAAGGTATCTAAGTATTTGGACTCATTCCAGATTTCCTTTTTGGATGGAGATAGAGCATCTTACCTGCATTTGATGGTTTTCACACCTCCACTCTTACAGAGAGTTATGGAGGTATAACTCGAGGATTCCTACTGAGAGACCGTACATGCTCAGATTTACACATGGAATACATTTTATGGATATTAGAATGGTGTGGAGCATGTCATTATTTTTAGAGTACGTATAGTACTATCAGTGGAATTATAGGAGGGGGTTATTAGGGAGTTTCATAAATCCCATTTGGAAGTACATCTATGCGTGGAAAAGATATACCATGACCTAAAAAGTTAGTTTTGGTTCCTGGGGATGTATAAAGGAGTTACAGAGTTTGTCTCTAGATTCCATACTTATCATCATGTGAAGGTTGATCACTAGGTTCCAATGGTTTTAGCACAATCACATGATGTGCTATAATGGAAGTGTAATGGGATATCAATGGACTTCATGATGATTTTACCACGTACATCTAGGGGACACAATTCCATATGGGTGATTGTCAAACAAATCATCAAGTCAGACCACTCTAAAGCTATCCAAGAGTATATTTCAGTAGATATATCAGGACACCCTTATATACAGAAGATAGTTCGACTCCATAGAGTTCCATCAATGATAGTTTAATATCGTGATGCTTGCTTTACATGATGGTTGTGGAAGGGATTACCGAAGGTGTTTGAGACCCAAATATGCTTGAGCATAGCCTTTCACCCACAGACGGACGACCAGACTGAGTGGACCATTTAGGTTAGAGAGGAAATGATGCGAGCATGAATTTTGTATTTAAAAGGATCACCTACCACAAGTGGAGTTTGTGTACAAAAATAACTACCAATCCAACATTGGTATGGAACCATTCAAGGCCTTGTACGGGAGAACCTATAGGTTACCACTTTTCTAGACTTAGCCAGGAGATTCAACACTCATGAGCCTGAAGTTGGTGAGATCTACCACAGAGAAGGTTCATATCATCTTGGAGAAGATGAATAATGCATAGATCTATCATAATTCTTATACTGATAGGCAACAGAGGCCTTTGGAGTTTGAGAAAGAAGACCATGTGTTCCTTTGGGTTTCAACATGATGTGGATTTCATAGATTTGACCAGGGTGATAAGTTATATCCAAGGTTCATTATCCCCTTTTAGATTCTATGTAGAGTTAGAGAGGTGGTGTACCTCTTGGCTCTACCACAAATGTTAGATTGGTTAAATTACGTCTTCCACGTGTCACCATTGAGGAGATACATACATGACCGATCACACATCATCTACTGGGGAAAGATGGACATTGAAGATGGAGAGACTATTACTGAGTACCCGATGGAGATTGAGGATCTACAAGAGATGTTCATTTAAATGGGATTGATTCCTTTAGTGCTTGTCTAGTGGTAGAATTGAAATATCTAGGAGAACACATGGGATAAGGAGGCTCAGATTCATGCTCAGTACCATTATATATTTAAGCAGCTTTTGTTTTGGATTTCCAGGGACGTAAATCCCTAAGGATGGGAAAATGTAATGTCTCATATTTTTCTATGTATTATTTTTAAATATTATATAGATTGATTTGGAGTCCAGGTGATGAGACAATGTACGATTCCGAGGTCCGGTGTTTCTGGAATAAATGTTGGAAAAATATTAAAATATTTATTAGAGTGCACATAATTTTCATGAAAAAGTAAAATATCTTTAAAAATGGTGCCTGTATCAAAAATATAAGGGAATTATTGAGTTCAGAAAAGTGTCTTTACCCTAGGAATGATGTAACTTTAGTCGGTGGAGGTCATTTTTGAAAAATCTATCATATGACGTAAAGGGAATAAAATAATTTAATAAAAATTATTTTGTTGAAGCATCGAATTTTCCATTAAAAATATCCTTCTGTCATGATTCTAGGGTCACCCATATAATCTTAGAATCTCTGTAGATCCATTAGAGAGAACCTTTGAAGAACTCTCTCAAACAAACATCAACGGATCGTGGATCGGTGATCAACATACAACTGATTCGAAGGAACCTCAACAATGACAATGATATACCAATCATTATTTTTTAGTGAATGATATTAATTGAGGTTAGATGTGTTATTCTTATCTTCTTACCCATTCTATATTTCTAGGAAGAATGCACACTAATCCAAAAAAAATTATCCCATAGATCAATCATACTTGCGAGATGGATTTATATACGGGATTATCGATAGTTATTTGTTTTGGTTTTCTAACTATAACTCCCCAATCATGATCGTTGGTCAATAATTCTTGGAAAATGATTTTAAAAACTTCATTATTTTGCTTTTATACATCCATTATTCACATTATCCACTTTTTGAATCCCGTTGTTCCTATATTGATGTTTCCTGGTGGTTCCGAACATGATCAGACCCCATAATTCATGGATAATAGAAAAATGAAGCTGGAACTATGTAGATCAGGACCCAATGAGATCAGATATATTAACATTCTATTTGATGGGCTTTAGAGGAGGCTCGCTGGTCTGTGGAAGGGACCACTAATATGGAACCAGTGATAAGATATGGCACATGCTGATGGATCCATGTGCGGAGGATGCTTCCAGTGACAACAACCACATGAGACGATGACGATGATAGGGATTCATAAGTAATGAAAGAGCAGGATCAGTGGTAGTGGGGCTGATGGGGTCAAATGTGGTGGTGATCTGCCAGGGATGCTGGCTGAGAAGAGCATTCCCAGGCAGAGCTAGCCCAGGAAAAGAGGGCTGGGTCAAGGTGGGCTGATCCAAGAATTGGGTCGGACCTGGGTAGAACTAAGGGTCACCTGGATGAAGGAGGCCACAGTCAACCATAGTGGTTGACTAGGACTTACAATATCTTGGGATACCTGAAAGGATAATGACTACATGATCTATTGTGAAGGTCAACCATGACGGTCAACCATGAAGGTTGACAGTAAGTATAGAGACCATGTGGCCAATCTGCGCGGTTAGTCGATCGAATGTGGTATTCGACCATGAAGGTAGGTCCAAAGGTCTGAGAAGGCCTACTAGATGTTTCGATCAAATGAGTGAATCTCCTAAATAAAGCATCTAATCGACAAGAAATCTAAAAAATTGAGACCCTGACATTGATATTGTCATTTTGGTACAAGTGGTGAGTTCTTATTTTGGACTAATATTTTTTGAGATCATTCCCTTGGTCATTTCCCCAAGGGTTCAGTCGGATATTACATCCACATAACTGGATTGTAATCTACTATACAGGTTGAGTCTCAGATAGATTTTGATATTCCTCCCCAAGACTTGAGTGCGATCCTGTATCACACCTAGTGAATTTTGTGGAATCATGAAACCTCTTTGAGAAAGTTGCTGATCATCCATCTTATATGATACATTAGTAGAGTTTGTGGTATCCCCCAGTGTGTCTAGGCATGATATCATTTGTATCGGGTTGATCTATTGTAACGACCCGAAATTTTGAATAAATCTTGTTTCCTAATTTCGTGTGTTATTTTATTTTTTATACTCAACAAAAAAATTTTATTTGATAACATGAGTATAATTAAAATGAGACAGTTGGGATTAGACGGTTATATGACCATTGGTCAATATGACCGCTGGAAACTAAAAGTTTTGATTATTGCCTCTAAATACAAGTAATCTTGGTTAATTATTATAGAAAGAAGATTTGATGGCCTCACCCAGTAGTCTAGGATTGATCGAATCCCATCTAACAGAACTTGGGAAGGAGGTAGCACCACTGGGCTTTGCTCTGGACCAAACCCAAGCCGAACTTCATCGTGTGAAGCTAGAACGGAATCACCTTTGCGAGAAGTTCAAACTAATAGAAATTACTACTCGTGCGATGTTAGTCGAGCCTCCCTCAGATTCTCTCACCTTAGCACACCTTACACTTAGGTCATATTCTGGTGTGATAAGGGGCTATTTAAGGAGACCGTAACTGCCCTGTGTAATCCTTTGTTTTAAATAAAAATTGGGATTTCTTCTTATGATGAAGTTTATGAATTTTCAAATGACCGGATAAATATAGTATGCATATTTTTGATGAATTTTAGAAAAAGGATATTTTAAAAATGGTTGTGTAAACCTTAAATAATTAAAAATGTGTAATGATTTTCGAAAAATGGTCTTCTACAATTATGTTCAGTACAAAATTTAGAGTCTAATAAGATCAACTTAATTTTTGATGAATCGTAAATTATGAATAGTGATTTTATGATTAGGATTAGTAATGTGTCCAAATGGATTAGTAATCTCACTTAAAGAAAGTATTAATATAATCTAGGCACCTTGATTAAGTAATGTGATTCAATAAAATGGTTAAATAACGATTTCATAAATTATTATTCAAGTATTAGTTTTTTCAAGTGAATAGTGTTTTTTAATTAAAAATTTAATGAAAAATATTTAGAAAAATATTTTTATAAAACGGATTTCATTTTTGAACTCAGAGCACCGATATTATGCTATGGTAATTTTTGGGGTTTTTTCTGAAAAAATGAATTTTCAGTGAATAGTGTTTTTATTTAAAAATTAAATTAAAAATATTTAGAAAATTATTTTTATAAAATGGAGCTCATATTTGTAATCAGAGTGTTGATATTTGGTTAAGGTAAAATTTTGGGATTATTCTGAGAAAGTTGAATTTTCGATGAATAGTGAAAATACGGTTTTTAAGTTACGGGTGTTTAATGACATCATTAAATGATGTATTAAGTTTGTAATCAGTATGTTCGAATTATGAATCGTAAGATAAGGTATGAGGTGTCCCAAGTGGCCAATACCATGGGCAAATACCATGGGCAAGCCCATGGTTTTGCCAAAACCACTAATGAGGTGTCCCTTTGCCATTAATGCCTTCTCCCCTCACTTTCCCTATAAATACCAAGCCATCCTCTCATCCATTCGACTCCCCACTCTCCCCAAACGAAGTTCTCGTCTCTTTACCTCCAAAGGAGTCCTCCCATGGTGCCCCCAATCCCTCAAGGTCCCAACCTTTGAGTTTTAAGAGTTATGTTTTAAGGTAAGGGATCTGATCTCTCTCTTTCTTTTCAAGAAATCTCTTTTATGTAATTTCTTTAATGCTCAATGTTCTTATGTTAAAGGGTGTTCTTTTATACTCCTATTAATTCCCTTTTCATGTTCACATAATGATATATCCCCTCTTACTCTCATTATTTCGTTTTATGAAGTTTTAAGTGGCGCCGTTAGGCTGCCGATATTTTTGTAACAGATTCTTTCTCCCTTCTCATATTTCAAGATCTATTATCATGTAAAGTATTTCAAGTTCCTTTTTATTATTTTGGGGGCATGATATCTAAATTTATCATACTGATCTTTCACGATCATATGATGAGAGACCCCATTTGATCTCTTCAATTCATTATTTTGAAGTTTTAAGTGGCGCTGTTAGGCTGCCGAATTTTTAAGTGGTTCTTCACCCTTCTCGTTTTGAAGTTCTACTTTCATGTCAGTTCTTTCAAGTTCCTTTTTGTTATGTTGGGGTATGATCTCTATATCTATCATACTGGAATCTTATGTTCATATGATGAGAGACCCTATTTGATCTCATCAATTCATTTTTTTTGTTGATGTTTAAGTGAGGCCGTTAGGCTGCCTAATTTTTAAGGGATTCTTTCACCCTTCTCCTTTTCAAAGTTCTAATTCCATGTCAAGTCTTGCAAGTTCCTTTTTATTATGTTGGGGTATGATCTCTATATCTATCATACTTATCTTTTATTTTCATATGATGAGATACCCTATTTTACATCATCAATTCATTTTTGGTTAAAGTTTATGTAACGCTGTTAGGCTGCCGAATTTTCATAAGAGAAATCTTATTTTTGTATTCCTTTCATGTTCTTCATTTCATATGGTATATTTTCAAATTTTATTAACATGTTCTTAAATCCCTTATATTCTGTCCCTATACTGTTTTATGGGTCATTTATCATTGTTTTACCCATGTCCCCTCTCTTTTCAACGTTTTCTAAAACCTTGTAACGTAGCCGTTGTGCTGCAGAATTTTCGTCTCAAAATGCCTCTCTCTTTTTATCAAAATTAATTCATGTTATTAAGTGAATACTCAAAGCTAATATTTCTACAGGTTTATTCACATATATACAAAAATTTTCTATTTTAAATTCTTGGATTTACATACATGATACCCTCTTTCCCTTTCTGTGGGTTTAAAGTAACGTAAAGATCATGTCTTTAAATCAGTTTTTAAAACGTTATGATTATGAAATAAAACCCATTTATTTTATGCTATATGGGTTATTTATGAAATGTTTCATGATGATATATGTGGCTCACATGATAATAAAGGCAAATTTAAGGGTTCACCCTGATAGCACTCCAATGTATTGGGTAAAGACTTAATCTCTAGAGATGACCATTTTTAACGACGCCTTGGTGAATAACCTTGGTAATTTTTAACGACACCTTGGGGATGGACCTTGGTGAAACAAAACGATTGTCAATATTAAATGTTGTAGCCACATCTTCAAGTTATGAAAATGTTATTTTTATTATTATATGCCTCATGATTTCATTCTCATGCGTTAAAGTTCTTTTCATGACCTTATTGAAGTATCTCAAGTTCACATGTAAAATGTTTCTCTTGTTTCCCTTACTAGGCTTTTTTCTCACCCTTTCTTTTGATGTATGCTCCCAGGTTATGTGATGCAGTAATGAACCTAGGATGAACATTAGGAGAATCCTTTCAAGTGTTTTAGAAGAATGCTTTATGTTTTCATGTTTAAAGTTCCTAGTTTCCAAGACACTAAACCTTAAAGATCCTCGGTTTTGTAAAATGTAATGAAAGTTTATGTGATAAAGAGGCGGGATGCTATAGTTGGTATCAAAGGATGGTTTAGTTATTTGTGGAAATTAGGATATGAAAAATCTAGGAAGAACCCTATAGAAAAGTTTAAATATAGGAAATCTTCCTGGTATTTTGGTGAGTATTGAGTAAGGGGTTTCCAAGCAAATACATCCCTGTCTGGATACGAGCAGGTAGAGGTGGCTCTGGCACAGATGTACATAGGGGTAAAACCTGAAAACACCGCTTTGAGCTAGACTCGAACGGGAACTGGTACACGACAACGGGCCTTGCTGCACTCTTGGTTATGACACTCCCGGGGGATATGCTTTGGTAAATTCATAAGCTTAGTATGACCCATTATTAAAGGAACAAGGATAAAACAAAATAAAGATTCGCATAAGAATATATGATCATGGATAACCTAGATTGGAACCTAGGGGATCACAAGTTAGGATATAATTTTATTCTACATGTTTATCCTTTTATGCTTAAATTTTCCTTTTCATGATTATTAGCTAAGTATTTAATCCCCTAATTATAATTTCTTTTCTTAGTTAATGGAGGGAAATGGAAGAACATGTCCCAAAAACCAATGTGATAGGAAATGCGATGATTGTCATATTAATATGACAGAGATGATTAGGGGGTTAAAAATGATTATTATTTTGGAAGATGTTCACTATTTTGGGGACCCTATATGATCGAGGTAAATATATTACTACGGTATTTTCATTGAGAAGTAAGGTTGACTTATATTTTGAAGAATCGATGAATTTATGGTGGACTTATAGTAATTTAGGTTACTTATGGGAATGATTAACCTATCTTGGGTAAAATATGTTTAGTTTAGATAATTTTGTTATAAGATGTTAGGAGTGGTTGATGTTGTTTGGAGAGGAACAATGAAGTTTATTTTGGAAGACTATGTTATCAAATCCTTCTTGTATTTGGGTTTCAATCTTAGTTTGGTTTATTTTGAGGAATTTTAAGGACCGTTATTTATGGAATGGTCTATAATGAACTTTGGGTATTACCATGGAATATTGAAGATTTAAAATTAGTTTCCATTCCTATGGGATTCTTCCTTTTTGAAGAGTTGTTTAACCTTACGATTTCTGTTTTTGGGATAATGTTTAAAGATAGAAGAAATAGATAGTGAATCTTTTTTGGATTATGTGATTCTCTAGAAGACGATTCTTGTGTTTTGATGAGACCAAGTAGTTTTGAATTCTCATCGTTTGGGAGAAAAGATTAGTTTTGGTAGAAACTTATTAAAGGGTGAAACTCTACATGAAGGTAGATATATTTCCTTATGTTTTTGTTCCATGTTGTAAATGAATTACTCAAAATTATGAAAAGGAACGAAAAACAAAAACGTTGTTGGTTTACGTTTCCTACTAGGTAATCAAAGATCGTTTACACACATCATAAGTTTGGGATTTTCTTATGGTTAATTTTCTCCTAATCATATTTTCTATCACTCCCCTTTAGAACGTGACCCTTTGTTTTCTCCTCCATGTCCATGTTTCCTACATGGAATCCTAGTATGAGTAAACTCGGGTGGCCTTTGTACTTCCTTTTCTTTCTTTTAAAGTAATAGTGTTACTGACTCTTTTTCCAATGTGGGACTTTCAATGAAATTTCAGAACCAAATTTAAAAATTGCGAGGACGCAATTTCTTAAGGGGGGAAGATTGTAACGACCCGAAATTTTGAATAAATCTTGTTTCCTAATTTCATGTGTTATTTTATTTTTTATACTCAACAAACATGTTTTATTTGATAACATGAGTATAATTAAAATGAGACAGTTGGGTTTAGACGGTTATATGACCATTGGTCAATATGACCGCTGGAAACTAAATGTTTTGATTATTGCCTCTAAATACAAGTAATCTTGGTTAATTATTATAGAAAGAAGATTCGATGGCCTCACCCAGTAGTCTTGAACTGATCGAAGCCCATCTAACAGAACTTGGGAAGGAGGTAGCACCACTGGGCTTTGCTCTGGACCAATCCCAAGCCAAACTTCATCGTGTGAAGCTAGAACGGAATCGCCTTTGCGAGAAGTTCAAACTAATAGAAATTACTACTCGTGCGATGTTAGTCGAGCCTCCCTCAGATTCTCTCACCTTAGCACACCTTACACTTAGGCCATATTCTGGTGTGATAAGGGGCTATTTAAGGAGACCGTAACTGCCTTGTGTAATTCTTTATTTTAAATAAAAATTGGGATTTCTTATTATGATGAATTTTACGAATTTTCAAATGACCGGATAAATATAGTATGCATATTTTTGATGAATTTTAGAAAAAGGATATTTTAAAAATGGTTGTGTAAACCTTAAATAATTAAAAATGTTTAATGATTTTCGAAAAATGGTCTTCTACAATTATGTTCAGTACGAAATTTAGAGTCTAATAAGATCAACTTAATTTTTGATGAATAGTAAATTATGAATAGTGATTTTATGATTAGGATTAGTAATGTGTCCAAATGGATTAGTAATCTCACTTAAAGAAAGTATTAATATAATCTAGGCACCTTGATTAAGTAATGTGATTCAATAAAATGGTTAAATAACGGTTTCATAAATTATTATTCAAGTATTAGTTTTTTCAAGTGAAGAGTTTTTTTAATTAAAAATTTAATGAAAATTATTTAGAAAATTATTTTTATAAAACAGATTTCATTTTTGAACTCAGAGCACCGATATTATGCTATGGTAATTTTTGGGGTTTGTTATGAAAAAATGAATTTTCGGTGAATAGTGTTTTTATTTAAAAATTAAATTAAAAATATTTAGAAAATTATTTTTATAAAATGGAGTGAATATTTGTAATCAGAGCGTTGATATTTGGTTAAGGTGAAATTTTGGGATTATTCTGAGAAAGTTGAATTTTCGATGAATAGTGAAAATACAGTTTTTAAGTTACGGGTGTTTAATGACATCATTAAATGATGTATTAAGTTTGTAATCAATATGTTCGAATTATGAATCGTAAGATAAGGTATGAGGTGTCCTAAGTGTCCAATACCATGGGCAAGCCCATGGTTTTTCCAAAACCACTAATGAGGTGTCCCTTTGCCATTAATGCCTTCTCCCCTCACTTTCCCTATAAATACCAAGCCATCCTCTCATCCATTCGACTCCCCACTCTCCCCCAACGAAGTTCTGGTCTCTTTACCTCCCAAGGAGTCCTCCCATGGTGCCCCCAATCCCTCAAGGTCCCAACCTTTGAGTTTTAAGAGTTATGTTTTAAGGTAAGGGATCTGATCTCTCACTTTCTTTTCAAGAAATATCTTTTATGTAATTTCTTTAATGCTCCATGTTCTTATGTTAAAGGGTGTTCTTTTATACTCCTCTTACTTCCCTTTTCATGTTCACATAATGAGAGATACCCTCTTACTCTCATTATTTCGTTTTATGAAGTTTTAAGTGGCGCCGTTAGGCTGCCGAAATTTTTGTAACAGATTCTTTCTCCCTTCTCATTTTTCAAGATCTATTATCATGTAAAGTATTTCAAGTTCCTTTTTATTATTTTGGGGCATGATCTCTAAATTTATCATACTGATCTTTCATGATCATATGATGAGAGACCCCATTTTATCTCTTCAATTCATTATTTTGAAGTTTTAAGTGGCGCCGTTAGGCTGCCGAATTTTTAAGTGGTTCTTCACCCTTCTCGTTTTGAAGTTCTACTTTCTTGTCAGTTCTTTCAAGTTCCTTTTTGTTATGTTGGGGTATGATATCTATATCTATCATACTGTAATCTTATGTTCATATGATGAGAGACCCTATTTTATCTCATAAATTCATTTTTTTGTTGAAGTTTAAGTGACGCCGTTAGGCTGCCTAATTTTTAAGGGATTCTTTCACCCTTCTCCTTTTCAAAGTTCTAATTCCATGTCAAGTCTTGCAAGTTCCTTTTTATTATGTTAGGGTATGATCTCTATATCTATCATACTGATCTTTTATGTTCATATGATGAGAGACCCTATTTGACATCATCAATTCATTTTTGGTTAAAGTTTATGTAACGCTGTTAGGCTGCCGAATTTTCATAAGAGAAATCTTATTTTTGTATTCCTTTCATGTTCTTCATTTCATATGTTATATTTTCAAATTTTATTACCATGTTCTTAAATACCTTATATTCTGTCCCTCTACTGTTTTATGGGTCATTTATCATTGTTTGACCCATTTCCCCTCTCTTTTCAACGTTTTCTAAAACCTTGTAACGTAGCCGTTGTGCTGCAGAATTTTCGTCTCAAAATGCCCCTCTCTTTTTCTCAAAATTACTTCATGTTATTAAGTGAATACTCAAAGCTATTATTTATACAGGTTTATTCACATATATACAAAAATTTTCTATTTTAAATTCTTGGATTTACATACATGATACCCGCTTTCCCTTTCCGTGGGTTTAAAGTAACGTAAAGATCATGTCTTTAAAGCAGTTTTTAAAACGTTATGATTATGAAATGAAACCCATTTATTTTATGCTATATGGGTTATTTATGAAATTTTTGATGATGATATATGTGGATAACATGATAATAAAGGAAAATTTAAGGGTGCGCCCTGATAGCGCTCCAATGCATTGGGTAAAGACTTAATCTCTAGAGATGACCATTTTTAACGACGCCTTGGTGAATAACCTTGGTAATTTTTAACGACACCTTGGGGATGGACCTTGGTGAAACGAAACGATTGTCAATATTAAATGTTGTAGCCACATCTTCAAGTTATGAAAATGTTATTTTTATTATGATATGCCTCATGATTTCATTCTCATGCCTTAAAGTTCTTTTCATGACCTTATTGAATTATCTCAAGTTCACATGTAAAATGTTTCTCTTGTTTCCCTTACTGGGATTTTTGCTCACCCTTTCTTTTGATGTATGCTCCCAGGTTATGTGATGTAGTAATGAACCTAGGATGAACATGAGGAGAAGCCTTTCAAGTGTTTTAGAAGAATTTTTTATGTTTTCATGTTTAAAGTTCCTGGTTTCCAAGACACTAAACCTTAAAGATCCTCGGTTTTGTAAAATTTAATGAAAGTTTATGTGATAAAGAGGCAGGATGCTATATCTATATTGGGTACATGGAATTCCCTAGTGATTCTGGGTGCGATTCATGGTGTCCCCCAGTCAGTTTTGGGTGTGATCCCATCTCTATGTATTATAATCTTCATTAAAAAATGTGTACTCTTTGGGTAGGTCCCAAATGATATAGAACTTTTTGGGTGTTCTCCCATCTCTGTGTATTATAATCTTCATTAAAAAATTTGTACTCTTTTGGTAGGTCCCAAATGATATAGAACTTTTTGGGAGTGTCTCTGATGATATCATGGCTCAAGGAGTGAGTTCTCACAGAACGAGAATGCTTCAAGCAGAATCCTGTGACTGGCCATTGGTTGTGACCACCCAATGGAATGCTGTTTCTCATGTGTATATTTGGATATTCTTGTTATATGTGATGTAGAAATATACCTAAATGGAGCTGAATGTACTTTCCTTTATGGTATTCCTTTGTGGTATTACTTTATGGAATTCCTTTGTGGTATTGATTTGGGGGTTCAGGTTATCCTATTGAGTATTGTTATAATCACCCCTGCCTTGGATTTTCCCACATGTGTCATGTCTTGTGATGATGACCGACCTTTTGATGGATTCCTAGGTAGAACCGAACTAGACAGTTCTTACTGAGACAAGATAGACCAAGGTGCGTTCTTGTGGCTTTCAGACATCAGTCCCCGTACCTTTTACTTCTAGGTTGGACTTGTGTTATTGAATCTTTATGGTGGGCTTGTATTTGACCCTTCTTACTTTTCAGTAGTATTACTATCAGACTCTGTTTTAAGCTCTTAGTGGTATGTGATCGTATAGACATTCACTATTCAATTCCACCCTTACAATGCTGTTTTAAACTAGTTTTGTAATGAATATTCAAAATATAATAAAAAATTTCAATTCATGTTTTATTCAATGAATTAAGGTTTATCACGGTTAAAAAGTGAAATTATACTTATTTTGATATTTTCATTGAAGGAGGAGGTGATTTGGATTCCCGAATATAATCCAGAAGAAAAGTGGACCAAACTGCATGGCATCCCATGGACATCTATCCACTATTTTGAACATTACAATAATTTCGTGCATCCAAATGTGATGAATCTTGGTGGTCCTCTATAAATATTCATGCGACACAACTCGTATTAAGGCACCGAAGCTGAATTCATCCATTTGGTGTCCATCCAAACAATTCTGACCAGGGGAAAGAATCTGCCTGAATTCAAAAGTTATTTTTGGTATTTTTTCCATATTTATAAATCCATTTGTCTAATGGAGGACAAATTCTACAAGAATACTTTCAAGAGGTCATCAAACAATGATTCTATTTGGTTCAAGTTGTGATATGGAATTCCACTATTCCAAAACTGATACACAAGTGTAATCTCAAAAACTGGGTTCCCAAAACCATGTCCCATTTTGGCTATAAAAAGGCCCCATGGGAACCTCATTTGCAAGTATGAACTAGAAGTGAATATCTTCCATTTTGGAGTCCTAGAGGAGTTTCCCCCTCATCCTTGAATTTTTGGAGGCCCCTATCCTCATAGGGGCATCAATAATGAATAAGGAGTTCCACCTGAGCTTCCTCCTCCTCCAAATTTCGAGCTAAACATTGGGTGATCATTGCGAGGGATCTACACACATGAAGAGGGAGTTCCTGTAACGAGCCGTGAATTTCAAGGAAATTTTTTTCTTAATTCCTTTGGGATTTTACGAGTACGCAATTTCTAATGGCACCTGATTCTGAGGACCGGTGTGCCCAGAATCATTTTCTGAAGTTTAGCTCGGGTACGTTTAGTGAATGAACAAGAGGGGTTTTCTATCATTTGAACTGGTGCTCGGAATCGAAATCTGAGGGAACTGATGAAACTGCAGCGGTGGTATTTGCTTAAGAGGACCTTTTCCGAAGGTGCGTTTTCTCTGGAGGAGTTGTTAAAAATTGAGGATTAAATGTGAAGTAAATAATAATTGCGGAACAAATTTTACTTCTAACCTAAGTGGTTTTATCCTAAGTATGGGAGTTGGGGTGGGACCCACTAGATTCTAACTCCTCTTGTTAGGATATTTGTGAGGTGGGGCTCACATGAGCCCCACCCCTTCAAATTCCTTTAACTCCGCTAAACCCTCTTAAAGATGGAAACTCCCCATTAATTTTTAACTCTCCCCTCTCTCCTCTTTAATCATGCCAAAACACTTAATCAATTAAGTGAGTTACGTGTTTGAATTTTAAAATTGAAATGCTTGGCATGTTATAATAAAATAAGAGTAAGTCTTATTTTATTTGGGGGTTTTAGGATTATTGTGTGGAGACATTGGGGGAGAGAGCTCTTTTCTCTAGAAGAACTTCATCTTCCTCATCGAAGAACGCTAAGAACGTCAGTGCCAACCTCGGCTTCTTTCTTCTCGACGTTGATGAAGCGATGTCGTATTTCCACGGAAACCCCAATGGAACAACGAAAGCATCTCCATCCTCCGTCAAGTGATCAACCTTCTTGAATTGAGGTAGGGGTTAAGTTCAATTTTATTTATTTAAAATTGCACTTTGTTTGTCATTGAGAATTCTCATTCTTTGGGCCGCATGTTATCGACTTAATGGGAGGAGATCGGACCGCACAAACATGGCTGATCCTCCTCCCCTTTTTGTTGATCCTCGTTGAACTTGCAGCGAAGACAGCGCGGTATCGTTGCACCGCGAGGGAACAAAAAGGGACCGCGGCCGGAGCGGGCCACGGTGGAGGCGCGCGGCAACGTCGCACCACGCCGGTGTTGTCACGCCGGACCGGGGAGACCAATGGAAGTTGCGTCTAGGAGCGGGCCATGGCGGAGGGGTGCGACGCCGTCGCGCCACACCAGTCGGACAGAAGCTGCAGCCTAAGGCCGCGACGGCTTCTCAAAGGGGTGGTAGACCGAGCCGGCCACCGGCGCCACCAGGAGGCGGGAGCCCTCGGGTCTCGCGGATTGCACAAGGCTAGCCTTAATGTCCGGCCGTTCCAGAAATAGCGGGGCGACGCCCCTCCTTCGCACCCCGCTCGGCCGAGAGCCGAGCCGAACCACGGCCGGCTACCAAGTCGGGCCGCAGGCCGTGCGGGCCGAGCCGCCCACGCCGGGCTGGGCCACACGCGCTGGTCCAGGACGCACCCAATTGGGTTGGACCTGGACCAGGGTCAGGTCGACCCGGTTCGGGCCGACCCATTGGGTATTGGGCCGAGTCGGATCAGGCCCAAACCCCCTATTTTCAGAATGATTCGTTCAAACGCCCATAACTTGGGCTACAGATCTCCGATCGACGGACCGCCAGTTGTGTAGCGATACTTGGATCGAGATGGTAGTTTAGGTATATTACACTCAATGTTTCGGTGAACTTTGGGTATGGATGGGTTGGATCGAACATGAAACCAACCGGGCCCTCGGAGCGGAAGCGCTTATAACGTGAGCTCCGGACATTCGATTGACGTGTCATTGACTTTATTGGATTCCTCTTAGTGAGAAGGCTCTTTTGGATTACTCCGCTTGAGGTTTGGACACAGCTGGAGTATGGTCGGGTTGGTTTTAGCTTAAAGACCAACCGGGTCTCTGGGACAAAAATGCCAATAACTCTCAGACCAGGGGTCTGATTGACGCGCCGTCTGTTGCGTTGAGTTCCTTTTGACGAGACAGAACTTTGGGATACATCAAATCCAGACTTCATGTCAGTTGATGTATCGAACCCCATTGGCTCATAGAGTAGACCCTCCTGGAATTGAGCATGATGTGTGTAGGAACCCTAGAGCTGGATGCGACTACGATGACTACCGTGATGGGATCCTCCGTGGGTTTGACGACGATGTTGACTTTACTTGGATCCTCTATGGGTTCAGAATAGATGACGACTGTACTTGGATCCTCCGTGGGTTCGGCAGCGATGATGACTGTACTTGGATCCTACGTGGGTTCGACAACGATGGTTACTGAACTGGGATCCTACGTGGGTTCGGCAGCGACGACTACTGTTCTTGGATCCTACGTGGGTTCGGCAGAGGAGATAATTCAAAGGCTAAATCTAATCATCTCCACCCTTCTATGCGAATAGTATTCATGTGTTAGCTGAGTCATGACTTTCAATCATTATATTCGATATGATTGACTTTCTATCCTGTGTGGATTGGGTCGTGCTTTCCTGTGTGGATTGGGTTGTACTTTCCTGTGTGGACTGGGTTGAACTTGGGAACATGAGTTGGAGCAGAATTGGAATTGATGACTTAGGTATATGTATGGTCATATACCTAAGTAGTGTTGGTTGATACTTCGAAATTGTATCTTTCATTTTTGGTTTATCTTTCATGGATTCTGGGAGACCTTCAGGATTATCGGGGTCCCTACTGAGTATTCTATACACACCCCTACACGGGCTATGCCCGCACTACGTTGTGTTGGTTGCAGACGACGGACAACGATGATTGTGGTTGAGGCTTGTAGAGTAGGACGGTACCCGGAGGTGGACTATCAGGGGGGACATACACGGAGTGGACGAAAAGACTCGAGGAGCTGACGAGACTATCTGTACTCACCCTTCAGGTGGGAGTTCCGGAGGACGTCTTGGTGGTTGATGCTCTACTTTTCAGCTGTTGTACTTTCTTTTCTCAGTTGTACTGTACTTTTAGTTGGGTTTGTATACTAGCCCATTTACTTTCTAGCACTTACTTTTTTACTCAGTTTACTTAGTGTTTACTTCAGCTTGTGTACTCTGTGGTGTTTGTTTTCTTATATAAAGACAATTCCTTCCCTTTTTTCGGGATTTACACCTTTGGTGCTAGTCGCCAGCCCCTGGTCTATGGAAGGTGGGCTTGGGGTAGTTACGGCACAAGCCCTGAGGACGGGTAATGAAAAATTGGTATCAGAGGAGTCAGTTCTACCACATAACTCAGGACTCTGATAATTTCTTCAATGTAAAGCAATAGTGTTTAGGGTATTGAGTGTGGTTATTAGTCTAGGGAGTCCAGTGTTGGTGTGGCAGCAGACGTATCTATACACAAGGACCCTGACTTCTGATTTCTGACTCAGTGCATGAAAACATTGATTGCATGTGTGTTTCAAAAGTTTTCTTTGTGATTACCTTGTGTCACCTCACCAGGTATACTGTATTAACTGTGGCGCACCTGTTTCTTTTCAGGATGGCCCCGTGATGGCAGTGGCTAGGATTAAGAGCTTTATGTGTGACGACAGCCCACCGAGTGACGAGGCCTCGGTGCCGGGCGCCATTACAGCGGAGGTACTAGCGATACCTCTACCCACCAAGCCACTGATGCCACCAGCCCCAATAGCTGAGGGTGCACGTCGCATGAGTGCACTGCACGAGTTTCAGTGTCAGAGACCGCCCAGGTTCCGTGGGGAGACAAACCCTCAGAAAGCCGAGGATTGCCTGGATGCTGTTGTTCGAGTCTTCAGATTAGTAGGGACACCGGCTGACCTCATGGTTATCCTTGCGGAGAGTCTCCTACATGCGGCATCAGGTAGATGGTGGAGCCTGATGATCCAGGTGTACGACGAGGAATCACTTCTTTGGACGGACTTTGAGAGCCTCTTTCTCTTGGAGTTCGTTCCAACCAACCTCCATGCGGTGCGCATTCAGGATTTACTACAGCTACGGCGAGGCAGAATGACAGTAGCCCAGTACTCGGCGAGATTTACCGATCTCTCGCGCTACTCCACAAATATGGTACGAGACCCATTATTCCGGGCCCGGACCTTCGAGAAGGGAATGCGCCACGAGATCAGGGCTTCGATGATCTCCCTTAGTATTCCGACATAGGTAGGAGTACTGGAGCTAGCCCTTCTTGTAGAGAGATTTCTTGCTAAGCCTACACCAGCAGCGAGACCTACCACAGGGCGGCATGTAGCGGAGTCTTCAGCAGCTGGCAGTCGACGGATGTCACAGGGGTCCAAGTGGACCAGACCATCAGGTGGGAGACCTCAGGATACTGGCTCGGAGGTACGGGTCACACGCAGCAGAGCCAGTCATACGAGAGATAGACAATGCTATGCATGCGGCGGGCAGGGCCACATGGCTCGTGACTGCCCGACCTGCCATGCAGAGGAGCAGCAGGCATTTGAGGGACCACCTAGTCAGAGGCAGAGGTTCAACCATGGCAGTCCGTAGGGAGCAGGCGGGTGAGGTATATGAGCTGGCCAGGCAGCAGGTGGTGGAGGACGCTTCGGGGCTCTACCACCACCACCACCAGGAGGTCCACCCCGACCATAGGGAGCTGGCGAACAGAGGCATGCTCAGCTTCAGACAGTAGAGGCCTATGACCACGGTGCACCTAAGATGATTCAAGGTACTATATATGTCTAATCCACCCTTGCTGTAGTTCTTATAGACGCATGAGAGAGTCATTCTTTCATTGTCGTTTCCCTTGTTCGGAGCTCGGAGATTCCGATGGATCCATTGGCTCGATCCTTACGTCTAGAGACTCCTATGGGAGCAGAATCGACGATTACACACTTGTTCCGGTAGTGTGAGCTTACTCTAGGAGGTGAGAGCTTCGGCTGGGATCTTCTGGTAGCGGCGTCGAGGCCTTACAATGTCATCTTGGGCATGGATTGGTTATCTACGGTCCATGATCAGATCAACTGTATTAGGCGCAAGGTGTGATGTGTCCGCACTGATGGGAGTAGGTTCACCCTCACTGGCAAGAAGGGAGCCTTTGTAGCGCAGGATGGATTCATAAAGAAAAGAGGACAACTGATCACTCATCAGTTGGCTAGTCTCATCCTAGGATAAGTTGATGTGTGGAGTTCGAGTTTTCCTGTTGTGGTGGATGAGTATGCAGACGTTTTTCCTGATGACGTTCCCGGACTACCTCCTCGTAGAGAGGTATACTTTTATATTGACTTGTACCTGGGGATAGCCCCGATATCTACTCCAGCATATCGGATGTCTCCCGCTGAGCTTCGAGAGCTACGGGTACAACTGGAGGACTTGCAGGGCAAGGGATTTATCTGACCCAGTGTTTCACCCTGGGCTTCCCTGATTTTGTTCGCCAAGAAGGCGAACGGGAGCTTGCGACTGTGTGTCGACTACCGTCACCTGAACTAGGAGACTGTGAAGAACAAGTATCCACTTCCGGGGATTGAAGACCTCTTCGATCAGCTCAAAAGAGCATGGTGGTTCTCAAATATAGACCTCAGGTTAGGCTATCATCAGCTCAGAGTTTGAGATGATGATGTGCAGAAGAAGGATTTCAGGTGTTGGTATGGACACTATGAGTTCTTGGTTATTTCTTTTAGCATAAAAAATGCTCTAGAAGTGTTCATGAGTCTCATGAATAGGATCTTCCAGCCTTACCTCAATCGATTTGTCGCAGTCTTCATCGACGACATATTGATTTACTCGACTACTGAAGAGGAGCACGCCTACCACTTGCGGGTTGTAATAGACACACTCCGAGAGCACCAGTATTATGGTAATCTCTCGAAGTGTCAGTTCTGGATACATGAGGTCCACTTATTGGGGAACGTCATCTCTGAGGCGGGAGTTGCGGTGGATCCTGCGAAGATCGAGGCAGTGCTAGCTTGGGATCCACCCAGGAGCGTGACAGAGGTGCGGAGTTTCCTGGGTCTGGCTGGGTACTATCAAAGGTTTTTTCCATACTTCTCCAGAGTTGCAGCACCACTTTCAGCTTTGATGAAGAAGGGAAAACCCTTCGTGTGGTCGGATAGATGTCAGCAGAGTTTCCAGGAGCTGAGACAGATATTGACCAGTGCACCCATATTGAGGCTACCAGAGGAGGGTGTAGGGTACGTAGTTTACTGCGATCCATCAGGGACCGGAATCGGGTGTGTCCTAATGCCAGAGCGGGTAGTGATCGCCAATGGATCATGATAGTTGAGGCAGCACGAGCAGAACTACACTACCCATGACCTGGAGTTAGCAGTGGTGGTCTTCGCCCTGAAGATGTGACAACACTATCTGATGGGCGAGCACTTTACAGTCTATTCTGACCACCAGAGTCTCAGGTACATCTTCTCACAGAAGGACCTGAACCTGAGACAGCGACGATGGCTCGAGTTCCTCCAGGACTATGAATTTGATATAGTCTATACTCCTGGAAAGGGGAACGTAGTAGCTACTGCTCTCAGCAGGAGGTCGGGCATTCAGCTACTTGGAGAGGCGACAGAGCAGTTAGACACGTTGTAGATATCCCTTGTGGATAGAGATGGGGTAGCCTTTCTACAGTCGCTCACAGTCACTCCTCCACTACTTCAGCAGGTCAGAGAGGCACAGCGTGGGGATGTTGACTATGAGACACGATGTTCACAGATATCCTCAGTACAGGCACCTGATGGATTCTCTGTAGGAAGAGAGCACATCGTTATTTTTTAGAGGACGTACCATGGTACCAGTTGAATTACAGGAGGATGTGCTGAGAGAGTTTCACACTTCCCCTCTAGTAGTACATCTTTGAGTAGGGAATATGTACCAGGACCTCAGACGATAGCACTGGTGGTCAGGTATGAAGAAGGCTATAGCAGAGTTCGTTTCATGATGCCTCACCTGCCAGCAGGTGAAGGTGGAGCACCAGGTACCAGCAGGCTTGGTACAGCCCTTGGAGGTCCCGTGGTGGAAGTGGGATGGGATATCTATGGATTTCGTGGCAGGACATCCATGTACTTCCAGAGGTCACGACTCCATCTGGGTGATCGTAGACCGACTCACCAAGTCAGCCCACTTCTTACTCATAAGAAAGTAGGGCTTAGTGGAGAGCTTGGGATGCCTCTACGTTTAGGAGATCGTATGGCTTCATGGTGTACGATCAACTATCGTCTCCGATAGAGATGATCGCTCTACTTCCCAAATTTGGAAGGGGTTGCAGGAGGCATTTGGGATGCAGCTATGCCTGAACACCGCCTTTCACCCACAGACGGATGGTCAGACGGAGAGGACCATTCAGACTCTCAAGGACATGCTCCGTGTATGTGTCCATGACTTTGGTCACATCTGGGAGGATCACCTACCCTTGGTGGAGTTTGCGTACAACAACTACCACTCCACCATCAGGATGGAACCATACGAGGCATTGTACGACTGACCCTACAGATCACCTATGTGCTGAATAGACCCTGGGGAGATAGCACTTGTTGGACCAGAGATGGTCCAGGCCATGAGGGAGAAGGTACAGGTCATCCAGGAGCAGATGAGGACAGCTCATAGACGACAGAAGTCCCATGCTGACAGGAGGCAAAGAACAATAGAGTTCGAGGATGGAAACCACGTTTTATTACGGGTCTCACCTCGACGTGGACTATGGAGGTTTGGACGGGGTAGTAAGTTATCTCCGTGCTTCATCATACCATTCCAGGTTCTCAGAAGGATAGGCGAGGTGGCTTATGTCCTGGCTCTTTCACCTCAGTTGCACCGAGTGCATGACATCTTCCACGTATCTTAGCTGAGGAGATACGTGCAGGACCCAACGCATATGATCGACCATGGGGAGCAGGACATCGATGACGGGGCGAATTTTGTGGAGGTCCCGGTGGAGAACGATGATCTACAGGAGTGGGTCCTACGTGGACGGTCGATTCCTCTATTGTACATCAAGTGGAATCACGAGAAGCTTTGGGAGAGCACATGGGAGCGGGAGGCTCAGATACGTGCTCAGTACCCTCATTTGTTTCCCTAGTTTTGTGATGTATCCTTACGGGGACGTAAATCCCTGATGTGGGAGTAATGTAAAGACCCGTAAATTTCAAGGGAATTTTTTTCTTAATTTCTTTGGGATTTTACGAGTACACAGTTTCTGACAGCACCTGATTCCAAGGCCCGGTGTACCCAGAATCATTTTTCAAAGTTTAGCTTATGACAACCCAGCTTTTTATTACAACTTAAACATGATTTATTACATAAAACTTCACTTGAGAAAACAAATAATATCGAGAGGTTTAGTGTCTTTGGGGCTTAGGATCATTACATAAAAACTTAAAACATTAAATACAACACCTTTATTGAAAACTTCCTTTACATGACCACTACATTCCCTCGTACTTAGCATTGAATGGGATAACCTGAGGACATGCATAAGAAAAGGGTGAGCTATAAAGCCCAGTAAGGGAGTACACATGGAATAACATGAGGAGTAAAATACAAGTTATACACTAGGAATAATCAATAGAGCATAAAATAAACATGAACATAAAGGCATGATAAATAATGATAATCATAACATGGAGATGTGGCAACAACACTTATCATGGAATTAGCATTAGCCAAGGCTCATTGCACATGGAGCATGAGTAAACCCTCATTGCAAATAAAGAACGAGTAAAACCTCATTGCACTTTAATTAGAATGAGTCAACACTCATTGAACATGACGTATCATGTTACTATACTTTACCCAATGCATTGGAGCGCTATAAGGGTGCACCCTTCTTAAACATTTCATTTCATGCATAAGTGTGCCACATGGATCATAAAACATGGATTTATAAAACATAATAATTTATTCCATGATAAAGGAATGTGGAATTAATACATGAAACTTTTCAATAAATAAGTAAATGTGCATAAAGGTGAATACCCTTGATGGAGAAATGGGCATGGTATTCACTACACAATGACATTGGCTTAGAAAATCGGTGCGATTTCGGCAGTGTAACGACGTAACATAAGAATTCATAAAAAAGGCTGATGAGAGAGAAAGGGGTTCCTCATAATATTTACATGTAATGGAAAGTAATGTGGTCATATAGATACATGTACCAACAATTTGAATGGAATTTAGATTCATGATACAAAAGTATTGCTTGAATGTAAAAGAAGAGAGAGAAGTTCCTTTTGGAATTTCGGCATAGTAACGGGTTTACATGGGAGGCATTTAACGAGATAGAAAGGATCTCCCATCATTAAAACATAAATAGGGCAGTATGGGGGAGGTGTAAAACCATAACCCAACATTTATAATTGAAATTAAAAGGGAAAAACAACTTAAAGAAAATTGCACAAAAATGAGAAAGGAAGGAAAACCATTACTTGGATGTGTGCTTCCAAAGGCTAGAGAGAGGCTTGTGAGAGGCTTCTTGGGAGCTTGGGGAACCTTGGGTGGATTAAAAAGAGAGTAGGGAAGAGTTTGGATGAACTCCAAGGGATTTTAGTGAGGAGGAAGTGGGAGCTTGGGTGGGTTTATATAGGAAAGGTGAGGGAATTGTTTATTATTTAGGTTTGGGTCCCCTTACATTAAATTAATCCAAAACACAAACCATCCCATGGTTTTTGCCCATGGTTTTTGGAAAAGGGAAGAGGAAAACAATATTTTATAAGTCCCAAGTCCGAAATTCTTAAAATAATAAGGTTTCTTATGTGGAGGTGAGTCACACTCCCATGGAAATTAATTTAAAAAGGCAAAGTGTTGAATATGTCTTGAGGGGTCCATTAATGCTTAGAAAAGTAAGTCAAACAAACCCAAAATCACATTATTTTAATGATAAAACATATATTGGCCGAACATAAGGATTATGGTATTTTATTACATCACCATTGGGTCATTATGATGTCATAAAACACATTATATATTTAAACAGTATTTAATTTTTACCCAAAAATTTGATTGTCTCAGAAAATTATGAAAAATTCACCGTTGGATAATTTCGATGTCCTGATTCCAGAAATAAAATTTATTTTATCTAAATAATTTTCTAATTATGTGTACTTTTACTTTTAAAATAAAAACCAACATTTATCGAAAATTCACAGCTTTTGATTGAAATGGCTTTCAAACCTTAATAAAAATTTTAATTTCATTCATAAAATTATAAGATCATTTATCTTTAATAAAAATTAATTTAATAATAATATTATTTTATTATAATATTATTTAATTCAAAAATCCATTAATTTAATAAAATAGATTTCTTAATTAAATAATAACTAAAAACACGATTTATACTTTAAAAACTATTTACAATGTATCAAAAATGACTAGAAATTATATTAATTATTATATACAAAAACAATAATGTACATGAACATAGTACTACTTATTTGTTACATAACCCCTTAAAATAGCCGCATAAGACCTAAGGGTAAGGTGTGCGATGGTGACAGACTCTTGGGGTGGCTCGGATAACATCGCTCGAGTGGTAATCTCTATAAACTTCCACTTTTACAATAGACGGTCTCGTTCGAGCTTGACATAGTGAAGCTCAGCTTGGGCTTGGTCAAGGGAGAAGCCCAATGATGCCACCTCTTTTCCAATCTCTGACAAATGGGCTTCGTATGGGGAAATTCTACTGGATGAGGCCATCGCTTCTTTTGTCTGAGTAAATTGGATTTGTTAAGGTCCTATATTTATACTAATCATGTGATCACCATTCAATGACTATATTAATAACGGTCAAAAATATTAACATAAAACCAAAGAAGTTGACATCTTATAAAAATATTTTTCATAAAGAGACATTTAACTAGATCAAGAGATATTTTCCATTAATGAAACTTTGGTTCATTACAATATTCCCCCCTTAAGAAATTTCGCCCTCAAAATTTTCCTTTTCCCATACTAAAACAAATGTGGGTAACTCAGCTTCATCATATCCTCCGATTCCCAAGTCACTTCATCAAACTTTTGGTATTGTCTTATTTCGTAGAACTTTTTCTCTATGATCTAAGATCTTCACTGGTTGCTCCTCATAAGAAAGATCATCTTCCAATTGTACCACCTTGTAAGAGAGTGAAAGGTCCAGTATGTACTTCCTTAAGAGGGATACATGAAAGACATCATGTACTTTGGCCATAGTAGGTGGAAGTGATAGTCGATAGGCCATAGCCCCAACACGATCAAGAACCTCTAAGGGGACTATGTACCTTGGACTTAACTTCCCTTTCTTTACAAAACTCATGACCTTCTTCCATGGAGATATGCGTAGAAAAATCATGTCTCCAACTTTAAACTCAAGGTCTCGTCGACGATTATCTACATAACTCTTCTGTCGACTCTGGGCTGCCTTGATATGCTGCTGAATGGATTTCACCTTCTCCACCATTTCTTTGACCATTTCTGGTCCAAGAAGCTTACATTCACCGACCTCATCCCAACATGATGATGTTCTGCACCTTTTCCCATACAGGGCTTCATATGGTTCCATTTGGATGCTCGAGTGGAAACTGTTATTATAAGAGAACTCAACTAGGGGAAGATGTTGATCCCATCCTCCCTTAAAGTCCATTTAGAATGCTCTCAACATGTCCTCAAGTATTTGGATAGTCCACTCGGATTGGCCATTAGTTTGAGGATGATAGGTCGTACTGAAGTTTAGTTCAGTATTCAGAGCATGTTGAAGACTCTTCCAAAACTTAGAGGTGAATCTTGGATCTCGGTCAGAAACAATAGATAGTGGTACTCCATGAAACCTTACCACTTCCCTGATATATATCCATGCCATTTGATCCAAAGAGAAATCCTCCCGAATAGAAATGAAGTGTTCAGTCTTTGTTAGATGATCCACAACAACCCAAATTGCATTATTTCCTTTGGATGTCCTTGGATGTCTGGTGACAAAGTCCATGGTGATGTTCTCCCATTTCCATTATGGTATGGGCAATGGTTGCATCATCCCCTTAGACTTCTGCCTCTCTGCCTTCACTTGCTGACACACCAGGCACTTTGATGTATATTCAGCGATCTCCTTCTTCATATTATCCCACTAAAAGTTTTATCGGAGATATTGATACATCTTTGTGATCCCTGGGTGAATAGAGAAATTTGAACTATGTGCATTATCCAAAAGTTCCTTCTTCAGCTCTGGACATGATGGAGCACATAGTATTTTCCCAAACCGCACAATTCCTTCTTCATTAACATTAAACTCTGAGGATTTTCCCTTTTTTATAGCTTCAACTTTTTCTTGAATCCCCACAACATCCTTTTGGGAATCCTTTAACCTTTCCAAAAGAGATGGTTGAGAAATAATTTGTGAAAAGATTGATGATGTTCCCTCCTTTATGATTCCCACTTCCATCTTCATCAAGTCTAAGAAGATTGGATCCTTCTCAATTCTCATCATTGATAGAATCGTTGGATCCTTTCTACTTAGGGCATCTGCCACCTTGTTCGCTTTCCCAGGGTGGTAATGTATTGAACATTCATAATCCTTGATGAGATCTATCAGTATTCTCTGGCGCATATTAAGCTCCTTCTGTGTGAATATATATTTAAGACTCTTGTGGTCAGTATATACCTCAAATTTCTCTCCATAGAGATAATGCCGGCAGATTTTCAAGGAAAAGATCACAACTGCTAACTCCAGATCATGCGTTGGATAATTTCTCTCATGTATTTTCAACAGCCTTGAGGCATAGGATATCACTTTATCATTCTGCATCAGTACACAGCCTAAGCCCTTCTTCGAAGAATCACTGAATACCATAAAAAGTTCCCCACTTGTGGGTAAAGTGAGCATAGGCACAGTGATAAGCCTCCTTTTCAACTCCTTGAAGCTTTCTTCTCATTCATCACTCTAAGAAAACTTTACTCCATTTCGAGTTAGCTTGGTAAGAGGGTTGGACAATCGTGAGAAATTTCTCACAAATCATCGATAATATCTAGCTAACCCCAAGAAGCTACAGATATCCGTTACCGATGATGGCCTCGGCCATCCCTAAATTGCATATGTTTTGGAGGGGTCCACAGATATTCCATTGCTTGTGATGATATGGCCCAAGAATGAGACCTCCTTAAACCAGAACACACACTTGTTGTACTTTGCATAGATCTTCTCCTTATACAAAGTCTCCAATACAGTTCTTAAATGCTCCTCATGATCCTCCTTGGTTTTGGATTATATTTAAATATCATCTATAAATACTACCACAAATTTGTCTAGGTAATCTATAAAGACTCTATTCATTAAGTCCATGAAGATTTCTGGAATATTGGTGAGTCTGAAAGGCATTACTATGAATTCATAGTGCCTGTATCTTGTACGAACACTAGTAGAAAAACGGTTTTTAACGTCGGTTTTTTTTTATTTTTGACGTCGGTTTTTAACCGACGTCGAAGTCACCGACGTTAAAAATATGAATTTCTACGTCGGTTTTTGTAAACCGACGCGAAAAATGAATAACATTCATTTTTTGGCGTCGGTTTTGTAAAAAACCGATGCCAAAAAAAATAATTCATATAATTTTTCGCGTCGGTTTTCATAAAAACCGATGCGAAAAATTTAAAAAAAGTAGTTTTGGCGTCGGTTATTTAAAAAAACCGACGCCATAAATGAAAAAAAAAATATTTTTCGCGTCGGTTTTTATAAAAACCGACGCCAAAAAAAATAATTCATATAATTTTTCGCGTCGGTTTTCATAAAAACCGACGCGAAAATTTTAAAAAAGTAGTTTTGGCGTCGGTTATTTAAAAAAACCGACGCCATAAATGAAAAAAAAATATTTTTCACGTCGGTTTTTATAAAAACCGACGCCAAAAAAAATAATTCATATAATTTTTCGCGTCGGTTTTCATAAAAACCGACGCGAAAAATTTTTAAAAGTAGTTTTGGCGTCGGTTATTTAAAAAAACCGACGCCATAAATGAAAAAAAAATATTTTTCACGTCGGTTTTTATAAAAACCGACGCCAAAAAAAATAATTCATATAATTTTTCGCGTCGGTTTTCATAAAAACCGACGCGAAAAATTTTAAAAAGTAGTTTTGGCGTCGGTTATTTAAAAAAACCGACGCCATAAATGAAAAAAAAAAATATTTTTCGCGTCGTTTTTATAAAAACAGACGCCAAAAATCAAATTTTTTTTTTCTAGGTTTTAGATCATTTCCTAAGCTTCGATTTGACAGGCTGTGGACCTAAAACGGAGTTACGGTTCAAAAGTTATCTCCGTTACAAGTTGAACCTATCAAAGTTTTGATTGATACAACTCGTTTCAAAGAAAACATGATAAACATAAATTAAAATCATATACACCAAATGTAATAAAATAATCATAATACATCAAACATATTTCAATGGTTTTAGGGGCTTCCATCGAAATGATATGTTTTTTATTATCATATAACTTGTATTTAGAAATGAGAATGAATCATCATTATAAGAAATCCAATCGAGTTGTTTAGAAATGAATGATAATAATAATAAAGAAAACGAATGAATAGAATATGTACCAATTAATGATTGAAGTCGCATTGAAATCGTGATTGAATCGAAGATGTTGAAAATGATGAAAGAAGGAGAAACTGGATATATATATAGTAAACGAAAATATTTTCAATTGTGTTTTACGAAAAAGTTGGCGGGATTTTAAAAAGTTAAACGCGCGTTGTGAAAAAAATTGAAATTTTGATCCCGCGTTACTCTTTGGCGTCAGTTTTGTTTGAAACCGACGCAAAATAGTATTTACATTGGTCTTTTGGCGTCGGTTTTTTAGAAAATCAATGCAAAAAATGTCAATCAATATCCTTTTTGGCGTCGGTTCATAAAAAAACCGACGCAAAAAATGAAAAAAAATTTTGGCGTCGGTGTTTATGAAAACCGACCCCATAAAAGTTTTAAAAAAAAAATCTTTGGCGTTAGTTTTTTAATAAACCAATGCTAAAAATTTAAAAAAAAACTACATTTCGCGTCGGTTTTTAAAAAAACCGACGTGAAAAGTTAAATTATATTTTTGGCGTCGGTTTTTATGAAAACCGACGCCAAAAATGACAAACAAAAATTACATTGTTTTAGATAATTCTCTAAGCTTTGATTTGACTGGTCGTGGAGCAAAAACGGAGTTACGGATTAAAAGTTATGGATGTCGGAAGTTGACCTTCTCTAAAAGAAGTCTTAAGGAAGTTCAACTTTCAAAGGCCATAACTTTTAATCCGTAACTCCGTTTTTGCTCCACGACCAGTCAAATCAAAGATTAGAGAATTATCTAAAACAATGTAATTTTTTTTTAAAAATTTTTGGCGTCGGTTTTTATGAAAACCGACGGGAAAAATATTTTTTTTTCATTTATGGCGTCGGTTTTTTTAAAAACCGACGGCAAAAACAAAAAATAATTTTTTTGGCGTCGGTTTTTATGAAAACCGACGCCAAAAATGACAAACAAAAATTACATTGTTTTAGATAATTCTCTAAGCTTTGATTTGACTGGTCGTGGAGCAAAAACGGAGTTACGGATTAAAAGTTATGGATGTCGGAAGTTGACCTTCTCTAAAAGAAGTCTTAAGGAAGTTCAACTTTCAAAGGCCATAAATTTTAATCCGTAACTCCGTTTTTGCTCCACGACTAGTCAAATCAAATATTAGAGAATTATCTAAAACAATATAATTTTTTTTTTAAATTTTTGGCGTCGGTTTTGATAAAAACCGACGGGAAAAATATTTTTTTTTCATTTATGGCGTCGGTTTTTTTAAAAACCGACGCCAAAAACAAAAAATAATTTTTTTGGCGTCGGTTTTTATGAAAACCGACGCAAAAAATGACAAACAAAAATTACATTGTTTTAGATAATTCTCTAAGCTTTGATTTGACTGGTCGTGGAGCAAAAACGGAGTTACGGATTAAAAGTTATGGATGTCGGAAGTTGACCTTCTCTAAAAGAAGTCTTAAGGAAGTTCAACTTTCAAAGGCCATAACTTTTAATCCGTAACTCCGTTTTTGCTCCACGACCAGTCAAATCAAAGCTTAGAGAATTATCTAAAACAATGTAATTTTTGTTTGTCATTTTTGGCGTCGGTTTTCATAAAAACCGACGCCAAAAAAATTATTTTTTGTTTTTGGCGTCGGTTTTTAAAAAAACCGACGCCATAAATGAAAAAAAATATTTTTCCCGTCGGTTTTTATCAAAACCGACGCCAAAAATTTAAAAAAAAAATTATATTGTTTTAGATAATTCTCTAATCTTTGATTTGACTAGTCGTGGAGCAAAAACGGAGTTACGGATTAAAAGTTATGGATGTCGGAAGTTGACCTTCTCTAAAAGAAGTCTTAAGGAAGTTCAACTTTCAAAGGCCATAACTTTTAATCCGTAACTCCGTTTTTGCTCCACGACCAGTCAAATCAAAGATTAGAGAATTATCTAAAACAATATAATTTTTTTTTTAAAATTTTTGGCGTCGGTTTTCATTAAAACCGACGCCAAAAATATATTTTAACTTTTCGCGTCGGTTTGTAAAAAAACCGACGCGAAAAGTAGTTTTTTTTAAATTTTTAGCGTCGGTTTGTTAAAAAACCGATGCCAAAGAATTCTATTTAAAACATTTATGGCGTCGGTTTTCATAAAAACCGACGCCAAAATATATATTTTTTAGTTTTTTGCGTCGGTTTTTTTAAGAACCGACGCCAAAACAATTTTTTTTCCTTTTTGGCGTCGGTTTTTTTAAAAACCGACGCCAAAAAATCACCGTAAAAATTATTGACGTCAGTTTATAAGAAACCGACGTCAAACTGGCGACGTTAAAAATCATTTTTCTACTAGTGGAAAAGCAGTCTTGGGGACATCTTCCTTCTTCACCCTTACTTGATAATATCCTGACTGCAAATCCACCTTGGAGAAGTATTGTGCTCCACGCAGCTGATCAAAAAATTCATCGATTCTTGGGAGAGGATAATTGTTCTTTATCGTGATTTTGTTAAGTTCACGATAATCGATGCAGAGCCGCATTGACCCATCCTTCTTCTTGACGAAGAGGACCGGTGCACCCCATGGTGAAGCACTTGGGCGTATAAACCCTTTATCCAGATTCTCCTGTAGTTGTTTCTTCAGCTCTTCAAGCTCTACAATAACCATTCTATATGGAGTCTTGGATATTGGTAGCACCCCAGGTATAAGTACAATTGAGAACTCAACATCTCTTCTTGGAGGAAGACCAGGCAGTTCCTCGGGAAACACTTCAGTGAATTCCCTCACAATAGGAATTTCTTCAAGGATGTTTTCTTCTTTGGACTCAATTATCTGAGCCAGATATGCGTGCTCATAGGGCAGTAATATCCATGCTTGAGATGATGGAGATAAAGGAGATTCATCTTCCTCCTGACACTTGTAAAGAATCGGGGGACGAGTGTCCATATGAAGTGTGATTTCCCTCTCCCGACAATTTATGTTAGCTCTATATAAGGAAATCCAATCCATGCCAAGAATTGCATCAAATTCCACCAAAGGGAGTATGACGAGGTTCGCTGGGAAATTCAATCCAAATATTATAACAGGGGAGGACTTATATTCATGGGATGCAATGATTTCCCCATTTGTCATACTCACCGACATCTTTACTTCCATGATTTGTGGTGGTGCTGTGATTGTTCTACTAAACTTTGAAGATATAAAAGAATACGTAGAACCTGAATCAAAAAGTATGTTCACTATTCTTAAATGAATAACTAGCATACCTGTCACCACTTCGTTGTCGGGGTTCACTTCGGCAGAAGTGATGGAAAAAGCTCTTCCTTTCTGTCTTGGAGGTTGTTGGTTGCCTCCGAAAACCCTTGTATTAGGGCACTGATTTTCAAAATGACATGGTTCTTTGCATTTAAGCATTGAACAACGCGTTGAGGTTCGAATGGAGCGTTCCTCTCCTCTGTCGCAGCCGCGGGTCCTTCTTGCCGATAGTTAACATCTAGGTTCCCTTCTCTTCCACACCTGGAGCATTTTATCTTCCCCTTAAGGAAATTTCTAGGGTGCTTATTTCTGAACGTTTGGCAAGTGGGGTGCTGTAAATTCTTAGCGTCGTTGGATTTATCCATAGGACCACCAGCATTGAAGTCCACCTTACGCTTCTTGTCCCCATGATACCCCTGTGATTCCCCGATCTCCATTTCATCCTTGAGGGAACATCGGACAATTTCCTCAAAGCTATCGAAGTCACAGATCACTAATGCTTTCCGCAAGCTAGGCTTCAACCCACCAAAGAAGCGGTCAACCTTGCATTCGGGGGTAACGACAAAGCTGGAAGTGTATCATGCAAGACTTTTGAAGTTTGCCTCGTATGCTCCAACAGATTCTTCATATTTTTTCTTGAGGGAAAGGATGTCCCTTTCCATCTTAAGCCAGAGGGTGCGCGGAAAATATTTATCAAAAAACATCTTCCGGAAATTCTTCCATTCCAACGCCTCGATCTCCTCCTCAGGCTTTGTATTTTTGATCAATGTCCATCATTGATCAGCTTCACCCTCCATACGATAAGCCTCCATGATAACCTTCTCTTGTTCAGAAAATTGGAGGATGGAGAATATCTTTTCAATGGAGTTGATCCATTATTCAACGATTGTGGGATCGGATGATCCACTAAAAGTAGGAGGCCTTTGCCTCATGAAGCTCTCGATAGAAACTTGTTCCTTCTTAGGGGGGTTTGGACGTTCCTCTTGACCCGTGTTTCTATTCAAAAACTTGAGTTATCTGAGATAGAAGCGTGACAAAGTTCACGATTCCCGCTCTCATTGGATTGGGCATCTCATTAGTATAGTCATCACACTAATCTTCACAACGGTTGTTAGCCCGAGTCCTCCTATTACCAGCCATTGATTGGAATAAAAGGAAATTTAGGGGTAACACATAAAGGGTAATCCAAAGACAAAAGTTGATGACTTATAAATAAACTTTCATTCCTTAACTCATGAGTCTATAGGCTTCAATCTTGGATTTTCATGATCTACTTTCTAACATATATTCGTAGGGGAATATTTTTTAATTCCCTTAATAAGGGTTCATACTAAGCTTGTGAATTTATCAAAACATATCCCCCAGGAGTGTCATAACCAAGAGTGCAGCAAGGCCTGCTGTCGTGCACCAGTTCCCGTTCGAGTCTAGCTCAAAGCTGTATTTTCGGGTTTTACCCCTAGGATACATCTGTGCCAGAGCCGCCTCTACCTGCTCATATCCTGACATGGATGTATTTATTTGATAAACCACTTAATTATTATTGACCAAAACTTAGGGATGTTTTTATTATACTTAGTCTTGTATCTAAGGCTTTACTAGGGTTTCCTAATCCCAAAAAAAACTAAACCTATCCTCTGATACCAACTATGACAACCCAGATTTTTATTACAACTTAAACATGATTTATTACATAAAACATCACTTGATACAACAAAGAAGATCGAGAGGTTTAGTGTCTTTGGGGCTTAGGATCATTACATTAAAACTTAAAACATGAAATACAACATCTTTATTGAAAACTTTCTTTACATGACCACTACATTCCATCGTACTTAGCATTGCATGGGATAACCTGAGGACATGCATAAGAAAAGGGTGAGCTATAAATCCCAGTAAGGGAGTACACATGGAATAACATGAGGAGTACAATACATGTTAGACAATAGGAATAATCAATAGAGTATAAAAGAAACATGAACATAAAGGCATGATAAAGCATGATAATCATAACATGGAGATGTGGCAACAACACTTATCATGGAATTAGCATGAGCCAAGGCTCATTGCACATGGAGCATGAGTAAACCCTCATTGAACATAAATCACGAGTAAAACCTCGTTTCACTTGAATTAGCATGAGTCAACACTCATTGCACATGACTTATAATGATACTATACTTTACCCAATGCATTGGAGCGCTATTAGGGCACACCCTTCTTAAACATTTCGTTTCATGCATAAGTGTGCCACATGGATCATAAAACATGGATTCATAAAACATAATAATTTATTCCACGATAAAGGAATGTGGAATTTATACATGAAACTTTACAATCAATAAGTAAATTTTCATAAAGGTGAATACCCTTGATGGAGAAATGGGCATGGTATTCACTACACAATGACATTGGCTTAGAAAATCGGTGCGATTTCAGCAGTGTAACGGCGTGACATGAGAATTCATAAAAAAGGATGATGAGAGAGACAGGGGTTCCTCATCATATTTACATGTAATGGACAGTAATGAGGTCATATAGATACATGTCCCAACAATTGAAATGGAATTTAGATTCATGATACAAAAGTATTGCTTGAATGTAAAAGAAGAGAGAGAAGTTCTTTTGGAATTTCGGCATAGTAACGGGTGTACATGGGAGGCATTTAATGAGAGAGAAAGGTTCTCCCATCATTCAAACATAAAGAGGTCAGTATGAGGGAGGTGCAAAACCATACCTCAACATTTATAATTGAAATTAAATGGGCAAAAAAACTTAAAGAAAATGGCACAAAAATGAGAAAGGAAGGAAAAACCCTTACTTGGAAGTGTGCTTCCAAAGGCTAGAGAGAGGCTTGTGAGAGGATTCTTGGCAGCTTGGGGAACCTTGGGAGGATTCCGGAGAGAGTAGGGCAGAGGTTGGACGAACTCCAAGGGATTTTAGTGAGGAGGAAGTGTGTTCTTGGGTGGGTTTATATAGGAAATGTGAGGGAATTCTTTATTATTTAGGTTTGGGTCCCCTTACATTAAATTAATCCAAACCACAAACCATCCCTTGGTTTTTGCCCATGGTTTTTGGAAAAGGGAAGAGGAAAAAAATATTTTATAATGCCCAAGTCCGAACTTCTTAAAATAAGAAGGTTTTTTATGTGGAGGTGAGTCACACTCCCATGGAAATTAATTTAAAAAGGCAAAGTGTTGAATATGTCTTGAGGGGTCCATTAATGCTTTGAAAAGTAAGTCAAACAAACCAAAAATCACATTATTTTAATGATAAAACATATATTGTCCGAACATAAGGATTATGGTATTTTATTACATTACCATTGGGTCATTATGATGTCATAAAACACATTATATAATTAAACGGTATTTAATTTTTACCCAAAAATTTGACTGTCTCAGAAAATTATAAAAAATTCACCGTTGGATAATTTCGATGTCCTGATTTCAGAAATGACATTTATTTTATCTAAATAATTTTCAAAATATGTGAATTTTCACTTTTAAAATAAAAACCGACATTTATCGAAAATTCACTGGTTTTGACAGAAATGGCTTTCAAACCTTAATAAAAATTTTAATTTCATTCATAAAATTATAAGATGATTTATATTTAATAAAAATTAATTTAATAGTAATATTATTATTTTATTAAAATATAATTTAATTCAAAAATCCCTTAATTTAATAAAATAGATTTCTTAATTAAATAATAACTAAAAACACCATTTATACTTTAAAAACTATTTACAATGTATCAAAAATGACTAGAAATTATATTCATTATTATATACAAAAAAAATAATGTACATGAACATTGTACTACTTATTTGTTACATAACCCCTTAAAACAGCCGCATAAGACCTAAGGGTAAGGTGTGAGATGGTGACAGACTCTTGGGGTGGCTCGGATAACATCGCTCGAGTGGTAATCTCTATCAACTTCCACTTTTCCCGTAGACGGTCCCATTCGAGCTTGACATGGTGAAGCTCAGCTTGGGCTTGGTTAAGGGCGAAGCCCAAGGATGCCACCTCTTTTCCGAGCTCCAACAAATGGGCTTCGTATGAGGAAATTCTACTAGATGAGTCCATCGCTTCTTTTATCTGAGTAAATTGGATTTGTTAAGGTCCTATATTTATACTAATCATGTGATCACTGTTCAACGGCTATATTAATAACGATCAAAAATCTTAACATAAATCCAAAGAAGTTGACATCTTATAAAAATATTTTTCATAAAGAGACATTTAACTAGATCAAGAAGGATTTTCCATTAATGAAACTATGGGTCGTTACATAGCTTGGGTACGTTCAGTGAACAAACGAGCGGGTTTTTTCTATCTTTTGAACCGGTGCTCAGAATCAAAATCCAAGGGCACCGATGAAAGCACATCGGCAATATTTTCTTATGATGACCTTTTCTGAAGGTGTGTTTTCTCGGGAGGAGTTGTTAAAAATTGAGGATTAAATGTGAAGTAAATAAAATTTTTGGAACAAATTTTACTTCTAACCTAAGTGGTTTTATCCTAAGTATGGGAGTTTGGGTGGAACCCAATAGATTCTAACTCCTCTTATTAGGATATTTGTGAGGTGGGGCCCACCCAAGCCCCGCCCATTCAAATTCCTTTAACTCCTCTAACCCCTCTTAAAGTTGGAAACTCCCCATTAATTTGTAACTCTCCCCTCTCTCCTCTTTAATCATGCCAACACACTTAATCAATTAAGTGAGTTATGTGTTTGAATTTTAAAATTGAAATGCTTGGTATGTTATAATAAAATAAGAGTAAGTCTTATTTTATTTGGGGGTTTTAGGATTTTTGTGTGGAGACATTGGGTGAGAGAGCTCTTTTCTCTGGAAGAACTTCATCTTCCTCATCGAAGAACGCCAAGAACACTGATGCCAACCTCAGCTTATTTCTTCTCGATGTTGATGAAGCGACGCCGTCTTTCCACGACAACATCAATGGAACACCGAAAGCATATCCATCCTCCTTCAAGTGATCAACCTTCTTGAATTGAGGTAGGGGTTAAGTTCAATTTTATTTAATTAAAATTGCACTTTATTTGTCGTTGAGAATTCTCATTCTTTGGGCCGCATGTTATCGACTTAACGGGAGGAGATCAGACTGCACAAACACGGCCGATCCTCCTACCCTTTATTGTTGATCCTCGTTTACTTGTGGAAAAGGCGGCGTGGTTCCGTTGCACCGTACGGGAATGAAAAGGGACCAAGGCCGGAGCGGGCCATAGTGGAGGTGTGCAGCGCCGTCGTGCGGCGCCGATGAGACCAAAGGAAGCCGCGGCTAGGAGCGGGCCGCGACGGATGGGTGTGGCGCCGTCCCGCCGTGCCGGAGCACCAATGGGACACGACCGGGGCAGTCCGCGGCAGTGGGGCGTGGATCTGTCGCGCCACGCCGGTCAGACAGAAGCTATGGCCTAAGGCCGCAACGACTTCTCAAAGGGGCGGCCAGCCGAGCCGGCCGCCGGTGCCACATGGAGGCGGGACCCCTCCGGTCCCGCAGATTGAATATGGACGGACTTAATGGACGACCATTCCAAAAACAAGGGGTGGCGCCCCCCTTCGCACCCCACTCGGCCGAGAACTGAGCCGAACCGCGGCCGGCTTCTGAGCCGGGCCGCAGGCCATGCGGGCCGGCCCGCCCGTGTCGGGCCGCCAGATCCAGGCTGGGCCGCCCGACCTGCACACAACTAGGCTGGACCCGGACCCGGGTCGGGTCGACCCAGTTCGGGCCGACCTAGGGGGTATGGGGCTGGGTTGGACTGGTCCCAAACCCCCAATTTTTTGACAGATTCGTTCAAACACCCATAACTTGGGCTACAGACCTCCGATCGACGTACCGTTAGTTGCGTAGCGATCCTTGGATCGAGACGGTCGTTTCATTATATTACAATTAAGGTTTTGGTGAAATTTGGGTACGGACAGGTTGGTTTGAACATGAAACCAACCGTGCCCTCAGAGCGAAAACATTTATAACTTGAGCTCCAGACGTCCGATTGATGTGCCGTCGACTTCATCAGATTCCTCTTAGTGAGATGGTTCTTTTGGATTACTCTTCTTGAGGTTTGGATGTAGCTGGAGTATGGTCGGGTTGGTTTTAACTTAAAAACCAACCGGGCCCCTTGGACGAAAAATCCAATAACTCTCAGACCGGACGTTCGATTGACGCGCTGTCTATCGCGTTAAGTTCCTTTTGACGAGACAGAACTTTGGGATACATCAACTCCGGACTTCATGTTAGTTGATGTATCAACTCCCTTGGCTCATGGAGCGGACCCTCCCGAAATCGAGCATGCTGTGTGCAGGAACCCAAGAGCTGGCTGCGACTACGATGACTACCATGCTGGGATCCTCCGTGGGTTCGATGATGATGACGACTATAATTGGATCCTCCGTGGGTTCGGCAGTGATGATGACTATACTTGGATCCTCCATGGGTTCAGCAGTGATGATGACTGTACTTGGATCCTACGTGGATTCCGCAGAGATGGTTACTATACTGGGATCCTATGTGGGTTCGGCAGTGACGACTACTGTTCTTCGATCCTACATGGGTTCGAAAAAGGATATAATTCAGAGGCTACATCTAATAATCTCCACCCTTCTACATGAATATTAGTCCTGTGTGAGCTGAGTCTTGACTTTCAATCATTATCTTCGATATGACTGACTTGCTATCCTTTGTGTGTTGGGTCGTGCTTTCCTGTGTGGATTGGGTTGTACTTCCCTGTATGGACTGGGTTGAACTTGGGAAAGTGAGTTGGATCAGAACTAGAATTGATGACTTAGGTATATGTATGGGAATACACCTAAGTAGTGTTGGTTGATACTTCGTGATTGTATCTTTCCTTTGTGGTTTATCCTTTGTGGATTCTGGGAGACCTTCGGGAGTCTCGGGGTCCCTACTGAGTATCGTATACTCATCCCTACACGGGCTATGCCCGCACTATGTTGTGTTGGTTGCAGACGACGGACAACGCTGATCGTGGTTAAGGCTTGTGGAGTGGGATGGTACTTGGAGGTGGACAATCATGCGGGACGTACACGGAGTGGATGACCGGACTCGAGGAGCCGATGAGACTATCTGTACTCACCTTTCAGGTGGGAGTTTCAGAGTACATCTTGGTGGTTGCTGCTCTACTTTTCAGCTGTTGTACTTTCTTTTTTCAGTTGTACTGTACTTCTAGTTGGGTTTGTATACTGGCCCATTTACTTTCCATCACTTACTTTTGTACTCAGTTTACTTAATGTTTACTTCAGCTTGTGTACTCTGTAGTGTTTGTTTTCTTATGTAAAAGAAATGCCTTCCTTTTTTTTTTCGGATTTACGCATTTGGTGCTAGTCATCATCCCCTGGCCTATGGAAGGTAGGCTTGTGACAACCGGGTCCCGGTGACAACACAGACACCCCGACATAACATGGCTGTCGAGTCCTGGCCTACCAGGTACCCATAGTATCCCCGCAGACACATGGGGCCCACCCCAGGGTCCACCCACATGCCTGAATGCTGATCACTACTCCAGGTCAAGCACACTTAACTATGGAGTTCTAACCAGGTAGGCTCCCAAAAAGGAAGGTGCACCTTGTTAACATGAGTCATATTATTTAGTAATTTAACCCTTTATCATTTGGGGATGTTACAATCACCACCCCTTTAGAGCACAACACCCTCGTTGTGGGCCCTATATCTCAACATAGGCAGTGGACCGCACTTAAGGCTGGGTTCCTCCTCTGATACCAAATGTGACAACCGAGTCCCGGTGACAGCACATACACCCCACCTTAACATGGCCGTCGGGTCCTGGCCTGCCAAGTACCCCTAGTTTCCTCGCAGACACATGGGGCCCACCCCAGGGTCCACCCATATGCCTGAACGGGTCATCTGACTAATGACAGTCCCCACAGGACAACACTTGTCCTTTCCAGTGTGCTTTCTTCTCACTCACACACACCATGAGAAACTTCCCAGAAGGTCAACCATCCTGATCACTACTCCAGGACAAGCACACTTAACTATGGAGTTCTAACCAGGTAGGCTCCCGAAAGAAGGTGCACCTTGTTGACATGAGTCATATTATTTAGTCATTTAACCCTTTATCATTTAGGGATGTTACAATCACCCCCCCCCCTTTAGAGCACAATGCCCTTGTTGTGGGCCCTACATCTCAACCCAGGCAGTGCACCACACTTAATGCTGGGTTCCTCCTCTGATACCAAATGTGACAACCGGGTCCCAGTGACAGCACATACACCCCGCCTTAACATGGCCGTCGGGTCCTGGCCTACCAAGTACCCCCAATTTCCCCGCAGACATGTGGGGCCCACCCCAGGGTCCACCCACATGCCTGAACGGGGCATCTAACTAATGACAGTCCCCACAAGCCAACACTTGTCCCCACATGAGTCATATTATTTAGTCATTTAACCCTATATCATTTGGGGATGTTACAATCACCCCCCTTTAGATCACAACACCCTCATTGTGGGCCCTACATCTCAACCTAGGCAGTGCACCACACTTAAGGCTGGGTTCCTCCTCTTATACCAAATGTGACCACCGGGTCCCAGTGATAGCACATACACCCCACCTTAACATGGCCGTCGGGTCCGGGCCTACCAGGTACCCCCAGTTTCCCCGCAGACACGTGGGGCCCACCCCAGGGTCCACCCACATGCCTGAACGGGTCATCTGACTAATGAAAGTCCCCACATGCCAACACTTGTCCTTTCCAGTGTGCTTTGTCCTCACTCACACACACCATTGGAAACTTCCCAAAACATCACCCATCCTGATCACTACTCCAGGTCAAGAACACCTAACTATGGAGTTCTAACCATGTAAGCTCCCTATGGAAGGTGCACCTTGTTGACATGAGTCATATTATTTAGCCATTTAACCCTTTATCAATTGGGGATGTTACAATCACCCCCCCCCCCTTTAGAGTACAACACCCTTGTTGTGGGCCCTACATCTCAACCCAGGCAGTGCACCACACTTAAGGTTGGGTTCCTCCTCTGATACCAAAAGTGACAACCGGGTCCTGGTGACAGCACATACACCCCACCTTAACATGGTCGTCGGGTCCTGGCCTACAAGGTACCCCCAGTTTCCCCACAGACATGTGGGGCCCACCCCAGGGTCCACCCACATGCCTGAATGGGTCATCTGACTAATGAAAGTCCCCACATGCCAAAATTTGTCCCCACATGAGTCATATTTTTTAGTCATTTTACCCTTTATCATTTGAGGATGTTACAATCACCCCCCCTTTAGAGCACAACACCATCGTTGTGGGCCCTACATCTCAACCGAGGCAGTGCACCACACTTAAGGCTGGGTTCCTCCTCTGATACCAAATGTGACAACCGGGTCTCGGTGACAGCACATACACCCCGCCTTAACATGGCTGTCAGGGCCTACAAGGTGCCCCCAGTTTCCCCACAGACATGTGGGGCCCATCCCAGGGTCCACCCACATGCCTAAACGGGTCATCTGACTAATGAAAGTCCCCACAGGACAAAACATGTCCCCACATGAGTCATATTATTTAGTCATTTAACCCTTTATCATTTGGGGATGTTACAATCACCCCCCTTTAGAGCACAACACCCTTGTTCTGGGCCCTACATCTCAACCGAGGCAGTGCACCGCACTTAAGGCTGGGTTCCTCCTCTGATACCAAATGTGACAACCGGGTCTTGTTGACAGCACATACACCCCACCTAAACATGGTCGTCGGGTCCTGGCCTACCAGGTACCCCCAGTTTTCCCGCACACGTGGGGCCCACCCCCAGGGTCCACCCACATGCCTGAACGGGTCATTTGACTAATGACAGTCGCCATATGCCTCGTTGTGGGCCCTACATCTCAACCCAGGCAGAGCACCACACTTAAGGCTGGGTTCCTCCTCTGATACCAAATGTGACAACCGAGTCCTGATGAAAGCACATACACCCCGCCTTAACATGGTCGTCGGGTCCTGGCCTACCAGGTACCCCCAGTTTCCCCGCAGACACGTGGGGCCCACCCCAAGGCCCACCCAAATGCCTGAATGGGTCATCTGACTAATGACAGTCCCCACAGACCAGCACTTGTACCCACACGAGTTATATTATTTAGTCATTTTACCCTTTATCATTTGGGGATGTTACAATCACCCCCCCTTTAGAGCACAATACCCTCGTTGGGGGGCCTACATCTCAACCTAGGCTGTGCACCGCACTTAAGGCTGGGTTCCTCCTCTGATACCAAATGTGAAAACCAGGTCTCAGTGACATCACATACACCCCACCTTAACATGGTCGTCGGGTCCTGGCCTACCAGGTACCCCCGGTTTCCCCGCAGACACGTGGCCCCCCCCCAGGGTCCACCCATATGCCTGAACGAGTCATCTGACTAATGACAGTCCCCACAGGCCAACACTTGTCCTTTCCAGTGTGCTTTGTGCTCACTCACACACACCATGAGAAACTTCCCAGAAGGTCACCCATCCTGGTCACTACTCCAGGCCAAGCACACTTAACTATGGAGTTCTAACTAGGTATGCTCCCGAAGGAAGGTGCACCTTGTTGAAATGAGTCATATTATTTAGTCATTTAACCCTTTATCATTTGGGGATGTTACGATCACCCCCCTTTAGAGCACAACACCCTTGTTGTGGGACCTACATCTCAACCCAGGCAGTGCACCGCACTTAAGGTTGGGTTCCTCCTCGGATACCAAATGTGACAACCGGGTCCTGGTGACAGCACATACACCCCGCCTTAACATGGTCGTCGGGTCCTGGCCAACCAGGTACCCCCAATTTCCCCGCAGACACCTGGGGAGCACCCCAGGGTCCACCCACATGCCTGAACGAGTCATCCAAATAATGACAGTCCCCACAATCCAACACTTATCCCCACATGAGTCATATTATTTAGTCATTTAACATGGTCATCGGGTCCTAGCATACCTGGTCACTACTCCACAGGCCAACACTTGTCCTTTCTAGTGTGCTTTGTGATCACTCACACACACCATGAGAAACTTCCCAGAAGGTCACCCATACTGATCACTACTCTAGGTCAAGCACACTTAACTATGGAGTTCTAACTAGGTAGGCTCCCGAAGGAAGGTGCACCTTGTTGACATGAGTCATATTATTTAGTCATTTAACCCTTTATCATTTGGGGATGTTACGATCACCCCCCCTTTAGAGAACAACTCCCTTGTTGTGGGCCCTACATCTCAACCCAGGCAGTGCACCACACTTAAGGTTGGGTTCCTCCTCTGATACCAAATGTGACAACCGGGTCCTGGTGACAGCACATACACCCCGCCTTAACATGGTCGTCGGGTCCTGGCCAACCAGGTACCCCCAATTTCCCCGCAGACACGTCGGGCGCACCCCAGGGTCTACCCACATGCCTGAACGGGTCATCTAACTAATGACAGTCCCCACAGGCAAACACTTCTCCCCACATGAGTCATATTATTTAGTCATTTAACATGGTCGTCAGGTCCTAGCATACCCGGTACCCCCAGTTTTCCCGCAGACACGTGGGGCCCACCCCAGGGTCCACCCACATGCCTGAACGGGTCATCTGACTAATGACAGTCTCCACAGGCCAACACTTGTCCTTTCCAGTGTGCTTTGTACTCACTCACACACACCATGGGACACTTCCCAGAAGTTCACCCATCCTGATCACTACTCTAGGTCAAGCACACTTAACTATGGAGTTATAACCAGGTAGGCTCCTGAAGGAAGGTGCACCTTGTTGACATGAGTCATATTATTTAGTTATTTAACCCTTTATCATTTGGGGATGTTACAATCACCCCCCCTTTAGAGCACAACACCCTTGTTGTGGGCCCTACATCTCAACCCAGGCAGTGCACTGCACTTAAGGCTGGGTTCCTCCTCTGATACCAAATGTGACAACCGGGTCCCGGTGACAGCACATACACCCGCCTTAACATGGCTGTCGGGTCCTTGCCTACCAGGTACCCCCAGTTTCCCCGCAGACATGTGGGGCCCACCCCAGGGTCAACCCACATGCCTGAACGGGTCATCTGATAAATGACAGTCCCCATAGGCCAACACTTGTCCCCACATGAGTCATATTGTTTAGTCATTTAACCATTTATCATTTGGGGATGTTACAATCACCCCCCTCTTTAGAGCACAACACCCTCGTTGTGGGCCATACATCTCAACCTAGGCAGTGCACCACACTTAAGGCTGGGTTCCTCCTCTGATACCAAATGTGACAACCGGGTCCCGGTGACAGCACATACACCCCACCTTAACATGGCCGTCTGGTCCTGGCCTACCTGGTACCCCCAGTTTCCCCACTGACACATGGGGTCCACCCCAGGGTCCACCCACATGCCTGAAAGGGTCATCTGACTAATGACAGTCTCCACAGGCCAACACTTGTCATTTCCAGTGTGCTTTGTCCTCACTCACACACACCATGGGAAACTTCCCATAAGGCCACCCATCCTGATCACTACTCCAGGTCAAACACACTTAACTATGGAGTTCTAACTAGGTAGGCTCTTGAAGGAAGGTGCACATTGTTGAAATGAGTCATATTATTTATTCATTTAACCATTTATCATTTGGGGATGTTACAATCAACCCCCCTTTAGAGAACAACGCCCTTGTTGTGGACCCTACATCTCAACCCAGGCAGTGCACCGCACTTAAGGCTGGGTTCCTCCTCTGATACCAAATGTGACAACCATGTCCCAGTGACAGCACATACACCCCACCTTAACATGGTTGTTGGGTCATGGCCAACCAGGTACCCCCAGTTTCTCCGCAGACATGTGGGGCCCACCCTAGGGTCCACCCACATGCCTAAACGGGTCATCTGACTAATGACAGTCCCCACATGCCAACACTTGTCCCCACATGGGTCATATTATTTATTCATTTAACCCTTTATCATTTGGGGATGTTATGATCACCCCCCCCCCTTTAGAGCACAACACCCTCGTTGTGGGCCCTACATCTCAACCTAGGAAGTGCACCACACTTAAGGCTGGGTTCCTCCTCTGATACCAAATGTGACAACCGGGTCCCAGTGACAGCACATGCACCCCGCCTTAACATGGCCGTCGGGTCCTAGCCTACCAGGTACCCTCAGTTTCCCCATAGACACGTGGGGCCCACCCTAGGGTCCACCCACATCCATGAACGGGTCATCTGACTAATGACAGTCCCCACAGGACAACACTTGTCCCCACATGAGTCATATTATTTATTCATTTAACCCTTTATCATTTGGTAATGTTACGATCTCCCCCTCCCCCTTTAGAGCACAACACCCTCATTGTGGGCCCTACATCTCTACCTGGGCAGTGCACCGCACTTAAGGCTGGGTTCCTCCTCTGATACCAAATGTGACAACTGGGTCCCGGTGATAGCACATACACCCCACCTTAACATGGAAGTTAGGTCCTGGCCTACCAGGTACCCCTAGTTTCCCCGCAGACACGTGGGGCCCACCCCAGGGTCCACCCACATGCCTGAACGGGTCATCTGACTAATGACAGTCCACACAGGCCAACACTTGTCCCCACGTGAGTCATATTATTTAGTCATTTAACCCTTTATCATTTGGGGATGTTACAATCACCCCCCCTTTAGAGCACAACACCCTTGTTGTGGGCCCTACATCTCAACCTAGGCAGTGCACCGCACTTAAGGCTGGGTTCCTCCTCTAATGCCAAATGTGACAACCGCGTCCCGATGACATCACATACACCCCACCTTAACATGTCTGTCAGGTCCTGGCCTACCAGGTACCCCCAGTTTCCCCGCAGACACGTGGGGCCCACCCAGGGTCCACCCACATGCCTGAACAGGTCATCTGACTAATGACGGTTCCCATAGTTCCCAGTTTCCTCCTCTGATGCCAAATGTGACAACCGGGTCCCGGTGACAGCACATACACCCCCACCTTAACATGTCCGTCAGGTCCTGGCCTACCGGGTACCCCTAGTTTCCCCACAGACATGTGGGGCCCACCGCAGGGTCCACCCACATGCCTGAATGGGTCATCTGACTAATGACAGTTCCCACAGACCAACACTTGTCCTTTCCAGTGTGCTTTGTCCTCACTCACACACACCATGGGAATCTTCCTAGAAGGCCACCCATCCTGATCATGACTCCAGGTCAAGCACACAAAACTATGGAGTTCTAACTAGGTAGGATTTCGAAGGAAGGTGCACCTTGTTGACATGAGTCGTATTATTTAGTCATTTAACCCTTTATCATTTAGGGATGTTACAATCACCCCACCCTAGGGTCCACCCACATGCCTGAACGAGTCATCTGACTAATGACAGTTCCCACAGGCCAACACTTGTCCTTTCGAGTGTGCTTTTTCCTCACTCACAGACACCACGAGAAACTTTCCAGAAGGCCACCCATCCTGATCACTACTCCAGGTCAAGAACACTTAACTATGGATTTCTAACCAGGTGGGCTCCCGAAGGAAGGTTCACCTTTTTGACATGAGTCATATTATTTAGTCATTTAACCCTTTATCATTTGCGGATGTTACAATCACCCCCCTTTAGTGCACAACGCCCTTGTTGTGGGCCCTACATCTCAACCTCGACAGTGCACTGCACTTAAGGCTGGGTTCCTCCTCTGATACCAAATGTGACAACCGGGTCCCGGTGACATCACATACACCCCACCTTAACGTGGTCGTCGTGTCCTGGCCTGCCAGGTACCCCCAGTTTCCCCGCAGACACGTGGGTCCCACCCCAGGGTCCACCCACATGCCTGAACGGGTCATCTGACTAATGACAGTCCCCACAGGCCAACACTTGTCCTTTCCAGTGTGCTTTGTCCTCACTCACACACACCATGAGAAACTTCTCTGAAGGTCACCCATCCTGATCACTTCTCCAAGTCAAGCACACTTAACTATGGAGTTCTTAATTGGTAGGCTCCCGAATAAAGGTGCACCTTGTTGACATGAGTTATATTATTTAGTCATCTAACCCTTTATCATTTGGGGATGTTACAATCACCCCCCCTTTAGAGCAAAACACCCTTTTTGTGGGCCCTATATCTCAACCCCGGCAGTGCACCGCACTTAAGGCTGGGTTCCTCCTCTAATATCAAATGTGACAACCGGGTCTCGGTGAGAGCACAGACACCCCGCCTTAACATGTCCGTCAGGTCTTGGCCTACCAGGTATCCCCATTTTCCCCACAGACACGTGGGGCACACCCCAGGGTCCACCCACGTGCCTGAACGGGTCATCTGACTAATAACAATCCCCACAAGCCAACACTTGTCCTTTCTAGTGTGCTTTGTCGTCACTCACACACACCCTGGGAAAATTCCCAAATGGTCACCCATCCTGATCACTACTCCCAGTCAAGCACACTTAACTGTGGAGTTTTAACCTGGTCGGATCTTGAAAAGGAAGGTGCACCTTGTTGACATGAGTCATATTATTTAGTCATTTAACCCTTTATCATTTGGGGATGTTATAGGGCTTGGGGTAGTCACGGCACGGGCCCCGAGGACGGGTCATGAAAATTATGACACCTTATATTCTACTGGTTTTTTTTAATTTATGTGTGAATTATTTCACTTATGTTTAATCTTTATATTATTCTTCTCTGAATGCATTGATTTGGTTTAGTTAAGTGAAACATTTCTCATTTAAATATCGATTGGGTTGAGATTCAAGTGGAAATCATGGGTTGTTCTGATTGAACTACACAAGAATCCTATTTCTTTCACACATACATGAGATTTAAGTATGCTTTGGTAGTCCTCCCTCTATTACTGTTGTCCAAACCTTGAAAAAATTATTGATGTGTCAAGGGGCGGTTCTTTGTGCATCATTTTAAGAGGAAAGAGGGGAACCAAGATCTTGGTTAACCCTCAACCAAAGGACTACACTAAAAGCTAAAAATAAATTAAGGATGATTAACTCTTCATGAGCTATAATAACATAGCAAAGATCATTTATTTGTCTCATATTTTTCAAAATCCACCTTGTCTTTCATCTTTTAAACTCTTTACATTAAGTTACTTTCTTAAAATTGTTTACAAAATCACCCCCATTTTGTTCATTTTATTAAAAATACACACTCAAAACGTATCAATTCTCTTTGAGAGAAAACCTAGGGTATTCCCTAGACTATAAATAAACCTTAAAAACATAATAAATTTGACACGTCATGAAAATGCGGTTAAATTTTGGCGCTGTTTCTGGGGAGCAATTTTGTTTTTAGTGCGTGTTTTGATAAGTTTTTTTTGTAAATTTTGTGAATATTTATTTGTTTTATCTTATACATTTACATATTTTTTTGTGTTCTTATTTATTTATTGTGTAGGTTTTGTGCATGATACATTCTAATCTGGGAGATTTACCACCCTTCAAACCTGAACAGGAGAAGATCTTACATTAGCGACCCCGAGATGTGCAAGAGAACCCTTTGATGGAGGACACACAAGACAACAACACTCTTCTTGATCCTTAATCTTATTTTTCTTGAACCAATATCAAAACTGAAATAAACTTATAATAAATTGCTGAAAATAATAGGAAATTAAAAGATCTAACCTCACCTGATGTTGATATCCAACCCACATACATTCAAATTCAAGGCGAGACACCCAATTTTGAACTAAATCTAGTCTAATTCATTTACTACCAAGATTCCATGGACTCGTTGAAGAAGATCCACACAATAATTTAAAATAATTTCATATTGTTCTTTCAACCTTAAAACTTACTAATGTGGATGAAGAATATATAAATCTTAGATCATTCCCCTTTTCTTTTGAAGATACATCAAAAGATTGGTTATATTATGTTAATTCCCTAATAAGAGGCTAGGAGGACATGAAACACATTTTTTTTAAATATTTCCCATCCTCTTGAACTGAAACTATAAGGAAAGAAATTTGTAGGATAAGACAATCTCAAGGGGAACCGATTCATGAATATTGGGAAGGATTTAAAATATTATGTTCAGGTTGTCCAAACAACTAAATAAGTGACCAAATTTTAATACAATATTTTTATGAAGGTTTAATACTTATTGATAGAAACATGATTGATGCTGCTACAGGTGGTGCACTGAAAGATAAGACCCCAATTGTTGCAAGGACCATAATTGAGAACATGGGAAAAAACACTCAACAATTTGGTAAAAGGCCCAATGTACCCATTCGAGGTGTCCATGAGGTTAAAAGTACTGAATTCGAGAAGAAGGTAGACATGAAGTTTGAGGAGGTAAGTAAACTTATATGAAAACATGCTCTCTCCCAAGGGAAATCTCAATCTTCTCCTCCCATACATTGAGGAATCTGCTCTTCTGACACCCATTATTCTGACCAATGCCCCCAATTGAGAGAAAATTCTAAGAGTTATGAGGCCGTATTCCCAGGACGCCCCTATAACCAACCCTTTAGGAAAGACCCATACCATCGATCTGACTCTGGGTGGAAAGAAAACCAAGGTTATAGTCAAGGGGGCATTCAAAGCAGCCTCATCAACCATGGATCCTACAAGGTCAGAGTAGTCATCCACCACTACCGCCCAAAAATCCTCAACCAACCCAAAGGCCTTTCCAATCTCCCCTTCCAAAACCAAGCCTGAACTAGAAGATATGGTTAAACAAATGGCTTCCGACAATCTCTAATTCCAAAAAACCACACAAGCATCCATACAAGACCTCAAAACCCTATTAAGCCAACTAGCTAACTCGGTGGGGGAAATTCAAAGTCATCGGTTGGGTAAACTAACCTCTCAACCAGTATTTAACCCTAGGGATAAAGGAAATTTTAGTTCCATCATGATTTTGAGTGAATAAAAACTTAAAAACCAAATGAATAATCCATTAGATTCATCCCCTCCTATGGAAACCACCATCCAAACCACTTCTAAATAGGGTCCAAGAGAAGAAAATCCTTATCCCAAGAGAAGTCCTTCCAAAGAAAGAGTGTGTATGTCAATGAGTATCCTATCCCAACCATTCCTATTCCATTTCCACAAAGGGCCACCCAAAAAATAAACAAAAGGAAACTTAACTTGATTAGGAAATATTGGAAACATTCAAAAAAGTGTAGGTTAACATTCCTTTGATTGACGACATGAAGAAAATTACAAGATATGAAAAGTTTTTAACGGATATGTGTACACATCAAAGGAGAATTCATGGTGATGAGAAGGTAAGATTGGGGAGGAATGTATCAGCATTCATAGAACCATCCCTTCCAACAAAATGCAATGATCCCAGAACATTCTCGATTCCATGCACTATAGGGGAGTACTCATTTTCCAATGATATGATTGATCTAGTACCTTATATAAATGTGATGTCTCATTCCATTTACTCTTAATTTAAGGTTGGATAATATAATCCAACTGGTATAGTTGTTCATCTAGAAAATTAGAGTATAGAACACCCTTCTGGTCTGTTAGAGGATGTTCTTGTAAGGGTTCAAAATTTAATTTTTCCTGCAGATTTTTATGTGTGTAAAATGGAAGATGATAGTATGAATGGAAATTCCCCAATTATATTGGGGAGAAATTTTTTGGAAACTGCCAATAACATAATTTATTTCCATAATGGTACATTATCTATGGAATTTGGTGGTGACATAGTGCATTTCAACATACTTGATGCCATGAAGCACCCCTCTGAAGAACATTCCTCTCTCTTAGTAAATTCAGTTGATGTACTCCCTTCCTATAAAAAGACATCATTACATTCCCCCAATCCCCTTTCTGAGTTTTCATCTTTTATTGAAATTATTGGTAATGAATAATGCCTTGATTGTTGTAGTGTTCAAGAAAAATTTCATGCATGTTTATTAATTGATGATTTCTTGAACACTAAGGATCCAATGACCATAGATGATACTTCTATGCTTGTAAAAGCTCATTCCTCATCTGAGGATGATACCATTGAGCTGTTAGATGAGATTAGCTACCTTTCACTTTCACACACACTCCCATCAATCCAAAATACACCTGAATTGTAACTGAAACAACTGCCTCAAGATTTAAAATATTAATATCTTCAGAATGGAAACAAGTTGCCCGTCATCATTGCTAGTTCACTCCCTCCTGATCATGAATTGTGACTAATTGAACATTTTAGGGAGTACAAGCATGATTTGGGATGGACACTTATTGACATTTATGGTATTATCCCATCAATTTGTACACCTCATATTTTATTAAATGATGAGGCTAAACCAGTGAGGTATGCACAATGTTGAATGAACCCAAGCCTCCTAGAATTTGGAAAAAAGGAAGTGACAAAATTATTGAATACTAGAATCATTTTCCCCATCTCTGACAGCCAATGGGTCTGTCCTATTCTAGTAGTTCCTAAAAAACTAGCCTTACAGTAATAAAAAATGAAAACTATGAATTGGTTCTAAATCATGCGTAGAATCATTGGAAGGTCTGTATAGACTATCATCGACTAAACCAAAACACTAGGAAGGACCATTTCCCTTCTCCATTCATTGACCAAATGCTAGAGAGGCTAGTGGGTAAGTCCCAATCTTGTTTCTTTGATGGGTATTCTGAATAATTTTAGATCCATATTGCCCCGGAGGATCAGGAAAATACAACCTTCACTTTCCCCTTAAACACATTTTCATATAGGAGCATACCATTTGGTATGTGCAATGCTTTGGGTACTTTCCAGAAATGCATGGTTAGTATTTTTTTCGGATTACCTGGATAATTGCATTGAAGTTTTCATGGATGATTTCACTGTTTATGTATACTCCTTTGATGAATGTTTAAGTAGTCTTGGTTCAGTCCAATGTCACTGTATTGAAATGAATCTTGTATTAAATTATAAGAAATCCCATTTCATGGTGCGAAAAGGTGTAGTTTTGGGCCATGTCATTTCTGGGGATGGTATCCAAGTAGATAAATAAAAAATGGATATCTTTTATTCCCTACGGTTCCCAAAAAATATATGGTATGTGTGGTCTTTCATAGGTCATATTGGATTTTACCTTTGTTTCATTCATGAATTTAGTAAAATGACACTACCCCTATCCCGATTACTACAAAAATAAAAAGAATTTGTTTTTGATAAATAATGTGAGGGTGATTTTAATAAGTTAAAATGAAGTCTCACGTCACCCTTGGTAATCCAACCACCTCGGTGGGATTTACCATTTGAGCTCAGGTGTGATGCCTATAACTATGGAGTTGGGGCAGTATTGTCACAAAGGGTCGATCGAGCTCCACATGTCATTGCCTATGCTTCACGTAATTTAGACCCTTCCCAGGAAAACTAAAACACAATTGAAAAATAATTCCTTTCTATTGAGTTTACCTTGGATAAATTCATGTCATATCTTTTAGGGTCCAAATTCTTTGTGTTCTCAGACCATGCAGCCCTCCAGTATCTTCTTAAGAAATCGGAAGCCAAACCACATCTCATTCAATGATTTCTCCTTCTTCAAGAATTCAATATAAAAATTAGAGATAAAAAAGATCATAGAATGTGGTGGCTGACCATATTAGTAGGATTCCCCCATCCTCAAACACTGAATCATCTCCCTATATTCTTATAAATGACATGTTTCATGATGAGAAATTGTACCGAGTGCGAGATTCTATTCCTTGGTATACTGAAATTGTTAATTATTTTGTAGCATCTTGCATTACTACTAATTTCAATAAATACCAATCTAGTCATCTAAAACATGAGTCTCATTGGTACATTTGGGATTACCCCTACCTCTAGCGCACATATAATGATCAAGTACTTAGGCGTTGTGTCCCTGATAGTGAGTTTTAGTCTATCCTTAGATTCTGACACACTCTTACTTGTTGGGTCCACTTTGGTCCCCAACATACTGATCGCAAAATCCTTGATTCTAGACTCTTTTGGAAAATATTTTTTCGGGATGCTCATTATTTTTGTAAATATTGTCCTCATTGTCAATGAATGGGTAATGCATCTAAAATAAATGAAATGCCACAACGAACATTTCTAATTCATGACATTTTTGATGTTTAGGGTGTAGAATTTATGGGGCCATTTCCCAATTCCTATGGAAACTTGTACATTCTTTTGGCAGTTTATTACATGTCAAAATGGGTAGAGGCATGAGCTACAAGGACTGATGATTGTAAGGTAGTTGTAGAATTTTTGATAACCCAAATATTATGTAGGTTTGTCTTACCTAGGTTTATCATCAGTGACCAGGGTTCTCATTTCTACAACCGAACAATGTATTCACGTTTGCGTCTATAAGGGGTCGGCCATCGAGTGTCTACTGCTTATCAACCACAGACCAATGGTCAAGCTGAGGTGTAATATAGAGAGGTAAAACAGATTATTGAAAAAAGTGTTCAACCCAATCGAAAATAGTAGAGTCTTTAAATTGATGATTCAATATGTGCGTACCATACTGCTTCCAAAAATACCATTGGCATGTCACCATATCAGCTAGTGTTTGGAAAGAGTTGTCACATGCCTATTAAGATTGAGCACCGGGTCTATTAGGCCATCAAACAATGCAATTGTAATCTTTCTGGTAAAATTTCTCAAAGTAAGTTGTAGATTTAGGAGTTGGAGGAAATGAGAAGAGATGCATATGAGAACTCCAGGATTTATAAAGAGAGAACCAAGGCTGCCCACGACCATCTTATCCTTCATCTCCAGTTCCACATTGGGTAGGAGGTACTCCTCTACAATGGAAGGCTGAATTTGCATCCAAGAAAGCTTTGTTCCCATTGGTTTGGACCATAAACTATGACTAATGTCTCTCCATTCGGTTTTTCCGGGTTCAAAATGAAGTAAACAAGAAAACCTTAATTGAAAATGGGCAGCGGCTAAAGCATTTCCATGAATCCATGTTGGAGTCCCTAATAGAATAACTCCATGTTCAAGAAGCAATATATTACTGACACTCACCAGGTTTTATCCTTCCTTCCCACATTCTCTTCTATTAAAGTGTGGAAACTGCACACTTTTTATGTGGGGGGAGGGGTAAATTCATGGGTTTGTTAGGATTTTCATTATCTGTCTTATTTCTTCTCGTTTTATCCTTCTTTATGGTGTTTTAAATTTTCCCCATCTTTTGGGGTTCATTAAGATTTTCATTGTCTTTCATATTTCTTCTCTTTTTTCATTCTTTATGGTTTTTTACTTCCCCCTTATAGTCAAAAAATCATGGAACTTACTGAAAATGCAAGTTGAATTTTTTGATTCATTGTTGATTTAACATTTTATAAAAAAACCTATCTCTGTTTTAGATTGAATGTTTGTATGAATTTAACATTAGGGAGTGATTTTTAGTGAATCAATTTTATTTCAATTATATAAATGGTTGTATCACTGTGAAACATTTTAGATGATTTATGCCCCTTGTGTGATTAGTTTTTGGGAAAACTCTATCACTAATATCTCCACACATTTTTGCACCAAATCACAAGGTATGAATATTTCTTACTTATTATAAGGTTAATATATATTTGGTTAATATTTTTCATCATTAAATGATATTTAAATACATTAATTCCTTTTCTGATATGTTTTATTACTATACCAAATTGACCTTTGTGTGTATACCTAATGCCCCACTATTTTATGCCCTAAAAAAATTGGGTTATGTCTTGGGTAGGTCAAAAACCACTACTCCTCAACCTTTGATCTTATTATAACTATTGAAATTAGTGTTGTGAGGAGATCAAACAAGGGTTGAGAGATGAGTGAGATTTTTACAAAATTCAACTTCTAAAAAATGAAAATAATAAATGAGGGGAGTGATGAAATGTGAAAGATATGTGTATATAGAGGTCGGGAGATTATGGTTTGACTTATATGAATTCTTAAGTGAGTGGGTATTGAAATATGATTACAAAGGATGTAGGGTAAGTTCTGTGAAAAAAATTCATTTAAAGCTGAATAATTTTAAAATAACATATATTTATTGGATAGAAAGAGGAAAGAATAGCATGGAATGGTTTTCACACACACACATGGAGAGTTAGTGGAATGGTTTAATTTTTTATTCCTTGATAAATTTGGTGTCATTAATCTATTTTAATTCATTGTGATATGATTCATGAGACATCTTTTTCCATTTTCAATAGGAAGAACTCCTTGGTGTAGTTTGTGCATTGATCACATTAATTTAATAAATTAAAATTTTCTCAAATTTTAAATCTTTATGATGTTGGGAATATATACATGAATCATTTTTTTGATATGTGACTCTTCCCAGGAGTGAAAATATTTAGGTGTCGGGGTGTGATCGCATAGTGATTCACTATTCAATTCCACCCTAACACCACTATTTTGAACTAGTTTTGTAATGAATATTAAAAATATAATAATAAATTTCACTTCATGTTTTATTCAATGAATTAATTTTTATCACTTTTAAATAGGTCAATTATACTTTTTAGATATTTTCATTGAAGGTGGAGGTGATTTGGAGGTCTGGAGATCATCTAGAAAAAAAATGGGCCAAACTGCAAGGCATCCCATCGACATCTATCCATTTTTCTAAAAATTACAAGAATTTTGTGAGTCAAAATGGGCTGAAACTTGGTGGTCATATCCAAATAATCATGGGTTACAACTCTTATTAAAGAACTAAATCCGAATTTGGCCATTTTCTGGTGATCCGAACAGTTCTATCCAGGGAACAGAATGTACATGAATTCAAAAGTTTGTTTCGGTCATTTGACCATATCTACAAATAAAGATGTCTAATAGCATAAAAATTTTACAATGAGATATTCAAGAGGCCGACCATCATCTGTTCACTGTTGGCCAATTCTTGATTTGGCTTTATACTATTCCAAAACTGAGACACAAGTGGTATCTCAAAAATAGGGTGCCTAAAACCATGTCTCATTTTGGCTAGAAAAAGGTACCATGGGAACCTCGTTTTAATGTTTGAACCGAAAGTGAATATTTTAAATTTTGGATTTCTGGAGGAGTCTCCCCCATTAACTTGACGTTTTGGATGCCCCTATCCTCAGAGTGGGATCAATAATGAAGAAGGAGTTCCACCCAAGCTTCCTTCTCCTCCCAATGTCGAGCTAAACGGTGGGTGATCATTGCGAGGAAGCTACACACTAGAAGAGGGAGTTCTAGTAGCTTATATTATAATGGTTTTGTGTAATTTGTGTTTTAATTATTTCACTTATGTTTAATATTTATATTCATATTCTCTGAATTCATTTATTTGGTTTAATTAAGTGAAACATTTCTCATTTCAATACCGATAGGGTTGAAATTCAAGTGGGAATCTTGGGTTGTTTCGATTGGAAAACACAAGCATCTTATTTCTTTCACAAATACATGAGATTTAAGTATTACTTGGTATAACTCACTCTATTATTGTGGTCCAAACCTTTAAAACATGATTGATGTGTCAAGGGGTGGTTTTTTGAACATCATTTTATGAGGAAAGAGGGGAACCATGATCATGATTAACCCTCAACCAAATGATTACACTAAAACATAATAATCAATTAATAATGAGGAAATCTACAAGTTATATAGTAACCTATCAAATATCACTTATTTATCTCATTTTTTTGAAATCCACCTTGTATTTCAACTTTACAACTCTTTACATTAAGTTATTTTCATAAAATTGTTTACCAAATCACCCCCTCTTTTGTTCTTATTATTAAAAATACACACTCAAAACCTATCAAAACTCCTTGAGATATGACGTAGGGTCTACCAAAGAATTTAAATCAACCTTAAAAACATAATCAATTTGATACATCATGACAACACGGTCAAATTTTGGCACCGTTTCTGGGGAGTGATTTTGTTTTTAGTGTGTGTTTTTTATTTGTTTTTTTGTAAATTTTGTGAATGTTTATTTGTTTTATCTTATACCTTTACCTATATTTTTGTGTTCTAATTTATTTCTTGTGTAGGTTTTGTTCATGATGTGTTTTAATCTAGGAGATTTACCACCTTTAGAACCCGAACAAGAGGGGATCTTACATCAGCGACCCCAAGACGCAAAAGAGAACTCTTTAAAGGAGGACACACAAGACAACAACACTCGTTTGGATCCTTTATCTTCTACATCTTGAAACAACATAAAAATTGAAATAAACTAGAATAAAATGGATGAAATTAACCAAGAATTAGAATAATTAACCTCACATGATATTGATATCCAACCCACATACATTCAAATGCATGGAGAGGAACCAAATTTTGAACTAAATCCGGTCTAATTCATTTATTACCAAGATTCCATAGACTCATTGGAGAAGATACACACAAGCATTTAAAATAATTTCATACGATTTTTTGAAAATTAAAACCTGCTAATGTGGATTAAGAACAAGTAAATCTTAGATAAATCTCCTTTTCTTTAGAAGATATAAAAAAATATTGGTTATATTATGTTAATTCCTCAATTAGAGGATGGGCGGACATCAAACACCTTTTGCTTGAAACATATTTCCCAGCCTCTTGAACAACAACTATAAGGAAATAAATTTGTGGGATAAGACAATATCAAGGGGAAACACTTCATGGATATTGAGAAATATTTAAAATATTATGTTCAAGTTGTCCACACCACCAAATAAGTGACCAATATTTAATACAATATTTTTTTGAAGGTTTAATACATATTTATAGAAACATGATTGATGCTGTTGCAGGTGGTGTGCTGGTAGATATGACCCAAATTACTACAAGGACCATAATTGAGAACATGGCATAAAACACCTATAAAATTTGGTTCAAGATCTAATGTACCCATTTGAGGTGTCAATGAGGTGAAAGGTACTGAATTCGAGAAGAAGGTGGACATGAATTTCGAGGAGGTAAGTACCCTTCTATGATAACTTTCTCTCTCCCAAGAGAAATCTCAATCTTCTCCTCGCATCCATTTTAGAATATTCTCTTTTGACTCCCATTATTCTAACCAATGTCTCCAATTGAGAGAAAATTCTGAAAGTTGTGATAAAATCTTCCAAGTACACCATTATAGTCAACCCTTTAGGCAAGAACCATACTATCAATCCAACTCCATATAGAAATAAAACCAAGGTTATAGGCAAGGTGGGTATTCAAAACTACATCATCAACCACAGATCCAACAATGTTAGAGTAGTCATCCACCACCACCACCACCAAGAAATCCTCAACCACCCAAAGGCCCTTCCAACCACCCCTACCAAAAAAATCCTAGCCTAGAAAATATGATGAAAAATATGTCTACCAATAATCTCCAATTCCACCAAACCACCCAAGCTACCATACAAGACCTCAAAACCCAGTTAGTCCAACCAATTAACTCAGTGGGGGAAATTAAAAGTCATGGGTTGGGTAAAATACCCTCTCAACCAGTAGTTAACCCTAGAGATAAAGAAAATGTTAGTTTAATCACCCTTAGGAGTGGAAAAAAAACTTAAAAACCAATTGAATCCTCCATTAGAGTTATCCCCCCCCCCTGAGGAAACCACCATCCCAACTACTGGTAAAAATAGTCCAAGAGAAGAAAATATTTCTCCTGAGAGAAGTCCTTCCAAAGGAAAGAGTGTGTATGGTGATGAGTCTCCTATCACAACCATTCCTATTCCATTTCCCCAAAGGGCCACCAACTATGAAAACAAAATGAAACTGAACTTGATAAGAAAATATTGGAAACTTTCAAAAAATTCCAGGTTAATGCCCCTTTGATTGATGTCATGATGTAAATTCCAAGATATGAAAAGTTTTTAAAAGAGATGTTTACACATTGATGGAGACTTTATGGTGATGAGAAGGTAATCTTGGGGAGGAATGTCTCAGAATTGATAGAACCATCAATGCCTTCAAAATGCAATGATCCTGGAATATTCTTGATTCCATGCACCATAAAAGAGTACTAATTTCCCAATGCTGTACTTCATTTAGGTTATTCTATAAATTTGATGCCTCACTCCATTTACTCTTCATTGTAGGTTGGAGAATTGAATCCGACTGGGTTAGTTGTTCAGTTATCAAATCAGAGTACAACACACCATTCTGGTGTGTTAGAGGATGTTCTTGTGAGGGTTTAAAATTTTATTTTTCCTGCTGATTTTTATGTGATTAAAATGGAAGATGATAGGATGAATGGACATGCCCCAATTATATTGGGGATGCCTTTCTTGAAAACTACCAAAAACATAATTAATGTCCATAATGGTACATTATCTATATAATTTGGTGGTGACATAGTCCATTTCAACATCATTGATGCCATGAAGGACTACTCAGAAGAGAATTCCTCTCCCTCTCAGTAAATTCAATTGATGTACTCCCTTCCCCAAAAAAGACATCATTCCTTTCCCCCGACCCCCTTTTTGAGTTTTCATCCTTGATTGAAATTCTTGGTAATAAATCTTGCATTGATTATTGTAGTGTTCTATAAAAATGTCATCCATGTTTATTAATTAATGATTTATTGAAAAATGAGGATCCAATGACCATCGATGATACTGCTAAGATTGTAAAAGCTCATTCCTCATCTAAGGATGATACCATTAAGTAGTTAGATGAGATCAGTGACCTCTCAATTTCAAACACACTCCCATCAATCCAAAATACACCTGAATTGGAACTGAAACAATTGCATCAAGATTTAAAATATTAATATCTTGAGAATGGAAACAAGTTTCCCTTCATCATTGCTAGTTAACTCCCTTATAATGATGAATTGTGACTTCTGGAACTTTTTAGGGATATAAGCAAGCTTTGGGATTGACACTTGCTGACATTCATGGTATTAGACCATCAATTTGTACACATCATAATTTATTAAATGACAAGGATAAAACAATGAGGCAGGCACAACATCAACTGAACCCAAACCTCTTAGAAGTTGTGTAAAAGGAAGTGAAAAAATTATTGGCTGATGGAATCATTTACCCCATCTTTGACAACCAATGGGTCAGTCCTATTCAAGTAGTTTCTAAAAAAACTAGCATTACAGTAATCAAAAATTAAAGCATTGAATTGGTTCCAACTCGTTTGCATAATAGTTGGTGGGTATGTATATAATATCACTGACTTAACTAACACACTAGAAAGGACCATTTCCCTTTGACATTCATTGACCAAATTCTAGAGAGGCTAGCAGGTAATTCCAACTAATGTTTCCTTGATGGGTATTCTGGATGCATTCATATCCATATTGACCCCAAGGATTAGTAAAAGACAACCTTCACTTGCCCCTTTGGCACATTTTCATATAAGAGGATTCCATTTGGTCTTTGAAATGCTTCGGGTACTTTCTAGCGATGCATGGTTAGTATTTTGTTCGAATTACCTGGAGAATTGAATGGAAGTTTTTATGGATGATTTCACTATTTATGGATCCTATTTTGATGAATGTTTATGTATTCTTGCTTCAGTACTACGTCTTTGTATAGAAAATAATCTTGTATTAAACTATGAGAAACGCCATTTCATGGTGCGATAAGGTATAGTTTTGGGGCTTGTAATTTCCGGGGATGGTATCCAAGTAGATTAATAAAAAATTAGATTTCATTTCTTCCCTACCATTCCCCAAAAATATACTGGATGTGCGGTATTTCATAGGTCATGCAGGATTTTACCGTCATTTCATTCATGACTTTATTAAAATTTCACTACCCCTCTCCCGATTACTCCAAAAATAAAAAGAATTTGTTTTTGATGTATAATGTGAGGAAGATTTTAATATATTAAAATGGAGTCACACGTCACCCCGATAATCTAGCCTCCTCAGGGGGATTTACCATTTTAGCTCATTTGTGACTCCTCTAACTATGCAGTTGGGGCAGTCTTGTCACAACAGGTCGATCGAGCTCCCCATGTCATTGTCTATGCCTCATGTAATTTAGACCCTTCCCAAGAAAACTTCACCACAATGGAAAAATAATTCTTTTCTATTGTGTTTTACTTGGATAAATTCAGGTTGTATTTTTTAGGGTCTAAAGTCATTGAGTTCTCAGAATATGCGGCCCTCCTGTATCTCCTTAAGAAACTGGAATCCAAACCATGTCTCATTCATTGGATTCTCCTCCTTCAAGAATTAAATCTAGAAATCAGAGATAAAAAAGGAGTTGAGAATGTGGTGGCTGACCATATCAGCAGGATTTCCCCATCCTCGGACATTGACTCATCCCCCTGTATTCCTATGAATGAAATGTTTCCTGATGAGAAATTGTACCGAGTGAAAGATGCTATTCCTTAGTATGCTAAAATTGAAAATTATTTGGTAGCATCTTGCATTCCTACATATTTCAATAAAAACCAAGCTAGTCGTCTAAAACATGATTCTTGTTGGTACATTTGGGATTACCCATACCTCTGGTGCACATGTAGTGATCAAGTCCTTAGGAGTTGTGTCCCCAATATCGAGTTTTAGTCTATCCTTAGATTCTTCCACACTCTTGCTTGTGGGGTCCACTTTGGTCCACAATAGACTTCTCACAAAATATTTGATTCTGGTATCTTTTGGCCAACAATTTTTTTTGGGATGCCCATGATTTTTGTAAATATTTTCCTCATTTTCAACTAATGGGTAATGTATCTAAAAGAAATAAAATGCCAAAACCACCATTGTTCTTTCATGACATATTTTATGTTTGGGGTATTGACTTTATGGGGCCATTTTCCAATTCCTTTGGAAAGTTCTACATTCTTATGACAGTTGATTACGTGTCAAAATGGGTTGAGTCATGAGCTAAAAGAACTTATGATTCTAAGGTTGTTTTAGAATTTTTGAGAACCCAAATCTTCTATAGGTTTGTCTTACCTAGGTTCATCATCAATGACCGGGGTTCTCATTTTTCAACTGAAACATGCAGTCACTTTTGCGTCGGTATAGGGTCGGTCATCGAGTGTGTACTGCATATCACCCATAGACCAATGGTAATGCTAAGGTGTCAAATGGAGAGGTAAAAAAGTTTCTTGAGAAAATGGTTCAACTCAATGGAAAAGATTAGAGTCTTTGACTAGATGATTCATTATGGGCGTACCGTACTACTTTCAAAACTCCCATTAGCATGTCACCATATCGGCTTGTGTTTGGAAAGAGTTGTCACCTGCCTATTGAGATTGAGAACTAGTCCAACTGAGCCATTAAAAAATGTAATTATAATCCTTTTGGTGCAGGTTCTCAAAGGAAGTTGTAGATTCAGGTGTTGGAGGAAATGAGAAGAGATGCATATGAGAACTCCAGGATTTATAAGAAGAGGAACAAGGAGTCCCATGACTATCTTATCCTTCATCTCCAATTCCACATTGGGAAGAAGGTCCTCCTCTACAATACAAGGCTGAAGTTTTATCCAGGTACACTTCGTTCCCATTGGTTTGGACCATACACTGTTACTAACGTCTCTCCATTCGGTGTTGTCTTGGTTCAAAATAAAGAAATAAATAAAACCTTCATTGTCAATGGGCAGTGGCTAAATAATTTCCATGAATCCATTTTAGAGTACTTGATGGAGAAACTCCATGTTAAAGAGGCAATATATGAATGACACACACCATGTTTTATCCTTCCTTCCCACATTCTCTTATATTACAGTGAATAAACTGAACACTTTAGGTGTGGGGGGGGGGGGAGGGTATATTTTTAGGAAAGTTAGGATTTTCATCGTCTTTCTTATTTCTTATCTTTTTTACCTTCTTTATGGTATTATTATTTTTTCTCATTTTTCTAGGTTCATTAGGATTTTCATTGTATTTCTTCTTTCTTCTATTTTCTCCATATTTATGTTATTTTTACTTCCCCCCTTATGGTCACCAAATCATGGAACTTACTAAAAATGCATGTTGAAATTTTTGATTCAATGTTGATTTAAAATTTTATAAAAAAAAACGTGTCACTATTTTGAATTGAATGTTTGTATTAATTTAACATCAGGGAGTGATTTTTAGTGAATTGGTTTTCTATCAATGATATAAATAGTTGTATCACTATGAAACATTTAAGATGATTGACGCCCCCTGTGTGAGTAGTTTTTGGTAAAACTGTGTCACTAATATCTCCACACATTTTTTCAGCAAACCACAAGTTTGAATATTTCTTACGTATTATAAGGTAAATATATGTTGGGTTAATATTTTTCACCTTTAAATGATATTTCCATATGTTCGTTCCTTATCTGATCTGTTTCATTACTCTACCAAATTTACCTATGCGTGTGTACCTAATGTCTGACTGTTTTACGCCCTAAAAAATGGATGTGTCTTGGGCAGGTTAAAAACCACTCCACCTCAATCACTGATCTTTTTATAACTATTTCAATTAGTGTCGTGAGGAGATCAAACAAGGGTTGAGAGATGTTTGTGAGATTTTTTCCAAATGCAACTTCTAAAAAATGAAAATAATAAATGAGGTGAGTGATGAAATGTGCAACATATAGGGATATCTAGTTTAAGAGATTATGGTTTGAATTCTATGAATTCTGATGGGAGTGAGTCTTGAAATATTATTGCAAAGGATGTAGGGCAGGTTCAGTGAAAAAAAATCATTTAATGTTGAATAATTATTAAATAACCTATATTTATTGGAAAGAATGTGGAAATAATAGAATGGAATGATATGATTTAATTTTTAATTCCTTTCTCTATTTGGTTTCAGGAATCTTTTTTAATTTCATTGTGATATGATTTATGAGTCATCTTTTTACATTTTCACTAGGAATAACTCCTTGGTGTGGTTCGTACATTGATCACATTACTTTAATGAATTAAAATTTCCTCAAATGTTAAATCTTTATGATGTTGGGAATATATACATTCGTCATTTTTTTTGATATGTGACTTTTCCCCTGAGTGAAAATGTTTAGGTGTGGGGGTGTGATCACATAGTGATTCACTATTCAATTCCACCATTGCACCTCTATTTTAAACAATTTTTGTAATGAATATTAAAAATATAATAATAAATTTAACTTCATGTTTTATTCAGTTAATTTATATTTAACACTGTTAAAAAGGGAAATTATACTTTTTTTGATATTTTCATTGAAGGTTGAGGTGATTTGGAGGCCCGGAGATCATCCAGAAGACAAATGGGCCAAAGTACATGGCATCCCAGGGACATCTGTCCGTTGTTTTGAACAGTACGAGAATTACGAGAATCCAAATGGTCTAAAACATGGTATTCCTCTCCAAATCATCATGGGATACAACTATTATTGAGTAACAGAAGCCGAATTCGGCCATTTGATATCCATCCTAACCATTCTATCTAGGGGACAAAATCTGCCTGAATTCAAAAGTTTGTTTCATTATTTTGACCATATTTCCCAATCCAGGTGTCTAATGGCTGAAAAATTCTACAAGTAGACATTCAAGAGGATAGTAAATAACTCTTCTCTTTTGTTAAAGTAGTGATATGGATTTCTACTATTCCAAAACCGAGACACAATTGATATCTCAAAAACATGGTGCCCAAAACCATGTCCCATTTGGGAAATAAAAAGGAACCATGGGAACCTAATTTTCAAGTTCAAAATAGAAGTGAAGCTCTGCCATTTTGGAGTCTCAAATAAGTCTCCCCCTCATCATTGAAGTTCTGGAGGCCCCTATCCTAACAGGGGTATCAATAATAAAGTAGGAGTTCCACCCAATCTTCCTCATCCTCCCAATGTCGAGCTAAACGGTGGTGATCATTGCGAGGGAGATACACACTTGAAGAGGGAGTTCTGAAACCTTATATTATACTGGTTTTGTGTAATTTATGTGTGAATTATTTCACATATGTTTAATCTTTATATGATTCTTCTGTTAATGCATTATTTTGGATTAATTAAGTGAAAGATTTCTAATTTCAATACTGATTAGGTTGAGATTCAAGTGGGAATCTTGGGTTGTTCTGATTAGACAACACAAGCATCCTCTTTCTCTCACACATACATGATATTTCAGTATTCTTTGGTAGAACTCACTCTATGCTTGTGGTCCAAACCATGAAAACTTGATTTATGTGTCAAGGGGGGGTTCTTTTGGCATCATTTTAAGAGGAAAAAGGGAAACCAACATCTTGGTTAACCATCAACCAAAGGAGTACACAAAAACTGAATAATCAATTAAGAATGAGGAACTATTAAAGTACTATAGTAACTTAGAAAAGATAACTTAATTATATCATATTTGTTAAAATCAACCTTATCTTTCAACTTTACAACTCATGATGTTAAGTTACTTTCTTAAAATTGTTTACAAAATCACCCCTCTTTTATTCTTCTTATTAAAAATACACACTAAAAACCTATCAACCCTCCTTGAGAGATTACCTAGGGTCTGCCATAGACTACAAATAAACCTTAAAAACTTAATAAATTTGATATGTCATGACAATTCGGTCAGTATTCATGCATTGTTTACTTAGTTGTTTTTATATTTCAGAACTTTTTGACTTGGAGATGTGTGCATGTGAAGATGTACTTAGGCTAATGCCTCCCATTTGTTGGATATGCCTACTAGATGATAGTCACCGGCCCCTAGCCAATAATAGGTGGTTATGGGGTAGTAATGGCATGGTCCCCTATATGAAGGGTTGTGACTCATTTATTGTTAAAATAATTTATCCTAGTTAAATCCAATAACTAAAACCAAATATCATAGTATGAGAAACAATAATCATAGAGAGAAACCATATGATCCTGAAAATATCTAAAATTATTTCTAAATCACTTGATCTTCTTTTCAATATATGAAACTTTAGGTTTAGATTATATCATCTATGGTTACCATCTATTTATATCCTTCATAATTATTCATAAAGTAAATGTGAATTAACCCAATCTTATCCCATGGGAGTGTCTATCCAGGTGTACAATCTTATGCCCACTCATTGTGCATGAGAGATAATCAATTTAATACCCCATCTACCCCATTTATTGTATTTACCCATGGGTAAATCTATTTCAAAACTACATCCACTTTCCCATACACAGACATGGATATAATTTCTATAAAAGCCACACTCCTTTCATTACTGTAATTTAGGATATTCTTCTATACTTAGGTTTATCCTAAGAGTTTTAACTAAAGTATTATCATCTTAGTTTTAAAATATAATTAAAACCTACATTGATACCAACTATGGAGACCCATGAATTTCATACATAATTATCACATCATTTTAGATTAATATTCATTAAATATCATTATGATCCATGCCAGAAACATAAAGTTTTTATTTCCTATGAAACTCAGATACATAAACAAATATTATATAAAAGATCTGTATTATATAACATTTAGTTATTCAAAAATATCACATTTATTAGACATATCATAATTAAAAACTCTATTCATATCTTTAGGAAAAGGAAAAAAATAAATGGCTAGTTTAGATTGTCATTAATGGAAAATAAGAGAGATATTAATCATAATATCTTAAGATGATCATAGGGGTATTATAACATATCATGGGTATGTTCTCAACATAAAAGATTTATACTTATAAAATATTAAATCATGAACTCAAAAATCAAGTCATATCCAGAATCATGATCAATAAGTGTGTGAATCAGTAATCATCATTAAAGATTCATAACATAGGCCCACGACATTATAAACACGTGAAATCCAAATCTTGTTAATATATCTATTTATAATCATGATCACACATAATCTCATAAGAACAATTATAATTCCTCAAGATCATCCATCAAAATTAGAACACAACCATTAATAATCATGTCCATGCATAATATTTCCAGCATATCTAGAATCAATCATACTTACACATCAAAATACAAACATAATTATTCAAAATATTTTCCAGATATAATCTTTGAGCATATCTTGAAGTAATCAGACTCATACATAAAAATGTGAAACAATATATTTTTAATAATTCCCATTATTATGACCACAATTTATAGAGATATAAATATCACATTAACCAAATGCATTGTAAGGATATAACAGATCCATACATCACTTAATCATAATCCATCCATACTCATGTCACATAGTCTTGAAAACATTTATCAATTCATCATAACTTAACCCCTAAAAAAGAAAATGGGATTCATTAAGATTTTATCATCCAAATAAATAACAATACAAATAAATAATAATAATTGTATCATTGGATCCTATCCCCAATGATGTATAAGTAACATTAAATGATCTTGTCATAGATTAAAATACCTATAAATGATTATTGGATCATTCTTGTGGAAAATACCCCTTTTTTTAAACAACTTTTTTAAAATAAAAAAAATTCCATAATATTATTATTATTTTTCTTTGAAATAAAAAATGGAATATTTTAAAGTAATATTCAAATAAAAGAGTTGTCATAGTAGTGGGAAATGTTTTTTATGCGGTATATTTTAAAACAAATATTCCATTAACCCCATTAGAAAAAAAATCCACATTTGGAAAATGAAAAGAATATTATTTTTAAAACTGTTTTATAGAAAACAAATCTTATTAAAAATGATTTTAATTGATCATTTGAGAATAGTGAAAATATACTTGAAAATATTTTAAATAAAATATAGACATGGAAGAAAAAGATTCCAACCAAAGAAAAAATAAAGTCATTATTTTATAAAAGATATTTTCTCATTAATTTTATGTACCAAAGATAGGAAAATGGAACTATTACTTGAAAAAATTAGGAATAAACATATCATCAAAAAATATATGGGATTTAATGTATAATATTGTAATAATTTCTCAAACAAAAATATAGTATAGACAATCCCAAAAAGTAATGTGATTGTAACATAAATTCACTATTGCTTTGATAATCTCTGAAGAAAAACAATATGAAATAGAAAACCTTAGATGGTTTTTTATATCCATATAATTTTCAGGATAAGAATTATAAAATGAATTCATAGGTAGTATATTCACCAAAAAAAAAAGAAACAAGGTGCGAATATGTCATATGTCCCATAAAAATAAAAGTGTGTTGATAAATCCTTCCCTATAGTCCCATATTTCTTCATACATGTTAAAAACTCTTATATAATAAACATATATTTATTATAAATATATTCCAAAACTATATTAATTTATTACTTACCATATATTATTTACATATAACATCTTATCACCAGTTTATTAACAATTTTTGTAAGTCATTGTTTCAAGTGATAACTGTTACATTTTTCATGCATGTTTTGATTCGATAGTTCGAGTCCATATACTTTAATCATGAATCCATAATATCAAAAATTTTAATCACTTAATAAGTGTAATTTTTAATAATTATATACACTTTTATAACTATCCTTATAAAATGGTTATGAAAAATGAAATACATCACTTCTTAGTGATGGTAATTCGTATATACATATGAGTGATATTTCAACTTTTGGATAGATAAAATGAAAGAAATGTAAATAATAACTTTACATTATAGAATCATTATAATATCATAAATATAATTTATATTAATTACATTTATGATTATTATCATCCATATAAATATGAAATGAAAAAAAAAATCACATCACTTCATGAAGGTGATCGTCCACATGTACAAATGTGAAACATTATCATTTAACCATAGATGGGAATGAAAAAAGGTAGATAAAATATTATAATCATAGGAGAATAATTATTACATAAATATTATATATAAACATTAAATCCCTCAAAATAACTAAACATATGATATGGTGATGGAAAATAAAACATATCATTACATTGAGGTGATAGTCCACAAGTACGCATGAGCAATAATTTCATTTCTCAATTGATAGAAAAGAGGTGGAAGATGGTTGTTACGACATAATAACAAAATCTAAATATATTTATGCTACTATAGTAATAATTTTATTATGGTCACAACATCCTTATTGGAAATGTAAGAATAAATAAACTTTGAATGGTTCAGGTAAGATGATCACCAATTCTTTGAGATACCTGCTTTGTCTTACACATTATGCCTTCATAGGATGGTATTAGATAAATAAAATAAGCACTAAGTGAAATTGAAGAAATATAATAAGGTATTAGAGAATTAATTGTCTGAGATAGGGGTCTTAAACATTGTGAATAAGCTAGGAGAGGAGGTTCCCTTTTAAAAGTGAGATAAATGACATGTTAGGAATTACTTAAAAGATTAAATAATATATATATATCATAATCATGTCAATAAGGAACAAGGATCACCAAATTAGAATATAATATGTGATATGGTGAAAATAAAGTCTGAAAATAACATTTAATAATGTTTTGGATACATTTTAACCTTATCTAAATGTTAAATTACTTTAAGCTCATTTTAACCATAACCATGATAACTTATTTTTTTAACAGGATAAATTAATTATATGATCAACAATAAATGGGGAATTATAATGTTTTTGTAAATGATAATTTCAAAAAATTTATCCATTTTCAAATTAAATTTATATAGTTGGAAGAAATTACTCTTAATATTAGTGCAAAAAATGCATGAAAAACATTTTTTTGGGAAATACTTGATTTAAGTTGAAAAATAATTTTACAAAAAAATCATGTAAAAAGTTGGTTTACACAAATTTATTCAGTTATTTAATATGTAAATGAAGTTTTTTATACCTTTTATTAAGAATAAATTTAATTAAACTTTGCAACCATACCATTAAACCAAAATTCAAAATAATAGTTTTAAATTTTAATAAAATATAACATATCTTCACAAAGTCAATCTAGGGTTCCAAAATTTAATATAATGTATTAAAATACAAATTTTAAATACATAAAAATATATTTGGTTGAAAAAATTCATAAAAGTGCATAAAAATAAGTGTTAGAGGGATTTTAAAGCTTTACCCCATAGTTTTAACCCAATTTTTCTTATAATACCCTAATAGAGGTGATATATATTTACCATGATTACTATTAATAACGAAAAAAATTAAAATAAAAAAATTAAATTAAATTAATTATGATAATTTAAAATATTGAATCCATTTTTAAAAATTAAATTTCTAGAAGTAGTATAAATAAAATTTAATACAAATGCATGAAATGTAATGAAAATCTGTTTTTAGAAAATTGTGTTTTTAAATATAAAAATGATATTATACCAAAGTAAAATATAATATTGATTACTATGTATTTATATAGATTACTTTTAATAAAATTTACCTATTCTAATTTAAAACCAAATCCAAACAATAATGGGACTTTTAAATTACTTGTTTTAAATAAAAGGAATGACATTTTTTTTAAATCGATATTTTCACTATTCACATAGAAATAAATCTTTTCATTAAAATAATAAAATAAAATAATATTGAAATTATTATTTAAAAGATGGTATTATTTTCCGGAAATAATATTTCTAAAATGGTAAAAATTAATTATAACATCCGCAAACAAAATGAAAAAAAAACAATTTTTAATGAAAATATATTTCTTTGAAGAATAAAATAACATTACTAAAAATTTATTAATTACTTTTAATGTGTTAATAAATAAATTTTAATTGAGTAAATATATATATATTTCATAATGTAGTTAATCTTCTTCATACTTGTTAATTAACATCTATGTTATAATATATCGGAGTTTTTTTTAAGATCGGTGTTGCGTGTCAAGCAAGCGATCACACACTTAAAATTTATTTGAAGATAAATATAATATAAAATATAAAGATGTTACATTACGCATAAATTTTATATTACTTCTATAATACTCACCTTCTCATCATTCCCACCCCATTTTTACCCCACTTTTTTCTCTAAAAACCAAGCCCTTCTCATTGGCAGGGATGATGTTATCATTCGTTTTCTTGTCTTGCCCATCACATTATAACTATATGGCCACCCCAACTAGAAAATCATGAAAATTATTGGGAGAAAAGATATAAAAATATATTTTTTCACATTATATGGTAGATACACTAGTTTCAATAAACAATTTACTATTAATTAACCCCCTTATTAAAAAGAAAAAATACTGAAAATAAAATTTGATAACAAAGAGGTGAAAGAGAGACTCCTGAAAAAACATAGTCGAATGGAGATTAGAGGGTTAAAAATAATGAAAAAAATGGTTTATTTTCTATTACATAACTCCATATTTCTCCTTCTCTCTATTTAATCTCTTATATGAATATCTTCCTCATATTCATCGATGTAACATTTTTTTATATTTTTTTCTTCTTTTAATTCCTTAATTTTTTTTCTTTTAAAATCCTTAAATTAATTTATTTTTTGTATTATTTTTTAGTTTATTTTAATGTTTAGTAAGTATTTACAACTAGTTAATTACATATAATTTTATATTTTATTAGATATTATTGATCCAATTAATACAATTTAATTTATAATTTGATGATCACTACATTAATATAAAAATATAATTTTAATATTATTACTCTTACGTCCAAAAAATATAATTTAATTTAATTTGGTAATTTATTATGTTATATTTTTCATAATATGTTTTTATTTTATTTTATTTTATCTATCACTGTTTTTTTATAATAAATAAATTATAACTCCAATTTTTTATAAATTTAATTTAATTTATATAAATATTTTAAAAATTGTAATAATATTTTTATTTTAAAGAATAAATTTTCTAATCAACTAAGTGATTACATGGGAAAAAACACATAATAATAATATATATATCTCCATAGAGAGAATATAAATCAAATAATTTTATTACTTCATAATAATATAATATAAAATTGGAGATATTCATTTATTAAAATTATTAAAACTAAATGTTGGAAATAAATAAAAATGAACATAATTATTAGAAATTGAAATCCACCTAGCATTATGTTCTTAATAAGAAACATGTCTATAAGAATTGTGATTACTAGTAATAATAATATAAATAATGAGATTAAAATTTGGTTGAAACTAAAACCTTAAGGGGAAAATAAAGGAAAGAAAAGTATGATTTAAGGATAAATTTTAGATAATTTATAATAAATTTGTTAGAATGAGGTTATTATTACATGATTTCTAGAAAGGGATTAGAAACACCTTAAAATGATATTTATGTGGTCATTTTCATATACCTAGGATTGAAAAATAAGAAACCATTGTATAAAACTATATGATAATTACTTTATGTGAATTTTAATCAATCTATACGCAATAAGAGAAACTTTATATTTTAAAATATATAAATAAATATTGTATATACATCACCGTGAATAGTGTCTATTTCATTTATTAATTCATAGTAATAAAATAAAAAATTAAATTTACAAAATTACCGATACTAATATAATTATAAGTGAAAAATGGATTCAAATAATCACCATAATTATATAAAAATGTTCCATTAACTCATAGTTTCCATCAAACAAGAATACGTGAAGATACACAATCAAGAGGAAAAATAACACAAACCATGGAATAATAATTTTGTAAAGGTAAGAAGTGATTGCAATTTTGGTATTAAAATAAAGTGAATCAGTGGGGTGGTATATTTAAAAAATTATTCTTTCATAACTATTAGGATGTTCATAACCTGACTATTGAAATCAAATCATTATTTTCCCATTACATGATCATTATTTGATATTTTTGAATAATAATCATGTTTTCATTAGAAATACCTATTGAAATTTTAAATTATTTTAAATTTTATGTATAAATGTTAATTACTAATCTAGTTATAATATTATAATAATATTCTTACTCATTATAAAAACATGTACTCCACTCACATAGAATATATAATTTTTAATATACTGGATGTTTTTATTAAATAATTAATTTTCTCACATATCCTAATTTAGTTTTATAAAATTTAATTCAATCATGGACATAGGGTGTTTAAATTAGGTATGTATATTTTTTGATAATTTTTATTATTAGTAAAATATGTAAGAAAATAGTGAAATACATGGATTATCATATATGATAAATAAGAAATCATGTGACTAAAGGACATAATCAAGTATCTGAAAATTAATCAATTAAAGGAATAATAATTATAAAATATTTATGTTCACATGAATAATCATTATTCTTAGTATTGATAAAAAATAATATTTTATTTATTTTTTATACATATATATTTAAATTTTTATTCAAAATTAAAAATTCCTCCACCTATAAATAACCATATATCCACCATTGTATCCTTATTAAGAATTCACATTTCCTCTTAATCACTCTCTCATACTCAATTACCATATAATATAGTTTTATTTACAATTAATATAAATTTAAAATCCCTAAAAAATTAGTTCTTATGTTTGGATGTGAAGGAAGGTAAGAGTATATTTCATCTCCATCTCCTTTTCATACTTTGTTATAATCCTACATTATTTTTAGTACAATTTACTTACATTACTAGAAATCATAATTTCTTATTTTATCTCTTTAAATTCCATTCATAAGGATACTAGAATAATCCTCATCCATTCATGTAAGACTCCTTCACATATTTTTATTTAAATCCATTGGTATTTCTTCTATTTGTATAATCATGGATATGAAATTTTTGGGAGAGTGAATCTATATATTCTCTATAAGATATATATGATTCAACCTTTATTGGTACCCAAAAGGTACTACTCATTATTTTTAACTTGTGAACATTCAATATCAATGTTTTTAGTATAAAGTGTTATTCCTTGAAGATTTTTCTATCTCCAATCCGAGTACTATATTTTGGTTACATAATAATAAATTTAAAGGTTGTTTATCCATAAATACCTTAATATATCACTATGTGAAGCTATCTTATATAGGAAATTTGAATAGTGATACATTCAATTATTTCATAATAACCCTTTCATTTAACCCTTTAAAAGAACTTTGAGTCATATGATTACATTTATCAAGATCATAATATTAGAAATATTCCATATTTAATTATTTTAATCAAAGTTTATTCTTCTCGATATGTATATCATCCCATTTACTGGACATAACTCTTAAATTGTCATTATATTACCTAATTATATATATTTTAACATTATTTTCTAGTCAATATTGAATATTTTGTTCAGTATTTGTAAGTTTTTTGTTTTTGAACATCATGTGAAGTGTTGTCTTTTTCATATTATTCCTTGATGAAATTAATTTTACAATATAAATGAAAAGTTGGAATAAAAATTATATAACCTCTCTGTGGATTAGTTAGTTTCCTAAGATAAATAAATAGGGAAGTCGATTATAATATGCATTATTATATTAAATTTAGAAAGGTGTTTTCTAGTGAGGCTTCGAAGGAACATTTTAACACTTTAAGATATTTAAAGATAATTAGAGAAGGTCATATAAATTTATTAGTGGATGGTGAAGATGGTTGCTCTACTAAGTATTAATAGAGTACCACTAGCTACTCATAACATTGTATCAGGAAGTTAGAGGCCAGGAATGAGGGGTAGAAATGAGATTTTTATTTCCACTAAGAATCCAGTGAATCCCACTAGACACTATGTGGTGTCCAATAGGTATACAATATCTCATGGGTTATTTTTTTAATTTTGAGGCAAAATTTTTCCACTTAATTTTTTGTCTTAATAGGGATGACGGGTTTATGGGTGAGGTCATAAGAAACCTATTGGAGAAGTACCCACTTCTCACTCTCCTACATTATTTTGTTAAGACTTCTCTGAGTTTCAAAATGATGATTATTTTGATATTGGGTTCTTAATGACTTTATTAAGTTGATAATTGTGTCATTACTAAGTACCTAAATCACTATATAGTGTCTAAACATAACTTTTTTCATCCTTATTGGTGTTTTCAGATTAAACATAATTGGACTAATTCAAACAATAAAAATTTATGCATGAGTTTATATCAATATATAAGGTAGGTAAACCTATACATTTCACTTTTTTTCACATTTTACATATATATTTTGGGAATTAATATAAATTTTACAGTAAGGAAACAAAAACATGGAATCTATAAAACCCCTGATAATTACAATAAACAATGAGTTTCCACTCCTAATTTCCCTGAAATTATTTATCTTGGAAAAATTATTCATAATTATATGGTTGAAATTAGGCCTATTCCATTGGAATTCCAGTGAGATAAAAAATGGGATACATGTTAGGGAAAAAGATTCAATAAGTATATATTTGGGAAAAATATAATTTAACGTATATAAAAATATTCATTGAAATGGTAATAAATTTTTTAATCATGTATAATGGTTATGGTTCAATGATACATATATAGTCATATTTTTTTAAATAACTTCCGAACTTGATTTTTAAATAAATATTTCATTTTTTTGACATAAGGCCCATGTTTTGTAATTATCAATAATTTGATAGTATTGTATATATTTATCACCCTTTTATTTCAATTTTTATTTTAATTATATATTATGAGTTATTGATCCAAATTGTTCAATTCATGTTTTTTGGCTTCTTGACTCACATCACTACATTTAATAAAGATGAATAGTTCAAAAAGTTGATCATTTTGAGGGATATTTAGATCACATAAAAAGGATAAACAAATTGATAAATTAAATTTGATCCATTGTGATCATTTATTTTATTAGATTAATCCATAAGTCAAAATTAAAAGAAACATCATAACATGTTTAAAACAAAATTATTTATAACATTGGGAAAAAAACTTCATACCCAATTCAACACATACATGGGAAAAAATCCCATAATAGAGGCCCAAAAATTATACATAGTTTGTATAATATGATATTAATTAAATGTTATATCCTAAACTACTTGTTCATATGACCTTAAATTTTATATTCAAGGATTAAATTCCTTAGAGAACATATTAATAAACTATTTATGGTAAAGTTTTCCCCTTTATCATCATTATAAATTCGTAGGAACATAGAACCTGAAAAAAATATAAAATCTCTCTATTATTTTCCCATATAATAAAATCATGTCAACTTCAAGAGGTGGGGGGGAGGGGTGAATTTAAGTCATAAATCTCATAAATTTTTTTATCACTCTAGAATATAATTTTTTTGGATGTTACAAACTCTGAGAAAATCAATGTAAAAAATATAATCAAAGTATGAATACAAAAGAAACTAATACATTTATAAGTTTAAATACTTAAACTGATGTATACAAAAATCAAAACTTATTAATAATCCAAGTAAAAATAAAACATATAGTTCTAGATAACAATCCATGAACTCTTATAAAGGATGTTATTAAATGGAAATACCAAAAATTTATAATAAGGGAACTCCATGCTTTTATCCCAAAGTGGAATGAAGGTCAGTACACAGACCTAAGGGATATAAGTTCCACACTAGGAACATTATCAATATCACTGATCATAATTTATAGGTTCCACAAAATAAAATTATTTGAAAAATCCATAAGTAGTTGAAAAATATATCACGAAGCTCCTCTTCAATCGATATGATCAGAAGAAAGTCCCACACCCTCAACTTCATTGAACAAATTGTTCAGAATATAAAAATTAATAGTCCTTGAATGTCTTTGATCACAAATGATTGAAAAAAATTATTATAATAAATATAACTTATAGATTTTATATTAAAATCCTCATAATTAAAATATCTAAGAAAATAAACTAAAAAATAATATAATCATAATCTCTCAAAATAAATAAGATGATGCATAGCATCATGAATAAATTTTTTAGTATTTTTTTTCCTTAAAGCTTGAAATTAATTTACAATAATTATCATAAAAAATAAAATGATAACATCCAATATATTTAGGTATAATTATAAAAATATTAAAATAATATTAATATTTCTTTTGAAGTATTTTAGTGTAACCTAACTAAGTTCTAGAAATTATATGGATCAATTATTCTCACTAGAACTTAGTAATTAAAAAGCAACATTCTCTATGAAAAAAACTAACATAAATAAAAGTAAGTGAATGTCAATTAAGGAGTGTATTTTGATTCATAAAAGTAGTGTATTAAGAAGATTTAATTTATGAAATGACTAGAAAATATACCTTTTTTGATAATAAAAAAAAACAATTAAAAAAAATCCTAAAAAATAAATTAAATTTAAAGGAAATAAAACAATGAATAAAACTCATGGTTAATACTCTCCTTTTATATCTACAATAAATGTAAGAAAAATGTTTTTCATCTAACATCCCCTCTTAATAAATATGTAAATAAAAAAATACTTTCTTCTTTGAGTTCAAGATTACCCATATTCGATATACGCCCATAAGATGAGTTGGGATACATTTTATTAGTTGTCTATCCATTTTAGATAGTAAAATTTCTTCTAAATATTTCTATATTTTCTCCCCCTTTGTTATGGCTATTGGATTCTCCATATTCTATCTCACTCTTTGGTAATATTTTTCTCCCCCTATTATATGTAATTTATCCTGAAAGATTTCATTTTATATCTCATAACATTCGAAATATTCCCACATCTTCCAACATCTGAAATATTTATATATTATAAATTTTTATATCTCTATATATTATATCTTATGATATCCTCCCAATTGGGATTATAAAAAAGGTTTTAAAAGAAAAAACTAAAATATGAAGACAATGAGAGTTAATACCAAGAGATAACCAAAGATTATTTAAGAATAAACATTAATTATATGTAAGAGTAATTTTATGAAAACATAACAATACATATTAAGGATATGTAAGTGTAAAAATTAGGCATAAATAACAGAAAATTTAATAATACATAAAATTAAACTCAAAAATATGTAAAATTAAATAAAACTATATATACTATTATCATAATTTAAATGACATTTAGTAACTTGTATATTCCAAAGTATAACTCATATTAAGTTAACCAAATAATGTTGTACCATAAGGTGTAGAATCCAGTGTTTTAAACCAAACTAATATATGAAAGTTTTTGAAAATTTTGATTTACTAAACTGGTCTTTTTTAAAACTGAGATTCAGAACTTTATTACGAGAGTTGGATCACTACTAAGTGATGTTTTTGGGCTCAGAAGATGGCCCGAGATGTTTCCTGAGTGGCTAGAGAAGTTTCTGGAGTACTATACCCAAAACACATCATGTATTAAATTATTGCAGGGGGCACACGATTTGCGCATGGTCTTCTAAACCATGTGGCCCACAAAAATAACCATGCAGACCTATTTAGAATGGGGTAGTGGCTTAGCACATAGGCCGCACACGGTTTCCTAAACCATGTGCCTAGCCCGTGCAGGGTGTGTCTTGGAGGTATAAGACTCTGCATGGTTTGCGCTCCGTTTGGAAAACCATGCGGGTTAAACCATGCGTGATTACTATTTTTTAAAATTTGAGTTATTTTATTTTAATTAAATTAAATTTAAATAAAACATAAATCATGAAACCCTCACCCTATCTCCCTGGAATCATGATGCACCAAGGGGATCCCCTTTGAGCCGTGCATGCAACCCCTCCCCCCTATGGACTTCTACCGGATCGACATTCGTCCACTGTTTCTTCCGATTCTCAGTCCAAAACTCCATGGTTGTATGGATGGTTTCTCAAGGCCTTGGGGTTCGAGTTATAGAAACCACCGCCAAAGGTGAGGCAGTTTCGGGTAGTTTCAGTCCGTCGAAAATGTCTCGGGGAAAGGTTTATAAATTCTATTTTATTTCTCACCTCTTAAATTAATATCATTATGTGTCCCCACATGTATATGGATGTGTGTATGATCAGTCGTAGAGGAGCATCAAATATTAGTTATAAATCTCCAAGAGTTGAGGGGACGGATTAGTTTAACCTTGAGGTTGGATCCCTTTCCAATTCCTCAATATTTATAAATGATTTAATAAAGTTTATTACTTCACTTTTATTATAAACTAATTGATGGAATGAAGTATTATGTTCAATTCCTTTTAAATTTGAATTTACCATGTTTCATGTTTTAAATGCTAAGATGATAAATTATTGGTTGATAAACAATATCATGTTTTTATAATAAAACCCCTCCGATGGAGGTGTGCTGCCTTCAAGCTAAAAATTAGTGTTTAGACCTTACTTCCTGGACATGTAATGTTTATAAGTATTATTGTAACGACCTAATATTTCATTAATGGAAATCCCTCTTGATATAATTAAATGGATCTTTATGTAAAATGTTTATATAAAATGTCAACTTCTTTGGTTTTATGTTAAGAATTGTGACCATTGATAATATAATCATTGAATAGTGATCACCTGATTAGTATAAATATAGGGCTTTAACAAATCCAATTTACTCAGACAAAGAAAGTGATGGCCACATCTATTAGATGTGACCCATTCAAAGGCCGTTTTTCAGATCTCAAAAAGGATGTGGCATCATTGGTCTTCTCTCGTGACCAAGTCCAAGTCGAGATTGAATACGTTAAGCTTGAGTAGGACCGCCTATGAGAGAAATGGAAGTTGATAGAGATTACCACCTGAGAAATGTTATCTGAGCCACCCCAAGAGTCTATCACTATTTCACACCTTACTCTTCTGTATTATGTGGGTGTTATAAGGGGTTATGTATCAAGACCCTAGTACTATGGTCATGTACATTATTTTTGTATATAATAATCAATATACTTTCATTTTAATATTGTTACCTTGTAAATAGTTTTTAAAGCACAAATAGTAGTTTTAGTTAATGTTCATCTAAGAAATATTGTTTGATGAATTAATGGATTTTTGAATTAAATAATATTTTAATAAAATATTATTTTTAGTAGTAAATTAATTTTTATTAAACAAAAATGATCGTATAATTTTTTGAATGCAATTGTAATTTTTATTAAGGTTCGAAAGCCATTTTTGTCAAAACCCATGAATTTTCAATAAATGTTGGTTTTTATTTTAAATGTGAAAATTATCATATTTAGAAAATTATTGTGATAAAATAAATATCATTTCCAGAATCAGGATGTTAAAATTATCCAACGGTGAATTTTTCATAATTTTCTGAGACAGTTTTTGGGTAAAAATTAGACACCGTTTAAATATATAATGTGTTTTATGACATCATAATGACCCAATCGGGATGTAATAAAATACTATAAACTTTATGTTCGGCCAATATATGTTTTAAAATTAAAATAATTTGATTTTGGGATTTTTTATTTATTTTACAATGCTTTAGTGGCCCCCTCAAGATTTATTAAACATTTTTCCTTTTAAAATTGTTTTCCTTGGGAGTGTGACACATGTCCACATAAGAAACTCCATTATTTTAAGAATTTCATACATTGGATTTATAAAATATTGTTTTCCACTTACCTTTTTCAAAACCCATGGGCAAAAACTATCGGCTGGTTTGTGGTTTGGATTAGTTAATGTGAGGTGTCCCAAACCTAAATAATAAAGAATTCCCTCACCTTTCCTATACAAACCCACCCAAGCTCCCACTTCCTACTCACTCAAAGCCTTTGGAGTTCGTCCAACCTCTTCCCTCCACTCTCTATAATTCTCCCAAGGTTCCCCAAGATCCCAAGAATCCTCTCTCAAGCCTCTCTCAATCCTTTGGAAGCACACTTCCAAGTAAGTGTTTTTCATCCTTTTTTCATTTTTGTCCAATTTTCTTAATGTTGGTATGACCTTTTCATTTCAATTATAAATGTCAGGGTATGGGTTTTCACATCCCCCATACTGACCTCTTTATATTTGAATGATGGGAGACCCCTTTCTCTCTCAATAAATTCCTCCCATGTACACACATTACTATGCCAAAATTTCTTGAGGGCTTTCTCTCTCTTATTTTACATCCAAGTAATACATTTGTATTATGCATCTAAATTACATTAACATTATTGGGACATGTATTTATATGACCCCATTACTTTCCATTTTATGTACATATGATGAGACACCCATTTCTCTCTCATCAACCATTTTTATGAATTCTTACGTCACGCCGTTACATTGCCGAAATTGCACCGATTTTCCAAGCCAATGTAATTATGTAGTGAATACCATGCCCATATCTCTATCAAGGGTATTCAACTTTATGCACATTTACATATTGATTTTAATGTTTTATGTTTGAATTCCACATTTCTTTATCATGGAATAAAAGATGATGTTTTATGAATCCATGTTATAGGATCCATGTGTCACACTTATGCATGAAATGAAATGTTTAAGAAGGGTACACCCTTATAGTGCTCCAATGAATTGGGTAAAGTAGAATATCATGATAAGTCATGTGAAATGGGTGTTTACACTTTCTAATTCAAGTGAAATGATGTTTTACTCATTCTTCATGTGCAATGAGGATTTACTTGTGCTCCATGTACAATAAGCCTTGGCTCATGCTAATTCCATGTTAAGTGTTGTTGCCACGTTTCCATGTTATGGTTATCATGATTTATCATGAATTTATGTTTATGCTTCTCTTTTTATCTATTAATATGCCCATTGTCTAACATGAATTGTATTCCTCATGTTATTCCATGATTATTCCCTTACTGGGCTTTATAGCTCACCTTTTTCTTATGCATGTCCTCAGGTTATCTCATGAAATGCTAAGTACGAGGGAATATAGTTGTCATGCTAAGGATGTTTTCAATAAGGATGTTGTATTTAATGTTTTAAGTTGTTATGTAATGATCCTAATCCCCAAAAAAACTAGCCCTCTCGATCTTCTATGTTGTATCAAGTGAGGTTTATGTAATAAATTATGTTTAATTGTGTAATAAAAGATCAGGGTTGTCATAGTTGGTATTAGAGGATAGGTTTAGTTATTTTCGGGATTAGGATTAAAAAAACCTAGTAAAGCCTTAGATAAAAAACTAAGTATAATAAAAACATCCTTAAGTTTTGGTGAGTATTTATTAAGTGTTTTATCAAGAAAATACATCCATGTTTGGATACGAGCAGCTAGAGGAGGCTCTGGAATAGATGTACCATGGGGTGAAAACCACGAAAAGGAGTTTCGAGCTTGACCTGAGGTATCCTGGTGCATGACAATGGGCCTTGCTGCACTCTTGGTTATGACACTCCCGGGTGATATGCTTTGGTAAATTCACAATCTTAGTATGAACCATTATTAAGGGACCAAAAAAATTCCCAAAGAATATATGTCAGAAAGTATATCATGTATAACATAGATTGAAACCAATAGATTCATATGTTAGGGAAATAAAAGGTATTTATAAGTCATCAGTTTTGTCCTTGTATTACCCTTTATTTGTTACCCCTAACTTTCCTTTTACTCCAACCAATGGACGTTAATAGGAGGACTCAGTCTAAAAACTGATGTGAAGATCAATGTGATGATTATACTAATGAGATGCTCAATCCAATGGGAGTGGGAATCGAGAAATTTTCCATGCTTCTCTCTCAGATAACTCAGGATTTTAATAGAAACATGGGTCAAGAGGAACATTCAACCCCCTTAATAAAGAACAATTAGCTATCGAGATCTTCATGAGAAAAAGGCCTCCTACTTTTAATGGATCATCCAATCCCTCAATCATCGAACAATGGATCAACTCCATTGAAAAAATCCTCTCTATCCTTCAATGTTATGAACAAGAGAAGGTTCACCTAGATGATTATCTTATGGAGGGTGAAGCTAATCAATGGTGGATGTTGATAAAAAATACGAAGCCTAAGGAGGAGATCGAGGTGTTGGAATGGAAGTATTTCCAAGAGATGTTTTTTGATAAATATTTTCCGCGCACCCTCTGGATAAAGATGGAAAGGGACTTCCTTGCCCTCAAGAAAAAAGATGATGAATCTGTTGGAGCATACGAGGAAAACTTCACAATTCTTGCACGATATTCTTCTAGATTTGTCATTACCCCTGAATACATGTTTGGCCTCTTCTTTGGTGGGATGAAACCAAGCCTCCAAAAAGTGATGGAGATACATGACATCGACAGCTATGAAGAAATTTTCCGATGTGCCCTCAAGGAAGAAATAGAGATCATAGAATCACAGGGGTATCATGGGAGTAAGAAGCATAAGGTGGAATTTAATGTTGTAGGTCTAATGGATAAATACAACGGTGCTAAGAAGATCCAACACCCCACTTTCCAAAGGCACATAAAAAAGCACCCTGGAAATTGCCTGAAGGGGATGAGGATATGGTTTAGTTGTGGAAGAGAAGGGCGCGTGGCTATTAACTACCACAAGAAAAACCCACAGCTGCAACAGAGGAGAGGAATGCTACGTTTGAACCTCAACACATTTTTCATTGATATAAATGCAAATAACCAGGGAATCTTGCAAATTAGTTCCCTAATCCAAGGGTTTTTGGAGGCAACCAACATCCTCCAAGACAGTAAGGGTGAGCTTTTTCCATCAGTACTGCCGAAGTGAACCCCAAAAACAAAGTGGTGATAAGTATGCTAGTTATTCCTTCAAGAATAGCGAACATATTTCTTGATTTAGGTTCTACGCATTCTTTTATATCTCAAAAGTTTAGTAGAACAATCCAAGTACCACCACAAATCATGGAAGTGAAGATGCCTGTGAGTACGGAAAATGGGGAAATCATTGCATCCCTTGAATATAACTCCTCCCGTATCATAATCTGTGGATTAAACTTCCCAGAGAACCTCTTCATACTACCTCTCAGGGAATTTGATTCAATTTTTTTCATGGATTGGATTTCTTTATATAGAGACAACATAAATTTCCGTGAGAGGGAAATCACTCTTCATGTGGAGAATTGACCCCTGATTCTTTAAAAGTGCAAGGAGGAAGATGAATCTTTCTTATATCCATCATCTCAAGAGTGGATATTGATGCCCTATGAGAACGCCTATATGGATCATATGATTGAGTATAAGGTTGAAACTATCCTTGAAGACATTCCTATTGTAATGGAATTTGCTGAAGTGTTTCTCGAGGAATTTTCTGGTCTTCCTCCAAGAAGAGATGCTGAATTATCAATTGATCTTATACATGGGGCATTGCAAATATACAAGACTCCGAATAGAATGGTTGTTATGGAGATTGAGGAACTGAAGAAACAACTATAAGATAATTTGGATAAAGGGTTTATATGACCAAGTGCTTCACCATGGGGTGCACTAGTCCTCTTCGTCAAGAAAACGGATGGGTCAATGTTCCTTTGCATCAATTATCGTTATCTTAACAAAATCATGATAAAGAACAAGTATCTTCTCCCATAAATTGATGACTTTTTCGATCAGCTGCGTGGAACACAATACTTCTCTATGGTGGATTTACGGTCGGGATACTATCAAGTAAGGGTGAAGAAGTAAGATATCCCCAAGACTTATTTTTGTACAAGATACATGCACTATGAATTATTAAAAATGCCTTTTGGACTCACTAATTATCCTGAAATATTCATGGACTAGATGAATAGATTCTTTAGATATAACCTCGAAAAACTTGTTATAGTCTTTATAGATGATATTCTGATATACTCCAAAACCAAGGAGGATCATGAGGAGCATATGTGAACTATACTAGAGACCTTGCGGAAGGAGAAGATCTATGAAAAGTACTTCAAGTGTGAGTTCTGGTTGAAGGAAGTCTAATTCTTGGGTTATATCATCACAAGTAATGGGATATCTGTGGATCCCTCCAAAACTGATGCAATTGGGGGGTGTCTGAGGCCAAAATCGGTAACAAATATCCATATCTTCTTGGGGTTAGCTGGATATTATTGATTATTTGTGAGAAATTTCTCACGATTGTCCAACACTCTTACCAATATAAATCAGAAAGGAGTAAAGTTTTCTTGGAGTGATGAATGTGAAGAAAGATTTATGGAGTTAAAAAAAAGGTTATCACTGCGCCCATGCTCACTTTACCCCCAAGTGGAGAACTTTTTGTGGTATTCAGTGATGCTTCAAAGAAGGGCCTGGGATGTGTGTTGATGATAAATGAAAAAGTCATTGCCTATGCTTTAAGGCAGTTGAGAGTTCAGGAACAGAACTATCCAACACAAGAAATCGAGTTGTCTACAGTGATATTCACTTTGAAAATTTGGCTGCATTATCTCTTTTGGGAGAAGTGTGAAATATATATAGGCCACAAAATCCTCAAGTATATATCCACACAGAAATAGTTGAACATGAGCCAATGAAGATGGTTAGAGCTGATAAAATACTATGACTGCTCAATCCATTACCACCCTGGGAAAGTGAAAAAGGTGGCAGATTCCCTAAGTAGAAAGAACCGAGTGATTCTATCATTGATGAGAATTTTAAAGGATCCAATCATCTTAGACTTGATGAATATGGGCATGGGAATCATAAATAATGGAACTTCATAAATCCTTTCACAAATGATTTCTCAACCGTCACTTTTGGAAAGGTTAAAGGATGCTCAAAAAGATGATGTGGGAAATAAAGAAAAATTTAAAGCTATCGAAAAAGGGAAATCCTCAGAGTTTAATGTTAATGAAGAAGTAATAGTGAGATTTGGAAAAAGACTATGTGTTCCATCATGTTCAGAGCTGAAGAAGTAACTTTTGGATAATGCACATAGTTCAAATTTCTCTATTCACCCAGGAAACACAAAGATGTATCGAGATTTACGAGAGCATTATTGGTGGGATAATATGAAGAAGGATATCGCTGAATATATATCAAGATGCCTGGTGTGTCATTAAGTGAAGGCAGAGAGGTAAAAGTCTAAGGGTACGATGCAAACATTAACCATACCAAAATAGAAATGAGAGAATATCACAATGGACTTTTTCACCGGACTTCTGAAGAAATCCAAAGGCAACAATTGCAATCAGGGTTGTTGTGGATCATCTTATAAAGTCTGAACACTTTATTTCAATTTGGGAGGATTTATTCTTAGATCAACTGACATAGATATATATTAGGGAAGTCGTTAGGCTGTATGGATTACCACTATCTATTGTGTCCGATCAAGATCCATGATTCACCTCTATTTTTTGGAAGAGTCTTCAACATGCTTTGAATACTAAACTAAACTTCAGTATGGCCTATCATCCTCAAACTGATGGAAAATCTGAGTGGACTATCTAAACACTTGAGGACATTTTGAGAGTGTACTCAATGGACTTTAAAATAGCATGTGATCGACATCTTCCTTTGGTTGAGTTTTCTTATAATAATAGTTTTCACTCGAGCATCCAAATGGAACCATATGAAGCCCTCTATAGGAAAAGATGCAGAACACCAGCATGTTGGGATGAGGTTAGTGAGCATAAGATGCTTGGACCAGAAATGGTTGAGGAAATGGTAGAGAAGTTGAAAACCATTCAGCAGCATATCAAGGCATCCTGGAGTCGACAAAAGAGTTGTGCAAATAAGTGTCGATGAGACCTTGAGTTTAAAGTTGGATACATGGTATTTCTATGCATATCTTTGGGGAGGAAGGTGATCATGTTTGGAAAGAAAGGGAAGTTAAGTACAAGGTACATCGACCCCTTCAAGATTCTTGATCATGTCAGGGATGTGGCCTATCGACTAACAATTCCACCTACCATGGCCAAAGTACATGATGTCTTTCATGTATCCCTCTTAAGAATGTACATATACGAACCTTCAAATGCACTCTCTTCAGATGTGGTACAGTTAGAGGATGATCTTTCTTATAAGGAGCAACCAATGATGATCTTAGATCGTAGAGAAAAATTTCTACAAAATAAGACAATACCCCTCATTAAGGTGTTGTGGTGAAACTACAAGTTTGAAGAAGCAATGTGGGAATCTAAGGAAATGATGAAGCAGAGTTACCCACATCTGTTTTAGTATGGGAAAATAAAATTTCGAGGGTGAAATTTCTTAAGGGGGGAAGATTGTAATGACCAAAACATTCATTAATCTAAATCCCTCTTAATCTAATTAAATTCCTTTTTATGTAAAATGTTTATATAAAATGTCAACTTCTTTGGTTTTATGTTAATAATTTTTATCATTGCTAATATAGCTATTGAATATTGATCACTTGATTAGTATAAATACAGGGCTTTAACAATTCCAATTTACTCATACAAAGAACGAAATGGCCTCATCCAGTAGATGTGCCCCATACGAAGCCCATTTGTCAGAGCTCAGAAAGGAGGTGGCATAATTGGTCTTCTCTCTTGACCAATCCCAAGTTGATCTTGAATATGTGAAGCTCTATCAATACCACATATGAGAGAAATGGAAGTTGATAGAGATTACCACCCGAGCAATGTTATCCGTGCCACTACAAGAGTCTATCACCATCCCACACCTTAATATTTAGTATTATGCGGGTGTTATAAGGGGTTATGTAACAAGACCCTATAAATATGGTTATGTGAATTATTTTTTTACACAATAATGAATATACTTTCATTTTTTTATTATTACCTTGTAAATAGTTTTTAAAGCACAAATAGTATTTTTAGTTAATGTTCAACTAAAAAAATTATTTTGATGAGTTAATGGATTTTTGAATTAAATAATATTTGAATAAAATAATAATATTATTATAAAATTAATTTTTATTAAATATAAATGATCATATAATTTTATGAATGCAATTGTAAGTTTTATTAAGGTTTGAAAGCCATATTTTTCAAAACCCATGAATTTTCAATAAATGTCAGTTTTATTTTAAGTGAAAATTATCATATTTAGATAATTATTTAGATAAAATGAATATTATTTATGTAATCAAGATGTCAAAATTATCCAACGGTGAATTTTTCATAATTTTATGAGACAATCAAATTTTTGGGTAAAAATTAGACACTGTTTAAATATATAATTTGTTTTATGACACCATAATGACCCAATAGTGATGTAATAAAACACTGTAAACTTTATTTTCAGCCAATATATGTTTTACCATTAAAATAATGTGTTTTTGGGTTTGTTTGATTTATTTTACAAAGCTTTAGTCGACCCCTCAAGACTTATTAAACATTTTGTCTTTTTAAATTGTTTTCCTTGGGAGTGTGCCTCACCTCCACATAAGAAACCCCATTATATTAATACGTTTGGACTTTGTATTTATAAAATAGTTTTTTTCACTTCCCTTTTCCAAAAACCATGGGAAAAAACCAAGGGTTGGTTTGTGGTTTGGATTAGTTAATGTGAGGTGTCCCAAACCTAAATAATAAAGAATTCCCTCACCTTTCCTATATAAACCCACCCAAGCTCACACTTAATCCTCACTCAAAGCCTTTGGAGTTCATCCATACTCTTAAATAATCTCTATATAATCCTTCCAAGGTTCCCCAATCTCCCAAGAAGCATCTCTCAAGCCTCTCTCAAGCCTTTGGAATCACACTTCCAAGTAAGGGTTTTTCTTCCTTTCTCGTTTTTTCCAATTTTATTAATGTTGTTATGCCCTTTTAATTTCAATTACAAATGTTGGGGTGGGGTTTCAAACATCCCCAATACTATCCTATTTATGTTTTAATTATGTTATACCCATTTATCTCTCATTAAATGCCTCCCACATACACCCGTTACTATGCCGAAATTCTGTTAGGGATTTCTCTCTCTTCTTTTACATCCAGGTAATACTTTTGTATTATGCATCTAAATTACATTAAAATTGTTGTGAAATGTATCTATATGACCCCCTTACTGTCCATTTCATGTAAATATGAAGAGAAACCCCTTTCTCCCTCATCAACCATTTTTATGAATTCTTACATCACGCCGTTACGCTGCGAAAATTGCACCGATTTTCCAAGACAATGTCATTGTATAGTGAATACCATGCCCATATATCTATCAAGGGTATTAAACATTATACACATTTACTTATTTATTATAAAGTTTCATGTATGAATTCCACTTTCCTTTATTGTGGAATAAATGATGATGTTTTATGAATCCATGTGGCACACTTATGCATGAAATGAAATGTTTAAGAAAGGTGCGCCCTTATAACCCTCCAATGCATTGGGTAAAGTAGAGTATCATGATACGTCATGTGCAATGGGTATTTACTAATGCTAATTCAAGTAAAAAAAGTTTTTACTCATGCTTCATGTGCAATGGGTATTTACTCATGTTGCATGTGCAATGAGACTTGGCTCATGATAATTCTATGTTAATTTCTGTTTCCACATTTCCATGTTATGATTATCATGATTTATCATGAATTTATGTTTATGATTCTCGTGTGATCTATTGATATGCCTATTGTCTAACTTGTATTTTATTCCTCATGTTATTCGATGATTATTCCCTTATCGGGCTTTATAGCTCAACGTATTCTTATGCATGTCCTCAGATTATCTCGCGAAATGATGAGTACGAGGGAATATAGTGGTCATGTGAAGGAAGTTTTCAATAATGATGTTGTATTTCATGTTTTAAGTTTTTATGTAATGATCCTAATCCCCAAAGACACTATACCTATCGATCTTCTATGTTGTATAAAGTGAATTTTTTGTAATAAATTATGTTTAATTGTGTAATAAAAGATCAGGGTTGTAATAATTATTCTTTGATGTTATGTTGAGATACAACATGCTTAGGAAATGGACTTAAAATATTAGAGACACTGAGATTCCCTTTTTAAAATGATTAAAGGACCGAAGCACTATCAAAGTGTTTGGTCCACTTTTGGATTGGAATTACCCATGTAGGTAATTTTCCTTTTTATGGATACTTGGAGCCCTATAAATTCAATTAAAATGTTTTTGATAAAGGTAATGAGTTGAGTTAAATGAATGGTAAATGCTTAATGACTGAATCTCAAAAAAAGTTACCAAATAGTTTTCAATTGTTTTAAATACTAATAACACCTTTGGTGACACGTGAGTTCTTATGTAGGAATTCCATTATGGACTCAATGGGTTTTCATGCTCATACCTTGGGTGATATATGGATTCCCATGTAGGAATTCCATGGAAGAACCTGGGTTCATGATACAAGGATTGGTTCCACATCTGTAGCAACCCTTGAAATGTTAAGGGAAGGTAGCGGTGTGGAACTTGACCTTTGAAAATTCCTAAAGGGTTTTACTAAATGGTTGCAATTCTACATGACCTTTCAACACTAATGGAAGGAAAGTATTGAACTAATAAATAAATGGTTTAAATTCTACTTGACCTTTCCACACTAATGGAAGGAAAGGCTTGAGCCAATAAATAATAGTTCCTACTGTACTTGAATTATAAATACTAATGGAAGGAAAGAATTGAACTAGATGAATCATTAAGTGACCTATTTACTAAATTTGAATGGTTAGACTTGAGATTTTCATGGTTTTTGATTGAAGAATACCATGAGTACTCGTGTACCCCATTCCGAATTCATGGACGAGTTGATAAGGTTTAGAACTGCCTTGATATTGTTCCTTGTCTTATATTTGGATGCCTAGTATAATACCATTGGTTACCCCATGTAGTACAACGGGATTCTATGGATACACTCCTTGGATCCAGCATTGACAAGTAGGTTCCTTGGATACAATCCTTGGACCTAGTCTTTTCTTAGCCCCATTTTACCTTGGATGCACTCCTTGGACTCAGTAGGAAAATTTTTGTGGAATAACTTGGATTAATCTCTTTGTATTTCACTCTTATACCTTATATTGACTCAGATAAGACTGAGTTAGCTTTCTGTGAGTCTACATTACCTTGGTTTTTACCCTAGAACTCCCTCACCAGATATCTTTGATAGGTTTCCTTGTTACGTCTTGGAACCTTCAATATTATACTATCACGAGGTTATTTCCATGCTTGTTACCTTGAGACCTTATTACTAAATACCATCATAGGATTCCTTGGATACACTCCTTGGGTCATGATTTGAAAGTAGGTGCCATGGTTGAAGCTCATCCAACCTGGTCATTACTTAGCCATGTTTTACCTTGGAGGAAACTACTTGGACTCAGTAAGTGACCTATTCAAATGTGACTTATAAATAAGTTTATAATATTAAATTTATGAAATGACTACATGTACAGACACCGACCGAGGCTGAAATAGGTACTTCGGTATTTAGTTACATTTTACTGCTTACTTTATTTATGCATGCTTGCATCCTTTTTAATTTATATTACACTGTCGGGATTGGGTTAGACACCAGTGGTGCCATACTACTTAGATTTATATCTCACACCCTACTTGGGACACCACTACAATGGGGTACCCAAGTAGACCTTTCTTATTTTCAGGGCCTTGGACCGTGCTTATTTCTCTTTGCTTATACCCAGGAGTTAGGGGAAAAAGACTGAGCTGGAGCTTAGGATGCTCATGGATATTTCCTTTGGGATTTTAGTTATTTTATTTAATTGTGTCTCATGTTGTATTTTATTTAAAATTATGTTGTATCTCATACTACTTTGTGTAATGTATCAATGAGATATCATGCATTCATATATTGTATAAACTGGTATTGAACACTTTTGTTCAGTTATATTAAATCTGCTTTCCGTTGCTTTATTATTTACATTTACTGCTTCCACTGTTGAATGTTATTTACTCTGTTACACCACTAAGCAACTCTAATAAGGGTGTATAGTCTCCGTAATGAGTATCCTTACACCCTTTATGCTGGTCTGCAGCCTCTGGCATACTGGGAGTCGTGCTTGAGGTCTTGTGGCGACTGGTTTGGCCACCATCTTAGTGGTGAGCCGGGTCGGGACATTACATATGGTGTAATTCTTGAAAATATTTTAAATCCATTTGATAACATATGTTTATAGTATTCTAGGAAATATAAAGTACCTAAAAAAGATTTAGAACAATCCTATATAAAATTTTTTTCTCCCCATTTATTGAGTTTTTTTTCAGCGTTAGTAGATAATACAAAAAGTGTAAGTTGTGATCATTTAACACTTATCATAGCCATCTTCAATTTAACATATTAAAATATTTCATAATGTAAAGGTTTTTTTAAAAATATTAGAAATAAGGTGTTTAGTCCCATTAAATTCAAGATTAATTTCAATTTTTATTGTGTGATTTCAAAGTAAATAATATATTTTATCTATGTGTTTCACATGCGAGTGGTGTTATAGGTTCTTAGAAAAATAAATAACACTTTTATTATGACATACAATCTGAGTTTGAGTAAAAATAATATTAAAATCCATGAGTGTGTGCTACATTCCCAATAATTTCTAGATGGAACATATTTTGTTTCACCAGTGGAAAGTGAAACTAGAATTTTCTTCTTACTATACAAAGAAAATAATTCTTCACCAATAAAATAATAAGTTCTGAAATTACTCATCTGATCCATTCCGAAACCTATGAAATATATATTAGAATAAGTCTTAATAGTATGATCAAATCCAAAAGAATAAAATAGTCAAAGTTATAAAGTTTCTTTAAGTCAATAATTTATATGTTTTACTTCTATAAAATGGGATAAATTTTGGGTTGGCTTGAAATATTACACATAGGAACGTATGATATATAATATCTTGTTGACTAGATATCCTGTAAATGAAAATTCAAATCATCCATCTAAAAAATTTATTATCAATCAGTTTCCTAGATTCATCAAGAACGTGTTTACATGAGGTACCCAAAAAATCACATTCACTAGAAGCATTATTAAAACCAAATTGAGTAGTTAAATCCCCAATATACTTATATCTATTTAAAATAGTTTATTTCAACTTTTTTTGTAGTTTGGAAGCTAAAAAATTATTTATGTTTACCCATCATACACATATCAAACTCATTTTTTATAATTTCAAAAAAAAATCCCATAAGTTTTTTTGGTGTTGAACAAAAAATGATATCATAGAAATATATTTGTATAATTATGGTATTTTTAAAAACTTACAAGATAAAAACATCTGTATCTTCCATTCCTTTTACCCAATCATTTCAAATTAAAAATCCATAAAATCTATAAAGCCATGACCTCATAGATTTTTTAGTCCCTTAAAGTGCATTGATAAGTTTCAATATATCTTCCAAAAAATTAATATCTTCAAAAAAAATGAGTTCATTCAAAATAAACCTCCTTTAATATATAACTATAAAGTAAGTAAATCTTTACATTCATTTGAAATAAAGTAAAATTTAGACGAGCTATATAGTTCACACAACATGTCTTGGGCTGTCTAGAAAGTTAAGTAATTTTCTAGTTTAAATACATTTCTAATGGGGACCCGAATATTTTATCTATATGATAAATAAAATAGTGATCAAGATATTTAAAAAAATAATAATGAATATTTATTGGGTGTGGTTTGGATTTCTACTTATAATTATATCATAGTCCTTAAAGTTATACAAATTTTCTTCCTATTAAACCAGGATTGGGAGGATTCACAATCACATCACCTATCAACATTAGTTTAGTTGTGTGGTTGATGATATTCCAAAATAAGATATCAGATTGGATTACCCTCTTTCCATTGTGTGTAAGTGTTGTATTGAGTCACATATTTTTGACTTAGGCAATACCCAATTAGGTCTCGTTATCCCTAAACAATCAAGACTATCCACTACCCTTTCTATATGTGCAAGAAATCAGTAAGAACTTCATCATTGATTCGTTGAACATTCCATCATTTCTAGAAGATAACTAAGTGGAGGTAGATTATAGATCATTTAGACAAGGTAATAAATAAATAAAATAATTAATACCAAATACAATATCATATGATATTAAGAAATTTTTTCAATTTAGAAAAAATATAAAAATCAGTCCATATAAGAGAACCAAAGGAAAATCCAAAACAATTTAAGAGTATTTGACTCATTAAAATTATAAAAATTCTATAAAATTGAGATTACATTCATGGTAGAATAATCCATGATATTATTATTTAAATGATAATCTATCTTCTCCTAATTATGAATATAATCCTTGATGATCATTTTCCCTTCATTGAGTCTATAATTTAGAATTTGATCCCTTTTATTGATCAAATAGTATTTCTATTCATTGAGTTGAATAAAAATACTTTTCACAAAAATTTTATTGGAATCCTATTGATAAACATTGATAGTGAAAAAAATCTCCAAAATCTCTTTCTTAGAGTGAATAATAAGCTCCATGGAAGCTACTTCAGGCTCTACAATCGAGGGTCAATCTTGAACCTTATGAAAAATAACATTGGTGTTGGTGTATAGATCATACTAACATATTATATCCTTCTATTTACTCTTTATTCTTTGTGATATATTTTATCACATATATATTTCTATTCCTGTAATTAGGGGGATTGTGAAACCTCCATTATCAACAAATGGATGGGATTGGGATTGTCTGAAGGCAATCTACTAGTTGTGTATTTATTTTTATTTTCAATTCCATATTTCTTTACAACTATAAAACCATGAATTTCCTTTCCTATCTGGTGTATATTGGTTCTGATAGCTATGAATAGTCATTCCTAGCCCTGTTATTCTTACTATTATTAACTAACTCCATGGGTCACATATTCCCATTTTCAAATTATTTACACATGATCTATTTTTTAATCTTTCCAATATGGTTCACAATCTAAACTGGTTAGAAAAATATCTTCTATATCTTGAGATTCTTCCTTTAGAGATGTAGGATCCTCTTGTACATCCTCACATCTTTTAGCACCAGTGCCTAAAACGTTATAATTATTATGCATCCTAATTTTTATACCATTACCCTTCTTATTTGAACTCACAATTGGGGTGGCCAGTACCTTTTATGGGGACAGTGATAGTCATAATACACCTATATATGAAACCTAAATTAGTGAGATTCTAGTGGTTAGGCTTGGGGGAAGAATACTCCCGCCAAAAACCTCCTCTACCTTTGTGGGAAGTACTTGTTCAATGATTTCATATGGATAAAATGATGGGGTTGATGTGGATAAATGATTATTCTTAGAGTGGTCATGGAAGAGTGTAATTTAGATTAGAAGTTGTGAATAATATTCTTCTGATGAGTGTCTAAAAGATGGATTCCCATGATGCAAAGTAATACTACCATTAGAAACACTTTATCCGAACATTTGAGAAGTATCAAGTTGTCTTGAAGTACCTCTATGGAATAACTATATACAACGACCTATCCTCTTAAAATAAGTATAGAAGTCACACCCAGATTAATAAAACACACCCGAAGAGCATAAAAACTATTTTTCATCCCTAATATACATAGACTCTACCCGAGGATTGGATATATTGACCTCAAGGTAGATTTGAGGAGAAATATGATGAAAACATATATTTGAATTACCAAAGAAGCTCAATAATAGGCCCAAAATATTACCCAACATTAATGTTATGTTCAAATATTCAAATTTTATGGGAAAATAAGGGAATTATACCCATATATCCACCATTGATGGGTCTCGATGCATATGAAAATCATAATCCCAATAGTAGAGAAAGAACCAAAATCTATCAATCAGACGATTACCTTTTGACCAGGTGAGGGAGAGATCATCATTATTTTAAAAAAAATAAGAATGTAATTTGGGTCAAGCATACTTACAATATCATGAGTGTACAACACCTAATGGGAAGTAATGAATATTTTGAGAGTGTTCTTCGACAGACACTGATGACAAAAAATAGCCACAAAAGAGCACCAATTAAAATACGAGGCCTCTTTGAATTCTATAGAAGAGAGAGGAAGCTTCAAAATTCCATTATAAAATCATGGTACCTTTAGGCTGAATAAGATGTGTGGGAATGGTGGGACGATGTCTAGGAAAGTGAATATAGAGAAACCCTAGGGAGTGAATAAGGGGACTCGAGCGGGGTCCCTCCCCCCTATGGAGAGGGAGGGGCTAGAGGCTTATCCATCATGATTGGATAGTACATCATATATGAGAGGATCTTTATTGGTATATATAATCATTTTTAATTTTAAATGACATGGTTTTTTAATAAAAACCATTATTAAGAACAAATATTGATTATCAAAACCATTTCATAAAGAAGATAGAAGTTTATTGAATGGAGTGTGAGGAATTAGGCATTAGAAAATGAGATCCTTCCCTTCCCCAATAAATCAAGAATTACTACCCTATTTTAAAGTTCGAATACATGAATGGTGGAGAAAAAATCATTAAGGAAGTTAATAAAATAGAAAATAAGATGAATTAAATAAAATATCAACAACAGTGACAACGGTCTCTAACAAAGGCTTCTACCATGAAATCATGACATCCTTATCTCTATCTTATAGACCCTTGGTTTCCATCTTATTCATATATTTTAAAACCATTAATATCCTTTATTTTTAATTTTTTTAAAGTTTTCTTTTATTTATATATCATTAAATATTCATTGCTATCCAGTATTCTTCAAATTCCACAACTTACTTATTTTTTAATCAAAATATTTTTCATTTTATGATCCATGTGGCATACATTGAGTAGTTGAATGAAGGCTGACATAGAACCTATATGTCTTGCATTTAAATATACATTTTTTCTACCATTATTATCTTAATATCATTTATTTATTTATTTTTTACAAATTAAATCATTCTACATGGTTTCTTAAATATCCTACACAACCATATGTCTTATATGTTGGATAATTGTTCTATATGTAGATTAAATTTTGTACACATAGGATAAAACTACTATGCATATAGGAAATGCCATATGGGTGACCAAATATATTCCATTTATGAATTTTTCCTTTATAAAATATTATTGAACTTTAAATATCATATGATAGATCAAAATATCCTACGACCTGTTGAAATGATTTATTTGTAGGAAAATTCTCCTATGCATAGTTGAAATATCCTATGTCACTCTATAGTCTGATACTTGGAGCAACTATAGGATACTTTTATTTTTCCATTTTCTTTTAAATTATATTACATTACCTCAATAATGTATTATAATTTTTTGAAATCAAATTCTAACCTTTTGAATCACTTCTTAATATCATGGAATAACATCAAATTATCCAATATTAAGTATAGGATTTATTTTAATAATTACAAAGATTAAATAAATAATTAGAAATAAAGTTTTAATATAATAAAAATTTAAGCTCTAAATTATTTAAAAGATATTAAATATTATATATATATAATAAGTAATGAAAACGGTGGGTTTAAAATCATTAAAACAAAAGATAGAATGTATGAAAATATTGACTTGTTAATTTCCCCACACATAACCCTTGGATTCCCAGAAAAGCGAACTTCAAGAAAATTACCCAAGAATATTTTAAACCATACCTAAAGTGAGTTTCTATTTAAACACCATTTTCCTTAAGTTTTCATGCCTCCTTAATGATATTAATTACAATTTTAAGTACATTTCATTAATTTATGCTTCTTTCATCCTCTCATGCACATGTGTACCTACCTTTTTAGAAATATTTCACTCAACTCTGAAGTATGAATTTCAAGAAATGTTATTAACATCCCAATTACATACATAGTTCACTATAAGATTTATGAATTTATTCATCTCTACCAATTGAGTCACATAATTATGTATATCAAGAGAACATTTTTGGGTTGTTTTTAGGCTTAAGGGCTGGTCGGTTATAATGAGAATATTTTTGGAGCTTGTTAAGAAGTTTTATATAAATTTTGAAGTATAATTCCTTATTTTCATTTCCCTTCAATAGTAGATTCATTAATTCTCTTACTCTTATTCTAAAATACATCCTTCTATTTTTGTTTTGATGAGACATTATACATCCATTATTAGTTTAGTAGTAACAAACATTGTTATCTCTATTTCCTTCAACAAGTTTCGGAATTTTATTACTATTGTTCCACTCCTAAAGTTAGAGTAGGATTTTATAAGTTTATTCTTGTAGGTGTGAGTTCTATATTACCCCATATTTTAATTCATTTCTATTCCTTTTGATGTGTTCTAGATCCATTATTTAGAACAACTTATAAAATTCATCCAAATAACTTCTCAAAATATATTTTAGAATTAGTTTTCCTATAAATTAATCTATAGGTTCTTGTTCAATACAGATTATAGAACATAAACATAAATGATATATTTCTTCCATGTTTCCCCCATTAAAACTTTATTTCTTTGATTAAGAATTAGAATTTGTGATGAATTTAAATTTTAGAGAGAATTATCAACACTATTTTACATAAATTTAGTACTAGAATTACATCCTAATTATTGAGATATATCTATCACATATTACCATCTTTCCCTATATTATTTTATTATAAATCAAAATCACATAAGTCATATTAGTTCTTTATTTAGTTTTAGTATATTCTATGAAAAATCTTGTTCATGCTCACTTTCCATCTTCCTCCACAATTTAATTTAATATTGATAATTCATCAACTTCTATACTAGGATAGATAAGGATTATTGGATTATAATGTGTCTTCATAAAAAATTCATTCATGGATGCTAAGATATATTAGGGTAAAATAAAAATGCAGTCTATAATAGTAATTTATTTAAAAAGAGGGATTAATAATCAAAAGAATGGCTTGATAATCAATAAAAAGTCCTATTATTCTGTAAGGTTTGGAATAGATCACCCAAAACTTTTTGGTTATTCAAGAAATTTTTATTTCTATCAAGAAAATTGAAATTATGAAAAATATTTAAAAATAGGTTTAGAAGAATTTTAAAAGAGTGACTAAAACAATGGATGATATTATATAGTGTAAGATTCAAAAATTGGTGAGATTTACATGAATTTACCTTACTTATAATTTGAAAACTTGTTTCTTTTATGATTCAAATAATGTGATTAAATGAGTCAAATCATCTTTTAATCTTTATAATATATTCATTGTTTTCATGGGAATTAAAATTAATCTCGACATGCTTGAAAAGAAAAATAAAAAAGTGAAAAAATAGAAAAAAATTCAAAAAGATATAAAATTTTAAAAATAATAATTGAAAATCCCAAACAATGATTCCACATACTTAAATGATGTAGTTTCATCACTGTATTCTAAAAAAAATATTCAATTAAATAAAATTTTAAATGAATTAATAGCATGTAATCAAGTTATAAGTAGAGGTAAAACCAAATGGGCATTCATTGATAAACAGGTTGAAGGAGTGTGATCTCCTCTACTGGTTTTGGGGTATTTTTCAAAATAATTTATTCAACCTATTCTAATTAATAGTGAATTTGGATTCTTATCCTTATTTAAATGGTTACAATGAAAAAAATGATAGGCACAAGTGACTATAAATGGACTTTCCCATTTGAAAAAAGTTTACCTGACATCATATTTAGTCTTTATTTTTACAGTATAACTTTTTCTACATGATGAAAGTCTTTATACTAAATGATTGTTTTCATGTGACACTATATTCCTTTCTTTGTAAATCATGGAGATATTAAAATATTATCTTCTAATTTCTTCCAATTCATGTAGATTCAATATTATATCTTTTTTAGATCTTTCAATGACAATATTTAATTATTTCTTAGACCAATTGGCCTTGTTCTTTAACTCCATAAGTAAGTGATAACTCTTTCCATATATCAACATGTATGGAATCATTCCAATTGGTGTTTTATCAACTTTTTTTTATCCCTTAAGGAATATTCTAATCTTTTTAACTCTTCCATACTATTTAGTTTAATCAAATTCTCAAAAAGTCTATTTATTTAATTATTTTAAACATCATCTTTCCCATTTCTTGTGGGAAGTTGAGTATAGTTTTCATATGATTCACTCAATATTTTCTCATTAAATAATCCATGTTTTTGTTTCATAAGTGGATCCCTTGATCACTAATGATATTTACTGGCACTCCAAACCTATTAAATATTTTAGTTGAAATTAAATCACATACAATAAAAACATCAACATTTTTAGTGGACTTAGATTCCAAATTTTTTTGATAAAAAATAAAAATAATTATGATATAAGAATTAAAAAATGACTTGAAAAAATATTCCATAAAATATATTCTCCAAACATCATAAATTTCATATAAGATTAGTTGTTTTTTAATAAATTATTTTTTATTTGAAACGCTTCCCATGAATTGTAATTCTTAAAATATGTTATTAGATTCATGCGCATATACAAACAAAGAGGGTTAATAAATTCCCTAGTCTAAGATATTAGTTTCGATAATTTACTTCCAAAGTTTCCTATACAAGCTTGGGTGTAAAAGAATTGAAAAATAGACTATATTTTATTTACTGATAACAATATTCTAATCATTTGGTCATTAAAATTTTTATAAAGATATGAACATTACCAAATTAAAATTTTTTATTCAGATTTAATTATTTTAATTTTTTAGTGATTTAAATGGGATGGTATCTATGATGTTACAAAATATTTAACCATATTACTATTCAAGGGAAATTTTCCTTAAACCAAGTACAAAAAATCTCCTGGAATGTGATCATTCAACAGTTATTGCTCTAGAATTTCAACTTCACTAAAGTTTGGTATCCTACCTTGGTAATAATCCACATGGTTCTTAGTTTCATTATTATATTTAATCTATAATTCAAATTACTAAAGTAGTATCATCCATCTAAATGGACCAAATTTTTATTATTATTTTATATAGAGTACCTAAGGGATGTTTGATTAGATAATATTTTAACTTTTTTTCTAAAAAAATATGGTTTGAGTATATATATATCAATGAAAACTATAATAAATTATTTTTCCATAGTTATGATATTTCCATGGAAAACATACAAGGTTATAGATGCATAGATAATGACATAATATTTGTATTCAGTCTTTTGTGAGAGAATTTCTCCCTAAACCAAGTTTGAACCATCGCAAAGTAACTCAAAAGTGTTATCTCAGTAAGGTGGTTGAATCACAAGTGGGGTGATCCATATTTTATTTAATGCATCAAAAAATTCTCTACAATAAACATTAAAATCAAAGTCTATATCTTTCCAAAGTAACCTAGAAATAGGAAATGAAATCTTACTGAAATATTTGATAATTTTTTTCTATACCTAAATTTATTGGAAAATATATATCAAGTTTCACATAAGTTCAGGTAAGGAAAATATTTCATCACTTTAATTTTTTATTTATCCAAATTAATGAATTTTTATGAAATTTCATGCCCATGTAATATTCCACTTTCTAAGATAAACTAAAACTTTTAAAATTTCGAAACATGATTCATTTTGATAAATTTATTTAAAACCATTTTCCTATTTTTAATCAATGATCAAATGAGTCACCAAAAATAGTAATTTTATCTAAAATTATCTCCAAGAAGGCCTCTATGTTTTTAGAAAAGATACTTGCAATGCACCTATGAAATATAAATAGAGTATTATGAAATATAAATGGAATTATTTTTAAATAAATGTTCCCAAAGGGACATGTAAAAGTAGTATTCTCTTAGTACTATAGAACAATGAGTACATAGAAAGAACATGAAAATATATCTAGGAAATAATAATAATCTCATCCTATAAAACTGTCAAGTATTTCTCCAATGAATGGGACAGTAAAATTATCCTTTATAGGGACCTGATTTAACATCTTATAGTTTATATATAGTTTTGGAATATTTTGAATTATCACTGGGATTAAATCATTTTGTTTATTACTCACAATGGAGTCCTATTTTATTAAGTACTACATGAATAAGGTTTTCCTATTGGGAATATAATATGAGATAGATAATGTAAAAATCTAAAATATTATATATATCCTTATTAAAAACATCCATAATAGTGGGGTTTAGACTCCTTTAGGAACACCAAATAGGTATGGAATTTTCTTTAAGTATAATATTATGCATGTATATTTTGGGATTAATTCTTGGAATACCATATAATCTATATCCTAATTTTTTAAAATTATCTCTCAATAGTTCAATCAATTTTTTTTTGTAAATTTCTTAGTAGTTATCACTAAAAGTTCATATATTTATAAAAGGTACACATATTTTAATTCAGATTTAAAATGTTTAAGTTAAAATTTTTGGGGTTGTTCTAAAGATAAAATTATATTTGGGTTTTGACTTCAAAATAATAAATTCCCTAAACATTTTTTTTACATATAATCTTTTTCATCATGGATTAAACAATATAATCCATCAAAAAACTCATAATTTACCTCTTCCACCAATATAAAAATATATTCTCTATAATTATTTATAATTTCATTATATATGGGAATTTTAAGTATGAATTTTTTCCCAAGAGAGATAAATTTAAATAAAATAATTGGATCTTCACCTACTTTAGCCTCTTTAATTTTGAAAAGTGTAAAAAGTAAATGATCATCTAAAGGGTTCCTCATAGGGTAAAATATTATACGGTGGATTTTATTTCCCCAAGAATCATGGTGATGGTTGCATCATGTAAATTGATGATTTTCTTGGCTATATTCAGAAATTGTCTCAAAAAAATTATGGTTTAGTTTGATTGGAATCTATATTCCTCCATGATCAACACATAGAAATCAAATAGAAATATTATTTCATGAACTCAATCTATCAAATATTTCTCGAATCATTATTGAAAAGTATAAAATATATTTTGAAGTTTATATAACACTATTATAGGTTTCAATTATCTTATATAAAAATATGTAAATACAATTTTATACATAACATTAATGAAGGACCCTAAATCACATAAAGCATTTGAAAAAAACACACAAATCAATAGGGAAAATATCCCATGATCTTGATATTATATTGGTAATCATAGCGTGATTAAAGCTAAGATAATTATTCCAAGACTCATCCTTTCATTTCCTTGATGTCTACTCTTTTTTTTGGGAAATTAACCTCAATAAATTTAGCATACTTCCTGATTTACTTGAGATCTTATAGAAGGGTTATATTGATCTCCATATTCTAGAATGTTCTTAGAATTTATCTTTAGTATTCTTCATACTATTTTTTCATTGATTAAATCATTATACATGTGAATAGAATATAAAGGTATTTCCCCTCCCTACATTTCATTTATAATTGTGTTTCTTATTTCTTCCTCCTTGGGTAGCATTATTATCTTTATCTTCTTTCTTTTCTTGGGTAGGATGATATTTTGGAATATATCTAGAATTTAAAAATTCATTCTCTTTTGGTTTCATTTGATTGTGTGAGAATCAGATGTGTATGGTGGTAAAATTTCTTTGTAACTTCTTATGGTCACAATAATCACCTTTATTTTAGGATTTAGGACAGATTGGGCTGACCATATCCCAATTTGTTTTGGATAGAATCTTCACAATACTTCTTATCCAGTTTCTTAACTCTCCCACTTTTTTCCTAAGCTTATCAACTTTAGGCTATTTTATAAACTATATAGAAGGATTTACACTAGTTTATTAATGATCAGAATATTTCTTTTATTATAAGGGGGTGGATTATTGGATGGTTGGTTATAAGTTTGTTAGAAAAGTGGTGGGTTTTGTAATTGGTTCTTTTGCTATTGGTAAGGGAGTTATTGTTGGTATTGATTCTAGTAGTGTGATCTATCTTAGTTCTATTTATTTTAAAACCTATATTGGGCTTGGGAATTTTCTCTCTATCCTTGGTTTTTTTTGTTTTAATTTCCTTAGATGAAAAGATTCTACATAAATCTTCCTTCCTTGTACTTCAACACATTGGTTTGTGAAATGGTTCAAATATGAATATAAACCACATACCTTGGTTGGTGTCTATTTCTCATTGGTCTATATAAAATATATTTGTATAATTATAATTTATAGTTATTTAATTCTTGATTTCTATAAGGGATAGAAATCAAAAGTTCTTACCCCATGGATACCCTATGTTCTTATACCTATTGTGTCTAACAGTTGTGAGTTTTATGGTATATTTTAAATCAATCCCTTGGATTATATTAATTATTTTCTTATTATTGATAATCTAGATGATTCATTCAATAACTTTCTGTCATTGTATATAAGTTCATGATAAAATAAGAATTGTAAGTGATCCTCTACAATGGATTAATGTGGGTATATATAACTTATATTCTTTAAGATCTATTAGTACTAATGAAGAGATTATTTAGATGATTATTTTATGGAATATATATCCTTCCTAATGACTATTATTTTTTTAATAGATAAATATTTGAAAAAAAACACCTCTTAAATTCATCTAAGTCATGAACTTCTTCTTGTTATCTCCTTTAAGTTATAAGGGGAATGAATTCCACGTGAATTCTTCCATATCCATTACTTGGGGTTTCAAAGTGGAGAAGAAATATAAAATTATTTGATGTGATTATTTTTATATTCAACTACCAGGACATAAAATTTTTGTAATAAATAAATTAAAAATATTTGCAGTACAAAATAATTTTGAAGAGAAAGCACGATAATTTAATTTTATAAGATTATGAATTGGGGTGCATAAATATCTCACAAGTTTTTCTTGGTATTTTTAACCATTATCATATGCTCAAGGTGAATGAAAGATCCAATATTTCTATATTTTTCATTTGTAATTTTAATTTATTATTTCCCACCAAATTCTAAATTTATGGTAAATTATCACATGTTTGATATAAAGGATGATATGGGGTGAATTGAGGACATGACATAAAAACGATTTATTAAGTGTTTTAATAATATTTTATATTAATACATCACATAATTTTAGTGTTTTTTATTTTTAAGAATAGTTTTAAAAGTGTTTGGTAAAAACATATCCAACCACAAAAACACTATGGGAGATCAGGCCATACCAACTTAAGTGCTTCCGGACTAATCATACCCAAGGCTCAGGACTAGAGGCATAAAGAAAAAAAAAAGAAAGAACATGTAAACACCAATATAAAGTTGGATAAGGTACCCAAAACATGTTATAACTTCTCATATTATAGTTAGCACATGTGGGAGGAAGTCATTGCAAAGGTTGGTGACAAAGTTGATATCTGAGTTGCTTTGGGAGCACCCGGATTTGAAACGCGGTGCCTCTAAAACTCACCATCAATATGGGACTCCATAGTAGAAATGTTGTTCATATTTTAATGTGAATAATTGAATATTTAAATATATAATCATTTAATTCTTTTACTCCATGATACTACTCATCATAATCATGATAGAGTATATAGATCACTGCTTTTCCATAGACTTCAATTCTCACTAGAGGAAGATCAAGGCCTACATCATCTGGAACCCACCATGGATGTTGATATAGGTGTATGAGGATGATACTATTATATCTAGTAATAACCATGAATTCCCCCATGAAGCCATATGAAGGTTAAAATTTCCACCAAGACGACTGCTAACCATTGTGTATGTTTGAAGTGGAACATGGGATAACTTTACAACTAAAAAAATTTCTATATGAGTTTGACACTATGATTTTAAGAGATCAAGTAATATATATAAATAGGAAATGGATAGATAAATGATATAGGATATGGTTATACACCTTGGTGAAGGTAATTAATGCCTACTTTATGCACTTGAAATGATGAGTACCATATAATATAGAAGATAATTTTGGTTGATGAGGATCTTCAAATGATCAAACAATTATGATTTCGACATACTGAGGACCATGGACAAGTTTTTTTCATATATGAGTGTAAATATTATCATGAAATGTAGGTGTTTTATAAGATTCATTCAATGAATTTAACATTAAGATTTGATTTTTAAAAGGTAAAATTGTCCTGGAAAAATGGTGGATGGATTATGGAAGGTCCATATGGTTATGGAAAGTTTAATATATAAAATATCTTCTTGGATCTTTAGAAGGAGGTGATGTTTTTTTATAGGTAACATTATGCACAAATTAAAAAAGATATAGAAATTTCTACTTATAAATATAAGCTGAAGGCTACCATGAAGGGGTTTATCCATTTTTTTCTTTATAGTGTTTGTACACTGGATGTTTTGGCATAACAGTAGATAATAGTTTTTCGTATTTTTCTTTTCACACATCTATTCTCATTTTTAATGTTTAAATAATTTTTTTCCATTTGTTTCTTCATTTCATTCATTTATGAATACTATATCTATTCTTCCACATTATTCACTGTGATCTTTTATAATCATCATCATGATTTACTAACATAAGTAATCACCTAAGGGATGAATCTAGGTTTTTAAACAAAGCCTTCATGATATCCGGATTAATGTTTCTTATTTACTTCGGTTTGATTCAAGGATTATCAGTAGTGATAGAAGTTACCCTCACTATGGTTATATAAAGATAAAATTATTATTATGTTTTATATTTGTTACATCCCATTATTTTATGGTAGTTACCTTTTAAATAAATTTAATCTATTAAATAGTTTGTGTTGCATGCAACACCATGTTTAGACGAACCACAATAAATTATTAAAATATTATTATGTGAGAATTATAACCTAGACATTACAATTGTTGGGATTAAATATTAATAACTAAATTATAAAAATTCTATGGTTTAAATATTTATAAAATAAATTCATTAGTCATCAATAAAAATAAAAAGAATCATTTTAATGTAAAATAAATGTTTTTCAAAAAAATTGTTTTGATGTGAGACATTGTGTTTTAATATTAATAAATTTAATTAATCACTATCAATGAATTATTTTAATGAAATGTAAATATTATATATTCAATAATTTTTTTAATATTCATATGTAGTTTTAACTAGGTATAGGATAAGAATAAATCCAATTTTATCCTTAAAAACAGTATTTTTATAAAAATATATTTTCATTATTTTTGGTAAAAATGTTATCAAATTAATTTCATTAATATTAAAATATTAAAATTGAAAAATATATTCCATAATTAGAATTTTTATGTTCAAATATGGTAAATAGGACCCCTTTATTTTTAGTCAATATGAATTGTAACTGTGGTAAGATTTATCACCTCGGTAAAGTGTAAATTGGGTTAATCTTGGTTAATAATAATTGATAAGGTCATAATATTTCATATTAACACATATTTGATGAGTTAAATTCAACCCTCATCACCTCAGGTTCAAAATTTATATGTTTAGTGGACACATTCCCATGAAAATGACCAATATAATATTTTAATCAATGAATGGTACAAAATGTCACTCTCTTAGTTTTAAAAATATATTATGTGTATACATAGGAACAAAATAATGTGAGGAATTTATATAAATATAATTTTTTTGAATAAATAAATTATTTTCATGATTATAAATTATTATTATGTTTTATTTGTTATATAATTACCTTTAATTTTTTCACAATTCCAACACAATATTTATTTATTTAATAGAAGAATAAAATAAATGATATTAAAAAATATTAAAATTGATATAATTGGAAAAGTTTTTTGATTTCAATGATATTTTCTATAAATATGCAATATTTATGATTCGTAACTAAATTATATTTGAAATAAAACTTTTCTTGATGTATTACAAGTCAAATTAAATGAATAGTGTCAATATTTACATTAATGATAATTTATAAAAATAATATTTTATTAAATTATTTAAAAATAATTAAAATATTTAAAAAGGTAATTGGAAGTAATATATGGTCTAAAATTTCATTCCTTTTCTATTTTTGAGTAAACAGATTCCTTATATATAAAATTATAACTCTTTAAGAGTGAAAATACATTACCTTAATTAAAGATAAAATTGGTTATCTAAGGGGTTAAACCAAAATATAAGATCTAAAACACTATTAAACTTGTAAAAATATTATTTTATGATGATATTTTGACCATATGATACCCTAGTTTTAAATTATTATCCATTTGAATGCATTTTTATTGAGAATAACTTTATTATAATTTCATCTTTTATGAAAATCCAAAAGTTCCCCCACATCTATTATAAAATAGAACATCCTCCCTCACTTATTTACACCATTTTTAGATACATAGTATATTTAAACCCCTAATATCTTTATTATTAACATAATTAAATAAGTTATAGAGGTCTTGTTCATTCCAAAATACCTACCCTATGTCTATTAAAAAGAGATCTAAAGGAAGTATACCAAAGAAGTGATAATCGTCTTTTCTGAGTCCTTTAAGTCTACTTATTATCTAAATTCCTCTTAAATTATTTTAACCATAATAATATAATAAATAATGTATCATAAATATAATTATATTTCATTATAATTATGGTACAACCATATTTAGCCTCTTCACCATCCTTCAAAAAGTGAAAACATCACTCGTGTGTTTGTATGTCTTATCGTCTCTACATAACAGTTTAATTCATATTTCATCACCACTTTCCATGGATGACTATAAATATATAAATAATTATTATATATAATATTTTTTAAATAATGATGATTTTTTAACTATAATATAATATATAAATTTATACTTTCCAATCTATTGGAAAATGATAATGTCAATTGTGCATACATGTGGAATACCACATCCATGAAGCGATGTGATCAATTTTTCATTTACATTTTAAATAGATGTAAATAGGGATATATTTAACTAATATTTATGATAAATATTATATAATAATAAATATTTTACGATTAATAATTTTTTAAATTTCTTTTGTTCCATATTTTGAAAAGTTAAAACATCAATCATGTGTACAGACGACTTACCGTCTCCACGAGTGATGAAATTTATTTTTATATCTCTAAATATTATAGATGAATCTATTTATATATATATTCTAACTATATATAATATTTATAAAACTAATAAAATTTGTGATATGTTAAAAATATAATAAATTAACAAGTACTTGGACTACCGAATGAAAAGTTACTTCAAAAACAAAGTAGTTAACACCCAAATAATGATAATAATAAAATATTATTAAAAAAAGGTGGTAAAATATTATAAATTGATCATATATGATATAATATATATTAATATGTGTTTTTATATAATTATAATAAATTAATATTTATTATATAGGAGGTTATAACACTTACGTGACAAGTCAGAACTGAGGTAAGGGATTTCGTCTCAATTTCCACTCTATTAAGAGATATTTAGTATTATGCACCAATTTTTTATATGGTGTATATAATGGCACATTATGTTATTTAACATGAATATATATTTATTAATTATTATTAATGATCATTTAAATCTTATTAATTTAAATAGTTTTCATATTTTCTTCTAACTTTTCCTCTCTTTAGAAGTTGAATCTTGAAAAGAAATGTTTAAAAGAAAAAATGATAATATTTCTATTTTTATCAGATATATATGTCTTCCATATCCATATTTTAGTTATAATTTTTTAAAAAATTAGTTTTAATAATAAAATTATTTATCAAAATAAAAATTTAACTATATTTTATTTTTTACAAAATGGTTTGAAATGAATGTTTTATCATTTTACAAACGAGGTACTTTGTGAATTTTACAAAAATATTATAGAAGGAATGTTTTTAACTTATACATAATGAGAGTATTTTACCAACTATATGACTAATATTTTCTTGGATCCTTATTTTATAATTTTATAAGTATATTTTCAATTAAAATGTTTTACTTTATAATTGAATAAGATTTATTTAAATTCGTGATTTCAGAAATGGAAAGGTTATTTTTCCCAAAAATGTTTTAATAATATTTTAATAGAATTTATATTCATTAATGAGAAAATCCATTTATTTTATTTATTCACCATAGGGGATATTTTCAATTATAACATCCTTAAAAACAGTCACCTACTTGTAATTATTAAATGCTGAATTTCTCTTAAATATTCTTATCTTTTATATCTTGGAGATGACTATTGCATAAACCATATAAAATTTCTAAATACAGTGTTATATTTTGAATGCATTTTATTAACAATTTAATTATTAATATATTCATATTAATTACTCAATATGAGTATTTTTTGATAAGACATATTTTTCATGAATTAAGTTAATCTTTTTCTAGATGAAGAATGAATTAAACATATAGAGATTGGTGGGGCCTGAAATTTTATATCCCCTCGATGTATTGATAAGTATCAGGATACACATCAATTGGCCAAATTAAATGGATTATTTCCAATTATTTTAAATTTTATTAGAAAAAGGTATTTGTGGTAGAGATATCCTGATTTATGAGATCATGACATCCAATAATATGTATTTCCTTCATTGAGAAATCCTTTATTACAATCCATGATATTAATGAATCGATACTATCCATGGATTCTTTTTTTGCTCAAATTTCTTATAAAATGACATGTATTTTTAGTTACCTTTCCATATTTATTATTCCTTATTTTCACATCATATATTTCACAATATGTAACCCATACTGAGCATCTGAGATCACACTTATTTTTTTTTATTTTACCCATATTATAAAGAATAATTTTTTAATGAGTTTCTAGGATGAATAAATTTTAATTTTTTATGTTTTTATTTTATAATTATAATGATATTTGGGAGTAATGCATATAGTTCACCAGGACTGCTCAACTGATCAATCCTGCATGGTGAGATCTCTTTTATATATTCCAATGTAATAATGTATACATCATATATAGGTTACATGATTTGGTGTTGTTATAGTTGGTATGAGAGAAATTTTAGTAAAATCTATGGGAACTAGATTTTAAATAAACATAGAAAACAAGAGAACTATTATAATCCCTTATAGTATATGAGAATTTTTACCATTATATGGATTTTATTTTCTATATCAATATTCAAGATAATTTTGATCGAAATTAGTGGGTGCCATTATTTAGTGATAGTTGATAATGGAAAAAAGAGAAACAATACTCATGGTCAATGAAGGAATTTCCCCACTAATCAAGATAATACAGTTGGTGTTGAAACTGAGCATGTCATGACCATATTAGTACACCCAACCTAGGTTATGTATTAAAAACAATTTTATATAGACAAACTTGATGTTCCATGGTATGCTACACCTAAATTAGATCATTTAATAGGATAAATTTTTCCATATTTTAGTAGAAATATTATTCCAGTAGTAGCTAAGAAATAGATGAAATCACTTGAACTGATATTTATCACTTTGGGATACAATAAAAGAGAAATGGTTATTATAGAAGTTTATTTTCTTATCAGGAATTATAATAAATAGTGGTCATTGATCCAACACACTATGTAGTAAGAATTAATAGAATATATAGAGTAGGGAGATCTTAAATTAATATTTTTTATAAATATTTCCCTCATGAGAAGTGAAGTGTAATGAACAAAATTTTCTTCATGTTAAATAAAAAGGAGTAAGATTATGTTTTAAAGTATGAGGATACCTTTTTAAGACTAGCCAGGTATGCTATGTATTATATGTAATCCAATGAAAAATACTGATAAATTCTTTAAATTACCTAATAAAAAACAACAAAGGGAACCATTTTCTTAAATTTGTTCATTATATGGTGAAATATTATTACATTCCATAAACAAAGAAGTAATTTCCAAATCATATATCATTAATAGAAATGAAGATAATAAGTGGTAATATTAGAACTATGAAAATGGTAAAGAATTAAAGAAGAATAGAAGAACAAATAATTTCCCATAATGTTAAAATTGTTCGAAGAAACAACCTGAAATTTCTTTGAAGGGAATGAGAGTTTGTTATAGGTGTGAAGATAAGGGTTATTAGACCAACAATGAAAGGGGAATAAACATGTAAATGATTTACAGTGATTAAAATATAGAAATATAGGATATTATTCACCCCAATTCCCCAAGCGTCAAGGGAACATATAATACAATAGTTTGAGGGGAGAAGGAAAAGTGTATGCGATCACCACAACTGAGGTTGAAGTTTCCAATGAAGTAGTGGAAGTTACTTTAATCACAACCTTAAATTTATCCAATGATTTATTTGATTCAGGATCTTCAAACACTTTTATATTATCTTTTTTGTTTCTATAAAATTATATATTTCCCTAGAACCTTAATAAGGGAGTCTCTAGTCAAAAATCTTGGTGGATATTTCACCACAACAAGGATGTGTTTGCTATTTCTCATTATAACCCAAAAACAAACCCTATTTCAAGACATTATTATTAATCCTATGGTTGATTTTTATATAATACTTTGTTTGGATTAAATTTAAAAATATGATTAAAATAATTATTATAAAAATAAATAAGTTATGATTCATGATGAATATGTGAACTTCCTTATATTTCGAGGGGAGACTTCAGAATTTTAAGAATGTCTAGATCCACCCCCAATAGCTCTTATGAATGAGATTATTAGGAAATAATAGAAGACACAATCTATATATGTAAAAGGTAATATTCAAATAGACTATATACTGATTTTACAAGAATAAATTGATATATTTTATAAAGAATTTACGTGATATCCACAAGATCATAAAGTTTAGTTTTCTATTCATTTAATACCTAAAGAAAAAACTGTATAAAAAAATCACTATATAATGAAAATTTTGGAATTATTGGAGTTTATGAAATAACTAGGGAATTTTTATATTAAGGTATTTATATAACCAAGTGTTTCACCTTGGGGATCTCCTGTTTTTTTCATTAAGGATACACATTAATTATATGTAAATAAATTCTATTATGATAAATAACAAGTATCATCAACCTCACATTGATGAATTATTAATAAACATCATAAAGCTCATTATTTTTCAAAGATTGAACTTTATTATGGGTATCACCAATTGTGATTAAATAAGGAAGATATCCCAAACACAACATTTTGATTGAGTTCTGGAAATTATAATGTTATATTAATTCCATTTGGATTGACTAATTAACCCTATGTTTTAATAGATCCAAGGAATATATTATTCAGGGAATATCATGATAATTTTTTTTGGAATTTCATTAGGATATCTTGGTGTGCTAAAAATCTCTAAGTACCATGAGAATCACTTAAAGATTATTCTTGAGTCTCTTATACAAAAAACGTTATATGGGAAATTTAGAAAGTGTGAATTTTGAAAGAATTTTTTTTCTTCGCCATATTTTCCCCAAGGATAGAATCTCAGTTGATCTTGCAAAGGAAAAACATATCCAAGAATTGCCTACACCAGTGAAAATTACCTAGGTATGTTGTTTCATTGGTTTGATAGGTCACTATCGGTTATGTTTTCAATACATTTCCCAATTGGATAACCAATTAACCAAGATTACCTGTTAATGGGTTATGTTTATATAGAAAAAGGAATGTGGAGAATATTTTGATGAATTGAAGAGGATATCAGTGAATTCTTTGATTTTAATTTACCATCAAGAAACTATAGATTTGGGATGTATATTGATGTATTAATAAAGGGACTTGGTTGTTTCCTTATGAAGAATGAAAAAGTTATTGTTTATGCATCAAGGTAGTTAAAGATTCATGAATAAAAATATCCAACCCCTGATATTTAATTAACAATCATAATATATTTTTCTAAAGATAAGGTGACACTATCTCTATGGTAAATGATGTGAGATATATACAAATCACAAGAGTCTGAAATACATATTCTCATAGAATTAACTCATACTATGATAAATATGATGGATCAAGATACTTAAAGATTATGATTTCTCAATACAATACCACATGAGAAAGGGAAATAATATAGTTGATGCACTGGGAAGGAAAGATCATAGATTTCTGAAAAAAAATGAGGATTGATAGGGATCATTTTTTCATGGTTTTAGTAAAGTTGGTTCTAGGAATTATTATGGAAGGGTAAATATCACTAACTTTTCAAATGACTGCGAAACCATCTTCATTATAAAAGATAAAAATTTCTCATCATGATGATGAGAATATTTAAAGGAAAATTAATTCTTGAATGATGGGAAATTTTCATACATCACATATGAAGATGGAATTCTTATATTTGGAAATACTAGGTGTTCCATATATACCTGAGATAAAAATGTAATTATTAGTTGATGATCATAACATGAAATACTATATACACCATGACAACAACAATATGTTTAGATATTTGACAGAACATTTTTTGTGGGATATTATGATGTGAAAATTACCGATTATGTGTCAATATGTTTAGTTTTTCAACAAATAAAGGTTGATAAAAAATATACTAGAGGTGTAATGAAACTTATTCTTATTCCTATATGAAAATGGGATGATATTACTATGGTATTTTTCACTAGATTTATAAATTATCATAGAAAGAATGATGTGATATGAGCTACTTTTTATCACCTTACCAAATCTCCATATTTCATTACTATAAGAGAATATTTTCCTATAGAGTTCCTCAAACGAATCTATATTAACAATTTTATAAGGCTTCATGGTTTACCTATTTCAATTGTATTTGATCATGATCCACACTTTATATCATAATTATGCAAAAGTATTCAGAAGGATCTTAATTCCGAGCTTCATTTGAAAAATGATTATCATTATCAAGTTGATGGGTACTCTAAAAAGACTATTTAAACATTGGATGATATATTTAGGTCATGATTTCTTGACTTTCGAGGTGTGTGGGGTCAATATTTACCTATGGTAGATTTTTACTATAATAATATCTTCCATTCATGTTAAAAAATTTCACTGTATGAAGTATTGTATGGCCATATATGTTGTACTCCCACTTTTTGGGAAGAAGTCAGAGGAGGAAAACTTGTGGGTCTAGATATTTTGAGGAGACAATGGTAAAAGTAAAGGCTATTAACAATCATATTAAATCATCACAAAGCACAAAAAATATTTATTCTAATAAACGAGGGAAATATTTTTGAGTTTTAAGTCAGATATAATGTTTTATTTAAAGTATCACACTGGAAGGATGTTATAAGATTTTCTAATAAGGGAAAACTAATCCCCAACTACATCTTACCTTTAGAAATAATAAAAAACAATTGGATGACTAGCTTATCGATTGGAAATGCCATCAAGACTCTCTAAAATCCATGATGTGTTCCATATATCTCTATTAAAGAATTTCAGGCAAGATCTAATACATGTGATTAATTATAAAGAAATATTATTAGAACCAGATTTATCTCCATATGAAGAGCCTATCCAGATTAGACATTGAGAAATCAAATGACTTAGTTGGTAAAGGTACATAGGATAAGTTATAAGATAGAAGATGTGACATTGGAACCTAAGGAATGTTTGATAAATAACTACCCAAATCTACCCATGAGGCAAAATTATGTAAAATATGAGGAATAATTTTTTTAACAGAGGTAAGAATATAAACCCCCATGATTTTATATTATTTTCCTTTTTAAAAAAATTTAATATCTTCAATAGTTTTCATTTCATGCAACCCCAAGTTCAAAAAAACCATAACATATTATTAAAATATAATTATGTGCCCATTATAACTTATCCATTAAAATTGGTGGGTTTTAATAGGAATAAATAAATTATTAGAAGTATGTGGTTCACAAATTTGTAAAATAAATTCATTGGTTATCAATAAGAAATCATTTGAATGTGAACAAAATATTTTTTTGAATTTTTTTTTATAGACAAAATGTGTTTTTATTTTAATAAATTTAATTGATAACTATTGGTGAATGTTTTCTTATAAAATGGAAATATTATAAATTCAATAAAATGTTTTAACTTTCATCTACTGTTTTAAAAGGAATAATATAAGAATAAATCTAGTTTTATTCTTAAAAATGGTATTTTTCTAAAAAGAGATTTTTGTTAGGTTTATTGAAATTATTTTATAATTATTTTTTGTAATTTAAATAAATTTAATCTTTAAAAATAAATACCATATTTTTAATTTGGAGGTTCAAATTTTGTAAATTTATCCCTTTTATTTTTGGTCAATATGAATAGTAGTTAAGGTCAAAATTTTCACAATGCTAAAGGGTAAATTGAGTTAATCGAGGATAAAAGTAAGTGATAAGGTCATAATATTTAATCTTAATTCCTATTTGATGAAGTAAATCATAGCATTATCACATTATTATTGAAATTGATATGTTTAATGGAAAATTTTACATGAAAATGACTAATATAATATTTAAACCAAATAAAGTTACAAAATGTCACTCTCTTAGTTTTAAAAATATATTATGTGTTCACATAGGGAATAAAGAAGGCTTTGAATGAATATAAATGTAATTTTTTTAATAATGAAATTATTTTCATGATTATAATTTATTTATAATTTTTAGTGATTATATAACTTCACTAAATTATTACGCAACACTAATACAATATTCATTCGATTAAAATAAAAAATAAAATAAATGATATTAAAAATATTAAAAGTTATATAATTTTAGTGATTTATAGTTTTCCATGAATTTTATAGAATAATATTAAATATTAGGGATGTTTAATTAAATTATATTCAAAATACATCTTTTTTCTTGATGTATTAGAATTAAAATTAAATGAATAGTTTCAAAATTGATTTTAAATATAATTTATTAATAAATTATTTATTAATTTAAAAATAATTAAAATATTAAAATGGGAAAGGCGTAATATATGGCGTAAAATATCATTCCTTTCCCATTTATAGGTCAATAGTTACCTTATATGTAAAATTATAATCGTTTAAGAGTGAAAAATATGTTAGTTCTAGTAACGTTAAAATCTGTTTACTAATGGATTAATCCAAAATAAAATGTTTAAATCAGCAAACATACTAGTTAAAATTTTATCTTTTGATGATATTACAAGCATATCCTACCATATTTTCTAATATATATATACATTTTTATGAATTATTCTTGAGAATAACTTTATAATAATTTAATATTTTATGAAACTTCAAAAGTTCTTCTCACCTCAATTATAATTGGGAACCTCATGCCTCACCTATTTACACTACATTGATCCATATATTAGGACAAAACCCTACTAATTTATTTTATTATCATTATTATCTATGTTCCTGATTATCTATTTTTTCAAAAATACCTACACTAAGACCCTTAAGAAGATATTTAAAGGTAGTCTACCAAAGAAGATGTTATTGTCTTTACTGATTCCTTCATGTCTATTTAGTATTTAAATTAATATTAATGTTTTTTACCCATACTAAGATAATAAATCCATTTACATAAATAAACTAATATTTTATTTTAATTATGGTTCAACTATACTCAATCAATTTTCCATCTTATAAAAAGTGTAAACATCGCTTGTGTGTACGAACAACTTACCGACACCGCATAGCCGTGTAATTCATTTTTAATCACCACCTTAATTGGATGGTTATAAATATGTAACTAATGAGTGTATATTATTTTTATTACATAACTATTACTTTTAACTATAATATCACATGTACCTTATTACCTTCTAATCCATTGAAAAAAATAATGTCAATCATTCGTACGTGTGGACTGCCACAACCACGAAGCGATGTGTATTTTTTTGTATTATACAGATGGTAATTAGGATATATTTAATGAATATATATGATATAAATGATATAATAATAATTTTTAAATGATTAATTATTATTCACATTTCTATCTTTCCATCCGTTGAAAAGTTAAAATAGCGTTCAATGCATACGTATGACCTACCATCTCCAAGAACGGTGGAATGAATTTTTCTCTCTCAATATTTTATTGATGACTATAGATATATATATTGAATAGATATTATATTTATATAATTAATAACATTTTTTATATGATTAAACCATACTAAATATATAAGTACATGAACTACCATATCAAAACATACTTGAAAAATAAAGCAGTTAACACTTGAAACCATGATAATACTAAATATTTATTAAGAAATAAGTGATAAAATGATATAAATGGATCATATATGATATCATAGATAGTAATATGGTTCTGTTATATAATCATAATAAATTTAAATTTATTATAGAGGATTTTAGAGAACTTCCTTGACAAGTCAGACATGAGGTAAGAGATTTCCTCTCAATTTTACACTCCATTGAGGCATATTTAGTATTATGCACTGATTTATTTTTATGTGGTATATATAAAAAATATTTTAAGTATTTAAAATTAATATCTAATAATTAATTATAGTTAAATTTCACATATTATTTAATATTTTAAATATTTTTTATATTTTCTTTCAATTTACCTAATCTTTGGAACTTGTATTAAGAAACAAAATGTTTAAAAGAAAAACTAATATTATTTCTCTTTTGATTAGATATATTTTTATTCTATATATATATTTTCATTAAATTGTCTTCAATTTTTTTAAACTTCTACAATTATTTATCAAACTAAATTTATGAATTTTTACAAAATGATTTGAAGGGAACTTTTTGTCATTTTTTGAATGATATGATTTGTGATTTTTCCTACAAGGTATGGATGGAATGTTTACTAAATTATAAGTCATGGGTTTATTTTCCTAACATAAAAAAATATTTTATTTTAAACATTATTTAAATGTTTGCATGGGTATTATCAAAGATAATGTTTTAATTTATAATTGTGCACTTTTATTTTAAATAAATGATTTCAAAAATGGAAAGGTAATTTTAATCAAGAATTTTTTTATAATATTTTAATAGAAATTTTATTCGTCAATGAAAACAAACCTTTATTTCATTTATTAACAACTAGGGATATTTTGTAATGATACTATCTTTCGAAAAAATCACTTAATTATGATCTTTTCATCTTACATTTGTCTTAAATATCTATATCTTCTACATCATGAATATTATTATTTCCTAGAGAATATAACATTTATACATATAATGTTATATTTTTAATGAATTTGACTGACTGAGGAATTATTGATAAATGCATATTCTTTACCCAGTATGGATATTTTTTTGATAAAACATATTTTTCATGAATTAAATCTTTCAATTTATGTATGATTAATTCATTAGACAAGCAGTGATGGGTGGGACCTAGAATTATATAGCCTATAAATGCATTGAAAGGACTCATAAGACAAATTAGTTGGAAAAATTAAATGAATATTTACCCATATTTTTAAACTATCTTGGTGAAATGTATTAATGGTAGAAATATCATGATTTCTGAAATCATAAAATCCAATAACATGAATTTAATTAATTAAGAATTCGGTTAATATTATCCCTCAGATTACTGCATTTTTATTATCCATGGATTCATTTTTTTGTAATTTTTTTATTAAATGAAATATGATTTCTGTTATTTACCTTTACATATTGATTATTCCTTTTTAATCATGATATCATCCTTTGTAAATAACCCTTATTAAGCATTTGAGATCCCCTATATTTTTTTCTTTTCCACAGGTCATAAGGAAGAAATATTTGAATGAGTTTCAGAGATTATTAAGATTAAATTTATTTAAGTTTATATTTTATAATTACAATGTAATATGGGAATTATGTATATATAAAGTTCACCAAGACTACTAAACCAATCAATCCTTCTGGTTGTTATATCTTGTGTCTTTTTCAATTTAATAAAGTATACACTATCTCGAGGTTACTAGAGTTGGGGTTCTAAAAAATAACCATCGATGATGTATTTGGATATATAGTGTGCATGATGATCATTTAGTTCACTGTAAATCAAAATCCTAGGCCAAATTAGATGATCACCCATACTATGGTGTGTGTTAATAAAGTAGATATGAAACTGATAATTAGATAACAAATGTTGACACTCGATAATTTTCTCAGGAGTATCTTCTTTTATCCTTACTACATTCATTCTATCAGCATTGCATTTCATATTTATTTTATAACTAAATAGTAAATAATTAATACAATATATTTCCACAAATTTTATAAAGAAAAAACCATTAAAAATATATTAAGTGAATTTAGAAATAATTAGTGATTGGATGAAAAATATCCTCAAGATAAATAACCCTAGTCATCAACTATGCTCCACTAGGAAAATAAATAATTGATTTCTTACAACCCGTTGAAAGGTGTGTCAAAACTTAGTGCCATTATTAGGGATACAAGTAGTCTTTTATTTACTATTTTTTTAATTTTTAAACAATTTTTCTTCATTTTTATAAAAATAAAAAATACCAATTTTTTGAATCATTACCTAAATCACCCTGATCCATTGAAGTGATTGTTGCTTTATTTTCTAGGTATGTGTGGGGACATCAAAGCTTATTGTTAATAGAGGATGAATTTAAGGAGGTTATCAAGGATATTAAAGTGACCCTTGATTACCTATTATTTGAAATAATGGATAAAGAATTAACTGATCTCTAGGAGTGCTTCCTAAGGTTCCATCAAGAATCAGCCGATGCATAAAATGTGTCTCTCTTTATAGATTCATGTACATGTAACAATCTAATTACCTGAAATAAATAAAACATTTTAACAAAATATATTTCTAATAACTTTTAGTTTTAGAGATTCATAGTATTATGATAAAACATTAAACAAAAAAACTTAATCCCTTTTAACTGATGGGAATTGTTTTCCAATATGAGAGAAACTGTGTAATCTATAATGAATATTCAACATCTCCCACAAATGTTATTTTTAATAAAAACTTGTAGATATAATATAATTTTCTTATCTTCATACACTTGGGTATCGAAACATATGTAATGAGTAGTAATCTCAGATGATCATTAAGGGTAAACATAGGCATTGGTAATCAAATATCATAAGTTATGGTAAGATGATAATATGAGTATAATTAGGATACATGAGAAAATTATACATAATATTCCATGGATTATAAATCATTGCATATAGATTGGAATATCATATGACATGGATCAATAGAGTATTGAAATATGCATTAATACACATGATCCATGAGAGAAAAACCATAGACATATGTCTAGGAAATTTATCATGACCTTTATACATATCATAAAAAGAACTTTGGGAAAGATAATCGCAAGAAAATTATAAAATTTTGTACAAAACAATTCCCACACTTTATGATGTGAACAAAAACAATTCCCATGCTTCGTGTTACGAACAAAATAAAATTCCCACACTTTATGTTGTGAATGGACAAAATGCCCATGTTTCATATTATGAATAAACAAAATTCCCATTATTCGTGTTGTGATAAAAAAATTCCCATGATTTATGTTGTGAACAAAAAAAATTCACATTCTTCATTTGGTAAATAAAATAATTACCACATTTCATGTTGTGAACAAAAAAATATATTCAAGCTACATATTGTGAAAAAATAAAAAGTTTAGGCATCATTTTCTGATCCAAAAAAACTTTTACATTTAAAATACTTATATCCTTAGGTATAAATCCTTAAAAAATGAACTGATTGGTGATATAGTACCAAAAACATAAAACATATATAAATATATGTTCCACTTGAAGAAAATCATTTATCCTATCATAAATAACCCATGGAAAAAGGAAGGGTTTCTTAAAACATTACAAAACCTCACATAAAATGAACATAAGAAATTATAGGATATCAAAAATAATATTTTACAAAAGTAATCATATAATAATAAAATATAGAGGGTGATAAAAACACCACTACATGAATGATAAACCTTAGAGAGTATATATGTGAAAATATAAATGTTTTCAAAAATCCTTTTAAAACATTATTTTAAAAGACAATGTATAGATTACTCTTAAATATATTTTTGTGAAGGGAAAGGGAAATTTTTTAAAAACATTATTATAAAGAGTTTCAAATAAATTATCCTTGAAAATATATAATGATTATCATAAAATTGGATTGGAAGTTTAAACATTTTATATAAAAAAGGATAGAAAACCATTTGAATATTTTTAAATGACTTTATTAAAAAACCCCACTGTAAAAGAGTAATAAAACTTAACTTTTAAATTTATTAAAGGAAAGCACTAATACCCCATAAATTGATAAATAATTTTATTTAAAAATAAGATAGAATAATTTTGATAGTAATTTAAAAAATGGACTTTAAACAGAGATCCAATTAAGAGTGAGTGGTTTGTTCTTGATAAAATTATAATTTTAGGTGAGAGAAAATTCAAGTTGGAAACTTTGAATGAAAAGATAAAAATTCCCCATAAATATAAAATATAAATTCATATAAAATGGGAAATGAAATAGAAAAAATAATATTTTTGGTTTAAGTTTATAAGAAACTGTATAAATGAGTGAAAAATATTTGAGTTACCAAAGTCCCTTATGGAAAATATAGTTTATAATGTAAGTGAATTTGAAAAAGGGGTTTATATGGTAAAAATTTAAATCTCCATAAATAAAGAGAAAATACCATATAATAAAATCATATGTCATAATTTACCCAACAAATATGAAATACGTTCAAAATGAAGAATTATAATTCGATGAACGAGAATTGAGTTACGAAAAACCTTACAATATGAGGAGAATTTAAATCAATAATATTGAAAGATATTGATTTAAATAGGACCTAAATTACCATGAATAAAATTTATTTCATGATATAATATCTAAATAAAAAATAATATATTATATATTAAATAAATTAGGTTTATAATACAAAACATGTATTAACAAGAGAAATTTGAAACAAAAACTATTACCTTGGTCTTGACTCATTCTGGACTCACACCAAACAACGTGAATAATTAAATTTAGTTTACTAATTACATGAGAAATAAAATTATTGATAACTATAACAACTTTTACTCCCTATATATAATCATTACATACATATATGTTAGTTATTTTTTACCTATTTCCCATATCAAGTGTTTATAATTTTCATGGTTTATACAAGTTTTATTGGAGAGATGTCTGTATTTGTTCTTCTAAAAGTTTTTATATTTAATAAATAATTAATTTTATTGTAAGGGATATTTTATAATTATTTATAAAGTTTAAATTTCCATTCCTGAGTACTTTAGTCTTTATCTTAGAATATTAAATCGACAAAGAGCATTTTTTTAGCGATTTTTAACCAATAAAAGATATTTTATTAATTAATGGGTTAAATATAAATGTATAATTTCCCCAAAGAATTTATTTAAATATTAATATAATATTATACTATTAATTATATTTTCATAATCATTCATGATATAGTTTTATAGCATTTTTCAAGTAGGTGGTCAAACTGACCCGAACACAAACATATCATGATTAATGAATGATTTTGATGTGATAAAAGTAAAATATCATTAAAACAGTTGAATGAAGATATAATTTAGTGTTAATTAGTGTTATATATTATAATTATATAGAATTAGGATAGTAAGTTGAGGATAGAAAACAATTTCAGAGTATGAATAAATTGTTTTCCCCTTAGTTCTCCTGTTTAGGTTAGTTAATTTTATAACAATTGTTTACCATTCATATCATTAAGATGATATTAAATTGTATTAAAATAACATTTTTTAAGATCATAAAAATTATATTTATCCATTAAAACCATCATTATAACCTTCATACAAATTTTCTAATGAAAAATGAACCCGTTTATTTATGGAGGCAGTAGTCTGCACAAATGCTTGATCCACATTTTCATTTTTATTAATGAAAAAAAGGAAATGTTTGGAAATTATAATTATATAATTATAATAAAATATATGAATAATAATTATAAATATGTTATCATTATAAATTTTTCTAATTAAATTTCCAAAACATGGAGTGCACAAAAATAAATTGAAAATAGAATTATAAGTGAGGAACAAATACATAATTTTTTAGATTATCTCCTCTTCAAAGGGGTTATGCCTTTGAGGGACTATCTTTTGATAATATGTGAAGTTAATTAAGTTACATATTAATGTTTATTATAGTGTTGGATAGAGTTTTTGTTTAACTAAGTAAGTTACGGTGTGAGGTGATTTAAGAACCTGGTTTTTGCTGAGAAAGACTTTGGAATATGTTTGATAATATTCCAGAGCAGTTCCTTCAGACGGCGTGCGATTCCGAGCCCCGGAGTGGCTGGAATTAAATTTTCAGTGCGTTCACACTGGAAATGCCAGATAAATGAGATAACTCCTAAACGGAGTTCCGGATCAGGGATCCGAGTGTACGGATGGGTGCGGAATGGGGTGTTTACCCTAGGAACGACATAAAATTTGTCGACGCGGGATTTTTGGACCCCTCGCCCGCTCCCGGAACGTTAAATAGATAAATAAATTAATTAAATTATTCGTTTAATGGAGAAACGCTGGTATCTCTTAAATGGTGGCTCGGATTCGAAAGTCGAGGGCACCGTTGCGTTCGGAGCGTTCCGTTTACCCTAGGAGGGGTATAAGTTTCGCGGGCGCGGGCCGTTTGTGAAAAATTGCCCGAGGGGCGTTTTTGTAATTTGGCGGCTTTGGTCGTTCAGCTTTATAACTTTCAAACGGAAGCTCGAAATAAAATTCTGAGACCACCGTTGTGCTCGGGAGGTGGTGTTTACCCTAGGGGAGGCTTAACCTCGACCCCGTCGAGCGTTTCAGATACGGGTGAATTTGGGGGTTTTAATTAATTAAAATTTAATTAATTTTTCTATTTAAAGCCCAAACACCCTCTCCCTCCTCCTCCCCCCTTCATCCTCTGGCGGAAGGCAACAACCCAAGGAGCTCCTCCTCCTCCTCCTCTCCTCTCCAAGGTGTTGCGGCAGCGGCGGATCGCGCGGCGAAGCTTCGGGCGAAGCCCAAGAGGTAGGATCACACGTTTCGTTTTTAGTTTCCCGCACCATGTTCGTCCTAAATTTGTTTTATCGATTTGCCGTCTAAATTGAAATTAAATCCCATGGGTGCGTAGTATAGTTTATGAGAATTATATCGCCCTTTTCGGAATTGAAAACGGAGTTCGGAGGAGACCGCAACACCTCGTCGAAGTTTGCGGGTTTTTGGATTTTCTCGGCCGGATTTGGGGAGTGTTGGGTGTTTCCGGCAGTCTTCGGCGAGGCGGCCCGAGGCGCGCGGTCGAGCAGAGCAGCGGAGGCCGGGTTAGCGGCGGCGGCTTCCGGCGGGCAGCGGGCGGCGCGGGTGTTCAGCGGCAGAAGGCAGGCGGCGCTGGCTGGGCGAGCTGGTGTGCATCGCGGCTGGCAGGGGGGGCTTCGGTTGTCGGCGCGGCAGGGGGAACTCCAGGTTGATGCGGTGTCGGCCCAGCGAGCAGGTGCGGGCGACGGCGAGCCAGCGGGGGACGGCGGTGCGGGCATGCGGGAGGCGACCTGGTCGCTGGTCGGAGGAGAAAGGACCCGCGAAGCGCGGGTCCTGCTGGCGCCGTGTGGAAGAAGGTCGGCCCTCCTGGTCGGCCAAGTTTATAAAAGAAAAACAAAAAACAAAACAAAAACAAAAACAAATAAAAATATAATTTAAGTTTAAAATAATAATAATAATAAAATTATTATTATTATTTTGAGGGGAGATGATTTATTATTTATAAATCATAGACCGGGTGTCGGATTTGGGTGCCGTCTGCGGCGACACGCTCCTTAAATTACGACGAATATTTTGAGATGGTTTCGTGGGTTTTTAACTCCCGAAACGGGGGACTCGGAGGCGCGTCACGTGTGTTAAGTAGTTTGGTGATTTCCGAGGGTTTTTGTTTTGGACGGCACGGACGCGTCCGACGTCCGTTTTGAGCACCGTCAGCGGCGTTGTGACCCTGGCACTGAGGCGGAGGTTTTGCAGGGCGGTTCCGGGAATTGAAGCCAGAGTTGAGGCGTGGGCCCCACGGCCCATCTTGTGAGCTGCGCACAGCTTTTAGCAGCTTCTCCCTCGGGCGTCCGTAAGGGGCGTGCGAGCAGTTGATGTTGGGTGTTTTTCTGAAGGCAATGCGTTGGTGTAGTCTGCCCACTGTAATTCGGCACGATGGTGCGGGGCCCACGGGGGGCCGTTTCGGGAGTTGACGGAGATTTCCGGCTTTATCACCGGGTGACCGTTTTGGACAAGTAAATAGTCCATCTGGTGTACTTTTTCGAGAGGATCGCAACGGTGTGATCCGTTCGTTGAGTTTCGGGACCGGGGTGCGGGTCCCATGTGGCACCGCTTGTGTGCGATGCGCCGGGAGACATCTTTTTCTCCGGATATCCGTTGCACTCAAGTGAGTACTGCTTTTGACGTGTTATCCCGATGGGATCGCAATGGTGCGATGTGCCCGACTGTTTTCAGGGCCGAGGATCGGGATCACGGGACGTCGTTCGGGCGTGAGGTGGTGTTGGTGACTTTTCCGTTGGGTATCCGTTCGAGGCGAGTAAGTAGTCGATCTTGCGTGTTTTTTCGCGAGGATTACAACAGTGCGATCCGTTTGGTTGTGCGGAGCCTCTTGCGTGATATTGTTAAACGTGGAAATGTGGAGGTGCCCCGGTGGCGGTCCTTCTACCATGTTTGTAGCGAACCTTTGGCAAGTGATCGTGCACACTCTTGGGTGAGTGATGTAAATTCATGAAGTGATGTGGTTGGCCGTTCTTGGGCCTTTGAGGTGGAGTTGTTATGTCATGCCTTCGCGTTGACGTTGGGTGCTGTGTGCACGATAGCCTTAGGACTGGAGACGCGGTGTACTCTTGGAGTATACGAGAACGCTTGGAGGTACGCGTGGTTTTTACCTGAGACGCTTGTGCGCTTGGTTGGGGTTGAGTTGGGGACACACGTCGTGTGGGACCCATGTGCGTGCCGTGTTCTGCCTTATGTACTTGGACATCTCGCGGCGTAGAGGGTCCCTTTGTGCTCTTTTTCTTGTCTAGCAGGGTGGAGTTTATTTCCCCTGGCTTTGTGCTCTGTTGTTTGACCAGCAGGGTTGAGTGGTCTCCCCTTGGTTTCGCTCGCGATGGATTGGTCGGTAGCGGTGCTAGTGGCACCCAGTGCTGGAGCAGACGCTGCACCCCTTTTGGGAGAGTTGTTATGGAGTTGGGTGGTTGCGCGACACCCACCTTGTGTTCGGTTGGCCAGTGTTGTACCCTCCTATAGAGATGGCCAGAGCAGTTCTGAGTTTTACCCTCCAGCGGGGCTGGGCAGTGGGTTACTCATCGACTTTTTGGGTCTACCCTCCAGCAGAGACTTGGATGTGGGTCACCCGACGCTATTAGGGTCTACCCTCTAGCAGAGACTGGGCGGTGGGTCACCCGATGCACTTAGGGTCTACCCTCCAGCAGAGATTGAGAAGTGGGTCACCCGACGACCTCTTAGGGTCTACCCTCCAGTGGGGCTGGGCAGTGGGTCGCCTGTCGTCTAGTTCCAGGTCTACCCTCCAGCACGGCTGGGCAGTGGGTCACCGGATGATGTATTAAGGTTTACCCTCCAGCGGGGCTGGGCAGTGGGTCGCCTGATGATGTATTAGGGTTTACCCTCCAGTAGGGCTGGGCAGTGGGTCACCCAACATCTGAATATGGTTTACCCTCCAACGGGGCTGGGTAGTGGGTCGCCTGATGATGTATTAAGGTTTACCCTCCAGCAGGGCTGGGCAGTGGGTCACCCGATATTTGGTTATGACTTACCCTTCAGTAGGGCTGGGCAGTGGGACACCTGTTAGCATTCCAGACTCAGTCCTCTCGACTAGGCTAGTCTGTGGCTTACCTCTGCGTTTACCGAAGCGGGACCTTGGTTGTATGGGTCGGTGATGGAAGGACATTGGCTTTGAGGAGACCTCTCGACTGCAGGGCAGTGACGAGGTGTGTTTTGACTTTCCATAGGACTCTCAAGTACGAGGGGCGCTTTCCCCACCGAGTCACGTTCATGCGACGCGATCTAAAATCGTGCGGGTGAGTCAGTGCCACCAAAAGCGTATAGTATCGAGGTGCGGTGATTGAGACCCTTGGCTTGCTGTTCAGGGAGGACGTGAGGGATGCGGGGTGACGATGATGGTGTTTACTTCTGGGACTGTTGGCGAATCTTTCTTGGGCTGAGCTACGGGACGAAGATCCCCTTACGGCATTGTTCGGGTTTCTTGTTGAGCATACTGATATGTATATACCTTGTTTCTGGTACCCACTTCTTGGGTTTGGCTACTCTCCTTCCAGGAGAGGCGAAGACGCGCGGGGTATGCCACGTGCTTTCCATGTCTAGCTTCTCATGGTTGGATGAGTCTAATCTTCTGCTATAGGCAGAGAAAGCTCGACGAGAAGTGCATCTTCTCACCGTTCCTAGCTGCTTGTGTCAGGACGAGTCTCCTACCTTTCTTTTGTTGGGTTGAGCTGGACTCTTGCTGCACTTTCTATTGAACTCCCTTACTTGTTCCTTGTTCGCTCTTCTGCTCACCCTTCGGTACCTATTTTTGTTGCTCCCTCGAGCCTTCGGGGTATCCTACTGAGTATTTTTATACTTACCCCTGTTTGGGCTTTGCTCGCACTTGGTGTGCCCTTGCAGACGACGGACAGGTGGAGCATGACTTCAGTGAAGCGTAAGAGCTTGGGAGCTTGGAATGTGTGTGGTCGTCGTGGTCGGGATCTAGGTGGGTGATCTGCCAGCTGTTTATTTTTTTGTTTACCTGTTGCCGGGTTGTGGCACTTTTCGGTTGGGCGCGTGTTTTGCCCCTTTTCTTTTCAATTTGTACTTTGTACTTGTAGTGGTCGATGCACTTTGTGTTTTATTTATAGCAGTTTCCCTTTGCTTTTACTTTTTACTATGCACTGTTACATTGAGTTTGCTCCGTGTGTGTGTGTACAGGTGCTTAGGCAAAGGCCTCCCCGAGATGTTGTGCCTTCAGCACTGGTCGCCAGCCCCTGGCCTATGGAGGCGGGCCTGGGGTAGTTGCGGCTCGAGCCCGGGTAGGGTCGGGTCGTGAAAAAGTGGTATCAGAGGTGGTTCGTTCCTTGGGACGTTGTGCGGACATCCCTAAAAGAGGAATTGGTTGGGATATAGGGCAACTGTGTTAACGTGTCTCGAGATCGGCTCTCAGGCCAGGGAGTCCTGTGATGGTGCGGAGGCCGACATATACATTCACCAGGACCTTGATAACCCGCTTGTCGACTCGGCATGCTGAGACACTTGTTGCAGGGGAATTTGTTTGTGCATCACATAGGACTGAGTCTTGACTGTCCTTCTTGAGTCAGCTTCCCATCGTTGTTGTTGTGGTATATACATATATGCTCATATGATCGCGGCACTATAATATTCAGGATGTCTCCGCGAAGACAGCCAGCCAAGATACCAGCTTGGGTTTGTGATGACGACCCTGTGAGCTACGAGGCCATAGTCCAGGACCCATCATGCGAGCCCCTTTCTCCGGGTGGGCCGGTAGTAGCACCCCCACCTGTTGAGCAGCAGATAGTTTCAGCAGAGCAGGCTGAACATGAGCGCAGGTTGAGCACGCTCCGTGAGTTCCAGCGGCAGAGACCGCTGAGGTTCAGTGGTGAGCCAGACCCTCAGGCAGCAGAGGCTTGGCTCGATGCAGTGGTTCGCCTTTTCAGGCTTGTGCAGACGCCGACAGATCAGAGAGTGGCTTTGGCAGCCAGCCTTTTTCCGTGGATAGGCTTGGCGTTGGTGGAGTCTGGTGACTCAGCTTCTTGACGATTCATCACTTTCATTGGACGACTTTCAGTTGTTGCTCTGTGAGGAGTTTTGCCCCTCCTTGCGCTCCATTTGGATTCAGGAGCTCCTGTAGTTTCAGCAGGGAGGGATGACGGTGGCCGAGTACGCGGCTAGTTTTGCAGATCGTGCATGCTTTTTACCCGGACTTGGTCCATGACAACAACTTCCGAGCGCGGAAGTTTGAGCAGGGTCTCCGCCGAGAGATTCGTGCTGTCAGAGTACCCTTGGGAATTTCCACATATGTCGGGGTGCTAGAGCAGACGCTGGTGATAGAGGGATTCCTGTCATGTTTTGTGGTTGGTAGTGGTAGTGGGCGCGACGGAGCCGGGACGTCTGCCATAGCTAGCAGGCGCCGGAGGACAGGACCTCGATGCAAGTGGCCTTCCCACTGCCGGTTTCGGAGACATGGTCGTATACCACTGTGGCGAAAAGGCGCAGGGCCTCAGCCGAGGATGCCCTTCCATGAGTGGATCCCGGGCCGTGGTCGTATACCACAGTGGCACCAGAGGGCACCAGGGCGGCCCAGAGAGCACCGATGCTGTGCTTGTGATGGGCGATGTCACTTGGCATGAGACTGCCCGACCCGAGTTGCTGAGAGCTACGGGCAGGCAGCAGGTGCACCGCTACGGCAGGGCAACGCCGTGATCGGAGTAGTACCCAGATAGGTGGTGCTAGCAGAGGAGCGGGAGGAGCTGGTAGTGGGGGACGACGTTACGAGATCTCCCCATCACCACTAGGCAGTCCACGTCAGGCTCCAGGAGCCAACGGTTGGGACCGCGGGTAGCCGCGAGCTTTGGATGTCTACGATCCTGCAGAGCACGGGATGGTGAGAGGTACCCCTTGCGACCCTTCTACTTCTTACAGTAGAATTGTTAGGCTCTGCGTGTGAAATTCTTTCCTCCCTGCTCCTTTTTTGAGGTGTTACCAGGGTGACGCAGGGCGTCGGGTGTAACCCTGAGTTGGTAAGGAAAAATGTGCGAGGCCTTTTCCTTTAGTCGATGGTGTTGACTCCTTCGCCTTTTGAGCGTGTAGGAGAGCATCGACTGTGGAATCTTGCATGACCAGATATTCTTGGGTGTTTCACCATATGGATATTCTGAAGGAGGGAATCACCAGGCCTTGTTTCAGGTGCGGGCGGTGATTCCAGTCGCGGTGTGCAACGTGGAGGTTCTTTCGGGGAGGTGAGCTACCCCCGAGGGCCTTCGGGGCGTTTGAGACCGTGCAAAGGGATGGCGAGGTACCCTACTGACTTTCCCTACCCCCAAAGTCTGGAGTGGGTGCACGACATCGGCAAGGGATGACCTCGCATGAACTGATCAATCCTTTGGTCTGTGTGCGGTGACGCAGAGCTATGCATGGGTTCTTCAGGGTATGGGAAAGCCAGGTGTGGGCTTAGTACACTATTTTGTTCCCTGGTTTTGCTTTTTGAGGATGAAAAGATTGAAGTAGGGAATGATTTAAGAACCCGGCTTTTGCTGAGAAAGAGTTTGGAATATTCTTGATAATATTCCAGAGCAGTGCCTTCAGACGGCGTGCGATTCCGAGCCCCAGAGTGGCCGGAATTAAATTTTCAGTGTGTTCACACTGGAAATGCCAGATAAATGAGATAACTCCTAAAAGGAGTTATGGATCAGGGATCCGAGTGTACGGATGGGTGCGGAATGGGGTTTTTACCCTAGGAATGACATAAAATTTGTCGGCGCGGGATGTTTGGACCCCTCGCCCACTCCCGGAATGTTAAACGGATAAATAAATTAATTAAATTATTCGTTTAATGGAGAAACACTGGTATCTCTTAAACGGTGGCTCGGATTGGAAAACTGAGGGCACCGTTGAGTTCAGAGCATTCCGTTTACCCTAGGAGGGGTATAAGTTTCGCGGGTGCGGGCCGTTTGTGAAAAATGGCCACAGGGGCGTTTTCGTAATTTGGCAGCTTTGGGCATTCAGCTTTATAACATTCAAACGGAAGCTCGGAATAAAATTCTGAGACCACCGTTGTGCTCGGGATGTGGTTTTTACCCTAGGGGAGGCTTAACCTCGACCCCGACGAGCGTTTCGGATACGGGTGAATTTGGGGGTTTTTAATTAATTAAAATTTAATTAATTTTTCTATTTAAAGCCCAAACACCCTCTCCCTCCTCCTCCCCCCTTCATCCTCTGGCAGAAGGCAGCAACCCAAGGAGCTCCCCCTCCTCCTCCTCTCCTCTCCAAGGTGTTGCAACAGCGGCATATCACGCGGCGAAGCTTCGGGCGAAGCCCAAGAGGTAGGATCACGCGTTTCGTTTTTAGTTTCCCGCACCATGTTCGTCCTAAATTTGTTTTATTGATTTTCCGTCGAAATTGAAATCAAATCCCATGGGTGCATAGTATAGTTTATGAGCATTATATCGCCCTTTTCAGAATTGAAAATGGTGTTCAGAGGAGACCGCAACACCTCGTCGAAGTTTGCGGGTTTTTGGATTTTCTCGGCCGGATTTGGGGAGTGTTGGGTGTTTCCGGCGATCTTCGGCGAGGCGGCCCGAGGCGCGCGGTCGAGCGGAGCAGCGAAGGTCGGGTTAGCGGCGACGGCTTCCGGCGGGCAGCGGGCGGCGCGGGTGTTCAGCGGCAGACGGCAGGCGGCGCTGGCTGGGTGAGCTGGTGTGCGTCGCGGCTGGCAGGGGGGCTTCGGCTGTCGGCGCGGCAGGGGGAACTCCAGGCTGATGCGGCGTCGGCCCAGCGAGTAGGTGCGGGCAATGGCAAGCCAGCGGGGGATGGCGGTGCAGGCATGCGGGAGGCGACCTGGTCGCTGGTCGAAGGAGCAAGGACCCGCGAAGCGCGGGTCCTGCTGGCGCCGTGTGGAAGAAGGCCGACCCTCCTGGCCGGCCAAGTTTATAAAATAAAAACAAAAACAAAAACAAAAACAAATAAAAATAAATATATAATTTAAGTTTAAAATAATAATAATAATAAAATTATTATTATTATTATGAGGGGAGATGATTTATTATTTATAAATCATAGACCGGGTGTCGGATTTGGGCGCCGTCTGTGGCGACACGCTCCTTAAATTACGAAGAATATTTTGAGATGGTTTCGGCGGTTTTTAACTCCCGAAACGGGGGACTCAGAGGCGTGTCACGTGTGTTAAGCAGTTTGGCGATTTCTGAGGGTTTTTGTTTTGGACGGAACGGACGCGTCTGGCGTCCGTTTTGAGCGCCGTCAGTGGCGTTGTGACCCTGGCGCTGAGAAGGAGGTTTCCAAAGCGGTTCCGGGCGTTGATGCCGGAGTTGAGGCGTGGGCCCCATGACCCGTCTTTTGAGCTGCGCGTAGCTTTTAGCATCTTTTCCCTCAGACGTCCGTACGGGGCGTGCGAGCAGTCGATGTTGGGTGTTTTTCTGAGGGCAACGCGTTGGCGCAGTCTGCCCGGTGTAATTCGGCACGATGCTGCGGGGCCCACGGGGGGCCGTTTCGGGAGTTGACAGAGATTTCAGGCTTTATCACCGGGCGACCGTTTTGGACAAGTAAATAGTCCATCTTGTGTACTTTTTCGAGAGGATCGCAACGGTGCGATCCGTTAGTTGAGTTTCGGGACCGGGGTGCAGGTCCCATGTGGCACCGCTCGTGTGCGGTGCGCCGGGAGACATCTTTTTCTCCGGATATCCATTGCACTCAAGTGAGTAGTGCTTTTGACGTGTTATCCCAAGGGGATCACAATGGTGCAATGCGCCCGACTTTTTTCGGGGCCGAGGATCGGGATCACGGGACGCCGTTCGGGCATGAGGCGGTGTTGGTGACTTTTCTATCGGGTATCCGTTCGAGGCGAGTAAGTAGTCGATCTCGCGTGTTTTTCTGCGAGGATTACAACGGTGCGATCCGTTTGGTTGTGCAGAGCCTCTTGCGTGATCTTGTTAAATGTGGAAATGTGGAGGTGCCCCAGTGGCGGTCCTTCTACCGTGTTTGTAGCGGACCTTTGGCAAGTGATCACGCGCATTCTTGGGTGAGTGATGTAAATGCTTGAAGTGATGTGGTTGGCCGTGCCTGGGCCTTTGAGGTGGAGTTGTTATGTCACGCCTTCGCGTTGATGTTGGGTGCCCTGTGCACGATAGCCTTAGGGCTGGATACGTGGTGTACTCTAGGAGTATACGAGAACGCTTGGAGGTACGCGTGGTTTGTACCTGAGACGTTCGTGCGCTTGGTTGGGGTCGACTTGGGGCCACACGTCGTGTGGGCCCCATGTGTGTGCCGTGTTCTGCCTTACGTACTTGGACCTCTCCCGGCGTAGAGGGTCCCTTTGTTCTCTTTTTCTTGGCTAGCAGGGTGGAGTTTATTTCCCCTGGCTTTGTGCTCTGTTGTTTGACCAGCAGGGTTGAGTGGTCTCCCCCTGGTTTCGCTCGCGATGGATTGGCCGGTAGCGGTGCTAGTGGCACCCAGTGCTGGAGCAGACGCTGCACCCCTTTTGGGAGAGTTGTTCTGGAGTTGGGTGGTTGCGAGACACCCACTCCGTGTTCGGTTGGCCAGTGTTGTACCCTCCTATAGAGATGGCCAGAGCAGTTCTGAGTTTTACCCTCCAGCGGGGCTGGGCAGTGGGTTGCTCATCGACTTTTAGGGTCTACCCTCCAGCAGAGACTGGGCAGTGGGTCACCCGACGCTATTAGGGTCTACCCTCCAGCAGAGACTAGGCAGTGGGTCACCCGATGGACTTAGGGTCTACCCTCCAGCAGAGACTGGGTAGTGGGTCACCCGACGACCTCTTAGGGTCTACCCTCCAGCGGGGCTGGGCAGTGGGTCGCCTGTCGTCTAGTTCCAGGTCTACCCTCCAGCACGGCTGGACAGTGGGTCACCAGATGATGTATTAAGGTTTACCCTCCAGCGGGACTGGGCAGTGGGTCGCCTGATGATGTATTAGGGTTTACCCTCTAGCAGCGCTGGGCAGTGGGTCACCCGACATCTGAATATGGTTTACCCTCTAGTGGGGCTGGGTAGTGGGTCGCCTGACGATGTCTTAAGGTTTACCCTCCAGCAGGGCTGGGTAGTGGGTCACCCGACATTTGGTTATGAATTACCCTTCAACAGGGCTGGGCAGTGGGACACCTGTTAGCATTCCAGACTCAGTCCTCTCGACTAGGCTAGTCTGTGGCTTACCTCTGCGTTTACCAGAGCGGGACCTTGGTTGTACGGGTCAGTGATGGAAGGACTTTGTCTTTGAGGAGACCTCTCGACTGCAGGGCAGTGACGAGGTGTGGTTTGAATTTCCCTAGGACTCTCAAGTACGAGGGGCGCTTTCCCCACCGAGACGCGTTCTTGCGACACGATCTAAAACCGTGCGGGCGAGTCAGTGCCTACCAAAGAGGATAGTATCGAGGTGCGGTGATTGAGCCACTTGGCTTGCGGTTCAGGGCAGATGTGAGGGATGCGGGGCAACGATGATGGTGTTTACTTCTGGGACTGTTGGTGACTCTTTCTTGGGCTGAGCTACTGGACGGAGATCCCCTTACGACGTTGTTCGGGTTTCTTTCTGAGCATAACAATATGTATATACCTTGTTTCCGGTACCCACTTCTTGGGTTTGGCCACTCTCCTTCCAGGAGAGGCGAAGACGCGTGGGGTATGCCACGTGCTTTCCGTGTCTAGCTTCTCATGGTTGGATGAGTCTACTCTCCTGCTATAGGCAGCGAAAGCTCGACAATAAGTGCATCTTCTCACCGTTCCTAGCTCCTTGTGTTAGGACGAGTCTCCTACCTTTCTTTTGTTGGGTTGAGCTGGAATCTTGCTTCACTTTCGATTGTACTCCCTTACTTATTCCTTGTTCGCTCTACTTCTCACCCTTCGGTACCTCTTTTTTTGCTCCCTCGAGCCTTCGGGGAATCCTACTGAGTATTTTTATACTCACCCCTGCTTGGGCTTTGCCCACACTTGGTGTGCCCTTGCAGACGACGGACAGGTGGAGCATGACTTCAGTGGAGCGTAAGAGCTTGGGAGCTTGGACCGCGTGCGGTCGTTGTGGCCGGGATCCAGGTGGGTGATCCGCCAGCTGTTTCTTTTTTGTTTACCTGTTGCCGGGTTGTGACACTTTTCGGTTGGGCGCGTGTTTTTCTCCTTTTCTTTTCAGTTTGTACTTTGTACTTGTAGTGGTCGATGCACTCTGTGGTTTATCTATAGCAGTTTCCCTTTTCTTTTCCTTTTTACTCTGCACTATTGCATTGAGTTTGCTGCGTGTGTGTGTGTACAGGTGCTTAGGAAAAGGCCTCCCTGAGTTGTGCCTTCAGCGCTGGTCACCAGGCCCTGGCCTATGGAGGCAGGCCTGGGGTAGTTGCAGCTCGGGCCCGGGTAGGGTCGGGTCGTGACAGGTGAAGTGAGGAGAAGAGGTCCCCTTTTAAAAATTAAAAGGGAAGTTTTTTTAAATACTAAACAAATTTCAATAATGTGAAGTAAATTTCATGTATAATTGATCCAAAATAGACGAATTATAGAATTAAATATATATAATTTAGATACAAACTTCAATAAATCATTCTCACACTTATTTTAAAAAAAATCAACTCATTATTAATAGATTTTTCACTGTTACAATTTTTTCTTTTATTGTGGTAACTAGTTTTTACCAATGGTAATTTTTAAATTATGAAAAAAAATAAAATTAACCCTTTTAATTTACCTATAAAGTAAATATATTTTCTTATAAAAAGGTTTCATTAATTTATAATTTATACAAATAGAATAATAAAGTAATAAATTTCATTCTATTTGTGAAAATGGTTTTTTTCACTATTGACCTAAAAATCAATATTTTTAGAAAATTTTCAAAATTTATCCAAGTATAATATTTTTATTTCGAGTCAAATAAATGAGGTTTATTTTTTAAATTTAAAATTCTAAAAAATATAAATTTAACTTTAAAATAAAATTATAAAGCATAGAAAAGAAATATTTTTATAGGAAAATAAAATTTTCAAATACACTTTGTTTTTATTCTTATTTTATATAAAACACTAATATTGATAGCATGAATAAACACTATATTTTATTAAATTAATAATTTTAAAATTATATACTTATTTTTATTTTGTAAAAATTTCACCACATAAAAAATAGATTCTTAAAAAAAATTAAAAATTAATTAAATTTTTATAAAATAACATTTATATATAAATATATATAAATATATTTCATAATTTCGGTACTCCTATTCATAGGTAATTATTAAAAATATCGTTTTATTAGACATTTTTAATATTTATAATATATAAAATATGGTTTTTTGAGTTCTTTTTTGTGTGTAGAAAAAACAATTGAACATATTTGACTTAATAGAGAGGAAAACATATATTAAAATCTTGAGTCATTACACTCTTGTTTCCCCCATAATTTACTATAGACATCCTATAAGGTGAGAAGTAATTGATTGAAGACCATATATAAGACCTCACTCAACCACAACTAGTGGAACATCATGAATAATATTATCTTGTTGATACATATATGACATATCAACTAGATTTTGTTTATTATTGGAATGAATTTTTAAGTATTGACATGAAACATGATCATACCATATTTGAAAATGGACAATAAAAAATATGTGTTACTTTATCTACCCTTGAACTAAAAACCCTCATAGTTAACCTTGTAGTCCATGTACTATACATCATTAAAATATTTACATTTCCAAAAACAAACTTCGAACCTCCAAATTTGTATGCCCATGAATTTTGAATACATTTGGAAATGACACTACCTTAAACATGCTTTCGTAACCACTATATTCAAAAAACATTTCATTTTCATGATTCTTCTTCCATTACTCCATTTTCTTATAAAAACTTCCCACATACACTCAAACAATTCATGCACCATACCTTCATAAATACATCAATTTATTCATAGATAGTCTTGGAACTTCTCTATTAACTTTGAACGATGTATACCTATCTTGGAACTCCAATTTCATGGATATATTCAACCTACCTTTCAATATATTAATTATTGAAATTATTGTCTCACAAAATTATCCATGAAATACAACACTTTCCCTTTACTGAGAACTCCAATAAATCATACACTTGATGAAATTTTGAAAAATCAATCCAGCATGCACCATAAAAAAATGTAAATGTCCACACTAAATCCAACACACCATAGTTGATAATGAATCAAACACATAGAACCACCAATTCTCATTGGTGTCTAAAAATTTCCTCTTTTTTATTTAAGGTCAACCCTATCATGAATCTGTTTTCTATTCACCAATACCACTTACTCTACCCCATTGGGTAAAAAAATTCATAACAAACACATAGGTCAATTTTGTTATGTCTTTATTGAAGAAATAAATTTAACATAATCAAATTTAAGTGCCTTCCCATTATAATCCCCCATTATAGGGTCAGACAAGGTCACACACAGGTTCATGATCATATCCTTAATATGAATAAATATACATGGATTAATGAGCCTTTATTCTCTACCTTTGAAATAAAGTACAAAGTATACTTTCTAATATATATACCAAATATCAAGACCCTTAAAAACGTATACCTTCAGAAATGAGGGTTTCATATCCCTAATTGTTATCATTCTCTCATTTCATTTTTGATGTTGGAAAACATAAGATTCCATCATTCGATAGCATCGGGACCATGAATTATTTTATTAAAATCCATCTCCTTCAATTATGTTCATAGTGGTATTTATATTCTCCCCCATTTTTAATATAGTCCATGAATTTAATAAAGAGATAATTTTATCCCCTTTTGATATGAAACTCCCATACTCTTGTACATGTTAGGTATATTAATTGGACACCCAAATTCTATTATACTCCTAAATAATTTATTTATATATGACTATATATTAGAAAAATATATTTTCATCAAATACATATTCCAATTGTAGCTGCATTCACAAATATTTTTAGTAGGTATACTTACCTATTACTGGAGATATATAAAAAACATCAAAGCTATCCGAGTTGAGGCTTTGTGTAGGGGAAAAAAGGGAAATAATAACATTAATTTTTTCACTTCTTACTTCCATACATCTCATGTATTCTTGTAACTTCAACTTATTTGAATGAAATCTTCTAGAATTCTTATTCAACTCTAGACCCTAAAAAAATATCAATTATTGAAACTAATACATATTATAATAGATACCAATTTGGTGGATAATATCAATCATTGAATATTTATCAATAATAAATTTAATGAATGGTCAAAAAAATTTATAGAATTCATGCTCAATAAAAAATATTAAAATGATGACTCATTTTTTTAT